>OZ018330.1:137242561-138522561 GCA_963969495.1 Ceratothoa steindachneri
TTGATAGAAAATAATGCGACAATGTGATAATGAATAAATTTAGAGTTTAGTAAATTTTCAAGAAAACAATGCAAAAACTAGCGAGAGGACAATGTGAAATTACAAAGAAATACGCTGCCAAATTCTAAAAACAAACTAAGAAAACAAAGCCAAAAATTAAAATATGATAAATGATGAACACTTACCAACTTTAGAGAAAGACAGGAATCGAATGATTTAAATGGGGAAAATTTCAACAGATCTAAACATGGTAGTTGTTTAAAATAACTAAAATATGGTTAACTAATTAATAGAATATTATAATTATCGGATCAGTGAGTGAATTTTTATTACATTTTAGGTAAAAATGAATTATAAAACAAACTAAATTTAAGATATTGGAATTAAGAGATGTAAAGTGGTGTGGCCGACTGACTCGTATTTAAATTAATAGCGATTCCAAAATGTTGAGATCTACGGATTTATCCGTAGAACCCAAAACCATGAAATTTGAGGGGGACAATAATGAGGTGCAGGTATCTCAAAGAAACCTTATTGCAGAGAATTTTTGTTTAGCAATGAGTCTATCTGTATAGTGAGAAATTATTCCTGGATTTTTGCTTATACTTACTTTTCATTTTTCATAGTTCGCCCTGCTTTTACAATTTTCCCGTGTAATACTTTAAAACAAATTTCTTGTATTCTTATTAGAGTTTAATTCATGTTCATTATTCATATTTGTTACTCTCAAAAATATTGTTTAATTAAGTTTTAAATTTTCGTTTCTTGGTGAAACTCGTATTTCCCCCTTGTATTCAACTTTTTTTTTAGTTATATTTTTTCATTTAAATTAACTTATATTTAAATATTTCTGGCTGTCAGCAGCTGATTAATGAACCCATACATCAATCTGGTAACCGTCTTGATCTTGTGTTTACAGATGTTACAGGTATTGTTTCCTGACCGCTGAAGTGAATTCTCCAGTAGGCTCATCTGATCATAGTTCGATTAAGATTAATGTTGATATGGATCAGGTTGCTTAAGATTTTAACTTCTCTAGGAAAGCTTACCTTAAGTCCCGTGCCGATTAGAATGGTATTCTTTATGACCTTATGGCACTCAGTTGGAGTGATATTTATAAAAGCCTGAATATTTTCGAATGCTTAAATGACCATTTTAACCCAATTATAGAGAGGAGAATCCTTTCTAAGCTCCTCAGGTTTAGACTTAGGGATAAACCATGGCTTATTGCTGAATGTAAGCTTGCTTATCAAGCAAAGCAAGAAGCTTAGCATTTATGGAGGAACAATAAATGTGACTTCCTGTGGCATAATTTCACTGAGCTTAGAAGACAAGCTCAGGTTATCTATGTGAAAGCTAAGAGCGCTTATAATGATGGTTTAAAGGAAGTTCTGCTCTCCAATAGTAGTGATCATAAGTAGTGGTCTACCATTAAGTCATCACTCTTCAGAGTGGATTCTAGTATGCCCCTACTCCTAAATGCTGACGGAAGTGCCATCTAGTGCACTAGAGTGAAGCCTGAACTTTTGGCTGATCTCTTTGATAGTAAGCAGTGTGGTGGGTCGCTGCTGTTGCCTCAGTCATACTTTCCAGAACCTAAGTTGTGTTCAATGGCATTCAGATCGACTGAGGTTAAATCCTTGCTTTCGAATCTTGAGAGTCATACTGGTATCGAGCCTAATGGGATATTCCCTATTTTCTTGAAAAAGACTTCGGATTTTATTGCTCCAAAAATTGCTAAAATCTTTCACAAGTTAGTTAGACTTGCTAGTTTTCTATCAGTGTGGAGGATGGGAAATATTGCAGATTACCTAAAGCTAATAAGTCCATCTTCATCTCGTTCAGAATACAGGCCAATATCAATTACTCTGATCTTATCTAAATTATGTGAGAAACTGCTCTCTCAGCGCCTTTGTAGGTTTGCTGAAGATAATAATCTGTTACCAACATTAGAGTTTGGGTTTCGTAAGGGGCTTGGAACTTGTGATGAACTCTTGTCAATCTCTACAGCTATGCAAAGTACTCTCGATGAAGGTGCACAGGCACATATGGTAGGTTTAGATTTCAGTGCAGCCTTTGATCGTGGGAATTATAGAGCACTTATCTACAAGTTAAGATTATCAGGGATTGGTGACTCTTTTCTTAATATTTTAAGTGAATTCTTGACCTGTCCTGGCAAAATTGTTCTCGTGTGAGAATAACCTAAACATGCCAGGATTGAAAGGGCGCTTCAGTTTGTTCACAAGCTTCGTAGCATGTTCCTTCCCCTGGTACTTTATATTATACGACAGAAGGCGGCCCTTTATCATGTGGGGTGAGTACTAATGGATATATTCATGCACTAAGTACCTAATGATAGATTCTGACGCTCCTTTGGCCATGGTTATAGACCTCACGGACTTTCTGGGATCCTTGGCAATGATGACCTGGATCTCCGATTCAAATTCAGGGAATATTTTTGTATCAGAACTCTTAGAGTGAGGTTTTTGAGCCGCCTTACCCTCCTAATCACAGTTTGACTCATCCAACCTCTTCCTTATCCTACATCATCTTCAAATTGAGAGCCAAGTAGTCGAAGATCTTCACTTTGGAGCTCTTGGAGTGAATATTATTCAGCACACCTCGCCTTTTCTATATTTTTGGAGGATTTAATTCACTCATGATATTTATTCCTTCACAGATTAGGCCTAACTGACTCTACTACGATAGAAAGAAGAGAGAACTGACGTCAGACAACACACATGCGAGGAATTCAGAGTGCTAAAGGCGGCAAATTAACCACCACCCCAAGAAGATAGAATATTTACGCGTACATGCACTTTTAATCACCAATTCACGAAGACTGTAACATATATATTTGGGCTAAGTAAAACATCTTTAAAAATGTGCCGATGATATGTGACGGCTTTAAATCTTAGTCGTTAGAAATGAAGCGATTTCATAGAGAGGAAATTGACCGACCATTGTAGTAATATTTAGAAAGAAATTTCACCCCAAGGAAAGAATCTTTTGCATTTGGATGGATCTTCCCACTCAAATGTTTTCTAAGGAAGTAGAATTTAGAAGCCAATTTTGCAAACTAAGTTTTTAATGGAATTTTTCATTCAAATGTAGAAAATGAGATGATCATTCTAAGTCCCTATAGACGCGATGGAGAGTAAAACCGTTTATACGATTTAGGAATCCTTATTTAAGTAATGCTTTACATGTAATATGTAAAGCATTACTTAAATAGACATTCCTAACATTTTTGAATTTATGGACTACTACACTTTAAAGGGTTAAATAAAAAACACTTTAATTTAGTGTTATTTTGTTTACATGTTTAAGATTTATTTCGACACAATTTTTCCAACGTAGGTACTCCTTTTTAACATATTGACCTGATTAAAATCGAATTTCCTTTAAAAGTTCTTTTAAATATAGCTTCAGGTTAAAATCATTTGGAGCTATATTTGGTGGTTAAAATGTATAGTCATTTATTCCTACCTTAAAGCCGTTAAAACCTTCCTATTTAGGTGAGCAGCGGAGCTTTTATTGTTTGAAGCTTTTCAAGCACTAATTTGTGTAAATGTTTGCCTCATGCGGCCCTTCATTAAGTCTGAGTAAATTTAATGATGATTATGGACCCATTTGGAAGATCATCATGGGCAATGAGGCTTTCAATATCCCCCATAAAATGTAAGCATAAGGTTGTCTATCGATGAAGCCGCACAAGCATAGGGACGAGTCCACTCCCTAATTTGTCTCCATTCGGTCAAATGATTCTTGATTTGTGAATTGAACAAAGTGATCTATGTTACCCTACTCAATAAAAGGTGCCGAGCCTTTTATTGTACATTAGTAACAGACATTTTCGTTGACGACACTGATCACATTACTTCATATTCCACAAAATAACCAACTAATTTCATGCTAGTTTTTAGATTTATCGCCGTATGTTTTTGTTTGTTTCTTTTAGTGTACCTCATTAAACACTACCACGTTAGATTCCCCAAATTACTTTTCATTCTTAATTAGTAACTACAGATTACAGTGAATTTATATAGTAAATTTAAGTTTTTCACTTTTCTTATTTTCTTGTCAATCATTTCTTAATCAACACTTTTGTGGAAATAGAAAACTCAATAAAAACAACCAAAAGTGGGTAAGGTAAACGCATTATCGACCACTTTTTTTACTAGCTATGAAATGTACCATTTTTCGTTTAAGAAGCCATCAAGCCTCTGCCTGCTCGTCATAAAAGAGATGAAAGCCATCGGTAGTTTAGGCTTTAGTTTGTTTGCTGTGTTTAACGTGTTTGTCCAGTCCATTTTGTGAGGTGTTCAGTTTTTGGTTTTTCAGATGAATAGGCTATTCTCTAATATCTATTTTTCAACTTTTCTGAAATATTCCTGGAAAGAGTAAATGAATATTGGTCACAAAATTTACTTGGCAAGTTGGTGCTTCGACGAACTTTGGTCATTTAATTTAATTTATTCTTGATGGAAGACAAAATTAAGATTAACAAGCCTATGCTATTGCATTCTACGTCATTTTTAAGTTTTTTATCGTATTATTTCCTTTGATTATATACTTTATTCTTTTATGCTACCCTTATCTCTTTTTCAACTGAGTGAAATTTCCCTCAGTTGCTCTAATTTCATTCCTCATTTGTCTCAGAAGCGAACGTCCAATGATAAAATTCTGACTTGCCACTTTAACACAAGAAAGGTCTAGAAACCCAATATACATAGTTTTGTTATTAAAATATTGATATTTTATTATCAATTCTTTTATTTGCATCTTATGTAATGATTTAATGCACTCTTTTGCCTATAGTAGTGTGCATCCTGGTGGGGTAAAAAATGAAGTAAAGAATAGACAGAAGAAGAAACAAACCCATGTACAGAAGAAACTATTCGGATAAAAGAGTACGAATGCAAAAGATTGGAGTATCAAACCTATGCATTTGGATGCCAAGAATTCAAAACCTTTGGAAAAAAAGATGAATTTAGATAGAAAGTGCAAATGTGTGGTAAAGAGAGCCTGAGTAGAATACTTGAGATATTACGAAGTGCAAGAACACACCACTCTACTGAACGTGAACTTATTGAAGACAAAATTTCCTCCTTTGCGGTCATAGGAAGATGATTTATCATTCCCTAGGTAGAGTAATTCGAACCGCTAAAATTTCGTTTTCATGCGATTTGGTTACATTGACACAAACAGGACGCTCATAAAAGTTACCATTTTTAAAAAATCACACACTAGAAAGGAAGGAGTGGGTGAAAAGATTCGAAAGTAATTGTGATTTACTATACATAGAACTCCTTTGAGATAATGGGTCTGAAATGCTACATTCTTACCCCATTTCCCCATAAACTATGCATTTTTAAATATTATTTTAACAGATTAACAGCGCAACTGCAGCGTTTTTAATGGGAAAAGATCTTTGTTAAGACTATTTTATTGGTCTTTTGCTCATTAAGGTCTTTCATTACATTTAATATTATATTTTGTACTATGACATTATTGGAAAAGGTACAAATTTCAGTATTTTAATATCTAAACATTTTTAGAATATTATTTTCTTTGAGCTACATAACCTATCTTTCAACTCTTTGTAGAAACATAATTTGATCAAATAATGATTCTTCTTCTCTTGCTTCTTATCTTCCTCTTCCTATTTCTTGTTCTCAATTGCATTCCTTTAATTAATTTCATATGGAAATGCGTATAATCCTGCTCTGATTTCTCGTAACGACTCGTGATTAAGCTCAATCAAAAAACTGTGGGATCTTACTGAGATAGCGATCAGACGGTGGAATCAGAGGCAAAGCTCTGCCGAAACATGGTCACAACAAGGTTGGCCTTGGATGTAAGTAGATATCATCTTGGCCCCTTTTAACGATTCTTGCATAGTATATTCACTTTTTTCCCCTTTTTCTTTACACTCACTTTTCTCCCTCGCCCTTGTTCTTTTTCTACCGAGTCTATCCAGCCATGGGGTGCCTCGTGTAGATAATTGCATCTAGTACAGGGAGGAACAAATGCCCTCCCGACCCCAATGCACCTAGAAGATGCCTTTTTTAATATTTTGCTCTGAATTCGAGGGAGAAAATCAACCAAGACTAAAGGTTCACGTTGCTTACAAGAATTTCTCTCCTTTGTTCAATCAAGTTGAACGTCTTCACGAAGGACTCTTTTCGCCACTACTGAAGATAATAGAATATCATTGGGATCGACTTGAGAGATCACCAAGTGATTCATGAAGTAAGTACATGGACCTTGGTGCTCCGTACATGATTGATAGTTGGTCATCAAAGCCACGCTCATACATGTTCTAAGCAGATTGACCGCGTGTAAGTATTGCAGGTGCGGCTCATCCTCAGGGAACTCAAGTAGGATCTTGTGTGTCTACTCTCTCTCTTTCACAAATTTATCTAAGTTGGACGTTGTTTGTATGTGCTTTATTTTTTCCACGTTTGTTCAAGGTGGGCCTTCTCATTATGTGTTCTATTTTACGACTTTATCCAAAGTGGACTTTGTGTGTTTTTTATCTATTTTACCAATATGTTGCATGCAGTTTTCCTTTTTCGTTCTAGTTTCCGCTTGATATTTGCCTGAATATTTCAATCTTCTTCCCATTTTATTATTCCTGTTCCTTTTTTTTATTTATTTCCCCTTTTTCAAATGAAAGCAAGTGAAAGAGGGAAAAAAAGGAAACTCAAAGGGGTTGAATTTGGTGGAGGGGGCTAAAGGAAGAAGCAAAGTACTATAAAATTCATTAAGGGTGTAACCTACCCCCCCTAGGGATACAAAAGACACCTAGAGACAAAAAGGCCCATACCCAGAATGAACAGTAAAGGCCATGAAGCCGCACTGGCCCTACCAGAACCTACCCGAGGGGTAAAAAAGTCTCCTGCCACAAGGATAAGGCACCTTTACAAATTAAATTCTTACGTCTGAGCCCCTAAGTAACCTGATCTGAATCAACCTGAATATTAACGAAACAAATCTCCCATACACTAACCCCCTAACACTAGCCATTATACTCTCTTACTTTCTCCAATATTTACAATAATTGGGAAAATTATACTCAGGAAGCAGAAAAGAGCAAAATTGATAAATTAATAACCAACACACTAGCCACACCCAAAAAGGATATTGATTGATTAATCGGGAATACTTTACGGATGGCCCTCCCTCAGGCCACGAAGGGATCGATCCTGGCTGGTTTGGGGCGAATATAGTAGTTGCACTCTTTCTTCATCTTCTACTCTCCAGCTACGAGCGTCAGCAGGTCACATCAGGCTCGCCCAGATTGAAAAGGGGCGCGGACGTAATAACTCCTAATGATAAAAATGGTCAAAAGAGAAACAGCTGGTGATAATAGGGTGCAGAAACTATAGGTAAAAAGAGAAGAAACTAGTGATAAAAAGGGAGTAGAAACTAGTAATAAAAGAAAAGAAACTAGCGAAAAAAACGAAGCATAAGCTTTTATTGAAAATATAAGAGACGAGTTGTAGAGAGAATAAGAAACTAGTGGTAAATGAGTAAAAACAACAATATAATGGGAGGAAAACTAGCAATATAACAGAAGAAACTAGCGATAAAAATGGAGCAGAAGCAATTGGTAAAAGTATAAGAAATTATTGGAAAATGGAAAACGGAATTGGTAAAAACATAAGAAAATAGTGATAAATAGATAAAAGAAACTATTGTTAAAAAAGACAAATAATGGTAAAGGGGAGAGGGAAGTACTGGTAAAAAAGAAGAAGTTTTTGGTAAAACGAGTAGGAGTTGGAAGCACGAATGCATTGGAAGAAGACATCTTTCTCGAAAACAAGTAAACGTTAAAAAAAATCCTATCAAATCCTCTGAAGGAAATGTCAACTCTTGGATTCATTGGAATGGAAGACAAGAGGGCTATTATCGTAACGTTTACGAGAGAACGACGCCGTGGCACGTTGCCAAGCGCTACTCCTATCACCTCCGAGGTTTGTGCGTGTGTGATGCCGCCGCTGAAGGCAACCTGCCATCATTCCCTGAACGATATGGATACAATTCACCCTTCTTCGGTAGGCCCGCAATAGATGGCAATATGTAGACTGGTACACCTGGTGCGGTAAAGAACGACAGACCCTCCGGATACTATTGCCCCAAGACACCCTCCTGCAGTCTCTCATGTCGTCATTTTTGCCACTTTTAAATATTCAGCTCTTTTTTAATCTTCTTACGACTTAGCCTATCCACTCTAAGAAGGTAAATAGTGTTACAGTGGTAATGCCCCCTTTGACTTCGGAAAGCTAGATGAATGAAACGCTCCTACCCTCGTTACTTGCAGTTGTCAAACCTCTAGGGCCCATTACTTGCAGAGCAGAAGCCCATACTGCTCTACACCCCGAGCAATGCTGAAGGATTGGTAGGGAAAGTTAGCTTTTCTCGATTCTCTGTTAATTACTTATGATGAAATCTTTCCCAGGTGGTTTGCGCAATATATGGCAATACTAATGTTATGTTTTCATTATGGTGTGTTACGTTCTTCAAATTTTATTTCAGATTCGTCGTTTTTTTGTGAACATTTGGACGTCGCAGAGGCCTCAACGATGAAGAAAAGTCTTCTTTTATCAAGGAAAGTGCTGAAAGCATCGCTTTTCATGTTATTGCATAGAAGTTAGTTCGCCATCTGGACACGGTTAGACGATTTTTAAAAGACACTTCGCTAAGGAGGAAGCGTTCAGATTGTGGGACCTCCAAGACTGACTGCTAGTGAGTGCAGGAATGTTGGCTGCCAGTTATACGTGAAAGTCGGGCACGCAAGCAAAGTCACCATTACTACTGCTAGTTGTCCCCATCCATTGAATACTACCAGAAACGGTATCCTAGGAACCATGGCTTCCGTGCGAGCTCTCGTGAAACTGGCTCCTTTAACGCCCTGCCACAAGACTTTGATTATTCAATGGGCCCGAAAATACATGACGTTGGACATAAGTTGTGTTCTCTTCAATGAGGAGACGACGGCGACCCTTGACGGACTTAAGGGTTGGGCAAATGATTTGATCTATTTCGGAGTTGAGCGTAACCAACATTTGCGACGTCAACAGCAGAGATGAGGAGCCATGGTGTGGGCAGGTATAATTAGACACAGACTTATTAGCCCAGTCAATGTGCCTGATGGGGATAAAGTAACCGCAGCTACCTACTGCAAGCTCATGATGGAGGTCTTGGATCCCTAGTTAGATGACAGACCGTTGTTATTTCAAAGGGCTCTAGTTTTCATGCATGATAACGCTTTATCCCACTCTGACAGGGCCATCTAAGCGTTCCTAGGCTCTTACGGCATACAAGGTACCAAGCTAATAGTGAAACCGCCTGCCTCCCTAGATCTTAACCCAATCGAAAATATGTGGTCCATCATTAAACAAGATGTTTATGCCGATGGACGTCAATTTTCGTCTAAAGAAGTCTTATGGGTGACCATCAGAGCTGGATCAGAGGCAGTCCAACCTCTTACTATTAAGAAATTGACAGATTCCATGCATGAGAGGGTTTTTTAAGTATCCGTAGAAATGGCGCTCATGTGGGCAAATAATACACTATGTTCATCAATCGTGTATTATAATTATGGGTTTCTGTTAAATATATATGCAAGGTATGCTTAATGTGTACAATTCTCCTTTGTTTTCTCCAAAATATGTCCAGATGGTCTACTTTCATTCAAAATCTATTAGCGTGGCTGCCTCCAAAAATGACGAAACTGAAATATAAATTGGAGGACGTAACACAGCATAATGAAAACATAACATTATTGTTGTCATATTGTAGCGAACTGCTGAGAACAGTTTCATCAAAATTTATATACGGATAATTGAGAAAACCTAACATATTCCTACTAAGCTATTAGCATGGTTCAGAGTGTATGTCTTCTACAGATCTCTCCTTCTTAATCTTTTACGTGATACGGCCTCTTTGTTCTGAACTTAAATTCGATTAAAAAATCTGCTCCGGAGACCATTAGGCAAAGGCAATTAGAGCTGTTTATCGGAGTCGCATTGGGTATGAGAACTGGCATTTTCATTTTCTACTTAAGCAATTTAGACTTCGAATTTTCAGGTTATATTTTAAAATTAAGCTAAATTTCATTTTTATTTTGAATAGGCTTTCTCCTTTTTTTAGAATTAATTGATATTTTACTGGTGTCCCACTCACTTATACACTGAAAGAAATATATAGATATTTAACCTTAGCCAAAATTATGCGCAGGTATGAAAAAGTGAAGAATATGATTGAAACTCATATAATACAAATCAAGATTTTTGCATATGTTCTATCAATAACTAATATTTGATATGTTATTTTGCTTTTATAACTGCTTTTATGCATTTATGCATCCTTGAGACTAAGTAAGCACAAGTGGTGGCTCAATTTACTGCCACACCTCATGAATTTTGGCTGTTAATTCACCTTTTTATGAAAATTTGTACACTCTCACAAGTGTGCCCATAAATGTTAAATGGGGTTGAGCTCTGGAGATTGAGTGGGCAATTCCATCAACATCACCTGTTTCTTTTTAAACTATCCATTTGAGACTAGATGTGTGGCATGTAGCATTGCCTTGTTGGAAGATTACACAATCTGGTATGTCATCATTAAAAATCTTACCTAAGGAAGGTTGATAAACCTGATCTAACATGCTGGTGTAAGTGTTGGACTTCATTCTTCCATAATTACAAAATGCAGCCCCAAACCATTACACTGAAACCTCCAAATCGGTCTGTTGGGACAACACATCTCGGATTATAAGCTTTCCCAACTCTTCGACGAACATATACAGCTGCAGGAGTTTCAAAGATATTAGGAGAAATACAAATTTTTACAGATCATTATTGGTATCCAATTAAAATGTGTACAAGTGTTATAAATTGGTCAAAACTAATGTGGAGAACCTACCTCAAAGTGGCTTCCATTAGACCAAACAACTTTAGTCCAATCATTATCAGTCCAATCTTGATGCTCTTTTGTCCAAGACAATCGCTTCTTCTTTTTCACCCGAGACAGTCATGGTTTCTTTCTAAGGTTACATCTTTTGAGCCCAGCTTCTAATAACCTTCTTCTCACTGGGCATCTTTATAATTCTTTGTTTGTTGCTGCGCGAAATTAAGCAGCTACATCAGAAGAGGTGTTTTCCTATCGGCCAGAGGTGTCCTTCTCAGGAACCTCTCCTTCCTTGGAGTAATACACCTTTTACGACCTTGATCATCACGGTTTTTGAAAGAATTGGTCTCAATGTAGGTTTTAATGGTTATGGACATCGTTTATCGACCACTTTAATTGTTTTGAAATTTTGAATTAAGATAATCCCTCTCTGGACAAGGCAATGATTTGAGCTCTTTGAGCTTCAGGAATTTTTTCTTCGAAGACATTTGGAACAAAGAATTACCCCTTGTAAGTTATTAATAAGATAATCACTGAAAAAAATAGAAATAAACGTTTTTATCACACATTGAATGGCAGAAGGTTACTCCAACCACTTATGCACACTATTAAAAACCCATTAGAGCGGTTATAAAAGCAAAAGGAAAAGATATAAAATACTAATTTATAGATGGGATATACTCGACTGTCATCATATATAAGCAATAAATGCAACAAATCCTACAGGGAAAATTATATATATATATATATATATATATATATATATATATATATATATGGTGCAGGAAATAATATACCAAAATACATGAATCCGATTTAGTCACAGGAACAGAACTAGTTTGGGCTTTCGCCATTATCAACTGTATAATGAAAGGCATCATTTGAGACTCCAGTATATAAAGGCAAAAAACAGCCATAAACAAACTGAAAACAATGGAAATATAATGAAAGATATAAATATATGTATAGTTCGGGAGGGAAGTTTTAATCACCTGGAATGAGCGATTCTGGCGGTTTATAAATGGATTGGGCAACAGTGTTCGATTCACTTTTTACGTGGTAATAACTAACAAATCATAGAAGGAAGATTAACATAGGTATATATATATATATATATATATTGATAAATGGCGGTAAGTTCCTTAGCTAGGAAAGGGTGAGAAAACGGCAGAAAGAACAAGAAATCATAAATGATAAATACTTTGGGATATTTCCTTTTTCGAATTTAAAGCACGATAGCAACGAGGCTCTATCAATCAGACCGTTTGTATGGAGATATTTGCAAAGAGAATGGTCAAGCTAGAGAAGTGAAAATATGTGAAAAATATATAGATCCTGATTCTCCTGCAGGCATTATGGGGGTGGCAAGCCGCGGGTGCTGGGGGCGAGAGGGTTCCCAACCTTCAGATGTCATCTGACATCGTCTTGGGGCCAACTTTTGAGTAGTGAGTTTAGCAGGCTCAAAATTCCCGATTCATCTTCTACTCTCAGCCTGACTTTCCTGACGAGTGGCAAACCTTGTTGCTACTAAACCAGCTGCCATTTATTCACCTTAAGCTGTCCCCATTATCTAAGTGTGTGAATTATGTGTGCTAAATATGACGAAAATTTAAACAAAATGAGCATTTGTCACTTGATAATTCAAATGGGACTCAAATTTTTGTTCATCATCCATATTTCTTTTCTAATAAATGTTGTAATTTTATATAGCAAACTTGATCAGTATTTAGGGGGGTATTTAAGACATCTCAGGGCTATATTTTATGTTTCCTTTCTCGTTTTACTGTGTGAATATTCGAATATTGTCTATTAATGTTTTGAACATACTCGACACAACTTTGTCTTACTTTTCAGGCGGATGCCATAACATAAATACGTTAATGAGTGATCTTTACTGAATTATGATAACGTTTGATGTGAATCGTTCAAAGGTTCTTACTGAATTATATTTTTCTAAGGATATGAATAACTCACAAAATAGCACGTGAGGTTTGCAATGAATGCAATATCACGCAGGGAAAATGAAAAGGTGCTTCCAAGTACTTTCAAACTTTATTCAGTTCATTCTGAAGGATACCTACACGCGAAAATAATACAATAAGGGTATATATAAGCTAGTAAAAAAATAAAGGAGAACGATGGGTAAATTCACAATAAGATTTAGCTATAACAGGTAGCATGGTCAAACTGAGAGGCAAGAAAGAGTCAAGAACAGAGCCAAAAGAGTTAAAACGATTAACGGATAAAACAATCTTCTAAAGAGGGAGATTAGGAGAGACACGTGAAGTAAATTGAAACGAAGGGGAGAGGGAAAAGGAGGGAGGAAGAGAAATAAAATTATGTTAATACAAAATCAAGGCTATAATTAAATTGACAAATCGGGTTCCTATAAAAGTAAAAAAATGCAAAAAAAAGGAACATAAGTCAAAGCTAATTTCTTTAAGAATGAGTTTTTTCATAACAACATCAATTTTAAAAAGGCAAAAGGGGAAAAGTTTAAGTTATAAAATTGACTTATAGATGAACATTCAACAAGGTTTCTTTTAAGTGAGTCATTTGAGAGAAAAAGAAATTTTGCTGAATTCCAATTAATTAAGTGGTTATTTTCGGACATATGCACCAAAAACGCACTATTATCTACAGCTCTCCTAACATAGTATTTGTACTTTCCTGTCTGTCCAAAATATTTACTTAGATAAAACAGAACAATCAACCGAATAGATTGCTCTAATATTATTACAATTATTGTGAACTAGAATGTTTTTTATAGTTCACTCGTATTTGAAAGCAACTGAAATGTTAAAGGTTTTTAAAAGAAGTGAAGGTCAAAGAAACAAACGGAGAGTAGTAAAACCAAATTGTTTTTTAACATTAAAAGAGATAGCAGTAGATGTATTATAGAACGTCTTTTTTGCAGAGGATTTTTTTTAAAGAGCTCATCTGGCGACTGCTTAATTGGGCATTAGTTGCCGTATTAAATAATTACCTAGTACTAGGCTACTTTAAAATCAAATTCAAAAAGACACACAAAAAACCACACAAACCCAACAACAAAAATTTTTTAAAAAAGTGAAAAGGAAGCGAGCAGTAAGAAAGCTCCTGCGTCGGGGGAGGTCCCCCCCGGCGCAGGAACGTGCGATTTAGAAGGGAAACAGACAAAGACCAAAAAACAAGACAAAACAAGAAAAAACTGGTTAAATAGTGGGGAGAAGGCCGGCCTCCCCTCAAAAGTCATCAAGTCCACCAGTCAATGTGCACGCACTCGTCCCGAGTACAAGGGACAGGCGGGAGCTACCCTGCCCATCTCGGTACCGGGACAGACAGGTAACATGCGTGAAGATCACCCAGACTGGGACATTCAAAAAGATTGTGCCGAACAGTCTGTGGAACGACTCAGTCGTCACAATAGGGCGCAGGCGAGCGCTCCATCAAATGGCGATACGTCACACGAGTGTGTTCGATTCGGAGACGGGAACAGTCGCGGGGCAATGGCACGCAATTTTAAGTTCCCTTCGACCGTCTCCCATCTTCTTTGCCAAGCAGTCCGAAAAGCTGCCCGTATTCCTGCTTTGTAGTTGGCGTGAGGAAAAGCAAAACGATGGTCCGGTCGCAGAGTCCTCGCGGACTCTAATGCTCCTTAATCGGCGCGCTCATTCCTCGCAATTCCTACATATCCAGTAACCCAGCAGAGGATAATCTCGACATCCGCCCGGTTTGCCAAAACCGTCGCGTCACGGATATCGCAAACCAGGGGATGCGGAGATTCCAATGCCCTGAGAGCACTCAAGGCGCTTTGTGAGTCACTATAGATCACAATCCAGTATCCGAACCGGGCACGTCGCGTAATCTCCCGTACCGAGTGATGTATTGCAACCAGCTCGGCCGTGAAGACAGATGCAGCGCCTGGCAGAGCCTCGATGGCTTCAAACAGAGGGGATACGGCGTGAAGCCGACCCCCTCTTTGGACTTTGAGCTATCCGTATACACTGACACGGTTCTAGCGTGACACGAGATGTGCTCCAAAAAGGGGTGCGTACAGGCCTGGCAGAGCCAGGTGCCGCCATTCAGGATCACCCTTCCCGCCTGTTGGCCTGTCAGTCCCTCGGCATGACCGCTCCACTTTGGACACGACGTAAAAATAAATAGATTGTGAAGTGAGAAGGAAAGGGGATGTGAGGAAGGTATGAGTGCGGATGAAGGAGGTTTTTTAAAAACTCACCATCTCGAACCGGTGCTCAGGGGTTAGGAAACATTGTCCCCTCGCTCATCAGCCCCGATTCGTCCAGACGGTTAGCTGAGAAGAAGCTCAGCATCTACCTTGTAAAATTAGAGGCTGACCAAAGAAAGTTGTGGAAGAGGTTGTATGAAAAGCGACAAAGTAAGGGAGAAATACAGGCTGCCTGAAAGAAAGAGAAGAGGCTAAGCTGGGGTCGGACGGAGCGCTGAATCCCATCAGCACGGCGGCCAGGATGGCAAATCGCCGCGCTCCTTATTTTTTCAGAGGAAAGACAGTTTAGAAGAAAGCGATAAGGGTAACATAGTTTACCCTTATCCCCTTATTATCTTATTTTCTCTTGAGTTATCCTTGAGAATGAACTGAATAAAGTTTAAAAGTACTTAGAAGCACCTTTTGATTTTTCCTGCGGGACATTGCATTGTCTATACACATTCTTCCAATAATTATTCAAGACCCATTTCCTATAAACTAGAAAACTGAGGTTGCACAAGAAAGCTAGAGCAACCAGAAAACCTAAATGTTATTCGCCCGACATCGAACCTGCGTAATATACCTTCGTCCGGATGTTCTCACTCCAGCGAGCACGAAGTTCTTTAGTTCTTAAGATCAAGCAACTACATTTGAGTACCTGCGTTCGTTTAGGTACCTATTTATTCGAGCTTGTATTGCATCCTTAATGTAGACTATGGTTGTGCTTCCCTTTTTTCCGTGTTCTGTTTGCAGTCATTCGTAATGAGTGATAATTACCTCGTTGGCTACACCTGTTTCTGTTTTCTTTTCATCAAAATATATTTCCTTTGACTTCCAAAAAAAGGAACGCCTCCAGAAAGTTTGGGGAGAGTTTCTTAAAGTTAGTGCAGTGAAGAAAGAAGATGTATGAACGAAAGATAACCTAAAATCCAAAAGAAGAGACCCTTTTTGCAGATAGATAGTCGGATCGCGCACAACTCCCCTAATGTCTTCAAAGTAGGTAATGTTTCATTGATGTGTATGAACAACTTTATAAACCAACCATACATAAACAATGTGCAAATATAGCTATATACATAAGTCATAATTGATATTATTGCATGCTACTCTCATCAAATTGTTGTCTCTGTTCATTATTCTTTCTTTCCGTTCACTCTTAATAGTTTTATAAATGATTTCATGCCCGAATCGTTTAAATTTGACACAGCCTTCCTTCCAGCATCCAGAGGCTGTATGTTCGCTCCAATGTTCGTCTTGCATTGGAATAGCCTTTGAAAAATATAAAATAATATTTTTAACATTCGAAGCTATTCCAGAGCTGCCAAAATATATTTATATCAATAGCAACTTCTCGTACTCGATCCATTCCAGGACTATATCTTGTTTGTGCCCGTGTAGTTTTTTTCGTGAGGATTTTGTTTGAGTGGAAGGGGATTCAAATAACTGAAAGCTATTAATTCGAGCTATTAATTATAAAAATAATTATAAATGAGTTGTTTTCTGGTTGCCTGGAGGCGAGGGTAGGTAGATCTTTCTCATATTATCACACACTTAGCCACTCACAAAACCACTGTACATATTTACCTTTCCGCCTTTGCATCAGTACTCTTATAGCTAGCCCTAACGCAGAACTGGCCCCATTCAACTAAAAGTGACGGAGATTCCTACCTAATCTATGGTTGATGTCAAGAAGACAAAAATACTTCCCGACACCTCCCTCCACCAAAAGAGGACGGGCTCTTGGTGGTATCGGGTTCACCGGCGATTGCCATGCCGAGAAGGAGACGGATGGTGTACCCTACCTACCATCAACGTTGTTATCAATCTCCCGTTTCCCCTCTGCAACGAGGTTGTTGGAAGAGTGAAAGTTCATTTGAAATTCCTGAATTTTCAAAATGAGCATGACTTACTTATCAGGTAGAATTGAATGAGCATTGGTTTGAACTTTATTACTCATACTTGATTTATGCTTTTGGAGTAATATCACTATAATTAAATTTTCTCTTTGTTAGAAACACTACAATATAATCAATCAGGGTTTAAAAAAAACGCCAATATTCTTTTCCCTCTTCATATCAATGTCTCCTTTGCCTTAAAATTCTATATTGTATGAAATGCGCGTATATCCTTTGTTTTTGCCCCCCTCCTTACACATGCAATCCCATAACACCCCCAATCATATTTTTCTTCCCCGTTGAGACAAGTGTTTGAGAATTTCGTCGCCCCATCCCCCCAAAAAAGGAAGAAAGACAAGAACAAGTGGCCTCACGTGGTCGTCCAAAGATCACCAAGGAATCTCCATTTGCTCGGAAGTGGCCAAAGAGGCGCATGCGCAAGACACACAAATAGTTAAAGAATTAATAAACGTTTGCAACACTCAAACCCATCATTGCAGTTGGCAACCGCCAAATTGAAATGGGAAAGTTATGTTTTTGTTAGGAAATTGCTCAAAAAGAACTTACCTTATCCCCACACTCCTGCTTTCCCTACATGTATGTGTAGATAACTACATAGTGTACATTTTTGCTATTATATACAAAACACAGGTATTTATTTTAAGAGTTTCGATTCAAAGTTGAGCTTTGGTGCTTTAATTAATGTCTACTCTTTTGAAATGCTATAGTTAAACTCCTCCGCCACACATATTATTAATTTTCTAATTATATATATAGAATAAAAGGATGGCAGGTATAATTCAATGGAGTCAGATTTACTATGAATGATGGTGGCTAGACATGTAAATAAGGAAAATAAAAATAAAAAATCCATTTTTATTGTCAAGGTGGGGAAGGTAAGAATCCTGTTAAACAAATAATGATGGATAAATTAATATTAAACCCAACACCCTTGCGCAAAGCCAACTACCCTTAAGATGACAATAATTATTTATTTGTCAATGGCCTCCATTTTCCTTTGTTTCTTATTATTTTCGACATCGTCTCCTTCTTTTTGTCTCCGCTACAGCCCTTTTTTTTCATAGCCTGCTTATAGGCCTGTTCGTGAGCCCTAGACTAACTTTACTTTCCTAGGTAAGTGATCCCATGTACTAATACTGTATGTGCAAAGGGCAATAAAAATACGTATACAATATGACGTCCGAATTTAAAATAAGCCCGCATCTCTAATAATTTATCCGTCAGGAGCCATAAATTCTCGAAACGCTCGCCATTTTATACCATATTAAGGGAGCCTTTGAAATGTTTCTTTCTCTCTTATATACAGCCCCCCCCCCAAATATATACGCTTTATAGCATCATATATTGTATAATTTGACAAAACAAAACCTATATATTGTTATAACAATCGCCAATGAAAGTAAATTAGTGATTTAAAGATTAAAGAGTCATTTCATGTTGTTTGTATATAAAATTGAATTAATTGCCCAAGGACCCAAAATGTTCTTCAGCAGCATGAATGCACCTCTGTATGCGTTGGTTTAGCTTAGTTTAGTTTTATCAAAGAGCCGTAATGGCTTAGCCGATGGACCGAATGTAGTATAGTCACCCGCTAGTTTGCTTCGAGACAGCCTAAGCCTAAGGACTCATTCCACGATACAAACTGTACAACATTCAATTTTATTTATTTCTGCAAAAGAAACTCATGTTCCTTAAGCACTTTACACATGAGCAACGAAAAAGTGTTCTGAAATTGGATTAGAAAGTTGAGAAGTTGGCCGCGGTCCAATAAATCCTGGAATTTGATACAAAGTCAATGTGAGTTCTCGGTATTATAAGCATTCGTGACAAGGTTGAGCACAGTGATGCACATACAATAATAATCTGGAAGACGCAAATCTAAGTGCAAGAGACGAAAACTCGATTTTTGCGTTGCAAAGATTTACTCGATCACTGTATCATATAGGCAATGTGCCTCTAAGACCGGGATCAACAAATTATCAAAGTAACATAACTTCTTGTATTAGTCACTTTATAATCCTCACTCTTAGGAGGATGTGTATGTTAATTTACAAGGACTAACAATATGGTGCGGTATATCATCCAGGTGTTCGGTTGGGCCATTTTCTTTAATGGGCCAGAAATTATGCCTGCAGTTCTGACGCTCTTTTAAAACAAGGGCTTTTACTTTGGACAAGATGTAGCCCCCAACCCATCTCGCCCCCTTCATTATCATTATAATGTCAGAATATACAACTATGAAAGGTTGCGTTTCCTTTAAGTTCACCGGACTTGACCCAAATGATCTTTACTTGTGGTGCTACCAAAAGGATGCAGTATATGCTACAAGCCCCGGGATGCTCTAACACCTTAAACAAGCAATTCGGGAAAAGAACAGGACCATCACAGCATCCACAATAGCTAGTCTTCGAATGAGTTAGTCGACGCATTTAAAAGGGCATGTATGCCGCTGGAGAACATTTTGAGCAATTGGTGCATTTAATTATTTTAACAGTCTAAGAACTTAAATCACCCATTTATCTTTCATTGGGGATTGGTATAACAGTATTTAAATTTTTTCTTTCAAGTGGTCAAAGATATGATGCTATAAAGCGTATATATTTATTTATGACAGTATATAATATATATCTAAAGAAGTACAGTAAAGTAAATATAATGCAGGAAAAAAACAGTGCTAGGATCGACTTATTTGCAAAGCCAGGTTTCTACGGTCATCCGTCATTTTCAATCGCTGGCAAACTAATGAATACAGAGAGATGCTTAGCCTAAGGGCACACACATTTTACAATACGAAATGTAATTAGAGGAGGGCGATATGGAGCAGTGGCATTTTTGAGGAGAGGAAAAGAAATCTTCTGCTTATCAACGGATTAGTGTTAAATTACCCATCGAAAGTATTAAAGTTTGGAATTTCCTTTATAATAGCTGATTTTCTTAGAAGCCTATGTATATAGTTGTGGGAATTATGAATTATTTTTGCATTATCAATGTCACTTGATAATGCAAATGATCCGAAATAGGCTGTCTAAAAATTGATCCACTATAAAGAACAATGGGTTTATTATATTCTATGCAAAATTTGCGATCAACTATACATTGGTGAAAGCAGCAGATTCTCCAAGAGAATGAAGGAACACAAATGCGAAATGCGCTGTGGAAGCCTATCATCTAGCCTGTTCCTACACATGTCAAATGAAAACCATTCGATTGACATAGAGAGCGATGAGCGCTTGATACCACAGCTTCAGATCCAACTCCTTTATTCACCTTCATATAGCAGGTAAAATAATTTTCTCTTATTTTCTCCATTTCTAAATCTCCCATTTTCTTTCTGAAGCTAATAATGGTTCACGTAATATCTTCTTCAGCGTTTTTTCGACTTGTGATGCCACGTTCCATTTCTTTAGGCTGTATACCAGGTGTCATGTGATTTTTACTTATTATAAAGAAAAAAACCCGTGCCCCTTCCTAAAAGAAAAAAAATCACTTGGCTTGTCTCCTACTGGATAAAATCATACACTTTCTTATTCAAAAAGCTTGTTGAAAAAACCTTTTTTGAGTTTGAGGATGATCAGCTCAGTCGATCAGCGTCGTGGTTCTGAGCGTCGTGGTTCTGATAGCGATGAGCGCTTGGAGACAAAGGTTCGAATCCAACTCCTTTATTCACCTTCATATAGCGGTTAAAATAATTTCCCTATTTTTTCCGTTTCTAAATTTTAGTGGATCACGTAATATCTTCCTCAGCGTTTTTCCGGGTTGTGATATTACTTTTCATTTCTTTGTGTTGGGCTGTTAATCACATCCATTGTTTATCACATGTTATGTGAATTTTCCTCAATATATATATATATATATATATATATATATATATATATATATATATATTTATATAAATGTCAGCAAGAAGAGGACCCATGGTGTTTAAAACAGCTGGAGTAGGTATTGCAAGAAAAATGGCTCAAGATTCCTCTCAATGAATACAGAAAGCTGTATGAATCAATTCCAGGCGCATCGAGGCTGTTCAGAGAGCAAAAGGAAGCTCAACTCCGTATTAAGTAAATATGGATTGAATTTAACACGTGTTCATATTATTTTGGTTCCCAATGGATCGCCGCTGTTTTCATGTTAGGAGCGTTAGGATATAGATACCCTTTCGACCTGTTCAAAGAAGGGAGAGTGATGTATTGCATCTGCAAAAAGAAGCTACTTTTTTATAAAAATACGAGTCAAAGTTTCAAAATCTACCAGTTTCTCAAAAGTTATTATCGGCCTGCGTCAACGCCTCTATAACTACTCGCCCCTCATATGCCGATTAGGCCATCTTAAGCACAAGTCCTCCTCCCCACGCTGGAGAAGAGGACCCTCCCTTTTATTTTAAGAATACATTGTGCAAGGTTCTGACCTTCCTTTAACAGGAAAAGGTGAACAAAAAATAGGTCGTGGACCTACGCTAACAAGAGGTGTTGTGCCCTTATTGGTACGCAGAGCTAGCAAAGGTTATACAAAGCAAAGGGAGGGCGGGTGGAAGAAAGGGAGCGGTGGGTTGACCGACGAAGTGGTCGGCACGAGCGCAAAACGTCGAATGGCGCTTCGTGGTTCAGTCTTCGCCTTATATAGTCCCAGAAGGCGAGGAGATCCGATGTCTAAATTATATTCCTGCGAAGGTTCTCAATGTGCCATCCGCCAGATTACGACAGCTCCCTACATATGCTATGTGGCGTGAACTGATTCTAAAGGCCTTAGTGAATGCTCCGATGGTGTCTGCTGAGATGAGGTTGATGATCACTGAGTATATTTTTCCGTGCTGGGTGTTCAGGAGTAGAGTAGATCTTGCCTTTTCGAAACAGCATAATGCTTTTATGAGGACCATTGATTCCAGGGCATAAATACCCAGGTTCCAGGTGCGGCAGCCCCAAGCTAGCTTTGCTGATGCCGCAACCAGACCCATGCCCCATGGGGAGGCGTCCGCTGCGAGCCGAAGAGGGGGCAAGCGTGGCAATTTCCATCTGAACCATTTGCGGTTGATGAAGGGGAACAGACGTCTGAAGATCTTGGGGGAATGCGCGCTAAGGTGACAGAAACACAGTTGCATCCATACCGCGTACGTACCACTGGTGCAACGAAGTTCAGGAGGCCAGTCATATGCAGCCAGCATTTCCTAGGTAATGGATGGGAGGTGACGTAGGCCAGAGCGTTGCTTGTCTTGGTTCTAAGCTCGCCGGTGAGACGGGCTTGAAAGGTTCGGAGGTCCACCTGGATTTCCAGGTAGTTAAGCTGGGTGACCGGGGCAAGAATGCATTCGGCCAGGATGAGATGAATGCTGCTTGCATTCGCCAGGGTAAGGAACCTCCTTAGTGCGGCCTTTGTGCCCAGTGCCATTACGTCGTCGAGGTATAAGTGTGTGCTACCACGCCCGCCTCATGGGCCTAGTGGTTGACCACGGTGGACAATGTTATTTGCATGACATAGGGAGCCCCGGAAAACTCCATCAGGAGTCGGCAGAATCAGTATCGCCTGCCGTTTACCACCAACTCGAAACTCGGCCTGATCGAGGGGTGGAGGCGGACGTGGTAGAAGCCGTCTTGAGATCAATTTTAATGGCAAATGATCCCTCGGGGGCTAGGGCGAGCACCTTGGGCACGGAAGGTAAGCGCAAGGAGGGAGGGTCGTATGCTTTCGCCGTGGCAGACATGTCGTAAACGATCCTAGCCGAACCATTCGGCTTTGGCACTCACAAAATCAGGTGGGCTCTGTAGATGAAGCCCTCTTATACGATGTCGTTCTCGAGAAGTTTACGGACCAGGGGTTCCACTTGTGATAACGAGGTTTGCCAATGACGGTAATTCCTTCATGGGAAGATCTTAATTCCCTCCGCGCCTGTGGCTTTCAGCAAGTGGGACGACTGAGGTTTGGATTCGAAGGAGCCCGTAGGCATGACGTCCAGACGCGCGTCCGGGCCTAGTTCCTGCTAGGGTTAATCCAATGGGACCAAGCCGGGGCTGATCCAGTTCTGCTGTTCCTCGCACTTTTGTGCTTCATTTCCATCCGCGCTGCGGTTGTCATCCTGGTTGTTGTCGTTGTTACGGTCGGCTCCTCCGGCCATGATGTCGGAAGGGCCGCTCTTGACGTCCCGAAGGACGTCTCCTTATTCGGAAGGATGTGACGAAGCATTTGATACTTCAGAGTCCACGGGGGGCGGCTAGAAGCTTAGGACCGTGGGGACAGGAAGGCCTGTCATTGGTCTAACCTCTATCGTGGGGTCTGGGTCCGGGTTATGGATGGTTCCGCAACTTCATATGCTCCAAACTCCCTGGCGGCGCTGTTGAAAAAGTAACGAACGGTGTTATTTTCCCTTAACGAAAGATTTACGAGAAGGGCGGAGTTCTCCTCTAAGTATTCCCGTATGTCTGGAGGGGGGAGGTTAACAGATAATTTCGGGTTACCTACGCTGGTGTGAGGAGATCTCCTGAAGCACTGTTCGATATTGTGACGGAAGGTGATGAAGATCCAAAGCCGAAAAGGTCGTCTCGTGGAGCCGGGGAGAATACTTCGTTTTTGAGTCGCTTGCCGATATGTTGAAGATTGAGGCTAAGGAGTCTAGGGAGGGCAACGGGGTGGGGAAATACGTTGGGCTGGCTGGGGAGGAAGATCAAAACTCCTCCGATGTGTCCGAGCGTGGGCGATCATCAAGCCTAATGCGCCGGCGTGCCTGGGCCTGGTGGAGTTCCCATCTCCAGTCCAGGCTGTTACGAACGTCTTGGATGAACTTTTGTGCCCTGGCGATCACGGTTCGCAGGGTGTCCCCCGAGGCCTCTTCTAGTCGTCGGTTGTGACTACGATCCATAGGCATGGGGTGGGTGGCGTGGTACCGCCAAAGGTCTCGGCAAAGATATTTCAGACACGACAATTCCGCTCTCAGGGGCAGATTGTTCACGGGCGTCGTTTAGGGCCGTTGCCCACCCGTGTTGCCACATAATGTGGTATAGCTGTAGTCGTTGGTGTAGGCGATGGAAATCCTGACGGCTGACGTTGTTTTGGAAGGGAAAGAGCGCTAATAATAGCTGGATCTCCTCCCGGTCCACGTTTTAAAGCAAGTGGTCTGTAAATTAGATCTTAAGTTATTGGTTACCACGTCCCACCTGGCAGTACTGTAACAAGCGAGATCGATAGACGTTCGTAGATTCTTCGGCTTGAGATCCGGTGCAGCAGCAGCAGATGGCCTCGGAAGAGGCCTAGGGGCTTCTGAAACTAAAGAGTAGGCAGGAAGTAGTCCACCCGTTGCGTCGCGCGGGGTAAATTGAATCTGGTGGAAATCAGGCGCGAGCGTGTCCACCGATGTTCCCCTGTCAAGGGTAGAAGGTGCTTCCTCCTTTGTTGAAGCCGTGGGGTCACGGGTGACCCGAGAGTATGCGAGGAAATACCTAGGAATTGATGTGGCCGTGCTGTCTTCTTGACTCTCTTTTTCGGCCTTAAGTGAGTCTTGTGTGCGGGGCGGTCGGCAACAGCACAAAACGTCGAATGGCGCTTCGTGGTTCAGTCTTCGCCTTATATAGTCCCAGAAGGCGAGGAGATTCGATGGCTAAATAATATTCCTGCTAAGGTTCGCAATGCGCCATCCGCCGGATTACGCAAGCTCCGTACATATGTTATGTGGCGTGAGCTAATTCTAAAGGCCTTAGTAAATGGCACGATGGTGTCTGCTGAGAGGAGGTCGATGATATCTAAGTAGATTTTTCCGCTGTGGGTGTTCAGGATTGCGGGGATGTTGTCTGAGTAGATCTGGCGTTTTGGAAACAGCATAATGCCTTTAAGGAGGACCATGGACTTCTAACATACTTTTTTGCCCATCCAATAGTTTGCCACTCGGTCCACATATTCTTAGCACTTGCAAGAATACGTCTCAATCTAGTGTACAGGGTCATAACATTTCTCCAGATGCTTGAACAAAGCTTACACTTTACATCTCTTATCCTTTGATTTTTCAGCTGACTCTCTCAGTGCAAATAACTTATCCATAAAGTAACACCCTACCCCCTTTAAACCACCCTTTTTCATTCCTTATAATTATAAGTGATTTCTTTCTTAAACTCCATTTCGAAATATTATTATACATTATATTATACTGTCGTAGAATATGCTCCCGACAATATACCATATATAACTATTCGTTGCGAGAATTATTCTAATATTTCGAGTGCGTGGTAATCTGATTGAGCGAGGTTAGTTCAAAAAGGAAAGGGGGGGGCTGGAGAGGCTTATTTATCTTCAATATGCTTAAGAAGTGGAACGGAGTGCAAGGTTAAATAATATGGCTACCAATCATAAAATAGAGTTTTATTAATTAAACTATCAACAACACACCAAAAAAATGTTTACATAAACGGGGATTCAAAATGGGAGAAACACGGGAATGTAAAGGGTCGTGGGGATATCTGACTAATCTGAGGATTAAGATTTGGAGAGATTTAAAACGGTGAACAAACAAAGAAAAGTTGGGAATGGTTCGCTAAACCATTTAAATCACAGGGATAAATGATTAAAGGTAATGCTCAGCTTACGTAATTACAAAGTTTTTGTCCAGAGGAAGACGATGCGGAGGAATCTTCAGGCCAACTGGAGATTTCCAGCAGAATGGTTCTTTGGGGGGTTGTCCTTAACGAGGGGGAAGGACTGTCTTCGAAGAGTAAGAGTGAAGTGGGGCCCGGAAGTACGAGCGATCCTTGTGACAGCAAATCGGAGATGTTCTAGATGAACAATGGAGGTTATTGTTGAAACCAAGTGTTCTCTTGAAAAACGTTAAAAAGGGGGAATTAAATTATGCTGACGTGATGTCTTGGGAACGAGAACCGTTTCTTGACGAACGGGCTTGAAGAACAATGGCTGTTCTAACGTTCTATTTCTGAAGAACGGGGGGGGGGCGTTTCTTGTAAAATGGGCTCAAAGAACAATGGCTGTTCTAACGTTGTTCTCTTTCTGAACAACAGGGGGGCCTTGTTGACTTAGCACGAACCTTGGCACTCAAGGGATATTGTCCTCTTCTGGACAATAAGGGGGTTTCTCGGCAGAGTTCTTAGGTGCACAAGAGAGACCGGATTGGCTTGATTCCTTACAAAGATAATCTGGATCTGCTTCAATTGGGAAAAGCTATGGTATAAATAGCCGGAGCCAGCCCCATGGCGTAGGGGATAATTTAGTTGGAGACTTTGGGGGAATATCCCGCTGGCACCTGGGAAAATATCTTATCTGCCCATAAGCCTAATTCAATCTGGCGAGATCGACGTATGGAGGCGAAACAGGGGAGTGAACCTCCTTGATTAAACATTTGCTATGATGGGCGATAACGCGCTTCTGCTTCCTCTTGCAGGATACACGTGGGTAAGCATGTGATTTAACATGTGATAGAGGCTGAATTAAAGCGGCCTTAGACAGTTCTATCAGACCCCTCCATTCCAGGGGAAGTTGTCACTTCGAAAAAAAGAGAGAAGGGACAACCATAGAGTTCCGTTTTGTAGAACTTACTTTCTTTCATCGACTGTACCTTCATGCACCTAGCTAGCATTACCTCAATACATATGATTATGTTGATCATTTGATTATAGGGGAAACTAACCTTTAATACAAACTTAACCATAAAAGAGACATGGAACAATGAACTAATATAAAATTAGTACATATGGGACAACAGAATTCATACGTAATTTGATGGGTACAAATATATGAACATACGAAAAAAAAAAATTAGACATTGAGCCACAAAATTCAGACATATACATAAACTAATTATATTACAGGATAATCTAATTTAAGTCATACAAGACGGTATATACATACATGGAGATCCTAATCCTACGAATTACAAGTAATCTACACTACTTGGTAACGCATTCCTACTGAGTGCGTCAGCGACCTGATTATCGGAACCTTTTATGTAATTTATCTTAAATTGGTACCCTTGCAAGAGTAGACTCCAGCGCATAATTCGGCCGTTTGAGTGTCGTACATTCCAAATATAGGCCAACGGGCGGTGGTCAGTTCCTATCTGAAATTCTTTTCCTATCAAATCCATCTTAAACTTGTCAATAACCCAAATAATAGCTAGAGCTTCCTTCTCTATGGTGGCATATCTCTTTTCAAATAACTTATCAATAAACTAACACCCTACCCCCTTTAAACCACCCTTTTTCATCCCTCATAATCCTAAGTGATTCCTTTCTTAAACTCCATTTCGGAAAATTATTATACATTATATTATGCTTAAAATACTCTACAGACCTTTTTCTCTGTTCTCCGGCAGTCCCCTGTCTTCATTTACTCTTATACAAAGACACAATTATTGCACTCTTACACTTCACAGGCACTCTTTCACATTCTATTACCTTAGGGAAAACGCAGGCACTAGACATATTTCCCAACACAATTACCATAATATTTTAGCATATTACAATATATCATCTAATTTAACTGCTGTCTATCTTTCAGACCTACGAGTATCACAGCACAAATTAGTTGAAAGCAAAAATGAGGAAACAATTATCAGAAGCAACTAAGAGAGAAATATGTGAAAACTATTTTTTTTCATAAAATAAAACTAGGTAGGAACTGCGCAAAACTGCCACAATTTCTCCATTTTTTCTTTGCTGGCTATATCTTCAAATATTTGCGGGAGAAATTCGTTCAAACTACGCAGGCGCTCAACCAATTTGAGCTCACTCCCTACTCGCATATTTTACAATCAAGGAATACATAATTACAAAATGTGAAAACATTTTTCTTTTAATAATCTCGAAAAAACTGCTTAATTGCTACATCTACTAAATTGAAGAAAAATAGATTTTCTCACCGTTGAAGACACATTGTGCACAAAAAATATATCCGATTTAGCGACTCCGACTCTCAGCTGATTTTTTAATATAGAAAATTCGTTTTCACAGCTTGACATCTATTTGAAGATTTTGTGTGCTGAATTTCAAATTAAAACAATTTAAGTCAATATTTAATTAAAGGATCTTTGATAGGGATAGTTATAATTGAACTTATCTGGCGCCTGCCAGGCATAGACTATTCCTAGAATGAGTGTGCAATCGAGATTAAGTTAAAGCGAAGGATGGAAAGACAGAATCAACAATGAAGAAATCGTCCGAGAAGTGATGAAGCTCTACCTGTTGATTACACGTATTGGTGAGGGCCAAAGAGACGAAGCGCTTTATCCACTTGGCAATACTCGATTTGAAGAAGAGCTTTAAAGTGCTCTCCTCTTTTAACTACTTAGACTTTCCGTTCACACATTTTCGCCTCCATTATCTTCAACATTTTTTGCATGAACGTTTTTACACCTAAATTTTCATTGCAAACACCGGGTGATTTTTGGCTATTAATAAAGAGACAACATCATTTTTTCATAGGTGAAGAATGTCTGTGTGCGTGTGTTTCAAATTGGCTGATTAAGGATGGAGATTTTCCTCGAATTTCCAACACAATATCAACGAGGACGAATTACGTAGAAAGTCTCTAAGGGTGGATTTGTAATGACGCGGGGAAGCTCAAGAAAGTTACATGCGTGGAAGATATATAGCAACAAACCTCCTACAAGCATTAATGCCGGTAGGGCAAACTGAAGGTGTTAGGGCAGGGCGGGTACCCAATCCCACAGTTGTGAGCCGCATCAATTCCCTTGCGTAAAGGGGTGGTGGTGGTAAAGGATAAGAGGAAAATGGTGGCGGTAGAGCAAAGGGGTTAAGAAGAATGCAGACGTGTTATAACCCTTACCCCCCCAAAAAAGGATTTAGGAGGAAGGGTTCAGCCCCCACCCTCTCCCAGCCCCAACGAGGAATGAACGGACGAAAGCTGGTCGGCGAGTAGCTTTCGAAATTAGCCCAAGGGCAAGAAAATAGGTGATAGGATAGTTGTAACGAAGTGGTGAAAAAAGGGTGAAATGGAGATGTCTATAATGAATAAAAAACAGGTAGGTTCAATCTAGTTTGAGATTGCAGGGGCAATGGGTATTAAGAGTTTGAGGCTTCTTCAGATACCAAATCTAACCTGTCTTTGTTCTTGAATGTGTCTTTGTTCATTAACGTGCCGTTGTTTATTAATTTAACTTTTTCAGTGACGTGGCTTTGATCATTAACGTGACTTTTGTTCATTAACATGTCTTTGTTCATGGACTTGTCTTTGTTCACTTACTTGTCTTTATTCATGAAGGTATCTTTGTTCATAAAAGGGTGTTTGTTCACGAAATTGTCTTTATTTATGAACGTGTCTTTGCTCATGAATGTGCCTTTGTCCACCAACGCCTTTGTCAATGAACGTGGCTTTGTTCACGAACTTGTCTTTATTCATTAGCGTATCTTTGTTCATTAACATTGTATTTATTCATCATTTCTGTATCAGGCTTATGTTTGTTCTATGGAGCGTTTTAACTCTTCATACTACCTCGTTCTGGAGGTTTCTAATATCTCCTCTAGCCTCAGAAATGGGTCATAAGAGTTTGTTCTTGTATTAGATATTGGAGCCACCAGGCTTCGACATGTTACAACAACGGGTCAAACACAATTTGGTTCCTGTCGACATCGTATGTAACCTAAGTTAATTGAGCTAATAGAGTGTATCTCGGTGTTGGATTTTGGGTGGAGGTCGCATCGGAGCATTGCCAGAGTCACCCGTGTATGCCTTTGGATGAATCCTATCGTTTAGTGTCTGGTGGAATGACGTGTAGGAAATGGGTTGTACTTATTGATACCATTCTTGGTGTGTTAATGCGTTAGTAGACCATGGTGTAGAAGGTATGAGTCCTGCATGTAGTGGTGTGTCTCTGGTTTCGTTTGGTATTGTGAAACATCAATCAGCGGTTCTCGAGATGTTGTATATTGGGCGCTACCTTCGTACTGGTGTCCAGGTTTTCTATTGGTGTGTTTTGCGAACGCTGCTCTTGTCGAGGCGTAGTAAAATTTATTTAGAGTAATCATCAGTTTCCTTTCTTTCTCAATCACATATCAATTTTATTTTATTCCTTCTAACTCCTGGGTGTTTATTCTTATGTTAACCCTGAATGAGATGTAATGTGTAGCATGGGAAACGTTGTTGTGGCGGAAAATTGGAGGATCCTGTTCTCTCCGGGCCCCAACACAACCAGTGCCCTTTCTGTTCTAATTAATGCAGGATAATCTACGGCCATATATTTTCCGCACTTTTTCATTTCTCTTCCTTTATCACTTTCTTTACAAATCTCCTCTTGCAAAGTTTTGTGATCCTGTGCCCTCGTTGGCATTTCATTAAAAATTCAGGAAAAATATCTTTCCTTATGGCTTTCTAAGTGAACGTGCTTCGTTGGATTTTATATATATATATATATATATATATATATATATATATATATATATATATATATATATATATATATTTACATAAATTCAGCAAACGAGCGTTATAAAATGTCCCCATTAAGAAATGTAAAGGACGAGAAGTTTGTTGTTAAAGAAAGTAAACAACGTTGTGTCACCATGGAAACAGCAGAATATTTGCGACTAGTCCGTCTCTGCAAATTAATAAGATTCCAACTTTTAATTTCTCGGCAAATCAGCCTTTCTTGCCGCTCTTCATCCTAGTTCTATGTTTATTTTTACCAATTAACTTTCACTTTTTCCTATATTCTTTTTTTATATTTACCCTTCCTTTTCGGTGCATTCTGAATTCCTCGAAAAGACCATTTTATTAATTATGCAACCGCGTTAGTTCATTGCTCATGAAATTCCAAATTTGATGGTTTCTTTGAGGTGTATCCAAGTCGCTTTTGCCGGGGTTTTCTAGCTAGAGGCAAAATTCAAGAGGGTTTCGGTCGTGCAGGTGAAGATTACCCATTTGGTCGCTTTTTTTAAATCTTAGCTTACCATTTATGATCTTCGAAAAGTATTGTACAAAAATGACAAATCAGGAGTTTTTATCGTTAGATGATAACCGAATATATTAGAAATTATAATCCTAATTAAATTTGCGCAAACGGTACTTACTCTTACGATAATTTTTCGTATTCTAGTAGTCATTAGAGAAAACATGTCATTACTAGGCTGAAAAATAGGGAAAATGGCTGCCTATATGAAGAGTGGAAATATAAAAGAAACTTTATATAACTAATAGGGCTGACCTTGAGTGGACATATTGGTGGTTGTTTTTGAAGTTATAAACCACAACTCATCCGAGAATTCACCCGGGACTGAGCGACGATACTCGACCGAAGGGAAGTCCCTCTGAAGGCAGGTCGAGCTCCCTTAACCGGGTCGGGAACGTCGATTTTAAAGTTATATTCGGAATCTATGATCTACTGAGTTATAAATAAAATAATTAAGAAATATATTTATATATTTAAGTGGAACCAAACTCTCTGGAGTCTTCTCCATCATATGATCATGAAATTAGGCTCCAAAATAGTGAAGTTAAAGTAATTGAAAATGTATGGATGCCTCAACTATCTAGATAGTCTCCTTCTACATCTGTACAAACGACGGTTATTTAAAAAATTTTCGGAAATGGTATGTTACATCTTGTGCCAGCAGAAGTGCCACTCACTACCCTACTCTGGGCCCTCGGTTAGTTTCAAACCTCCCTGACCTTTATTCTTACTAGACACCTCCCCTTTCTCCCTTATTCACTAGACACCTCCCCTTTTCCCTTTATTTGCCAGACACCTCTACCGTGCAGAGAAAGAGCACCGAATATACAAAATAATAACTTTGCAGGAGCAGCGTTAAAAGTTTTCCTTCATTGCAATGCCCCCCAAAATAGTCTATTTTCAAGATTCTGTTAAACGTTTAATGTATTTACTACATTATGGCCATCATCTTTCATATTTTTACTTTATTTTGTACATTCATTTTATATATTTGGCTCAGTGGCACAAAAACTGTTTTTCCTTTGGTTTGTGGATTGCTATTAACCACAAATGCAGAGGAAAGAAACCGAATATAAGTTTATTCGGTGTTTTTCTCCTTGAATGACCATTAATATTAAACAATGAGACACTGATTATACGTATATTCGGTGTTTTCACTTTGTATTATTGACAAAAGTAAGCAATCAGACTTCATTATAATTATGGCAACCACATTACATCATACATTCATCACTGTTTTTGTTTATTATTAGAATTTTTAACAAGTCATTGAGAAGGTATAAACAATCCTATAAATCTATGTAATTTTTATTGGTATTTTGACTATAAAAATACAAACCAAACAGAATCTTTAAAGAATGCAATGAATTTATATTTCGATTTACATGTTAATATTAGTTTGAAATATCATTAATTTAATAAAGAAAATAGTGAACATAAAGTCATATTTAAAACGATCTGAGTAAAAGGATAAAACCACAAAAACTGTAGTTATATCCCTTTTTAAGGAAAAATGACTAAATACACAAAAAGTAAATCCATTTTAAACTTAACGAGGTAAATTCATAAGACCTTGATGTTTAATCTACTTTAGAGTTTAAGAGATCGGAGGTATTATCACTAGTAAGGAGGTTATTCCAAAATGCTCGACGGGAAATAGGCATTCTCATAACGAGACCTGAGTGAATTTTATCTAATTTTTCTTTTTGAATTCCTCTTGGCTTTGATGAATATTTCGCCGAATAACTGCGTGGAATAATTACTTTCTTAAATTTAACTTCAGTTTCAAAGTCCTGAAATGTTTTTTTATAGATCAGTCCGTGAAGACCTTTCTCAAATTGGACTTCACATAAATCTTGTAAAAGAGGAATATTATTCTCAGAAGACGCTCTTCGGTTTGTTCTTAACCTTAACAAGTTTTCGTAAGCCTTAAAATCATTAAGTTGCATTTCTAGGACCGTTGTTCTCTTCGTTGAAAGTTCCAGTGAATCGCAGAGGTCTCTCATAACATACAGATTCTTCTTTTTCTGGATTACCTGTTCAATTTTTCCATGAACGCCATCTGCGGCAAAGAATGTGTGACCGGTGACAAGATATTTCAACGTGATTTCCGAGGGTTCAAGATCTTCATTGACAAGTAAAGTGACAGCTGAATATAATGTCCAGTTTATATTCTGAGCAGAGAAATTATTTGTCAAAAATATAAACTTATTTGTATCTCTATTTTCCTTAATTACTTTGATATAGGATGATGCAACGTCAGGAGCATCCCTACATCGAGGACTTTCATTCCAAACTACACAATAGTTATGTTGATTTTTCTTTAAAGAAGCAAATGTTTCACTAAACACAACCATTCTTGAGCAGAAAAACTTTCTTTAACATCAGGCATCCTTGGCAGGAGCAAATCTTTTTGCATATCGACGGCAAATATTAGGAGTCCATCCATTTGTTCGTATATCTCACTATTTCTATTGTATTCTTTTCTTGCTTCCTTTTTCATTTCATTGTGCAATTGAGCCTTCCCAGCTTTTTCTTCATTCATATTCAATTCATAAAATAGTCATGTTCAACATTTGTTAACACAAGGTTCAGAAAAACTTATGTTTATTTTCTTTAGTATACTCCGATAGGAGTCATATGAACAACGGACTGATGCGTGTTTTTCTTGAAATAGTTTGTACATCGGACAACGGAGAGATCTGTTGGAAGGTATCTTACATGTGGAGCATGGTCTTATCTGAAATGAGAAATAACTGGATTGAAAGATTAGATGTGATTCATTATTACTTTTCTATTAACTCGATTGGTAGGTTCACGTTTTCCTATGTTATCTGTCACTGCGATATTTCCTGAAAAATTAGTTGTGGATGAAGAAGCTGCATCAATGGAATGAAATAATGATTTTATAACCTGATATTGACTGTACCCTAGAGTGCTGAGAAAAATTTCTGACAGACTTTGATTGCTTGTCCTTGGGCATCGCTCAGGGTATACACATACAATGACTTCTTCCTTGATAAATCTTCCTTAATATGCCTTCTTTCTACTTCTTTCCTTGTTACTTTGCTTGAGAACCATGCTCGCCTCATATCATAGCAGTTTTTCCAAAATTCTGAGTGAATGTGGTTTCGCATTTCATCTGAAAACTTGGCATGGCATTTGTAAGGGCATTTATCTATATCACATCCATTTAATATTGGGTGTTTTTCTTTATCATGAATGATCTTTTCTTGTTGTGTCATTGATTTTCTACTTTTTTAACCTCAGAAGCAACAAAGTAGCGATGGGAAGCCATTTTATTGTCATACACTGCTTCATGAGCATCAGAAACTCCAAGAGATTGGACTTCGATAGCAGTTGCTATATTATTCTCTTGAATGCATAAATTATCTTACTCTTCTGTCCTCAAAACCGCTCTGAAAGGAGAAAAATAAACAAATATTTAGGCATTTTATTTAAGTAGCACATACAATAATTTCTGGAATTACTGCATTATCATAATGATAATCATCACCATCATCATCTTCCCTTACCTCCCTCACCACCACCTTAATTTATGCTTGTTACCTTGTATACACAGCATAACGGTGCAAGTATTTTTGTGTTAACAAATGGACACACATATAACTTAGAGGCATACAAATATTTAAGGCTTACTCCTGAATATAAATATATATAAATAACGATATACTGAAGATAAATGATATGGAAAGTTAAATGTCGGTGACTCAGCAAGAGATGCAGGCAGCCTCGCAGTGCCGTGAACATGGCAAACACACACAATGCACAAAAGAGAACATAATCTGGATCCAAATAAAAAAAATCTTAAATTACCGTTTTATAGACCGACAATTCACTTATTGTTCTTTTAAAAATTGGAAGACGTTTGATGGTGTATTGTAATTGCAAGCCATGGCTACTAGCTTTTCTGCTTTAACGACGAGATTATCTTCGACTGAATTAAAAAGATAAAACTTGACATAGGCAGAAAAAAGCTCTCTTGTACATTTCAGTACAGACGCGTAGCTCACAATTTGTTCTGGAAAAAATAGGTTGGTGCATGAGAGGAGCGGCAATAAATTGCTAGAAAGCTTGCATATTCGTTGTTTTACGTCTGGATAACGTGCTACATATAAATGAAACAGACCGAATATTCAGTATAATCGGTGTTTAGCCTCTGCATTTTGCATATTCGGTGTTTCTTCTATGTTAATCATGGTAGTGTCGCGTATATTCGGTGTGTGGCCAATTTCTAACTCCAAACAAGTGAAAGATGGGTGTAAACTAATGCCAGAAATGGAATCTACGGGTCGAACTACATAAGAGTCAATATATAACTCTAATTTGGAAAATTTGTATATTCGGTGTTCTTTCTTTGCACGGTAGACCTCCCCTCTTCCATTATTCGCTAGACACCTCTCCTTTTCCCTTATTCGCTAGACACCTTCCCCTTTTCCCTTATTCGCTAGACACCTCCCCTTTCTTCCTTATTCGCTACTCCCTAACAGATGATTTATTACCTGCTTTCATTACAGGCGGCGAATTTTGTAGGCTAGTCGCCAACTTACTCCCATCTTGCCGTTCCTGTTCAGGGTCGGGAGGAGTGGGTCAGCAGGTCATTCTTTTCTTCGGTTTGGGTGTTGTTGTTTTTTCAGACTGTCATTCTTCCCACCACTTTTCTATTCCAATCCCCTTTTTCTTTCTTTCTTTTCGGCAGCCATGCTGCAGTTAACATCTAAATGTTTGCAAGCTGTCTCTACCCGTGTTCTTGCACTTGTTTGAACGGCTAGATATCTTCTACACAGTCTTCACCACATTCTTTACAGATTTCTCCTACAAACATTTTCAGGACATGCGCTCGTTGGTTTTAACTTTATAAAAAAGAAAATCCAGGAAAGAGAAACGAAACAAAGTGTCTAGTTGAGAGTTCGTTCAAGTTCATACCGTCCATACAATGTAGGGGCCAGTAGAAATTGCCGTCAGCCACAGCCACTGCCTCCAGATGGTGTCGGAAACTATTGCAGGCCTTCTTAACGGTCTCCTGGCTTAATTCGGCCCAAATCATTTAGTATGAGGTTGTCAGTAGCGATGGCCACGTCATGTTCCCTTTTATCTCCCCAGAAGGCTTCATCAAGTGCCCCGAGATGTTGATTTTGCCCTTGATCCAGGAAAGGGCCGTTGTTACCCCGACCTTGTGGCAGAAGCGCTCTGCACCATGCCACACATGCAAGAGGACCCAGTTTTGGCTAGCATACTCACTCCATAGACTGAACATTCATGGACTATTATGTGTAGGTCATGGTTGAAAGAGAGACCAACAAGTCTCCGAGCACCACTAAACTACCAAACTGGAACATAGGTTCAGAATCGACACAATTTTTACCAGGTTAAACAGGGCGGGGAGCGTCGAGAACGCCTGCGGCAGGTTCTGACACTGCGTGGAGGCCCTGCTTGAGGCCGACGGCGATTTTAGTAAATAAGATAAATAGTAGAAAATCCTTAAGACCTTTGGAGATACATCAAGCCACTGGTTGTTTTTCGAGTTTACCAATTGGTCCTGGCAGAACTTCCTCTCTTCTGATAAGAAACAAAGGATGCCAGGATTGAGGGGATAAGCCAGTTTGGTTAAAGGCGTCGCATCACGTTCATTCCGCTTGCCCTTGATCTTCAGCGACAAAAGCAGGCCATTTCTTTTCTCCTATGAGTACTAGCGGATCTACCCATACACTAACTGCCTGATAAGAAACTCTGAATCTCCCACTCCCTTGCTTCTGTCTATGGATCTTATTGACTAACTATGGTTGTTGTTGATGATGGCCTCTATCCACGCAACAAATTAATTTTTTTTGAATGAGGTTTACAAGCCACTGTATCCTTGTTATCGCAGCCTGACTCATTCAAATCTCTTCTGATTCTCCGCACTGTGCTCAGATTGACACCCAAACACTTGGAAATCTTTGCAGTGGGTTTGCCGGTGTGAATAACAAGCAGCACAGCTTGCCTTTTCAAAATTTATAGACGGCCAGATGTCGAGATTATCTTCTGATGAGTTTCCGGACATGTGGGAATGGCGGGGAACGAGTGCGCCGATGAGGACGGCCCAGAGTCCACGAAAACTGGGCGACCAGACCAGCGTTTCCCTCTTCCTCAAAACGATTGCATGGAGACGGCCGAAGGGAACTTAAAGTCGCGTGTCATTGCGCCGCGACTGTTCCCATTGACCTACCCCCTCCCCCATTGCTGTGACGGCTTCAGGTTGCTTCATGCCATCTCTGAATTGGACATACATGCGAGACGCACCTCATTAGATGGAGCACTCACCCGCGCCTTATTGTGACGACTGCGTTGTCTCCCAGACTGTTCGGCACATTCTTGTTGAATGTCCTAGTCTGGGTGATCTTCACGCACTTCACTTGTCCCGGTACCGTGACGAGTAGGATCGCTACCGATTGTCTCTTGTACTCGGGACTGATTCGTGCACACAACAGACTTGCTGACTGTATGACTTTGTAGAGGAGGCTGGCCTCCTCCACTTTATTTGACTCTTTGTTGTAAGTCGTATGTTCCTGCACCGGGAGGAGACGGGCCTACCCCCGACTCCGGAGCGCGCTTCCTTTATGTTGCCTTTATGCTTATTTTTGTGTTTGTTTGTATTTGTTGTTTTTGTTCCATTTTAAGCTTGTGTCTTAGCCTTTGTTCCTTTTTTATATTTGTTATTTACATGTTATTTGTTTTTTAATCTAGCCTAGTATTACACTTTAGTGAGAGTACAGCAACCTTTGCCCTAGTAGGCAGTCGCCATATGAGCACTTAATTTTTTATTTAGTTTCAAATCTTTATAGGATTGAAATCAGCTATCGTTTTGTTTCATTCAAAGTAGAGCACAACTGAGTCTACTATGATAAGAAGTAGAGAGAAACGACGCCAGACAACACGCATGCGCTGAATCTAGAGTTCTCAATGGCGAGAATTTTCTTATCGCACCCTGTATATGCTATCTCTCAATGCTACTCATTCACAGTTCCAATCTATTTAAGAATAAAATTTTTTTTTAAACTATGCCATATTCATAGTATTCGGAGTTTCCAGAAATATTTTGTATACTTATTTTACACCATCCTGATTTGTCTTGTGTTCAACATTTAAGGAACCTTTCCTCACACACTACTCAATTGAGGAACCTCTCCTCACTTACTACTTATTTAAAGATCCTCTCGTCACTTACTTCTCATTTAAGGAACCTCTCCTCACTTACTACTCATTTGAAAGATGCTGAGTACGAATATCACAAAGCTGGAAGCGGCTACTAAATCTTTACTCCGTAACTTACTATACCCAGGTAAACATCTTCAAATGATCTTCCTCTAAGCTATCCCACATATATTTATTTGACTATTGATTATTATGATTCATCTTCCTTCAACTTAATGTCAATCAATGAATTTGTGTACCGAAATCCCGTATCAGTTTTCAATATAATATCGAATATCTGTTCCTCTATTTGCGTCCTCTCGATTTATTTGCGAAACATTTGCCTTCATTATCTGAATTCGCTTAACCGAGGATCACCAACTCATGAGAATTTAATCTATTCTTAGAAAAGTGCCTCTATTCATAGTGACAATGTAATGAATACGCTCTAAAAGAAACGTCGTATAAAAGATGAAATAAGATAAAAAGGGACGTTTCTGTTATCAGGATTTTGCTTCGTTGTTCTCTCGTTTGGCAACCCGCCATGGAGTTGGGAGACTATATTTTCCTTATGTTTTGTAAACTCGCGCATTTGTAATCATTTTCCGTTTCGCGAGGCTTATTGTATAGTGAGAACATACAACTTAACATAATTTAAGCGATTATTGTCTTAATAAATACATCTTCGCAGAGTCATACAACGTATATATTAGATCTAGAAAGAGATTCTCATTTAATATGTTTTTAAAGGGGATTTTGTATGCTTAACCAATATAATGAGGGAGTGCAATTAGTATTACTATTGGCGACCTTGATTTATCTGTTAGATCTTAGATAATCCCTTTTATTAAAAGTTCAACGAAATAATACTTTAGCTACTATATTACAACGGTTTAATGTTAGAGATAATTAATTACTCGCATTTAATTAGATTATTATAAATGATCTGATTATTACTTAGACACATTATAACAACTAAATGTTGTTGACACGAGGGGGAACATTTTAACATGTTTGCCAATGTGAATTTGGAAATATTTTCATAATTCTTACACAAGTGGTAGTTCGAAATTGCATTTCTTTTCTACCCTTCCATCTTTTAAACGTATTTTCTTTTTTAATTCATCTGTTTTTCTGACTGAACATTCTATTATTGGAATTCAGTCGTTAATCAGTCAATAATAAACACTTTTAGAGATAAGATTCTAAGTTACTCATGGTAACTACATAATATGATGATTTCGTCCATCATCTCGATTACAAGATATAAGTGAGATTATTCCAATGTTGCGGGAACGATAACTTCTTAACAACTCACATTATGGGAAAAGTAAGCAAACTATCTTCTATTTGACCGTAATTGGTTCGAGAACATTTTTTAGCCTCACTTTCTTTTTCCTCTCCTTTTAAAGTTGCAGTTCAAATTTCTTATCCTCTTTAAGCTTAAAGATATGGGTAGTGGGTATTGTCGAATGGCTTTAATTACCTCCCAAGACCAAATTTTTATGCGTATCTCTGCGTCAGTGTAGGTTATAAAGCTGCACAATGAGAACTAAATGCGAAACACCAATGTACAGTTATGGCCAAAGGTTCTAAGACCTAGAGGTAAATATTTTATTTTTTTATATTTTCTGGTAAATTTACGCGATAAGAATAACTATTCTAATATTTTAATTATTGCTGATATATTTTAAGCATTTCAAAAGTACTAAAAAAAAATGTATTCCTTTGCTGAAACTAAAATTGCGTTCTGTTCTTGTTCCGGTTGGAGGTTTTTCCTTCCCTGGAACATTGATATTCGATCAAAAGAGTAAAGTAATAACAAATTTGGCTCGAATAAATGATGTTGTGTAATTATAATCTATTTCGTAATATTCTTTTTAAAATAAAGGTTTGAATCTTTTTCAATTTCAGAAATAGCTTTTCCAAAGAAGAGCGTACAACCATTGTTGCTCTGTACTTAAGTGGTTTGAAATGCAAGAGAAAATTGCTAAAGGTATTGCGTCAAGGAGCACCGTCTTAAGGATCAATAATAACTTTAAAAAGATTTGGTTACATTCATGTGAATAAATCTTCTGGACGCAGAATAGCTTCAAATGAACGTTAAGATCGCCTCTTGATAAAGTCTGAGCTCATGGATTGGATGGTCTCCAGTGACAAGCTTGTTCACGATATAAAAACAGCAGATGTGAACGTATGAGCACGCACAGTTTGGCAAAGACTTTTTGACACAGGTTTCAATTCAAGAAGAGCTAAGGAGAAGCCTTATCTAATCAAGAAGAATGGACTGTTGGAGACTATGGAAAAGTGATATTCTCTGATGAAGCTCCCTTTCGCTTGTTTGCATCATCTAGAAGATCCTTCGTTAGGGGTTGAAAAGGGAAGCAATTTACGAGTACTGTATGCGCCCACGGTAAAGTATTCAGACACTCTCCATGCCTGGGGCTGATTCTAATCTTAGAAAATTGGAGCACTAACAATTTTGCCCAATTTACAATTTACAATTTAGGTTAAAGTGGTGAAATTGTGTGGTAGGTATATAAAGGTGTGAATATGTTTTCTAGTTTGCCCTGGTGTTAGGGCATCACTAGCATTCTTCTTGATTATTTTTAAAAATATAAAGTTCCTCCGTCAAAAAGTAGCTGACTGTCCTTGACAGCCAATTTCCTCCGTTATAATATATATATATCTATATCTATTTATGGATTAGGTTGTTCCTTCGAAGCATTCAAGCCTTTCAAGGATGCTTAAATGCTGAATGGATCTCTCAAGTTGTTGAGTTTTCGGTGACTGATCAATTTGGGCACTTCGCCTCTTTTTATCATTTGATTTTGATTGACACTATCTTCTTAATTTTAAGGGTATTGGGAGTTGGGCACTTCGCCTCTTTTAATTCAGAATTTTTTCGCTTTTGATGATTTTTGATTGGGCACTTCGCCTCTTTTATATTTAAAATTTGTTTTAATTGTGTGCTTTCTACTTTGTTTATACTAGGGGGGGGGGGACTTTAATGTTGGCACTTCGCCTCTTTTTTCAACTCTTGTTTATACTTGTCTATTTGGTTGAGCTTGTTGTCAATTATTAAGTTTTACGGTCAATGTGCTTTCGAGAAGTGGACTATTACTACGTAAACATAGGTTGTACCACTTCTCTCGCGCAGGTTCTACTGCTAGGGAACAGAGCAGTTCTACCTATAGCGCGCCTACGGTTTGCACGAATGTTGATGTTCAGATTCAAGTTTGGGAGTATTTCTTGGTCCACCTTGTCTTAAGTCTTTCTTCCTAGCCTTTGGATCTCCGTGTTGATCGGCTTTAGGCCGATTCTTTGGTGAAGAACCGATTGCCGAGTACGGTCGATCCTTCGCGTACCAGTGATCAGCAGCGTGGCTTTATTCTGTACTTTCTGCATCATTCTGAGAGAGGTACAGCTCGCCATCTGCGTGATCACGGCTGGGTACACCAGGACTGAACGTACCAAGGCCATGTACAGCTTTTTGATGTTAGGCACGCTGAGGCCTCGGAAACGGTAAAACTTCCTCAGCTCTCTTTTGGCTAGGAAGACTCTGGTATTGATGTGCGTCTTGTAACCAGTTTTGAAGAGTCGTAAGCCCAGGACTTTACCCTCGTTGGAGTACGGATACATCTCGTTATTGACGACGACGTCGTCTACTTTCCGGCGGTTCATAGGAATGATAGTGAACTTCTGGCGGTTGGTCTTAATTTTCCACTTCTTCTCATATCTATTGATATTTTCTATTTCGACAGCTGTCGCCCTCGCCTGACTTCCAGAGTTCCTGAATGGACTCAGGACGATTTGGGTGATGTCGTCTGCGTATTGCAGATACATCAAATCGTGCCTCACTGGAGCAGGCAGGTCAATAGTGTACACGAGGTACAGCAGAGGGCTGAGACAGCTGCCTTGTGGAACTCCCGCCTCGAGTTCGAATTCGGGTCCTTTGCAGCCCTCGATTGAAATTCGGGCTCTCCTATCGGAGATATAGTTGCAAAGGATCCTTTCCAGGAGTGGGTTAAGCTGGAGGTTGAGAATCTTGTACTGTAATCCTCTCAGCCAAACCTTATCGAAGGCCTTCTTTACATCACGCAGCACCACGTCTACGTACCGCCTCTCAGCTTTACTGCAAGCGAGTTTCTCCGCAAGAAGGGCGAGGGCTGTTTCCGTTCCTCGACCCGTGCTGCTGAGGGTTGTGGGCTCCCAGCTCGGCAAGTTTTTCTTGAAGCCTGTCAGCTAGGGGTCTCTCGTAGACTTTTGCAACGAACTCCAGCAGGGCGATTGGCCTGTAGTTTACCAGTTGATCAGGGAGTTTACCTCCCTTGGGTATGAAGATCACCTTCGCAATCTTGAAATTTTCCGGGAAGTAGCCCGTGTTCAGGGAAGCTTTGTAAATATTAACGATTCCCTGTATGATCTGCTGTGGGGCGTTAACCAAGTTGTTTCTGGTGATACCCGTCCAGCCTGGTGCCTTTTGTCGAAAGGCTTTTACAGTGGCCATGACGTCCTCTGAGGTTATGGGACGTCCATGGCCCGCCATCTCCCTGCCTTCGTTGACTTGCTGTAGTGGGTGCGTGCGATGCATTTCCTGATTTAGTTGTTCAATCAGTTGGCCTTCGATTTCCTGGTCGAACTCAACGTTTTCCTTGGGGGTAATCCTGAAAACGTTTTTCCAGAAGTTCCTGAACATATCCTCGAGAACCACCGGGTTCTCAATGTAGTCTTCGTTCTCCTTTATCCGAGCCTTGGGTCTTGGTGTAAGTTCCTTTAAATTCCTAACTGGGCGCCAGAACTTAGCCGGGCTAAGTTCGCTGTCGACTTTGGCTATCAAGTTGTTCCATATTTCCTCCTGTTGGAGGTTGATGGCCTCTCTAAGCTCTGAGCTTAGGCGTCGAAGCAGCAAGCTCCTTTCCCGGCTGGGACCCTCCCGTCGTACTTCTTCGTACACTTCCCTGTGAACGCGAGCGATATCTCTCATCTCCTCTATCCATCTGGGCTGAGGAGGTGTTTTATACCCTGTTACGGGTATGCTCTCGCGGTCTGCGTTTAGTATGGACGTTGTTATCCTCTCCAACTCGCTGTCAATCTCCTCTAACGACGCCGTGCTGAGGTCAGCTGGCGCATAGTCACTGAGTCGTTGCTTTTAACGATCCCAGTTAGCCAGGGCGTAGTTTTTCCGTAGAGGGGCTGAGAGCTGGATTGGTGCGAGAGATACTGTTGTGAGAATCGCTATGTGATCACTAGGGACTGCTGGGCCTGGCTCACTATGGTAGTTGAAAGGGAAGCCTTCACTTGTTAAGATTATGTCAGGCTTGGTTGCTGATCTGGAAGTGATATAGGTCGGAAAATCCGGCCCTATCCTTTGAATGTTTTTTCTTCCCAGAATCAATTCCAAGTTTAGGCCTCTATCGTTGGTGCTACCATAGCCCGCCACACGGCATCTGGCATTGAGGTCTCCCCCTAAGAATGCCATTCTGCGGTGCCCGAACAGTGTGTAAAAGTTGCATAACGGGAGATATGCTCGTCGAGGGGGTTGATATGCTGCAGCTATCACGAGGTCTCCTACCAGGGTGTGTACTTCGATTGCCACAAAGGACTCATCGAGTTCTGGTAGTTGTTTAAAGGAGATGTTCCTCATGACAGCTATTGCAGCACCATCAAACCTTTCCTGGGAATGGTTCTTCATGACCACTCTGTAACCCGTTATTTGAATGCGACCAGCTGAAGTGTCGATACCATGCTCTGTGATGAGAATGATGTCGGGGTCAAGCACACGGAATATGTTACCATATGCCGTGGCCTTCTCCTCCCATCCATTCACGTTGAGTATCAGAATCCTCATTCTGTTGCTTACTCTCTCCATTTTCTGTCACCTAGTGTTTTTGGGTGACGTTCTTCTTCCTCCCATTCTTCTTCTTTCTGAACTCAGCGTTAGAAATTTGCTCGCATGTGTTATGATGAAGGATAACATTCTGTGCGAGCAGGGCCTCTTCCACTGTTCCAGGTTCTACCTCAGAGTCGTACTCCCATTTGTAGATCTTCGCTTTAATGCCTTGGAAGATACTACTGGGTTCCATTTCCTCTGGGAAGGGGAATTGATCGCAGGTGTATACTCTCAGGTTGATATAATTTGCCCGCAATCTCTTCGCTCTCTTCTTTTTTCCCTTCTTTTCCTGGGGTTTAGTTGCTTCAGCGTCCGAGGAGTCCAAAGACTCCGATGAACTGCTTGTTTCCGAGTTCGAGTGTTTCGCCGTGCTTGACTTGATTTGGGTGGGAGCAGGAGTTTTCGCCTCGACTGCTTCATTATTCGATTTTTTGCTTGGCTGTTTGCAAGCTTTAGCTTGCTCCGCTGTCTGCTGGGCCTTTGGAGCCATCTGCAAATGCAGTACATCCCCAGAAGGGGGGTTATCCGGGAACCACATTTGTTCCATCCCGTTTTTGGCCAGCATCTGGTTCAGAACAGTGGCTAATGTGCTTGGGTGAGCCAGATTCATGACGTGCGCATGAAGTATGCACGTCATAATTTTCGTCGATCCCTTGTTCTCAATTTTGATGTATGTTTTTCTGGCATCCACCTTTGAGATGGCTGCCTTTGCTGCCTGGGCGTAGGACGTGTTCGCCCTGCGCGTTACTTCGTTCTTGTTGGCATCCTGTTTCTTTTTCATTACGTCCTTTTTTGCAGGGCATGACATGGCCCTTGTTCGGTGACCCTGCCCGCAGCTCACGCATTTCTCCGTGGTGATGACGCAATTGCGCCAATTGTGGCCAAGCTGGCTGCATTTGGAGCAAGTTTCTTTTGGCTCATTGCAGTCCTTGGTGGCGTGGGACTCCATCTTATAGCACTTGAAGCAGTACTGGACCGGGGTGAACTCTCCCTTTTCCACCTGCTCTCCGCTAATTTTGGCGTTGAACATTAGTAGACCATGCTCTTTTGCCTTCTGTGCCATGGTAGTCTCCGAGAAGACCACCTTGAACACGTGCGTGTAGTCGCCACCGTCCCTCCTATTTTTAAATTTTATTATTTCGGCTACCTTATCCCAGGCCTGCCGTAGCTCTATCTCTTCTTTTATTTCTTCCGCGGTATGCTGCCCAATCCACGGGTCGATCCGGCGGCATACTACGCTTCTGTGCGCCAGGATCTGGGGTGGCACTGCTGGCTGCAGTCCTATGGCTCAAAAGACTTCGACTGCCTTTTCCTTGGATATGTCTTCAATATCCTTCTCCTTTTCGCATATCGCAATATAGCCCGACGATATGTCAAGGAGCCTCACCATGGCAATTCCCAGTTTGCCGTACACGGCCTCGAAAGTGGATTCCCTGCTGGGCTTGGGTTGCCCGTCGACAACCCGCAGAGGAATCGAGGGCGTGTGGTCTTGGGCCATCTCTTCTTGAGAGTGGCCCCTCAGCACTGTTTGTTGGTTATCACAGATGCTCTCGTTGTGGGTAATTTGCTGTTGCTCAATAAGATGCACCTATTCTTCTTCGTGGTCTTCTGTATAGGGTTATTTGGAGACTCCCTCTACCTCGTCGCTAAGCTTACGTGAACTGAACTGCCAAATGGGGGGGATGAATGATGGAGGGTGGACCCGGGCGAGGCCCCTCAGATGGGTGATTTGTGGCGGACTTTAGGATGGGTGGTGATAGAATCAACTACCACCCTCCGGGGTGCCGCCCCATCTGGGGTTTGGATATCGATGCTGTTTCCAACTTACACAGAGACGGTTGTGTGTCTCCCTGTGGTCTTTGCCGGAAGCTACCCTTAGAGATTAGAGCGAACTCTTCCCCAAAGCTTTCAGCATCGCCTCGTAACCGGGCGGTCTCTTCCGTAGAGTTCCACAGTGGGCTAATCCTCAAACCTGCTTTCCTTTACGTCCCCAATTATGTCTATCAAAGTGGACCGACATAGTTAAAGCGAGGCAAGATGAGTGGCAGATCAGTTCATTTCAGCTTCGTGACTCCGTAGAGGGAGGGGGGGGGGAGTTAGCACGACATCAAGTCTGCTTGGTGCCGGTGTAAAATTCTTTGGCGAATTCTCCCCGTAGGGTTGATGAGGCAAAAGAACTTGGCATTTTGAATCTCCCTTACTTCAACCTTTTCCTCCTTTATCAAAAGTGAGATCTCTTCAGCGTCGATTTTTGAAATGAAATTCTGCTGCCTTCATTTTGCCCAAGAACAACACTATGTGCTTAAAATGATACCAAAACGTGCTTCATCAACGCCTTTTCCCAATAAACACTTCATGACCAATTTTAGGATGATAACTGTATTTTTTTGGCATGCTGGCGCACCTTGGCACAAAGTAAAAGCAATAACAACTTTATGGCTGAAAATAACATCGAATTTTGGGGATGTTGACAGTCAGATTCCCTAGATTTAAAAGAGAATTTGTAGGTGATTTTATCAAATATTGGTTGATGAACAGAAGCCATCCAATTGTTTGCAGTTTTGGGTACCTATTGAGCAAAATTAGAGTAATATCAGTCAAAATATTATTACTTATTTGGTCTCCTTCATGCCAAAACGAATTTAAGGGGTCCTGAAAAACAAGGGACATCATTCGAAATATTGACTGTGCGAATCAATTAACTGTATTGATTAATAATATTGGTTTGAGTTCTAACTTTGTCTATATTTTGCCTTAAACTTATGACACAAACCTACTCATATGAAATGTATTTGATTATTTCCATTTTTTATATAGGAAATATAGTAGTCTCAAAACTTTAGTCCAGGATTGTAGAAGCGTTTACTAAAAGAAGATCTATTTGTTTGTCATCCACGAATTTATGTATCTTGCGTATGATATTGATAATTTCCTTATCCAATGACTCCATGTCTCGATACGGGATGAGTACATTTTATGTAAGTGCATTTATGAACAGAAAAAGACACACTAAATTTTGCTGCTATACTTTTTTCCAAAATTTAGGATTAGCCTCAAATTCTTTGAGAGTGAATGATAAAATACTGTATACTTTTCTTAAAATGTTCTTAGAACAGTGAATCATCCAGGCAAATAAATAATAACCAAGTTGGTGTTAAAGTATTCGACAAATCTGGTCATATTGTGTTTAGTAAATTTCCGTTTTCTAGAAGTCATCTGGCTTCATTTAGCTATCCTTTGCTCTCATAGGTTCGAATGATCTGCTGCAATGGTCTTTTTTTAGATCAAATCGTCGTCAGTAACAGTAGTTTCTTCTATTCCCTATCAATAGGGTGAAAAATTCAAATATTTCCCATTGAGTACCTCTCTTTGTTGTACGATTATATTCCTGCCGCTTTAAATCCATCTTGCTAGCCTCAATATTAGGAACCGATCATTCTTATATAAATCGTTTTCATATACGATCCGTATGATTTCATCTTTCTTCATTCTTTACCTTCGTTTCTCTTTTCACTTCAATACAATTATAGATATTGGGGATCCTAACCACTTTTAAAAGACTGTGGTAAGGCACTTATATACAGGTTACAACAAAAAACGTTACCAAATATTTTAATTTTGATCTCTTAAACTATTTCCGCTATGAACTGGATATAAACAGAATTAAGTTAAGCTTTGAATTAAAGATTCAATAGGCCCTCTGTCAGCAGCAAGGAAAGGTTACCGTCTGGCTTTCCTTTTAGATATAGTCTTGGCAATCTACTTTTGTGAATTACTTTGCGAAGGATCCAGAATTTGGCCTAGAAGATTATGGATATTTTTATTTTTATCACAACGGTAGACATTTTAGACCGAAGGCTGATCACACGAAAGATTTGATGTAATTAAGACCATAACTGTAAATAGTGATTTATCTAGTTCAATAAAGCTAGGTATGTTAGTTTTGATGTATTTTACTGTTTCTTAAGATATGTGAGGGTACCATCTTGTATAAATGCAAAGTCATTTATATTTTTCCTTATTCCAGTTAGTAGTTGAAGCGAGATACAATCACTTATATGTTTACATTGATTTCCACAACGCGAGAGATAAAGATTAGTGGATTTATTCACCGGTGATGCAGCAAATGAGACCATTACAGGCTCCCAAACTGAATCCTCTCATTCAAATGACAAGAAGGATCCATGGTTGGTTGTTTCAACGCTATATTCTCTCATTTTCATAAGAGGACCAGATATTTTCTACTGATATATTTGATATCATCAAAAGGTACTTTGCACCTGTGCAGTCAGTTCTTCTCACTCAGACGAATCAAGTTGTAAACGACATTATCTAATACGTTTTTAAATAGTTTTTTAGCATCCTTTTGACTAAAGTGCGTGTAATGGCATTCATCTTTGCAATTTCACGTTTACCTTTACTTGTATCTAGTATATGCATGATTTAGAAAAAGTTCCTAGGGAATTTTAATTTTTTCCAGGGTTCTAATTGACATTGGTCTACAACTTCCTGACGACGTTCAATCCTACTATTTCGCGATGTTTCCTGTAAAAAATGTAGCACTTGTATTTATGTAAAAAACATTTGCTCCTCTCCACGTTATGCTTTTATTCAAACTCACTTTCTTTAATCTGAAAAAAGAAAGTAAGAATAAGGTAAAACAACCAACTAAATATATTTTGGTAATATATTTTTTCAAAATTAAGACGGTTGCAATGAATTAAAAAAATATATAGATATTTTTGCATGATATTTGTTTCAAGTTTGTACTAGTAAGAGTTACAGAAATTTTGCGTTAGAAAATTGGTAGCTTTTTTATACCACACAAACTTGCATACATTCTCGTTCTCTCTCACTCTCTCAATCTCTATACATTTCTCTTTCTAATTTTATCTCCCAATCATTCTCTCTATAATTCTCTGTCATTATCTGTATAATCCTATTTCATTCTTCCTCTCTTGCCATTCCTTTAAATGTCACTTTCTCCATCTCTTCCTGTCTTGTCTTTTTCTCATTTTCCTTCTGTCATTCTTTCTTTCATATTTAATTCTTGTCTCGAGTCTCTTTTTATTCTTCCCCCTGTCATTCTCTTTTATTTTTTCATATTTCTTTTTCTCTCCTTCACTCGAATTCACTCTCTCTGACTCAATATCTCTCATTCAATCTCTTTCATTCACTCTCTCTCTCTCCCACTCAGAATCTCAGTGACACTCACTCACTCTCTCTCTCTCTCTCTCTCTCTTTATCACGTTGCAGTCCATCAGAAAGATGAATCGACAGTTTGGAGTCAGCTTAATGCAACCCTCAGAACATTTCGTCTCAGACTTTTTGCCAACGGTCTGAGGTCATGTGAAACCCGCCATAAGCAACTGATCAGCCTTCAGCGGAACCGTTCTCGACTTACATTGGCACCTTAACAAGTCCCCATAACAGTTGTCCTCGACTCCATGCAAACTTAGAGTCCGCAGGCGTCCAAGGGAGCAGTAGGATCGAGAGTACATAGTGCAAAGCGTAATGTTGATGGCCGCTCCTTATTGTAGGGAGCTGCATGTGAAGTTCAGGTAGATTAAATGCTGACCTCATTACTAACCCTCTCCAGAAAAGCCCGAAATGTGATTTTCTAGCAAGACAATGCCCCATGTCACAAGATTTCCCCCATTCATGCAGTAGTTATGGGTAAACAGTATCACAGTATGGATTGGTCACCTCAGTCTCCGGGTATGAATCCGCTGGAAAACCTATGTCAGAAACGGGAAAAAGCCATAACACGTCGTCAGTCAGCCTCCAATGAGCAACTGAAGGAATTCATTACTGAGTAGTTGGCCAGCATCACACTCCTCAGGTATCGCAACGTGGAGAAGAGGATGCCTTGACGAAAAAATACTCTCACCACTGACAATGGACTCTCCACACGCTACTGTGTTTCCTGTATCACTTTGGTGTTGTTGTAATTTTCACATAGATACACTTGATTACTTCTTATATGTTGTGGCACTTTTTTATTTTGTTAATTATTTTTTATTGTTTTGGGCATATAAAATTTTCTTATTTATTCATCTTTATTTCAGTTATATTCATATTTATATGCATATTAAATCTTTGAGACCGTGCATTTATCTAATTTCCTAAAATTTCCGATGTGTCCGAGAACTTTTCCCGCGATTGTATTGGTAAATATGTTGGAAAAACCTATAACAATATTGTGTCAATAATTCGGTTCTCTCTCGTGGAATCTTGATTATTTGGATGTAGGAATGTAAAATGGCCGAATGCACGCAAGTAGTAATCTGCTGTTACGACCCTAACGCAGCGCGAACTCGAAAGGGAGATCCCTCCAAGAGACAGAGTGGCAAACGTGCGCAATCTACAAATGCCCATCCTTCCGTCGCCCCGAGGACCAATGCATGTAAATGCGGGTGAGTGACTCGTCGTAAAGGTGTTATGGGACACCGCTCCCTTTTTAGTAGGAAGAGTTGCCAACGGCCCCACCTTTGGTTTTTTAATGACGACAGCGCCGCCGCAGATGGAGCCAGCGTCGTTATAGCACCCTCAGAGTGCCAGACACACTCACCAAGATTGGCACGACTTCCTCTTCACGAATAAAGGCTTCTACGTGGCAGTGTATGCATACAAGGTTCCTTTCCCCCCCAATCCCCCCATCCTTCTTATGTATACTTGCTTCTCGTCGTTTATCGAACTTGTTTCTGAAGCTATCCATGTACTCTTCCAACCCCACCATTTAGGGCTGATCAGGAGTCTCTTTTACCCACGATTTTTTCCATTTTTTCTCCTCTTTTCGGTACGTTTTCTCTATTTTTTTCTATTTTTTTCTAACATTATCCTCGTTGGCTTACACAAGCGGGCTTTGACTGCTTGATTCTCATTTGACGAACAGACAGGTAGAATACCTGGTGGAAAAGAATTCCAAAAGATGTCGTTTTGGTGTTGTTTCTCCCCGTTGATTTAGAGCGTCTGATGCCAATCTATTTTGAGGACGTATAACTCAAAATCGGGAAGCAACCTGTGATTGAGATAAGAGTAACAACTATTGCTATATAAATCCTAATGGGTCTCTAAAATTAGCTATTGAAAGAATTTCTCTAAGTCTTACTCTAGATTTAGATATACGAGCTTTGTTTTGAGATGCCTTTACGGGGAACGACAGGTGACTCTTTGAAAGAGACGGCCAGTTGTCCCTGATCTTGAAATTCGTCTGGTATATTCCGACGCGGTTTGAGGTGTAGCTGACATCTAGAGTATTGCGTGCCTTCTGTGCCCAACTTTTGAAGGTGAATCTGCGGTTATATTCTTCCACACATTTTCACTTCTTCTCTATTCTTTAAAGAACTCTCATTGCAAATTTGTGCCGCGGAAAATCCTCTCGATGGTTATCGCTTTAAATTTTGAAAAAATGACACGTTCAAATAATGTTTTACTGCGACTATCGCTAAAACGTTTTATTGATGGTCCTTTTGGACCGAATCGTCGTTTTTTATATAAATTTTACCAATTGTTCACTTTCCGAAGGATGTCTTTGTTGTATTTTTGCTCTTGCTCATTGGTATCACCTAAAAAACGGTGTTATTTCGCTGTTAACTGGATTTTTCTATTCGTTGCAATGGTAAATCCTTTCATGATGGAATCCACGATCAACGTGTGACCGATTCTCTTTACATAGATAATTAAAAAGCACTCATACACCACATACTAACCCTAAATATGAAAAATGCCCAATCTCATATTGTTAAAGCAGGAAGTTAAGTGTTCCATAATCCGCGTGGGTCAAAGACCCACCTCACCGCAAAATTTCATTCAAATACAAACATATACGGCCATTTGCATATATATATCCGCCAAAGAAATATAGTAATGTAAACTAACGACTCCTTTTTCTCGAGATAACATACGCAAAGGTGGCTCACATATGTCTTCAACGCGGCTCATAGCTTTGATAGTGGGCGAAACCACCTTGTTTCAAAGGATCGTACTTATATAAAGTTTATTTCATCTTTTAGGGACGTATTCTTTGTTGTCTCCTGGGACAAAGAATTCCTGAAGTTGGAGAGATAACATGATGTAATTATTATTAATAATGAAAGCACAATTCAATCCTAAAAAATATTTTAGTTGTTTAATTAATTGTGCCACATGTCCCTTCTTAATCGTGGACCCTTCCACTTACCGGAAAATGAAATTCACATAAAAATTAAAATCAAAAGCACTAGCAATCCTGGGGAAACCAGAGGCCGGAACTCGTTATGGAGTAGTGGGTATAGTAACAGCAGTAGTACTATGTTTTGTTACCAAACAGGAAGCAATAACTCTTCTTGGGTTGAGCCACCCGATTCAAGTCAAGTCAGTGTGGATATTAACACCCGTCAACGGGTTCTGAGACCGAAAAGTGATGTGTTCAATGAGCGAAGATGGCAGTGAAGAAGAGGTAGCGGTGTTTTGATCATTTTATGTGATTATGTTTAGGATGGAGTTACATGCACCAGCATCTGAGACTAGGTTCACCGCCAATATATGACTAGCTCCCTAGGAAGACCGAAATCTTGCTGGAATTGAACCTGGTAACCAGGCGAATAAATCCAACACCTTATCCTTTAGGTTGAAGAGAGATCTGGGTACAAGTATGTTGTTTACCTGTAGAGGTGTTCAGGTTAAGCGAGTGACTAATAGAAAGTTTAATCTCTCCTGCATGCGAGGGTAGACTACATTAAAGACTTTAGTAACAGATTCGAACAAGGTACAGGGGTGAATCGTCTTGGAAGCTTATTTAGGTACCAGAATATATTCCAGTAAAATGATGAGGTAACCGAAAATTTAATGGGATAAGCATTGATTCACAATGAAAGGTAACATTTAACGTAGTATAGTTGTAGATTTTAAAAGATATTCGTATGGAGTGGTTGGTGTGTAATGGTTTGTCAGGAAGCAGCTCATTATCGGTCATAGCGCATTTAGAAATACCAATATCAGCGCTCCCACCTTGAACACCCCTCCTACAAGAGTGCTCGATGCCGCTTTATTTCATTATAAAGCGTATATTAGGCAGTACATTAAGCGAGCTTATTATTATTATGAATTATTAATTAAAATCAAACCAAACTAAACAGAAATAACATAACCAAACCAACAATAGAGCAGAAAAAAAACACAAAGCCATGCATAGGTGGCGGAGGAAAATCCTCAAAACTCTACATTTCTACAACACGTCCTAAGCATAGGCGAGAAGAGGTAAGGATCGCGCTCGTCCAGGTAGCGCGACGTGTAGCTCGAGGTCGCATTTCAGAGTTCCTTTGCTGTTCTCTAAGAACTAAGCGCTCCTGAGTTCAAGTCTTTACCACGTAAATGAACTCTGGGTTATTTTATTTTTATATTCCGGTTAAACGCCAAATTATTTACCGCTCCCTGTATAGCCGCAGATACTCATACCGTCATTATGGCCGGGAGGGTACGCTTATTTGGGTGTTAGGCCAGAAGGGCGCGAATAGTGGAATAGTAGAATTTGTCATCCCCAGTTAGAGTTGTAAATTTTAATATAAAACTTCATTACAAGTTCGCATGAGAGCAAAAGCACTCAAAATTACTAACTTGCTTCATCTTTAGAGTTTGAAGAAGCAAAAAACCTTTAGATCCATAGGAACTAGGTTTGATTACCCGAGTGATACTTTCCACTACACAATCTGTCAATTCAACTGTGGTTCTTTTGATCTCAATTTCTCCTCTTCCTTCAGTTAATAAATGCAGGGCAATGCTTTCTATCATTGCCTCAAAAATGTGTCTATTTTTCTATTTTATTTTAGTAAGGAATTTTTTCTTAAGTTTTCTATTTGGTGTCAGTCTTTGATGGGGATAAATTCTGGACCAATAAAACAAAGTTAACCGTGTCAGGTGTGGTTAGCGTCTGGATGTAGTTCTTATTCCAGTCAACTTTGCGAGGGTTGTCATGTTTGGACTACTAGTTCAGATTGCATTTAAATTATTACTCGCCACTAGGTCGTAAAACCCTCAACCCCAAGCAAATCTTTTCGAACAGGGATTTGCTGCCCTTTATTCTACTGCGGTCCCTGAAACATCCAGACACTCATGTCGAAGGCAAGGCAGCTTCGAGAGGGATGCGTGCTATCCCGGTTCCTATCACCCTAATTCTAATTGATCAACTTGATGCTACTTTTTATTTTCTTTGCCACCTAACATTGTCACTCCCTTTGCGAACCTCTTTCCAGAAATTATTTGAAGACGCCCTCCTTGGTTTTTAGTTTATAATATATATGCATTTACTTCTACACAGACATTTGCGCACGTCGGGATAGTCCCCAAAATGGTGTCAAAATTCCCAGCGATATCCAGTTGTCATGGAAACAGAGTCAAGAAGAAGCGTCTCCAAAGGATTGGAGGCACTGCGAAAGCCCAGAGCCAGGCACCTCCTTCGCGCCTCCCGATGACATACGACCTGGCGTGAACAGAGAACTCCACTCGGAAGCTAATTGGAGAGAATCCTCAGACGTTTCTTCAGTTGCTGGTTGCAAATGCAACCCCTTTGAAATGAGACGAAAGGGCTTCTAAGGATGTTATACGTGGGGAGGGAATAAGCAAAATAGGATTATTCAAGGTCAATTCTATTTTCGGTTGCACCGCACATTGAACGCTTTTTATCCACTTCCTAGCTAACTCTTTTTGTTGTTTATTTTTTGGCTTAGTTTTTATTTTAATACATTTTAGTCTAACCGTTATTATTTTCAAGCTTCGCTCTTTTAAAGATAACATTTTCGCTCTTTGTAGGTCGAGTTTACTTAGCTTTCGTATATGAGAAAAGGAAAAGTTGTATTTCCCATAACTCTCTATACCTGTCTACAAATATACAAGGTTAAATAGGGTCAAATACTTAAATAAAATTAGTGAGGGTTTTTTTGAAGTCTAAAATTGAATGGCATGTTTAATTCTATTAATCTGTTACAAATGCCCGAAAATAATATATGGTATAAAGTTTTATGACAAGAAAGATTTTTTCGGCGGCGTTTTTCGGGACGATATGATGTTCCATGATAATGAAAGTGCAGGATTATCTATATAAATAGGACCTATAAAATGAATAATATTTTCTTCCATAAACCCTATACATCACTCGAAAAAGGAGAGGTCTACGTTTATTGTTAAATGTCTTTTTTTAAAAAAGACACATTTCAAATGTACTTTACTAATTTCCAAGGACTCCATTGTTTTTTCATGAATGTTCTGCATCAATTTAGCAAGAGTGAGCTGTGTCATGGCCTGTATCTGATTAGGAACGGCGGCCTTCAATTTTATTTTTATTTTGAAGTTTTTGTATATACAAGACTATAAGACTGAATGCTTCTTTTTTCTATTGATATTTAAGATTTTTTAAATATATACTTTAAGAGATACAAGGTTCTCTTTTCCGTCTCAGTTCTTTGTATCAAGAAAAATAGAAAAAAATTATTAGTCGAAATGCGAAAAAGAATTATCGCAAACCGCAGGAATACTTAATACAATTCCATTATAATTATAATAATTCTCTCGAGGATGAGATAGTTTGCACCACATCATCAGGGTGACAGAGACATTAAATATTCCTTTAAAACCTCATTACTGCTTTCCTAATCGAAATTTACATTTTTTAGATTCATTCATAATTATTAATTATGATGTTATTTAATCTCTAATATTTGGCTAGATATCTATCAACCCCTAGAAGGTTCTCAAATAATAAAAAAAAAAAATGTTTTAATTAAGCCATTTTTCCGATAGCTACGTCACCATCGGCCTTCTGGTCGTAATTATGAATGCACTTGCTTCTTATACGAACTCATTGCGCTCCATCCCAATTTATTAGAGCAGTGTTTGTCAACTTTGTCCTTTTCATAATTCTTCTTTCTATTCTTGTACTTTGTTCTTCATCTTACTGGCCGCCCCCCCCCCCCCTCCTTATTCTTTCTCAATGGGAGAAAATACTGAGATTTCCTAATGAATAGCACCCGAATAAGGATTGCAAAGATATTAATTATGGGATAGCAGTGAGGGCGACGATGTGTTAAGAGATATACAGTTGTTGATTGTAATGAATAAATGTCATTAATCATAAATTTTTAAAGGATTCAAGGCTCCTCCAAAAAAAAAACCTTTGTGCAATTGGGACTAGGCCTATAAAATTAGATGTTAGGGGAAGGTGTTTGATTGTAGGCGACAGTAATTGAGTGGATATTAGTTCTTTTAGGAGGTTAGGTAAGATTGTAGAAATTGTAAAATTGTTTAAAGGTAGCTAGGAGAAGATGGAAAAGTTAATTAGGTACTTTTGGTGGGAGGTTCGCAGGTTTGATATTTAGCTAGGAAATTTTGCAACTGTCAATGGGCTGTCCTTGAGACTATCTTTCCCAACATCACACGTAGATGATACGAGTGACATAATTATAAGGTTGCTAAGTGAAATTAAAAGGAATGCAGTTTTTTTTTGCAGGTGGTAGCGAATGATGTTGGAAGAAGTAAGTGAAAGGAGCGAGTGTGTAAATGTGGAGTGCAGTTACAAAATATTTGAATAACTGTAGAAGATGTGTTGTGACAGGGATTTTGTCAAAGCTTAGAATATATGGGGAGTTTCTATATCAAGAATCTTGGATAACTGAGTATAAGAGAATAGTCTTGCAGTTTGAGAAAGGTTTTGATAGATCAATAGAATGCAGTTTTGAAAAAAATAGATATGTTTGTGACGGAAGGGTTGCATTTGAGTTGGAAAGGTGTTGAAGCATTGCATGATTAGTTATAAAGGACTATTATAATACGTTTTTAAGAAAATTAGAATGTGATTGGTTGTATGAAGTTCCTTTTTGAAGAATAGATCTGGATGGGTGGTATCTGCTCTCTTCCTTTTACTCCTCTTTCAACTTTCTTCAACCCGTTCTTTCTTTCTTCACTTAGCACCAAGAAGATCTTTGCATCTTTGCGACTGAGTAATTCTGTAATATAAAGTTAGATTTTTCTTTAAATGGTCTTAGTCTTGGGAACAAGCGAGATGAGCGAGATGTTATTGAGGAAATTTCGATTTTATCCGTACCGAGGAAAGCTGCGCAAATATATGTTTAAATGACATCTAAGTAGGTCCTCAGAGAGTGGGAACGTGCGGAGGTTTAGTAAGGATATATGTATGGTAAAATATCCTATCTTTTGCCAATTGCTATGTCAAGGTGGATAGAAAAATCTATGGAGTAAATTTAGGTTGGTATAGATGGGGATCATATTAAATGATGAAAAGCATTGGAGCATTTTTGTCGATCCTCCAACCCAAGCATTGTTTACATTGGAATATATATATATATATAATATATATATATATATATATATATATATATATATATATATATATATATATATATATATATATATATATATGTATATATAAATATATATATATATATATATATATATATATATATATATATATATATATATATATTTATATATATATATATATATATTAGTTACATAGTTACAGGCAGCCAGCAAGTACTACTTAGTCTGCTCATTCTATACTAATATGATAATAGGACTCCTTTCGACATGTCGCCACGATGCTCACTCAAGCGACACTCAATCCACAACAGAGCTCCGTATTTAAACAATATCATTATTCGTAAAATAATGTCAATTTTATTTTTAAAACTATTTACACTAATAGGATTTACAACCTCCGCCGGGACTGTGTTCCATTTATCGATGATTTTAAAGGTGAAAATTCTTTTAGCTATGTTCGGTAGAAACCTCCGTCCTTTCAGTTTAAAACCGTTGTTCCGTGTGGTACCATTGTCGTACTTAAAAAGAATCATAATCTACGTTCTCAAATTTATTTAAAATTATGATTACTTCGATAAGTTCACCTCGCAATCGCCTAGTTTCGAGAGTTGGTAGTTTTAATATACCTGATCTTTCGATATACGACTTATTTCTAATCGAGGGAATTAGTTTACACAGTTGCCCGTCGTTGAATTCTTTCCATTTTATTGATGTTTACCTGTGTATAAGGTGACCACAATTGTATCGCATCTTCCAGGTGTGGCCTTACTAGACTTTTATCTAGAGTTATGATTATATCTTGGTGTTTGTAGTGAAAACTTCTGGCTATAAATCCAAGCATTCGGTTCGCCTTCTTACACGCTTCGTCACACTGTTTGTGAAACTTAAAATATTTTGAATCCCGCACCAATGAAGCTTTTACTTCTTCCACGGTGATAAGATTTTTACCACCCATTTCATAGATAAAACTCTACATATATCTGAATTTAATTTCATGTTCCATTTATTAGATCATTCTGAGATTTTATCTAAATCCGGCTGAATTAATTTGCTATCATTGTCATTTAGAATTTTACCCCCAATTTTATGTGTCGTCCGCAAACTTAGATAATCTATCAAGTTGGCCTGTGTCCATATCGTTTACTATGGATACAGCGATGGTCCCAACACAAACCTCTGTGGCACGCCGCTAGTTACATTTTTCCACTCTGAAAATTTACCTTTTAAAACTACTCTCTGTTTACGATTACTTGGTCGCGACTCGATCCATTGTAAGAGGTATTCCCTAATTCCTTGAGCAAAATATTTAGTAAGTAATCTCCTATAAGGAACGGTGGCGTATGCCTTATTGAAGTCTAAGTAAACTTTGACAAATTATCTACTTTCATCATAGCTTTTAATCATCCTGTAATAAAATTCTAAAATATTAGTTAAACATGAATGTTTCTGTCTAAAGCCGTGTTGGCTATCATTTATCAGATTATGCGCTTCCAAATGATTGATCACCCTATCGCAAAAGATGGATTCCTCTTTTTTACCTACGATGGATGTTAAACTTATGGGGCGATAATTGTCAGAAGTTCTCTTTTTGCCTTCTTGAAATGAGGAGTTATATTCGCTAGCTTAAAATCTAATGGCGCGACACCATATTGTAAATATTGGTTAAAAAATTATTTAGCGGTCCCATTAACACGTTTTGAATTTCTTTTAAAAGCGCCGGATAGATTAAATCAAGAGCCGGAGATTTAATGAATTTTAACTCACTGATATAAAATCTATTTCTGTTTCGAGGAATTCGATATCGGTTAAAAAATTATAAACGTTAAAGTTTTGCACGTCATTTGTTCGTGGTATATTATGTTTTACTTCGTTTATAAATACCGATGCAAAAAGGTTATTTAATATATTTGATGGATTTCTTTTCACAAAGCTAAAAAGTACTGCATATTTGAAAACCGAAAATTATAGGTGAATATCAGAAGTCTTTGTGGTGTGGGTTCGATTTTTAATATTTGAAATTTGTTCTCGTCAATTTATTTGATTTTATTTAAAATATAGAAAGACGAAGGCGCAACATTATGAAGTCCAATTTGATCGCGAGCTTCCTTTGGTGGAAAATCTTTTCATGTGTTACTATCAGGTTTAGGCTAAACTCTAGTTCGCAGCATGGAGGGATAACATTTACAACGCCAATAGTGATAGATGAACATAGTATAAATTCAATACTTCTCAAATGGTTCTCGAGAAAATTAAAAAAATCTTGCCTTTATTTATGATCACTTTCAGGGAACATAGGATTAAGAAATTGCGAAGGAGGTGTTCGATCAACTTGGAAAAATTGGGTCTACCCCTGAAAGGATCCCCGAGTCAGTGGATAAAGAATACCACCCGATAAATATTAACTGAGCCTTTTTCTAGCCTCGAAAAGGGTACACTTTTCAATAGCTCCAGTATTTACGAAGGCAAAAATATAACCAACCTACGAGATAATTTCCTCAAGCCGTATTTGTGATATAACTTTGATGTCGTGAATTATTAAACAGAAAGTTGTCCGATATCAACCAAATTGAGGTAAATAACATTATTTTTCAGTTTTCTCACTCTTCATGTTCAAGCTTTTATAATTTTGTAAACTCTGAAGGAAGTTCTTATAGAGGAGCAAAAAAACAAATGATAAAAATCAGCTATAATAGGTATATTTGAATATTTTCACACTCCACTACCTTTGGGGAATTTTCAGAAATACTAAAGCTTAGATTGGGTTAAAAGTAAGTGAGGAATAATCAAAAATATTTATTTAGATGAAGACGGTGATGCTGGTTTTGTCCCAGAGTTTCATTAAAAAGTGTGTGATCTGTCACTGTTATTTTATTATTTAGTTAACAATGGAAAAATAATTCGCATAAAATTCTAGTTTGTCTCTGGACATATTTTGGTTTGATATGTTTATTATTTCCTAATATTTTTACACTTTAATATCACTACGATTTGTTTGGAATGTGATTGTGCTAGATGGCAGTGAATGTTTATTGAACTAGTATATCTATTTGCTGTATTTATTTTTTTATTGGTTGAAGTTTCCCAAACTCTATATATACTACCGTGTCCAATTATAGGAATAGTGATGAAAATGTTGCCCTTTATTATTTTGCCGACAAAAGAAATATTTAAGGCTAAACTAAATTGACTGTAAGAACTATCGGTGATGAAATAAAAGCTAAAATACACTTCACTTCTCTTTTATTTTATTGCTGTGAACTACTCCCCTTTCAAAAGCCTGCAATAGCGTTGATTGTTTAGAAGGAGTAACTACTACCAAGAGTGAGGGGACAACCTCGCGGCCCCATCGCCGGAAGTTGTACACCCTCGCACTATCAATGCCGGCAGAAGGACCCGCTCCTATATATATCCCACTATTTTCACTTGGTCCACTTCACTACTTTCTTTACAGATCCCTTTTTATTTACTTTATGCGTGAATACACCCTCGTGAATACCCCCTCATAAATACGACCTCGTGACTACACTTTCATGGATACGCCCGCGTGAATACACCCACCCTGGTTGGCTTTTCGACTTTAAGTATTAGCAAAAGATGCCTCTGCGAGATAGATGTTATGGGTAATGTTTATGCTTTATTATGCCACTTTGTTACTTTAAACTCTATTTTCTGCAGTTTTAGAGGCTCATTAACATTTAAGTACAGACATCTCCCAACATGGTAAATGGGTGCCCCAATACTCCCAACTACTTAGGTGTTTTAATAGTTAATTAAAGTCATCAAGGAAATGTAAACACAAGTTAGGTTTTATAGCGTTTGTCCAAGATACTAATTTTCCCTTTTATATTTTGGCTGTGAAGAGCAAAATTTGAGTTGGATAAAGCAGCCGAATTTGTGATTTATTTTTTTTATTGCTCTTTTTTTTGTTAATTTCTGAAAAAACATTTTTTTTTATTGTTTGTGCTGTTGGGCAAATTTGGTGTGTTTCTTTAAAATGTGAACTGATTGTTCACATCTTGTCTGCAGGATATTTGTATAAAAGCAATTTAGGATGTTTCAATGGCTTTAAAGACATTGCTAAGCCAGGTGTATTGGTATACTAATTGTTCCGTTTAAGATATATATATATATATATATTGATATATATATATATATATATATATATATATATATATATATATATATATATATATATATATATATATATATATATATATATATATATATATATATATATATATATATATATATATATATATATATATATATATATATATATATATATATATATATATATATATATATATATATATATATATATATATATATATAGATATATATATATATATATATATATATAGATATATATATATATATATATATATATATAGATATATATATATATATATATATATATATATATATATATATATATATATATATATATATATATATATATATATATATATATATATATAAATCAATACCAGAGCCAGTATTCGGAACATGTATAATTTGGAACGTTTTGAACATTAGCTAGGTTCATCTTTAGCTTATAATTGAGCAAAACAATATAATTGACAAACAAGCAAGCTTAGAATGTATGTAGAAATATATGTATTAATGAATGACAATAAATTTAAATTGGGTATATTTTAGAGAAAATAAAGCGACTATGTTTTAATGAATAGATTTAGAGTTTAATAAATTTCACACTAAATGCAAAGCTTATAAAGAGAACATTGATAAAATTACAAAATCACTGCAAGAATTATAAAAAAAAAACAGAAAACAAAGCAACAAATTAAAATAAATCAATGAACACTTACCAACTTAGGAGAAGGACAAGAGCCGAATGAATTAAAAGGTGGAAAATTTAAACAGAGCTAAACATGGTAGTAGTTTAAAATAACTGAAATTATGGGCAACCAACTAATAGAACATTTCAATACTCGGGTCATTGAGTTGATTGTTAATAAATTTAAGGAAAAAAAATTAGTCATAAATCAAACTAAAATTAAAATATCTGAATTAATAAATGTAAATTGGTGTGGAAGATTGATTAGAATTGAATTCTGGATTTAACATTTGGATAAATATTGATTTCAAAATGTTGAGATCGACGGAATTTTCCGCAGAACCCAATTCTTGAAATTTAAAGGGGTCAATGAAGAGGTGCAAGAATCCAAATGAGTCCTTATTGAAGAGAATTCTGGTGTGGCACTGGGTCTGTCTGTATAGTGAGAAACCCCCTTATGTTTGCAGATCCTCAGCTTCAATTGTAACGTAGTTTTACTTACATAGCGAGTTTGGCAAATCGCACACATGAATAGATAAACAATCGATGACCTGAGTGTCAAGTGTAGTCTCTCCTTATCAGACAAGTAGGTTTTAAGAGAGACAGTATTAATTGGGATACAGTAGAATTAGGTTTGTCGATAAACTTTAAATAATAATTGTTTGAAGGCTAAGATGAGTTTGTTGGTCAGCGAGCCTATGTACAGTATTTAGAGATACATTTTCTGTTATGGTAGATTAAATTTAACGAGAGGAATACTATGTATTTTAGTTAGGAAACTTTTAATTAATTTGTCTAGTAATGATGCTGGGAATAAATTAAATTTACAAAATTGTTTAAGATAAAATATCTCTTTATGAAAATAGTTCCAGTCAGAGCATATTCTAAAATCATGTTTTATTCTGCAGCTTATTGATGATATTTTGAAAGAATTTGGTGAACATGAGAAAAGATTAGTGCCAAGCAGAGTGGAGGTGGGTTTTCTATGTACTGAAGTGGAAATTTTGTTATCTAGCTGGGTAATCTTGATGTCCAAAATTGAAAGAGAGTTGTTAGTTTCATGCTCCAGTGTAAATTTGATGTTCTGATGCTGGAAATTTAGGTAGTTTTGGAACTTGAAGGCATTACTCTTATTTTAAAAACAACGAAACAATCGTCAATGTATCTTTTATAGAGTATAGGTTTGAACTATGTGGGCAAGTGAACATCCAGTTCTGTTCTAGTTTGCACAGAAAGGCATTTGAAAACAATGGACCCAGAGGTTCCTAGTTTCCGAAGGATGTTCTAATTTCTACACACACACACACACACACACACACACATATATATATATATATATATATATATATATATATATATACATATATATATATATATTAAAAAATAACAACAAGGTCGTTAAGTATATCTAAGGGAAATCTTTGGGCGTCTTTCATGTTCATCATTTTCCTTACAGATCTCTCCTTAGAACTTTTTGCATAATATGTCCTCGTTGTTATTGCGCTATAAATTCGAGTGCAAATCCTAAAGATAAAATGGGCTGGTCTTCACTTCCTATCGTATATACAATGAATCATGCAAAAGGGGCCAACCAGATTAAAATGCCAGTAAATACTAAATATTTTTTTTTATTTTTATATTGTTAATGGCATTTTACTCGTAAGCATATTTTTTTCAAATCTACATATTTTTAATTGTCTAACATAGAAATTATAAATACCAATATTTTAAGTTAAAGTAACTACAGTATTTTTTTAAGATATTGATACTAAATGAAAAAATCGAGGAGAGATGGAATAAAGAACTCAAATTAAAAGATTAATCCTTTTAATTACAAATGAAAGTGAATTAATCGTAACAAAAATAGGATTAGACTTTTGATAAGACTTCTCTATTCACTCTTAATTTTGTAATTTTATATCAATCATTATACTCAGATTTTATTTTAGTTATTTAACTGCAACGTAATTTTTTTCATATTTTTTTTTAAGTTATACTAATAAAGGGAGGTAGATTTTTAGCAATTTGTGTAACCACTAAAATTCCTTTACCTTGTAGAAAAATTTCGAATACTTTAGTATTTACAAGCATCTTAATTTCGGATGCCTGTTCTGTGCGACCCTACACATTAACCCTTGCAGTGTATGCGTTGTATGATTCTCGTAAAACCTAATGTAAAAGTTAGGTCAACACTCACACACTCTCTCGTGTGAGTTTGCGATAAAATTCATGGCACTCATTATGCTAATGGCATATTAGCTCGAGTATAACCGATCTGTTAAAAGTACCAGCCTTTTCTCAATAAAAGCTCAACTTGCCGCTTGTATACACCTGGTAAAGCGGAATCTATAATTTTGAACTTGTAGAGTAAAGGTACCGATTACCCTTCCTGGGTATTTCCTAAAGAGGATTTTTAAGGTTTCCTATGGGTTGTGAAAGGAGAGAATGGCCTAATATGGTTGGCTTATGTAACTCGCGAAAGTAGTTCATAGCTCTGAAAACCAGAGCCAACCTAAAAGGAAACCGGGTCATATATTGGTTGACGATTCAGGAAATTGGTTAGACTTACAATGCGCTTGGTTGATTTGTGTTTAGCTGATTCACTAAAACCCAAATGATTTGTCTTTTTAGCTACTTTAGTCCAGTGTATTCCACACCTTTTTATCTGTACATTTATTCCCTACCCTTTGCTTTTTTTTAACTTTTTGGTGCCCGTTTATTTTCCTTCAAAAATTGTGGAAAGTAAAATTGAAATTTTCCTTATTTTAATCCCTAGAAGTAGGTCCTAATAATTTTTATTTAAATAATAATGGATTTCTTTTAAATGCCCTATCCAGCTTTAATCTGAAAGCTGTATCGAGGGAAGGTTTATTGAGGATGTCTCTTGATGCCAAATTGTGCCATCACTTTTGGTGGCACTGAATCCGTGCTTTGTATAATAAATCCGCCCCCATTACAAAAGATTCGTTTATTAAAATTTCTAATCTCTTTTGATTTCTTTTTATCTTAGGAATATTTAGCTAATGGATTGCGTTCAAAACTAAAACTATGAGAGTATTTGAGGTTGTATATGTTTAGGTGTGATCAGGTACCTACACACTACTACTCTCCATTTCATATTTCTATCGAAGTCACCCCTTGAGATTCTTATGTGTCGGGGGAGGGATAAAGCCTATGCATACGTTTGCGGGTTGTCCGGTGACTGCTGAAGCGGAAATGGAGGCTGCAAGCTCCTTTATCCAGTTGAATATTATGTTCAATGAAGCATTTGGCGAAGAGGAGGTTTGCAAGAAGGGGTGTTTGTGTGGAGTAGGATTTTTATTGTACTTTGGATTTTTTTGTCCTTTGCCGATTATAGGTTTCTCCTTCCGATTGCTTCGTCATTCCTCTCATTTTTGTTACGCCCACTATTTCCTGTATTCAGCCCTAGTTTTAAGGACTTAAGGTAACTTAACCATTTGCGGAGTACTTTCAAATAGGGAAAATAATCCGGTTTAACCACTAAGCTTGGATACACCCAGGAAATACTAGAGTGCCACATAGAAAAGGGAGTGGTGAAAGAAGATGAAGATGATAAAGTACTAGCAAACGCAATCAGCCCAAAAAACTAGGACTGGAGGCCATAATATAAACGTCCAGGAATAGATACATCCACGACGCTCACAATATGCTCAATGAACACTAGCCAACCCCGTCTCTTGACCATTATTGAAAAGAATAACAGATATCGCTTAATTTCTCGCTACACTCTTATTGCCATATCTATTATAGAGATTTATTCTATTAGGAAATAAATAGAAAGTTGCAACATTTTTGTGGCTGCTCTTTAAAAATAAGGTACAAATCATGATTTCAAATTCATGAACTTTGCATTACAGTAGGTTTTGTTTTGTTTTAGTCAATAATCAGATAATAGTTCATAATAAGATCAACCTCGCTTTGATATTTTCGCCTTTCTGCTCTTGCGGTACGATTGTCATACCAATAGCCATCAAATAAATAAATTGAGCTGGTTCATATTTTGAATCACCAAGATAGAAATGGTTAAAAAATGCATAATATCCTGATCCTCTATTTCTCTCTGGGGACATGTGAAAGTCATGTACGTCGAATGTACGAATCTGTGATTGGGTCAAACATAAGACCCGCCCCTCATGAATGCAAACACCTCGCAGTCCCCGTTTTTCGTCCCATTTTGGTAGGTATCACAATCTGTCACTTAGCCAGGATAGGCCCCGAATGGATAATGAAAAAACATAAAGATCAGTATGAAAATCATTTGTGATCCTTATGGCACCAGGAGCATGGCCCTATTCGGTATTATTCTCTGTATTATTTTTTTTTCCGTTCTTGTTCATGGGCTCTTTGACCGGGATCCTGGATTCCTAGTCATTCCCTCACGACACCACACGTGATTATCGTCTCCGAGCGACCGATCTTTCCGCAATATTGCCAGAGGATACGAAGACCACTATAAACAACGAGGATATTTTCTAATATTTAGGAAAGAATGCAGCATCGTTAGTCTGTAGCATTATTCGATTCCAATTTGCTAAACTTTGAAGCCACCGCACCCTTTATTTGGTATCCCTCAGTTTGTATTATTTGATAGAAATATATATATATATATATATATATATATATATATATATATATAGAGAGAGAGAGAGAGAGAGAGAGAGAGAGAGAGAGAGAGAAAGAGAAATAGCGAAGGAGTAGTGGGTTGATCACAATACGGGGAAACGTCTTCGCTTGATGGTTCGCATGCATTGGATGCAAGGGAAAATACACAAATTTACATTTGACATGCATTCTATACCATTCACATTTTTTGTAAGAAATCATTACTTTTTATAGCACTCATCCTGGACAAACCCTTATTTATTAAAAAAATATAAGCCCGCCTTTCCACCCCTTCTCCCCAAATTTTCACTCAAGCAAACTGCGACAAAAGACCAACCAAAAAACCAAATCCATCAAGAACGAAAGCTATTAAATAAAATAAAGTTAATATGGTGAGTCTAATAATAGTTATTTGTATTTAATCCTTCATCTTCAGGAAAATGCATCACCCCCTCCCTCAAAGCCCAGTGAGAAAAATGAGTAGAAATATGACAATAAATTGCCAAATTTCTTAACCAAGTAATTATACCATATCTAAAATAGAGTCATAAACCAACCATCTGAAGATCTAATGCTAAATATAAGTTATATGCGACTGGAAACCATTTGCTGGCTTTCCAAGTTAAATGGAGAGTCATTATTTACCAACGTGCCAGTAGAGAAAACTATTAACCTTATAATCAGGGAAGTTTATCGCAACAAAGAGATAGAACCATCGGAATTACACAAAAGAAGTTCTCCAATAACTACTCATTATTTGCTGCACGAAGACCCCTTTCATATTTAACAGCAAAACTTACCTGTAAAGCAGTGTTTCCTAACCTCTCTCGCAGCAAGTCCCACTATAAGATGCCAGAAAAACGAATCTCCCACCGGTGATTGAAAATGGGGAAACAAATTCATAACTATTTTTAATATTATAAGTCGATATCAGATTGAATATTGGTTTAGTTTATTTTAAATTTCAGGTTATATTAGATTTTAAAAGGAAATGATAGTTTTAATTTTGTACCTTATGTTTAATCTAAACAGCTGAGCTAAGCTTACGTCATATTCATATGACATCTTCAGAGAATTAAAAAAAAATTATTTAATTTTAGGTGCGGCACCAAATTGATTATTTACACCCATGTTTAGTTTTAGGGATGAGGTATATGCACTCCTCTCATCAAACCTTCCTTCTTTCCTTCCAGGATAATCATTAAATGGGATATTAATCCAGATACTCTGGAGATATCTCAAACGGGTTCGCAACTTAGGTGTGCCACGAATTCCAGGAGACAAACGAACCAGAAATTCGAAGTAGGATTCTCAATAAGTGAATTGAATGAAAAATCACAAACAGCTTCATTCAAATTACTCCTGGATTTAAAAAGAAAATAGTTTAACTAACGACATTGTAAAGTATCATTTTTTCTGTACTAAAGATTCCTCTATGGATTCATCTATTAGGTACTTCATAAATCAGATGACCACGAATCGTAAAGTTTAATGTAAAGACCATCAAAGGACCAATCTCCTAATTCTATCCCTGCAGCTCTCTTCTTAATTGGCTATAAATAGTCGCTTGCGAGACGTCATAAAATCAAATTCTTTAAAGATGTCATATATACACAACAAAAGCTTAGCTCAACTATTTAAATTAAACATAAGATACCGAATTAAAGCCATAATTTACTTTTAAAATCTAAAACAAAAAATGAAGTTCAAAAGAAAGTAAACTATTTTTTTTAAAAGTGTAATCCTAATTATTGAATAAAAAGGAATCTTAACATATTTATTGAACGCAAAATAATAAACACCAAATTTCCTCTTGCTTGTTTTGTTTAATCTCTTAGACACTGCAACTAAAGCAGCGCATACAGTGTCAATAACAACTTACCATAGATGCAAATGACAAGCAAATTGTAGCCATTGAGCTAAATCAGCCCTTGAACCAATTTTTACCTTACTCTCTGTAACTCATAGTTGCCAAGTTGCCACTTGGCAAAATTATAAAATAACAGATGGGTGCTCATTGTCAAAAGAATATTCTTGGATTCCACGCCCACACACCGCAAAATTATTCCAGGACCGACATTGGAAATCGCTGGTCTAACCTGACGGCTTTTTAAGGCCGTCAGATTCCTATATGTCAGGCCTGGAAAACAAAATAATGTTAGAAAATATCTATATTAACCAAAAATTCTACCTACGAAATTCAAATCTCCCGCATTTATCCTCCTCTTCATCAATCGTATCTAGGAGTGAAACGTCCTAAAAGCGTCATTCTAAAAGCCCACGACCAATATCATCTACTTCCCGTACATCCTGCTCCATATTCCAAATAATGGCAATAATATGAACCTTCATACACCGTGCTTAACGAAACTGCTTAACCAGGTTTCTATTTGATGAAGAGATTGAGAACATCCGGAAGAACCTGTTTAACAACTTATTCTCACAATTTATCGACGAACGAACTATTGCGAAAACTATCGATGCTCGCTATAATAAGAATTAAAACAATACTAACAGAAAAACACCTTTAGCTTAAATTTGAAACAAAAATGCAACAAAAATAAAACACGAAGAATCCTTGTTGATAAATATTTTAAAGCAAAAGTCTAATTTTATTTAAAAAATTCAAAATCAGCCTAAAAGTTCCCCACGTCGTATACCAATTCTCTTCCCTGGGTGACAATTGTACATCTTCGTATGTTGGTTATAGTACAAAAAACTCAGAGCTCGCGCCTATCAACACCGATTTGAACCAAACACAATTCCAAACCCCCTTTACACTACTGACAGAATTAATAAAGTGAATGTCATCTCTGAAAACTTTAATGTATAAGGTTGGAACGAAAGCAATGTCTGATTTTAAGGTATATATTAACAATGAAAAACTTATGACTATGGAAATATTTAATTATTAACATAGCCATCATTGCTTTCTAGACCCTCATTCCATCCATAACTAGCTTATAAATGCCACGCTTGTAAAATTCTTTCCTTGGGTTTTAATGCAAATGATGAATTCAACTCGTTTTCAACATCTTTCCTTATTGTCAACCTAGGATCATCTAAATGGTTTTGTAATCCCCTAACAAGTGATAATCAGAAGGTGTATGGTCATGAAAATATGGAGATTGAACCAGTATTTCCTAAAAGAGCTCTTCCAAGAGATCTTTCGTCATTATCTTCTGGGCATTATCTTCTGTTAACTAAAGAGGGTAGCCTTTAACCCAAAGCGTCTTTCAAACGACGAAGGCGATTGCAGTAAAGATTAGCATTAATTGTTTGAATGTTATCTCACAGTTCTTAATGAATAATTTTTTCAATATTCCACCATACACTCACCATGATATTTCGATTGTTGAGAAATAAAAGTTTCCTAGAATGATCCCCCAGAGGAGGCATTTAACTTTCTGATAAAGGATCCACCTTTTATCACTAGTAACAATCCTGCCCCAAAAGTAGTGCCTGGATGTGTTGGGAAAGCAATGACTCGCACAAGCAACACTCGGTTGCAGATTCGCCGTGGACAGTTGGCGTAAGACAGTCATTGGGTTACATTGAACTGTTCTACGATTTCCTTAGAATTTGCAGCAGATAATTTGCTGTCATAGCAGCTTGAAACTCTTTGAAATCAAGTTCTTTTAAGGGACGTTCTTTTGGTCCGTCGTTTAGACTGAAATCTCCACTTTGGAAACGGAAAAACCACCTCCTGCAACTTATTTTATTTACTGCATAATCCCCGTAAGTGCTATGGAGTGACTGTCGCTGTACTTATATTGACACCTTTATGAATCTCATAGACTAAAACATGTCTAATGTGATCTTTAGATGGTTGGACATTGGGGTGAATACCAATGAAAATCATGACAAATATTTTTAGCACCTGAAAGAAAACGGTATAATTACCAATTGTAGCATTTCTAAACGTTAAAAAGAAACACTACTTTAATAAATACTATCTAAAATTTATTCTAGAAAATCGAACAGGACTTTCATTCTAACCTGATACTATGCATGTCCCAGAGACAAACGCCCCCTGAAACTTTTAGAATTAATATTGGTAAAAACAATTAAATCCCATCTTAATATTAAAACTAATGCAGTTCGACGCAAGTTCTATATTGTAAGAGTTATGCCAAATTGTAAATTCGTGCATTTTCTCTTGTATCCTATACAAACGAACCTTCAAGGCAAAGAAGACCGAGCCAGGTCAACCCATAATTTATGTAATCCTTTAAACCTCCCCCCCATTTTGAACTCCCACAGTATCCCCCTTTTCTCTATATACCGTATATATAAAAAGGCGAGACACGATCATTTAATTTGAGGATGTCATGAGTTCGTAACAAACCATTAGAATATAAATAAAGTGCATTTCAAAGTGAAACATTGTGTTTATTTCTCACCAAAGTAATAAAAAGGTATTTGGAATAATAATAATATAATACTAATTATTATTATTATTGCATCACCATCCCTATATTTTAGGGTGTTCCTCCAGCCAGATAATGAAAGCTGCATAAGGAACTAAGAAGACGGAATAAGTCTTTGCACAGGACCGTGCCCGGCTCATACAGCCAAGACCGTGCAAGAGTGGTTGGGGTCGAGCATGAATTTTTGGTCGAAAGACTTTTGCCATTCGCACTCGTCCAATATTAATCCCTTCGACTATAGCGAATGGGCGCTGGTCACGAGCAAGTCCTGTAAGGTCCTCTACAGCAACGTCGTAGAGCTGAAGTCCTCCGTTAGCCGCAACATCCGCACTGCCTTCCTTTCTCGCCTAGAGCGCGTGCTAGCCGCCAGGGATGGTCACAAGATTTCCTCTTTGAATTTAAAGACATATTTATATGTTAAAACAATAAAATGTGTCGACCTGCATAAAAACTATAATTTTATCCTTTCTTGGAAGCTTCGTAACGAGTTTAACAGGAGGTAAAGAAGCCACTGACCTCATCTCACAATATTTATACGTGGTTAAAATTATTTTGGAATTGAAGTTGTTACCACTCCCATATTCACCTCACCAGTGTTTTACAACTAAAGTTTTTCTTTGCTAACCAAGTCTAGAACTCTCATTGTACTTGAATTTTAGGCGAGTGGATTTCCTCGTGTCATTCACACTCGAGCTTAAGGTAATATTCTTTTTTCTCCCTTTTATCTTGTCTTTCAGATCTTCCCTTCCACATCTGAGTGAATATACATTAGGATTAAAAGAATTGTCTGTCTTTAAATCAATTTCTGATCATGGTAGTATATGATTTTCAAGTTTTTGATAATCAGCCGTCATCTCTCGCGTCTGCTCTTTCCTCTTGCCTCATAATTTGAGTTTTTCTCTTTATATTTTTGAAGCTTAATTCAATTCGTCCATATACCTTTACTAGGCCACCACATTATTTGATTTTTGATACAGAGTTCTTTTTATCCCAGCCCATGCTTTTCCTGATTCTATTTATTATGTGTGATTATTTTATTGCCGCGTGAATATAGTTATTAACGTCAACAAAATTCGTCCTATTGAATCACGCGACGACTGTTATGCCATCGAATGGACCGCAATATTGTCACGTCTTTACCTGCTAATTTTTGCGAATTCATAGTAATTTATGCTTATTTTCAGTGAAATATTAAAAAAATGAATTGGTGAAAAGATATTGTTTACACGGCATGTTAGCTACCTTTGAATATTGTTGCTAAAAAGAGCTATTATTCTACTATATGAATGAAAAGTTCTGTTTTGAGCCGTTTTAGTTTTAGTTTCCTATAGTCTTTATTTTATACACATTTTATAAATTAATTTGTTCTCTTTTTGACCAATATATCTTTTGAGGAAATGTGTATGACCAATCTCATGACTAGTAAGCACGTAGAGAGGAGGGTACGAGTAGTTTTTCCGATTCTTTTCTCTTTCATTTTTTCATCAACGGGCATTGATGCCATACTGGTGAAGTAGATTACGATAAGTATGAGTAAAATATAAATGATTAAGTCAAGCAACCAAACTGGTTTAAATATGCATGGCAAAAGTTCTGGCATTCGTATGATTGAGTCTTTAAGCTCTTTTTAAGATATTGTGTTAAAATATCTAGCGATTTTCTCTCTTCTGTCTATCTACTCACCTTGGTTGGTCTATCTTAACAAATTGTCTTCACTTTTGCTTCTTCAATGTTCACTTCTATATTCATTTACCGAGTTTTATTTTTATAACTCAATATTTCAAACTTTGTCAGTCGAGCTGGCTATGAGTGATAGCCTCTGGATTGAGATTAGACCTTTTCGGGGGTTGACCCGTAAATCCGGGTTTATTACACTTACATCGATGGACATTACATCAGGGCGATGGCGTGGGTTTTATGTCACTGGCCTGGTCTAGAATGGCGATGTTGGGGTGCGTGAGCATGAGCAAGGTAAAGGCCCTACTTTCATTTCGGAGATGAAGTTGTTTCCGTATTTAAATTTAGAAATCTCCCATTAACTCTTAATTGGAAATCAAAACCTTCTTGTTCCTTCCTTCCATTTTAAAACCTGTTTGCCTAACCTTTTCTTTCAAACTCAATACCTACCTATTTACAATTTCTCCTATAATCAACAATTTAAACTACATATTTTCAACCTAGAACGGATTCAACGTATTGTAACCAAAATGCTACATAATCTAAAAAGCAACCCTACAAACGATCGTCTTAAGGAATTAAATCTCTTCAAACCAGCGTAGACTAAGAGGTGACCTAATTCAAGTATTTAAACTCATCAAAGGGATAGTTAATATGAGCTATAACAAGTACTTGATAATCGACCGATCTAATTACAAAGGGTAAAACTGTTGTAAATTGTAGGTAAACCGTTTTACTCACACAAATCTAATTTTTTGTCTTCAACCGAATAGTCAATTTATTGAATTATCTCCCTCGTAACATCATTGACTGCGCTACAGTTGATTCGTGTAAACACAAACTATACAAACACTTTGCCTTAAACCTAAGACTGACTACGCAAATTAGGAATTAATATTTTCATTTTTCGCCCTCCATCAGAAAGGGAACATCAATGATCAAAAGGTCGAAGTTTAGTAAACTTAGTAGCTAAGTTAGTGTCTGCATGCAACTTCATAGGGATCGAATGGTCTGTTGAATGGTCTTTGAAATTAAGGTTAAAAGTTACTGGAGGTTAATAAATCAAACGCATGAGAAGGTTTTCTAACGCGTTTGTTATCGTTGGGTTTTTCTTTATTCCTATTATTGTTTTTTACTTCTATCCTTTATTTCCTAATTCTAAATTGCCTTTTCCCATTGAGTGCAAATGTCAATATTGGTTACATGTTACTATTGAAGTTAATGTATATGATATTTTGTGCTTAGAAACTTGACAAATGAATTATGACATCAAAATCCCAAAGCAATTAGTCAGGGCTTATAAGAATAACAATTACACCTCTTTGCCCTTATCCAAATTCATCCATTGCTTGACTTCCATGTTGAACAATATTAATGCGATATTTTTTGCTTCCTTTGAATAGAACAAGTCCCAATGTATTTGGTGCTAGAAATAATGATCTTTATCCTCTAAGTGTATCATTGTGGTTTCCCCTGTAAATTTTAATGCGGGGAAGCTCCCTATCCCTTCACTGGACTAGTTCAGCTCTTCTGAAGGAACAAATAAATTTTCTCTTTATGCCATAAAGTCAGATGTGATTTTAATTCGAGACCTTTGCACTGTCTGTTGTTGCTGCATTATCGTCCTATTGAATACTCAAAGTGTATATTTGCTCTTACACCCCGTAGTTTAATTGCATTTACTTTAGATTTAGTTATCCAATTAATGCTTGTTTTGTTTACATTCTTTCCCTTTATCTCGACCTTATTCCCTCGGATGGATGTTGTTTTATTACGTTTGTTTGAGACTATTTTTCCTGCGATTTTTCTCCAGAGTTCGCATACTCCAATTTAATTCAGACAAAAGGAATTAGCTTTCAAATGAATTGAATTGTAAGAAACTCAATAGTTTAAACTCCTTTTGAATCTCTCTCTCTCGATTACTTTGCACCATAACTTTCATTTTCCTTCAACTTAAAATCTTTAAGCATACATATATACATAGCTTCTCTGTTGGGATAATTATTGGATAAATCTGTTCCTTAGATTGATAACTAGTAGCATAAAAAGAGCAAATTTATGCTTGCAGTTTCGTATGCACTTTGCATGTATTTCTTATAAATGCTTCGCATGACAGGGATCTTTTTCAACTTTTATTAAAGCATTTTTCTCCTCGCTCATTCTTTCACTTCTTACCTTTCGTTTTTTGGTTAATAATAATAATAACTAGCTGGTATGTTGAATAGGTGGTTTTGAACTTTGTATTAAAGCCCACTCTCTCTAATGAGGTTGGTTTACATATGCAACCCTAGTAATAAACCCAGATCAATATTTTACCTTTAGTATCCTTATTAACCAACGTCAAATATTCAATTTATGCCGCTGAGTGAAGTTTGTTCAGGATAATTGTGCGCTCCATTATTTCACCAATTTGATTACAAAACACTTCAAATTATGGTGGATATGCACTTGTTGTTTTTGTCTTCATTTTTTTATTATAATATTATGTACGCATTAGAAATATTTACTTTGTTATCATTTTCCCTTTGTCTTTCTGGATTCTTTACTTTATTTGTTGCTTTGTCGCCTCGGCTCTCTTTTCCTGCCTCCAGGTTAATGATTTTCTCGCACTAAATCCCAATCAATAATGCATCCGCTAAATTTACCTTAATTTATTGCATCGAATTTAAATAAATTTGTGCTCTTCTTCTCCAGCAATCCCTGATGCAAATAACAAAATTTCTATTGATGAAGAGAGTATCAACTTATATAACAAGCAATCAAGTAATAAATACTTCTCAGCCATTACGCAATTAATCAACAACCCACGTGAAACAATAAATGAGGTTAAAAAACAATGATTTATATTATTACCAGATGAATAACAATAATAAGCAAATATTGGAATCAAGTTTGAAAGTACGTGGGCAATAATCTTTCGGTCAAATCCTACCGTATACCCTCAGATATCTATCTCCTCTTTTAATATCACTGCCAATAAAAGCTAACTCACCCTTTCTTTTAGGCAAGCCATAACACTACACCACTTAGCGAACTTCAGAATGCTAGGACTTACAATTTCCATGCGTCCTTTTCTTTCAGTTTGTGTTACTAGTTACTACAGCTTTATTAAGTAACACCTTGATTGTTTAATTCTGGTCAGATTATAGTATATGTTTTCAGGGATGCTTGAACGAAAGTAGCAAGCTATAGTGATATAATTACTAAAATGTTTAAAAAAAATACTCAACCATGATTTTTTCTAATAAATGTAGTTTCAATGATTAGTGTTTTGTCTTTTGAAATTTAAGTCCTATATAGCGGTTTACCTACTCAGGGACGTTTTATGGTGTTCCTTATCCATGGACATGTCCATTTATCATGATATACTGCACCCGTGTCAAAATGTATAAAGAAATTAAAAGAGATGAAAACAGTGGATCTGAATGGCTTCAATCCGAAATGAGATAAAGTACTAACTAATAAAAAGAAAAGTGTAAATATACTAACAAAATGTTAAAAAAAACGAAGAAAAAGTAAAAGGAAAGCAGTTGGCTGTACTCTTTGTAGTGGCCCGCCACTACTAACAATTCCCCCATGGGTTGGCACCTACCTCCGCCAGAAGACCACGTGTGGTTATTTCAGACAGCAAACAGACGTGATTCTGATATGAGACATTAGCCGCCTTAACACTGCACACCCCTTTCGGAAGATAAACAAGAATATGGAACCTGGGATAACCTTGAGTAGTAAAAACCATGTTCATTGATTCCATCGTCAATATACGAGGGGCAGTCAATAAGTTATGTGAATCCGTAGGGCAAAACAAAGGAAGGGGGATGGCTGTTTGTGGGAGTGTTAGGACAAGTTATGAAAAGTCAGGACCTGCAGCCGCACGCTCCTTCCTCGCCTATTTAAGAAGCAGTAGCTGATCGCAGATCGTCAGTCACAAATTTTGCAACAAAGGAAAAGGTTGAGCACCGCGCACTGATCAAATTTTTTACCAAGGAAGGCAAAAATGCAAAAGAGATCCATGAACGCATGGTTGCAGTGTACACCGACCCCGTGCCTTCCTATGCAACCATTGCTCGCTAGAATAGGGACTTCCGCCATGGTCGTGAGTCTCTTGAAGATGACCGACGTCCAGGACGCCCATCAGACGTGACTAACGAGGACATTGTGGCCCGTATGGAGAGGATGATACTCGAAAATCGACGGGTGAAGGTCAAAGAAATCGAGCAAGAACTTGAAATATCACATTGAAGTGTTATCAACATCATCCACGAAAATTTGGCTATGGCCAAGGTCTTTGTCCGTTTGGTCCCTAGAAACCTCACGAAACCTCACACCCCACGATCGACTTCAACGTTGTCAAAGTTCAGAGGAGCTGCTGTTTCTGTACAACCAAGACCCGGCGGATTCAGGTCACGCATAGTGACAGGTGATGAAACCTGGGTCTATCACTGGGATCCTGAGACCAAGCTCTAAAGCATGGCCTGGAAGCACAGGGGCTCTCCGACCCCCATCAAGTTCCAGACTCAACCCTCAGACGGGAAGATAATGGCCACCATCTTCTGGGATTCTGAGGGAATGTTGATGTTGGACTATGCGCCTCGTGGAAGGACCATCACAGGCCAATATTACGCCGCGGAGCTGCCCTGCGCGCTTGCGGATTTGAAGAGCTCAACCATCCTTCCTACATTCCAGATCTGGCCACTAGCGACTACTTTTTATTCCACCAGCTCAAGGCTGCACTGCGTGGACGCCGGTTCGGAGAGGATGAAGATGTCCAGCTGGCCGTCCAGGAGTGGATTGAACAGCAGTGGGGAGATTTCTGGTTGTCTGGAATTGGAAGCCTCATGGACAAGTGGCGCAAGTGCATTGAAGTCAAAGGTAGTTATATTGAAAAATAATAAAACACTTTTCCTCATATTTCGTTTCCTTATATACGAATTGCAAAACTTATTGACCGCCCCTTGTACATACAAAAATTACTTCCATACAGTCCTACATCTTTTCTGCCCATCATGATTGACGAATAAAGGGGTGGATACTTTATGTAGTCTATTTTGTTCCTTTAATAGAGATCGATATTTGAAATTTGCAGACTTCTTCTAAAGCGATTCGCACATTCCAAGATAGGCCTGGTGCTCGTGTAATTCTTTTGTTGGTCATTTATAGTATAAAATATACATAGCATCGCAATTATTATCAAGCATTTTATTTGCATCGGGATATAAAGCAAAGCTTTAATAACCTTCCATCAAAAACGAGAGAAGCTACGAAGTGAAAAAGCAACTGGAGAATAGACGTATTGAAAACTACACATATTGCACGTTGTGGAAAGGCTGTCAATCTCCTTAACTTACTCAAAGTTATCCTTTTTACAATCTATATAAGAAAGACCAAGAGAATTTTGTGAGAGTAACTTCAACAATTTTGCCCATTGTGAAAATATATTACATCAAGTAACTTGATAGGTTCAAGTGTTGGTTTTCTGGGTTGGCCCACAAACAATTTTTATAATGGCTCAAAAATTCATATTATTATTATGATGAGAGGTGTTACGCGTCACCTGGCCCAATAAATTGAAATCAAGGACGTCATATATGTTATATCCAACACCTGCGAATTTTCAGATAATAACATTTACATACAAACATAAAACATACTCCATGTTTTTGATTAAAATGTTTTTTTCCACTTTTGTCCTAGTCATGTTCAAAATAACTTAATCCAAGAGTAGAGGATATCTTTTGTTCTGTTATTTGTTGTTTTTGTGATGCTAGAGAAGCAACAATTTCTGAGCAAGAAGATATTTTGTCAAAATAATAGCTTAATTACCACTGAGCTAAATGAAAGATTACAAAGGCTGGGAATGGGGTGCTACATTCGTATAAAATTAACAAGAAAAAGGGTGACTGGTCTGTCTGTGATAATCATAGAGGCATCACATTGATATCAACCGCTGGTAAGATTTTAGCTTGAATTTTGGAAACTCGTCTAACTCCTTTAGCTGAGAGTGTTGTTCTTGAATCACAGTGCGCCTTCAGGCCGTCTCGCAACACAACTGACATGGACTTTTTACCGCTAGACAGCTTCAAGAAAAATGTGAACAAAATCAATCCCTTTTCATGACCTATATAGACCTTACGAAAGAATTTGATAGTATAAAACGTGAACCTTTATGGGAAATCCTGTCTAGATTTACTTGTCCTCAAAAGTTTATCTCAGTCATGCGTCTTTTGCACGATTACACGACCGTGTCAATTGTAGCAAACAGTAGTTCAATTGACTCTTCCAACGTCAACTCTGGAGTCAAACAAGGCTGTGTAGCCTCACCAACACTGTCCTCATTATTTATTGTCGACGTTCTGCTGTTTATCCAAGACGACCTTCCTCCAAGTATCTCAATCAACTATAGGTTTGACGGAGGGTTTTTTAATTTTAGCCCTCTTAGAGCTAGAACTAAAACAGTAGCTGCCTCGATTCTCGAAATTCAATATGCAGATGATAATGCAGTTTGTGCTCTCAACGCGGAGGACCTACAAAAAATCATATGAGCATTTGCTAATGCCTACTCCAGGTTCGGTCTGTTAAATAATGTTCGGAAAACTCAAGTCTTGTACCAAGCAGCTCCGATAAACCCAGGTAATCCTCAATTAGCACCCGCGCCAAATATTACAGGTTATCCTCAATTGCCGGCCCCTAATATTTAAATTAATGGAGAAACTCTAGAATCTGTTGAAAGATTTGCCTACTTGGGTAGCCATTTTTCAACGGACGCAGGTATTGATGATGAAATCCAATATAGACTATATTGCGCCAACTCTTCGTTTGGTAAATTACGAAAACGCATTTTTGACGACGAAGACCTACGTTTAGAAAGGAAAGTTAAAGTTTACGAGGCCATAGTTTTGCCCTCACTATTATATAGATCAGAAACCTGGACTACTTTCCGTCAGGACAACAAAGCTTTAGAAAATTTCACCAACGGTCCTTACGCAGTATCCTGAAGTTAACCTGGAAAGACCGTCGCAGTAACCTGAGTGTACTGGAAGAAGCAAACTGTACAAGCATTGAATCCACCATAATAAAAAAGAACAGTTAAGATGGTCTGGCTATGTGGTCATAATGTCAAACGAGCGTCTACCAAAGCAGATATTTTACTCAGAACTCAGCTTGGGAGATAGAAGGAAATGTATACAAAAGAAAAGATATAAAGACTCTCTCAAAGACAACGTAAAAGTATGTCTGATAAATTACAAACCGTGGGCAAAAGAAGCTCTGGACAGAAACGCAAGTTAAAGAGCGGAATTGAACCTTTTGAAGCAAATTAAAGTCCACAGAGCTGCTAGATTAGCCTGTCGAGATTGTCCGCATTAGCATTAACCTTACCCATCTGTTAATACATGTCCCGTCTGTGATAAAATCTCTGGCACTAGAATCGAGCTAATAGGCCACATGAAGACACATCGAAGATAGAGCCTGAGCAAAAGCTATACTCGTCCGTGAGTGATGCCATGATAATTATGATAATAATCGATGGCTTAATCGAATCGACCAAGATTTAAATGGACCTATAATTACAACACATATTTTAAAACCTTATTTGCCAAGACCCAAGGGAGAGAGCCTTTTTAATCTGGTAGCGAGTTCTCAGCAATGGCCGACAAAAGAAAACATCGAGGTGAATCACTTTTAAGTGATATATGATTTAAAGTGACTAAACCTCTTCCATATCTTTACGCATCTGCAATTTCTAATAACAGAGGGAGTCAATTCACTGAATTAATAGACAACTTTGTCATTCCTTCTATCAAGAAAAATTGAATTAAGCAATGAGGCTTATACTGTTGAATGACATTCTAATTATTTTTGCTTATTAAAGGCTGAAAGAAGGAATTTCGAGTAACTAACCGAAATCTGAATGGGAAATACTTAGTTTGGGGGGATGAATTTGGCAGGGGGTTTATATCGAAGAAACAAAGGAAAGAGTCCCCTTTTGGTACTAATGCAGCTTTATATAGCTAATCCTTTCCGAAATCTGGTAAATTATTTGGAAAATAATCCTATCAGCCTTTCATGATGTCGAAGAAACTATTTATATTTTTATAGATTTAGTTGAAGAAGTCATTACAAAATGTAAGTTCAAATGTATTTAGTTCTCTATATTAATAATATTGATTAATTTTTTAACATGCAGTATCAAATTAGGCTACATTGGAGGATAAAACTTGCTTTTATACGAGGATAATGGCAGGAAAGTACCGCACTTTCTTCATTTATTTTAAAAGCTTCATTCTAATCCATTAAGTCGAATCACGTCCGGTATTTTTTTATTTATAAATAAACAAATTAAATACGTGTTGCTACATCTCCTGGCTATATTAGTCTTAACATGATACAAAAAATATCCCAAATTACCTCATAAAATTTTAAGGAATTTTCTCACCTCTTTCTTAAATTAAGGGCTATCGAAATTTTGACATCCTGCTCCTAGTAGACGAATAGGTATTTAGCGAAAATATCATCGAAATTTAATTTGTAGTTAGATAATTCATTCCATCCTAATTAGGATTAAATGTATGGTATAAGGTTGGAACGAAAGTAATGTCCAATTCTCTAGAATAAAGATTTAAATGGTATTTATTAAAGTAGCGTCGCTTTTTAACGTTTAAGAATGCTACAATGAGTAATTTATACCTTTTTCTTTAGGATAATAAAAATATTGTTTATCACCTTCATCAGTATTTACATTTATGCACTCCCATCTAAAGATAAGATTTGACATGTTTTACTCTATGAGATTCATAAAGGGGTTAATGCAAATACAGCGGCAAACTCCATTCAGAGCACTTATGCACATGATGCATGCAGTAAATAAAAGAAGTTGCAGAAGGCGTTTTTTTGCTTTTCCAAAGTGGGGATTTCAATCTAAAAGACGGATCTAATAAATGTCGTTCTAAAGAACTTGATTATGAAGAGTTAGAAGCTTTAGTCACAGCAAATCCTGCTACAACTCTTGGAAACTCACGTAACATTTTACTATAACCCACACGACTATCTTACGTAAACTGAAAAGGATTTGAAAGGTTCCAGCGATTGAAAATTCTGTCCCTCGCGAATTTTCCATGACGTTTCTGCAACAAAGTGTTGCTTGTTGTGAGTAATTTCTCTCAGACCCCTTTAGGCACAATTTTACAGCAGGCTTGTTACTGGCGATGTGAAGTGGATCATTAATTATAACGTTAAACGGAACCTTTCGTGAATCAGTCGAGTAAGCAGAATTTCCCAACACCCTAGAGAAGGGTTAATCCAATAAAGAACATGTTAAGTGCATTGAAGGATATGGAAGAATTTTTCCATTACGAACTTTTAGACAAAAATCTAACAATTAATGCAAATCTCTATTGCAATCAACTTGGTCATTTGAAAGCAACTTTGGATCAAAGGCCGTCTCTCCTTATGTAACAGGAGTGTCATCCTCCATCAAGCCGATGCCTATCTCACACACCTGGAATCACCTGAGATCTCTTGGAGAAGCTCGGTAGGGAAATATTGCTTCATCCACTATATTTTCTTAACTTTACTACATCTAATTATTAGTTGTTTAGAGGATTACAGAACAATTTGGTTTGTCTTAGGTTAACAGCACGAGAAGAGGTCGAAAACGAGTTGGATTCATACTTTGTTTTAAAACCTAAACAATTTATACAAGCATAACATTTATAAATTTGTTGACATATGGAATGAGGTTCTAGAATGCAATGTAAGCTATTTTTTATGATTAAATCTTTCCATAGTCATAAGTAGGGCAGTAAAAATGTTGACCTAAAAAAATTAAAAGGTTGAATTTAAAATTGTAAAAGGTTGACTTTATTTACAATGACTGATATCAATGAAACTTTACTTACTTATTCTAGCGTTGATTGATTGTGGTAGATAATAAAGTATTCTCCAATATTTTTCGGCAGAAAGTTGCGGTCTCTATTTAAGAGTTTGTTAAGCATGGAAAATGATCTCTCCACAGATGCTCTTGTTGGCTGATATTTAAGCAGATGAGAATAAATTGTTGGTCATATTTCATGCCTATGGAGTTCAACTATCTCCCCCATATCATTTTCCTTAAGTCCTTTTTCAATATATTGCTTGATTTCACAAGGATCGTCATCAAAGTTAATGGTAGTAAGAGTCTCATATGCCTAGGCACCAAGTGAGACACACTACCTTTAGCCTTCCTAACGATAATTCCATCACCTTCAATTTCTTAATAATGCATTTGACGCTTTGGAAAATTGTTTGCAGAATAGAAAGCAGCGTTTAGCCAACTTGTCCAACGTGTTAATTTTGGTTCTGGGAGAGTGCCAATTTCTTTATACAAAGCCTTCCTCTCTTTATTTTTAACAGTAGATGCTTTGGCGCATGCAATTAGAGCATCGACTTCGCTATAAAAAGATTTTATATGCATTGCACAATTGTGTAACAGATATGCAACACATGTTACATGGAAATGTCCTTGGAAAAGTTTCTTGAGTGTTGATCTAGCCAACAACATATAACGAGCTGCATCATATAGAATTAAGCAGAAATTTTCTCTTGCTATTTCAAATTATTTAATGCTATCATCAATTTTGTGTATGACATTTTTCGCATTAACAGATCCATCAAGAACATCACATTTGATTAAATAATATTTTTCTGGAACATCAATTATTCGCGCAAGTATATTCGAATATTTAGATCCTCTTACTTCACTTTCTTCAACGACGAGGCTAGGTAGTTTTCCTGTTAGTAATTGTTTTATTCTAGCTGATTCACTCTCGGCCATTTTTATGGATATTGATCTGCAAGTTGTCACACTGGGGACTGCTACACCAAAATCAGAGAATAATTGTTTTATATGAGGATTTCACAATTTATGAAGGTATATTTCGGCTGAAAAAAATGTAGTCACTAGCTTTTCAGTAAAATCTGAAGACTTAAACTTTAGCACTGTTTGTCTCTTTCCAGTTTCCACACGTTTAGGTAAGCTACGCTGGTGTTTTTGATTCGAACGAAGTTTCTCCCTGAAAAGTTTTTTTTCCTGCATCACTATAACAACAAATTTGACAATAAAGTTCATTTTTTCATGAAAAAATTAATTCATTGGGATATTTTTTAATTACAGCACGCACTTTACAAATAGAGGGCATCCCAACTTAGGCATGTCTATATATATAATTCATAACTACCAAAAAGACCACCCAAAAAAACAAGCACAAACGCGCACAATAGCAGTTAAACAGCAACTTAAAAAGGCATGAGTTGCTAATTGGTAGGACACCAGTTGCCAATTAGTAGGCGAAAAGTTACCAGATATATTTTTATTCTATATTTTTTACTTTCTCGACATAGAGAGTTTGTTGATCTGACCTCTAAAAGTTAACTTTTTGTTGACCTATTAACTTCATTATTATACTCCCTACAGTTATTTTTAATGAATTAATTGCTGTTCTAGAGGAAAGTGTCTTGTAAAAGACACTTTTAGATGACCAACTAGCAGCCTAAAGTGAACCTCATAGAAATATTTGAACGAAATGAAAACTACTCGTCCACCAAATTAGTCCAAATAAGTGCGGATGTACTGGGAGGAGATGTGACCAAAATCTAAGTAATATTTCTGTAAATTAATAGGATACTATGACAAACGTTTCATAGCAATTCTTAGTATGCAATTTAATATTAATTATTATTTTCTTGTTTGTTCTGTGATCAAATTCGTAATGTTAGATTGGATCATTTATTACCTTCGTAATTAATGTTCATTACTAACATTATTAAAGTTTCAATTGAGTAAATAACACTAGTCAGCAATGATTTTGCTACTTGGGTATTAGCTTGTGATTTATACTAAATCAAATATACTGACTACGAATTTGTAATCAGAATTGTTCTAGCGTGTAAGATTCGTGAGTTACACACATACTCCTTAGTGAGAGAATGTATTGTGTGTGTTTGGTTCCTGTTTTACACTCCTGCTTTATCACGTTGTCGAATTTAGCCATCATAATAGTGGTGTTGAAACGGTATTTACATACAGTGATTAATTGAAATTTTCTTTTAGATTTATCTCTCAATTAATTGGTAAATCAAATAAGATTGTAAAAAAGTATATAACAGGATATATACAAACTAAGTTGTAAACATGAATCGGCGAGGATGTAAAAATAGCCCAGACAACTTTTGTTTTATCTGTGGAAAATATACTACAAGCAACCAGCGGAAACTTTAGCTAAAAGTGTGAAAACTGCATACAATTATTATTTTGGTGAAACGTTGGTGAGCAAGACAAGCCATGGAAACCTCACAAATCATATACTGTGTGTTATACTGGAATCACACAGTAGTTAAATGGCAAACGGAAGGGTATGCCTTTTGCTGTACCAATGGTGTGGCGTGAGCCAACAAATCATGGCTTTGATTGCTACTTTTGTATGACAAATATTGCGGGATTCTCAAATGAGAACAAGTGCAAGATTGTATATCCAGATTGTAAGTCAGCTATAAAACCAGTCCCCCATAATATGGAGATGCCAATCCCACTTCCTCCATCAGCTAGTGCAGTTAAGGAAGATGATTCATCACCTGAAGAGGAGGATAACAATGACGCTGAAATTCATGACGATGATTCTAAGGAAAAGAAGATCCAGTTGATAAATCAAGAAAGATTGAATGATTTAGTGAGGGATTTGTCAATGTCAAAGGAGAACGCAGAACTGTTGGGCTCCAGACTACAGCAATGAGATCTTCTAAACGACAGTGTAAAAATATCTACTTTCCGTAAACGCCATGAGGCCTTAGCTACCTTCTATGTATAAAGAAGAAGATGGTACTTTTTTTCTGTACTGATATTAATGGCCTCATGAATCAGATAGGAAACGAGCATTTACCTGATGGATGGAGACTATTCATCGATGCGAGCACTACTAGCCTCAAAGTTGTGTTGCTCACAATGGTAACCAAAAACCTTTAATTCTAGTCGCACTTATTAATGGGATGATAGAGATATATGACTATCACTAAGGGCACAAGTCACCGAATTTTATTTCTACTTAGTATTAGAATACAAACCCAATTAATCAAAACAAAAAAGGTAACAAAAGCAAAACCAACAAGCAAGAAGAAGGAAGCACGCTCCATCGTCGGGGTGGAGGCCCTCAAACTCCAGGCGTAGGAATATGCGACCAACACCAAAGAAAGTCAAATAAAATGAAGGAGGCCAGCCTCCTCCAAGAAGTCAAAGAGTAAACAAGTCTGTATGCACGAATTCGTTCTGATTGCCAAGGATAAGCCGTAGCGGACTAACTAAAGCATGGATGCAATCTCGAAACTAATTTGACTATGAGGAAGCAGACATCACTATGATTATGGATTAGAGAGAGAATTTTTGGCCATTAATCACAAGGATGTTGAGAGAAAATTGAGTATACCTGGCTAAACCAAGATTTATAAGAGTATCATAAAAGGGAAACAGTTAAGTTATGAAGAGGAGCCCCCCCTTTTAAGCAATCCGCATTCGAATGAGTAACCACCAGTATCGCCTCGGTTTATTCGTTATTACCGTTCTGGAAGTTGGAAGAGTCTCACCAAATGAGGTTTGTAAGAAAGAGAGCATTTATATATTTCAGCGATGAAATGGTATGATAGACCGAGCAGACACAAGAGAAAGCAGACCAAGATCCAAGCTTTATGGAGATATACCTCTCTCACATATGATCAAACTGAATTTAAAGAGGGTAGATACGAGCGAAACTAGGTGTGGAGAAATGGCTACATTAAGCTTCCTGGAGGAGTATAGGTACATTCAAGCCCCCCTCCTTTCATGAAGAGAAGCGTGGGAAAGGTATCCGGCGAAAATGCTTACCATGTGTGATCTCCTCGCCGCTGTGGGCAGTTGGAGCTAACATATGTTTGAAGGCGACCACCTAAGGTCCTTAAACGACGCTCTAACGATCGTATTACCTACGAGACCCATAAACCCGTGGTTAGGAAAAAAAAACGGTGCGAGTCAGAAGGCACGCCAAGTAGCGGTGCGGTTGCGAGCCTATAATTTGCGAGCTGACTTGGGCACCCCAGTGCCACCTCAGGAATTCTCGCTCTCCCCAGATGCTAACTCTGCATTCGCTTCCCCCCTCCCCTTTTGCATCTGTGGCCTGGTCACTTCCCCCTTTAGATGGGGCGGCAATCCGCCTATATATAAGCCCCGCAAAGAAAGAGAAGAGGGATTATCAGAAGTCGATACGCTAGAGGTGGATTAGTTCGTGAAGATCGATCCATCGGCTAGACAAAAGAGATTATTAGAAGTCGATTCGCCAGAAGAAAGATTAGTTCGTAAAGATCGATCCTTCAGCCATACAAGACTATTTCCGTGAGAAACGATAGGATCAGATTGAGAAAATCGATCCCCCCTTTCAGGGCCGTATTAACCTAAATAGTCAAGTTTTATATCGGTGCCATACCGAAGAAGCCTTTTCCGTCTGCAAAGAAGTCCGACTAAAGAAAAGTAAAGCCGCTCACACTCGAGTGATTCTCACATCTCAAGCACCGTAAGAGTGAGAGGAGAAGAACCCTGCCCCAACGAGCTCCCGTTTTTTAATTACGTTGAAGAATCATCCCCCGGCACAGGCGACAAGCAATCCCTCCTCGAAAATTTCAACCAGCGGCCACACCACTTCAAAGCGAGAGATAAGTCCTCCAGCGACATCCGGCAATCCCTAATACCTACCTGTAAGTTAACAATAACATTTATATCTCTATTGCGATAGTAGAAGTTTAGTACGTCCCACGTTTTAAAGGAGAGTATAAACCATTATTCTTGAACCTAGGTCATATGTGTTTGTAGATGACAGTACATTAATTTAATGTTTTATGCTAAACAAATAGGGTCGTGATAAAAATACTAATTGGCAATTGGTTTGTTTATTGAAAGCCTACTTGTTTATGTTTTGTCATTGAAAAATCTTTGAGACCAAATATAGAAATGTTTTTACTGTTGGTTTGTAATATTTAATTTAAAATACATATTTTTTTTTTGGTAGATTCTGGTGTTTCCTCTTATCCTTATGTGTTTAAAAATAGCTCTTCCTTAAGGACTAAACCACAAAAATAGCACTCTTAGAACAAAGCCTACTTCATCATAGAAGTAACTCACGCCCCTTAAAGCATACCGCTACTAAAAGGGTGTCAAAGCGTATAGTGATCAAAGCCAAGGGTCATTCTACGACATATTATAAAAGTGGTGTCAGGTCTAGAGGTTTTATATTAGAAAGAACCCAGCAGTGTCTATTTAAGGAAGAGCTAACACATAAAAGGAACACCAGGAATAATAGAATTTTTGACGAGTGGGAAATTGGTAAAGTTAGAGGGGGATACCATCTAAAGGTAATTGTTAGGCCAAGTGGTAAGTTTCGGTGGTGGAATAGGTAAGGCTTGATTAAAAACAAGGTAGATGACTGACATAAGCGCGATGGCATTGTTTGATTTTTATCGGAAGCAAGCTCAATGCCTCGGACTGGAAGGAACCGATCTGAGTTCGTTTATTCCGGAGAAAGAGAGAAACGAAAGAGAAGAAAGAAGAGAAAAGATGAAAATGGAAGCAGAAAAGACGAAAATGGAAGCTGATGAAAGAAGAGAAAAGACGAAAATGGAAGCTGATGAAAGAGAGAAGATAAGGGCCCACGAAAGAGCTCTTAGTAAAGACCAGTTAGAGGTGCAGTCAGTGTCATCTAGAACAGGAGTGTCACCAGCGGCCAGCATGAAACTCCCGGAGTACAAGGACGAAGAAGATTTATGCTCATATCTCTCCCATTTTGAGAAAATATTTGAAGTCAATAATTGGGACCTAGAAGAAGATGGGGTCGCCAGACTGTTACCGCTACTCAATCGTAGGATGAGAGAGATATTCGTATCTTTACCCTCAGAAGTGACTGTGGACTATTCCACTCTCAAAGCCGAACTTCTCTCAGCTACTAACCTTAACCCGGAAGAATATAAGATGAAGTTCAGGCAGTCTCGTATAAGACCTAGGCAAACATACAAACATTTTGGCTTTGAGCTTCGTCGAAGCCTACAGTTTTGGATGGAGTCAGAAGGGGTAGAGAACGAAGTCGCTGCGGTCGTTGACTTCATGCTTAGAGATCAGTTACTAAGTACACTACCCCAGGAAATCCGTGCATTCATTAAGGACCGAAAAGCTTCTACCTTCAACGAGTGTCTGGACGAGGCTGACCTCCACGCGGTAAATCATTGGTTATATCCTAGGGAGTACAAGAAAGAGAAGGCTCCCTCCCCAAAGAAAAATGGGCCGCCACCCAGGCCTTTACGGAAGAAGCCCTTTAAGTTCTCAGCCGCAAAAGAAACTTATAAACCAAATTTTGGAGGAGAAAAAAATCAAAAAGAAGTTAGGATTCCACAAGGATCATACCCTAATACCGGCACGTATCCCAGGAAGCCCGTCACTTGTTATACCTGCGGGATAATAGGTCACCTGAGTTTCCAGTGCCCACAGAACTCCCGACTGAGGGAGACCTCGAGACAACAGGTGCAAAACCTGACTGCCGCGATCCCAGCAGGACAAGCTGATTCGTCCTACGTCCCCGCGCCAACATCCGAAGGGCCCCAGCAACAGGTAAACTTTCTATTCAACAAAAGTTCGCCAGGCGGCCTACAATTTGAAGAAGGCACTGTAAATGGGTGCCGAGTATCCCCTTTAGTCAGAGACACTGGATGCACGTGCATAGTGATATCCGACAAGTTGCTGCCCCCAGTAAACCCTGCCCATAAGAAATTCGCAATCGTCCACGACTTTTTAGGACGCGACAATCGATTCCCCGACGTGAGATGTCATATACAATACAGATATTTCACCAGTTGGACGGACGTGGTAGTAGCGCCGATTAAGTTCTGCGCAGTACTAATCGGACAAAACCCCCTAATTCCCCAGCAAGAAGTGGCACAACAAGTAGTCACCCGGGCACAAGAAGCCCAGAGGAAAGAGCAACCTGCTAAGTTGACCCCGAGGATTACCCTCGAAGACAATGGGTTCAAATTGACTTCCTTCGCCAGTGCTCAGAAGGAATGCCCCACTCTTAAACCTCTATGGGAGAAAGCTATTAAAGGTGAAATTCTTCAAGTGAAAGGAAAGAAGCCTATCCAGTATATCGTAGAAGACTCACTTCTCTACCGTACTATCAGCGAGGAGGATAAGGAGAACAAGAAAGCACTGTGTGTACCTCAAGAATACACGCAAAGAATTTTGAATACCGCGCATGATGGAATATTAGCCGGACACTTTGGGTACAACAAAACGGCGCAGCAGATATTCCGACACTTTTATTGGCCCCAGGCCGCCAGGGAAATTGTGGCCTATTGCCGATCATGCGACGTGTGTCAGAAGGATCCCTCCAGAGAACGGGTACCTCCAGCTCCCTTACAAAAGGTGCCCGTTATAACCGAACCATTCTTTCGAGTGGCAATTGATTTGGTGGGACCAATTCACCCCCCTTCAAGTGGAGGACACTCCTACATCCTCACCCTAGTGGATTGTGCCACCCGGTTCCCAGATGCCGTGGCCCTACGGAAGATTGACACTATTTCCTGCGCGGAAGCATTAATTTCAATTTTTGCACGAGTAGGCCTGCCTAAAGAAATTCTATCTGATAGAGGGCGCCAATTCACCTCAGAACTGATGGAGTATTTTAACAAACTTCTGTTAGTCAAGCCAATTTTTACGAGTCCATTTCATCCAGCCGCTAACGGAATCTGTGAGAAATTAAACGGGACTCTCAAAAATATATTGAAGAAGTTGTGTCAAAACAACCCTACACAGTGGCACAGATACCTGCCTGCTGCCCTTTTCGCCTGCCGAGAAATACCTCATCGGACGTTGGGATTCTCGCCCTTTGAGCTATTATACGGGAGAAATGTGCGAGGCCCTATGAGTATTCTTAAGGAATTATTTTCCAACGCGAAGCTCGAGCAAGAAATCAAATCGTCTTACGCCTACGTGATGGATATGCGCGAGCGCCGAGAATACTGCTCTGGCTTAGCTCGAGAGAACGGCGAGAAAAATTTAGCCAAATACCGGGACTATTTCGATATGAAAGCAAAGGCTCGAAAATTAAAGGCAGGAGATGAAGTCTTATTATTACTCTCGACCGAAAATAATGAGTTATGGGCCCAGTGGAAGGGACCGTTTGAGGTAATCGAGGCACGGGGTCCAGTCGATTACTTGATAGATACCCCAACAGGGCGAAGACCCTATCACATAAACATGCTAAAAAAATATCACCGCCGCGCGTGCATAAAGAATATTACCCTTCTAGACGAAGAAGAACCGATGGATGCCGTTTACCCGGGTACGCCCCTGCAAGTCATACACACCGTGTGTGTGGAACAAGACGAGGAATACGAACTTCCCTCGCTCTCACCTACCCCGGAAGACCCTCGGGTGGATTTAAAGATAAATCCCCACCTAGAAATTCAACAAAAAAGCGGAAATGTTGAACTTGCTCATGGAATTCCCAGAAGTCATTTCTGAAAACCCCGGATGTGCCAAGGATTTTATCCATGAAATAAAACTAAAAACTAATTCAGTGGTTCGGAGCAAACCATATCCTTTACCAATCCACCTACGAGAAGCCTTCAATAAGGGAGTCCGGAATTTACTAAAATTGGGAATTTTAGAGCCATCGGAGTCCGATTATTGCTCCCCCATAGTAATGGTTAAGAAACCTGATCAATCATTTCGGATGTGCGTGGACTTCCGAAAATTGAATTCAGTGACCGTTTTTCGACGCCGAGGCCATCCCACTAATAGATCAAAATCTCCATTTATTTGAAGACGCTAAATTCATCACCAAATTGGATTTGTGTAAAGCGTACTATCAAATACCTCTCGCTAAGTAGTCCAAAAAACTGACGGCTTTTGCGACCGAGAGAGGTCTGTTACAGTTTACCAGGCTACCCTTCGGACTACTTACAGCCGGTAGCAATTATAATAGGATGATGAGGCGAATTATCGCTGGACTAAGCGACGTGTCGTTTTACTTCGACAACGTGTACGTAGCTACCCGTACATGGGAGTCACACTTACACGCCCTACGCTTATTGCCGGAGAAATTGAAGGAGCAAGGTCTAACCGCCGGGCCGACCAAGTGTTATTTTGCCTACGAATCCATTGACTACCTGGGATTCAAAATAGGACAAAAACACTTGACTACCCAGCAAGAAAAAGTGGACGCCATAGTCAAGATGCCCCGGCCGAAAACAAAGAAACAACTCCGATCGTTTATAGGAGCGGCCTCGTTCTATAGGCGTTTTGTACCACACTACGCTTCTATTGCGGCCCCACTGAATGATTTGTTAAAAAAGACAGCGTCAGACCCTGTCACGTGGAACCCCCATGCAATAACTCAAGTGGAGGTTCTAAAAGGAAAACTCGTAACTGCGCCCATTCTTCGCTTACCAAATCCCAACAAGATCTTCGGCCTTCGCACGGACGCTAGTCGGGACGGGTTAGGCGGAGTATTGCTTCAATACGAAGATGACGAAACAGCCTATCCCATAGCTTATGTCAGTAGGAAACTGTTGAGTAGAGAAAAAGCCTACGCTACTATCGAAATCGAAGCTTTGGCCATAATATGGTCCATAGGTAAATTCAAATATTATCTAATAGGCCGCGAGTTTAAGTTGGAATGCGACCATAAACCGTTGTCATACTTAGCTAAAAATAAGTGTAAGAATGGAAGACTCCTGAGATGGAGTTTACTCTTGATGGAGTACCAGTACTCCATTCACTATATAAAAGGGTCCAACAATTGTATGGCCCACTCGTTAAGTCGGAACCCTGTCGATGATTAAGGAGCAGCCCAACTATTGTATTATAGCAAAGTTAAGTGTAAATCAGTAGAATTGTAAGTAAGTAGGGGCGGTTAACCCGATTGGTAGGTAAGAAAATCCTAAGTTGGCACAGTAATATAGGAATTAATGTAAGGTCAGGTGAAATCTTATCGAGGCATTCTCGAGTGAACTAGAATTTATTGTATAATATAATGTTCCGTAAGTTACCCATGTATATTATTGTAAGCGTCGGATTGGTACCCCCCACCTCCCGTTAGTTTCTTAAGAATGGAGGTAAATGTGGAGAAATGGCTACATTAAGCCTCCTGGAGGAGTATAGGTACATTCAAGCCCCCCTCCCTTCATGAGGAGAAGCGTGGGAAAGGTAGCCGGCGAAAATGCTTACCATGTGTGATCTCCTCGCCGCTGTGGGCAGTTGGAGCTAACATATGTTTGAAGGCGATCACCTAAGGTCCTTAAACGACGCTCTAACGATCGCATGACCTACGAGACCCATAAACCCGTGGTTAGGAAAAAAAAACGCTGCGAGTCAGAAGGCACGCCAAGTAGCGGTGCGGTTGCGAGCCTATAATTTGCGAGCTGACTTGGGCACCCCAGTGCCACCTCAGGAATTCTCGCTCTCCCCAAATGCTAACTCTCGATTCGCCCCCCCCCCCTTTTGCATCTGTGGCCTGGTCACTTCCCCCTTTAGATGGGGCGGCAATCCGCCTATATATAAGCCCCGCAAAGAAAGAGAAGAGGGATTATCAGAAGTCGATACGCTAGAGGTGGATTAGTTCGTGAAGATCGATCCATCGGCTAGACAAGAAGATTATTAGAAGTCGATTCGCCAGAAGAAAGATTAGTTCGTAAAGATCGATCCTTCAGCCATACAAGACTATTTCCGTGAGAAACGATAGGATCAGATTGAGAAAATCGATCCCCCCTTTCAGGGCCGTATTAACCTAATTAGTCAAGTTTTATATCGGTGCCATACCGAAGAAGCCTTTTCCGTCTGCAAAGAAGTCCGACTAAAGAAAAGTAAAGCCGCTCACACTCGAGTGATTCTCACATCTCAAGCACCGTAAGAGTGAGAGGAGAAGAACCCTGCCCCAACGAGCTCCCGTTTTTTAATTACGTTGAAGAATCATCCCCCGGCACAGGCGACAAGCAATCCCTCCTCGAAAATTTCAACCAGCGGCCACACCACTTCAAAGCGAGAGATAAGTCCTCCAGCGACATCCGGCAATCCCTAATACCTACCTGTAAGTTAACAATAACATTTATATCTCTATTGCGATAGTAGAAGTTTAGTACGTCCCACGTTTTAAAGGAGAGTATAAACCATTATTCTTGAACCTAGGTCATATGTGTTTGTAGATGACAGTACATTAATTTAATGTTTTATGCTAAACAAATAGGGTCGTGATAAAAATACTAATTGGCAATTGGTTTGTTTATTGAAAGCCTACTTGTTTATGTTTTGTCATTGAAAAATCTTTGAGACCAAATATAGAAATGTTTTTACTGTTGGTTTGTAATATTTAATTTAAAATACATGTTTATTTTTGGTAGATTCTGGTGTTTCCTCTTATCCTTATGTGTTTAAAAATAGCTCTTCCTCAAGGACTAAACCACAAAAATAGCACTCTTAGAACAAAGCCTACTTCATCATAGAAGTAACTCACGCCCCTTAAAGCATACCGCTACTAAAAGGGTGTCAAAGCGTAGAGTGATCAAAGCCAAGGGTCATTCTACGACACTAGGCAAGGACAGTTTAAGTGACACCCAAGAATTCAGTAAAACGTTGAAGAAGAATGAGTTCGACAGTATTAAATGCAGCCAAGAGATCAGATGTACTATTATAGAATAGAACGCTGATTACCATCAAGCGTTCAACCAAGTAGGTCAGCTGATTTTCGGATAGGTGATTCAGTACGATGTCGATTATCAATGTGCGATGAGGACATGGAATCTAGAATCACAAATTTCATTAAGCATTCAAGGTCTTTAATAACGACTAGAAGTGTTAAATTAAGCTAGCTAATCAATCTACCGGTAATTTTACATAGTGATAAATCTTACTAACTTAACTTACAATGATCTACTTTAATATATCAATTTTACCAAGCAAATTAACAGTTAATGTTGAATAACTCACTAAAGTTTATTATATTTACCCCAAGTGCTCGTAATAATTCAATATGACTGGTAATTCTTTTTAATTTTCTGGTATGTCACTTCACCCTAATGAAAACAATCCAACAATTTGTCTTTCTTTATATATCCAGGATAAAAATTAACCATCCAGAACATCATGGTGCGTTGTCCTAATAAAATTAGGTATACTCAATGAATTAAAGATACGATCTACTGACAGAAATTGGCAGTTAGTGCATCGTGTTCATCGAACTTTACATGACAAATGGTGCAAATCGCATTGAAGACATCCATAGCTTTTTAATTTTTGGAAAAACATTAGCACAAGAGAAGAAGTCTTGGCACAGTCGAATCCATTTTATTTAATTTAAATATTAATAAATAACATCTTCAATGTGATTTTCACCACAGTTATGATGCAAACTTCAAACTCAAAATTTCCCTTAATTTGAGCACATTCATTTATGATCCGTTTCCTCAAGTGTCTCGTATCTTTATTTTATTGAGTACAACACCTAATCCTTTAGCATACCCAAGGGGAAAAAACTCCAGGGGGGTGAGGTCAGGTTAACGAGGAGATCATTGTGATATTTCCTTTGTGTCCAGAATTTAGGCACAACCTGTATAATTGGATGAATCTGTTTAAGTAAATGATTTTAAGGGTGTAAAAATATGAATAAATACTACATGTTGCAATTCAGGTTGCGTTAGATACAACAAAACATTCGGATGCCACAGCTTTCTATACCATTCGCCTTCTATTCAGTTTTAGTAGCCTTCTTACGTCTAGCGTTTGAAGAATATATGGGCATTGTTCCTTGCCACACTCAGACATAAGAGATAAAGGAGAGTGAGACGATAGTTTTTAGTGTCAAACTTTGCTGACCTTTTGGGAGAACACGGTTGTGGATGATGGTTACATGTCAGAGAATATAGGAAAAATGAGATTTTAACATTACACATTCCACTCATAAAAGTAATCTTGTCAAATTTAGGCAAAGCATTTTGGATATTCCTTGTGAGTCGAGAGTTGATATAGAGAACATATTATAAGACATTGAAAATGCCCAATAGAGGAAGACTAGGGGTAAATCTAATATATCTTAACCAAAGCAGAGGTATAGTTAGAATGTTTAACATCATGATTTAAGTATGAAAATCTCAAATACTATTTAAGTTCAGCGAAATTGGGTAATTGTTCTACAGCGATTGCATTTATTTCCAGAGGCAACTGTAGTACAATTTTCAACCTATTATTTTAAAATTCTTTATTTTACCGGTTTTATCGGACAGAGTTTTTTTCGGTTTCCATTTTGTTTCAATTTTGTTTCCCATGTGTTTCAATTCGCTTTTCATTCGTTTTCATTGTGTATCAATACTGCTTTCATTCTGATTTTCATTTTGTCTTCATTCTGTTTTTTTTCTCTCTTAATTATGTTTTCATTTTGTGTCCATTCTCTTTTCATTAAAGTTTTAATTCATTTTCATTTATGCGCCAATTTTTTATTTTCTTTCTATTCTCTTTTCATTCCATTTTCATTTTGTTTCAATCCGGTTACCATTCAGTTTCCTTTCTTCTGTTTTTATTCTTTTTTCATTCGGTTACCAGTCAGTTTCCATTCTCTTTTTATTCTGTTTTCAATTCTTTTTCATTTTGTTTCAATTCCTTTTCATTTTTGGCATTTTCTCCTAATTCTCTTTAATACGCTTAATTCTGTTTTAATTTTCTTTCCATTCTCTTTCAATTGCATTAATCAAAAATTTAACTCTTTTGAATTCAACATTAGGGATTAGTTGAATTTGCAACACTACAATAAATCTCGTGAGTTCACGAGAATACAATAGCCTTTGCGCTGCACATCTCTCTTACTGCTTATTTATATCCTGTTTGAAAAGACTGCTTAGAGCCTGTCTTAGAGGAGTTTGTTGCAACTTGAAATTGGATACGTTAATACTTTTGTACCATACTCTGTAATCTTAGAAGGTGATTGTGCCTGCTGCGTTTCAAGACATATTATGAATTAGGAGTGACACTTAAGTTGGGCCACTGTTTCAGTACACTATGACTAAAGTTTCGCTTATCTCTCTCTCGAGCAAGTGGGTCTCTCCTTGTTTGCGTATATTAACATTTACAATGATTAAAATATCATAGGTTCTTCGTCCAGGGATAAAGGAGACAAAGAGATTTATATACTTTTTTCTGTTATTTCAGTCTTCAATCATTACCACGCCATGCTTGCTTTGAGCTTTTACTACTTCTCTCTTACGAAACGTGGTAGAGTAAAACAAGATCTATTTTAATTAGATGTCTTGAAGTCTTTAAAATAATTAAAGGCCATTCAAGCTAGAATTAGAGCTAATTGAATATTCCTTAAATACTTCGAGGTTATCTTAGCTAAATACATTTTTAAAGATAGAAAATTTCCCGAGACAAATTGGTGTATAGCAAAATTTGACAACCAACACTGCTTCAGATCCTGATGGACGTGCAAGGAATTTTCTTTCCTTGGCAAAACCTTTGAAAGTTTTAACAAATTTTGGAAGAGATTATTTATCGTTATCACCCCATAAAAAAATCAGTGAAATCTATGCAGTAACAGAGGAGAGTGTTGTGGTAATGGTTGTAGATTTAAAGTTTTTTGAATTGGCAGTGATACAGCAGGAATGTATTAGTGGTCTAAGTATTAATGAGAAATCGAACTTGATACCATGCACAGTGTTTATTTCGCTTCTTTTCTATGCGTTTGCGCCCCAAAACATATTTTCATTATTTCCGCATGTTTTTTAAGGGGGGTTGTGTCTATAGGTATTGTCAAAAGTTAGAACAGAAGAAAATTTAGACCTAAGAGCAACTGTAGGAAAAAAGCAAAATTTCCTCGAAGATTAACTCCAACGAACGATCTATAAGGTGTCATTAGGAAGCAGAACCTAAGTCGAGCCGAATCCACATTCCCCATAGATGGAGTTCTTAGCCTGGAAAATGCCTCAATCTTGATCATATTGAAAGCCTGTGGGTATCTCAAAAGAAGGCTGGAGAAATTGAGGCCTCAAATTAGCACAACTGCAGCTGGCAACCTTTTGCCATTCGTGGCCTATTAACTCTGGCACTCAGGGGAGTGGCGTATTATTCTCACATACACAACGCTTTCGCTGCCACCTTCACTCCAGCGCAAGTGCCAGCCTTCACATCAACCTCCAAGAAGCTCTCAATTCCCGCAATCTGCGAGGCCCCTGATTTGAGGCACCAATAAAAGCTTTCAACCTGACATTGTTAATAAATATGTTCCCATAACCAAAATGCTCCATTAAGAAGCGAAAACCAACGAAAGCATCTACAACTGAAAGATTGTAATGAAAGGTGTGTAAAGTGATGAAACTGGAGGTATTAAAAATGTGCGGAAAATATAAGGCTGAAGATCCACCCGTAGGCTTTAAGGCCGGGGAGGGGGCACGGAATCTTCCAGATGACAGCAGCAGTATGGTTTTCCATGCTACAGCTTACAGCCCTTGCTGGGGAAGATGGGGAGATAATGGGGGCATAATATGTTTAACGAGAGAAGCAAAAGTGTGGTCTACGTCAGCAGTCAAGTTTTTGGATGGGAAAAAGCAAGATTATAAATTCGACATCTTGGTTGGGGTTGGGGGAAGGGCGGATTTTTGGTCCGAGTCCAAAATTCGTTGATTCTATCGAATTAAGGTGGGGAAATTTGATCAAAATTTGCTCCTGAAGTTGAAATCCAGCCAAAAATGAATTACAAAAGTCATTCCCTTTTATCTTTTTTAGCGGGAAGGGTCTTAAACCTATAAAACTTTAAGTTACGCTTTGATTGTAGGATAAGATGCCCATGAAACATATGAATGGTGTATTTAAAAAGATCTGATAAAATAAACCTTTGAAACGACAAAATTTCTCTAGGCAAAAACTTCTCCTCATTACTTTATAATACCGAAGACTATAATCCTCTTTCCACTAATGCTAGTCTTTGTAATTAAAGCTAAATGACTTTCATTTGGATGAATTTCGGTATTCTCCTCATAAAATGGTATCTAAAAAACATTGTTCATTTTTTTGGTGATCCTGCAAAACGTATATATATAATATCATACTAGAATTCTTGTGTTATTTACATCAATGTGAGAACATTCGTGGTTTTTATTTTTAGGTTTATCATCTTTATATATTTCCTCTTTTCGGTGTTATAATCCTTTTTCCACTGCATGTTTAGGTTTTCATGATGCTTGAAGCTAACCCATTATAATTTCGGCTTAGTTCCTTCAATTTTTTGGTCTAGAAAGCGTAGCGACTGCTTAGATTGGATGCCCCTATTTTTATGGGTCAACTGAATATATTCTCTTAGATTCAAGCGAAGTTTTATTTATCCCTAAAACCTTTGGTGCTTTTTGAACAGCAAGCTTTGTCTCCGGGCCACCAAGATAATAGTTAAACCCACCCTTTATTTTGAATTGGGTCTTCATATAAGTTAGAGCGATATACCTAAACTCACTTGTCAAGGCACGCGAGACCTCATGTTTTTGAAGTTTATTTGCCATCACGAAGTTTATTTTCCAAAACGAACTCGGTGTTTTCAAGATTCTTGCCTCCTTTTTACGATCCACGGAAGTAATTTTTTATTTTATTTCACCTTGATGAGAGGAATTAAAGTAAGGGTCTTCAGCCCCTACCTCAAGAGTGCCATTGAAGAAAACAAGATGCGGGGAGAGTCGGCCACTCTCTCATTAATTGTGGAAAAGTTCCTTAAGCTTTAAAAGGAATTACATAAGTGTAAGACTGAATTATTCAGGAAAACCCGTCTTTTTTCGTTTTACTTTAAAACTTGTCTAGGAAATGTATTATATGTCGTATCTTTAAAGAGCTTGAATGTCATGGAAGAAATTAGAATGGAAACAAGATATAAATATTACTGTAGTATCATGTATCCAAGATGTTTTGCTGTTAGTTTTTTTTGTTCTGTGGTTCATGAAATTTAAATATAAAAAATCAAATATCAAAATTCCGAAGCTTTTTTTATACATAAAACTTATTACAAACTTTCACCACTTATAGGAAGCGTTTGTTTACAACTATACCTCGAAGTTGGTTTTGTATATCACTATATTCTCCGGAAAAGGAATGCACCATTTATTTTTTATTGGTTACTGTCCCTTGTTAAAAATTGTCTCTAGTACGGCAATCAAATGCTATTCCAGAGTTGGTTGCTACAATGGAAACTCAATGGAAACTCCCTTTTAGGAATAAAATCTAGTTTTTGTAGTAGGTCAAACAGTTCTTGTATTGTGAATTACGACATGTTACAAGCTGGAAAGTTTTATACACGGCAATTTTCCGTAAACAACATTATCTAATCTTAGACGAGTTGATCCGAGGGCATTGTTGCGTTAATGGGTCGCAAATGGATTATTTTTCTAGATAATTCGCAAGCTTTCTATTGCTCGTTGTCGTAGAATTCTTTCTGATAAAAACCCTACTTACCTGACACCACTTTTATTTAGTGTCGTAGAATGCCCCCCCTTTTTTTGTTCTATTCTAAGAGTGCTAAGAGTGTCTAATATATATTGATATTATAAGAATATCTTAAAGAACAGAGCCGTTACCAAACACGCAAGGATATAAAAGAAACGCCCACTAATTCACAAAATAATCTTATATTTTATCTTTAACCATTGAATACACAACCTTTATACATTAACTACAGCAATACTCTAAATATTATTATAAACAAGAATTAATTAAATTAGTTGACCTTCCAAAATTTGGTTAACGTTTTCTCTACACAAAACAATAATATAAGAATTAGGCTTACGGACTCATGTGGAGTTTAAAGGGCCTCAGAAATGTTATTGACTCACGACGCGAGCCGTGTGTCCAGTTGTAGATTGGCGAAATTCCACGGTCGTTTTGGCGAGGGTAGCAGCTGGGGGGTCCACACGTTCTTCCGGGGGGGGAAGGGTTCTTTAAGGACGAGAACCAAGACAGTGCTTTATGCAACACCTAGGCAGTCGTGGTCTCTCTGGCGAGAGTGATTCGAACTTGGTTCTTAAATCAAGTTAACTTGGAGTGCGGTGAGATCACCGAGTAACGTGCTCGAGGAGGAGCTTTTCTCCTTCGTTACTTATTTCCTTATGGACGAGGACTGAACTCGGGGAGGGTCTTCTTCAAGGGCGAGGATAACGGAAGGGGGTTTCTCTGGCGAGAATAAGTTACTTAAAGTTTGGTGTGGCCACCGAATAACGGGCTCGAGGGTGAGCCTTTTCCTTCTTCTTTTCTTAATTCCTCAAGGACGAGGAATACCCCTGGTGTTTAAGGTGCACCAGGATATGAAGTGTCTCTCTGGCGAGAGTAAGTCGAACTTACCAAAGTTCACTCATCGTTTGGTTTGATAACCAGGGACTTAGCTCAAGGATGAGCTTTTTCTTAGCCCCTTAAGGTAGGTAGCCCTGCCTCTTTTGAAGGGTACTTCTTGGTCTGGCGAGCCAAGTACTCTACCTCTCCAGTCTCGGTAGCTCGGTTGTGGATCCGAGGACTTCGTCACCTAGAGACTGACGTATACTACCTCCTTCTTCTTTTCTTAATTCCTCAAGGACGAGGAATACCCCTGGTGTTTAAGGTGCACCAGGATATGAGGAGTCTCTCTGGCGAGAGTAAGTCGAACTTACCAAAGTTGACTTATCGTTTGGTTTGATAACCAGGGACTTAGCTCAAGGATGAGCTTTTTCTTAGCCACTTAAGGTAGGTAGCCCTGCCTCTCTTGCAGGGTACTTCTTGGTCTGGCGACCCAAGTAAACTACCTCTCTAGTCTCGGTAGTTCGGTTTGATCCGAAGACTTCGTCACCTAGAGACTGACGTATACTACCAATCCAGTCTAGGTAGCTCGGTTTTGGATCCGAGGACTTCGTCACCTGGCCTGACGTATACTACTTCGATTTTCCTCAGAGTTCCTCATTTATACCTCGCACCCCCACTGGGGGAGTGGTAAGGGGGGGAGGGGCTGGAGGACGGCCCCAGGAGAGCTCTTTTTCCAACCGGTCTTTCCCACGAAGTCAAACATCGGCTCCTCGTTAGCCATCGAGATTGGGAGAAACCCGTCTCCAATTTCTTGTTCGACGTGAAACTGGATCTCACTCTCCTTGGGGAGATCTTACCTTTTTGACCTTTAGGATCTTGCATGGCACCGAGTTGTGCCACACTGAGGTTAAGCACTGACCGGCCGATGCCTTCGACGGATGTCCTTGCGGTAACCGCCTTGGGACTGCATCACGAGTGAACGGGGGGGTGGGGGAGTGACCATTCCCCTACACTCGTCTATTGTAAGATAGTAAGATAGGCACCCCAGACATATTTCCTGCGTCGGTCACTTTCTGATTTTCTTGTCTCTTGCTAACCTCCAGCGATCGATCCCTTTCTGATTCTTTTATTTCTTGCTAATTCCTTGATTTTGTGATTTTTTTTATTCTTTTGTCTCCTGGCAATTCCTTGTGTCTGTCAATTTGTGATTCTCTTTTCTCGTGGTAATTAATTTCATAATAAAATAATGAGTATAAATAACACTTAAACAGGAATTATGTTTAATTTCTTTTTTTTTAACTTTAGTACAATCATCTTGCAGCCATGAGCAAGGATACATACGGCAATATAACAATTTATTGGAATCGAAACATAAATATTTAGGTTTTTAAACATTATACCCCTATTTGCAATGCGTGGCCAAAGAGTTTTGAAACGAAAACAAACACGTTAATTTTAGAACGGCACAAATCTTATGGGTTACTTGAATTTTTTATCTCCCTTCTCCCCATGAGACACGAGACGTGACCTACCTGGAGACGAGAATTAGAGTGAAGGACAAGTATGAAGGGTCATTATGTGTTACAGATGCAAATTATTTTACAGTTATGGAAGAATATAAAGTCAAAGATTTAATAAGTGCAAAATGGGTGTTAATTCAGATATTTTCACATTAGCTGAATCCAGATGTGAATGGGACTCGTAATTTCTTTTAAGAAATATGAAGTAGCATCTATATTAAATAAGCCAATACAAAAATTTAAATAGTTGATGTAAAATCATTTTGATGATCGGCATATTAAACTTTTTGCTATTGTAAAAGAGAATTTTTATCAAATTTTTGACCGTATTTGCATTAAAGATGTTACGAGTGCTGGGAAAAATCCTATATTCTATTGGAGAGAAGTGGTAAACTGGAAGGGTAGTTTATTGTTTAAGTCTCTAATATTGGGCGAGCACACCTGACACTTCGAGACGAGGAATGCCTGAGCCTCTTTAGGAAGGTAAGTTTAAAACAGGAGAGTGTATAGTCTATCTGAGAACTAATCTGCTGATTATGGATAAAAGGTTAACGGCAGGATATTGACAGAAAATGTGCTAAATATTACTAATATCTGGTTGATGATGACCAGTTGGCATACTTGTAAATGAAATAATTAAATTTTTGACGCAGAATACAAGCATATGTTTAAATTTACTCCCTACATCATACAAAGAAATTTGGTATAGCCAAAGATGGATCCAACTTGAGCTGAGAGGGTTCTGTATCTCTCCCTCAAATATAGTCTTTACTATATCAGGAGATAGTATGCAAAGTGGAAGAGAAATATATTTTCTGGTTTCTAATATTATATTAATTGTAAATTTATTTCAATATTATACATATTTCATCTTATGTTCCCTAAACTCAAGCTTTCATCTCCAATTTATTTCTTGTTATTACCATATAGAAACGAAAAAAATGCATCCATTTCTCTTTGCTTGTCTGAGTAACATATATCTTTTAATTATATATAATAATGTCACTATAAAATGATGAAAATAAGTTGATAACTCAAATACATTATCTGTATCTACATATAAGATGCTCTATCTGTTCCTGCGGCCACAAGATCGTTCGATCATAACTAACAGATATTCACGTGCGCTTGTAAACTGCCGGTAAGTTGTATATTGTAAGTAGATTATATGACTTTATATGATAAGGAGAGTGCACAACTCTCCTGAATCAGCCTTCACTTAAAAAATTATGATAATCAGCAAGTAAAGATATTTGTGTGCCACAATATAAGAATTTAAAAAATATTATTCTAATTAAAAATGTTATTTATATTAAAACTTTATAATACTTCTTAGAGGCAAAGGTTTTTCTAACATTCCTGCTTTTTGCTTAGACAGAATCAGTGAATATCTTTCTCCAAGATGTGAGCTATTTTGTATTTTTCTGAAGTCCTTTTGACAGTTTGTAGAGTTCTATAAAAAATTAAAGCCAAACATGGCTTTTCGGACCTATTTATTTTGTTGTTGTTTTTTTCAGGTTGTATGAGTAGATGTAGGAAGGGAATAGAGTAAGGGTGTGGGGACAGATAGCGGAAAGTATATAGTGCTGAAAAGAGAAAGAAGTGTGGAAGGGTGCAAAGAGATGCTAGAGCTAGGTAATCAGGCCTATCGTTTTTAATTATTTTTGGTTTTGTAGTTCCTTTGTTGTCTTTGAGTTAGTGTTTATATATATGTAAAAAATATTTCGTTGCATATGATATGCGCATTTGCTGCTATGGTAATAATTGCTTTATTAATTACTTTATTGTTTTGCTTAGAGTCTTTGATTTTTCGTATATCTTGTAGTGTGTGTAATTTGTGGGGTTTTTTTGTCTTTTCGTGGATGTCTTCTTCGGTCAATTTTTCTGTCTTCATCGGTAGATTTGAGTCTTTATCGCTGAATTTGTAGTAATCGGTGAGGTTTCATAGTAAGGTTAGCGTCTTTGTTTAGTCGGATGTTTCTATATTGGTTTAGGGCAAAACTTTTCTATTATCATGCGTAGAACGGCACTTCTGCTCCGCCAACTAAAACCCGGCGGAGCTTGGAAATCTGGCGCGAGTTATTCCTCTTCTATTTTGGTTAATCATTTGGACGATATCATCTTCCAATTCATTATTAACCATTTCCAGCTCATTTCTTGATCGTTCTTCTATGACAATTTTAATGGGACTTAACCCCGCCTCCCGGTGCAGCTCTTCCTGGCGTCTTCTTTCTCTCCTGCGTGTACCTGTAATTAGGTAGGTACATTTATTCTGCCTTACTTGTAGTTTTCTCTTTTGTCTCTTCGAGACGCACGAGAGGGTGGAAGCAGGGTATAGCAGTGCTGATCTTACAAGTGCATTGTAGATCTTTTTCTTATCCCTTTGACGAAGATTTCTTAACCTATATAGAGTCTTGACTGCAGTAGTGGCCTTCGTGATTCTTCCTTGGACGTGCTTCTTGCACCCGAATGAGGTAATCTTCATTTCAAGTACATTGCAATCCGTGGTGTAGAGATAACGTCTATCCCCCACCCTGAAGTCGTAAAGTAGTCTCCTGCCTATGGGGACTATTTTGAACTTTTTCTGGTTGGTGCGGATCTTCCACCAGGCCTCGTCGGTGTTAAGATTTTCAATTTCTGCTGCTCCCATACGAAGTTGCCAAGGCGCATTCCTCTATAGACAAGAGATTATCTGGGTGAAATCATTGGTGAATTGATTGCTGAGGCAAGTGGGGTTTACAGGGGCTGGGACATCCACGGTGTAAATCAAGTAGAGAGTGGGGGACAAGCAACCCCCCCTGCGGGAGGCGCGCAATGAGCGGAAATTTTGGGCCGTCCGTGCACCTTAAACTGATGTACGCCGCTCTCTCCATGACATAGTCATAGAGATTTCTTTCTAAGTTTTCACTTAGGAACAGTCGTAAGATCTTGTACTGCATTCTCCGTTGCCACACCTTATCAAACGCCTTTAAAACATTCCGACAAGCAAATTTACACGTAACTCTTTTCCCGTCTTGCTTGGGCTAGCTTTTCCGTAATGACATTAATTGCCATCTCCGTAATTCGCTTCCTCCTAAACCCGAATTTATGTGGTTTGAAGAGGAAGTTCTCCTCCAGGTGAGACACCAATCTTTTGTTGAGGATCTTCTTGAAGAGCTTCCGGCCAAATTATAGAAGTGAAATTGGCCGATAGCTCTCCTTCAACGTTGGGATCTTTTCGTACTTAAGCAAGAAAATCATCTTAGCCGTTTTATAAGCATCTGAAATGTATCCCGTGTTCATACAAGCGTTATATATTCTTCTCATCCATTGGATGACATTGGCTGATGCCTTTTCAAAGTTAAGCTTTGTAAGCCCCGATTGTCCTGTTGCTTTTTGTTGGAATGAGCTGAGCGTGCCGCGTAGTTCTTCTTCCGTAATCACGGCGTCTCGGTCGCACTGTCTACCCACCTGGTGGTGAGGGTGCGTTTTGTGTATTTGTTCATTAAGATCGTCGATGATGTTTCTTTCAAACTCTATGTCATAGTCTTCGTTTTCCTCTGCATTTATACTGAAGATCTTTTCCCAATAACGTCGGAATATCTCTTCAATTCTTCCTTCTTCCGTTTCGATGTTTCAATCTTCCCTTTGTAGCTCGATCATCTGCTTCTTCTTCGCAGTCGATCCTTTGAGATTTCTGATCTTTTTCCAAAAATCTTTAGGAGTTGCTTTCTATACTGTTGTTGGAGGATCAACTGGTTCAGTTCTTCTTTGACTTCTTTACTTTGCTGCATTGAGTGAACTGACGCATTCACGATGTTGATTTCATACAATAACTTCAGCTCACAGTATAATTCCTTCATGTAGTCGATCCATCTGTAGGTCGAGATGGTCCTATACTCGGATTTAGAGATGCAAGTCATATCTGCGTTGATGAAATGGTTATTGAGGTCGTCGAGTGCCTCGTCCATCTCTTTGAGAATTGCTTCGTCCAAGTTGGGCGGATCGTAGGCCTCGAGAAGGCGCGCGTACAGTGTTCAGTCTGCTCAATGTGGTTATTTCTGACTCCAGCTGGAACTTGTATCCACTAGATCATCGGGAGAAAAGTGAAGTTAGAGAGCGAACGTGCTAGTAGCACGCCGTATTTAGTCCACTAGGCTCTCTGGAGGAAAGCGAAGTTAGAGAGCGAACGTGCTGGTAGCACGCTGTATTTAGTCTGCTAGGCTCTCTGAAGGAAGCAGAAGTTAGAGCGAACGTGCTGGTAGCACGCTGTATTTAGTTCGCTAGGTTCTCTGAAGGAAGCTGAAGTTAGAGAGAGAGCGTGCTGGTAGCACGCAGTATTTAGTCCTCTAGGATCTCCGAAGGCAGCCGAAGCTGAAGTGCAAACGTGCTATTAACACACTCTATTTATTTCGTTAAGGCGTAAGTGGGTGATAAGGCGAAACGCTTTTTAAGTCGCCGTATTGAATACGTTAAAGGCCGAGCCATGTCTCTCCAAGGTCACTAATTGTATGATTCTAATAAAAATAAAACCAAACATGGTTTTTCAGATTTTTTTTCAGATGAATATTTACTAAGGAAAGATTTGTGTGGTAGGTAAGTGGCGATGGAAAGTGCGTGAAAAAATATCGAGAGTTTGCCTTGGAGATAAGGGCTAAACTTTGACATTTCTCAGATGTTATTTTATTAATCTATGACCATAAATCCTGTAATTTGTATTGTTGTGTGAACCTCTATTTGTATAGTAATGGATTCGAGCTTTTCTTTTCATACTTATTATGCAACCTTAGTTTTAATTCTAATCATTGTAATTTATTTGTTTATTTTATTATTTTTGTTTTTATTTATTTATTTATTTTTATTATTTTTACTAAAAATTCCCTAAGAAACGAATAAATGAATAGTTTTAATTTCTTTGTCTGCTTTATTATTCTTTATTTATTTATTTTTTTTATTAGGTCTCTTATTGTATTAATTTATTTACTAAATTATCAACTTATTTATTACTTTACTTTTAGTTTTGTTTAGTTTATTTTTTGTTTTTAATTTTATATATATATATATATATATATATATATATATATATATATATATATATATATATATATATATATGAGTAAAAGAACTCAATGGCGAGTTATGGTATATGATAGTATACGACTGAAGAGTGTATGATAAACTACATACTGAAACTAGTCTTATAAATTAAACCTTTGTCTCCTATACAATGGTTTCACTCATATATATATATATATATATATATATATATATATATATATATATTGTTCTCATTCATACACATGTGTGCTTTTTGTGTCGTTATTTGTGTAGTGGGAACTTTATGTAGACAATGCTGCCAACTGTTTCTCGGAGCATTGTCTTTTGCTGGGAAATTGCCTTTTCCTGGCAATTCCTCTCATTTTTCTGCTGGGATGTTTAGCCCCTGAACGACTTCGGGTATTGTTTCGTTCAAAATCCTCTCCCATGTCCTCTTTGCCAAACTCTGGGTCGCCAGATTGATTGGCGTCAAGGAGATTCTGCGGTGGAGTTCTCCTTGGGAGATTCTATCTTCCCTCCTGCGTCTGTTAATATAGAGAGTCGCCTTGTTTTGGACCAACTGCAGGCGCTTCACGTGTGAAGCGCTTGGGTTTGGGTCAATACCGCAGGATAAATCAGCATCACTTTAACATGCATAATATAGATTTTCATGATGCTGTTTGAGCTCAAATTTCTAAATCTGTGAAGCTCGGTGAGTTTGAGCTTCGCCAGGATTTCCCGCATTGTGGAATGGTGATTATACCCACTGGAACTGATGTGGAGCCCCAGGATATTTCTTTCTTTGAAATATGCGAATATCAGGTGCCCTGTTGTCACATCCGCTGTTTTTTATGCGGCCAAGGGCGAAGACGTTGAAGTTTCGGCTATTTGTACGGATTTTCCACTTTTTTTCGAATTCGTTGATGCTCCGAATTTTGTTACCAGTCTCAAGTGCCTGAGACCTAGGATTCATGAATGTACCAGGGATCATCTTAGTTATATCCTCCGCGAGCTGGAGATATAATGAGTCCTCCTTTATCGAAGTTGATAAATCTATCGTGTATATTAGATAAAGGAGGGAGCTTAGACAACTGCCCTGTGGGTCTCCGCCTCTAGGAGGAATTCTGGTCCTTGGTAACCCTCTATCATGATTCTGGCGCGCCTTTCCATGATGAAGTCGCAAAGGATTAGTTCCAGGATCGGGCCTACTTGAAGCGTCTAGATCATAGGTTGAAGGCACCGTCAGCCAGACCTTATCGAAGGCCTTTTGTACGCCCCTTAGGACGATATCAATGTACTTTCCATCCGCTCGAAACTTGGCGATTTTCTCGGTCAGCATATATGGATAAAAAGCTAAGTTCTTGTAAGCAGTCACTTGTTACCTGAAACAGTGTGTATAATATTTCTTTGTGAAAATTTCGTGTTCGTTGAATTTTAAATTAAAAAATAAATAGGGATATCAGCTTAATGTAACAATTAGTCACTAAAAAAAAACTATGTTTAATTTCACAAAATTTCAGTTGTAAATTATATCCGATAGAAGTTTACTAAAATTTCAGTAACGCCAGTCCTAAAGACCGAGCAGATTGCAGATGTTGGAGTTGGGGTATAGGATTTGTTGACTAAAGTTATTTGAAAGGATTTGAAGATGAAATTATGATGTATACTGGTTTAAGGATATGAAGAAGAACAGGATATTTGATTAATAGAAGGGCATTGTACGATAATTTGAAGATATCCTTATAATGTTAATGACCATTTGTTGAAAGCAATAAGCGGTTTTCAATATATTCATGGAAGATGCACTTATAGAAGTATGAACAAAATTGTTCGAAAAAGAGAGAAAGCATTTTTTATGCTGTTGATAATGTCTTGGTAGCTGAATCTGGTATCCTATGATATCCAATAGCATTGACGTATGTTCCTCAGACTTACAATAGTGTAATAATAATTTGTTAATGCCATCATTTTATCCTGTTCTTAATGAATAAGTAGAAATTCATCTAGAATCAAATGAACAAATTTTAATGAAAGAACGTACAAAAGAGAAGATTAATTTGAATTTTCAATTGAAGTGGGGAAATATTAGGCTCCTATAGTCAATATTAGGTATTTCTTCGAAGAGAAAATAATTTAAAAGTTTGTTTTTTCTTAAGATTGATTTTTCAAGTTTCCTTGTCGATTTGGTCCTTTAAACCTTACAAATTTAGCAAAGTTTGTCCTTAGACTAGCCATAAGTCGAGGAACCTGATCGTCAATTCCTGTTTAGTCGCTTGTTAACAAAGGGACAATATTTATCCTCTCATATTCGTGTTAGAGTAGCTAGCAGTTATCCTTTTAGACATTTTTAAGCAACTAATTGGTTCATGATGGTGGGATGTAAGCGATAAACGATATAATGGATGCAAAGAATGTAGTGACACAGACCATGTTGCCCAAACCATGCAAGTAAGGAATCCACCAGGCGCCACCAAGTTCAGATAGGGCAGGCACAAGAGCATATAGGATGCCTATTAAGGAAACTGGCATAACTCAAACCTGGAACTATCGCGTCCATAGTCCTAGAGAAAGAGGCTAATTAAACATCGCACTCAAAATCAAGGTTTGTGACATTCATGCCAGATGCATCTTCACTTTGAAATTTAGCTCCGTATGTCTTAGGCTGCAAGTTTATGTTGGTACAAGACTCATTCTAATGTAAACAGGCAAGTATAAAAAAAACTATGGTATACACCCTTGGCCAAGAATAGAAAGCACCCTGTTGAATCATTCATATAATTAGACATTTTAGTTAAATGAATCAATTATATACATTTTATATTATTTTTTTTTAATTATTTTAATACTTTGTTTGACCTCTTTTACTTTAATTACGGCTATAATTCTTCGCGGCATGGATTTCACCAACATTTTCACCCCTTTCTGAAGCTATCTTTTTCCCCTTAGTTTCTAATTTTTCATACAGTTCTATTTGTATGTACTTATGGTAGTACTTATTGATTTTATAAGCACCCCCTCTAAAGTATTCTATTAGATTCAAGTCTGGTCTCTGTCATGGAAAATCCATAGGATTGATGCCCATTTTTCTAAACCATGTCTTTGTGTGGCTCTGCATATGAGTTGTGGGGCATTATCCTGCAAAATATAAATACCTTTCTTGCTGTTGCGGGATGCAATATCTGGATAGATGGCTTTAAAGCTTGTGACAACACGGTAGTATACGTTGGGAAGTTCATTCTTCTCGGGAATAAAAGCAACGCTCCTGGCTGTAGCGAGGAAATGTATCTCAATACCATGATAGAACCACCTCTATGTTTCACAGTTGGTGTTACATAAGCAGGAGAAATAAATTGCCTTTACAAATTGTTACCAAAAAATAAAATTTAGAATTATTCATCCAAGATACATTCACAGGGATTCACATAAATTACATCTATAACAGCAATACCGCAGTGTTCTTAATACCTGATAATAACTTCAATCTGACCAGATAACTTTAGATAATTGTTCACGTGTCCAATATTTGTGATCTTTGGCTCACAGATGTTTGTTTCTGTTGACCTCAGATATCCATTGATTCTTTCTTGCCTTGCATCTTTTAGCCCTTTATCTTTAAGTCATCTTCTTACTTTATTAGAGTGATATATTTTTAACTTGAAGTTTCATTCAATATCTTAGCAAGTTCTGAATAATTATGTCTTGGATTCTGCAGTGGAAACCGAATGATAGATCTCTCTTCTTTACGTAATATAACGCTTTTATGGCAATTTTTCTTCTTAGATACACAGTTCTTGGTATGTTGATATCGCTCTCTTTGCTTCTGCAAGTTCTTTAGTTTGAGTCATATAATTTAGTTCAAACCATATTTATACAGAATAGCTATAAATCTAAGCTTAAAAAAAGAAATATTTATCAAATCCTTATATTAGAAAATATACCATTTTATTAATTACACAGAATTTAACAAAATACCAGATAATTCAAACATATTATCAAAATACATACTATTATCATTCATTTTTTCAGAATAAGAAGATAAATTCGAAAATGTTTTAGTAAATGTGTTAAATATACTGTATAAATTTATGAGGAGGGCTTTATACTTATAGCCATGGGTGTAGATGCACCTGAACTTCATGCATTTATTGACATGGTCTACAAGTTATCGGCAAACTCAAGCAAACAGCTATGTTAGCAAACTCTACGATTCTTCTCAAATCTTAGCTTATAGCTCTGCTTCACATATGCATCGATCATACTTCAATTATTATTTTTTTATGGAGCATATATATTAATAAATAGCTATCCATCACCCATCAAAAGAGGTCTTACTTTAATCAGGAAGTGAAGAAGGGCTACTTTTGTAGTAGCGAAAAGAAGAACAAAATTGCAATATAGTAGGAAAGCGACTAGAAATCGCACAAGTAATTTTTTCACCCCCCAAAAAAATGTTTTACTATCCGAATTAAAATATTACATACTTAATGATTATTCCAAGATACCAATACAAACGACCTTTTCAAAGTATGCATGCCTAAGCACTGCATAACGTTTTATTACAGGCAATAATTGATTAGATATTAAAATATCTCACTGAAAATCAACTTCTCGTTAAAAAAGAGGTTTTGGTAAAGACCTATTTACGAAAACAACAACAATGCAGCTCTTAAGAGCAGTAGTTTCAATAATATCTCAAATGCATCATATAAGGTTACTGCTTGGTTCAGTTTACAAAGCAAAAATTGTTTTGGTTTAATTGTTTATAGTGTACTATATTATTAAAGCCTCTAGTTAAATATTATATGATCATCAAATAGGGGTTTCATTTGTGGCAAGATTGAGATTGGTTAGACATAAATGATAGCTTGCTTAACTCATTGTAGTGATTTTTACCATATGACATAAAGTCAGGTAGTCAGATGGAGTTGTTACACGGAAAAGAAGTAATTCAAAATTTATTACCAACTATATCGGAAGAGAACTAACATACTTGGTATAAAAGAGAGCATATTAAAAAATGAGAGCTCAAACCATTTCCTCCCCTATCCCCTCATTCGCTATATGCGGGGATGAAAAGATGAAAGTGGATAATTTGAATTTTAAAAGGGAAATGGAAGTAATTCTAGTATTTCAAGGAAATCACTTTGGCAATTTCCTTATTAACTCTATCTTACATCCGTGTTTCCGAGTCTAATTCTGATTCAAAGTGAACATCTTATGATCAAATTATTGCTGTATTATGTATAATGTAATTCTGACAGTCATGTCATATTGGAATGTTTATTGTTTTTTTTCTTTTAGCGCTTTTTGTGCATTTTGATATTAAAAAAATGAATTACATTTTTATATGAAAATATTAAACTTGAGTTTCCACGAAGTATTTGAAGTTCTGCAATTTTATGAAAATAGGTAAATCTAAAGACATATCATTACCCCAAAATGTCAAAATTCCTACATTACTGACAGAAGCCAATTGCGCCCAAAGAAAGAGTTAAAAATGGGAAATGAAGAAAGGAATCCTTGCTTTATCTTAAAACATGCATTTATTTGTTCTGAGTGGAAGAAATCAAGGACCCGACAAATTAATTTAACAGAAACTACAGACAAATAGAAGATTAATTATCAATTGAGACACTTAAACACGAACTCGATTTGAAAAATATTGTTATGTCTTCGCCACTGTGAGAAGATTATTACAGAAAAGTCTATTAAAATCTTACAGAAAAGAATATAAACAGAGGTTGACCCACAAACTGAGAGAAATCCTTTAATGTAAGCCAAAAAATAGTGAATAGCAATTTTTATTAATTTATTATAGTGCGTATGTTTAATATTCGGCCTCAAAAAATCTCTGATTACTTTTTTTCTCTTTCTTTACAGGTATGTTACAGCGATGTATCCATGTCTCAGGTAATGTGTGAAAAAGTGCGGTTCGTGAGAAGTAGTGTAAATGAGGAATTCCATCCTAATTCTGTTGTGAGTACCGTTAAAAATACAACATATGTGATGGTCAACTCTGTAATTAGTGGTAAAGGTACAGGTAATCTACATATTGTTTTAGTTACCACACAGAAGGGTCATTATCGAAAATATTTGTAAACAAGGCTCATTCATCAGATACGTGAGTGGTTTGAGGATGAACAATGTTGCCCTTTATGCGGTTACCTTACCACACAGCAAGGACTAATAAAGCATTTATGCAATCACAACATATTTCTCTCCTTGACAGCCAGGCTATCGACCCGAAAGATAATTTATGGGAATTGGTCGAAGTAAGTATGAAAGCAGAGTCCATGTCACTTGAATATAAGACTAATGTAGGTATGGAACAAGGATGATAAGGTGCAAGCTAACATGTATTGAATGTGTTCATCCATGTTCGGGATATTCAACCATATTTTCTTGCAATTGTTTCTCGAATTTAGAGCACAATAGCATCGAGATCGTATCACACTGAAAAATTGGTGAAACTAGAGAAAGTGAAACTGTATGAAATATATTTTTATATAGTCGTAGATCTTCCTGCAAGCTTTGGGTGCGGGAGGGCCAACTACGGACAGTTAAGTGGGGAGGATAAATAAACCTCTATATATCACCTGCATCATTATACAGGTGCATAAAAGGATAAATAAATAAAAATGAAAGAAGGATATGGGTGAAGTAGAAAGAGATAATGGTGAGAAGAATGTGGTCATTTTAAAATCCACCACCAAAACCGGACTCAGCAGGGAGGGGTGAACCAACCTCCTTTCTCCCGTTCCTGACCGAGGATGAATGGATGAAAGGTGGCTGGTGACTAGCTTTGCAATAATAGCCACGGACCAAGAAAACAGACGAGTAAAAACAAATAAATTCTTGGAGGTGTATACCACCCATGGGCACTCATAAAAGATACCTTTCATTAGCTAATGGGGCCCTGAGTTTAACTTGGCAGCCGAATCCAGGGTAGTTGAAGCATATGCTTGTTAGTGAAAAGAGTGCCAGACAACTTAACTCATCCGATGTTGGTCTACTTCACTTAAATCGGAATCGATATTTCCACTGGACTAGGTTTTAGCCAGCACAAATAAGTATTGTGAAACTAAAACTTTATCTACACTCTATCTCTCATTTACGTCTTTTACCTCTGACTTCGACCCTTTCATGAACTACCCTCGAGTAGGTCTTTGGTTTTTTGCTCATTTATAATTCTCTAACTCAAAACGAAACCAATATACCCCAAACAACCTGACCTAACCTAACTAACTTGATCTAAACTTCACAAGTAAAACAGCTGAGAATTATAAAAAAACAACGATCTCTAACAACCTGACCAACTATAACCAGACGCAAAAATCTCGCAATCATCCAATAAATCCAACTCATCTAAACAACTCAATCTATCTTAGATAACAGCCACTTTCCTCAGAGCTATTTACTTTGACTTTTAAAGAGTCGTAATTAACCCTAGCAACACCTTTTCTCCTCTCTTATTTTTATAAAAGATCTTAGTCCTCTCCTCCTCATAAAATTGCAGCATATGATTCTATAGCACTTTTAAATATGGCTTATCCATTATCATTTATTTTTATGGTAAAATTTACATCTTTTTTCGTTCATCAGTCCAAACAAATACTTAACATTCCATCAATTAGTATCATAGAATCAAGACCAGTAAAGACCCTAAAATCCGCTCTATGGTTAGTCGTGAAAGAGTAGAGAAGGTAGGATAGGGAGGTCTGGAAAGCCCTTTAGAGTTAAAAAATAATTAAAGTAATATTGTTTTATTTCGTGTGCTTAATAAGTAAATAGGTGTTCAGGCGATTTATTTTTAAATATTTGTTAATCGATGGGCCTTGAAATACAAATGATAGCAGATAACACCAAGTAAAAGATTTTCCAATTATTCGTCTGTGCGTTTAAGTGCGTTCAAAGGTTAATCAAATCTTATATTATCTAAATCATTCATAACTTTGAAGAGTTCTATCAGATGGCCACGAAGGCGACTATCTTCAAGCGAGTGCAATTTCAATTTCTTAAGTGAGTCTTCCTAGAGTTTGTTTCCTAGCTCTTGAATGATCTTTTTCGGCCTTAGCTGTATTCTCTCAAATGCATTGATATTCTTTTGCAGAGAAGGTAGTTCCCAGATGGGCGGCTGTAAATAAAAAATGCATATAAGTATACCAGAACTCAGCTGCATATTCCATCTATGAACGCACTAATGATTTGAATAATGTGACAACTATTTATCTACTCTTATATTCGAAAAGTTGAAGTCGCTCGAAATTAATACACTGAAATCACATGCTTCTGGCAGATTTTCTAAATGTGCATTTTGAGAGCAGATTAGCATGACTTTGCACTTATTGAGATTAAAATTCAACTGTCATGCAACCAACCAACAAATATCTCATTTAGGTCCTGTTCTACTTTCTCTTGATCCGACTCGTTCGAAATATGACCTAGTTTAGTATCATCCGCGAACATGACATTCTTGTTTAATAGTCATGAATCTAAGAACTTACCAAGAAACAAATAATGCATCACCTACGAGTGATCCCTGAGATAAGCCACTAGTGACTCTTGCCCAATCAGACGATTATCCGTTTATGATTACTTAATTAACACCTACACTTTATGAACCTTTTTAATCTAACGCAATGATATAACTCTTACATTGCATGATCTAAACTATACTAAATTTCTCGTATAGAGAATCGAATTAAACGCTTTGTAATCAAGGAAAATGATGTCTCCCGCTTTATGACGATCATATATTTGTCATAACATGAAAAAATTCTAACAAATCCCTTAAACACGGACATGATCTTCTGAATTAGTGTTGGCAATCTTTAATTAGCTGATGTATCTTATTGATTCAAGATTCAGTCAGACAATTAACTCCAAAGGCAAACCCACAACTAATGGTAAGCTAATGCTTGAGTTTGTGGGATTACTCTATTCCCCTTATTAAAAATTGGCGTAACCTTTTGCTAACCTAATGTGTGTAAATACAATGTCCTGTTTTAGACTGTATTGTTTTTTAACTGTTTAATTTCCCTCGGGAGAATTTTATATGGCCCCGTAGATCTTGAAACTTTCATTTTGTCTGTAGAATTTGAGGTTGATTTGTATGCATTTAAGATTGACAAATGTGTTTTCTTCATTGAAGTCAATTGCATAAGGAAAAAACCAATGTGTTAGTTTCCCAGTTGAAACGCCTCATAAAATTTCGAATTTATTATTAGTTACAGTCTCAATTGTTCGTGGCATGGATTCCATCAATTTTTTACAAATTTCTGACATTATTTTTGCCCACTCGTAATTTTTCATACAGTTCTGTTTTACTTGTACTTGTGTTACTTCTTCCTACTGATTTTTCCAAGGAATCCACATAAGTGTTATATATGATTTAAGTCTGGATCTAATGCATGTACATTGTCCTGCTGAACTATAATTTCATTTCTTGATGTTGCGGGATGCATTCTTTGGATTTATTGCTCTAAAGATTGTGACAACTTAGTGGTAAGAGTTGCGAAGTTAATTTTACCCCGGTATAAACATCAGTGGCCATGATTAAAACATGCTTCAGAGTTGTTATCACATAAGCAGGGTGAAAAGCCTTTTCAACTCTTCGCCTCACAAAGGTAGCCCTAGAAGTGCTGAAAATATGCAAAGTTTTACAAACAAGTTCAATTTTAAATAATTTTCTCACAAGATCTATTTAAATGTAATTAAATAAATTACATTTAAAAGAACAATACATCAGCTTTTCTTACTTACCTGATCATTAATTTCATCTTACCAGATAACCTTGAACATTATTCTTGTCTACAAATTTTGTGATCTTCGGCTTGCTGAGGAAATTTTTTTGATAACTTCAAATATACAACCACGGCCAAAAACTTTGATCACCAAAGATTTTCTTATTCCCGGGGTATGTTTATAAATATGTTGTTTGAGGTTTTTATACATATGTTCAATAGATCTTTAAAGCAAAATAAAAACACAAACTTATTTATAGCATTTTTTAAATATCTAAAACGGCAATGGTATTGAAGAGGTTGAAATCTGGTATCACTATGCGGTATGTTACAGACAAAATATCTTTTTACAAGACCATATTTTTTTATTAATATGATATTACCTGTCGACAGCATCTGAAAATGATATGATAATGGTGAAAACACGTAATTATATCGTTGAGGACAGAAGTCTGAAAAACATGCAGAAAGACATCTGTTGGTAAATTGCCTGGAGAGAGGGCGAACCACATTTCGGAGTTACAGAAATTTTGAAGAAGATCCGAGAAAGAGAGAAAATACAAAACCGACCTCATTCTGAACGACCCAGGATGAGTAGACAACATGACGCCAGGTATCTCCGTTGGATAAGGCTTTAAGTTCGTCGGAAAACCAGAGTCCAGCTGCAATATGAATGGATAATTCATCCGTCAGAACAGTCGGTCGCACACTGCTTGCACAAGGTCAGAATTCGAGTAAAGCCAACCAGAAGTGAGGTCAACTGGATTAGGCACATATTCAACCCAACTGAGTTGGGTTGAATATGTATCAGTGTGGACGTGTCTTATGGTCCATCGACTCCACGTTTCATTTCTTCTTGACCCCAGGAAACATTATCGTCGGCAGAAGACCATGCCAGCAGTCAAATCGAGAGGGTATAATGCCAATGATAAAGCACTGTGGCCGCTCTCTAATGGTATAGCCCTTCATGCCAAGTTCAGGAGTAGGTCTTCTCACCGTTTAGAATGGCACTATGACTTCAGATAGATACCAAGATGTCCTGAGAGGTTAAATGCTACCCTCAGCCAGAAACCTCACAAGAACTACCCAGAATGTCATTTTCAAGCAGGAATTTCCCTATGTCACAAGTTTGCTTCCACCACACAGTGGTAGTTGAGGAACAATACTATGGTGGACGACTGGCCACTTCAATTTCCGGATATGAATACACTGGAAAACTTCGGAAATAACATGAAGGAGGCCGTAAGACGTCGATAGCCAACCTTCAATGAGCGAAGGAAGGAGTAAAGAGAGGCAATGAGAAACTAGGAGTGGGCAAGCATCACACCACTTAGGTGTCGCATTCTCGTGGAGAGCATGGCTCGAAGAACGAATGCTCTCATCGCAGCTAAAGAACTCTTACACATTACTGAGCTTCCTATATCAGTTTAGTGTTACTGTTATATTATGCTGATGTTAAATATTTTGTCACATTTTGTATTTTAACAATTCATGCCTATTTTTGCGGCATATATTAATAGTGCTGTTAATTCCTTTCCTTTCACTATTATATTCTGTTAACATGAATCTGTTATATACATATTAACATAAATCTGCGAATTTAAACGAATCGCGTAAAGTAAAATAGTTTTTAGCAAGAGGATCTATGGTAGGTAGAGAATATTTGCAAAGACTTTAGGTAGAAGTTATATGTTAGCCAGATAAAGGCAGGTGAGTCGTATTGCGTATTGCTAAGTAAGACTGATTATGTAGATAAAATGATTTCCATATTTAATGACGTTTCTAAATTCTGGTATATGGTACATGATAGTAAAACTGGTCAAGAGGGTATGGCGTACTTCATCCCGAAACTAGTCTCCTCATTAAATTCTATGCTCCTATACAGTGGTTTCACTGTATATCGACAAAAGTGTTAGATTATCGTCTCAAAACGTATCCAACACACCCGCTTCAAAGCTTGTTAACAAACTGAATGTTTCCCTATATTGTAACTTGCTTTGGTCTTCTCAGACAAAAAGAATTTCTACCAAGAAATTCTTCTCGAAAAGCAACGCGGGTTTGATTGGTCTCCCAAACATGAAGATCAAGTTTCCGCTCCACGTCATGTTACTCGTATTTGTGTTGCTCAGTAGCGAGGCCACGTTATACCAGAGTTTAACTTCCAGATTGCCTCAAACTTAATCCAGAGGGCTATATCAAGGGCTTGTAGAAGTAAGTGTCTCCATGCATTTAAGGAGTAGACGATAGAAAGCTCTACATGTTACCACATGACTCTGCACCATGCCATACAAGCAGGAGGACCCAGTATTGCCTCTTGGCTGTCAGACATTTTCTCTAACCAAATCACTCCGAACATCTGTCTTCCCAAATCCCAAGACTGCACCCCCCTATACTAATATGTGCACGAGTTGCTGAGAGAGAGACTAACAAGTGTCTGCTAGTGGACCTTAGAGAAAGAGCCACAAATATTTCACCCAGTTAGCCAGCAGGTCCGTCGAAAATGCCTCTTGGCGGCCATGGTTGAGGGCGACGGCGATTTCATTGAATAGAATGAATAGTAAAAAATTCTTCAACGTGTAACTTTGGTAACTTTCGTCATAAATGAACTCTGTTATTTTCTTTTATATTGAACTAATTAGGTGGCAAATTACCCACCCGACCCTATATAAGATTTTCTCACTATATTTTATGTAGATATTAACTTACCTATTAGAAATATTAAATTTGTCTTTTAATAATTCAAATATTAAAATAATATAAATTAAATTTTCTTTAAAAATTAATGGCTTATCATCTAGGTTTAAACTGCTCATTTATTTCTCAATTGGATATTACAAGTTATGTAAAAGTTCATTTATTCGTCTAAAGAAAATTCGAATTAATCGATGGCTGAGTAGCTGATAGGAAAGGCAGCTTATCGGAGTTTGAATTGGTTTTGCACCATTTTTATAAACTTTAAGGGCGGTGATTTGTTTTTAATCTTTGGAACTAAGCTTTAGCAAGTTGGTTTTGAAGGAGGCAAATGATTGATTCTTAAAGCACATTGTTTGCATCTATGAATCCGTGTTTGTAGCTTTCTTCCTATCACGAAAAACTCGTTCTATATACTTCATCCTCTTAGACATTAACTCTTTATTAAAAAATAAGGTCTTTCCGACTTTTGTTTCATTTGTTCTTTCTTGGTTCCGGGTACTTTAAGTATCCTAATTCTATGAGATCCCTGTTTCTGATTCGTTTTATATTGTTACTCTTTATTGTTTCTTAAATTCCGATGAATTCTTCTCCCTTTCAGCCATCTAAAGACGGTGGTCCTCCGCGTAGTCATCTTAATTGTAGGGCCTGCCTTTTCCTGAATTTTGACGATAACGATGTAAATCGGGGCATTTTGGAGTGCGTCCAAAACTCAGCAAAAAAAGGGGTATGCTTAGTTGACCTGTGCACTCTCACGTTGAGCAAAACTGGGTCTAAATGATGAAAGATATTCCTTAAAAAATCATTTTGCAATTGATACCTTTAAAGCATAAGCGAAAGTTGGTACTATAGAGCTCTATATAAAGTCAAGGTCAACTTAATGAATGAATGTGCCATAAAAATTAACGGGAAAGCTTTGTTTTGAATGATATTGTGGACCTGGTCAAGCTGTACGTGAGTAAAGTGAGTAAAGATATTGCCACGACTCTTGAACAAAAATCAGTTGAGAATTCGTAGCTATTTTTTTACCTGCAATTTTTATATGTAAACTGTAATAAGAGTGGAACACAAGATTTGGCTCGATTAAATGTGGCTAGCTCAAATACAGCCGAAATTGGACAAAATAGTATTCCTTCCTCGCGGATCTCTAGCAATCAATAAAGATGGCCCAGGACAGAAGCAGATAAGTTGAATTCTTTAGTAGAATTCTTTAGTAGAGTAAAACTCAATTCCCTTGTCTAGTCTAATATTGTCCTTCTTTTGTTCTTACTAATAATTTAAGAATTTAAATTTCGTTACATTAAGAAACGGAAGAATGTTTTTTTTATTTACAAAAAACAGAAAAGCGCTCGTAGGATAGGGAGGGAAATATATCCACAAAATAATGATATTTATCGAAACAAGGATATTCTTGACCTCATATAGAAGTATTCCATATAAGTAAAATTATCTACAAAATGAGGCTTGAAATTGGAATTTTTAAATTTAGTCCTAAAGTAAGTAATAATGAATTAACTGCTGTTGAATAGCAGTTAATTCATTATCGGCCATTGAAATTCTACATTCTTTTAAGGATCATATGAATTAATTAATTGCTCCTAAGGGCCCCAGGAAGTTTACCCACAGCCTTTTTAAGAGATATATTGTTTTTATGTGTTTTAACTAGATTTTTATTATATGTTCTATGTTCTTCCTAGAATTATTTTTAATAGGTTTGTGAGTTAAGTATAATTCGATCCTGCTGTAATTGTTCTGTCTCATCATTGTTTTCGTCTTTTATCTAAAAGTGTTTTGTACCCTCTTTATATTGTTGTGGAAGATGAACTAGTCTCATTAATATATGCCAAAGTATTTCATTGTAAAGAGTTTCTTTTATAGTATTGTTTCAATTTCCTAATGAGAATGTTGTGACCTGATCATAAGTTTTATTAACCTTGTTTCTTGTGAAATTTGTAAGATTAGGGTATTTTTCTTTAAGTTTCAAGTTTCATTGGTTTTATTCTTCTTGTTATGAGTTGGGTGATTTCAGATCTATTTCGACCTGGTTCCTTAGTAATCTATCGCCACTCCATGTGCTGTAGGTGGTTATAATCGGTAGGTCGTTAAAATAATATTGTGGCCGCATTAATCATCTGTTTTCGCACTTTAGAAATAAATCTTTCGTACAGATTTGTTGTTTCAGCAAATTCTACTAATTTGCTTCTATTTGCATTTTGCTCTATTACTCGTACTTTGAATTTTCTTACACATATACTATCGCGACTGTCTTCTTCAATCTTTATCTTTAATTCCCCATTATCATCTTTAACAAGTTTTTTCTTGTTGTATGTAAATTAATTAATGTTGCATATAAGTCTACATCTTCTTCATTTGAGTGAAATATAGGTGACTAATGATTATGCTTACATTACTTCTAAGGAGTACTTATTTGATATTTTAATTACTAGTTAAATTAATCTATCGGAGTCTCCTATAATTTATTTTAGGATTTGTCCTAGGTCTCGGTGTTTGAAGAAACTTAGACCACTAATATATGTGTTGCTTCTGCCTTTATAAGAATGTATTGGACAGTTTTTAGGTATATGGTTCCTTCTCCATTCCTTCTTCCTTAGATGAGACCATTTAATTTTCCATTATTTTGTGCTATGTTCGTCTTCTAGTTAGTTGTTCAGTCTAGTGACATTTGAGAGCGTCCTCATATATATATATATATATATATATATATATATATATATATATATATATATATATATATATATATATATATATATGTGTGTGTGTGTGTGTGTGTGTGTGTTTGTGTGTAATTACGGCAGTATATGTTCGTCATGCCAGGTTTTATTGAAAGCGACGGCTAATTTTGTATAAATAATTTTCTTTTCAATTCTCTCGATTTTTCGAATATTCGCTTCTCTTCTTGAATCAACTCGTGAATAAGCTCCCCGAAGCTCATTGAAAACTAAAGGTTTCCATCTTGAGGAAGATAGCAGTAAATGAATGTACTTTTCCACAATATTTTTTTATATTGACTCGTTTTGATAAGGCACATATCATGTATAGAGACCCCGTAAACAAATATTACAAAAAAATGGGTTCATATATTATAATATGTACTTACAAACTTACTAAAAAACAAAAACATTGAATCATGTATGGAAAGCAACGCCCATTAGGGTAGGGAAAAAACAGGGCAAAGGTGGGGAACCTCTGGTCGCTGGGTAAGGAACAGAGGTTAAGCTCCTTTCTCATGATTCATAGCAGCTTGGGGAATAGGCTAAATGTGCCCTGTACTTCAGGTCAGTCTTCTTGCACTCAGGAACATCTCGTGGGAATTGAATTTTATATTTAAACTTGGTTACTACTCTTAAATAAATGTAGATTCAAGGAAGAGTAGTGTGCGTCGATTTGAGGCATAGTCTAAAATTTTAGTGTTTACCTCCATCCTTTTTCTATTAAGGCAAACTTCTTGTTTTTCTCTTGTGTGTACTTTCGATGTTCCGTTATCTCGGTGGGATGTCAGCCACCTTGAGAGAGCTGTTTTGGTCATCCCAAATATAGATGAGGTAAAGTAAGAGCTCAGTCTCCTAATTCATATGTGTACTCATATATTTGATGGGTTCTTTATTTGGTTTCAGGTGTTGGGCTTAGGCTATTCTTCAGACAACGATAGATGTCCGTCTACTCTGGTAACATATATTTAAAGTCACCTTTTACTAAGCAGTTTTCGGCTGTACTCTTCACTAATTATTTCCTTCATTATTCACTCTTCATTTCGGGATTCTGCACTCATAGAAATCTTGTGTGTGTGCAAAGTAAGTCAGTGGAGATTAAAAAAACAATCAAATATTCCTCGAGCGCTGTGGTTTATTTTAACATCTTCAAGGAATGATCAGGAGAAGAATGAGGTGGAAGCATGAAAAAACAATGGAGCGATCTAAAAAAATAAGACAATCACTTACGTGTTCTAAATCAATAACCTGATAAAAATCACTTGCATGTTATTAGATTTATAGAATAAATAACTATGGCTGTGTTACAAAATTATCTTATGTTATATTGGTTAGCTTAGTTATTATTAAGTCGCCGTTATTATTATGCATATATATATATATATATATATATATATATATATATATATATATATATATATATTGAGTGCGATGTGTTAATTTTCGTCTAACTTCGATATAAAAGAAAATAACACTGGCTTTGTTTATACAGATATATTTAGCAAAGTTTCATGTTAAAGGGTTGAAGGATTATATTATTCACTATATTCAATGAAATCGGCTTCGCCCGATAGCACTCCCTTGAGACGGCGTCAAAACCTACTGAAACCCTTCTCGACGGTCCCCCTGTTTAACTGGATGAAAACTGTAGTGGTCGTGGAATTAAGCTCCATCTTAGTAATGTACGGTTACTTCATGGTGTCTTTCTCTCTCTCAATCACGCCTCACACATAATACTCCACGGGATTGCAATCTAGGGAGTTGTGAGGGCAGATGTTTGGAGTGATGATTTAGAATAAATTGTCTGACAACCAAACGTGGGTACTCTTTCTTGTGTGGCATGGTGCAGAGTTCTACTGCTATACGTTCGGCCCTCCACCAGCCATATCCTGGATCCAGGGAGACACCAACTCCTCTGGGGAGTTGATATACCACACCGTATTGAGTCTGATGAACTGCGGGAAGATAATGGGGGACATAACGCGGCTCTCGTTAATGATAATCCTATGCGCCATAATGTGGCCCGGAAACGTGGTCTTCATGACGCTCGGTACATCTTTGGAGGCCACAGCAAGCCAGCGGAGGGTTGCGAGCTCACCAACTAATCCTGGCATAAATTCTTCACGTCCGAGAAGAACCAAATCATAGTAGGTTTGAGAGTATGTTTTATTTTGTTTACAAGCTTCGCAATACGTTTCTTCCTCTTGTCACTGATTATCTGAGATAGAAGCTGGCCAATTCTGATCGTGTATCAGCCACAAAATACCTCATGAGAGATTATTGTCAATGATGACCTGGATCTTCTCTTCAAATTCGGAGGATCCTTTCCTATTAGAACGCTTAGAATGAGGTATATGAGCTAATGTACGTTCGTGATAACAGCCTCAACCAACTCGAGAGATCCTCTGCACTGTCTTCAGTTTGGCAATCAAACACTCAGCGTGTATACCACGCAGCATAGCTCGCATTTTCAAACTTTTTGGAGCATGTTATTTAGCCATAGTATTGCTTCCTTCAAACCTGATGCGCAATTAAGTTTACTATGATATTAAGACGAGAAAACAGACGGCATACAATGCATGTGCAAAATTCAGAGTGCCAAAGGCGACAAATTATCCCCTTTTTTCAATTCCTTATCAAGAATCTTTATAAATATGGGGTCTAAATGTCTTTCACTACATATGATATTCGAAGACCATGTTGATCTTTCCCAATAAATTAAATAATATTCTATTTAAATGAAAACTATTTTTAAAATGGTGGCCGAGTTTTTCTAATCTATTTAAACTTTATGATTTGGATGCTAAATCTAAAACTAATAAAGAGTTTTTTTCTGAGCTGTTCTCATATAAGTTTTTGGGGGCTTAATTTTTTACTTAAAGGTTTTTTGTCCAATCTTTGCATGGAATTAATTATATACTTGCAACAATCTCTACTGTGAGGAGAGTTTTTATCAAGAATTTTTTAATTTCTCTGTAAAAGCTAAAAAGAAAGCGACATGTCAAATTACATAGTAATAGTAAACCCAACTTTCCAGCTTCAAAATGTTAAAAAAAAACTTTTTAAGAAAAATTAACTGCGAACCATAATCCACCCCTTCAAAAACCCCTCCCGAATCCCCTAATATCAACTTTGAGTGGGACCCGAATTTACGAAAGAAATGGAGGGCAACGGACGGGCCAAATTTTTAGAAAACTAATTAACCGCTAGAGATAATACAACGAGCAAAAGTCAAATAAATTGAAAAACTTTGGTCAACGTGTGCAAGTTAAGAGCCTCGGGGAGAACTATGATCAAAAAAGCAGGCTGCGAACCTTCCCTGATGGCGGTAAAAAACAAAACAAAATTTTCATATGTTCAAATATACCTTTAATATACTAGGATCAATTGACTATTTTCAATCAACCTACTCTCACAAATATTCAAAACCTATAACCAGTACGCTATTAAATACTAGAGAAAAATAAATAGCTGAGACGTAGAATGCCTCGATTTTGCGGCCAAAATTCTGAAAAAATTAAAATGAAGCTATCAAAATAAATAAAGTATTGAGTTCACTATTATTTGTAATAATCTATTCTTAAATTATCTACTTTCTTTATTTCTAACAACTCATCTCTGACGCTTTATTCAATGCGTAAAAATGTAATATGTAGTTACACCAGTTTTTTATTCAATAAACATTAAATCTTTTATCCGGTGCCCGATTTTTTTATATTTTGGTTTAAATATTATTATAAATGGCTTAAAGCCTTGAAATGCCTCCGTTGAATATCATTTTCTTCAAAGTGAAGACTAGGCAGATGATTCTTTACCATATAGGATCCACACTAATTCGTTTAAAGCAGCAACATATAAAGGCAAATTGGCCCCCAAAAGTTAGCTTTAGCGACTACTTATTGAGTTCAAACTCGGATGAAAAGCAACATAGAGGGTCCGGTTGGTCCATGCACCCTCTGGTCAAGACGAAGTAATCATCAGAGCATAAAAAGCAGAGTAATTTGTTTTCAACTCGAAAAAAAACCCACAGGAACGTCGGAAAGCCTTAATGCTGATAATTGAAGTTTTATATGGAGTAAAATTGACTCTATAATTTTCAGATAGTTCTATAGTTATCATAAGGGGAAAAAATCTAACTTCGCAACATACCTGAAAGATTGCTTGTGTTAGAATTTTTCATATTACTCTCCAAATATTTTTAGGGCGCTTAATATATTAGGATTGTTCATTCCATCGACACGTTGATATGACTGGTGGGAAAATATAAATACATTATTAAACTACTTATATAAAATGCAATTGACTCTCCAACAAGAAATATTTACTAAAGAATAACGAAGAGAGCAGATATTAGAACAAGTTTAATAGCAATAACCTTCCAAGGTGTCGACCGAACGGTGTATTTTCAAACCTTCTGAATGAGGATGATAACATACGTACTGAATGATAGTGAGAACGGACATCCTGGATGAATGTTGGTGAGAACGAATATGCTAAATACAATAAGTAAGACCAAATAGAAAATGTGGGTAAATATGTATCAAAAACCGTCCTTAAAAGTCTCGACTCTCCCTGATTAGCAGTGTGGTTGTGGTAGAGATGAGGTAATCACTGATAGACATGAACTGATTGGTGAAGACATCCGATGCAACTTGCTATTCTTTAGGATTCTCTTATAAATAATGACACGATATCCTGCACCAAGATTAATTATAGGTGGTGTTATGGATAAAAGTTCATTCCAAATCTCCCCGAATAGGTTAGCACTAAGGTCAGAGGCACTAAGAAAAATAAAAACGTAAGGTTTTTGTCGGGTCATAAAAGCTAAAACGGATTTTCTCTGGAATAAGATTTTTTTTTACTTAAAGTTGGATGGAAGTTTTCATGTTCAGCGAAGTTTTGTTCTTTTGTGACCGACATTTGGTCCGAGGAAAGAGACGGGAAATAATAAAATGGGATAAATTCTTCACTAGCTAGTGATTCGGGATGGAAAATAACTTTGATTTTTACCTTTACACCATTCATCCAACTATAACACACAAAGATAATCGTCTTCTCAATCTAAACGGTTTTATCTCTCAGAGATATCAATTTAAAATTAATTGTTTCCAGATGTGAACCATTAACTCCAAATTAAACCCTTCTCTCGTTGAAAAGATCGATGAACCGTGGAATCGATCTTTCTATGCCACACGCCCATCCTATTTGATCTGCTCTCTCTGACCCAGCAAATGCTCTCTTCAATTACTACACGAACTCAATTTCGAACACGATTCTATATGTGAACATTCAACCCTAATAGGCTTCGCACCAGAACAGCGATCTATTGCGATCGATTATCCGACTTCTTGGCATCTATTTTCTCCGGTGTCTCTTTTCTTTTCCACCTCCTTTCAAACTTTGCTAGAGTCAGTTCTTCCTTTTCCATTACTTATTCCTTTAATTTCATGGAATATCTTCTTTGAACCAGTCTTAAAAAAAATTTCGAGTTTTTTGGTGAAATGGCATTTTTTTTTTCCAGGTGCATTTATGTATGACTCTTCCTCTTACTGCATGCTTAAGAATATATAAATACTCATTGACAAATCTACAAACTTATCAAAATGTTTCATAATCCTGATAAATGGGAAGGGTGCGTGCTAGAGGTCCGCTAAATCCTCAATGTAGTTATCAAATAATATGTTACCTAGAAGTTATATTTTTATTTGGTCTTCCACTTCAGTATCAATTTTAATGAATGAATGTTAAACGTGTAAAGAATTACAACTCATTTATTTAGTTGACAATTCACGGAAAGTCCATAGAATACGTCTTAGCATCTTGCCTTCATTTCCTCTACTGTTAACAGCAATAATATTTTTTAGCTTGACTGCTGTCTAAAGGAATATAATTATCTTTCATCTTCATGTGAACTATAATTATATAAAGATTCAAACTGCTACGTAACTTTCCTTTAGGTAAAGGAACTTGCAACACTACATCAAATCCGGAGAAAGGTTCATTAGGGAACGTTATTTTTATCCAAACCTATCAGAAAATCCTTCTAAACTTGGAAACTTACAAATCAGTGAGTAGATTTATCTTGGAACTGATGTCGATGAAACTTAGCTCAACTCATCTTCCAGATTTGAAGGATAGGAAATCATCTATAATAATGTAAAAATATTAACCCGAACTTATTTCAAGTTGTACTAGGTGTATATTCCGAGTATATTTATAAATTTAGATCAATTGAACTAATAAGAGAGATAGATTGCCTCTAAAAGATCCAGGTTTCTAATACAGGGTCTTTATTTTACATGTCCTACGTTTAAAGTTTAGTAAAATCAAGAATATTTTTTTTAGGACAACGGAACTTTTAGGACTTGTTGGTAATACTTGTACGGGTTTTTTTTAATGGCTAATTGATTCATTCATTATTTCAGAAGTTATGTCAGTTTTAGTAAATAAGTCATTTTTGCTATAAACGCAAAGTGTAAAAAGTTTTGTTTAAAAAAGTGATTTTTGGAATGCTCGATTCTTAGCAGAATTTTCGCGAAAATTGTGAAGTAACAATTTACTAGTATTATAGTCATTCTTAGACTATAAAAGGCGAAAATATTTCTAGCAAAAATCAGTATTAAGAAATTTTTCAAACTGAAAACATGGAAGCTCCTGGAAATGATTGGACGAAAGAAAAAATAGTTGAAACATTCTTCAGATGCAACTGTTCAGTGGTATCAACACAACGACGGATGAGACGTGAAGAAGCTCAAGTCGTACCATCACGACGAGGGATATGCAGACTAATTAAATAATTTTGAGATACTGATAGTGTAGAAGATGGACGAAAAGAGCGTGTTGGCAGAAAAGGCGTAGAATAACATAAAAATGAAGAGTCGCGTCAAAACGTTGAACTGTCGGGTTCTGCAGAAATTAGAAGACAAGAATTCCGCGAAAAAAAAATCGTATGCAGAAGAATTAGACGATAATTTGGGGAAGTTGATGTATCACCTGTGATAATTTCTCACGAAGCGCACTTTCATCTCAGCGGATACAATAATAAGCAGAAGAACAGATTATGGTCAGATCACAACCCAGACGCTATACACCAGAAAGAGCTGCATCTTGCAAAAACTATTGTGTGATGCGCGAAAACACCTCAGAAGATCATTGGGCCGTATTTTCATAAAAATGGAAATGGAAATTCAGTCAATGTGAATGGGGAAAGATACCGACACATGTTGAAGAATATTTTTTACCTCACTTTCAAAGGCTTTAAACACGGCAACTGTTTTTTCCAGCAAGATGGTGCAACATCACATACAATGAATGAAACAATGCAGGCCTTAAGACGAAACTTCAGAGAAAAAATCATTTCTTGAAACAGTGAATTTAAGTGGCCTCCAATATCCTCTGATGTAACACCTTTGGAAATTTTTGTTATGGGGATATTTAAAAGATCGTGTTGAACCGTAATAATCCTAGAATTATCCAACAACTAAAAAATAATATCGCTGAAGAAATTAATAACATTAATGAAGACCTTGGGAAAAAAATGATGAGAGCAACTTCGTCACGAGTAAATGAATGTTATGAGAAGAATGGTCAGCATTTGAAAAAAAGAATCTTCATGTAAAAAAAGGAACCTGTAGTTTATTAGTTCAATGAGAAGCGTTAAGAATTCAAAGGTAATTTGTAGCTGAGGTGAAGTCTTTGGAAGCTGAATGTTTTTAAGGTAGTTGTTTTTCTTGGTTTTGCTTTACGCCTTAATTCTTTATTCATGATATCTTTGAATTAGAATTTATGTTCTTCTGGTCCCAACTTGCCTCGGGAAATTCAAGTCTAAGTAATTTCATCATATACTGTAATTTTGCAAGTGAATTTGTATTTAAAATAAAATTTATAGAAGGAATAAGACAAATCTTTTCTAAATAGATAGATACATATTTTTTATAGTAATTGCGTTTGTCTCAATTTTATTTTTAATTCGTAGTTTTAAAACAAGGTGACGGTTTATCCTTTAATCAATATTTGCTTTGGGAAGTCCATCGAGGTCGATAATGACGGATGCCCTCTGTCAGAGAGAAAGAGAGAGAGAGAGAGAGAGAGAGAGAGAGAGAGAGAGAGAGAGAGACGCGTAGGACGGAAAGGACCCGCGATCGGCTTCTTTTGAGGTCACTTACTTTATATAACACGGCCTATAGCAAGCCTAATCTTAACAACGAGAGGTTCACCGAGATAATGCGAAGTTTTAAATTCACTTCCGGTCCCCCTCTATATAGATTAAGGAAAAGTTTCCTTTCGGCGCCTCTGTAACTTTTACTTCCGGGACTCCGTATAAATAGTAAAGCATTGGACTGGGTAAATTAGTATTCTGCTAAGAAGAGACACCGCATAAAGTAAGGACTGCAGTCTCTGATTGCTGGCCGAGCGTAAGCGGGAATTAAGTTGGGATAATTGTTAAATATTAACTAAAACATTCATTGCCCTCTGAATAATTCTGTACTTAAACTCGACCCGGCCATAATTTTTGTAATACGTCCAAGTGCCCTGATCGCTTGCATTATACTTACGAGTGTCTATTTTATCTCTTTAAAACTTCTTTCTCTCCCCCCCATACACCAAGAGCGCGAAAACAAGAAAAGAGAAAAAAAGAAACAAACGAGAAAAGATCTCTCGAGCCCAGCTTCCTCCCTGGCGAATACTACCTCGATCCCTACTTCCGAGGCTGCCTGTAGTTATTGGAATACAGGTTTTATTTTCCGTCATAACTTCGAACAGGCCGAGTACTAAACGGCCTTGAGTACAAACCCAACCCGTGTTGTTGGTAAGTACTCGAGCTTAGTGCTCCTTCCCCCCTCGGGCTCCTTTAGAGCAGCCGAAACTTTGAGTGGTAAATACACCCGGAATTATTGTCGGTCGTGTTGGGCCGAGCGTTTATACCTTGAGTTATCTTACATGTCCATTATTTTATTTATGATTTATCTTTCATGTCCAATATTTTATTTGTGTTTGTACAGTAATAAAGATTATTTTGTTTCGCCCAGTTTGATATACAGAACCTTCTAGATAGTTAAATTAATTCTTCTAAGTATAATTAGTCACTCTTAGAGATTTATTGAAACCAAAAGTTTAATTGCATTATTCGAGGCAAGGCTCAACTGCAGAGTTGCCCTGCGTGCTATCAGCCAACCGTTCCGAGACACGGAAAGAAAACGGAGGTCAGAAGATCTAACCTAACCTACGACACCCTCATTTATGAACCCCACCAACGGGACAGCCATCGCTGTGTGACTTGGTTAGGGTCGGTAATTTAAAGAGGAGAATACTTAGGGCACGAGGGGCTTGAAATGTAGGTTACAATCCATAGCCCATCCAGCATCAATGGGAGGGCTGGAGGGCACGCAATCCTCTAGACCATTAGTGCAGCATGGTTGCCTACCCCTGGCGGTGTTCCTGTAATTATATTTTCATGTGTGACTCTACCGAATTATGTAAAATTATTTAGTAGTGGTAGCGCTTATCTTCCCCATCCCTCCCACCCCAACCGGTTCTTATATTGGTTTGAAGGTACGATCGTTAAGGGAGGAATTTGGTGGTTGTCCTCCAGATTTAGATTTTTATTATCCTTAAGACTTTTCCGAACTGCATTCACTCATTTATCCTCCCACTTCCCTCGTTATTTGTTTTATTTGACACTCACTAGATACAGTAGTGCATGTTTTAAGTTTGAAAGGTTTCCTAGTTCGAAATTTGTATGATATAAGATTCTTAACGAACTTGTTCGTGGCCACTAGAAATGCCTATTTTTACATTTGTTTTCTTTCTATTTATTCATGATTTTATTCCTATAGTTTAGTAGTTCGTGGGTGGAATAATCAGACAAGTAAAACCTGATATATTGCCTGATGCTTTCGTCACCAAATCGATTATATACTCCATTTAAAATCGCTTGTCGTACGTTTTCCTCATTTTAATTTTGCACCTGTGTTGTTCTTTTGCTTCAGTAATCACCCCTTTTCCGAAAATCTCAACTCTCAAATAACTCTAATTGTTTCTCAGTTGATTCCTAGGAGCAATACACTAAGTCTCCTCTATTCAACTTCCCCCCGACGTCCTCTTTGCCGGTAATTTTAATAATGTATCAAAGTGGATTGAGAAACTTTAAACGACGTAAAATTCTTTCTAGTGGAAGGTTGCTAGAGAATTACCAATCTAAGAACTCTCATCCACTGAGATTCCATTTCATGTTCTATTACATGATTCATGCATTGGTTAGAGGAACTCAAGCGTTGTTCACTAGAAATTCTTCGCCACTGCTGGTAAAAACGTGTCAACGGTGAGTTTTAGTAAAATACTTTGAAGCAACCATGAAAGGAGCATCGCTACAATGTAAAGAAAATCGGAAGGTCGATAACTTTGCTCTCCATCATAGCCACTCACCTACTGACACATGCATTGTTGCAGGCAGTTCTTACATTCCCCCAAATACTGTAACTATACTACACACCGTATTTACAACATCTTGGATCGCAACCCTTTCCTGTTTCCCAAGCTTAAATTCGGGTCAAATGAAGCCATCCTCATTTGATTCCTAGACACCTTTGATTCGTATCACTCACTATTTTTTTTAAATTAGGAGTATTAAATAATTTCTGATAAAGAGTAAAGTGTTTTAATATTGTATTGAGTTGAAAATTATTGCATTGCAAAATTGGATTGAAATATTGTCCTTTTGTGAATTTATAAAGGGTGATAGACTCTCTCCGCCAACAAACTATTACTCCTAGGACACTGTTACAATGATTCGAAAAAGTATTACAGGATTTAGTAGCTTAAAATGCTTGTGCCCTTCTTATTAAAAATTACCAAGATGTTGTAGAGGTAAAGTTTGAAGTGTTCTGATACTGTGATTTCGAAGTATTTGAAATCGTTTGTTGTTTTTTATGGATTTTAAGTAAGCTTTGGCACATCATTGCCTGCATGTATTCTATAGACGTCATGTCAGGAACCCACAAACTATAACCACAGATCCATGTTTGATTTAAATGTTAGCTTATTTAACCTACAAGGATATTACTGTTTGTAAGTTTAATTACTTGCACACATTGTTCAAACATTTTCCTGATGTTTTATTACTAATAATACCGGTTAGAGTATTTAGAGTTGACCGGTCTTGTTAATAGATTAACTTTTGGTGTTTATTTACTCCTTTATCTATGCCTCTGCCCCTCACTTTCATCTTTATTAGAGTAAAATTGTCGAATTTGGTTATGTTTAATACTTTCTTTTTTCTGTTAAGAAGGAAATTTTCATTTAGAGTTGGTTTGACCGATCTTCTTCCTAGATACACATTCACAATAACAAAGCTGGTGGATATGTATTAGTTTACTGGGCTATTTCCGGTCTAATTTAGAATATCTTTACTCTCTTCTGTTTATTTTGAACGAGAGATGACAAAAAATTGGTCAAGTGACCAAGGTAGTACTGTATTTTACCTAATGGATGCTTTGTATTCGTTTTTGAAATTTACTTTTGTTCATTAACTTGGAAAAGCAGCCGAGATTCTTATATAAATAACGATGGAAGAGAGTACAACTGCTTAAGGTAATTAAAAATAGGTCCAGCTTTATTTAAAAGTAGAATCTTAGATATTTATATTACGAAATAATGTGAAGCAAATGACAAAATATGAATGGATAACATTTCTCATACAATTTTTAGCGTCTAGTAACTTTTGCATGTTGTATTCACACGGGTTTGAGCTTATCGGCGTATTGCGCTTTCCTTTTTCCCTTGGCAACTCAGATTAAGACTTTTCCTTCCAATTTATTTGATACTTAAACTATTAAATTTGTGAAAATTAAATAATTCCTTTGGGTGAAGCAGTCGTCCATCAATATAGACGGATCCGCCTAAACGGATCTGGATGCTGATAATGATTAACGGAGGCGCTCTTCTCGTTAAGCTAATGCGTCGCTGTCTACCTAGCGTAAGGCACAGGCTTATTTTGATGGCGAGAAGGAAATTGGGGAAACAATTGTAGGGAAAAGTTAGTACAAAAATCACTCGCAAATATGAAATTGTCACCTATTACAGTGAAGTATACTGAATCTTGTTGTCTAATCATTGACTTTGATGATTTATGACATTATTCCTTCTATTTCGTGCGTGCATGTAAATCCGCAATTCCATAGTCATGTTCATCCTTGCCCGGCGTTGCATAGTAGTTGTTTCCAATTCTCTTTTATTGTTTCCTTGCAATCGAGCTACGTCGTTAAATTGTGTTCGCAAAAATTGAAATTCAGCCTAAATTTGTTATGCACTCATTCAGGAGCAGCTTAAGAAGATTTCCTTTTCCCCAAATTGACTCCGGCCATCATTTTTTGTGGCTTGAGTCTCTAAGTGAAAATAAATATTAATGAAAATTATTTTTAATTGAATATGAGTGAATTAATATGAAAGGAGGTTTAGTAATTCGTTGCGGAAGGAGAGTCTGAGGGACCATAAATATGGTCACTCTAGGTATCATTACCATATTTATGCAGCCTCAGCCGTTTCGTCTGCAAGGAATCACTAAAAATTCTCCCAAAATAATTCACCCTATTTAATTTAAAATAATTTTCGCCAATATTTTTTTAATAGATTCATTTTTAATGTAAAGGACACACTACCCCGGAACCTGTAGAGCTGCCCAGTATATCTTTGCATTTGTCTTCGCTGTTATCGAGGCACGTATGTAGGTAGGTAGCACCGTTCCGTCTTTACAGTCAAGTGTGTTTTCTTATTTAGGCTTCAGCAATAGAACTCGCAAACCACTGATCCATAAAGAATCATCAGTAATCATATTATTCAATGTAAAATAGATGTTAGTACAGTTAATATTAAAATCATTACCCATTGCAGCAAAGACTCAACCGCTATTCCCCTCCACTTAATTTAACCCCCTTTCACCCACAAACATGTTTTCTTTTTTCTTCTACTTTGTATCTCATTTACTTGAGTTTCTCTTGGAGTTCAACTTGGTTTGTTACTCCGATGTACGAGGGGCGGTCAATAAGTTTTGCAATTCAGATATCAAGAAACGAGATATGAGGGAAATTGTTTTATTATTTTTCAATATAACTACCCTCGACTTCAATGCACTTGCGCCACTTGTCTCTGAGGCTTCGAATTTCCGACAACCAGAAATCTCCCCACTGCTGTTCAATCCACTCCTAGACGGCGAGCTGAATATCTTCATCGTCCGCAAACCGGCGTCCACGCAGTGCAGCCTTGAGCTGGCGGAATAAAAAGTAGTCGCTAGGGCCCAGATCTGGACTGTAGGTGGGATGGTTGAGCTCCTCTAATCCGCACTCGCGCAGGGCACCTTGTGCCCCTCTGGCCTTGTGAACTTTGACGGCGTTGAAGTCGATCATGGGGCGTGAGGTTTCTAAGGACCCAACGGGCAGAGACCTTGGTCATGGCCAAATTCTCGTGGATGATGTTGATAACACTTCCATGTGATATTCCAAGTTCTCGCTCGATTTCTTCGATCTTCACCCGTCGATTTTCGAGGATTATCCTCTCCATATGGGCCACGTTGTCCTCGTTGGTCACGTCTGACGGGCGTGCTGGACGGGGGTCATCTTCAAGGGACTCACGACGATAGCGGAACTCCCTATTCCAGCGAACAATGGTTGCATAGGAAGGGGCGGTGTCGGTTTACACTACAATCATGCGTTCATGGATCTCTTTTGCATTCTTGCCTTCCTTGGTCATAGATTTGATCAGTGCGCGGTGCTCAACCTTCTCCATTGTTGAAATATTTGTGACTGACGATCTGCGATCAGCTACTGCTTCTTAAATAGACGAGGCAGGAGCGTGTGGTTGCAGGTCCTGACTTGTCATAACTTGTCCTAACACACCCCACATACAGCCATTTCCCTTCCTCTGTTTTGCCCAACCGATTCGAAAAACTTATTGACCGCCCCTCGTAGTCCTATTCACTTCATTTTCCCCACTAATCTGAACTTTTCTTATGTGCCGATCATGAAATATAGATATTTTGACATCTCATATTTAAAGAATTAATAAATAAGACAATCTGTAAATTATCATGAGAATAATTTTATTGTTAATAACATTGGGTAACAACTTTTCACAAATCATTGTTTCTCTTATTTATTTTAGTGTTTTTAATACAATATTTTGCGCTGACTCCAAATATGTCCTTACTCTTTCTTTACCATCGACCGTTTGAAAGATATAACAAATTCTGCTAATATAATCAAAATGTATGGGGTACTGCTAAAGCACACTTGTATTTGTCGCTACTTTATTTATTTTCTTTTTCAGGTTTATATGATAAATATTGACTTGCTTGATAATGGCTACAAGAGGATACAGAAATTCACCGTATTCGTTCTGTTTTGCGTGTGGATTCTAAGTTGGACCTAAGCATGTATCACATAAAATTAGGAAAGATGCAAAGTACTGGATTGCTTATAGACTGTACTTTAGAATGAGCATGGATGACCAAGAAAAACCATGGACCACTCATGTGATATGTGGAAGTTGTCGACCAAATTTAGATGCATGGCTAAGAGATGCAAGAAAAGCAATGCCATTTGCTGTTCCAAGAGTTTAGCGAGAGTCAAAAAATCATCACGATGATTGCTTTTTTGCATAATTGACATATCAAAATACAGAAAAGTTGCAGGGAAGAAAATCCTTTCCATATCATCCACTATTGCATCTGTGCCACATGATGATACCTTATTGGTTCCACGCTCGCCATAAAATGAAAGTAATTCTTATCAAATTGTAAGCTATATTCTTTGGAACAGAATCAATACTGAAATATTCAAAACATCTAGCTAAAGTTTCTTGTAATGTGATTACAATTGCACTCCATATTTATGCTCCAGCTATTAAATGCATCTCTTTTTATATATTTTTTCAGGTAAGGGGTATGATTGTCATCTCATCAGGAGAGTCGTAAGGTTGTGACAATGAAGAACTGGATGAAGCGTTTGAGCCAAGTATGAGTACCCGCCCACACTTCCAAATCAACGTGAAATGGATGATCTCATCAGGAACTTGGGTCTCACTAAGTCAGGAGTTGAGCTTTTGGCATCCAGACTTAATGAAATGAATATGTTGGGGAAGGACTGCAGATCAACAGTATACAGGAAGCGACATGACGAATTCGAAATATACATTTATATAAGTGAGGCCATTTGCTTCGGCAAATATACTAATGGCTTGTTTACAGCTATTGGAATTGATCACAACCCTGAAGAATGGCGACTTTTTATAGATAGTTCTACAAAAAGCCTCTAAGCTTTTTTACTACATAATGGGAACCAGTTCCATTCCCTACCTATAGCATAACCAGTACAGATGAAGGAAGAATATGACAATGTACATTACTAAAAGGTTGAGTAGCCCCCTCTAGATGACTTGCAGCCAGGAAATCTAAATGTTATTAGACATACTCTTGTAGAGCCTGTCAAAGGTTTGCTACCTCCACTTCAAATAAAGCTCGGTTTGGTCAAATAGTTTATAAAAGCATTAGATCATGGTGGAGAATCATTTCAAGAGATTCGTTTACTCTTTCCAAAGCTATGAGAGGCCAAAGTTAAGGATGGTATATTTACTGGACGCAAGTAAGGAAAATGTTGAAGTCAGTATACTTGAGAATACAATGAGTGATGTCGAATGTGAGGCGTAGTGTGCCTTTTGAAATATAGTTAATTGATTCCTTGGTAAAAATAAAGACCAAAACTACAAGCAGCTGGTAGCAAAACATTTAGAAAGTTATAAGAATTTAGGATGTAGACTAAAGGTGCACTTGTCGCATTCACATTTGGAGTTTTTCCTGAAAATTTGGGAGAATTGAGTGAGGAGCATGGTGAGCAGTTCCATCAAAGAATTGTTGTAATGGAGAAAAGATATCAAGGAAGATGGGACACTGCTATGATGGTGGACTATATATGGTCACTGATGAGTAAATATCAAGACCTCACAGTAAGAGAGCACGTTCTTAAGTGCACCTTTAGTAGGTTATCCCTTATAATCACATTTATCATCAGCTATTATTCATGGACAATGTGAATATGCTAAATAAAGTGAACTGTCGCAGTTATTTATGGTTAGTTTTATATACAAATTTCCAATTATCTCCAAAAATATAAATGCTATGCAATTTCCAATAGTATTTTGGGAATCAGGAGTTAAAACCACTTTAGAAACACTAAAAACATTTAAAGAAACAAAACTAGTGTTACCCAGTGTATAATTTAACATATCGTTGTGGAATATCTATTAGCAGTTGCTTCAATATTACATACAGACCTGAAAATGGGCTGGAGCCTGAAACGTTGTCATGCTAGAATAAGTTTAATGAATACCCCTCTATTTCTGGTCCTTCATTTCATATAACGTCTCCACTTTATAACAGATGCTTACGTTGTTTTTTAATTAAGTTTAAACAAATAATAATTTCCAAGAGTAATAATAGAAATTTTCATTTATCTCCAATAATACACATATATTCCTAATTAAATGAAAATGCTCAATAGCGTTGCATCAGATTTTCTTCTCTCATCCTTAATTTTTACTTTTTTCGTCTCAAAATTAGCGCCCATTAAACATAAATTCGTCGGAACATCGTCAGCAGTAAACACAAGTTCAATTCAATGGAAACATTTCAAAAAACCTTTTCTTATTGCGACAAAATCCCACTTCTTTGGATTATAGCTTTCTATAGAATAAAAGAACTAGAACAACTACTTTAGAGAGAGAAATGAAGGTAGGATTTAATAATGTTGAAATTGGCAAAGTGAATAAGAAAGTACGCAATAGATACACATTTGGTAGGCTTTTCCGTTTGGTAGATATTCAATAAATCGTAAATAATTATGGAAGCAAATTTAATGGGGATATGTTAGTATCTTTCTCAATATAAAGAATACAGCATTTGGTCAAGGTACTCATTTGTTAAATTCATGTTATGCAATTAGTCATCATGAATGTACTACTGAGCAACAACATCTATTTGTAAATATTCTTATTTCTTTGTTGTCAAATCTCGTTGATTACTACTTATCACGCGATGTCGACATGGCATTGCATATTCCACGTCCGTTTTACTTAATCTCTGAACATATTCACGCTTACAGATCTACCTACACACGCACCTTTACTTAGTTCATATAATATTGATCCGTGAAAATAATGTTCAAAAGCTATCACACTGAGGTTATATGTAATGCATGAAATGTGTACATTCATCTTTAGAGAATGGTACCTTTGATACTTCGAAGATATAGTAATTGTTTTGATACAAATTTATAAGTTTTATATTTATACAACGGTTTATACGATGCAATTTTGCTTTTAATTCCGTCACCTGAAACAATAATATAACTCAATAATTTGAAATCTTTCCTTGCACGATTTACTTGAAGAATTCATGTGTATCCATTCTATGCATTACTATCTGCAACTGAGCATTTGTCTTCTATCTATTAAATCTTGTGCTTTCGCCGTTGATTGACAGCCCGCTTCTTAATTACTCGTAAATCTGAAAAATCTTTGCAATTGATCAGTGCATTATTTTGAATTAAGCGAAAACCAACGATTGGATTTTTGATCATAGAAATGGTAAAATTAGGGAGCGTGAAAATCTGTGGAACATACACACTTCTAGTAAAATTTTGGGGAGCGAGTTAGGAACTAGGAGGGACGGAATATAATTCATCACGATTGATCAGGTTAAGAGAAAATTCCTTCCATTCTCCTTCACAAAGTTCTTGACCACGTGTTTACTATCGGGGACTGAATTTAGAAATCTGCCTTTGCTTACTATTCCTAGAAATGACTAAATATCTTCTAAGTTCTCAATCTCGTTGACATTTTTGAGCGAGAGAGTAGGGTTATATAGTAACATATCGAATTTGTGGTGCCAAATACTGTTGGTTATTTAGGAAATGTGGTATTTGTGATTACTCACGGAGAGAGTTTAGCCAATGCGATTTCTATTTTAAACTTTGCTGTTTTCTTACGTTTTCTCGCTATTTTCAGTCGCCGCATCCGGTCATACCTTCTGAGAGGGCGATCTTTACTGAGTATTTATTTATTCTAAGCTTTTCTTTACAACGACGGCCTCTCTCAGAAGAGCTTTTGTCAAGCGTCACTAGTGTAGTGAAGTTAGGAGAAGCGAAACCTGTGGTAGACACACATCTCAAAGTCTTAAAGATGTAAATACTTGAAGTGAGAGGGACAGAGAAGTTGCGAAACTCTTATAAACATCCTCATTGACTTTCCTGGTCAATTTGTCTCGTACTGTTAAATATATTTTCCATTTTAAATAGAATTTTAGCTCTGAACACATTATTCCACCATGTTTTACCGGGCATATGAGTGTATTAATATGTGACTATGATTAATTAAAACTTTAATACAGGACTAATAAGAAGAATAAAATAAAATTAATCAGTATATAAACAAGGACTGCAGACCAAAATGTCGCGTGCCCTCACTTATTCTTTTTTATGACCACACCTAACATAATATAGCCAAGCGTATCATATTATAGCCTAGCCAAGTATATCCTACACTAGTATAGCATACCATACCCTAGACTAAAATAACCTTGCATAGCTTAGCCTATTATAGCCTTGGTTAGCTAGCCTATCGTAGCCTAACACAGTATTACCTAGCATAGCCTAGCGTCGCAGAACTTAGCTCTCCCTAGCCTATTATACTTTAGCCTACCCTAGCATAGCATAGTATATCCCTATCTAGCCTAGTATAGCTTAGCATAGCTTAGCATAGCCTAGCGAAGTATAACCTAGCCTAGCATTAACTATCCTCGACAAGTATAGCCTATACTATTCTATTATACCCTAGTCAAGCAAAGACTAGTATTGTTATTGCCAGTTGGTGTTATTGATAAAACAAAATAATTCCAAGGCTAACCTTGGGAAGACTTTGGCAACTATATCATTCTAAAGAGAATGTAAAACAACATAAGGGTTTCAAATTTCGCTAGAATAGGCCGAATAGTTATGATGTCATTGCCAAAACCAAATTATTCACGGGATATCCTTGGGAGGACTTTGCCAATTATATGGTTGGAAAGAGAATGTAAAACAACATAAAGTTTTCAAATTTCGTTAGAATCAGTCGAATAGTTATGATGTTAATACAAAAACAATAAAAAAGCAAAAGGGGAAACGACATGTAGAGTCGTTCGCGACTAGACTCGCCCGACATAAAAATATGTCTTAAATGAGAGTACAGGAAAACTGCATTAACTCACCCACTTTGAAAGATGGAAAAGTGGAAGGGTTAGAAAGAACTCAAGCAAATGTCATCACATCTCAATAATATTTGTAAAAATAATAATCCAATTAAATTTAGCTCTTTACGAACCAGTTTGGTGACAATTCATGTAAAATAATTTCTACATTTTCTTCCAGTGCAATAGTAACTAAACTACCTCCACCTCCAGATATGGTTTTATTAAGAATATGTGTGTGTGTGTGTCGGAGGGGCGGGGTTTTACTCGCCTTAACCCTGGGTAAGGAGATGGAGATTCCATAAAAGACGAACCGAACCGAAAACCGCAATTACGGAATCATTCCAATCGAAAATATTCCGCAAGGTTAATCTTTTTGTTCTCATTAAACGATTGAATAGAAGGCAATGGAAGCATGGCCGCTACTCGTTACTTTTACGATTTAATTTATTATAATCTTTTGATTTTTACTTTTACTGATCAATATTTCTCTTTTTATTGCATTTCAGTATTCCGTGTGTAAGTAGCATAAAGTGAGTTTGCTCACACCTTATTCGAATTCATGTTCACTCAATTCCTAATGTGAACTCTAATTGTTTTTAAATAACTGAACTCTTTTTGTTCGGGTTATTGCATTTTAACGGGACTTTTACCATCATTAACATTTTATTATATCTTTAGCATCTATCACACCCACCTCCTTTCCAAAGGAATTCCTTATAACCTCTTTGCATTAAAAAATAAAATTTGACGTCTAAAGTGACTTTAATGGACGAAACCCACTCAAGGCATTTTAAGTTTCTTTTTACCTGTATACGAGAAGGATTGTTAAGGAGTAAACTAGACTTCCTAAATCTCTGTGAAATATATATTTTACCCTTCTCTAAAAGTGTGTAAAAGTTAGTATTTTGGAGTACTATATTTATATATATATATATATATATATATTGAAAGAGAGAGAGAGACAAACAGACAGACAGAGAGTGAGAGAGAGTGTGTGGCCCAAAAGTTACTTCATATTTATAAAAAAATAAATAACTAAGTTATGAAAGTAGGGGACATATACAAAGAAAGAGGAGATTTGGAAGCCAAATTATTTAAATGTAATAAATAACCTTAAAATGTTCTCGAATATTGTTAGAACAAAGGAAAGTTCTCTGCGCCATATTTTCGGAGAAATTTTCCAAAACATCAGAACTGATTTGGTCGACTTCTTCAATGGTGTTTTTTTCGATTCTGGAAGAATATTCGGTTGTTTAAGTATACTTTTTTCAGGCATTCCCAAAGTAAAAAATCTAGGAGTAACATATGTAGGTATATAATGCATGTGTCATTCAGCGTGTCTTAACCAGTGTTCAACAATAGCCACAAACATCAAGTAGGAAACATTCTAGTCAATTAGGAATTTCTCTAACATCATTCCAATGCATCCTAACAAAAAATTGTTTCTTCATCCAGCCAAAATTCAAATAACTCATCAATTAAATATTGCAACTCTCAAAAAAGAGGAAAAATTGCGCACATATTTTTTTCCTTTTACCTCGCACCTGATCATGTCCGATGACGCCCATTTTTATATTATTGTATTCATTCCTAAACAACATTACAGATTCTGGTGTGATGAAAACTCCATGATAATTCACGAGCTGCCTCTAATGCAGAGAAAATTACGATCTTGTGCGTCATAAGCAGTTCAAAAACATCCGCGAATGACATGCTTTATTCCTAGACGTCTTTCTGTTCATTCCATGAAGATGACCTAATGTGGTCGAAAGACGTCTTTCGCGGATGTTTTTTCTCGCCTCGAAGACCCGGTTAAAAAACTTGTTAGAAGTATTAAGAAAATACAAGTTAAAATTAATAACGCTGCCACAGCTGTCGACTTCAAGAGAACCTGCATACAACATGGCCTTTTACCTAATATTATATATATATATATATATATATATATATATATATATATATATATATATAAAGTAAGGATTAATGAAATCAAGCAATTTTTAAATATTTTTACTAGTTATTTTCTATTCTGACATATTATCTTTAATATCTCTCTCTCCCCTTCGAAATTTCATCACTCTATGAAAATGTGATCGTTAGTTACACATTTTTTCTTTTTTTCTCAACACGTCACTTTCTACAAAGAGATGTTCTTTATAGCATGAGCAGCCATGCTGTAGCTGACATTTAGATGATTGTGTGTCCTCTCTTTTCCCCAACCTCGCACTTGTTTTTCTTTTCGTCTGCAATTCTACAGGAGGATCTGCGGTTCTATACCGGAGTCCATTGTAAGTAAAATAGAGGGACTTGGAATATGATTTCTACATTTCAAATAAAAGAGATTTTGGTTAAACATAGTTTGATTTAATGATAGTTTTCAGTCATCTTAGTGATTTTGAACAATAAGATAAGCTTTAAGTTATCCAGAGAGATGAAAAGAGTATCGCATGCAAAGTCATGAGCCTCTGTGTCAGATTCACTGCAAGTCTTACAGTGATAATTAATTTCTTTGCCGTTTTCGTTGATTTTATGTGAAAGTTTATAATAAATAAAGTGATTACATATTTATATCTGTTTAGAGGTGTTTTACAAGTAGTTGTGACTATTAATTTCAGATTTTTTCAGAAATCATCTCAAATTTAGTATTTGTATAAAAATGGTTAAAGCTAAAAATAACGAAAAAATTTATCCATTACTCCAAAAAAAATTACGCTTCCAGAAAGTTAGCTGAAAGAGGGGAAAATGTGTACTTTTGATAGGTTTGCATTATAGGTTAACAAGGGAAAAAACAATCCAGGCTTTAGATCCAAACGCTTAGCTAATTGTGGTACGAAACGCGCAACAACCGCAGGAAATGGCAAAGTAATTAAATCCAAACTACTAACACTAGAATATTACAATCTTGTGAAACTTAAACACGATTTGGATCAGAAATATTGTGTAGTATCTTCAAAAAGTCTCAGAAGTCGTGCATGTGAGAGTGGATTAAAAGGGTTGCAGACCCTAGAATAAACCAAGTTAATCCATAAAACGAGGGAAAACCATTTCATGTGGTCCAAACGATACCCTCCTTCCATTGGAGATGAATAAAAATCTGTAAGTAGAAATTTTTATTATATCTTCACAATTTTACTCACAGATCTCAGGTATTGCCTTTTTTGGTTTTTGCTTAAATTAAATAAAAAACTAATTGGCTCTTACCGTACATATATATATATATATATATATATATATTTTTTTAAGGCAATTTATTTCCACCCTGTGTAATTGAAAAATAACTTCGTTTTAGATTTCGACTTTTGTACTAATAATCGTGCAGCTCATATCTAAACCAACCTGACAGTTCTTCTACTTCATCCGAATAGATATTTGTAATTCTACCTAAAGGTAGAAGTTTTGTCATGTTCTGGTGGAGTGATTGTTCAAGTTGGGTAATTTGGATAGATCGAAAGAGGTAATTCTTTTCTCCATCACATTCAACTTTGTCAGCCTAGAGGAGATGCAAAATTGGATAAGTTTGATGCATATCTATTTGTATGTCCTTATAAAAATGTATGAGATTATGTTTATTTGTTTGTTTTTTTTTAAATATTAAGGACGCATAACTTTAGTTTTTTTTATTGATGATGTACTCGTATGCTTGTGGTAGAGAGAATTCAGAGCTGATGTGGTAGAGAAGCAAAGTAAAGTTTTGGAAGTCTGAAAGATTGAGATCTAAATCAAAATCTACCTAACGTAAGCTTTCAACTACATCACTTGGAAACGCCTATAAAATCCAAATAATAGGTAAACTTTCGTCTGCGTTAAAAAAGCTGGCATGTGAATTATCCTTTGATGATTGTAGCAAGAGCTTCTCCTGAGGGCTTGATTCACAATCTTGCTAGTTGCTACATTGTCATTTTAATAGCATAATTTGAATTGCACCAATAATTTTCAAATATATATATATATATATATATATATATATATATATATATATATATATATATATATATATAAACTGAGAAGTTTCTTTTGTAATTGATCAAACCTACCTAGGTACAAAGGCATTTACCCACCTTTTTATTAAATTATCCTAGGCTTTCTCGGCTTCCACTAACTCTCGATCTACTGTACCTGTAACTCAGGTTTCTTGTGTATAACTTGAAAAGGAGTTCGGCTCTTATAATTTGATCGGCAATCGCTCCGTGATATCTGTTTCTACAAGCTTCAGATGACTCTTTCAGCCTTACTCTTGGGACTAATGCGCTTCGAGCACAATTACTGAATTAGGCCTACCAAAACGCCATGGCTCTTGTAGCAATACTGAGAACATAGTGTACGTGCGAGTGTGTGTGTTTAGGCTCCCTTCCTTGGGCACTGATATGTCTGTGGTCCAGTGCAAAGCTACAACCCAAATTATCTTCTCCTGAAGCAAATAAATTGCAAAGATTCGGTTGGATGGGTGCAATTCTAAGCTAAAATAAATAAATAAGTCGTACGGAGGACATCTCGTAAAATGGACCAATAAAATGACCAAGAAATTTACCCCAGTCGATAGGGGATGCAGGAAAGCAGGGGGTGGGAGTTGGTTCCAGTTGAGAGATTGGAAACAAACATTTCGAGAATAATATCCAAGGCAACTTTTACGGTCAGATAAATTTGTACTTACCTTCCTGGAATTTAGGACGGGCGGATGGTATTGAAACCCCATTTCAGCCCCCGAGATGTGGAACCTGACATTTCAAGTACTGTGCTGGCTTTGGATCTGGCAGGATGCAACGACTCCCAGTAGGAATCTTCAGTTGAATTAGACTGGCTTGAACACGCAGATTTGGGACCGTTTTAGGGCAGCGGAGGGGAAAAGTTAATTAGGGGCAAGTCTGGAACGAACCTTGGCATAAAATTGAGCCAAATTTAATTTGGATATTCCTTACCTGCTCCGAAAAAATTGAATAAGGCGAGGCAAGTGGCAGATGCAAACGTAAGGATATCATACGTTCGCTCAATTTGCTAGCATTCATGAGCCATCGAATGCGTTATGAGGGAGGTGGAAGAGAACAAGAAATACACATTTGAGATTAATTCCATACACGTAATCACACACATAGCCAATCTAAACATTGATAAATAATTAAATAGGAGTTAAAGAGAATCCGAATGAAAACTAGATGCTCAAGTTAGAATTATGAAGAATCAGAATTAGAGGGATATAATTGGGAATTAAAGAGAAACAGATTTAGTGTGAGATACTTAAATTCCATTTGCTCAAGACAGAATGATGCTTGCCACAAAACCAGAATAATTGCTATCAGTGTTAAAGTAATTGTGACAAGTCAGTTTTAAACGAGCTGGACTAAAAATTAACCGTTCAAAGATAAAAATAATTATTTGTATTTCCACACAAAAATTTTAGAATACCCAACAGAAAATACATTCCTACAACAGCTTGTAACTCCTGTTGTGAGAATGTGAAATCTGAGAACAGTAAGAAAGTTTAGCTACATTTTTAAAGCGACATTTCTTATGTTTATAACTAGAAGTATTTATTCACTGTGTGTGGCCGACTGACACCTAGGGAACACGGCGCTGTAATCAATATACCTTATTATTCAGCTATTTAAAAAAAAAAACAACTAAAAAAAACAAACAAACAAGAGGCAATAAACCCCTCTAAAACAAAAAAAACATGTAGAAGAAGCTGAAGGGATGACCCAGCTTTGGAGAGAGGTCGCCCCCCCCCTCCCTCATTCACAGAACCCAAATTCACACCCAACACCAAAAGAGTCAAATAACATGGACGAGGCCAGCCTCCTCCAAAAAGTCGAATAATCCACTGTTAATAGTGCACAAATCCGTCCCAAATGCAACGGACATTTAAATTAATGAAGTTTAACTTGGAAAACAAAGAGAAGGTAGAAAGTGGACGACTCTGAGAAACATGTAACGATACAGATCAGGAAAAATCCCCGAAACCGTAAAAGAAATGTATGGAAAAGAACTCATACTTGGGTGAGATATATAATGAAAAATGAGTTTGAAGTTAAAATGAGCAGAATGCTTTGGTTTAAGAAACGATAGAATCTGCAGAGATTAATAACAAAATGGGCAGCTTTATACATAAAGAGAGCCAAAAGACGACCTCCAGATTGTGGAATGATGCCTATGGCCGAGATCAATGCAAGCGTCTTATAATCGCATTTGGCTAAGAGTGATATGATCTGGGCTACGGTGATGTGACACTGCCATGGCACGGGGTTGTAAGGATATAAATGCTTGTTAAATGAGTTCTTCCGATTTTTAATTCTCTTTTTTTCTTATCCTGCCTATTTACTTTATTCTTACTTGTTTTGTTTTTACCTACATCATTTAACTATTGGGAAGAAATGGCAAGGGAAAGACTGTGAAAGAAAATTAATGCTGTTTTCATCTTTACTATCACTGAGGGGATTCCCTTTAACTTGTTTATCTTTACTATTACTGAGGAGATCTCTTTGCCTTGCCCATCTTTACTATAACTGAGGGGAAACCCTTTGCCTTACTCAAGTGAGGCAAGTCATTAGGGAGCCTACCCATTCATCTGGGAACTGCCTTGACTTGGTTTTCACTGATTCCCCTGGAGTCGTTACAAGTGCTGTTGATCCTCCTGTGGGAACTTCTGACCACTGTGCAATTTCTATAACTATCTGTATTGAGCAATCTATTCCTAATATAGCTCATACAAGCAAAGTATTCATCAAATCTCAAGTAGACTGGTGCAATATATTAAATGATATCTCCCGGATCAACTGGCCACTAATATATAAGGAGGTTGAAGCAGTTCGTATTTTGAATGATAAAATTGTTTCAATTATTGATAGACATGTTCCATTCCGTATGATCAGATATCGCACTAAGGACAAAGCCTGGTTTAATGATGACTGTAAGAGGGCTCATATGCAGAAACAAGAAGCCTACAACCTGTGGAAGGGGAGTAGATCTGCCTTTCTATGGGATAATTATGTGCACTACAGAACAGCAGCTCAGAGGGTATATAATAATGCTGAAGTTGAATTCAATACTACCACAAAGGGAACTCTTCAGCGCACAGCAAATTCCCACAAATTCTGGACCACTCTCAAGTCTGCTCTTTTTGGGAATGATTCATCTATGCCACCCCTTCTTAAACCTGATGGTTCCATTACCCATAGTCCTGAAGAAAAGGCAACACTGTTGGCTGATGTTTTTGATAATAAACAAAGTAATGAGAATCTAACTCTACCTGACACTTGTTTCCCTGAACCATGGTTAAACAAGATTGCTTTCCGTTCAAGTGAAGTAAAACAGTTACTTCTTGATCTGGATGCTTATGGTGGTACTGACCCAAATGGTATATTCCCTTTATTCTTTAAGAAAACTGCAGAGTATTTGGCTCCCAAGCTTTCCGTTATTCTTCGGAAGCTGGCGAGGAGTGGTAGTTTTTGCGAATGTTGGAGAATTGGTAACATCATTCCACTATGTAAAAGTGCAAGTGGTAGTTTTAACCCTACTGAATATAGGCCCATTTCTATAACTCCTGTTCTATCTAAGATTTTTGAACGTTTACTAGCTAAACGTTTAAGTACATTTGCCGAGCTTAATCGTCTGTTTCCCTTTTTACAGTTTGGATTTCGTAAGGGTCTGAGCACTTGTGATGCACTTCTCACTGTCTCCACCATTGTCCAAAAATCATTAGACTCTGGTCAAGAAGTTCGCTTAGTTGGCCTGGATTTCAGTGCCGCATTTGACCGTGTCAATCATAAGGCCCTGATATTTAAGTTGAAGCAGTTGGGAGTAGGTGGTGTATTTTTAAATATTATTGAACAATTTTTAACAAATCGACATCAAAAGGTTTATGTTGACAATAATTTTAGTGATGAGAGAGAGGTGCTATCTGGTGTACCACAAGGCAGTGTTCTTGGTCCTCTACTGTTTATATTATATACCCATGATATGTGGTTTGGACTGGAAAATAGACTTATAGCCTATGCTGATGATGCTACTCTAATAGCCCCAGTCCCATCTCCTGAGTTGAGAGCATCAGTTGCAGAGTCTTTAAATAGAGATCTGGCTAAGATAAATGTTTGGTGCACTTCATGGGGCATGAAGTTAAATGCAAAGAAAACCCAGAGTATGATTGTTAGCAGATCCAGAACACTAGATCCTCCCCATACAGATCTTTTAATAAATAACATTCCCATCTCCATATGTGATTCTTTTAAGTTGCTTGGAGTTATGCTTGACTCTAGGTTTACTTTTGAGAATCACATTCGATCTATTTCCTCCTCTATTGCTCAAAAAATTGGCATTTTGAGGAAATCTTACAAAGTATTTGGAGAGCAGACTGTTCTTAAAAATTGTTTTAATGCTTTTATTCTTCCGTGTTTTGAATATTGCGCCCCTGTTTGGAGTTCGGCAGCCAACTCTTATCTTAATTTATTAGATAAAAATTTGAGAGCAATAAAATTTTTAATTCCTGACCTCAAAGTTGATCTGTGGCACAGGCGAGCAATAAGCTCCTTATGCATCTTATATAAAATTTTTAACAATGCAGATCATCCACTGCATCACGATCTGCCCAATTTATATGCCCCTCAACGAGTTACCAGAGGTGTACTAAATGCCAATAGTAGGGCCTTTACGCCTATGAGATTCAACACAACACAGTTTTCAAGAAGTTTCATTCCTAACACAACTAAACTGTGGAATGAACTTCCTAGTGTTGTTGTTGAGTCCTTGGAACTTCAGAAATTTAAAGTGGGTGCTAATACATTTTTAATTAACAGAAACTTATAACTTTAATATTTTATTCATTATCCACACATATATAATATTATAATATTTTTAACATTATAGCATTTATTTTTTTTTTTTTTTTCTATTTATTTATTATGTTTTTCTTAATCTTTGTTTCGTTTTTTCCATACCAGGTTTCTTTCCCCGCTGGGGCCCTTGGGCTTATAGCTATTTGCTCTTCCAGTTGGGGTTGTGGCTTGGAACTTTAATAATAATAATAATCACTGAGGGAAAGCCATTTGCCTTGCTCGGTGAAGTATTTTAGATTGAACCTGATCCAAATACCTCTGTTCATTGTCATTCGGTAAAGCGCCTAATAAAATAATCACCAAAGAATCTCAGAATTTCATCAATTCAGTATTACGATTTCCTACTCATAAAATTTTATGAATGGCTCATAATAGGAATTTGTTTGCGTTATTTCGTTCCATTAATAATGAATTTTGAGTCTATCTTTTGTATACGAATACTTCGATAAGGGTTCAATTGAGGCATAAGTAATTTAATTCAAAATAGACGAAGTAATCATGTTGGATGGTATTTCCTGTCCAAACTGTGTTGGGTAGAGCAAGTTAGCTCCTAGCTGGTACACTTCTCATTCCTGTTATGAATGGAAAATTGAGAATCATTTGAGTCGAAGTAACCTCTATTCATAATAAAATGAGCTAAAAAGGGATAATTGATCTAGATGGTTAATATACACCTTTATAAGAATTTCATTGAGTAATGAACTTCTGGTATTTTTTTCAATAAACATTCGTTTTAACACATTTTCTAATGAATTTAAAAATGTGTTTTTCGTATGCAGTTTTATGTGTACCTTTTAGATCAGACACTCGTCTTCCCCGAAAATGCATACTTTTCCCCAAAAAAGAGTTTCAGATCTGAAAACTACAAACAAAACTGCATAAGAGAAACACATGTTCAAAATCATTTAAAAGATCCAGAACCAGACCTAACCTAACCCTTCCTTACCTAACCTAACCTAACCTAACCTTACCTTACTATAACTTACCTCACCTAACTTTACCTTACTATAACTTACCTCACCTAACCTAACCTAACCTTACCTTATTATAACTTACCTTATCTAACCTAACCTTACCTTACTATAACTTAGCTTAAATAAACAAACCATATCTAATAAAATCAGACAGAAATTTGGGAAAAAACTAACCTCATTTATCTTGAAATTCATACCGATACAGGTCCGCCACCTATAGAAGAAACTGGTGTAGGCGTTGTGTCGTAGAATGGACTCTCGACGATATACCGTATATAACTATTCGTTGAAGGAACTTACTTAATTATCTTTAGAGTGCGTGGATGTCTGGCTGGCCGATATTATGTATCTTCGATATGCTTAAGAAGTGGAACTGAGCTCAAGGATAATAATATTGCTATCATTAATAAGATAGAGTTTTATTAATAATAACTATCAACAACACACAAAATGGAAAATATTGACATAAACAGAGAATGGAAAGGGTCATGGGGACTTGAGCTAATCCGAGGATTAAAAGATTTAAAAAGGTAAAACAAATATAAAGTTAAAGAGATGGGATGGTTCGCTAAACCATTTAAAGCACAGGATAGAATTGATAAAAGGGTTAAATACTCAAAGGTAACGTTCGGCTTACGTAATTTATACATGTTGTGCAGAGGAAGGCGACGTGAAGGAATTTTCGGTCCGCTGGTGAGTTCCAGCTGAAGGCGGGGGGATTAAATGATCCTGACGTGGCGTCTTGGGAATGAGAACCGTTCTTGACGAAAGGCTTGAAGAAAAATGGCTGTTGTACGTTGTTCTCTTCTGAACAACAGGGGGGTGAGAACCGTCTTTTGTCTACGGGCTCAAGAACAATGGCTGTTCTAATGTTGTTATCTCCTGAACAACAAGGGGGAAGGGTGAGAACCGTTTCTTAGCGAACGGGCTCAAAAGAACAATGGCTGTTGTACGTTGTTCTCTTCTGAACAACAGGGGAAGGGGTGAGAACCGTTTCTTGTCAACGGGCTCGAATGAACAATGGCTGTTCTAACGTTGTTCTCTTTCTGAACAACAAGGGGGAAGCCTTGTGGACTCGGCGTCACGAAGGCTCGAACCTTGGCACTCAAGGGATATTGTCCTTCTTCTGGACAAGTGATGGTGAATCTCGAGGTCAAGGTCCCTTGGCGCACAAGGTGAGAGAGGGTCGTAGTGATGTTTCGCGACGAAAATCTGGATCTCCAATCTGATCTTAGTGGTAAAGTTTCCATCTAAATAGTCGAGACACTCCCTTGGCGTGGGGGACAATGGAGTGGGAGCTTCGAGGGAATGCACAGCCGAGCCTGAGAACAAGCCTTATCTGCCCATAAGCCTAACTCAATCTGGCGTGATCGGCGGATGGGGCGAATGGGGGGGGGGATGATAAACCTCTTTGTTTAAACATTGACTCAGGTGGCTGTGATAAGGCGCCCAGCTTCGAAGCGAAGATGCACGTGGGGAGCATCGTGGTTTTAAATAACGTGATAGTGGTTGAAATTGACGCGGCCTCAACCCGTTCTATCACACGTTGTTTAGGGGGGGGGGATATGCCTTATTAAATAAGTAACGAGCGAAATATTGCACGTTATCCTCCCTAGGAACCCAGTTTTTGACAAGCCGCTAAACTCTTTCAATGTTCTTTCGTGACGAAATCGAAAGGACTGTTTATTCTAATGTTGGTTATTGTAATCCAAAAAAGGGAATGACAAATAGAGAAAAAAAGGATGGTTATTTGGTGGTCAAGAAAGGAATGTTTCTATGAAGGACTTAATCGGTGGTCCGGCTAAGAGAAAAGAGATAAGTGCCTCCACAGTCGGCAGATGTCACTCGTTAGCCCTATAGAAGGGGGACGCTGATGTAACACATACAACTCCTGGGCCTAGCGGTTGCCATCTTAACTTAATGCACCATGGTAGATGAACCTCAGGTGTAAAAGGTGGAACTAGAAGTGCACACCCAGTACTCTCACCTCCAAACGCTATTCAGCAGGAGCGAAGAGCAAAACCATGCAACCGTGCCAATGCACTACCAAACGCATGGCAGAATATCCTGGGTAACTGCTGAAGCCACATCTGCCTCGTCAGCAACTCACGTGCTTGCAGTAAACGGGGCAGAAATCTCTTTCCCAAATCTTCTTTCTCGAAGCCAAGCGGCGACATGTAACAAAAAAGAACTTTCTAAAAGAATTCATACTTTCTTAATATTATTAACTATATTACAACCCACGTTCATTCATATCAGATCACACATGACCTCTAAGGCCCTTTTTCTTTCCTACTAGAACTTAAATCCCAAGTCCCCTTTCATACCAGCTCTAATTTATAGTTGTCTGGGCTGCATAGAAAATCGTGCTTTCTCAATATTTGATCGTAAGATGGGGAATGATTATCTTACCCTACAGTTACTTACAGGTACGGCTGAAGAGGAAATAGTCCTATTGTAAGCCACTGATTACAATATACCTATCAAATTATATTTAATCATTGGCATACATAATATCAGGTTCGGCAATTATATATATTTAAATACACTGCATATAATCTACATTAATTTGCACCCATTACCCTTACTAATTCAGAATAACTTCAACGGTATGGGAAAAACCCTTGCTCTATAATCATATTTCATCTCACGTGAACACAAGTATTTATCAATTTTATTTTTGAACTCATTTACTGCTTAAATATTCTACTTCTCTTGGTTTTCTATCTTCAAAAAAGGTTGAATTCTCATCTTTTCTTTCCTCCCCAAATTTTTAGTGACCAAGCCCTTTGTGAAGACCCGTGGCCTTGAATTACTTTATCTCCAATGTGTTTTTCTCACTCTAACTCTGCAGCGACCACTAATGATGCCACATTAAGTAGTCATTTCCAGAGGCCTTGTAGAGATGCTAAATGAAAATGGTTTGAGATGGACGAGGACGAGGTACATAGGATAAGATGAGATGGACAGTGTTTGCAGGTTGCTAGAGGTTGTAGCCGGGACAGTCAGGAGGGTGGGAGATGGGAGGCTTGGGGTTTAGTCTATTTATGTTCTTATGTACAGCTAGGTGATGTCGTATTTCGAGCCGTATCAGATAAACTATGGTTTAGTGATCTAGAGTGGCTTCGTTATTAGTGAATGTCGGAGATGGGAAGGGAGCTTTGAGGTAGGGTGTTTCGAAAATGGTTTAAAAGGTGGTTGTTATATTGTGTTGTTAAGAGTTTTCGGTAGGTTTCAGGTTGGAGCTGGTGAATTGTGCAAGTTTTAGTGAAGACAATTGAGTCTTTAAGCCTTTGGCTTTGAAGAGCGCCATACAAAATATATTATTATTATTACTGCAGCTAGCACAAAGTCACCTGATTTTCTCAGATGATGAGCTTAACGCTCTATTCAAATTAAATCGATAAACATTGATAGAAGCGCGAGTGAGTCTTTCAGAGGTGAACCAATTTTATACGATGAGAAAGAGACTCTGATGTTTCTCAAAACGTGTTCGGGAACTACCAGCAAGCGGGCAAGGAAGAAGAATAGAATAGGTGAAGGGTAGGCAAGATTGAGCATACCAGGAGTTTGTGAATATGGGAGTAGTTTATTTAAGGTAATTTTAAATATAGGATACTCAAGAAGCGATTCTGAGCACTAGAGTGATTTCTCCTTTCTAATCGAAATTATAAAATCAAACAATATTTCACAATTTATTCAGAAAAAAATTTATATCTATTAGCACGCAAATGCCTTTCCTAGAAATATCATCGTCTGCCGTCTAATTAAATACCAAATCTTCTATTACAGAAGTGCTCTAAAAGACAATTCAGTAAAAAGTCGAAATCTTGTTGGTTTTGGGATTGAAGTATAGTGAAATCAATGATTATTTGGTGAATTGTCACCAATAAATTGTCCTAAATCATTGTTGATTCTCATCAGCTTCGGGAAAAACTTCGCCAAAAGAGGATATTTGTTCTTGATTCCACTTCAATATTTTTGTTGCTCAACATTGGGCTCAATTTAAAATTCTGTTTCTTCCATGCTAATAAATATGCATCTTTAAAATACAACTTCGAGCAAAGATCTTCGACACGAAATATTTTTTGGCCACGTGCCAAAAAATGAGAAGACATGTTATAATATAAATGCGATGGCATGTTGAAGTATAAATGAAATGACATATTATACTATAAATAAGAAGGCATGTTGAAATATAAATGAGATGGCATGTTGCAATATAAATGAAATGACATGTTACAATATAGCAATTTTAAAATGTTTATTAAGAAACAGTTCCATAAGATAATAGGAAATGTAAGTCAAGTCTAATAAAAAATTAGGATCATAAATAACAGTTCAGTAAAACAGATAAAACAACATTCGTCTTGTTTCCATTTCTTCCTCGTCTCATCGCCTAATTGGTGCCAGACCTACGGCGTCGGGAACCTTCGTGCAAGGCCGGGATGCCCGCCGAGAATAGCCCAACCCCCCTGGCGTCCCAAGTCTAATGAGATCCCTGTCCCCCTTTTGGGAGCTTCCGGCGACCCGTTTCCGCCGAGGCAGTATAAATACTTCGAGAAGGGCTTTGAGAAATTAGTACCTTACATCCCCGTCTTGGTTAGCAGCCTAGTACAATCTCTTACGCCCGGCTCCTCCTCCCAACGGCTTCCAGCTACGAACGCAACATGTCACCTCTCTCTATCCGGCTTCGCTCGTACCTAAGGCCAGAGTTCCCGTCCTTCAGACGATAGACACGGACAGGCATCTATCACTTGGATATCGACTTCGTTCTCGACTGGAGTACTCCCTCGCTCATTTCTCAGCGAGGTTAAAGAAGAAGGAATTTTGCAAGTGGAACTTTGCAGCGCCCCGCGTACTCATCGTATCCAAAGCCTCCAGTCAATTAGGCTTTACGTGAGTCTCCCCAACATTTGCACTCTCCCCTCTTTCCCTGGAAGCAATCAGTGTACATCCTCTCTCGGACTCTCGTCATCGTCGAGTCATTTGGATCCCCCCTCCCCCGCTGTATCTTATTTAATGTGATTTATTTACCTTTGCTAATAATATTTTTTTGGTATATAATAAAGTTATTTTTCTACAATCAGTTTCTCTAATCCCAGAACTTCTAAGAATAGATTATTTAGGCCAACCACTCTCGATTTTAATTATTTAACCCTCGTACTGAGATCTATATCCCAATTTCTGGCGTGCTTCCTTCTGCGGGGTCACCCTGCGATACTAATAAAATGCAAACAATGTAATAAAGACGAAAATAACCGGAGAAGAGTAGAAGGATTCCACGATGAATTAATAATGGCAATGGACACCAATTACCATATATTTATATATATATCTATATATATATATATATATATATATATATATATATATATATATATATATATATATATATATATATATATATATATATATATATATATATATATATATATATATATATATATATATATATATATATATATACCTTAATATCACCTAATATCTCCGTATGAAGCCCACAACTAAATAAATATGAAATTCGCCAGGCACTTAGAAGCATGAATAATGCTACAACACCTATATAGGATAAGGAAACGTCAACAGAATAGAAGCTGGAAGAGAAATTGTGTCAACATATTTGCCGTATTGTTTCCAAAATATTTCAAAATCATAATGGCGTGCAAAGTTCAACGCTTTGGTGACACATTTCTAAAATTGAAACTGAAGAATAATGAAATTACAGGAAAATCCATCTCTTATTAATATAGACACTAATTACAAGACTCTTGATATAGAGTGGAATTCTACTAAACAGTCGTGGCCAAAGTTTTTGAAATTAATAGTTTTTAAATGAGAAAATTAATTAAACTAATCCTACATTTTGTTTTAGTGTTTTGTTTCGTAATTTGAAGATGAAATATATAAAAATTTAGAGCCTAAATGCATTTTATTAATAAATACTGTCAATTTATGCGCAAAGTTACCTTTTGTAATGATGCCACTTTTTCTTCTCAGCCAAGAACTTTGTTATTTGTTTGCTTTGTAAAAAGAGCGCTATCATGATGAAAATTATAGTCATCTTCCCAAATTTGGTCCTGAACTCTTGGGAAAATGTGCTAATGAAGCACGTTTTGGTTCCATTTTGAGTTCATGACAGTGTTCTAGAGCGAAGTTGTTAGTACTCGAAGTTCATTTAGATGAGAAGCAGCATCAGAGAAGGAAAGTCGGGGATGCTTTACCGTAGGGACGATAAAGAAGTCTTTAAAGCTCTTCTCTCCTGTCTCCCCAACGAGGAATCATTCAGAAGGTTCAAACAAGCGGAAGAGAGTTTCATCAGAGAATATCACTTTGTTTCAGTCTTTAACAGTCCAGGAAAAGTAATAATACATAAATGCAAGGAAATTACATTAAACAAAATGTGGAAAGAGGTAACTACTTCTTGTGTTAGGTCGGCTAAGAGGTTTCATTGTTAGAGGCATTATGTCCCGGTTTTAAAATAGGTTAATGTTACTCTATCTCTCCCTTTTTTTCTCTCTCTCTCTCTCTCTCTCTCTCTCTCTCTCTTTCTCTCTCTCTCTTTCTCTTTCGCCGTCTGACCGCTCATTTAAACATCCCCCGCCCCTCTAGGTTTTCGCTATAGAACATCCTCCCCCTTAAAGTTTTAAGAAAATTTTCAAGATTTCGATGGTTCGTCCTCAAAAACATTCGATTATTGTTTTCGATGATGGATGTATGTCTAAGATTTCTATTATTGAATCGTACTTTAGACCAGTTTTTAACTTTGATTACTAGAAACAAGCTGGAAAAAAAGTCATAAAACAGTGAGCGCTGTTACTCACAATAGAGTACAAGTAAACTGGTGTACGAAATTCTGTGTACCACTTTAATGAGAGTAAACTATTTAAAACTGGGACTTTTATCGTCAATTCGGGGTCAACGGGTTAAATGCGTTGTTTTTTTATATTTCCCTACCCTACTTACCGATACAGCACCTTAATTCAAATCCCGTAGAATGGTTTATCGGTGGCACTTCAAATCATCCCCGTATCTTTTAAAGTAAACTATATCACAAGTAATTACGAAGCCGGAAGAATATTGGATGACGATTTCGACTGTAAGCCAGAAAATAAAATTTCAAAATGCTCTATAAATGCCTCTTTACTAAGTAATTTATATAATACTACCATATGATCTTTAGCATTTCCAAAAATAATTTGCTAATGTGTCTTCCAAACCTTTCTTCACTATCTTTGTTGGTTTAAACACCCTCTATAGAAAACTAATTCATCACAGTCTAGTTTCGAGAGCTTCTGGCTCTAGTCTTTAGTCCGAAAATAAGGATTCCAAAATACTTTAAAAATGAATAAAAAAATCATTCACATTCTTATAAGTCCGGCTGGATCTCTAGTCGGGTATCCGTAACTAGGAAAATAACCGATGCTTTGGACAGTTTTTATGCTTTACTACTACTCTACATCTAGCCTCCAAATGCTCACACAGGGGTCAATTTTATGATTCATGTTACAAATGTTATTTAAGTCATCCCTAATGTTTTAAAACATAAAAGCGATATTTCACAAGAAAATAAGGGTAAAGGATTTAAGTCTACCTAGTACCTTATTTTGCCCATTCAGTCAAATTTAGTTTCAAAATAACACGGAAACATTGGGTGTAGGGGGCAAATGTGATTCAAGGGAGTGAAATAACGAGGGGCGACATGAATACCCTATTAAATCAATAACTCCAAAGAGTTGTAGTTAAAAAGTATAATTAATAAATTTTACTATTAAAATTGGTTAGGTTAAGTTACATCAACAGCCTTTAAAATTTATACTCACCCTGTCAGCGAGACTTGATTGAATGTTTTCACGTTCTATGCCAGGAAAGGTATTGAAAATTGTCACACCACGAAGTGTAGTACAACCATTACAATAAGACCTGCGACAATTTTTTCAAAGGCTTGAGCCTCGGTCATCATTAAAAAACAATCATTCCTTTCCCACCATCCTCCACAAATTATTGACGTTAAGCTAATCTTCCTAGACAATAAATTGCCAAAATTCATGACAAAAGTAAATATTATCGTGTGAGATCACCTCTAACCCGGCGAAGTTCAGCAATTCGACGTGGCATTGATTCCACAAGTGGGCGGAAGACATCTGGAAAAATACTGATACATGTCATCTCAATAATCGTCCACAATTCCCTGAAATTTCTAGGAGCCTTATCTGGAAGGTGAATAGATTTTGCCACAAGTTTCGTAAAAGGAACAATTTAGTTAATTTCGGCTGAACATAGTGGCCTCACCATGCATCGAAACCAATTATATGAACTTGAATTCTTTGACGCGTTACATTTTTTTGCTGGGATATTCTACCGCTGTTGGAGTACGTGAAGTACGTGGATGGCTGAATAAGATCACCAAGCAGTGCAACGTAGCGAGCACCGGCCAATGAAGCGTTTAGGCTTATCCAACCCAAGCCATGCCGACACCTCCCACACACTAGTATTGTACCACCACTAAATTGCATGGTACATTGTCTGATGTCCATGACCTCTTAGGGACTGCGCCACATCCGAACCCTACCTGCAACGTGAAAATATGAAACCCACACTCATCGGAACACGCAACTTTTAGCTATTCCTCCATAGTCCAATAAACTAAGTGGGTATTAAATGGCATCACACTTCTTTTCGTAGAATAGGGTCAAGTTAACCCTTTCTGTTTTTCAAGTGCGTGGTAGTTTAATAATATAGGCAGAGTGCAAATTAACCGAATATAGGTTGGTCAACAGTCTACTATCTTGGAGGTTCCGGGATAACAGAAAAAGGGGTACAAAAATAAATTTACTAATATCAAAATCAATATTATTATACAAGATTGAAAGGAGTTTTAAAACAAGCTATATACACATTAGATGTACACAGGTCTCAGCAGCTCAAAGTGGGGGAGACTTGGTAGGGACGGACCCCGTACTAACAAACGAACAGTATTGCACGATGGTAGCTGAATGACCTTAAGCGTATACGAAGCCGACGATGAAAGCTTACACTGTGGAGAGGGGGTGCAGAGAGAGCACTTCCACAGTAGAGTTTCTGTTACCTCGAATATTTGGTCCGAGGGAGAAATCCTTGCCTTGGCGCAAAGTTCAAATAATAGTCTCTTGACAATTACTATTAACGGGGTGAACTTAGATCTTGCTTTCAAGTAAAACACGAATAGAGACCCAGAGGGCTGCGTTCGAGGAGCAGGTGGAAGTGGAAGGAAGCAGGTACGAGTTAGACTCACGTGAATTAACAAGAATACCGGAAGCTTGAGGGGTTCGGCGAGAATTGTGCAGAGTCCAACGGGAAGCGAATAGTGGGTGCCGATGGGGAGCGGGCAGAGGATACGGACGAGGCAAGGCGAGCGGCGGATACTGACGGGACAGGGTTTGCGGCGGATACTGAATTCCAACTCTGGCGCCTGAGGATTTATAGTGGGGTCGAATGTGGTTTTACCCTTACGTCCAAAGGAGAGGGTTCTAGGATCAGAGGCATCGGCAGGCGAGAAAAGTCTCGCATTTTTTGCGCGATCCCGTAAGGTTCTTAGACCAGCGAGGCGAAACTTTGTCCGACTTCAGATGGGACCTTTTGGGCTCTCAAACTTGTTGCAGCTTTCTGTGATGGTGGCATTTCAGATCACCACGGCATCTCATAATTTCACACCTCCATTAGCGCAGACAAAAAGGGTCACCTAGATGCCTGTTGTTTCTCTCACTATTGAAGGGATAGACAGCGTGTATCTTCCACTCTCTCTCTCTCTCTCTCTCTCTCTCTCTCTCTCTCTCTCTCTCCCTCTAATTTTTTACACTTTTCAAGACGGATGTACCATCCAATAACATGCCTAGTTTGAATTCTAAAAATTCACTTCACATTCTTATGAGTAGCCTATTGCTTTTTCACATTGAGCCACGTGTGTTAGATCATAACTGGTACATGTTTGAGATTTGCATATATTCGGTAAGGTGTCCCTGCACGCAATTAACTTTACATTCGGCTATTGCTATCCCATTAATTTTGGCACACATACAAACACACACACACACACATATATATATATATATATATATATATATATATATATATATATATATATATATATATATATATATATATATATATATAAATATATATATATATATATATATATATATATATATATATATATATATATATATATATATATATATATATATATATATATATATATATATATATATATATATATTCTCACCATACTTTCATTGGTAAAGGAGGAAAAGGACAGCTAAATCTACTCTGAAGATGCTCGCACAAGATCGAAGCTTAATAATTAAAGTTTGGTTTTAACCAAACACAGTAAGTTGAAAAAAGAGAGATGAATTTAAGGGAAATAATTTACAAACTAAAAGATGGATAAAAGAAATTAATAAGGAAAATAGTAAGTTTCCCACGAAAATTAATTAAGGTTAAATAAATATACAATGGTTTTCAACAAAATATTCACACAAGAAAAACTGTTGACTATTTATACTATATATATATATATATATATATATATATATATATATATATATATATATATATATATATATATAAATTTTGTTGAAGACCATGGTGTATTTTGCCTTAATTAATTTCCTTTGCCAACTTTCTCTTCTTAAAACTATATTTTTTATTCCATCGGGTAGATGGTGGATTACTTGTCCAGTATTCATCTCTTTTTTAAATGAATGTGTTTGGTAAAAAACAAACTAAATTGCTAAGCTTTCGATCTTATTCGATCATCTTCGGAGCGTTATGGAATATCTTGCCTCCTTTACCGATGTAGTGAGTGGAGTGAGGAGCTCGCAGAGAGTTCAGTGAAAGATTGATTGATTGATGTAACAAGTAGGGAAAATGTGTTGCAGGTGTAGATAGTGGTGAAGAATATTTATATTTGCCCTGGTGTAGAGGGCATCCCAGGTATCTTACTTTTTTCTATTTCTTTTTTATTCCTCCTCTTTCGATGGTGTCAGTGTTTTAGCTGACACTTTTGTTGTTGTTTTCTTATCTTGTCTTTTTATTTGTTTATTTATTTAGCGTTATCTTTTTCTTTAATTATTATTTATATATATATATATATATATATATATATATATATATATATATATATATATATATATAAATATCTTTATAAAAATCTTTGTCCTCCGTCTTTGAATTATGTATTGGCAACTCATTAGCTTTAATCTTTACTTTGATTTTGATTAAGTTTTGTTTAACTCACCCCCGTAGTGGCCAATTCACCTCTTTTAGTTATATTTATTGTTTGATTTAATTATTTTATTTATTTTTTTAATTATTTTGGACACTTGGCCTCTTTTAATTTATTTATTTGGCTTGTATTTATCATTTTTATTATTTGGGCACTTCGCCTCTTTTGATTTTCTCTTTTCGGGGAGGCTTTATCTTGGAGTCTTATTCTTGGAATCTTTTTCGTCTCTTAGGATAATTTAGTCTTTGTTACCTATACCTAACTGCCTGATTTTCCCGGGAGCACAGTCTTCAACTTGCGAATAGGGTTGTCCTGGTAGCTCGTCCAATTATCAGTTGTGATACTCTAGGTTTGCCTCTATTTGCCGGAGAATTTTATTTTCTACTTTTTCCAATGTCTTGCTCCCTAGCCTTTGAAGGACCATATTCAGTGTCTCAAGTCCTGCTCTTGCGTGCAGTTACGTCTGCCGAATATAGTCCATTCTGCTCGTGCCAGCTATAAGCAAGGTAGCATTGTTCTAGACTCTCTGCATAAATCTGAGAGAGGTGGAACTAGCTGCCTACATTACCACTGCTGGGTAGACCAGTGTTCAGCGCACCAGGACAGTGCACAGCTTCTTGGTGTTTTGGGGGCTGAGGTTTCTGAACCTGTGCAGTTTTCCAAGTTCTCCTTTGGCTAGGGAGATTCAGTTGTTGATGTGCGTCTTATACCCTGTTGGGGTGAAGCGTAGACCCAGGACTTTATCCTCGGTGTAGTACGGGTAAATTTCATCTGCGACTATGACGTCGTCTTGTTTCCGGCGGTTTACTGGAAGGATCTGGAACTTCGTCCAAAACGAAGAACATCTCGTTAACATCAAGCAGCATTTTAAGGATAACTCCGTGTTAAAATTTACTTATGAATTGAGCATAGGCAATAAACTTCCTTTCTTGGATGTTGAGGTCCATAGCATCATTGGCAACTACATCACTAAAGTACATAGGAGAAGTACGGACATACATCCGCCGAGCTTACAAATGCTGCTCTACCCGGGAAATTTTCCACTATGAGATTACAAGAGTAAAGCAAATACTTGTGAATAATAGTTTCTCAAACAGCATGATTAATAAACAGCTCTTATCATTTTTAAATAACCATTACAAACATGCGGATAAAACTGTAAGTAATCATGGAGAGGTCAATAACATCAAAGTGTACTACAGAAACCAGATATCCACGGCCTACAAAATAGATGAAAAATACATCAAGGAGATTATTAACCGTAACATCAAGGTTACAAATCAAATCAATAAAATCCTACTCATCATCTATTATAAAACTACAAATAACATCAGCCCTAACTCCTCGAATTTCAAGTCAACCACCATAGTTTTGCGAGTTCACCTGCCCCAATAAAGACTGTAATCTTTATAATATCTCTAAATATATTGGCATGACAACTACCACAGTTTAAAGGAGATTGACAAAGCAATCTACAAAGCGGAGGGCCAAAAAATTATATGGAGAGTGTACATGATATTAACTTAACGAGAGATATGCTCATTGACAACACCATTATTAAAAGAAAAGAGGTTAATAAAGCGAGGCTTAACATCTTAGAAGTCATTTTAATAAAAGAAGATAAGCTAGTCATCAACAGTCAAGCGACAAGCTGGAATCATACGTTGAAACTATTTTAAAAATTCCACGCACAAGAGTGGTCCATTTCCTCTAACGTTACGTTTAACCAAGGACAATAAATACCCCTTAAAAAACGTTTTCTTTCACTTGATTACATATCCAATTAGATACATAAGATTCATCGTAGACCCATCGTACGGCACCGATCTCTTCTCAAGTTCTCCGAAGGTGTTTATCACCGGGAGGAAAAGGAATGAGAAGCCCCCCCGGAAACGTGAACTTGCCACACTTTTTCTCCCTACGGGGATTCCAAAATCGAAGACAATTTACGGAACTACACATAGCCGACCCATGTCTGGCTAATCCCCGCCTGCGGCCCCCTCATCGGGGCATGGGAGCGGAAATGAACTGAACTGCCATTCACCTAGTCTCGCTCCAACTATGTCGGTCCACTTTGATAGACATAATTGGAGACGTAAAGGAAAGCAGGTTTGAGGATTAGCCCACTGTGGAACTCTACAAAAGAGACCACCCGGTTAGGAGGCGATGCTAAAAGCTTTTGGGAAGAGTTCGCTCTAATCTCTAAGGGTAGTTTCTGGCCAGTACCACAGGGGGACATGCAACCGACCCTGTGTAAGTTATAAGCAGCATCGATAACCAAACCCCAGACGAGAGGGCTCCCCCGGGCGGTGATAGTTGACTCTATCACCATCCATCATTAAGTCCGCTACTTTTCACCCATCTAAACGGCCTCCCCGGGTTCACCCTCTATCATTCATCCATTTCATCCAGTGGGTCATGTTCATGGGAACTTCTTGCAACGAGGAAGAGGTGGCTTTCAAAGCACTTTGCCAAAAAGAAGAATTAGACACTACAGTAAGGCAAATACAGCGACGAACATTCAGAAGCTACAGGAAGAAAACATCAACCCAGCCCCAATGGGCGACCGAGATGGAGCAAAGAGGGACCCCCTACGCATCCTCCCTAGCAGGGAGAAACCCTCCCGAGAACAGACGCTGAAGTACATATATGCAGACATAGGAGTGATCCCCCTACGGTTTAAAGACCAATACAATGGTTACGTGGTGCTTTGCAAAACTGAAAAAGACCTCGATCTCCTTCTGAGTGAAGGCGCAGCCAAAAAACTCTCCAAAATCGGACTTGAACCCCGGACGCCACCTGACGTGTAAACAAAAAGGTCAGTACGTATCTCACAGCCTGAGCCTCGACTATCCCAGATATTATTTTAAATAATCAAAACTTTAATCTAAATCACCACACACAGCCAGGCTTCGCATAATTACCACCATCTCAACTTCTCCCATCCAAATAAAAATATCACGCAGAAAAGCAACCAGCAAAACAAACTAGGATGGATACAGAAAGTACTTAAACACAATAGAAACAGGATCCCTTAACAACCAAAGTAAAGAGGAAATAGATACCCAACTACAGTTATATTGGTTGGTTATATTGTGAATATAACTCCCTTAATTGAACTATTCACAATGTAACCAACCAATACTTCAATAGATTAACTAGACAACCGACCAACCGAACAAATTTCGTTACTAGTTTTATATGTTTAGTTAGTTGATTTTTCAACTCCCACGATAAAGTTTAGTCACTTTGTTCATTCTGATTTGTTTTCGGTTTTTTTTTTTTGTTTTTTACAATTTAATATAATAGGTTATTTTTTGTTTACTTCAGTAACTTTTAATATGTGATATTCAAGTCAGTTTATGTTATAATTTCACTTTCTATTATTATTATTTTTTTTAAATCAAACTGGGTAGTATTATTTAATTCTATACATTGTTATTAGTGTTTTTACTTGAATTTTAATAATTGTCAATTTTATTGTTTTAACTTGCCTTTTTCCGCTTTTTTAGCCATTAGTTAATGCATTCTTTAACTGTTATCAATTAATGTTCCTTCTCCTTCTCATTAGTCGCCATAGTCGCTGAAGATGGTCCTAGTAAAGATCAGAAACGTCCGGCCAATAAATGATTAGTGTAATCACCTGGGTCTTCCTATTCCTGCTACATATCAGATTCCCCCCAAAAAAATCAATTACTAGTATATATATATATATATATATATATATATATATATATATATATATATATATATATATATATATATATATATATATATATATATATATATATAATATATATATATATATATATATATATATATATATATATATATATATATATATATATATATATATATATATATATATATATATATATATATATATATATATATATATATATATATATATATATATATATATATATATATATATATATATATATATATATATATATGGTTGGGACGTAAGTAATGTCTGATTTTCTATGATAAATTTTTATATAGTATTTACAAACATAGCGCCTGTTGTTAACGTTTTAGAATGCAACAATGAGTAATTATAACTTTCTCTTTCAGAAAAATATTGTTCACATTCTTTCATTGGTTTTACCCCTATATTCTCCCATCTAAAGTTATAAGATTTATAAATAGGCTAGTGCAATTATAGCCGCAATATCGATTTAGATCTTTCATTGGGATTATGCAATAAATGGAAGAAGTCGCAGGATGTGGTTTTCCCCTTTCTAAAATGGAGATTTCAGTCCCAAAGACAGACCAATTAGAAGGTCGTTCGAAGTAACTTAATTGCGAAGAATTAGCAGCTGTTGTCCCGGCAAATCCTGCTAAATGTTTTTGGAAACTCGCACAACAATTTAACATAACCCATACGATTGCCTCACGCCAAGTGAAAGAGATTGGAAAGGTTCCCATGATTATAAATGGGTCCTGCACACACTGTCCCCGGCGAATCTGTAACAACGTGTTGCTTACGGTGAGTCATTGATTTCACCACACCTTCACGGTCTATTTTGGGGCAGGCTGAATATTGGTGGTGAGAAGTGGATCCCATATCATAGGGTAGACGCCACCGTTCGTTGATACGTCGATGAAGCAGAATTTCTCAACAACTGTGACTAGGCCTGCATCCAAAAAAAGATCAGGTTCAGTGCATTGTGGTATATTGAAGAAATTATCCATTAATGCTAATCTCTACTACAATCAGCTTCATAGTTTTAAAGCCGTTTTGGGCTAAAGGCAACGCTGCCTAGTCAATAGAAGGGCTGTCCTCTTTTAACATGATAATTCCTGTCCTTACACAGCTCGAATGACTAAAGATGTTTTGGGGTAACTGGGTTGGGTAATAATGCTTCATCGTTCACATTTTCCCGACCTTGCTCCTTATGATTATTACTTCTTATTTAGGGATTACAGAACCATTTTGCATTTTGATTGTCTTAGGTTGACATCAAGAGAAGACGTTGAGAATTAGTTTGATTCATATTCTGCATCAGAACCTAAAAGATTTTACAAACGTCATTTATAATCTTGTCGAGACAGGGAAGGAGATTCTCAGAAGCAATGGAGGTTATATTTCTAAATAAACTTTTTCATAGTCATTAGTTCTTCATTTTAAATTTATACTCTATGATCTGTCATTAATCTGGTTCCATGCGGTTTGTTGGCTTCATTTGATATATATATATATATATATATATATATGAATTTTTCATGAACGCGAAAGAGTGATTAAAATGAAGCCAACAAACCGCAGGGAACAGAAAACGGGAAAATTTTCTTCGGAAATATTATTTCCTATTTGCTAAGCAAATACTCTTGCCATTCCTTCCAATATATCTCAGATTTCACCTCTTTTGAATTATCCCTCCTTTGACACTAACCCTATCAATTATTTTTAGCCGTTTTGCCGATTCCATCATACTTAGAAAGGTCAGAGGTTATCTTAGATGTGGAGAGAGTTGGAGATCTGTAAATAAAGTTTAATTGTTTAATTTAAGAAGCTCGCCTAATCTCGCGATTCAGAAAATCTCCCAATAACTTTCTATTTCTATATTTGAAGAGATTTTTCCATTTTTCCTTGGAAATTTGCACTCATTTTGTAAACTTTTGGCTTACATTCTTACCCAAGAACATCCTCCTCATATATTATATTTATCTATCTATCTATCTATCTCTCTCAATATATATATATATATATATTTGAAAAAATCGAGAATACGAATGAAACTCATTATAGGCGAGAATATCCTATTTATACAATCATTAGTATTTTATATGTTTTCTTTTTTGCTTTTATAACCGCTTTAATCCGTTTCTGCATATTATTTTGCTATTTAATGTGTGATATTAACGTTTATTCCTAGTTTTTCAGTGATTATCTTAGTGTTAACTTACAAGTGGTATTTTGTTTTTTAAGTGTCTCAGAAGGAACATATTCCTGCAGCTCAAAGTGCTCAAATCATTGCTTTGACCAGAGAGGGATTATCACAAGTCAAATTTGCAAGAAAATTGAAATGCTCAAGAAACGGCATCCAAACAACCATTAAAATTTAAAATGAGAGCAATTCTTTTAAAAACCGTGATGCTCAAGGTAGCAAAAGGTGTACAACTCCAAGGGAAGAAAGGTTGCTTTCTGAGTACATGTCTGGCCAATAGGATAATAACGCACAGTGAGAAGGTTATTAGAAGCTGGGCTCAAAGGATGTAAGGCTAGAAAGAAACCATGGCTGTCTCAAGTGAACAAGAAGAAGCGATTTTCTTGGGCAAAAGAGCATCAAGATTGGACTGATGATCAGTGGACTGCAGTTGTTTGGTCTGATGAAAGCAACTTTGAAGTAGGTACTCCACATTATTTTCCACCATTTTATTACACTTGTAACCATTTTTATTTGAAATAAAAATTTTCTTGGATACAAAATCTGATCTGTAAAATTTGTATTTCTCCTCAGAACTTTGGAACCCCTGGAGCTGTTTATGTTCGTCGAAGAGTTGGGGAAGTTTATGATCCGAGATGTGTTGTGCCAACAGTCAAATTTGGAGGGGGCATTGTAATGTTTTGAGGCTGCATGTCGTCCTCAGATCCAGGATTGTTGTTCCCGTGTGAGGGCAGAATAAATTCCAACACTTACACCCGCATGTTAGAGCAGGTTTTTCAACCTTCTTTAGGTATAATTTTCAATGATGACCTACCAGATGGTGTAATCTTCCAACAAGACAATGCTCCATGCCACATGTCTATTCTCAAAGGGTTGGTTTAAAAAGAAATGGGTAACGTTGATGGAATAGCTTCATCAAACTTCAGACCTCAACCGCATTTAACATTTGTGGTTACACTTGGGCACAAGATGAGGGCGCAAAACTGTTCAAAAAGTGAATTAACAGCCCAAATCCATATGAAGATGGGGTGAAAATTCAGCCAACCACCTGTGCCAACTTAGTCTCAGGTATGAAAAAACGATAAAAGTGGTTATAAAATCAAAAGGAGAACACATCAAATATTACCTATTGATACATTATAGGCAAAAATTTTTATTTTCATTATTTCAATGTTTCAAGTAGGAAATAAATGAGTTTCCATCATATTCTTCACTTATTCTTACCTGCCCTATATTTTTGGCCAAGGCCTTATATATATATATATATATATATATATATATATATATATATATATATATATATATATATATATATATATATGGTAAAAAATGACGATATAAAATACAAAAAGTTACTCAAATTAAAAAGGAATAGAACAAATTTAAACTTGCAATATTAAATATAATCAAGTACAGACCATGTAGATAAATCAAAAATTAAAAAATAACAGGGATTTAAAAGGCAAGAGTATCAAAGTATCAATCTAATCTAACCACTAATGAAACTAAAAACAAAACCAACCAAAAGTAAATAATTAAACTATAATATTGCTTACCGATGAAATTCAGGTGAAATCACAGTGAAGAAATTATAATAGGAGTGGTTGAAGAAGGATAAGATTTTGATTGGTTGTTGAATAAGAGAATGTTGGTTGGTTGTTGAGTGAGGTAATTATAATTAAGAAATAAGAAGGGGAACAGCGGTATAATCTATGTTGAGTGTAGGACATGTTCTCTGTATCAGTAGGGATTGCAAAATTCTTAGACTATATTCATTGTTATTGCGACCAATTATTTTAAAATTATCGATGGAACATTCTGTCTTGCATTGTATAATATGATTTCCAATTACAGAAGCCTCCTTCTTTGACAATTTTTTTCCTGTACGATGGCTTATTCCCATGTGAAAACAAAACCTATCTCTTAATGAACGAACCGTACTACTAATATAGGTTCCTTGCAAACATCATGGACAACTAAAAGCATAAACAAGAGGAAGTTTGCCTTTTGACGAGAAGAAACTTCATATCTCTCTCTCTCTCTCTCTTTATATATATATATATATATATATATATATATATATATATATATATATATATATATATATACTTATTTAGTGAGCTTACTACCTCTCTTTTGTTAAGCGGGAGTACCCAGGAATGTGGAATGCTACTCCTTCCACTCGGCGGCTCCATAGGTCCTCTGCGATCAAATAGAGTATGTTGCGCGCTTATGTGAAGTTAGGCAATCAAGAAGAAGTGGCTTTATATCTTACGTGCCTTGATTTTGCCTGGTGCATAGTGGCGTTTAAGTAAGGTTTATTATGCATTTGTACTGTTGTATAATGGGAGAGTTTCCCGCTCGCAGTTGGAAAGATTTTTCTTTGTGGTTTATGTGGTAGGGGATATTATTGAGGGAGAGATTGTTTAGGTGCCTTCTGGTGTTGATTCACTGAGTGTTTTTTTTATTAATTGTGCTTGGTGGGAGGTGGCTAGACGTTGTTTATCTAGGGTTGATTGTATGGTGGAGGATATTCTTTTGGGGATATTGGTGATGGCATTGGTTGTGAGGTAGTCGAGTGTAAATAATGGTATTGTTGATTTATTGCAGATGCTGTCGTCCAGTTTACTGTGAGCCAGTGTTCGAGTTAGTTTATGTAAGGCTGCAGTGTTCTGGTAGCGGTGTTGATTCTACGGTATTGTCCTGCTATTAGAAATTACTCTGCTTGGGTGTTAATGGGAAATATCAGTGAGTCTGGTGTTGGGATGTCATAAGTGAATAAGTTGAAGAGTAGGTTTTAAAGAATGACTCCCTAGGGGAAGCCATTGTAGAGGGGCTGTATAAGCGATTTGTATGTTTCGGGTATCACCTATGTATCCTTGTTTGCCGAATGTGATGTTTGACCTCCATCTTGTGTCATTGTTGGTGAGGGTGTTGTCGAGGATTTTGTGAGTTAGGGTGTTTTGGGGTACTTTGTCGAAGGCTTCGTTGATGTCGATGCCTGTGAAGATAGTGCGTGAAGTGGTGGTGTTTATAGAATCTATTTGAATGTGTTGTGTGAAGTTGGTTAGGAGGGTTATGGTATGATTCTGCATGAGGTATGTTTAGACCTATTAATTTTTCCATTATATTTCAAGGGTTTAAGCTAGTGTGAATAGTAGGGAGAGGGGCCTGTATGAGTTGGGTTGCGTTTGGAAGGGGGTTGCCTAACTCGAATATTAGGATGATTTGTGCTTGTATTAGTGTTGTTAAACCAAGTGTATTTGAAGATGGCTAAAATTGATGTGTAGCATTAGTGTTTTAGATGAATGTTTGATTAGTGTATTTCAAGTTTCTGAAAGATTTTATGGCTAGATAGACATTTTGGGCGAGTGAAAAGGGGTTAATTGGACCTTAGTAAATCGTATATTTTTTGATAGCTATTGGATTTGTCTGTTTTGTCTATGTGGTAATAAGAAGATAAGGTTGAAGTAGTGTTTCATTAGGTTGTTGCAGTGTTGTTTTGCTCAGGCTATTTTGATCTGTTTGTTAATCAGCGAATCTTGAGTGGGAGCTGGGGTTGAGTGTGATGTATATATTTCATTTATTGTTCTCCAGAGTCGTGTTGTGTTTGTTTTATTGTACTTAGATATTTGTTCCAGTTTTCTGTTTGTTGTTTTAATATTAAGTTGGTGATATGCGTATTGAGTAGTTGGGTGTATTGTAATTTTTGTTATGTGTCTGTTTTGTTTTGTTTTCGTATGTTTCTTCTTTCGATGCAGTCTGATATTTCTTTAGCGTAATTTGGCTGGTATGTTTTTCTTTGTTCATGTGGGTGTGTTTTGTGCTGGCTTCGTTCATTGTTTTATTTTGTATGTCTGGAATTTGTCGAGGGTAGTTGTCAATGGAGAAATCGTGTATTCTTTCTTCTTTATGGCTAGTGTAATTGGCCAAGTTAACTTCTTTTGCACAATGTGTATGCTGTCTTGAAAGAGGTTGAGCAAGTGTGTGTGGTTTAGTGTCTTAAGATCTTCGGCATGTGTTCGGAGGAGAGGTGCAACCTAAGCCAGAAAACACAGTTCTTTATATGGAAAGTTACAGAGCGCTAGAATCCGAAACATCTTGGACCCAGATTGGTTCTAAATCTATCAAGGGAACGTCTTAATTAATAAGGGATGAAACATCATTCTTAGTAAAGGGCCTTAGTTTTATTAATAGTAGATAATGCACAACGGCTTTTTGTGTTATGAATACGATACAATTTTTCAACGAAGCATAATGCGAGAGTAGACTTGTGCCTGTTTAAATTCAGTTCGAAATAGGGATAATTTCTCCTTATGACAGGGTGTATAATCAAACCCTTTATAAAACAATGGAAATACAATTTCCCCCACTAATTTTTACTTAAATACTTTGTTCTTATCGTATTGAGAGATAGCAGACCCATGCATTAAATAAATACCAATTTCACGCTTCTATGAGTATGGTGGAAAATACTGTATTATTGATAAGGAACCACCGGTCTTCTTGCTATATTTTTACCTCTAGGCAACTTCCATACACCCGCAAATATTTGATAAGTATTAATGCTGCTTTATACTCAAGATCTTCCTTAATGCTCGTGTCCAAAGTTCAAGGCAGACACAAATCCGTAGTGAATTATTTTCGGTCCTGGGTTAATGGCGATCAATAGACCAGGTTTTGCACTGAGCAATTACCAATTTCCATTTGATGGTTTTAATGTGCCTAATGGTAAGTAGGAAACCCAACACGATAAGTCTCGATTTGATTTTTTTAAGTGAAAAAAATGTTGCCACCAACGAAAGATCTTTAAATATATATATATATATATATATATATATATATATATATATATATATATATATATATATATATATATATATATACAGAATGTGCTAAAGGTCAAAATAATAAAAGAATGATGGGGGACAAGCCTGGATTTTCAGGATTAACAGTATGAATGCTATGGAGTTTTGTATGTTGAAGTCTTTGATCCATTGTAATAAAATTAAGAGGTTTATGGATTATAATATTATATCTATGACATTTCACAATAGATATGCAAGCCTTCTATATAATCACTATATAATTATGTAGAAGTCTAAATACTGCGTACATATGTGTACACAGAAACACTCCGACACAAAGCAACGTGCCCTCTCGTATCCCTAAAATGCACCTCTCGCCTCGAATTCCCCGTCGCCTTTTTTCGCACCGCCGTAAACTCAGAGAGGGCTCGTAGGCGTGAAAGAAATACCATTGGCCCAAAGATGAAAAAAAGGTCTTTCGCGCGACGATACGGATTTTACGAGAATTTGATTCTTTCTCTCGATTCTGCTCGTAAGAGAAATAAAAGGAAGACTTCTCCCTGGAATCAAGCACAGAAGCTCTTAGACCTACGTCGAGTGTGTGAAACTCAATCCACATATAAAATCATTCACCCGCTGCAAGGAAGGAACTTCTCGGCGAATTGGTTGTTGCCGTCACGGTACTTGTAGGTGCATTACTTCTTGCAGCCTACCGTCCCTTCAGAGTCTGAGGTTACACAGGACCTCCCTCTGTGGATTACCCTAGACGTAGCTAGGTAATCGGTTTTGGCTACCCACTCCAGGAGCCTAATAATCGGACAGGCACTTCGAGGAAGAAGAGGTCTGATTTGAGTCACCGTTTGCCTCACCTTCGTGATCCGGCATAGGATCATTATATCACCGGTCTAGGATTACCCTCTCATTCGGTAGCCTTGGATGGCCAGACAAGGTGCAATCATCGTTGCCAGAAGAAGAACTTCACCGTCATTCTCAAATACATTTATGAACTCAAAGGTATCGTTAATTGAATTATCCCCACCCCTAACTTCACCAGTTTATTTGTGAACTAGAATTCCCATCCCGAGCCCATAACCTCGAATATTAGAATTGCTTACTTAATTCAGTGTTTAACTCAATAATAATATTCCATTCGTTATGGTGGGTGCCATTAAGACGCGAGCACCCTAGTGAGTAATTTGCAAGTAATCCCTACGACATTTTGTAGACTTATTTATTCAGTGCAAGATTAATCCTATTTATATTTTTATACGCTGTGTTTATTTCAAATTCATGTACATTAAAGATTATTATTTTTTTATCTGTGTGTTTAACTAATTTGGACGATCATTTGGCAATTATAAAGCAATCCACTCCGCTTAAATCTCAATATTCCACCGACCCACCCATGGTTGGCTTTTACTGAGTGGGGAACACACTCAGGGAATCATCATCTTAATTTTGATCAAAAGGGTACGCACCTGGGCTATTCTTATTAACCGGAAGTGGCTAAGGTAGGTGTATTGGATACTCTTCACCTGGGTGTGGTAATAAAATACATGTCCAGGAAGTGGGACTGGAATTACCCACTCACTAAACCTCGACAAATTACATGAATTAACGGAAACATTGTGTTTGAGCACCCTCCGACGTCAACCTAAGAAATACTCAATGATTGTGAATTATTGTTCACAACTTATTTATTATGTAATTTCAATAGTACATAAAGGGAATTTTTTAAATATAATACTTTTTTTATTACCTTTTTTATTGTCATCAATTCGTATTTATGTGTATCGTACATCAAAAAAGCCTAAAAAAATGGTTGATATATAAAAAAATAAATACCAAAGATAAGTCCCTCTTTACTATAGAACCCTTACTATACAAATACTAATTGTGGCAAGTCATTTCGCATTTCGGCTCGAAAAATAAAATTGAAAAGGTAGATTTATCGTTTAATACCACAAAGTAACTTTGATAATTCTTCCATTCGGAATAAATATTTACTCTTCTAGCAAATATTTGCCATCAGCAGAGCACTCGATTCTCGCCACATGACCTTGAAACTTAGCCTACATGAAGCTTTGAAGGAGAGAAAAAAGAAAAGCTATATTAAAAAAAATGGTTGATTCGAAACTTTTATATCTTAAAACGGGTGATTAAATGGTTGCAGGTAGCCAACGCCAAGGTCAATTGAACCGTAAAATGCCGTCCAGAGAAAATCGAAGAAAAAATGAGACGATAAAAGTCAGGCTGCTTTCAGTAAAGGCTTGGTTGATCCTTTCATAACGTTGAGTAATGTCTTTGAGATTCCAAGATAACCCATTTGTTGTTTAGACGGTCGTAAAACAAGAAGGATTAGGATCCATAATGTCATTCCTGCTAGCTAAAGCCAATTTCAGTTCCTATATCTAGGTCGTGTAATAGTCGAGTTACTGAGGAGGATGGATTATATGACAGGATGCGAGGGATGAGAGTAAATACATTGAATACAGGGTGAGACTGATGATAGAGGACAAAAAAGAATGATAACATTGGTCATGAGAAACAAGGTAATTCAGTGAGAAGAGAATGGGAAGAGAACACAGATAATTATCGGAGAAAAAAAGAACATTTGTACGTTTTTAACTTCCCCTGAGCTCATTTTTGTATAGCTTTTGTCATGGGATCATTTTAGCCAAGGCTTATAACCAATGACGGCTTCTGTGGTAGGAATCATTCTTGCCAAAGTCTTTGGATAACTACACCTCCTTCTTCCCCTACGATTACTTTTATTCTTTCTATTACTATTAATATTCTTCATCATAACTAATAGTACTACCTCATCCTACAACTATCAATCACCCCCTAGTACAATAATCCTACCACTATGCTAATTCATGCTACTACTACTATTCCTTCTCTTCTAATTGTACGCTTACCACTTTTCTCCAACTTGCTTAAAACAGGTCTTCAATTCTTATACCCTAAGAGGTTTGGGTCCAAATGTTTTATAGATAAGATCAAAACCAAATTTGATAGAAAGAGGAAGAAAGTAAAACAAATAATGTAGGGAGTAGCATAAATTAACATTAATAATGTACATAGGACCAGATATTAAGATAAATAATGTAGAAAGGAGCATAAATTAACATTAATAATATACAAAGGACCAGATATTAACATAAATAATGGAGGAAGGAGCAGAAATTAGTAATAGTAAGAGATAGGCAGAAATTAATATTAATAATGTAGAGAGGAGCAGAAATTAACACTAATTATTTGTGAAGGAGCAGAAATTAACACTAATAAACTAGGAAGGAGCAATAGCAAAAGGCAATACTAATAATGTTAGACTGAGCAGAATTTAACACAAATAATGTGTGGAATGAGCAGAAATTGACATTAATAGTATAGGAAAGAGCAGAAGTTAACACGAATGATGTAGCGAAGACGGAAATTAACATTAACCATGTAATAGTGAGTATAAATTAACACTAAAAAAGTAAGAGTGAGGCAAATATAATGTTAGTAATGTAAGAAGGAGCATAAATTGAAACTAATAATGTAGGGAGCTGAAATTTAAAATAATCTCCAGGAAGGATCAGAAATTTGCGCTAGAATGTAGGAACGGGAAGAAATTAACAGTAAGAGAAGATGTAAAAATTTACAAGAATAATGTAAGGATTCAACATTGTTTAAAAAAAATAATGTAGGAGAAGCTGAAACGAAAACTATTAATGTAGAAGGAACCAGAGTTTAAAACAAATAAGGTAGAAAGAAGCAGTAATTAAGACTGATACTATAGGAAGGAGCATAATTTAACATTAATATTTTAGGATAGAGCCAAATTTAACAGTAATAATGTAAGAAAGATTATAAATTAACACTAATAATGTAAGGAAAGAACATAAATTAATATGTAGCAAGGAGCAGCAAGTAACACTAAGAATGATGGAAGGAGCAGAAATTACCACTAAAATTGTCGGAAGGAACAGAAATTTACACTAGAAATGTAGGAAATAGCAGAATTAAAACTAATTATTTAGGAAGGAGCAGGAATTAACACAAATAAGGTATGAAGAAGAATTTAAACCTAATATTGTGAGAAAGAGCAACCATCCTCCAGTAGTGGGGGGGAAGTGACGAAGCCATGCCTTATATATATATATATATATATATATATATATATATATATATATATATATATATATCAGCGGCAACTCCTGTACTCAGGGTGTTCGGGCTTAGCCCGAGTATAAATTTAGTAAAGTGAACGTGTATTTGCAAGCTGATTTAATTTCTGCTAACACTGTCTTCAAGTAAGTAATTGCAGCCAATAAATCGGGCTCCTTTTATTGAACCTGTTCGCATTTCATATATTTTCGTTCAGCGTCTGGTGGTCACCTTAGAGGTGCCCTGTATCAAAAAATATCATTTGTAGCAGTTCTCTCGACATCGTTCACACGCACTTAACTCGGGCTCAGAAGTTACAGCCCGAGCTGTTATCTATAATCGTAAAAATTAAAAGTAATTAAAATTCAATGTTTTCCTGAAACAATAGATTTATATAAAGATTAGTATTTGAATTCCAATATATAAAAGATTTCTGTTCTAAAATATTCTTAAAGGAACGAAAAATTATCCAGAAACTCGGGCTAATACAAAAAAATCTCTTAGTTTTATAAGACTAACTGGCCTCTCGTGTCAAAAGTAAAGTTCCGGCGACAGAATATTATACGAGTTCGTCATCAAACCAAGACGACTGGAGTTGATGTATAAATAAAGTATGTCTTATTGTTAAATTATCAGTGCACATATAAGTCTGCGGTGGCCATTATGTTTCTTTCCTTCTTTTATACATGCGGCTTATGCGAAATCTGTGATGAGTCCAGAGTGACGCTCATGACCTGGAGTAGCCTCTCATATACGAGGAGCAGTCAATAAGTTTTGCAATTCGGATATAAGGAAACGAGATATGAGGAAAAGTGTTTTATTATTTTTGAAGATAACTACCCTCGAGTTCAATGCACTTGCGCCACTTGTCCCTGAGGCTTCAAAGTCCCGACAACCAGAAATCTTCCGACTGCTGTTCAATCCACTCCTGCACGGCGAGCTGGACATCTTCATCGTCTCCAAACCGGCGTCCACGCACTGTAGCCTTGAGCTGGCGAAATAAAAAGTAGTCGCTAAGGGCCAGATCTGGACTGTAGGGGAAGTGGTTAAGCTCCTCGAATCCGCACTCACGTAGGGCAGCTTGTGCAACTTTGGCCTTGTGGACTTTGACGACGTTGAGGTCGATCATGAAGCGTGAGGTTTCTAGGGAACCAACGTCCATGACCTTAGTCATGAACATATTGTCGTGGATGATGTTGATAACACTTCCATGTGATATTTCAAGTTCTCGCTCGATTTCTTCGACCTTCACCCGTCGATTTTCGAGGATGATCCTCTCCACACGGGCTACATTATCCTCGTTGATCACGTCTGATGGGCGTCCTGTACGGGGGTCATCTTTAAGGGACTCACAACCATGGCGGAACTCTCTATTCCAGCCAACAATGGTTGCATAGGAATGGGCGGTGTTGGTGTAGACTGCAACCATGCGTTCATGCATCTCCTTTGCATTATTGCCTTCTGTGGTCAAAGATTTGATCACTGCGCGGTGCTCAACCTTCTCCATTGTTGAAAGATTTGCCACTGACGATCTGCGATCAGCTACTTCTTCTTAAATAGACGAGGCAGGAGCGTGCGGCTGCAGGTCCTGACTTGTCATAACTTGTCCTAACACCCCCACACACAGCCTCCTCCTTCCTCTGTTTTGCCCTACCGATTCGTAAAACATATTGACCGCCCCTCGTATATACATATATATTTTTTTTTAAATGATATTTCAGTAACCTCCTTCTTATTCATGACAATTTTCATTACTATGCAAGATACTTTCAATCTTACTTTTTTGAATGTAAAAAATGGAATTTAGATAACTTTTATAGTTTTCTTGCACTTCACAACAATGACAACATGGGTAAAAAAAAAACGAATATCAAGATAAATATTATTTTATTGTGCAATATCATACAGGAATTTTCACTTTCTTACCAAAGCCTACAGGAAGGAACATGTCATATTATGGATATCTCTATTTACAGTTCCTCAGTAAACATAATGACGTTTTCAGAAAAATAACGTATTCTCATTAGAGCTTGTTACTGTGAAAAGGGGTGGAAGACTGGAAGAGTATTGCGACAATTTCCTGGAAAAATGTGGAAAACTCATGCTTTGGAATAACTCTTAAAAAAGATTCGTGCAACGGGAAGCACTAACAGAAAACCAGGAAGCGGTAGACCTAAAACAGCTTCAGAACCTGGAAATGTCAATTAATTAACGATAGCAATGCCTCTCATTAAGATAAACATAAAGTCATTTACGGCAAAGAAAATTGCTAAAAACTTGAATATTGAAAGGAGTTCTGCACAGCGAATAATTAAGAGTCAAAAGCTAAAAGCCTTTAACGGTATAGTATTATCTAGAAAAAGTGGTACTCTTAAGGAGAAAAGAAAAATAAGATGCAGACAGCTACTTGATAACTTCCTTGTCGCTGATGTTAAAAGTATCGTCTTCACGCCTGAAAAAAAATTCACTTTAGAAATTCCGCGAAACTGCCAAAATGATGTTACCTACGGGCGTGGTAAAAAGTGTGAAATTTCGATAAACATATTCTATCATGAAACTTCAAGATTTTCCCAAAAAGTTATTATATCTGCAGGGGTCTCTTAGAATGACAAAACAGATGTTCATTTTATTAATACTGAAAAGACAAAAGAGAATTCTGCTAATTACATTAAACTCTTGAAAACAAAGTTGCTGCCTGATTGTCGTTGTCTGTAGAAAGAAAATGACTTTATTTTGCCAAAGGATCGAGCACCTTCGCATAAAAGCCACGCAACACAATCGTTTTTAATTAACAATACGCAAGATTAATAACGAAATATGAGTGGCCACCGCAAAGTCCAGATTGTAACCGCATGGATTACTCAATTTGTGAATTACTAAAAGAAAAGGTGTACCGAGGTCGGAGAGAAAAATCACTGAACAAGAATTGAAAAGCAAAATACGTGAATCTTGGCAAAAAATTGGCATCAATAAGGTAAGAAAATGTTTGTGTGAGTGGAAAAAAAAAGACAGATTAGTGATTTGTCAAAGGGGTGGTCCAATCGATAGTTTGTTGTAAGTAAGTTAAATTTCTGATTATTTATTTCTTTGCCCATGTTGTTATTTTTGTGAAGTGCAAGAAAACCATAAAAGATATCTAAATTCTGTTTATGCATTCGAAAAAAGGAAGATTTAAACTATCTTACATATGAAAATTGTCATGAATAGGAAGGAGGTTACCGAGATATTATTTTTAAAAAATGCGTCATTTTGGGGGCCACCCGATATATATAAATGGCCGACCACACTCAGGATCGCAGAATCAATATATATTAAATCTTTGAAACCTACTATTAATTCAGATAATTCGTCAGTTCCTCTTCATGTCCTGTAAAAACCACAACCTACCAAACCATACTCAATAATATTGTTCAAATATTCGTCAGTCTGAAATATTTCACCACTTAGTGTTAAAGTGTGTTCTTCACTATAGTTACCAAAAAACCTTTTGTATATCATAACTTTGCAGTATTATTTATTTAAATTGCATAGAGTGAATTAATCATTCACCCTAATTTCCAGAGTTATTACAATCAATTCATGTATGTAATCTGAAGCTATATTTCTCATTATTGTTAAATTGCTAATGAATTGTCATATATTCCTAGGAACCAGAAGATGAGCGCACAATCTCGAAGCGTTGTTTTGAATAAATGGATTTAGAAAAATAATTAGATTATTTTTCGTCATTGGCTTTATATTGAATATATATATATATATATATATATATATATATATATATATATATATATATATATATATATATATATATATATATATATATATATATATATATATATATATATATTTACATTGGGCACCACAATTAAATTCATCTTGACTATTTTACGGACAATGTTACCAATTATTTGCAAGCATTTTTAATATTAGTATACAATAGGCCTTAATTTGTATCATTAAGCACATGTGCATTTTTAAGTGAATCAGTTAATTGATGCTTTTAATATACCTTCTCAATCCCAGCATTTAAGCTGATTTTTTTCAGCAGAACTTCTCATCTTTGTTCTTTCTAACTAATCTTGATTTTTATACTCTTTGAGGTTTCTTCTATCAGCTCTTTTTCTCGTATCCCAAACTTAGGTGCAGTCAGCGACGTATAAAATAGAATAATTAAAAGTTATAGATTTTCCTCCTACTAATTCCTATTTCGTTATGAGATGAATCTAACCGAAAATACTAAAGTTTCCCATATTAAGTATTTACATTTTCTCTTTGTTTTAAAGGGCAAACTACGGCATTGTATTTCATACCTGTGACCACATGAGGGTCGAATTGTTTCATGAGTTTCTCGTTACGGATTTTGTTTCATGTTAACAGGAAATGATGAAAGACAGCAACGGTAAGTAGTAGCAAACTGGCCACAGGAATTGTTCATTGGTTTATGATTCTTTAATTAGGTTATTACTATTGTAATATCTGCGTATTATTCTTCTTGTGTATCTAGGTTAACTTTCATGTCTCTGTCATTTCCCTGAGTAAAGATTAAATGAACTTCTGTGGATTTTTTATTAAAGAGTTAATGTCATACCTGATGACCATTTGACACCGTTGGCTAATAGATCAATTTTGCTAGTGCAGAACTGTGCATTCAGTTAGCTCTTTATCTTTTTTGAGGCAGATTTTTCTCTAGTGAAGGAGACGTCTTTTGTAAGGCCCACTAAAAGGAGCATATGCCCGAAAAAAACAGGCCTATCTTTAGCTAAAATTAAAAGATTATAAAAATATTTTTAAAAAACTAACCAAGAGGGTAACAATAAAAACGTTTCGCCAAACCATAGCGAGAAATAAATGGAGAAAATAATACAATTAGTGCAGAAATGACGTTTCTAATTCAATTTAATTATCCGCCAACGTGGAGATCTTTTTGTTATGCTGCGCACAATCGAAAAATAATATTTACGGCAAACTTAATTTTCGCTTTATATGGAAGTTAAAGACAGCTAGTCACTTCGGTGTTCTTTATCTTCCCTTCGGCAATTAATATGAATTCTCTTATCGCCTGTACAGCTTTCCCCTCCTGTATATACTTCCTTACACCTATTTTCCCCTTCTTGTCTCTCCACAGGTAATCCTCATCTCTCCGATGGGCGAATTAGTTTTCTAATTTCTCGTTTACTTGTAAATTCGCTTAATAAGAGCAATTTCTGATACTCATTTGCTGCAGAGTGACTCGTACGTGGAAGGCATTACACGTTTGTGAAAACGTAGTTTAGATCCGGTTGAAAAAGAAAGGGGCCTAAAAATAGTGAAATGTTCCTCGCAAAGAGAGACAAATGTGCCTCAAAAAGAGAAAGGTAGCTAAAAAAAAGGAATATTCCTTAAAATGAGGAAAAAATAAGCCTACAAAAAAAGGAATATGCCTCAAAAATAGAGAAAGCTGGCTCAAAAGAGAGATACAGATGCATCAAAAATGAATAAAAATGTGCCTCAAAACAAGAAAGGTGTCTTAAAAAAGAGACACAAAGGTGCCTCAAAATAGGGATAAAAGTGCCTCAAAAAGAAGAGAAAAATGTGCCTAAAAAAAGAGGAATGTATCTAAAAAATATAGATATTTACCTCAAAAAAGAGAAAAAGATGACTAAGAATATATAGAAAAAGTTGCCTCTATAAAGAGAGAAAGCTGGCTCAAACGAGAGTTGAAGTTTCTCAAAAAAGAGAGAAACGTTGGCTCAAAAGAGAAAAATGTGTCAAAAAGAGAAAGGTGGCCTGTGAGAGAGAAAGAAATGTCTGAAAAAGAGAGAAATAAATGTGCAAATTAGCAGTAAAGTCAGTACCGGAACCAAACAAAAATGGAAGAAGTTAATACAGAGGAGGTCGGGTTAGTCATTGGAAGGAAACACGGTTTTAGTTGCAGCTGATCTATGGCTGCTTCAGATGTTGTAAAGACCATTGGTATGTTAGTTCCATGTTATACTGTAAGGCCCCACTGAGGTAGGCATGGGTAAGTGCATATCGGGGATGAAATGCATGCCAAAAATAAGAGCTTATTTTTAATTATCCTCAACATTTTTAGTTACATTTCATCTGCTTTCTTTCCATTCCTTTTTCACTTTCCATTCATTTACACTTTCCTTTCTTATGTTTGCCGTTCCTTTCCAGTTTCATATCCTTTCTTTTCCTTCCATTTCCTTCTACTCCTTTCCAACTTTCTTTTCCTTTCAACTCTTCTTTCCTTTCCCCTCTACATCCTACATATTTATATTTACCTCGTCAGCTCCAGATTTGAAGACATTCTTTATTGAAGAGTTTCTTACCATTGAAATTTTGCGTTATTCCTCTTCCATTTATTCCCATTCTCGTCCGTCTGTTTGTTCCTTCTCACATTTTTTCCTCCTAGTAGTTCCCTCGTTGGTTGTAATGGTTTCCTTTCTTTTCTATCGCCTGGCAGCGATATTATATGTATAATATTATAGAATGAGAATTTGGTTAACCTCACTAGAGATTTGGAGGGATAATAACTAGTAAAAATAAAGCAAGTGTCATTTATTATGTGATTGTCCTGCACTACGATGGGCTTTTGTCTCAAAAGTAATCTAACGAAATAATTAAAAATAAAAAGAACTTGGTTATTATATCGAATGTGCATAACAAAAAATTTATTGGACAAAAGATACTAGGCATGTCAGAGGTCCTCCATCAAACACATCACTGATCATTTAACCCCACGTTATGTCATAACATATAGTTCCATCATGTAATTAATTTCAATTCAAGGAACGTCATCAACACAGGACTAGTAACATGAAGCCTTTTTAACCATAAATGTACGCCAAATCCAAATACCATATTAGAGAATTTTATGATAGTCTACTAATGGAATACCAATAGTTATAAACCAATTTCTTACTCTCAAAAACTTGAAAATACTCTCCCTTAAATATGTATTTTTCTCACTTTATCTTCAAAACATTCAAACAAGCACTATTGTCATTTTATTCAAGGTAAATTAGGCCAATATTCTACAACCCCCGTCACCAACCCTGTCTACCAAGTAGATTCGGGTGAATGCGTTGTCTGCTATATTGAAATTCTGAAGGGTTATTCTACTCCGGCAAAGTACCTCAAGATTATGTCTTCCCTACGTCTTCTGCATAAAAATATTGGTTTAATTATAACTTTCAAGGAGAAGAACTCAACAAACAATAATTTTAAATTACTGAAATAAAAAATTAAAAGTAAAGGTTATGTAACAAAGTAAACAATGGAATAACCAAAGAAAAAATAAAAAGCCTATAATAATACATATGCAAAGAATGGAACGCACGGAAATCTGGTTGCCTCCAAAGATCATTTAAGAACTTCAAGTTCTTCGTCTCATCAATTCATCTCCAAGAGTCTCCTGACCTAGTCGAAGGGTTTGTAGTGACTGAAAAGTCCAAGCGAGGGGCTTAAAAGCTTCGCTTGAATGAGTCTTTTAAGACTCAGGATGGCCGAGTGGATTCGCTGCTCGCTAACAGTGGTTCAGCGATACAGGAAACTGTTCGTAACTCACCTACGCTACTTTCCTTCTTTATTTCTTCCTCGCCTTCTTTCCTACTCCCCTATATCGACAGGTTATCAGCCCGTCATCCTTACATTCTAACTAATCAGCCTACTCAATGTCCAGATTATATCACAATAGTGCAATTTAAATAACAAATTATTACTTGAAAAAATAATTTAACTTATGAAAAAACAACTTAGAAAATTATCTGGTGTCGGTGGGGGGGGGGGCTCGGCTCTTTGGAGTGGTGTCCCAGCTCTAATACAACTGCATTAGCAAACTTCAATCCCAAATTGCAAGGATGCAAACGTGCAATACATCGCCAGGAACAAGTTCACTTAAAGGCGACAGTCATCAACATTAAGAACAAATATAAGGAAGTTTTAAGATTCCCTCTCATTTGCAAATTACCCTTATGACCCTTGTTCATTGGAGCCTTAGGGAATAGTAAACTGTAATGTACGCAGTGATGATATGCAGTTAGTATATCAATGAGTAGCCACCTTCATACTGCGACGCTAAAAGTGAAGGTTAAATTACCCAATTGATACAGTTCTTTATTAAGGCTGCAAATAATAATTATTATTATATCCCAATCTGTTTCACACTTATATTTCTAGTAAAATAATCTGAAAATAAACGTTGTTGCATTATTTCCCCTCTCCCAGGTAAGCAATATTTCCTATTTTTAATAATTAACGACGCATCCCACCCTCCCAGCCACCTATCAACCACCCTATTCCTTCTCTTGGCGCAGATTAAGAAGTGTGCAAATTGCTACTCGGTGCTATAGTAACTGCAGACTCAAGAAAATACATAAAGAGAAAAGTGGATGATAATTATATAGAGGGAGAGTAAAAGATTCAGAAATTTCCCATGGTCCTTCGACTCTAAAGTTAAACTTGTTTGTGTAACGTAAAATACCAATTACTTTTTAATAGAATACTTTAAAGAAACGTTTTTTTAATTCTATTTCCATTTGCAACGAAGATCAACTGAAGTTCATTGTAACTTTGTCTATTATTTTCTCACTCTTGCTCTCTCGGGATGTCTGGTCGCAAGTTTAATGGAGTGTTAGTGATAGCGATTGGATATCAGAGTTTACTATTGGTTGTTTTAGTTGTTGAGGTGTTTAGAACTTGCAATATTTTCAAATTTATAGTGTGTAAGAGTAAGTGCATGTAAGAGTTATATTTTATCGTATGTTAAATAATTTTTGTTAATCTTTGCGATGTTTTCCTCTATAGGGTAGTTCTTTGTCTTGTGTGTGGAATTTTTTCCTCTCCCCCAGTTAAGTATCCAATCCTCAATTGTCATTTCCACTTCCATTCTCATTAGTGCTTAGATGAGAGTTTATTTGTCTAAATTGATGTAAATTTCGTTGAATGATTGTCAGTTAAACTGCACTGTACACAGGCATCGTGCTCAGTTCCTAGAGCACTGGTTAGGCACCTCTATTGTATTCCTTAGGCATCTCCAATACAGTGTGAAAGTGGTTAACAAATGCAATAGTTTCATTCAATTTGTTCAAATTTTACTTGGATCATAGTAAGAGGCAATGGATAAATTCAAGTTAATTTTTCACTGATCTTTCACCCATAGCATTAACGTATTAGATTTGCTCTCATAGTCGTCGTAATTCTTGATTGGTTTCTATTACATCGGAATTCCCATTTCATTACTATTCTCGCGTCTGCTAAAATCCTCTTCCAGCCTTCTAACTTCCCTCAATGAAATTATCTCACTATTGGATTGGGCAAAGGTTTTTATTTTAGATGTTAGTCGTGAGAGAATGATTTCATAGACGTTGGGATGTGTGTCAGGGTGTACCCATGGCTGCTTAATATCATTTTAAGAGTGTTTAACGGAGTAGGAGTGAGTGAAAAGGGTGTGTAAATGATGAAGAATGTTGGAATATTTGTCTTATGTAGTTATATCCTAATGGGCTGATGTTAGTGGCTGAGAGTGGAAGGGATTCTTAAATAGTGATCAAAATGTTTAATAGGATTGGAAAGAAGCAAGCTAAGAGTAAATGGGGGGCAGTTATGTAATAGTAATTGGGAGTGAGGGTGGTCGCGGTGCGGTTTTGATTCGTGTCGGGTCCCCTTAGTAAGTTCAATGATTTAAATATAGATAGTTTTCCTGAATGATTGAGGTGGGGATGAAGCAGATTGCGTAAACGAGGTTTGTAATGATAGCAAAATCTTGGGAGAGTCAGAATCTTTTAGAATAGAGCCTGATTGTTGTATGTAAAGTCAATATGTAGGAAAGTGATATAGGTGGAAGAAGAAAGTTTGAGAGTAAGATCAGTACAAATCAAAAATGATGTTACGCGGAAAAAGGATGAAGGAAATGAGAAACGAATAGCTAAGAGGTGTATATGGTATGAAAAAAATGCAAATGATGTGAAAACTGAACATTTACTTGGTGGCGCTTCACTTTAAATTAATGATAATGGGCTCGTAAAAGAATACTGTATGTGAGAGTGAAGTTGCTGGTGTGAAAATGGTTGGATTACCGTGTAGAATGTATGGATTTTGCGAGGGTTTGCGTGAAAGTTGACCTACTGAGGTGAGTGAAAGCTACTGTATAAGTGTATATAAGATACATTTGAGAGTAAGCGAACTTTTTGGAATTCTACCATCGGGTGACCGACGATTGAATGAGATGCTACAGCAAAGAGCGTCGCATTTCCATGGTTTAGATTTGGAATTTGAAGTAACCCCAACGAGGGATCTGAGGCAGAAAGTTGGTAAGGAGAGATTTGCAAAGTGGTGTAGATAAAGGGAGTGAAAATATGTCGAAATTATAGAGCCGCAGATCGTTTGCAGTCATTGGGGCGAGGAGGGCAAGAATTCATTCAGATGTCAATTGAGGCATGCTGTGCCATGCTACACCTGTCAACCATATATGTGTAGAGGAACCTTTGTTCTCGGTAGTGCATAAATAGCTGGAGTATGGAGAATAGCTTTGTTTTAGTGCGTGTTGACCAACTATTTGTGGCAAAGTAGTGAAGGTCCCGATTCGGTTGAAATGAATTCGATCCGAAGATTTTCCTGGGATCACAAAAAAGGACATAATCCGATATTTCTCTATTTCTGTAGTTTTAGTAAAACAATCTGGTTCCATGAAGTGATTTTCACTTAGTGGAGCAAGGTTAAGGACAAGCAGATAAAATAAAATTTACATAAATGCAAAGAACCTAAAAAGTGAAAAAAAGAAAGATAGAGTTGACAAAAACTGCGATGAGAAGAATAGTCATAGATACAGGTTTAATTACCCCATTCCTAAACTTTCAGAATAAGTTTGAATAATGGGCAAAGTCACTCATAAGTTCAGAGTTGAATCATCAATTGAACAATTGTTTGGGACAAGATAAACTCTCTCAAAAATTCTTGATGAGATTCTCGAGGACAGGTTAAGTTCGTTTACGTCATCATATGTATGCGGCAGAGTTTAACCAAATCTAAATTGACCGTGCCCCTAAGATTTCCTTGGAGTACTTACATATGTTCACTTGATCTGAAATGTTTACTTTTGTTTAGTTTTATGTCAGAAGCGACCAACTTCAGTACTTGAATACAATGGGGAGGCAAAAATAAGGACGAGCGAAATAATATGCATTTATATGGAAAAGATCATTGAACTAATAAATACGAGGTAAGTTAAAACATATAATTAATTTTGATGACCGACTCTAATCTACTTTGAAGTTAAGTACACGACTTCATTTATATTATTAGGTCGTCAATAAATCAAATGTTATTTTTAGAAAACAAAAAAATCTTGATTTATTTGAATTGTTCCAAATGATCTGCAAGTGTTTATAGATAATTTGTAATTCCTAGGCATTTTATAAGCTACAAGTTTTAAAGATAAATATTACAATCCCTATGGCTTTTTAAGCTATATTAATCCCTAGGCCTTTTTTAACATAACAAGGACTAGTCCTTTTTGAGCTAGTAATGCCTAGCGTTACGCTATATCGTGTTTGGGTGCCGCATGACCTGCCCAAAGGACAACATTTTGCAAGTGTTAATATTTCTTCATCTCTATTAGCTAAAAATGTTTTTGAGCCATTTATCAACTAAGGTCTTACAGGAGAAGGAGACAGGTTTCTTTACTGTGATATTTAGCGAAACAAATGTGACTTAATCACAAACAAACATCCACTCGTCGTCCTAGGTGTAGTTCCTAACAGCAGAAGGCTATGATTTCATTTATTGAGGTGTGGGATGACTGATTCATTATAAGGAACTGTTGCTGGAAACATATGTTCAACAATTGCGGTGCTTAATTAGGTCTTGAACAAAATGTCTACAGTTTTATCGCAAAGGTGTTGTTTTCCTTCATAACAATAGACACCAACATCTGGCACGATTGATCAAAGAAGAAATTATTCCATTAGGTTGGGAAGTTCTTCCTCATCCTCTAGATTCACTGGACCATGCACCATTTGATTACCATTAATTTAATCCATAACAAAATCAACTAAATGAAAAAGATATCCCTGATATTTAGGAGATAGAATAAGATATTAAATCATTTATTTCATCAAAACCGACAGAATTCCTTAATAAATGTATCCACTCTTAAGTTAAACGCTAAGAGAGCATTTTCAATAATTATGAAAACTAATTTGAGGAGTAAATTCACGATGAATTATTGTAAGAATGTTTAAAAGAGTTTTATATTAAATAGAGTGAAGTTATAGGAATGTAAAATGTATGAAAGTCTCATAGCTAAGGTAGATAGAAGGAAACTTCTTTACGGTGTTAGAAAACAGAAGTCACTACCGCTTATCTCGTTCAATGATGGCTTGTGCACCACATACGTCAACGGGCTGTGTGGATAGGCTTCCGACCCTCCAACAAACTCACAAACAGACCATCAACCCAACAGTAGTACATCACCTATTGTGTTGGTGGATGAATCAAAATATTATGATTTACTAGCGACGTGTCTTCAACTTAGCCCAATTTTAACTATGAAATTGCAACAACTCAGATAATGAACAACTTAAAATTAATGCATTTACTTCTCTGAAAGAGTCTTTTAGATTGGATGTCTTATATTTTATTTAGAGCGTTTTCAAAGGCGAAAATTAAGAGTTTTCTTTGCCTGCGATTGCGAGTTTCTGAGTTCGATGTGAACAAAGGATGGTGCGACAAATGGTAAATTTACATTCGCGGTAAAAATCCCCAGCTTTTAACAGAATGAGGGGAGGACCCTTCGATGATCGAAGGGTTAATTTGCATAACTTTATTACTACCCCAAACTATAGTAGGAATTAATTTTAGTTTTTACTGACTTATTTTTCTGACTTCTCGTCAAAACTTCAGCTGCTTCCTGTCACATCAACATCGTTCAAATATTCAGATGATCTTCGGGAAGATCCGACGAGACTAAAACTTCAACCGAAGATTTTATATTTTGTAGATCTTCGAAAATGGCTTAAATTTGTACTTGTTAGAGCCAAGCTTCTTTGTTTGAATTTGTTCCATGATTTTTCAAATGAACACTCCCGACTACTCCACTATGTGTGATGAGCATTTCCCTAACAGCCCTTTCCATCCGTGTACACCATTTTGATTATTTTTTTTTCAAGTCTTTTTTTTCGACATTATTTAGACACGCTTGATTAGCCCAGAAAAGGGTTGAAAGAGGGTGGTAAGCACAACCTGACAAATATCTTTCGAATATGAATAAATAAGGAAAAGGCATAAGCGGGCGGATATGAGCACCCTATTGGAAATTCACCAAGTTAAGTTGTCATGGCAAGTTGCGATGAGTTAAGTTGAGTTAATTCAGATTGAGTTAAATCATATCGAAGCGGGTTAAATCATGCTTAGGTAGTTCAATCATATCATACTTTGTTAAAATAGTGATTTTGTTCAAGTCATGTTTATTCAGTTGTTATATCTGATGAACTTGGGGTCAATCAATTATGACTTAATTCAGTAATTTCGAGCTGGACTAAGTCATATAGAGTAGTTATTTCTTTTCAATTGAGATTAAGTCATTTTAGTCGATTGTGTCATGTGAAATTGTATTAAATCATGTTTAGGTTGGTTTTAGCAATGCAGTGTTGAGTTACATCATGTTAATTTTGGGCTAAGTCATGTCGATTTGAGTTAGATCATGCCAATTGCGGGCTAATTCATATTGAGTTGAGTTAGATCGTGCCAATTTCGGGCTAATCATTTTAAGTTAAATTAGTTCACGTCAATTTGGCACTAAGTCATGTCGAGTTGAGTTAACTCAATTCAATTTGGTCTAAGTCATGTTGATTTGGGCGAAGTCGAGTTGGATTAAGTCATGTTGAATTGGGCTCAGTCATGATAAATTAGGTTTATTAATGTCAAGTTAAATTAAGGTTTATTCGTGAGATTCAACCTTTTCTAATTAAGTCAAATTATGATTAACTGGATCCATTCATGTCAAATAATATTAAGTAATGTCGATGCGAATCACCTCTTATTTAGATTGGGTTAAGACATGAAGAGTTGGGTTAAGCTATTTTGAAATTGATTACGTCATATCTAGTTGGGTTAAGCCATGCCGAGTTAGGATAAGTCATTGCCAGTTGGGTCAACTTATATCAAATAAGATAGTTGAATTAAGTCATGGTTATTTGATTTCATCTAGTTTAAAATTGGTTAAGTCAAGCCTAGTTGGGTTCATTCATTTTCATTTGATTTCATTCATTTCAAATTCGACTGACTCGTATCGATTTATGTTGTTATATGGAGTATCGTTACAAGATCTTTAGTTAGATTCAGTCAATGCTAAATTGGGTTGTGTGATGTGAAGTTAGATCAATTTATATATACTCGTACTAATATATATCAAATTGCGTTACACCCGGTCGAGTTGAGGTAAACCAGGCTTAATTTATAGTTTGAGTTAAGTTATGTCGTGTTGGGTATGATTAAGTCATTATAACTTGGATAGATTGTGTCAAATTTGGTTAGGTTTTGTTGAGTAGGGATTCGTTATGCTGAGTTGGTTATGTCTTGTTTGCCAATTATGTTGATTTAAGTCAAGTTAAAGTAAGTTATACTCAAAAGAGTTAAGTCGACTAACATCGTGTAATCTCAGGTCGAATTAAGTTTAATCATTTCAAGATTGGTGAAGGCAGTGTCGAGTTCGGTTAAGTCGGGTCAAATTGTGTTATGTAATGTAGATTTAAGTTCAGACATGAAAACTTTTGCTAATACATGTCGAGTTAGGTTATGCTAGGTCGATTTGCCCACTTTGGAATTGATAACAAAATTAGCCGAAGCTTTACCCACTGCCCCTTTGCGGTGTCTTCTCTCCAAAATGTCAGGTGTGAGAAGGAACTGCGACACTCTTCTGTCGTAGTATATTCATGTATCATTCTTGCCTTAATGTTTTTAGGTAGCATTCTTGCAATCTAATATCATTCTTGGCTCAGTATCTTGGCACTCTACTTAATATCAGTCTTGGCTCAGTACCTTTATGTATCTTTATTGGCTCTATATCTAAAATCCTCTTCGTATAATATTCTTCGATCCTGATTATAGAAGCACCTAGACTCTCCGTACATTAAAGGTGACGGATCACAGTTTGAAGAAGATAGACTCATTCAAATACCTCGAAAGCATCCTTAGTTCCGCTGTGACCATAAAACCAAAGTACAACGTCAGATAAAATAAGTATCAACAACTTGAAGTAGAATAAATATAATCTTGTATTCTCAACAGAAACCTGGTCATCAAAACTCAAGTCAAATTCTTCAGCTCTGTCTTACTATCAATTCTACTCTACGAGTTTGGGTATTTAGCCCTTTACACAGCGCAAACCCGAAGGGTGGACAACTTTCATAGCTAATATGTCCAGAGTAGCCTTTGCATTCCAGCGAGTTAGGTATTTCGATTTCCAGGGATCGTTTGCCCAGACAGATTCTATATGGAGAGATAAGCGATGACAGACCTTCTCCAGGAAGAAGGAATCAGAAAAAAACTATAGAAAGATCGCCTAAACGCCACAATAAACCTGTTATACTCTCAATTCAACTTTGATTGCTGTCCTTTGATCGTCATACGTGTTTTTTCAAAAGTTATGTTATACTCGGTATGGTAGAAAAAGTACCGTCAAATACACAAGTTCTACTTTTCTTTTATGTGTCATTTAAACGTCCTTTTCATTGTGTGCAAGTGTGTCGAGATGGAACTGTAAATAATTGAGAAATCTGCTCTACGGTGCGCGGTCCACAACGAGTTCACCATGGCCACGTGGCTCAAAGTCTGCTGGATGACCGTTCACAAAATCGTGGAGAGGCAAAAGAACAGGGAACACCTCAAAGGTCGACGTCGCTTAGGCAGACCCAAGTTGTGAACCATTTTGGCGGTGAGAAATGCCTTGTAAAGTGCTCCGAAAGTAGAAATAACTGCGGTCGCGAATATGTATAACATCTCGGCGGTCATGGTGTCCAGAGCCGTCAAAGAGGAGACAACCAAATGCTTAACGTGCGTGGAAAGGCCTCCGCTCACCGCTCGTATGCGAGAACAACGTCGGGAGTGTTGTCGTTGCCTTCTCAATGATTTGAAGAATCAGGGCAATCAAATTCTCATTATTTATGATAAAAAACCTTCATTGTCGATCCTGCCATCAACAAACAGATATACCGCTTGGAAAGTTTCGACAAAGACGTCTCCCAGGTCATCTATGTGTCCACGACCAAGCACCCGGCCTCGGTGATAAAGCACGACCTCGTGGCTTCGAATGGCGAGATGATGCCGCTGGTGTGGTTCGCGGCCGGTTACAGGCTCACTGCTGCTGATTCCTGGGACATCTAAGCTACAAAGGTCCTGCCCTGGATGAAAAAGATTACGAAGAAGGCGAACTAAGTCGTTCAGCAGCTCGGTGCCCCAGCCCACACGGCCAAGACAGCGCAAGTGTGATTGGGGTCGAACATGAACTTCTGGTCGAATTTGTTTGGGGGACAGAACACCCTCAGATTGACTAACAATCTGTCCTGTTTGAAAATCTGAAAAATCCATGGAACTTTACTTTCTAGTCATGTTTAATAATTACAATATTAAAATCGGTAAATAAATAGTAGTCATAATAAAAAAAACATCGGAATAAAAGCATTTTATGATAAGTAAAGGAGTCTATTTCCTTTCTGCATGTCTTTGAAATTTTCAAAATTACGAACAAACTACACAGTGTGAAAATTATTGAAGTTCTTCGTATTCAAGTGGATATGACGTTGGATTTTCACGCAGTGGTACATACATTTCCCTAGCCGCTAGAGGGGCAAGCCAGCCGAACTCAGTGTCAGTCCCGAGCCCGGGTTGGAAAAAGCCGAGCATAAAAAGAAGTAGGGCGCTAGTCGCCTTAGGAGAAGGGTGCCATCCCTGAAGCGTGCGTGTATGCAGATCTATCTTTTCCTTTGCTCACAGTCACAACCCAGAAATTACTTTCACCCCACTATTTCCTTCCCACGTAAAACACACCACTCTTCCTTCACAAATCCTGCCGAAAGGGTTTTCAAACAAACACTGCTGACGAGCATCGGGTGACTCTTCATTGGGCCACGATGGGTTACGTGCTCCCTGCCTAGTGGCGAAAAACAACTGCCGCTCTTTCTACTCCTTCCCCTGCCATGAGAACCGGTTGTCAGCGATTGTCGTTCTAATCTTTAAGTGAATTTCATCATCAGGTTGGCGATTAAAAAGGGACGGGGCGCGCAATTAATTAGCTAATTAAACTAAATTACGTAAATTAAATACGTAGGGGTTTTAGATCCAATTTTTCTCCGGTCACGTCCTGGGCGATGACCATACGTTGTAGTAATTCGTAATAATTGGGGGCCCTGGGTCTTCACGAAGAGTCTCTTTACCAGCTAAGGAAAGGTCTGAGGGAAGTGGGGGTCTTCAAGGAAGATTTGAATCCACTACTATTGAGGAAGGTGTACCTATCTCAACTGGCACATCATTCCACATCCGAGGAGCAAAAGGGAAATAGTACAATTACACATGGGGCACGACTACGAGGAACAATCAGGGCTGATGGGGTGATCTAATTTCAATCTTGTCGAGTTTGCAGTGATTACTATATATTTTAGTAACCCATGGTTGGAATACTACCTTAAACTGTAAGTTACCACTGAGATAGGTGTGAAACGGTAAAAATCACCCCTAACGCCTGTTCAAAACGTGTTTTATTCGAATTACTGACATGATTAAACCTGGGTTACGGGTGTGTAGGCAAGGGACGACCCAAGAAAGTGGTTCTAATCCGTGGTTTTGGAAGGTCTCTACCATTTAGAGGTTTGAATATTTACCTCTACCGAACATACACCAAGCTCTAGGGTGTGTAAACGTTGCTATTGCAGCTCTCTACTATCATGTTCTTTTTCGTTATCTTGCAATAGCAATCTTTTTGTTACATTATTTCCTTCCTTACTGCCATGAAAGAATAGACCCTACTATAGGTGAAAGATGGCGTTAAATCAGTTATGAGATACATAATTAAAAATAAAAAATGAAAATAAGTATTTAAATCTTTATTGCTCTATTTTTTCTCAGTTCAAAGGGGAAATTTAGTACCGTTGGGGAATGTTTTCACGCGTCTCTGGGCTTTTAAGTCCGTCCTTTTGATTGCCTTCTTTGTGAGAATTTGTTCGTAGATGCTTATAATCCCCCCTCTTCCCCGGCCCCCACTCTCGAGATTTAAGGTTGGTCGGGTTTGCTATTCTAGTTTTTCACCCTTAATATTTTTAATAATTCTTCGTCATATTCATCTACCATTTTCTCTTAACTCTGACTGCCCCTCCCTTTACCACAAGCTGAAATTTCTCTCATTGGTTACAGCAGTGTGCATTCATTTTTCAGTTAAAAATAATTTATATTGCTTCTACTTTCATGTTGGCAGTTGTAATTTCTCGAAATTCAAAGTGGTGAATCCCATGCTTAGGTCGAAATAGCTTTGTTTTTTTATTCTATTCAAATGGCGTATCGACGGGATCATGCCTTAGACCCTAACTGTTCGGTCACGCAGATTCACTAAATTGTGCCAAAGTGAATAAAATTCCTTTGATTTCGGAGCGGTATGATAAAAATTAAATATTCGCCCTCGACCGTAAACGTTTTGGTATTCGCGCAAGAATACATTGTTGCTTTACTGTGTAGCGCGAAACATAGTTCTCATCTATTGCTGTAATATAAAAATAGTTACTTTTAATGCGCTAAAATAGTGAAAAAGTTTTCCCCCCAAAACACTATTCTTGTAATAATCAGTTACAAAGTTATAAAAATACACGTTAAAACTATAAAAAATAATAAAATTATTGCTCACTTTATTATCTAATATTAATTAACTAATTTAAAAAATAAGAATACACTAATTAATTAGTAATAAACAGCTAAAATAAAATATCACATTTTTCTGAAATAGAAAAGGTGCGTAGTTAAAGCTTCGAGGGACGTTTTTATACAAAGATCACAGGTACTTTATAATAAAAAAGCCAGAAGAAGCCTTTGTAGAACAAGGTGAGAATCAATTTCTCCTGGAACCGTGAATCTGTTTCGTCGACCTTGCTGCTCGGACTGTAACGTCTACCCACACATCCTCAGTGAATAGAGCAATGCACCATGTTTTTATTTTTTTTGCTGATGATGTAACGAAGTTGCCTCAGAAGACGGCAGTCGGTGCAGAAATAATTGCACAATAGCACCAACTTAATGCCATGCCAAACTTTCGGCGTCACTGACCGTGAAAACAGCGGTTAATTAACATCGGGTTGCATCATAAACATGCCATTGTTCAATCTCGATTTGGTAGCTTCACGAAAAGACTAATTAGAATTTCACTTCAGCAAAGATGTACTTTCATTTTAGGTTTAGCATATATTTGCCGTCAATTTAATTTTACAACTACGGAGTTAGTATCGACGGTTCTTTCCAACAATCTCCTATTCCTGGAAAAGGAGCATAGAAGATTTCCAATTTTCTCCTATCACTTAAAGCAATAAAACATTCTTAAAATTTTATCATCGTCTCAGTTTCATCATTTGGTCAATTGACTCTTCCATGACATCAAAACTGTGAGGGTTTTTTTTATGTCAATCTTATTGTTATTTTTAGTTCGTTGATGCTCTTGCATCATTGATTTAAGACAGACTTAATTGCTTAGTATTATATATCGTCCACACATTTTTACTTACAAATTCCTTTCAACCCTCATTATAAATCCCTCCTCATATGTCTTTCGACGAAATTCTTCCAGTCAGTTTTCGCTTTTTAGGTCGGAGTAAATAACAAGTTTAATTATTACGAACACTTTATTATCCACCTTCGTCAGGAAAAAGTTGGTTCAAATGTCCATTAAAAAGAATGAAGTTCGCCTCTAAAATACTCAACGTATATAATTTCGAAATATTTTCACACACCCTAATTTAATCGCATTCTTAATTGCGCTCGCAATATTTCATTGACTATAACTTGAGGCTAGATGATACTCGTAGACTGCAATGTTTCGTTTCTCTTTTCAGGTAGGAGATGAAGACCCATTTACCTCTGAACACCCCGGTAAGTTAGGAATCAATTTACCTGTGCCGTTTCATCCACATACGAAGGTTCTTCGAAACGCTGACGGAAATGTGAATTAAAATACGAATCTCTAAGTTTCAAATATCAATCTTTGTTATAATAAAATAAACTTAAATACTCATTTCATTATGCATATAAACATTAATTTATTTAATGAATTACCTGACAAGAAGCTAGGTTAAAATGAGCTTACATCATGAGAAAATTGCCCAAGGTGAAAAATGTAATTTTTTCTGAGGTTTCGGTAGAACAAGTTTTTTCCAAATGGTTGTGGTCAAATATCATTTGCCACTGACGCACATATGGGTCCACATGCTGTTAAATTCTAATCTATATCAGCATACTTGACAGTACAAAAGAGTTAGTTTGTTATTATAGCATATCTACTTTGATAAACCGTTTACTAACAGTTTATGTCTTTTCCTTCGTGATTTAGGGGGTAGAAACACCTTAGATCGGACCTCTAGTTTTCCCGACTTGCTAAATCTTTTGGTTTTTAAAAATGATGCTTCTCTAATTAGATCTAGAGCACCTATATATATAGACCAACATCCCTCCCAATTTTCCCCAGTTTGATACCCGGTTTTAGGTTCACCGGGTATTTCCCCCTCGATTTATTCATTGCATATAGACGACTACAGGCTTGTGTGTGATAATTCTCGGATCTGACAAGCCATAATGGGTGAATGGCTTCAGGGGCCTTCTTATATGTTGACGTTATCCATTGAAGTATAATGGGCTATAAGAAGAGGATCTGAAGTTTTCGGCTGTGTGTGGGGTGAACTAATGGGTAAATGAGGTTGTTTTTTTAAACAACCGAAGGTATCTCCCACAGAAAATTGTAAGGAAAGATCAGTAAAGAAAGTAGTGAAAATGAATGAAATCAAATTGTGTGGAAGATAAAAGATGTATATCTTCCTGCGAATATTGTGGCCGGGATGGGAAGTAACTATGGGTATGAGTACCGGGAGGGTACACAATCTTCCATGCCACACTTGACAGGAGAGAGAGTATCTTGGTTTCTTACTTACCACCACTATTCTCCCCCAGCTGAATGTTGGCGATGCTCTCGTTTCCTCCTTCTTAGTGTTAACTACTCTTACTAATAATAATATTTATTTTGTTGTTTTTTTAATAAATATTTAAAAGTTGCTAACTGTAGTGAATTAAGTTGCGGGTTGAGTTCTCATCGCATTCGTCTTTTTAGCAATCCTGCCCTATTTTCGAACTCGTTCTAACGCGTTTACAGCTCCCTATTACACCTTCAGTTGTCTTCGAGGCCAAACCGTTGAGTCGCCCTTAATAGTGGGGGATAAAATCGCTTTCCTTTCTCTCCGTCCCCTCGCCAGCCTCAGTGCCACGCACGTCACGGAGTTCTTCGACAACATCTCAACCCGTCAGTCCCTCCCCAAGACCGCGTGCCCCTTAAAGCAAAACGGCCCCCCCCTCCCCGATTTTCGAATGGGGGAGGACGCAATTCCACTCCTCCCGCTCCCTGAGCATCTCCGTGGATATGGGGGAGGGAGAGAGGGAAGCAATCATCACGCACACACAACCCAGTCCTGAGAGATACGCGACTGTTCCTCTCAGTCTCTTCTGGCTCAATCCAGCCGAGTGGCTTAGTTGGGGCGCAGCTCCTGTCAGGGAAAGGTGGGATATAAAGACATTTCTCAGGGGCTTTTCTCATTCGTGTCAAAGCTCAGAGCTGATCTTACGTATTCGTGTAGATTTTTGTGTGTTGTTTATTGAATTACCCGTCGGTCCAACTCGTGTTACCGTCTAGAATGCAAACGCAGCCATATTGAGTTACCAATTATTAATTTAGTAAATAGTTATAATGATTTGAGAGAATCTGACGGCATGTAAGTAAAAGCTATCGATCACACACACAGTGAAGTGCATGACAGTCAAGCATACCTTAAATCTAGTTTTTTCCTGATATCAAGGACACATCTTTGTTTAAGTTACAAAGACATACCTGCATTGAAAAATACGATTTGTAGTTTCCATACCTGTGTATACGACGAATATGAATTCGCTACATGTACCTTGGGCTTTCAAATTTTAGACTATTCTTTGGTTGGGTACTAGTGTAATTGAGGACAAAATATATATAATTCATCGGGGAAGGGGGGTAATAAAAACGAATGGCAAGAAAAAGCAGATGTAATGAAAAGTATCAAAGAGGGTTAAGGCAGTTCTAGGAAATATTCTTAACCTTAAATGCTGGGTTACAATCATTAACCAATTCAGACAGAACATAGACAAAGACAAAACTCGAAACCCTTTACAGGTTTGTCGAGCTTGGCCCGTGCAGTTGTCCTTATATGCACGAGAAGCCATTCGCCAGGAGAGTGACAATGCCACGATCTCAGTCGCCCCCCTTATTTCGTACACTAAATCGGAAATAAGTGTCAGGATTAGGTGTTTATGCGCTAAAACCTTCGCCTTCTCATAAAATTGACAGCTTAGTGCGCTAAACAAATTGAAAATAGATAAACATTCGTCGAAATTGTGTTGTATCGCATTTATGGTCGAGGAAAGCTGATACGGGCCGTAGGAAGACCACTTCGAACGTACAAATGAGAGTAAAAACAACGGTTTTTAAGGAGTTAATAGTGAGGAAATTAGGCTGAAAGTTAATTAAATAGAATTTTAATGAGCTCAGATTATCTAGCGAAGGTTTAATGTGAATTATATAGAGGGAGAAATTAATTCAGCTTTTATTCCCATAAACAATTTAATTTCAGTTTAATAACAGCAAAAATGTACGGAAGCGAATGCTAAATGCGGCAGCTTTCGATCATGCGCATAGTTACCCGCGTACACAAATGTAATCCACGTATGTACATACATTCCTAATGCCCTTATGAATTGATAAGTGGTCGGAGGAGAAGATTTGTTTTTGGCACTTATGATTGCCTCCTATTTTCGAGTTCTTTAATTAATGTTTGATAGATGTTGTAAAGCATCTTTTTGGAAGTAATTTCGTTTTCCAGCAAAATGGTTTCATAGTTCAATACATCAAGGTAAATTTCCCTGAGGTAGCTTTAAATGGAGAGATCACTATCCCCAAAACATACCACCCCAAGAAGTCTCTTCTTTTAATTACTCGGGCCATGTACTTTAAAGATATTTAATCACATCTAACCTCATTATTTTATCAAGCCACTTATCAAATACTTTCTGATGCCGATACCTCGGCTGGTTTTCGTTTTTAAATGCAGATCCTCCTTCACTCATTCTTAAAAACACCCCTTTGAATAGGCAAATATTTATTGTAAGAACGCTTGATTCCTTGTTGTTACAAGTTAGTTGTTTTTCATTCGCTTGTATTCACCCTGACCTATGACCTCGTTAGTGTCAATATTAGTTGAATTTTGATTCACGTTTGTCTTGACCCGGGTGGAAAGAGCTAAACTCTAATTGATGTTATTTCTCTATATTTTAGAGAAAGTGATGACTCTCCTCGTTGTGGGTGGGTTTCAGCCTACTCATCTCCCCATTTTCCTCGCCTCACTTCATTTCAATCTCCTCTCTAAGTGTGAGGATTTGTGTTTATCCTCCATTATGGAATTCTTTATCGCCGAGATCCGTCTTTTCAGACGCAGTGTATACCCCCTATACTACAAGCCTGGAGACGCCTTTTGGCTTGGTTTACGTTCACATGTGCCCTTCTATAGTGCACACACTCATACCTTGCTCTGAGATGACTCACTCTCGCGTTTTCCGAAAAATTTTGAAAGTCAGTCCTAAGTAGGGTATACATTGGAGGGAAAGGGTCTGTTCCCCGCAGAGGGGTAAATGAGTCGAATTATTTTGTTTTCTGATGATTTTTCTTTGCTGCATGACACTTTTAAAATTGCCAAGAGTTTTTAGTTTTCCCTTTAATTGTTCTTGTTTCAGAAGTAAATTTGACACGAACCAAACAAGGTGTGTTGGGAGTGCTTCTATTTACCCTGATCCTCAACAGATAAATTTTAACAGTCTTTTCAATCCGGTTTATTTTATTGTAAGTTTTTTATTCTATTTTATATTCTAACATGGCTCACATGTTGTCAGGTAAAAAACTTTCGCAACCTTAAGGCGGGGTTTGGGTGTATTCCTGGTGACGTCATCAAAGTGGGTTTGGGGCAACGCCGGGTTGTCTGGAATTGCCGCGAGGTTCGTTGTTTAGGTGCACTCGCCGTGAGGCTTTTCGTCATCCGCCTGAACCCAAAGAATCGCGCCATTATTTCAGGTTTCGAATAAAGTTTAAACACCACTCATTGAAGGCATAAACACGCTTTTTCGAAGTGTTTACCATTCAGAAACTCAAGGCACCTCATTAAACCAACGAGAGTATTTGCCTTAAAGCCAAAATAATTTGTACTTCTAATAATAAAACAATGACTACAGCCAACAAGAACATCTCACATAGGGCTTTTATAGGAGTCGTAGACAAAATGGTGAATTATAGAAATACAGATATAGGGATGTTATCACATATACAACCCTTAAGGTGCTAGGTACCTGGAGAGGGCGAAACTCTCCTAAAACTCCAGGTGTTTGACAAGGAATAGATCCCCTTGCGAGACCGTGCAGAAAGACTAAATAGGCGGACGCTGCAAGAGCTGGCGACGTATTGTTAAAATCCCAGGACCAAGTCCATACAAAGTACGTAGTCTCACAAATACGAACTTTAGCGTCCTCTTGTGCATTGGATACTCTAAAATTGGGTTAATAGATGAATAAATGATGAACAAGGTATATGATAACGTAAGGAAAGGAAGTGTGGGTCTCGCTTGGTGCTAAGGAGCTAACATAAACAGACCCCGTTCACGTCGCCCTATTTGGCAATTGCTTGAGATTAATTAAGCGATAGATTTCGCTAAATCACATATCCGCCGTGTGTGTGACACACTCTCACGGTTGACGAGTTAATAATTAAGCCTGACAAAATTTTAAGAAGTGAATAATTTGTACTTCAGCAAGATTTACACATTCGCTTACTGTTATGATTCCTAGCTGTGTTCTCTTCCTTAACACACTCGAACATCTTTACGTCTGTTCCATTCCCATAGAGGCAGGTTGGGTGAGCCTTGATCTGTACCATAATATTTCTCAAGCTTCCTATTAAGGCGTCCATAAATATTAACTCTTAGATACAGACAGCAATACTTTTTTCTGGTGTTCATATTCTTTCTTTGTTTACAATCCAGCATTTAGAGCTGAAGGTGTTGCCGATTTTAATCATGTGTATCCCCTCCCCGGTTTTTTCTATATTCTCTTAGGTATTTTTCTTCTAAACCGGTTAATAACCATGTCCTCGTGAAACTATATACTTCTTCTTCAATTAATAATTCATTGTAAAAGCTACCTCTAACTCTATGATCGTTAAAACGTAGTTAAATACAGGGTCCCACCCAAAGAACGGGCCCCAAATTTCGATAGGCCTCATTTCTTAATCTTCTGCAGGGATTGAATGAAACTTTGGGGATAACTAGTTTATTGTGTTTAAAAACATCATATAAAAACATGAGAGGTCTTTGTACTTTTCTTCTTTATTCTAGAGCACGTGTTCGAGATGACCATTTAGCTCTGTGCATTTCTTGAGACGCAGCACAAAGTTGTCCATGACGTCTTTACAAACCGACCGACTAATGGCTCTGATCTCCTAACTGATGGCTTCCTTGAGTTCCGTAATTGGTCTCCCTGACTACACTCTGTCTTTAAGGTAGCTCTAGAGAAAGAAATCTGGGGGGCTAAGGTCTGGGTTGTGAGGTGCCCAATCGAAATCAGTCTTCAGACTGATCATACGGCTACCAAAGTTCTCTCTCAGCCAATCTCGGGACAGTTTTGAGGTGTGAGAGCTTGCCCCACCTTGTTGGAACCAGAACTTTCCCAAAAGTGACAGGAACAGGCTCTGCAGTTCCATCTTGAAGGTTTTGAGGACCTCAACATACCGCTCCTTGGTGACGGTCACTGTCGCCCAGATTCCTCGAAGAAGAATGGTCCGATGATTCCTCTGGCTGATATTGCAGTCCACACCTTGCCATTAAGGGATTGCAGGGGCTTGGTGGCTATCTCATTTGGTCTGGAGGTCTCCCAGAAGACATTTGACTTCGATTTTACCTTTCCTTCAAGATGGAAGTGAGCTTCATCTGATGTCCAAAGGAGGTTAAGGAAAGTTGGGGTCTCCTGAATCTTCTCCAGTATCTTGACTGACATAGCCTTTCTCTGTTTCTTTTCTGAGGGTGTAATGGCCTGCTTCGTCTGTATTCTGTATGCGTAGCCCTTTAGATCCATCACTAGCACTCTCCTGCAAGTCTCACGGGATATACCGAAGGACTGACTTCGCTTGCGCACAGAACGTTTTGGACTCTGCTGAACTAACTCTCTCACGCTCTCGTCCGGCTCAGCTGTACGCTTGCTGGGACCTCCTGAATGGCTTAGAAAGTTGTCACTGGCTGCAGTAAGGTTCTCCATTGTCCCATAGTTCTCGAGGTGGTCCACACAGTCATGAATTATGCTTTTGGAGGCGGCTTTTTCACATTCGATCTGATGCACAAAAGTGTCCTACACTTTCTTGAACGAGCCTGTCTTGTAGTAATGTTTGACGCAGTATATTCTTTGTTGGAGCTCCCATTAAACTCTAGTTGTGTTCACAGGCGTTGTTTCTGTCATGTCCTGCAGAGTAAGTAATGGTGATTAGTGAATGAATGAATGAATGAAGGATATATCACAAAAGTGTGTGCAGGCCCGTTTTTTTTTGGGGGGGGGCCCTGTCTCTTTGCATTATTATCTCATCCCTTTCACACTTTCCTATTCTAATTAAAGAGTACTCTTGACTGAGCTGATTTGCTACATTTTGCCAACGGGTGTAAAAGACAGTTCCAGGCCAATTTCCTAACAGGTTGGCCAAAATTGGGGGTTAGAGGATTGGGATCATTTCCCATTTTGTGTCAGTATTCTACTTTAATGTTCTCTGTCTACCAAACGTGATTAATGGGATATATAATGAATTCTTTATATCCTTTTATCCGAATTAATTGCATTCTAAATGCGCTAGACCTTGATGAACGATGGGGAGAACTTTTGCCTGAATCTTAGTTTCAAATTTGCTGAGTGTATTTGTCTGTGCGCGCGTGTGTACGCTGTTTGCGCTTGGCAGTTTAGCGAAGGAATTTGGTCGGGAAAGACAGATTCACCTAAGTCACATTGTATTTTGTTTGTTAACTCCCGTGCTTTGTGTTCGTTCCCCCAAAAGATATCCTCCCTCACCCTTGTCAACACTTGCCTTTGTGTTCGTTCAAATTCATTCTTAGCGTAAAGGTTTTAAGTTTGTACTTTTGAAGTTCTTTGATCTTATAGTACAAACTTGTTCTTGGACGAAAGGCAGATTATTATACATGCTGTATTTGGAGTTAACTTGCCTTTGCAGGAGGAAGGTCCAGTGTTGTGGCTTAGTGATGTTTGATCTGAGCAGAAGACGGTTTTGGTAGATGACCTCCGACTCCGACGGAAACTTGTGTCTTTTTGTCATCAAAAATAAAATTTTATTATAATTAAAATGCCAGCTTTATGTTCTCGCATTTGTATTTAAATGGGAGGCGTAACTGATATAATTGTTTTAATTTCTTTCCTTTATTTACTTCACCTTATATCCGTATGTTCTCGCATTTGTATTTAAATAGGAGGCGTAACTCATTTAATTGTTTTTATTTCTTTCCTTTATTTACTTCACCTTATATCCGTTCCATCTTTACCTCACACAAGATGGTCATTGGTGCCTTTTTTATTTTACATGTTAAGTGAATCACAAGAGAAGATAAGGGCATGGATATATTTTAATTCCAATCTTCAACTCTTTTTCGATTTTACTTAAATCCAATTATAAATTAAAGCAGCTGCCCTCGTTTATTCTGATATAAGGGTGAAAAAAACTTCACCATCATTGGAGGTTATCTTGACTTTGCTAACATTTTTTTTTCTAAAATTCTTGGAGAGTACTGCAGTATTTCAGATTTACTTTTATAGGGTGTATCCTTAGTTAACATGGATTCTCTCGTTGACATTTCAATCCATCGCTCTCAAGATCCCAATAAGATATCATACTCATGTAGTAATAAATGTTCCCCACTCCATAAATAACAGTCATGCACAGTAAGCGTAACAACGATTGTACACGTGATTGAGGACGGATTTAGTCCTTTCATTTGATCTCTTTTTTTTCACTTTTTGAGCTACGCAGATCATGACTCCTTTTCTTGATGAAATAGATTTTAAATTTGTTTGACCAGTCAATCTTTGCGTTATTATTCAAACAGTGCGTTGCTAATATGAAAAATGGGATTTACTCATTGATTAAATGCTTGAATAGAGGAGGAAATTTGTTTTGAATTTCATTCAAATACTTATTGAATGTAAGTAGTGTTCATTGACTCGAATCATAATTTAAAATAAAACTAATAGGTTAAACTAGTAGTAATGGAGGTTTCTACTGAACTCCACCAGTATCTTGGTCCTATGGAAGAGGAAGAGAGTCAAGTGAACTTCGATAGAGGCCTAATTGTTTGGGTCGTTTTATTTACCTCTTTCAAAAGATTTAACGGACCTCTATACATTCAGCAGTGTATGTTTATCTGATTGTGTATATCTGCAAAGGTTAATGACCCACTTCAAAGAGATTTTGAGGAGGGAAATCTTATATTTTATAAAAGATATCACAAAGGGTTATTGACGGAGATCTATGAAAATTTGTGGAGGGGAAAGACTCAGGTCAATAAAGAGTGGCTTAGATTTAGGGGTAGATCTGGATCCATAAGCGGACGCGATTACTATTGGCTTACTCATTGTGTACAAGATATCTGAAAAGATTATTCAACAGATTTCCAGGAAAGTGGGTGAAGGAGTGAGCCTTAGACCAAAAAAAGATTCAATACACTTCGCATTGAATCCACATCCAAATCTGGATGTGGATTCTTCACTTTCTGTTTATGTGCAAGTTATTTTTAAATGTTTTAGGAAGATTTTGCTAAAACAATTGTGGATGGGTAGGCCTTATCCAAAGAAAAATAGCGGATTTGCCATTTTCTGATATATGGAAGATATATGTGCTAAGGGCTTTCTTGTTTAGATCAAATATAAAATCATAGCTTCCCACGAATTGCTACCCTAAAGAACGCTTCATTTAGGTGAACAATCAAAGAAGACAAATGGTAACTTCCGAAGGGTACGACCGCTATCCTTGTGCCTTAAACCTTTGGTTATCACCTTAAAGCCTAATTGGCAACATCGGCAAAACAGACCCTTCGAGAGATAAAATTATTAAGCTTAAAAAAGGTGAATAAAACCCCCTTGTGAAGTGAAGTAGGAGGTGGTAAACTGCTAATTACCTTGGGTGATATTACCCCAGCGATTACAAAGTCATTAGAAGAATAAATGAGCTAATTTGAGTTTAGTAATGCGGGAAAAGGATTATTGCTAGACGTTTTCGGATGTCCCGCAATATAAATATTTGATCCGGCGTTCTTTGAAATGATCCAAAACGGAAATTAAATTTCGAGGATCTAAATACACGCTATTCCTAGGCTTCTAAATTTAACCCCATGCATGCGCTGTAGCCACACACACAGACATACACTCACATACACGTTACATTACACATTTAAAGATCCATTGATTGCCTTTACCCTTCGTGTCAGTTCAGTGCTTAAAGATTTCCTTTGGATAGGAGGGTATTGCGAGGCGTCTAGATTGCCATGACAACACTCTAGATCATGATTAGTGAAAAAGTAGTGAGTGTGCGATAAATGCACGGTTCAGTGTGACACTGCATTGGTTGCTTAAATAATATTTAAAGAAGAGAGAAATAATCCCTTTTGACAAGAAAAAGATCGATCAAACAGCCAAAATTCCTTTCTTACGGAAGAAGAAAGTGATTGGTGAGTAGAGACAATTTTTTTTCTTTTTATATATAACTATTGTTGTCCATTTTCTGATGGTGTCCACATAAACATTATTTTGGTGTGTACAAAATACGGTGTTACACCTGCACCGCAATTGTTCAACTGTTCACCTGCTCTTCTTGTTCGAAAGCCTTAGTGTGGATGAAACCCAACAAGTGGCCGGAGCCGTCAACCGTTGGTAGTCAATCGGTAAGCCCGAAAATTATTGGACCCTCTATTACCAAGATTTCCTCACTTCTGGCATGGGTATTTACTGCCATGTAGTGTCTCGTTTACCCCAGAAGAATGAAGTTCATGATCTTAAGTTTTGTGTCATTAGAAACGTCTTTGGCCCGAAAAATCGCTACGTTGGCCAATTTTGACCGGAGAGTGATTTGGTTTATCGGTCAGAGTGAAGAGCAATAAAAGAGATGCTCAGATTTTCTATAATATCTGAAAGTCTTCAAATATTACATTACTATTACATTTTGTGTCAATAAACGCTAAAATAAGCTTTTTTTATCCGAATCTCTCCATAAAATCTGTCAACTAGACCATAGCCCCACTCCGTTAATAATTGAGTAGCCACTACCAACTAAATAATCCATAACATCCTATAATATAATTTGTTAGCTTAAAGGCCCTTAGTATGCGCCCCAATGTACTCCTTTCTGTTTTTTAATGGTAGCACGATATAAAAGTCTCTGTTAATGAGAATCCTTGAAAAAATGACCAGGGTAGGCGGGGCGGTGAGATGTTTAACATTTGTGCTTTGTTTATCTTCGTTTTTGCTTCATTGATAACTTTATTTCCATCTGCCGGTTATACTTTCTCTTCTGATTAAATCTCCTTCATTTATTATTCTTTCGTCATCCTTCCTTACCCTTTATTTATGTTTATAGGATAAGAATCAACCCATATCCATAAAATCCTAATATGCCATCCGTATCGAATAACACGCCACTAACCTGTAGTAGAGACAGGTTATCTTGAGGGTTATCAGAATCTGCTATCGCGTGGAGAACCATGATAAAAAATTTAGTGCAGTGTAAACACAGGGGATCGTAATAACCCTCGAATCTTAAGATTGTTATCGAACTTCTAGACGCCTATGACTGAAAGGTCAGCATTGTTGAATGCCCCATGTTTCTTTCGATAGTGTTAGTACGAGACAGTTCAGACAACAAGAGAGTTGTCTGGTTACCTCTCCAAAAAATTATTATTGTTCTATGAAAATTCACCACAAAAACTTTCGCCCATGGAAAATTCTACCACAAAATTCTGTGAATAAATAAAAAATTACTTCATTTAAAGTTTTATTAGTTATAATTATTACACACATAGGAAATCGTTTAAGATTTGTTTTTCTGTGTTAATTAATTGCCCCTAATCATTGTCATGAAATTTATTCATGGTGACAAAAGGAAAAACAAAGAGTTATTGGAGATGTGAGAACTTCCTCACAGCCTTTAAAACACCCATTCATACAATGTTTAATTATAATTTGCAAGAAATAATTTATTCTCAATAAAATTTTGGAACATACGAGACCGCGTCCGGCAAAACCTACCACGATCCAATAATTGAGGAAAAGGTTTTCATACTGCAATTCGGGCATCATTAATAAGCATTCATCCATATTTATGGAAGCTTTGTTCTGCTTTGCAAAAGGAGGAAGGCCTTAATCAAACAAAGCTTATTCACATTTAACGAAAATGATGTTTTGCAATTTCTCAAAGGTATGGCATATAATTTGCACTAATTATTATTTAAAAAAATGATTTTTTAATTCTATTAAATTATGTTACATTTTGATATAACCTATCCTAACCTAACCTAACCCGATTTCCTAATTATATCAAACTGTTTTCTATGTGTGTAATAGTTATAAAGAATTAAGTTTTAAAAAGGTTTATATTTATTGACAGAATTTTGAGGGGAATTGTCCATGGTGAAATATTATGTGGGTGGAATTTCCGTGAGTGAATTTTTTAGGGGGTGGAATTTTCGTGTCACGAATACTATGCTATTTTCTTTAACTATTCGGTCTGTTACTCGTTATTCTTAGTTTATTATTCTTTTGCTTTCCTAAATACACCTCACTTTTCGCCGCATAGTTATCGAGTATTGTCTTTATTCTTTCAACTCAATTTCCACCAGCTAAAGTATGGAGATATTAAATCGCCGTTATGTCACTATTAAGAAAACGTCTCGCTAATGAGACTAATTAACATCAAAGTAAACTCTGAAGGTGCTATCATCAGAAATACGCTTGGTTGGTCACTTTAATGTCGATTGGATTAATGGTACCTCTCCCTTTAAAGGGAAATTTGTTAATTTTAAAATATTGCTACGTGAAATATTGAATTTCCAATTAAATTCTGTCGTCCTCTGTAGAGATATACGATTTAACCAAGGCAGTTAAGAAATTGCGAGTGTATATATATATATCGAGGTCTTCCTCATGACGAGGAGAAATAATGAAGGAAAAACAAAGCCCACCTGGGTTTCTCTCAGCCCTTCTAACCGGTCTCCGGTAACATTCAAGAACGAAGAAAAAAATGGTAAATTTAGGAGACAGTTCCCCTGCTCAAAATGCCTACCCTCCGAGAGGGTATTTAGAAACAAGCAAGTCACAAATTCAAACTCTCGATCTCGTATTACGCTCTCCCCATAGCGCCACGACGCCAAAGCACGGCAGAATTGAAACCCACTTCGGTTGAATCAATATGAGATCCCGTTTCCCTAAATTCAAAATGTCGAGGAAGAGAAATAATAGAAGCCCAGAAGGCAGGGCATCCGCAGGTCTTACCTTGCTATTCCCCTTCCCCCTCCCATTACCCGGCGGGAGTAATTCGAGTATAAAACGAAAAAGAGGACTTTTTCGTTTTCGTCACGAGATCTATGAGAACTTGCCGGGATAGAGTTCCCCCAGCAAGTTAAGAAGGAATTTCAATTTTCTTGGGCAATACCAGGTTGCACCAAGTATAATCAGCATAGTTCGATTACCAAAGATCGTCAAGGGATCTTACTTCCAAGTACCATTGGCACAATTCGATCACCAAAGATCGTCAAATGATCTTACCTCCAAGTACCCTCGGCACAGTTCGATTACCAAGGATCGTCAAGTGATCTTACCCTATCTGAGGTTGACAACCCCAAACTAGATAGATTTCTCACCTAAAAGAGAAGCTCTACAAGCGTAACCAAATCGCTAAAAAGCATACAACCATATGCAACCTTCGTCTAAAAAAAAAATTCAAGGTCATAAGCGTCCGAACCATAGCCTCGTCATCGGAGTTTGTTTTTATTCTTCCTATTCCGCGTGACGTCACTCGTCCACTCCTCATTCGAAGTAACGCCATCTATTGAGAAGCGAATAAACTACACTCACGACGCCTCTCCGGACCTTATTCGAGTGAAGGTATTTCGTTTGGATGTTCTAGATATAATACCTTATGTGAGTAATCAATTATATCGTTATGTCCCTGTACCCTTGACGTAGAGTATTATGTATATCTTAAAGACGAATTCTTTTTAAAGTAAATTATTCTCCCTCAAAACAACCTGAAACCGAGTGTCGGTAAAGGGACTTTAAGAAACATTTTTAAGTTGTATTTTGTATGGGTATATATTAATTTTTGTTAGAGTTGATTAATGCACAGTAAAAGTTTATTTTGGCTGAAGTGTTTAAATTATCCTTGAACGAGTTGCGTTGGCAGCATTTAGTATATTAAAGAAAGAACTCCCCTTTTTATTCATTCAATAGAATAAAAATAAGAAAAGCGATCTTAGGGATCGATCCTGTAGCGATCACTGGAAGTACGAACGTACGACTCATTTTTATTAGTCATAATAATAAATAAATAATAAGCTCGGCTAACCCATGACATCCTCATTAATGCTGGATTTTATTGGATCATTGGTCCGTATTTTTTGTATATTTAATAAGTGTAATTTGGGAGCGTTTGGGGAATATTTCTGCATGACTCTCTTGGAGTCTTAGGGTCGTATCCGAGGGATTTGATTCTTTCGTTGGCTTTGACTTTAATATTTATATATACACTCCCTTTTATTTTTATATTGCCAGTAATTGTTCGTCAATCTCTTCTTTTAAACCATTTTATCCAGAAAAACTTATCCTACTTTAGTATTGAGGCGCTTTTCAGTGAGTGGAAACGCCGGGGTGGTTATATTCTTTTCCATTGTCTCCTCTTTCTCGAGAAACGAGTGTCCGCAGTCTCATTACCGATCTTCAATTTCCCTTTTCTCTCTCATTAACTCGCCTTCAACTGCGTTAACAAATGGAACGAAGGCTCCACCTCGTTCAATTCTGACCAAAATCACAACAAAAGTGTAAAGATTAGAGTTACGACAACGCTTCCTCCATAATCTAGGAGAGGCTGGGGTGGGGGTGGAAGGCTCATCATTAACAAAAGCGCGACAAGGCGGAGATAATTTTTTCACTCATCATATATTTCGTGGGAGCTCCAATTACTAGATGGCGAGAGAATGTACAAAAATATGTTTTGATTCTCTACCTGTGAGGTAGTTTATTCTTGCAAGTCAGTTTCATTATGAATAAACTATTTCAAGGAAATATTTAGGTCTTGGTGGCTTATTGAGTAGTAGATAGAAAATGAGCTCCACATGAATTTAATCTTGATAATCCAAGCCAAATGAATGTTTAGCTTATTTTATTATCCCTTGCTTTTGTTTATAGTTCAATTTTTACATTATTTTATGACATAAATTAATTTCCCTGTTTACAAAAGCCATCAGAGCCTATCAAGGATCATCCAATTCAATGAACCTTACCTAACCACAAACATCCCTCTACGAAATGCACCCACAGGATTGTGTCTTTAATACTACCTAAACTTACCCATCCAAAAATGCTTGTCCAACGCTTAAAATGCCATTATATAAACAATATCGATATTCTAATATATAAAATTAAAAACTATAATTTATATAAACTGTCACAATTCATTCGAGAAATCTACAAATCTATTTGCCCCAAAACTTCTTTTTTTGATTCTAATTTGTAAGTCCTAGTCCCATTATTACCCTCCAACTTATCTATCCCTAGAAGAAAATTAAAAAAGCTTATTCACATATGTTTTACATGAGAAAATATTTAGTACCACCAGTATTATATACCTACATCTTAAGTGCCTCAGGGAAGGTATCTTTATTGCTTCCTTTTGCAGTGACTCGAAAAGGTTAATATTATGTTTAAAGTATGAGTCAATTCCTGTATGAGTACGCTAAATGTAGCCTGGCATACAAGTTATAGACTTTGAAGAAAACCTCCTTAATTTTGTAACATCCCTTTAATGAGCACAACACTATATTATTCCTTCCTTTTCCTGGATATGCTGCTTATAAAACCTTAATGACCTATCTATTACTATTCATAAGTCGTTCGCATACTCTATTCTGCCCCATAAAGTTACCTTCAACTACTTGAACTTCACCTACAAATTGGGTGACATCAGCAATAAAAGAGACGTTGTTATTAACTAATGGCACATTGGCTCCATTAACCTTGTCTTTGATGACTTTACATGCATTTTCAATGGGGGTGAGATCGGGACTGTTCCCAGGCCAGTCCAACAAGTTGGTGCGCTTTCTCTGCAGCAATTGCTTGATCAAATTAGCCTTGTGACAAGGAGCTGAATAATGCATAAAGATGAATGTTCCATGAAGTTCCATATGATTAAATAGATGACATTCCAAAACCTCCTTGTAGCGCTGAGCATTCATGGTCACATTCTTTGGAAGGAAATATAAACCACCTCTCCCTATCTTGGCATTGAAACAACCCCAAACCATAACTGAGGGACTGTGTTTTGCAGTCTTCACTGTGTACTGGGAACTGTACCTGTTTGACCCAACTGGCCTCCTCACCTTTACTCGGTGTGACCTTATGACTTGAAATGGGCTTTCATCTGCCACATAACTTCTGACCACTGTTCCATTGTCCAGCCCTTGTGCTGCTTTGCAAAATGAAGCCTCTTCTTCTTATGCGGTCATTCAACAGCGGTTTAAGCGCGGCAGTATGGCTGGGGAGTTTCAAATCTTTCAGAAGACGATGCTGTACAGTCCATTCCGAGAAATTTTGGAGGAGGTTAGGCTACATTTCCCTGAGTTATCTGCCTGTTATCCTAGGGTTCTTCATAATAGCCTTCTTTAGCAAGCGATCTGTCCCTGGTGTAGTTTTTTTCTCTGGTCCCTGGCGCTTTTTGTTAGAGTATGGGGCTTGGGGGAAGCTCACGAGCAGCAGAGAGGAGCGCCATTACGGTAGATTTTACCCTCCCTGTTCGCAGGCCTATTTCACTTATCTTAACATTTTCTTCCCTCAAATTGAGAATACAGACCTTTTCCTCATTTGTGAGAGGCTTGGGACCCATGGTTTGAGTGCTAGTTAAAAAATATATGATCAGCCAAATATCTTCAAGAAACCACCAAAATGAAAGTCACATCGCAAAAAATGAGCGTCCCCCACGCCCAAGTCTGAGCGGGAACTGAATAATACAACGGACACAATGCGCATATTTACCTAACAGACGTTGCCAGAAACCGCAACAAAACATTAATCAATTATAGCATTTTCCCCGCAACGATTATTGGACCTATATCAATGCATATAATATGACCAGAGGTCCAGACTTCCGTTGCGGCGACTGTATATATATATATATATATATATATATATATATATATATATATATATATATATATATATATATATATATATATATATATATATATATATATATATATATGCGGTTAAAAAAGCAATTATTTGCTAACTTAAGCTCTTCATCGAAGCCCTCGGAAGGAGTTCTCTCATTTCTTTCATACACGAGAAGATAACGTGTATGAAAGAAGAGCTCCTTCCGAGTGCTAATAATTGTCTTTTTAAATGCATAATTATGATTTCACAATTGCAAATAATTATCGCTATATATATATATATATATATATATATATATATATATATATATATATTGAAAGGAGGCAATTTTTTATGCAGAATTCATTGAATTCAACAAAAACCGCTGCATTGTTTATTTTTGACTGCAGCTTTCTTATAGCTTTGACTATAGTCTCAACAGATGGCTCTAGGCGAGGAAAATTGTGATAAAGAGGCATAACTTTATTTGCCCAGACATCTTTCAACCTAACAGTAGGTCACTATTCTGCTCCGAAGATGACCTACTTTGGTCTCACTAAGTTAGGAGCTGAGTTTTTGGTATCCAGACTTAATGAATCTATTCTGTTGGGGGAGGACTGCAGATCAACAGTGTACAGCAAGCGACATGACGAATTCGAAATATATAAGTGAGGATCTCTGCTTCAGCAAATATATTAATGGCTTGTTTACGGCTATTGGAATAGATCACAACCCTGAAGAATGGCGACTTTTCATAGATAGTTCTACAAAAAGCCTCAGAGCAGTTTTACTAAATAATGCGAATCATTATCCATCCCTGACTATAGCATACACGGTACAGATGAAGAAAGAATATGACTGTAAAAAAGCTTATCGAGAAGGTAAACTATACTAAGTTTAAATGGAATGTTTGTTATGATTTTAAAATGCTTGCCTTCTTAATCGGATTCCAGGGTGGGTACACCAATTATTCATTTTTTCTTTGCTTATGAGACAGTAGGGCTGATTATGAACATTACCAGAGAGTTGAATGGCTCCCTCGAGATGACTTGAAGCCAGAAAAACTAAATGTTATTAGACAGCCTCTTGTAGAGCCTATCAAAGGTTTGCTACCTCCACTTCTATAAAGCTTGGTTTGGTCAAATAGTTTATAAAACCATTAGATCATGGTGGAGAATCATTTCAAGAGATTCGTCTACTCTTTCCGAAACTATCAGAGGCCAAAGTTAAGGGTAGTATATTTACTGGACCGCAAGTAAGGAAAAGTTTGAAGTCAGTATACTTGAGAATGTAATGAGTGATGTCGAAAGTGAGGCGTGGTGTGCATTTCTAAATATAGTTAATTGATTCCTTGGTAAAATTAAAGACCCAAAATACAAGCAGCTAGTAGCAAAACTTTTCGAAGTTTATAAGGATTAGGATGTAGACTAAAGGTACACTTTTTGCATTCACATTTGGGTTTTTTCCTGAAAATTTGGGAGATGTGAGTGAGAGGCATGGTGGTGGAGAAGAAATACCAAGGAAGAGAGACACTGCCTTGATGAGGGACTATTTCTGGTCACTGATGCGTAAATATCAAGAGCTTACATTAAGAAAGCACGTTCTTCCGTGCACTTTGAGTAGGTTATCTCTTATAATCACATTTTCTCATTCGTTTAAAAAGGAATACAAGGACAAAATATTATCAGCTATTATTCATGGACAATGTGAATATACTAAATAAATTGAACTGTTAGCGCTATTTATGGTTAGTTTTATATACAAAATTCCAATTATCTCCCAAAATATAGATGCTATGCAATTTTCAATGGTACTTTTGGAAGCAGGAGATAAAACCACTTTAGAAACACTAAAAACATTTAAAGAAACTAAACTAGTGTTACCCAGTGAATTATGTGACTGTGTTTTGTTAATTTTGCATACCTTGGTTATAGTTTTTCTGTTTCTTTGTTCACTAGACTATGTTTCCTTTTCGTGCATTTTTATCGGTTTTCTTATCGAAGTTTTCTTCCGGTAGTCGTATTCGTTATTTTTCTTATTCTGTGGTTTGGTTATTTCTCATTATCTTTTATATTATTCGAAATCCATGGGGATTTTCTCTTTGTTGACAATTCTATTACAGCCTTATTGTCTATTATCGGTATTAGGTGTATTCCGTGGGTTTTGTTCTGTTTCTTTCGGTTTTACTTAGCTTTTATAGCTACTTCAGTCTTCTTCCCTCTTTTTAAACTTATCGTTACCCTTCGCTATTAGATTCTTCTTCATGTTATTTTTTTTCTTTTTGCTTAAGTCTTTTATTTTTTGTTATTTTTCCTGAGTTCTCATATATACGGATTCCTCTTCTCTCCTTAGTTGTCTTGAGCTAAGGAAGTGAACATGCGTGCGATGGTCGTTTGAATATAAATCTGTTTTGCGAATAAATGGGGAAGGCTGTTTATTTTCTCCCATATGTCTTTCACCCTATTCCTGAATATCTTATTTAATGGTTTTAGTTTGGTCCTTTCTTCTAGATCTTTCATTTTCCACCTTTCTCTTTTTTTTGTTGTAGGTAATTAGCCTTATGGCTTTATTCTCAAGTTATTGTAATTTCATCATCCATTTTTTTAGGCATCGTATGCATTGGTAATGAAGGGTTTGATTGTGACTCCCTAACTAATGCTATAAACCTATATTCTCTTCTTGTTTTCAGCTCAGGCTTTTAGTAATAAATATTATAGGTTTAATGTTGGAGTTGTTCCTTTTATTGTTTTCGGCTGTGTCATCTTTTTATCTTCTTGGTGATGTGATTATATCTACAACTTGACCTTTAGCTCTATACTAGTACCTTTCTACTACTATGTCTACTACTTTGTTTCCCGTGATAGTAATTACTGTAAATCTTTTTATGTTGGTACTTATTTTCCATTTTGTTCCCAATCTGTTAATATTGCCTATTACCATTGCCAATAATTACACTTGTCTTCTTTCGTTTCAACTGGGAAAATGATCAGTTGACTGATATCATCTTCTCAGTTGCCAAGTATTGTTACTGCACCCCCAATTTTAGGCAAGGTCAAGCGATCTTGTACTCATTACTATTACTGCTAACATTATTACAAACGACAATTACAACCAGTGTTCAATACCCATTCATTCTTATTCTTTGATTATTACCACTTTTATCTTCTGGCGTTAGATATACTTAGACAACAATGGTCCCTCTGTTTTGTTCAACTTAGCAGTAGTCGTGGTCTATTTTTATGACTAATTAATTTGTTACGAAGGAGTAGATATTTTCCTATTTAATACCATTTTAAAACCAGGGGTGTTTCTCTTCCTCACCACGAAATTGGTTACTGAATTCAAGGCCCAAAAGCACAACACTATCTCTACAATTCTGGTTCCCCCTTTGGAGTGACCATACATATAAAAGAAAAGGCATAAGTTACAAAAAGCTAAGCCACGAATACCACTCATCAAAGGTATAAAGGAGGTCTTTTTCGCCACCTTTTTATTTCACATCATACCACCCCTAGTAGTCTTCTTTTGTCGCTATTCGTATTATATAACTTCTTTATTTCTCTTGCCTTCAATTCATTTTGGAATCACTATTGAAAAATATTCTGTCGCACTTGTTGATAATGGCTTTCCTTTTTAAAATAAATTTGTGTCTTAATTTATTCCCAGGTAAGTGTAAATACACTCATTGTTTGCACCAGCTTATTCTCATTTTCAATTAAAACACTGCTAAGGTAATAAATCTATTAAATGGGGCAATTTATCCGAAAGGAACATTATTAAACTTAAGTTTCTTCTCTTCCAATTTCGCGATGAGAACCAAACACGTCTGCTGTCTGACCTATTAGGCCCGAAACTTAATGGCCAAAATGAAAAGAAATTGCATCTGCAAAATATAATATATTTTCTTTTAAAAATAATGAAGAACTATTATTTAAGAAAACTAAACTCTCCCAGTGATATTTAGGTCTCAAGTATAAAATAATAAGATAAAACCACCCAAAATGACTGAAGGCGAGAGTTTGGAAAACCAAGTGATTGTTAAGGCATAAAAATAAGAGTAGTCAACCAGGCTTTTTTCCTATAATAAAAACGGCCAGAATATGGAAAGGGAAATGTTCTAGCAAATCGCCATAATTAAAACTCGCTGCCTCTCTGATTTCTATAGAGTGAAGGGGAGAGCTACAGAAAAAGAACCTGGGTGTGGCTATATACTATTTGAGGACGATCTCTATCACAACCATGTTTCTCAAATTATATTAAAGAGAAGACGTCTTCGGCCCTTTAGCTTATTTTGTCAAATACCGAAAGGAATAGGGCATAAGCGGTGCCAATCAAATCCGAGAGGCGATGTATTCGTTGTTTAATAGACTTTGTTTCTTACATTTTCTCTGGTTAGAGTATAAAACAAATTTGTATTAAAACAGTACATTCATTTTTTTTAAACACCGGCTTGCTTCGTGGTGTCCATCATGGTTTTGGTTTTCCTGTTGTAAATAACCATTTGGTCCACTTTCCCGTTATATTATTAGGCCCAATTTTGTTCTACAGTATATAAAATAATAAGGTACTGCCAAGCCACCTTTCAAAAAAACGCAACACTTTCTTCTCATTTTGTTCCCTCCCTTTATGGGGGTCAAGTTTATACTTTGAACAATTTGGTTCCCTGAAGATTTACAATAAATTCCACAACTTGTTTCAATGGCTCACGAGGTTTTCAATTGCACTCTTCATCATTTATATTTCTTCATTTCTGTTGTTTCCATTTACCATATCATATTTAGGGAAACATGATTTTTCTCACATATATAAATAAATTATCTCAATGTGAGAAATGAAGCGTTTGCAGGTGATTTCATTTCCACTTTTCCTCCACTTCATTCACTGTTTAATCTTGTAGTGTTAAATTCTTTTCCTCTTTAACCTTTATAAAATGAAGTTGTTTTCGGAACCATATTTAGTATTGTTCATTTACTCTCAGAAATCCCCTCTGTATCGGTGATTTCCAAACTAGGAGGTGCCTAACCCTCAGTGGAGAGGACCAAGGATTCGCCAAATATCTACCTCTTCCATTATACGGAACTGCATGTAGCTTATCGAACGTTGGAAGAGGAAACTAATTAGTTTTAATTTATTTACATACATGTATCTTTTGTATTTCGGTACATATCTTTTAGTCATTATCCGGATCAATATCTTTATGGCAATAATAGTATTGATTATAGACCATTGATCCACTAGTGACTTTCTCCCGTTGGCTCATCTCTCATGAGATGAAAGATTTGTGTGACACACCTCGCCAGTTTCCTCTCTTCAGCAAGGATATAAAGCTCTTCTACAGGAATTCAAAGTATTCCAGGCTGCCTTTACTGCAACTCATGTATCTCTTATTTAGCACGCTCCTTCTCAGTTGACCCTGTTAAATCACTCCATACACTCCCTAACATGGTAGTTGATAGTATTAAATGCGAAGCACGCCCCTAGTCAAGTAAACCTTGGCCTTCCAGCCTGTCCAGAACTTGAAAATTAAACCTTTTTCTTGCCATGTGAAGCACATGATTGATCGCAGCGTTCAATGTGGAAAAGCTCAAGCTGCTTGTAGTGGTTTCGATAAAACGTCAGGTTTCGCAGCTATACAAGATACTTGCGAGCACGCCTGACTTAGATACCTTAATCTTCGTTGCAAGCTTGCTGTTTTGTACGGAAACTTACATAAGGAAAGGCGACCGTGCAGCTATTTCGTGCCTTAAACACTAGAATCCTAAGTGTACCATGATGGCACTCTTAAGGGAGAACAGCATTTCAAGTAACATTCACTAGGGTATTTTATCTTTTGTACTCAGTCAACGGTGATTAGAGATTGAGCTATCTAATTTGTTTTTCTTATATAACAACCTTCTAATTAGGTTCGAATTTTGTGGTTCAAAGCGCTTGTGAAGAATGAGTTGAAAAGGACCAGGCCCAACACACACCCTCGTTTCACCCCATTGGCGATTTCTAATGACACAGATGTGTCGCTTTTGGGGAGGATGATACAATCCACGCCATCATGAAATAGGTGAATGAGTGCAATGAATTTTCTAGTACACCTGAGTTTTGTGAGATTAATCTAGAATGCTACCCTATTAACTCTTCCAAAAGCCTTGGTGAGCTCATTGAAGTACAGATTCACATTTTTTCGATTCATTGTTTATGGATCTGTCTAACAGTGAAGACAATTTCTACAGCACTGCCGCTTGGTCCAATGCCGCACTGCGCTCCTGACATTATTTTCAATATTTGTGTGGATGCATAGCTTATATAATATTACAGTTCATTCAAAAAATAGAGAAAAAAATAACAAAATATATATTTGGGGGGAAAATGCTCGTTCAATTTTAATGAAAGTTGCACAGCATATTATTTGAAGTTTTCATCTAATAGTTTTCAAAGTTTCATTTTATAGAAGAGAAGAAAAGCTATGAGGAAACATGGCCATTTGAGGAAAGCATGCGTCCAATCCTAGAAAACGATTAGTAAAATTGGATGCATAACCAAAAAACAACATAATTATTTCGCAGACATTTTAACAAAGTATGAGACAAAAAATGCAGACCTTTGTTCTGAAGGACTTGAGCACATCTTCAGCACCAGGACTTTCCCAATTTGTCTCATGTTCAGATACGATTGTATTCCATTTTTTTTCCAATCTTTGATAAAGATCTTCAAACTTCTTCGGTTTCCTCGCCTTAACCTTCTCACTGGGTATCTCTGATAGGTTTTTTATTTGGTTTATATTAGGAATATGCCCAGACCAATTCATCGATATTTTCAGGATTCATGAAATACCCTACCGTATTTGCTTTCAGGCACGCAGCATTCTCTTGCATGAAAACGGGCTCACATACCCCTGATATTCAGAACAAGAGACTTTTTCTTCCTGAAACGGCAGAGGCTTGCCTAACGCAGCATTTACTTTGCTGGGTAAATGGACAGGCTACAGTGCTTGAAAACATGCCCCACACCCTAGTGCTTCCACCTCCAAATTTACCCGTCTTTTTCGAGCACGTGGATTCAATCTTTCACTTCTACTAGGCTTTACGTGCTCCTTCCCATCCAATTCGAACAAATTAAATTTGTTTTCATCGCAAAAAAATACTTTCTTCTTACTTTTCAGCATTCAATAGAACTTGCTCAGTAGTGACTTTATTCGTTTTACCTACACATGAGGGATTTCTTAGCAGAGGAGCGTCTTATGAGGTACGAGTTTACCTCTCTCAATCGACATGAGGTAGTCTGGCCAGACCCGATCAGCTTCATGCTCTTTGCACCTGGCGTAAATTCCCGGCTGCTTTTCTTAAATCGGTCCTTCATCGACTTACGTTGCATCGTGCGATATTCTCTGGGAGTACTTTTTCAACTGCCACCCATTTTATTCGTCGACTCGCAGGACTTGGTATCCTCATAGATATTTATTATTTGTAAAATCATAGTACATAAACTGATTACAATACCTCGAAATATCATACAGTATCATACCTTCACTTTTCTACGGAAAAGGTTTTCTGAAGGATTTCTTAACCTTGATTTGTCTCACTCCCTTGAAAAATGAGTAATAACCTCAGTAGAAGTCTACATTCCATGTGAGATGGTTGCCATACACTGGTTCAATAAAATTACAGGACAAGGCGAGCTTGACCCAATCCCGCTTTGTGGTTAGTTTGGTTTTAATGTGGGGTTAATTGCGGGAGGTGAGGGTCGTTGGTCTGGTTTTAATGTGGGAGTAATTGCGTGAGGCAAGGGTTGTTGGTTTAGCTTTAATGTGGGGTTAATTGCAGGAAGTAAGAATTGTTGGTCTGGTTTTAATGTGGGGTTAATTGCGGGAGGTGAGGGTTTTTGGTCTAGTTTTAATGTGGGGTTAATTGCGGGAAGTAAGAGTTGTTGGTCTGGTTTTAATTTGGGGTTAATTGAAGGAGGTGAGGGTTATTAGTCTAGTTTTAATGTGAGGTTAATTGGGGAGGTGATGGTGGCTTAACCTGCAGTGATTTTATTAAACTTATTTCGTCGATGCAGGTGTGATCGATTTGGCATTTATAGTATGATCAATAAATGATAAATAATGAGGGTCTAGCATGCTCTGATAAAAAGTGGATAGGAGAAAGTTCAGGAGAGTTACGCAATATCCTAGCTTTGCACAAAAATCTCTGGAAGAGATGCCTTCGTTGGCTTCAACTTTGTTTTTAATTAGCTTTGTGGGGTGCGCTTCCAATTTTATTATTAATATTAATAATTATACTATGCGACGACTGCGTAGTCCACCATATTGTCCGGCACACTCTTATTGAGTGTGCCAGTCTGAAGAGATCTTCACATACGCAACCGATTGCGGCACCGGGAGGAGCGAGATCGCTATCTCTCGGAACGGGTTCATGCACACCAGATTTTGACATACTGCAATTTTTGGTGTAGGTAGGAATCGTTCACTGTCTAGAGGTGGTTCTCCCATATTCTATTGGATAATCCAATGCAGAAACTATTAGTCATTGAAACAAAGAATCACAATAAAAATAAAATTTGCCCAGAGCCGTAATATAAGAATCTATCATCCCCAGGTACGTCATCATAAGTAGCCAACCACAACACCGCTGTCTGCTTCTCACTTCTCACACCGCACACACAAATCATCACTCTTATCTCCTAGAACCTGACGAAGGTAATTTCATATCTTCTTTGAGCCACAAAGCGTTACATATTTGCAGAAAAACTTAAGGATGCCCGTCCCCGCTCTTACAAGCTTGCCAGCAATTGTCATTCTGATCATTATGTGAATTTCATTACCCCATTGGAGGACCTCATCCATAATTGAAAGGGGACGGATGGGTCAACTAATTAACCAACCAGAATCACTATAAATCCCTCTACATCATTTAGCCGTTTTTGTAAGCCGCCATTTTCGCTTCTCCCCAGGCACAAAGTGGGCCAATGAACCCAACCCCACACCTTCTGGCAACACAGCAAACGAACAAACCTTTGGTGTCTCCGTCACGCGTCCCTGTTTGGTTCGAGGTGAGGCTAAGGGTGTCTAAAGAATGTGCTCCCTACACGTCCCTCCGCTCCCCGTGACGGAAGAAATGGCTCTCGTGTTACGGGAATTAAAACACTAATTTCCCACTCTACGTTCCCTACCAGAATAAATGAATCAACCATTAAAAATGATGGTATTGCTAAATCCCTCTGGAAAACACATTTTCGTGAATTATTTCAATTGATTATCAGGCCAGAAATGCGGAATGGTCTGTAAAATACGTTTAGGAAGCTATTTTGTTTTGAAATGAGGCATATTGTGTGTGTTCAGTCTCTGGTCGTTACGGACCCTCCATTTTACTGCTTTGTGGCACTTTATCATCGCCTACAATTAAACTCACCTATCTTTGACGATTACTGTTCCGTTCAATTCTAAGAGATCATTGGAAACACCGGTTCCTTGTGTAGTTCAGCGGTGTTATCTCTCTATCATTAACTTCCCTCTCATAAATTATCACGGTGCCACTATTTACATATATTTGTTATCGTTCAACTATTGATAGTTAGGAATTAACATCGTATTTGCGATTCCTAGTTGTTCAGCAAATGCTGTATTAAGGCGAAACGAAGTAAAGCCTCGTCATAATAAGCAATTGGTTGAGTGGATATTATTAATCTTACAGTATCCTATTTTATAGCGTAAATATATAGAAAATTTCTTATAGAATTTGTAACATTTGATGCTGGTTCATGTATTTATGTACGATCTTCAAAGATAGAAATCAATAATATTTCGAAAACTAAACTGTCGTACAATTCAGGTAGTTCATTTGAACCCCTTTTGACTTCCTCGCCCAATGATCCAGGGGAGGGAAGACGACAGCCCCGATTGGGGGGGGGGGGACAAGATTTTCCGAGAGTGCGTTTTGGGATTTAAATGTCGCGGATGAATTACTCGTGGCCGGTATTGATAATATTTACTAAGTCTTTGGTGGTCGGCAGATTTAAACAGGAGAGCGAAATATTCATTTAATCGTATACCAACAACAAAAGACACTTACAGAATAATATACAGCGATTTAGTTAACACCGTTATTAATTAGATGAACTTGAAATGACAAGTAAGACTCTTCTCAGCCGTACTAGGCTCAATAATTACACTAATTACCCGAGAGAAAGCGGGAGGTGACTACTAGGTAAGTCTTAACCGTACGAGGCTCGATAATTACATTAATTCCTTGAGGGAAAGCGGGGGCGAGTACGAGGTAAGTCTTAGCCGTACGAGGCTCAATAATGATGGAAAAAGGAAACAGAGAGGGACTGGGGAGTGATCGCGGGGTGAGTCACTTCGTCGGAGTGTCACGCCTCTTCAAGGATGAAGAAAAATGTAAATCTTACGATTTTATGGAGAAGACCACGAGTAGGGGTAATTGGGGGAAAATATTCTCCGAGAAGGAGGGTAGAGGACTATATTCCAGACTTAGTCTCTGTCGTTCCGAATATGGATTCCTGCTGCGAATTATTACCCCAAAAGCAGGGCAAAGCTAAGCAAGATGGTAGCGCTTAAGTGAGAGACATTAGTGTCTAATTGATTTGGTAAGTATAGTGATCTCTCCAGAGAACTTATTCGATACGATGTCTAGTTCCGAATGCCCTCGTTAGTTAGAGTTTAGATTAAGGGTAGTTTGAGAGAAGTTTGATGGTTCTGAAATGGATAGAGGGTTAAGAGTTTGAAGGACCAAAGGTTAAAGGAATTTATGCGAGAGAGGGGAGAGGGGAGAGAGAGTTTGATTGGAATTCGAGGAAACTCGCAGAACTAATGCGAGAAATAGGGTATAAAAACTTACCTAGGCCAGAGAACCCAGGCTAGGACCTTATTTGCGAGGAGGAGTCGTTCGTGGTGCCTCCTACTTCAGAAATTTTCCGTCTAGCTGAGTCACAGCGTTTGAAGAGAGTTTTGAGTGTAGACGGTTTCTTCTTCTTCCAATCTTCGCAACGGTTCTGCACAGTGAGCAGGAGTTTAGGTAGATAGGGGTTTCAGCGAGTTATTTCTTCCTCTAACTTGTAATGAATAGTGGCTCTTTGTTCCTCCTGCAAGGGGTTTTCAAGGAATGGGAAAGGGGGGAGTTGGAAGATGATTAGGGGAAAGGAGTCGAGGGAAGCTGGCGTGTGAGGTCCAAAACGCGTAATTTCCTGTGCCGACAATAAACCAATAAAACACCGAGATGGGGAGTGGCGCTAAGCGTCTCGTCTCTATGCCTTAGAAGACCAACTGCTTTTTCCCTATTGTATAACTATAAACCATATGGTCAGTCTTCGATCGCTAAAAAGTGGGCCATAGAGAGAGAGAGAAAGGGGGGGGGGCCCAATACAGGAGTAAATCCAAACTATCTTATTTGGACTTACATGTGTTCATGCACGATCACACAGAAACACGCGTAAGACTGTGAAATACGCCCTGCAATCCTAACAAGACCGAATAGCACCGGTGTTTGTCGCTCGAGGATTGCGCGTCGTCAATGAATGATTCCATTGACTTCTTATGATGCCGCGTGAATACCTTTTGTATTGTGTGGGCTTGCTTACTGGGAAGTTCCAATATTTGCCGACGGAAGCGTTACCGGTTCAGTTCCACAGCCTTGATGGCGAAAATTAGCTGTGACAGATGTAACGCCATAAATGGGACGAGTTTCTGCGCGTGATCGGTCCGGAAGTTTACCGAAGGTCTGGAAGCAAGGCTATTTCACTCAGAATATTTTCTCGTGACTCGATCACACCCGCTCGCTTTCTCTCTCCCATTTAATGAGATAAACCACTAAGCTTTAATTATTATACACCGGAATTTTTGTTAAAAATAAGACCGAAGAAATCTTAAATGACACTTGTCTACGAAAAGAGTTAAACGAATATCTTTAGAGGATCGCGGCACATCTAATTGGACGAATGAATTTAACAGATCTCGGTTACAAAGGTTGGCGACTGATGCAGGGCTTTGTCTCTCCATTGCCCTTTCCCATATACCCTATCTCTTTTCTCTACCGTCCTACCAATCCTACCCGCACCCAGTTAGTGAATTACTCACGCCCTCATCTCAATTGTAGTCGAGAAGTACCGAGCCTCATTCATTCATTTACAAAGGCGGGCTTCATAGCGAAGACCGCCGCTTCTCTTTTCGCACGGCTCGTTTGCTCAGTCATGGCGGAGAGCAACATTTTCAAGTGTAAAGAGAACTTTTAATATCTTCCAGTGAAGAGAGACACGAAAGAAAGAGTCAGTATGTGTCATCTTTACATAAGAAGAACCGAAAACAAATGCAAGAGAACGCGGGCAAGAGGGAATGTTCAAGTAGTACTCAGCCCTCTCTTCTTCTGTGATGAAATTGTTCCTCTTCACGAAAGAGAGAGAGGGAGGGAGAGAAGCCGTAATACATTCTACGCATTTTTTTCTGAAGTAACTGTGGGGTATTATTTTAATGTTTTCATTTATGTATACTAGTTAAGAGCCCCCCCCCCCATGCATATACACATTTCAGGTACTTAGGAAAATGCGTCCTGAGGGAGACAAATCCTTTGAGATTACCTTCAATCTTTCTAGCACGTTTGTAACTTTCAGAGAATGAAAATATTTATTCAGTATACTGTATTATAATTTGACGATTTCTGTCACAAACATTACTTATTCTTTTACAACTTTCCGACTTTTGGTGATTATCCTTCTTGTTTCGTTTTTTTTTTAACTAAAATTTCTATGTATTCGTGAGAGTACTGTCGGTTAAGGCGGGGGGGGGCAATCTGTTCTGCATGCATATTTGAGGGGAAGAGTTTACAAGAGTGGGCGTACAACCGCAACGAACTCTTGTGAGCTTTTTGAATTCGAATTAGGTTCTTACCTAAAACAACGCAGTTTGTCCTAGGAGAAATATGCCTTGCATAAAAGTGAAGTGACTTCGCTTCTGGCATTTTGAGTCGCGTCACACAACCAAGAAAAAATTAGCGTCTCCCGTCAAATGACTGAAGAGAAATTTTGATATCTATACCGAAATGTAAAGAGTTTAAGATCATATGGAAAAAAAATTATTTGGGATTAAACATGTACATTACGTGTACAGAATAACTAAAATAAACTCCAGATAAGGACGAAAGGTAAGGCTCATCCGCAAGGGGCAAAGCAAAAATAAAGTTAACTGCAGCATAATTCTGCGCGGTATCCTAAAAAAACACAGACTAAATGAACAAAATACTTGTATTCTCCTCTTTAAGCCCAATGAACTCCATTAGATTGGCAAATTTGTTTGTTTTATCAGGACTTCACTGTGAACCATAAAAATCCTTTCAAAAGTTTCTCTTCATTCATTCGATGAAGTTTCTCCTCTTGTTAAGCTTTGACTGATGATTAACTCCATAAATGAAAAGACGAAAAGGCGGTAGGGACCTTTGAAACACGATTTTATCTTCATATAAAACCTTATCAGCCAATCGTACTATAATTACGGCATTTGAATATACACATTGCGTTCTGTCTCCTCGGCCTGACAGGCAATTGCAGTTAGCCTCTTCTTGTACGATTACAGTCTATGTACGTTGCCTAGAATAAAACTTGGAAACAACGACGCGCCCTGTGTACAACGTAAGCTCGGATTATTCTTCCCCAATATGCAACAAATTTTCGGAATAACCAGAGTTTTCCCCCTAACCCCTGCTCAGTCAATTCGCATGGAAAGTGCCAGAAGTTGTTAGAGAATTTATTGGAATATTTGTTTGTTAAATTTTCGATTAAACGTCAAATGCAGGAGTCTTCCCTCGCTGCCAATGTTGGATAAGGATTGTCCCCCGACCCAAAATCTTTCAACGCAAGGTTTTAGGCGATTCAACTCGTTCTTGTTTGTTAAGTTAATTACACACCCTTTTCAATCGTGTACCGGCTCCCTCGAACGGATGGTGAAATTCACAAAAAAAGATAAGAATGACGATCGCTGGCAACTTCAGGGCAACAATGAGCTATCATCGTTTTAGAGGAGGTTGGGGGAGGGGTAGCAGTGGTACTGTACTTTACAATGACCAGCGAGCATGACCCCCTTTTTTGTTCAAGGGAGAGCCACCTGTTCTGCCGTAGGGAAGTATGGATATGGAAACCCATTAACAGGTTCCGGAAGAGTGAGGTGTTTTGTTTGCACAAAGAAAGTTGCAAGAGACAGCAGTCGGGCCTCTTGTAGACCCTTTCCTTCTGCTTTTTTTCGAGTTTCTTTTTGCTCGAGTACTACACAACTTAACCTAAATACGGCTAAGATACTCCTTTCTAAAGAAAACGCGACTCGAAAGCCACAATGGGGGAGGATCTACAATAGATCGCAACTTTAATTTTATTTTCCCTGTCTCTTGACAGGTTTGTATACAGTCTACGCGGCAGGCTAAATGTTTCACCTCTATGCGACTAACTCCCTACGAAGGACGAATTCTTTCTTGGACCATTCATTCCACTCGGTTTTACTGGTGATGGAAATAAGTGACCAATGAGCCTAAAAATGTAGCAAAGGGAAATTCATTTTTCCATACTCAAAACCTCGCTATTTAATTATTTTGAATCTGTTTATTACAAAGATGCATGAGCACAAAAAAAGAAACTGATATATTATTACCAAGATCATTCTTTTAATTTTTATCTTTTTCACTTGAAATGCCCCTTTAATTTGATTAATTAGGGGGGGAGGGACTTTACGCTTGTCGGTTGTTTGTGACGAGAGCGGAAATTCCTAATTATATGCTCTCAAAAGTTTTGGCCTTATCAGTTTTGTGTCCCCCCTCTCCTTCCCCCCTCCTCTCCCTCCCTCTGGGATATGTAAGACAACTTGAAAACAAACTGGCTCCATTCAGTGTTTGGCAAGTGCGTACGTGTAAGAAAAGCGTCAGACGAAATATTATGAGAAAGAATCTACAAGTTTCTCTTGCGATGGTTCTCTGACGGAGTAGTTAGGTGTAAAGTGCAACGCTTGTGATTCAAACAGTTCATGTGTGAAATCGCCCTAAAATAATTTTAAATAAATGTTCACTGCTCTAAAAACGAAGAGTATTTCGTGTATTGAAAGTGATTGTATACGATTGTGCGTAAGGCTTCTATCACAACAGAATAGTCAACGGTTTTTTTTTGGGGGGGGCGTAGTTTTGCCATTCTTTATTCAATTAGGCTCACAGAATAAATTTCACATCCACTATCTATAACTCTTTCAATGCTAAAGATTAACATTACATGTAAGTACGAAAGATTTCTCTCTTTAATGAGCAATCCACGCAAAATATAGGGTCCATTCGGTCCTCGATCTTGCTAAACTCCTGCTTTATTCAGCCAAACATCATTAGGTCAAACGCTGTTGCAAATCCTTGCATGGAATAAAAAGATTGGATTAATAAGGCTTTCTCCATTACTTTTGCTTACCTGTTTCTGCGTCATTTAAAAAGGCTGTCCTAATGCTAAGCAAAAAAGATTCTTATATTTATGTGCAATGATCTGCGTAAAACTGTTTCAGTGGACTTTCAGTGACTTTCCTGGCTACAGTAAATAGCGAAATATCACATAGTTTAAAATATGCCAACAATATGAGTGCTGAATGAACCAGCTGCATGAACTACTCAATATAAAAGCCAAAATATATTTCTCCCATTTTTTAAAGATGGAATGCAGTAAAAATGCCAAAAACTTTACATTTGATGATTCAAAGAGCATCGAATTGAAATTTTAGGGGGTTTTTTTTCAATAAAAGGTAAGCCAATTTAGCATTATCAATTTTCTAGTGTTCTATGTTTTCTCGTGCACGAAAGCATTAGATTTAGAATGCTTTTCAAATTACTCACCGAGATCCGTCGTCAAATATTCCTGTCATAAATTCGTTGATTTTCTGATTAGTTGTGAGGAAATCTACCTGTGCGAAGGTCATTTCTTCCAACCTTATGTAAATAAACGAGGACAAACCATGAGATAAACTTTCTTACATTTGTTTGCCATCTGCAATAGGGTCAAGAGGGGGAAGTTACCATGACAACCCACCTCTCCATTTAGGCAAAGGAAAGCAGATGATGCATGCAGTCGCTCTCATCAGAGGTTTCCGGATTTTAAATTTTGTTTGGTTTGTTTTTTGTCGTGTTTGCTCATTCCAGTTTTCAACGTTTTTGGTAAGAAACATTTTTCTATGACTTTGAGTGTTTTCAATTGATTTTGTCTTCTTTATTTTATCTGTTATCTTTGTATGGTGGGTAAATTTGGATCATTAGATTAAATTAGTTTTCTTTAATCAAAAAGGTAATTGATGCTTAGGTCACCTACGAGAGTATTCTCACCCATGAGAGAATATATGGGAGAAATAGAATTATTTCTAAGGATCATTAAAGGAACTGGTAAGGATGTGGGGGTGAAAATGGCATCGCAGATATTTACCCACAGTTCAGTGGTCGGAAAGGCACGTAATCTTCCAAATATAACAACTTGAACACCATCATCGAGTTTTTTAGGACTATATCAATGTTTATTTTTGAAATAAGATGTCCTACGCTCTTAAAAAAAGTCACATAGATGATCACCCATAAACTATAAACTTCAAGGCAATACAATTCCGAATAATACAGTGGTCCATATGCATACCCATAAACCCATAGATGATTATGGAAATTGGTTAAATTATAGTCATTTGAGAGTCAGTAACTCAAAGCTCAGCAGAGTAGAAATTTGTGGAGCGCCTGATCCGATTTGGTAGGACCCCAGCGCATCTGAGTGAAGCAGACGCGCATTTTATAGTCAATGGTTTTATGAGAGAGCCCCCCTCCCCACTTATAACCGACCACCTTCCACTAAAATGCCGCAGGAATTGGGAGTGTATGGAGGACCTTTGCTTAAGGTGGGGAACTCTCACACCATTCCTGAATGCACGTTATTTTTATAATTTAATTGTCCTGTTGATTCCCTGCATTAGTTTAAGATGCGATAAAAGCAGCTTAGTTATTACGCTATATTATAAAAAACAAATAACACCCAAGTCCACTAAACCCCACCAAATCCCTCAAAAAATTACAATAATAAACAAACTACGAATATGCTAAAAAAACACTGTAGCTCCAGCGCCGGCGGGAGCCAGAATGCACGAAAGAAAAGAAGAATCTGACTCGCATTGTGTATATGACGCTGGTTCGTCCATATGCAGAGAGGGAAATACATGGTGGTCTAAAAGTCGCACTTCCATTGAAAAATTGGATAACTTTTAGATTTTTTCTCAATTAAATATTATTTCTGGGTAAGACAATATATCATTTATAAATTTATTAGTTTAACGAACATGATTTTACAAATGTTTCGCATTTAAGGGAAGATTTTTATAAACTTTTTAATCTTAGCCCCACATTTGAGCTACCTTCGTAATGTAGGTGAAAGTGAAAAGCTTTGGTTAAAATGTAATGTAAAAATGAAAAACAAAACAAAGCGGGAAGAGCACATCTTTCCGTTGAAAAATAAACATAATTGTAGTCAGGAATATATTCGGTTACGCTGATCCTATGGTTCTGAGACTGCATCGAAGAGTATGAAGCTAAGATTCACGAAGTTCCATACCCCCTCGCCGTCGCCCAATAGGGTCTGGGGGGATTTTTTCGCAGATTCGAACTCCTCCCCTTTGAAAGGTAGTCGTGTCTTACTACTATCCCAGCGGCGAATCAGGCGGATAAAGTTGTTTCCAACGAAACGGCTGTAAAGGTGTGTGAAGGCTGCAGTGGATGAATCATCTCCAATTGTCTTGGTTTTCTTGCCATTGGAATCAGGTATTTGATTTAAGAAGTACCCTCTACTGTTTAGAGTGCAACATGATGTAAAAGTTGAACAAAAACACGCACAAGCGTATTCATTGTGTAGGCCAACATCTTCAATTGGCTATACACAAAATACCGATGATCGTCTTCAATCTGCGAAGAATACCCACGACGACTCGTCTCATTTTATTGATGTTTTTGCGCTTTTATTCCTTCCTGAATTAGGGACACGGTGATAGTAGGAGTGAAGTACCATATGTAGTATTACCGTGCAACCTCACTATATCGGGGTTGTTGGCCTGATTAAAGTAAATAAGTTGAGGGAGATATGAAGGGAATAACTCTTTTTAATCGTTTAAAGGTGAATCCAACGAGGATATTTTCTGAAAAAATATTGGAAAGGAAATTTGGAAATGGTGAAATTAGGTGAATGGAAAATGTCGAGGTATACCTGTATACTAGCTTGGCGCTCGGAGTCTTACTCAAGCACGGGCAGACAGCTGACCACATGCCGCTGGAGATATGTCTGGGCGATTAATAAAGAGTGCGAATTACGGTTCACCGGGTTTAGATTAATGGCTTGCCAAGTTACAGTTCAAAGGATATATAAAGAAAATACCCCCAAATCTAATTTTAATATATATGAAAAAAGGGGATATATATATATATATATATATATATATATATATATATATATATATATATATATATATATATATATATATATATATATCCCCTTTTTTTCATATATATTAACTACCATAAGTCATTTGTTCCCCCTTTGTATATATATATATATATATATATATATATATATATATATATATATATACAAAGGGGGAACAAATTACTTATGGTAGTTAAATGAAATAAGTGAAGATTAACGAGGTAATCAGGGGATGACCATACCCGATCGCTTTACCTTCAAGCGCAGGTGAATTGCATGGGGGTGAAAGACAACGGCGCAGTTCTTTAAGAAGTTACTTCGAGGAGTCCTGACTAGGTATAATCGGAGATGCGGTTGGATTGCTTCGTGATGAAGAATGAGATTTTCTCTGTTCCAGAGAGACGTATTCTCAACTCGAGACGATTCTGCTGATCGGTAGGGAGTCTCAGTCTCGAAAGACGGGAATCTTGAAGGGGTGGTGAAGGTAAGATGGCCGCACAACTCTCCGGAACAGGGGCCAAAGCTTAACGAAGGTAGATCTGCTGACGAGATCTTCGACGACGTACGACGGCAAGTTACTGGGGATCACGGAAAACAGACGGCAGTCCGGACGGAATGGATGGCGGGCTTTCAATTTCCCCGAGAGATGGTGAGCTTCTGGCTAAGTACCCAGGTGGCTGCTCTGATAGACGCCTCCTCAGGTCCTTGCAGTCCACAAGGGATTCTTGGCGCCAGTCTAAGCAAACACAATTCATGATAACACGTCGTTCCAGACGATCAAACTCGCCTCGCAATAGAAGGGTACGGTTAATATGGCCACCCACGGCGTTATCGCAGGGGAAAGGGGGAGGAGGGCAATCGACGTCTGAAAAAAACACTGCTAGGACGGGTGATTAAGCGAGTAACGGATTCTTCCTCAACTTTCTAAACTTCTCACGCTGGCTCACGTAGTCTTGAAAGAATAGACGGTTATCTCCAAGGGGCTTTCTCTCACGTTGGTCCTTCGAAGGCATTCCCTCACAGAAAATTAGATCGTTTTTAGAGAACCAAATACATTCAGCGCTAGAGATGCTGGAAGTTACATGACCATTTGTATCCATTTATTCGAAATATTGACTGACATTTTGGCCTTATTATGAGTGGGTGAAGGGCACTAGAATAAGGTTAGAAGCCTTGATGTATAAATTATATACCTGCTGTGTACAAGCAAGAAGTTCATATGTATCACTGTCTTCCTCTTATAGCATTCTTCTAACACAATTATAGCGCCATTTCTTTTACTTCTGGCGAGGGAAGGCGCTACAGGGAATGAGATTCCAGCTTGTATCCTTCAAAGTTTTTCGTTTATCCCCAATTTCCTCCTCCATCCTCTACTTTCTCCTCTTAACCCTGTTTTGAAAGATTTTGTCCTCATTTTCCTGAGATCAAATAAAAGGTTTTTCTCCTTTTTCCTTTTGTCTTTATATGACGTCACTAATGTCCCGCGTTAAGATAAAATCTCAACCTTCTTTCATTTAAGTCTACGTTTAATCACTTACATTCAACTCGAGATATAATTTCCCGGCGAAGGTTTATTACTGGTTAATATCCATTTTGAACAATTAATAATAATTACGGAGTTTTGTTGATTGTCATATAAGACACCCTTGGTTGTTAATGAATGACGCTGTTTATCTCGCCGCGATGCAACTGTTTGCTATGACGTCAGTGAACACTTGTATTACGTCATGATTTCACGGTCACTTATCATAGTGGCTCCTTATTGAAAAGTTCCCTCACCCTCGGCAGCATTCGCGACGTGGCTCTTAAGTTCTAGGGTGAAAATTGAGAGGTTGCAAGGAGTTTACACCGTAAAGATGACTAAGTGATCTTTGCATTCACATGCCAACCTGATTCCATTCAAGTATAAGCGTAAAATTTCATTTGTATAAATAGTAATTTTCGTCTCGGTGCATCTTTTCATTGCATCATAATTAAAATGGAAGAAAGCTTAACTAACATTTAGAACGAAATGGATTATAGTAGGATTCTCTGTCCCAAAGTTATTTGCCAGAGATTAATTGCATTCAGAGGCAAATAGAATTGCCACTTGATGCGATGTTACTGCGGAGTCTGTCCGGAAATTCTGTTATTCAGCGGAAATAGAATATTAAATCCCTGTCGTCCCTAAACAATGTTTCCTTGTGTGTCGCCAGATCAAAATTTCATGAAATATCTTCTGGGGAACTTTCGATGGATCGTATATCTCCATTATTCCTATAAGATAAATGCCACGAGCAGACATTGATTCGATTTGGTTGAATAATGGTTGAAGAACGAGCGAAAACTTTTATATTAAATCATTATTAAGGGAATTTTCATGTACCGTGTTAAATACCACGATTTTTCTCTCAATCTTTGTCAATAGCATGACTTCCATATGCAGACACAAGTCACCTATAGGTTAGGGGAATAGTTAAGGTATATTATTTTTGAGATAAAGCAAACTCTATCCCCATTAATATTCTCGGGTCATCTAAGAAAGAAATATGGCAGTCCCTAGCAGATTATGAATTTGTCCTGAACGCTTATACAGGTCGTAATCCGATATTAGTCACACGGTAATCAGATTGTCGATTAGTTACCTGTAATTTCTTTCGCAGAAGTTAGATTCTTCTTTCTGTTTTGCCCTACGGTGATTCAGGATCGCACTTGTGACAATGCCAAAATGCTACTTGTGCCATATTTTTGCCTGTGTCCTTGCACACTTTGATCACCTCTTTTCCTGTCAATAGGCCTCCCTGGCCTGGTATTTTCAATGTACTTTGCAACTTTGCCCCCTTTGCCCTTTTTCCAATGTCTATTCTCTTTATTTCATCTCCTTTTCTCTCTATTTATTGACCCTTTCTCCTTTATCTGTCTTTCTCTTTTTGTGGAACGATTTACTGTTCGTTACAACGCTTTTCTTTCTTTGCTAGTTAAAAAACCTCGTTAATTAAAAGCTTCTTTTCTAATATGCCACTAGAAAGCAATAGTCTGTCCCAATTTAAGTAAAAAAATAGGCCAACTTTCTAGGTAAAAGGGTTTCCTAGTTTTCGAAAGCCTACAAAATGATGGCCCAACCTTCGATGGTATCAATTATATTTATCAATAAATGCTTCCCGGATAGTCCCTCTTTTGTGGTTAACTATTATAGTTAACATGCTTTTTTTCCACTAGTTAACATTTGTAATTATCATTTAATGTTGATTTGGTGACTTTTTGTTTTACATGGCGTAAAGAACGTGCTGAGAAGCATTTGTGGAGTAATGAAGCGCACTATCCCCATCTTATGTACATCGGATGCGATGGATGGATAATGGGAGTAATTTTGATCCATTCACATTTGTTCTGTCTCTATTTTCTCTTTTCTTCGCGAGAGTTTCCCCGCAATGCGACTTACCTTCCTTTTCTGCCTTGGTCAAGGAGAGTTGCGCATCCTCCTTTTAGTTAACGTCCCAATAACTGTTCTTTATCGGTATTTAGTTTATGTACTCGCAGATACCTTTCCTTCTTTCTGTTCTTAATCCGCTTTAACGAGGATACCATTGTTGTTTTTTTAATGAAATGAATAGCTCGCTTGTGGTAGACGTTAATACTAAATATTGTATTTGAGTATTAAGTATTTCGAGTAATTTGATCTTATTTCTTCCGGCATTTACACGTCAGTTGTCAGGCGATTTCAGTCACAAATTTCTTGCTGACGATTTAATGGCCTCAGAAGCACAACCAATAAATCGAGAGCACTGGAAACTTGCAGAAGGGAGACCAAAGATGGCAGCAGGTAGTGACGATAGAGTATTGAATTGAATAAATGATAGCTGTGAGATATCACATCAAAACTAAAATTGGGGTGAATTTAAAATGCCCTAAAAAGACTTTGGGATTAAATCAGACGAACAAAGGGTAATCGTAGAGAATCACTAAATGACACCAGGTTTGACAAAAAAAAATTTTCTTTCTTTGGATTTGACACACTTAGGAGATATGGGCCTAATCTAGCGCGCTCTGTTTGGCAGCGCTTTCTTTGTAAATACGATTAGTAGACACTGAGAAGCCTGACCAATGACGGAAGATAATTAATAACAAAAACTAAACAAACGACAAATATAAAAAAATGAACACAGGTTATATTATCATATACATAATGTGTGGCAGGAAAAATAACTATAACTTCCACCGGTATACGTCGCAAAAGGCAATTAGGTCTAGTTAAGAGGCACTGACCTGGGAAGCTTTTGACCTTACAGTGCATTCCCTAATAGCGGTAATGGGCGGGGGTGTCCTAGACCCTGTCCACTCAAGCGGTTTACTCCGCAGCAATAAGTATACTGAGGGCGTTTGTGGAATTTGAGGGGGTTTATGTGGCTTAGTGAGGAGGAGACTGACAGTCATATTGTTTTAAAGAATCGAGATGCAGATGTTTGCTCTGGTTGAGACAAACATGAAAGGCAATGAAGAGTTTGTATGGTATGAAATAAATAATATGCACTAAGCTGTGGCTCATGCTGGTAGGAGTAAAGAGGGTATGTCACTGATATAAGTGGAGTGGCATAGTGCAAATAATGGGAATTGAAGTATAAGATCGAGAGTTATGTGGATGAAACTGAGATTGGTAACGATGAATCTGTTTGCAATTGTAGTGTATGGAACCTAATATGGTAGAAGTGTAGCAACGAAAGAGAAGTTCTTGTCTGACTTGGGATGAGTGTTGAAGAAATAGAAGTTGATATTGTTTTGAGTTTGTACAATCATTGCCATTTTGTTAAAAATTATATATTATTTTTATTCTTTTTAAAAATTTACGTGATAGGAATATTTATTTTAATATTTAAATTAATGAAGCTTAAAAAAAGTAATAAGAAAAACTGCATTCTTTCTCTGAATTCATAATCGCGCAATCACGCTCTCGTCCTGTTCCTGTAAGAGGAAAGCTTTGCAATTTGATCTAATGGGTAAAATGATGACAAATATAGCTTAAATAAGTGATGTTTTGTAATTATAATCTATTTTGTAATATTCTTTTGTAAAAAAATAATGTTCGAATCTTTTTCATTTCCCCAAAATGGTTCTTTCCAAAGAAAATCGTACAACAATTGTTGCTTTGCACCAAGGTTTGAAATGCATGGAGATACTTGCTAAGGGTATTGCCCCAAAGTGCGCCAGCGGTTAGCTCATTAATGACATTAAAAAGACTGGTTACACTCATGTGAAGAGTATTCGGGACGCCCAAGAGCTTCAGATGAACACTAAGATGGCCTCTCGGTAAGGTTACAGCTCAAGGATAGAGTTGCCTCCTGTGCAAGGCTTGCTCATGCTTGAAAGAATCAGGTGTGAAATCTTAAGCGCGCACAATGAGGGGAAGGCTTTTTGACAAAGGTCTCAAGTCAAGAAAAGCTACGAAGAAACCGCATTTCACCAAGAAAAACCTTACGGATCGGCTCCAATTTTCTAGGAAATATAAAGAAGGGACTGTTGAAGACGGCAAAGTGATATTCTCAGATGAAGCTCACACTGGGTGGTTTGTAGCGTCTAGAACAGGAATGGGCAATAATTTAAGCAGCGGGCCGGCCACATTGAATCCTATGAAAAGCTTTGCGGGCCGCATTTAAACGGTTAAATGCAAATTTGGAATCCGTACCACGATTTACAATTCTATATCATATTATCATTACCCAGAGCCCAGGCGTGTCCCATCTAATTTCTAGCCACAGTCAGCGTAGATAAGGGTAACGTGTAGATAAGCGTAATGAGAATAAGTATTTAGAAATTATTGTGTTTTTCAAAGATTATTTTATCCATGAATAAAATATATTTGAATATGATTGATTTAATAATCTTTTACTTACATAAAAAATTAATTAAATGAGATTTTGGCAAAATGTTCTTTAATTAATTTCCAATATTTTGTCGAATTCTGAAATGAAATGCGGGCCATATGAAAAACCTTCGCGGGCCGCAGTTTGCATCCTCTGGTCTAGATGATCTCTCGTTAGAAGATACAAGTGGGGCGCTTTTATGAGTTCTGTTTCGTGCCGACGGTGTAGCAACCGGACACTCCTCATGTCTCGGTCTGCTTCTCATCAGAGGGAAATGGACATTGACAATTTTGGCCAATAACACTGCCATAAACTCAAAATAGTACCAAAACCTGCCTCATCAGCACCTTTTCCTCACAGTTCACGACCAATTTGGGGCTTATAACTGTTCTTTTCAGCATGATGGCGCACCTTGTCACAAAGCAAAAGTAATAAAGTTCTTGGCTGAAAATAACATCGAACTTTTGGGCACCTTCGCCCCGGAATTTACCAAATTTGAACCCAAAAGAGAATTTGGGGGCAATAATCAAACTAGCAGTTGATAAGCAGAAACCATCAAATTGTGAACAGTCGCTGCTGCTTAATGAATAAAAATGGAGCAATATCGGTCAAGATATCATAACAGATTTGGTTTCCATCATGTCAACACAAAATGATGCAATCTTGAAGAAAAAGCGACATCATTATAAATATTGGTCGCACACATCAATTTACTGTATTTATTAATAAAATTGGTTTGGGCTCTAAATTTTTGTATATTTCATCTTCAATTTATGCTACAAACATACCATAACAAAATGAAACGCTTGAATAGTACTTAATTTTCTTATATGAAAAAATATAGTGGTCTAAAACTTTTTACCCATGACTATATGATGGGAAAACTGGAGACAAAGTACATACACCTGCAGAGAATGAATATAGAGAGAGATTGTTAGGATTCTTTGCTGAAGTTTGCCTGGCAATCACGTTCTTTCAGCAGTCGAATGCGCATAAATACATAGGTATGCATTTGGTAAGCGAGAAGGGGTGAACTTGAGCGTATAATTGATATGATGTATCTCGTAAGCAAGAATCAGCTGCGTAATGTATTTGATGTAAATGCTATAAGAGGTATGATTAGGTGTAATGTTAAATTGGTTTATGCATGAATGAGAATTAGTGAGTAATGCGGCAAAATGTAATGAAATATCAATTATTGATTAATCAAAGAAAAATTGGAAGGGCAGGTGATAATGTTTGAGGGTAGGTGAGAGGAAATAAGTGTGAATATGAGAATGGATTAAAGATAGAACAAATTGAAGGGACTGTTAGTGGATAGTGAAAGGGCTGTAGGTGGGAGTTCTAGCACTATGAGGAGAAAGAAAAACAGTAAACGGAGTAATTACGATATAAAGCCTAATTTAACAAAGAGCATGAATGTATTAAAGGAAGCGAAAAGAAAAGTGAATCATCTGATTAACAAGAGTAAGAACGCAGAAAATGAAGCATTTGGGATGAAAACGAATGAGGATCCAGATGAGAACAGGAATTTTTTCAGGAAAGAGGTGAGAATGTTAAACACCAAGGGAAGCATAGTTGAGTGAACATCGATGATAAGAATGAGAGGTTAGGTGAAAGCCTTGAGGATATCAAAACTACATAGCGATAATACTTTGACTAATTGGATATTGTGGGTATGGAAATCGACACCATTGGAAATAGAATTAGTCTAGTGGGTGTAAACGGAGGGTTGGATGAGGGTTTGAAAGGATAGGCAAGCAAGAGGTTGTTAATGGTATGAAAGATTGAACAAATGCAGGGGTTGTTGAAGGAGATAATATAGTAATTGTGATGCTAAAAAAATTGTGCCGATTGTGTTATGTATTGAGTTTGATGCTGCATTGTGAGGCATTGGAAAGTGGGTTAGTCCTTGATGACTGAAATTCTCATTTGCGGATTTTAATTATTATGAATAAATAAAAGTTTCATCCTAAACATATAAACAAAATCATAAAAAATAACAAAGTATTACAAGTTTAAACGAACTGTATGAAGTACTTTTAAGAAATATGTTTGAAGGAAACTTAGATGAAACATATTTAATTAATAAGTGTTTATGAGCTACTGGAAAAAGGGACCCTTCTGTTGTCAACTGATGAAGTTAAGGTTTTCATGCAATCAGCAGAAACATCTTGGGTGAATTCCCAAACATCATTCTCTTGTTAAATTAACTGCCATCTGAGTAAAAGTCTCTCTTCCGGATGCACACAAAGCATTGTATTAGATTTAGGTCGCAACTGTTCGAAAGCCAGTCCATGATTGAGTCTCCTACCAATTCTTTTGATTCTTGTAGGTATGAGTATAAAAATTATCTTGCATGAAGACAAATGATTTTTCCTCATCCTACTGCGTCTCGTGAACTAAGGTCAGAGATTTTTCTCCAGAACAGAGAAGTACTCCACTTTGAAAAGTCATACTAGCTTGTCTCTAACAATTGCAACCCAAATCATCAATCCATCTTGGTAAATAATTTATTCTATGTCCACAACAAACGTTTTTCCTAGTATTTATTGTTCAAAGTTACAATGGTAGAAAATTTTCTGATAACCCTACACTTTTTCCCAGAGACTAAAAGAGTCCAGGCAGCTTGAAAAATAGCTTGAGCGTCAGGGTGGGAGAAGGATTAGACGACCGGGGAAAAGTTGAGTTGAGTGTGTGAAGGAGCGTGTCAGAGAGAGAGAGAGAGAGAGAGAGAGAGAGAGAGAGAGAGAGAGAGAGAGAGAAGCTGACCGAGCAGGAACTGGATGGTACATGTATGGTAAAAGTGCACGGAGGAGAGTCCGCATGGGAAGTGCGAGGGTGGTCTTCACCAAAGTGAAGAAATCTGACTGGTCGAAACGCTAGCGCACATGGCATTCCATTGCTATTAAGGGCCAATTTGGGTTGGACAAAATGATGGGTAACATTGTGCTTGATTGCTTTTAAGATGGGTAGAAGGGGTCGAGTAATTTTAGTAACTTTGATGCGCGCTGACTCAATTTTGTTAGAGAACAGTAGATTTTGCCGGATTTTCTGATTATCATTAAAAAGCGACACTGACGAGCCCTCCTCAGTTTGGTAACGAAAGTGACGAACATGAGAGAGTAAAAACCAGTGACACATTGCCTGATTTATCGAAAGAGGTGACTACTTATGGTGTTTTGATTAGGATGGCGCGTAACTCCTCAAAACCTACCTTAACTACACAATTAAGGCAAATCTCTAATTTCAGCTAAAGGGATTCGACCCTGAGTGGATCCATTGGTCTCTCTTACCCCGAATCCTTGCCATCTAAAAGAGATCATTACAAATCTGCCTGCGTCAAACTAATGATTATCTATCTAAGAGACAAATCTATGTCAATGAGGTGGATTATAGTGTGCTGAAAGCTCCTTTTCAAGCTTCATTACATTCTAAAACTAATCCATACATTTATCGCCTCATTTCTTTGGATTGCCGTTAGAGGCGCGCCTGAAAATTTCGAATTTCCCAATTCATTGGTTTAAAATTACAAAGTTTACTCATCAAGATTGCTCCCTGTCTCGTATTTCTGGTCAGGAAGAGGCGAAGGATTTTTTTTCTTAAAAAAAGATCCTTACAAAAGTCTGGAAGGATCGTAAATTAGTCATGTCTCACCCGAACGCCCATTAACATCAGTGAAACGAGCGGGACTCCGTCTCAAGCTGGAGGTCGGATCACCGGGAGAAGTTTGGTAAAGTTGCCGGATCAATTGGTTGTGGCTCGGGACGGGGTGCGGGGTGTGTGAGGGGGAAGATTCAACTTGATAGCCGCGGTCCAAGGGTCCAGGAAAGTGGTTGAAAAAAGTTTTGTTTTATGATCGTTACAGTTCTGAGACAGTCCTCGGTTAATTGAATTAGTGATCAATTTCATCTTTGATTTCATCAGGGGACTCTGTATCGTGACAGTGTGACGTCTTATCCAAAAATAAATAATTACTAACACACTTTTGCACCTTTATTGTTTATTTTTATATACCTATATACATGTTATTTATATGCCGATTTGTAAACTTGTAAATAGTGTAAATTGAGTTAACTCTACTTCTCAATAGGATAAATTATAAATAAATGCCAGTAATTAAGCATAATTACCGGCATGTTTGGTAGATGTGTTAAACTTTAGCAATTTTTTCAAATTAACCAGCAAATTTTCCTATTTACTAAGTTTCATGGGTAAATGTAAATTTAGCTGTATTACGCTCATGTACATGTGACGTTACATTGTTACTAAACTTCATAACCTAACCTAAACTACCCAGGCTACAGTAACCTAAGTTATATTTGAACTCCTATGTGACATATATTTGTATATACAAAAAATATATATTTTCTCTATAGTTGTTTTATTGTTTTTTTTTATCTTTCTTACTATGAGACTTTTGAAGATTTATACAGGATTGCTGGGGTTGGTTGATAAAATCTTTTAAGTTCATAGTTTTCCTTGTAATCCTTGTAATTATTGAAGGAAACTAGGATTACAGCTGCGTACAAAAGTATAAGCAACACTTATATGATTCACCTGCATAATGTATCGGTATTGCATAAACTTTCTTCTCAATTGCGATTACATCTCAATACAAAATGGTGAAGTAAAAACGGGTATAACGATGGAAAAGATGTATTTAACGGAAAAAGGTAAAAAACATAAATAATGGCAACATGAATTCAATATCCGATATGACCCTCTTTAGACTTAATAAAGAGGTAAACGTTTCTTATAAGAATGTGCAAAATTCGTGCACGTTTCTGGGGGGATTTTATTATTCTCTTCTTTAAGAAACTTTTCCAAATTAACAATGTTGCGAGGTCCTCTCTTGTACACATGCTTCTTCAGTCCTCTTCACAGATGTTCACTAGGGTTTAAATATAATCAAACCTCGTACCTGTTTGACAGTAGAGACAGTCTTCGTTTCTATGAGGGCTTCGTCACACCTCGGCCAAAAATCAAGCTCGTCGTTTTTACCAAAGAGCTCGATTTTTTTTCTAATCTGACCATAGTACTTTATCTAGTTTGGCTTAGATATCTCTCATATGCTCTTTAGCTAACACTAAACGGGCTTCTTTATGAGCTAGCTCTCTTCAACAGAGGCTTCCCTCTAAAGGGAATCCTTGAAATCATTCCTGATGGAAATACTATTAGACTAGTGAAGCGTGTTTAACTACGCTGCCTGCTGCAAGTTTTACTTGTAACTCATTTGATGAAGTCTTATGACTTTTGCTAAGCTTCTTAATAATAGACCGACTATCTCTTTGTCTCAGTTTCTTTGGTCGATCTTCACGCGGCGATTTATTGTAATACCATTAGATTATTGCTTCATGTTATTGTTCCTTACCAAAGTAATAGGAATGTCCGGAATGGATGAAATTGTTTTATATCTATGACCGGTCTTATGTAGTTTAACAATATGGTGTCATGCAGATTCTAAAAGTTTATTGGTCTTCTCCGGTGCTCTACTGTAAATGTTTCCTTGACAAAGTCTTGATAAATTAGCAATAAACCTATCTTTCGAAAACGTTATGAAAAATCCCTATGTAATAATTGAAAAACAAAAACTATACTATTGCATTCACGCAATATTGACTCCTAAGAAACCAGAAACTATTGACTATAATCTCCTGATTAAAATGATTTGAATATACCAAGCAGAGAACAGAATGTTTATGCTGCAATGTAAGCACTCAAAACGGGTTTAAACTTAAAGATATACAAATAGAGCCCTACATTAGATTCGTGTCTGACATTGCCTATACTTATGCAAGCTGTTGTACATAAAAGTCAGTGGCCTGATAATTTCATAACCTCTTAGAGTACTTGATATTTTGTCATAATGTATTTGCGATTAAAAGGATTTAATTTTAGAGGGAGGGGAGTTCTTTTTGAGTGTGTTTTATCTCTCTTCCCATTGAATAAGTGGAATATGACTATTATATCCTTGTTTTTCCCTTCAGTTACTTCTAACGTATTTCCTTAAATTTTCTTTACTTTCTTATTATAGCACCTCCCCCACAATTGGCTTCTAGTTCGTATTTATGATTTTTTTCTTTTATGAACATATTTCTTCTTGATTTCTAGCACCTAAATGAAAGTGCTGAACTTTGATGGAATAGTTATTATCCTTAACTATTTTTTCTACTGCATCGCCTTTGGATTTTTTTTTAAATTACTCTTTTTCTCTCACCAACACGGAGTGGGCAAGTTAAGGATAATTGCGTACATTTTCACTTTTTTAGCCTTTGCTTTTTCGTGTTGCATTTAAAGAAATTCTCATTTCCCCAACTTCAAAACTTTGTCTCAGGTCTTTTCGCTTTTTTTATATACCCCAAAAAGGCAGACAGAGAAACAAAACTTTTCAGTAACTCGCTCATTTAATGCTTAAATTGGGCCAATCCATGCATTGTATATAGTTATATACGGGCATGGTAGAAAGTGAAATTGTGAGTCATGATCAAAGTTTTAATCATGTTGGATATGATATCTGCGTAGAATATAGGGTGATAATTAAAACCTCTCTTCATTCATATCATTGGAACTTTTTCTGCCTTTTCTTTGGTCAGAGAAGTATTCAGTAAATGTCGTTGAAAACTATACACTTATCATCTGCTACCTTCTATTTTGCATCTTATTACTTCCTTGCAAGTGTTACTTTTGCCCACGCAAGAGCTCCATAAATTTTTACGTAAGGTGAATTCGAGAGATGTACTTTTTGTCTGAAACTTGTCATTTTCCAATCATCCGAAAGGAAGAAGCTGTAGGAAGACTCCCTAATTTCAAACTTTCCCAAAAGTTTAATTATTTGGGGGCAAAGGAGCATTGTTGGGCTGAAAAAGAGGAAGCTTTGCTCCTCGTTTCATTCGCCCTTCTAACGTGATTTTCGGACGTGTTTCGCCTCATTTGTAATATTTTTGGCTTCCCCTAAGCTCGACATGCAGATGGGACAAACACCTCTTTCACGCTGAAGGATTAGGGGCGAAGGGGACGTTCAGAGCTAAACTCATTTCCGGTCCTCTGTTTAGGTACATCTTTTGACTCTGTTCACGCTCTTCTCACATAAAGGGGGAAAGACAGGCAGTGAAATAAACAAACCTGACGCGAAATGTCTAAACACATTGCACTATTCTGAAAGGTAAAAGAATAAGCCAACTTTGTTGGACCGTTGGGTAGACGCAAACTGCATGGATAGTAGCGCTATTATAACACACAATTCTCATGTCACGGATTTAAGGAAAAAGTAATAATCAGCGTCTAATCTCATGCGTGGTGGTAAAAGTATCGTTGCCATAATAAAATGGCTTATACAAGCATGTATTATAGGAAAGGTGTATAAAGTGACTTGACGCAGGCTCGAACACTTCTCTTTTCGATGAATTAATAATCATAAATTTGCGCTTTAAAGAACTAGAAGTCGTGAGCAATCCAGTGCTTAACTTTCTATAGCCAAGCGAGATCCTAGATGATTTCGAGGCTTCGATACTGGATGAACAATTAATTAATTCCACATATTTTGGGGGGAAGTTTAAATGGATTCGTTTTCAACATTTTTGGGGCTAAAAAGGACAGATTATCTTGAAATCCAGTACATTCATCGATTTAATTGCATGGACGTGAAGTATAATTGAATTTTAAAATAATCTATGGAACTTATTCGTCATTTGGGTTCCATCATGTCCCGGGAGAATGTTTGGATCGATCAATTTATCTGCCACTTCTCGCTCCTGATCACTCTAACATGGAGATAATCTAGATGTTGTCAAGTTTCTTTCTTATGTTGTACTATTATCAGGTCTAGAATATATCTCTCCCTGCTTTGGAATTTAATTTTGACAGCACTTGTTATTGAATCCCTTGTCACATTTCTTTTCACTACTTTATCGTTTGTATTATATACTTTGTTAATTTATCTTTACTACTTATTTCTATTCATTCCAGGATGAGTGCAAATATTATTATTGTGGTTAATTTTTTTTCTCCAATAATTAGCAAAATTCCTATCCTGTCTGTCCTATTTCTACGACGGAATTAGGTTTGGACGATAAATTTATATATTTTTTTACTTTAAGCCATACAGTCCTTCCGATAAATTCGATATGTTAAAGTGTTAGTTTAGTATTCTTTGTATTCTACCAATTTGACAACTATTCCATGAATATAAACAAAAATTTGTTGCATATCTCAAAAAAGAGAGAATAATTCGTTCGTTAATAGTTGAACCGCAGGCATTGAGAACGTTATAATGCCCTGTAATTTTTCTTGGTTTATGGTGGTTATGATGTTGTCTAATATTTATGTTGAACGAATGGGCTGGTTACAGCGTTAGATGCAACGTCACGTATAGGAGACGAGTGCTCAAAGACGCCTTAATTGATGGCTATCTATTATTTACTCAAATCGAACAATTTTATCGCTTCCTCGAATTTCTCAGAGAAATGTTTTTTTTTTATTTTGTAAGAATCATGTATATATTATGTAGTTAGCTTATCATTTCTTTTTTCTTAAAGTAAATAGCCTCATAAAAGCTCTTTTTGCACACTGTACCGTGTTGTAGACATCTAAAAAAATTCTACCTCATTCCATTAATCAAGACTGAAAATTACTCAATCACGGGTTTTCAAAGTCCGCTATGGAAGGGAGTTAAGTGTCACTCCAGGATCAGCCCTATTTCAACTCGAGTTTGTTAGCATTTTTCTTGTGACGCTGTCATAATCTTAATGATCCTACGGCAGGTAAATAAAAGCACTCTGTTTTTACTCTATGATTTATTTATAAAATGAAACTTGATAAAAAACAGATAATTCAAATTGATCTTAGTTGAAAATCGCCTTTGAAAGGGTTGGGAGATTAATTTTGCGCAACTTTGAGAGAACGTGTGGTGAACGCAAATGGGAAGTACAAAGAAATTCCGGAGTAATGATGAATGACAAGCAAGTTACTAAAAACAGCGGAAACTGAACGCACAAAATATGAGTGAATGAAACGCTGACAACAATAAATGATAATAATAGTGAATAGTAATTCTTAATTAATGAAGTGAGTGAATTCTGTCCCAATTATTACTTTATATCGCCAAAAGTGGCTATTGTTTCTCAAACCTGTTTCATGGTTTGAAATTAAAAATGGCCTCAGTGATTCTCATTCAATCAGATGTGAGGAATTTATGCTCACATCTCCTTTATGCCTGAGACCTTGGAAGTATCAAGTATCAATGGCACGTGTAAATGTACGTTTCTCTGAAGGAAAGTGTTTGTTTGTATTGTTTATTCAATGTATCGAAGTGATTAGATATAGCGTTTTATTTTTCCATCGCCTACAATCAAAACGAGCTCATATTTGCATTTTAATCTGCCAAAATTTAAAATAGAATGTAATGGATGTTTACATCCCCGTGATATCAAGACTAGTTTTTTTGCGTTTTCATTAGTCTGAAAATCAGGAGAAACATGTGATATGGCAATTTGGAGAAAGAGGGATATGCCACCTGACACTTGATTCTTGGATCATGGAGGCAAACCACTTCAGATACGAGATAATTTAGTTTACCATCCCAAAAGGGTTCACATTCGTGCTTTTGCGTAAGCCCATTACACTAATTTGCTGCTGTAGGTTTGAACTAAAATGGCTTGCCAAAGATCATTCGGAGTAAGAATTCAATTTTGGATCCATGTAATATGTATGTTGAAAGAAAACGAAGTTATTGGACAGTTTCTCTCCAACAGGCTTTGTCACACTTCACAGAATATACGGAATAGTGAAGAAGGAATAATATAGGAAAATTCGCGTATAAATCCTCCAAGACATCGATCAATTGGAGATGTTTTACGAAGATGAGTAGAACAAGATTCATCCGAAGTTTGTTTAAACGTATTTTAAAAACTAAAGTAGTTTGAGGAGTCTCATTAAACAAAAAGGTTATACTATTGAATATTAGTTATACAATTGTATAGATTATAAATATTTGTTGGATAAAAGTGCTTTTAATCCTTTATTCGGTATAAAACTTGTGGAAATTTTGTGAGTGTCCATTAATATATTTTTAGTCGCGTGCAAGTCTAGTCGAGGGCGACTCTAAATCTCACTATGTCGGTCGGTCCCCATTTGCTTTATTTTAGTTTTTGTAATAACACTGTAATTATTCGGCAGATTCTAACAAAATTTGAAACCCTCATGTTGTTTTACATTCTCCTCCGAATGATATAATTGCCAAAGTCCTCCCATGGTTAGCCCCTGAATTATTTTGTTTGGCCAATAACATCATATCTATTCGGCCAATTCTAACGTAATTTGAAACCCTTATGTTGTTTTACATTTTCTTTCAAATGATATAACCTCCAAGGTCCTTCTAAGGTTAGTCTTTGAATTATTGAAAGTTTTGAAGGTGGTAAAGTCATAAATCAGAATAATTGAGAGCACGTGACATTTTGGTCAGCAGACCTTGTTTTAGGAACCTCCAAATTTCGTGGGCCTGAAATAAACGGTTTAGTAACTGGCGAAAAACTGGAATTAGGTAAGAGTAAGAATAATTTGCGGAGCAAGTGTAGTGATTCTAGATTGTTAATACTACTTTTCATCCCTTATTTTTTTTTCTTTTTCGTGTTTTTCGTATTTATGTGGGGTTTCTGCTTCGTTCTTTTTTGGCTTTTTCTTTTTCGAAAAATAGTTTCCCCAACTACTCTCAAAAGGAAGAAAGAGAGACAAAGCAAAATGGACGCTTTGCTCTGAATGCCACCAATCCAAGCTTTCGCGAGGATTACTTTGACACTGAAAGCTTTTCTTTTAATCCTCTATAATTGATCCTACATAAGAACGAGCAAACACGGATCTTTTGTAGCTAAAGGATTTCAGATTGAATTCCTTTTCTGATGTCACGTATGATGAGGGTTCGAACTACAATCCGCCGATAGAGGATCGAATTGCTATTTTTGGTTAACGGGGTTCAGTCATCTTATCCTGTATCACAATTCACCCTTTGATCATATCCCTTTTTATTTTATGTATTCCTTCTAGTGTCTAAGACTTGTGAATGGGAATAATCTGGTTAGTTGCACTAGTTATCTTTCTCCTCTCTATATTCATTAAAGAAAGTCTGTATATTTCTTAGCTATAGGAAGCCTAAACGTTTTAAATTATAAATTTCAATTAATTAGCCATTATTATGAGCAAATGAGGATGCCACTATCTTTTATTTAGTGTCGTATTTAATAAAAAAAATAACATTTGCAAATTATATTGGAAAATATGATTAGCCACTCCATCGAGATTATTTCATACTACTCTATGACAAATAAAAGTTCAAATTTTATTATCAGACACTTATTTATACCAAACTTATACAATGCCATGGGTAAAGCATTAGGTGGTAAACATATTTATTCCTTAGGCAGTCTGCGAAACCGAGCAGATGAGCAAACGTAGAGAGCCAATCAGCGTTTTTGTGGAACAAAATATTGCTCTACAAATTTCAAATCTAACTTTTCACCCGTGTAATGCCGGTTATCTCGGTGAGTGAGATAGAGTTAGAGGGGGAGAGTGAGGGAGAGTAAGAGAGAGATTGAATGAGAGAGAGTGGTTAAAATAAAGCGAGTGAGAGCTCTACACACACACACACACATATATATATATATATATATTTATATATATATATATATATATATATATATATATATATATATATATATATATATATATATATATATATATATATATATATATATATATATATATATAGGTAGAGAATGATTTATATGATAAAAGTAATAATATATTTGCATCTTCAAACCCTCTTTTGTTTGTTTTGAGGCGACTTTACAGGTACGCTGCTTTCTAATAGATTTTTATCTCTGGTTTACGGTATGTGATATTTTCAATTTTGAAGTAAACTATTTTTATTACGATTTCTTTTACATTTCTTGGTTTCTACACACGGTCATTATCTTTCATCGGGGAGTTCCTCAAGAAAAATAACGTTTTCTCACCCCAAAACCAAACATAGATAAAGAGAAAAAATAATAAATCAAAATGTTCATTCGTGCTCTGGAGAGCGCAACATTTAAAGACATTACAAAAAACTTGCTCAGAAGAAGTAATCAAATAATCCCCAAATTCTTACTTTGTGCTTTCAAAAGCTTTCTAAAATACTCAACACTTTCACTCATATTAATTAGGAGTGGACCTTTTACCTAGATAACCTAGTTCTTTAGGTACTTTAAGTCCCCTTTTCTCTTTTTTTTCTGGTCTATACAACCCTAAAAAGAACTGTATGCAATGGATAATTTAACTATTACTTTTGGTCTATAGAATACTGTTACTTGTCTGGCGTAGGTGAAGAGTTTCCCCAAGGTATAGCTACTCATTGCTATACTACCTGCATATCATCACTGGGTATATTGCAGTTTACCTTACTATAGTGATGCTTAATCTCTATTATCTTTAAATTCAGTTAAGAAACATCATATATATATATATATATATATATATATATATATATATATATATATATATATCATGAGCGCGAGAGAATGAGGAAATAAATCCAACAGACCGCAAGAAAGAGAAAACGGAATCATTCTTCTTCGGAAATAGTTATTTCCTACTTAGAAAAAATCCGAGCTGGGTTTGGATTCGAACCGTGCACACTGAGGCAGCGAGCAACCGCTTTGATCTTAATTAAACCGGCCCCTTAGACCACTTGGAATGGTTGGCAGCACCACTGTAGCATGCTGTCCTTGAAATTCACAGCCCTGAAGCAGTCAGAATCTGACATCTCGTAGGTCAGTGGGAAGAAGGTCTAGGGTGCTCATGGGAAGACGAATAGAATAGTTGGGTTCAAAATGGTCATGTTTTGGATGCCAGACTAATGAGATATTCCATCTAGGAAACTGTGTGTACATTCGAAATCGCTTGATCTACGGTCTCCTGTGTGTATCGAAAACACCCCATGGAAGACATTACCGCCCACCGTGGAAAGCGCATTGGCCGATCACGGGCTCTTTATGATCGTGCTAACTGGCGTCAGACAAGAATTGTGCATGGTAACAAACAATAACACTACACGAGTGTTTAATTCGGGGTGAATGTTTTTGAGAAAAATACTTTCCCCTGGGAGATTTAAAATGTTAGTAAAGGACCTCAATCCATATAACCTTTTCCTATCGTTCAATCCAAGCTTGTTTAAATACGAGTAGCATACACATCCAAAGCACGATGTACCACACCCACATCCATCAGATCACAATAGCATTATTTACCTTGCATGGGATATGGGAGCAGAGGACCCACCAAAGTGCCTCTTTTAACCCTTCGACCTCGCCAGAGCGATGCATCTTGCTCATGACGTCGAGAATTGTACTGTGGTGGATTGGCAACATGTAGCGTGGTCCGATGAGTCACGGTTCCACTCGTTTTCCTTTAATTGTTGGGCTGAGGTTTGGCGCAGAGCCCCTGAGCCATGAATCCAGTTGACAATAAGACACGGTATAGGATTGTATGCGCTCCTTACTGGGGTGAGGTGTCATCAAGTAATGAGGGTTATGTCCACTTTTCCGCCTAAATAAGATAATGAAATACAACCGCTTCCCTGCACCTCTTGGTGGTTATTTGCATCCATTGAACAGCCTGAAGTGCCCCAAATAAGATGAATTAATCTAGCAAGATTATGCACCATATCATGGGCCCAAGTTGCCGAGAACTGGTGCGCGGAGAATTCTAGGAGGGTTCTGACCGATGGTGTGGCTACCATGTTCTACCGACGTGGACTTAATCAAACATTAAAGGGACGCGGTTGACAGGTCCATTACCATCCGAGTTCAAGCACCTACAATTCTCACAGAATGTGGAAGTTATTGAGATGCAATGGGTCGGTCGATATCTCTCCAGAGGTAGGCTGGGTGACTCGGAGACGGTGGCCTCTAAAGCCACCCCGCCTGTCTAGGGTTTCGAAGTGGAGGGATAAAAAGACTCACATGGCTAACCCAACCACCACCGATAAGCTGTCAGAGGCAACAGCGCCTTCCAGCGCATTGTCCGGCCAATAGCGCCAAGAGTTCTGTCTCCAGGAAGCGTACGGCTATTCCTGTGACGAGTTTTCTCTTCGAAGAGGGTCCTCGCATCTCCTCCGAGCTAGTCTTGGAGGGCAGATTCGTCTAATGGATTTGCTGTGACCACCGGGCTAACTGGAAGAAGGTGCGGAGTCTCGTCTCCTCCCGTTCTTCGTTAGCTATTTTTTTCAAAAGACCATGCTGGACGCGTGCCCACTGCCCACCCTCCATGGGTATAAGGGTTTATGACCTTACCACCAAGGAATAAGGGCTGGGTAGGAGGATGCGCAATTTACACCCTGCATTATGTCTTTGTTCTTCTCTTTGCCTGAGATAACTACTTTCAGGCAGTAGCTATGCAGCTGCACCTGGATAGGCCCGTAAGCGGCGCGGCGATTTGCCATCCTCACCGCCGCACTGACGGGACTCAGCACCCTATCCGATTCCATCTTAGCCTCTTCTCCTTCATTCAGAACACTTGTGTTTCCCCCTGTTTCCTTGCTTTTCATACACCCTCTCTCACACCTTTCTCTGGTCAGCCTCTAATTGCACAGGGTAGATGCTGACCTTCTTCTCAGCCCACTATCTCGGATCGGGGCTGAGGGTGGAGCGGACAATGTTTCCTAACCCCTCAGCTCCAGTTTGGAATGGTGGGTTTTTACAACCTGCTTCATCCCCACCCATACCTTCCTCACATCCCTTTTCCTTCTCTCTTCTAACTCTATCAATTTTACGCCATGTCCAAGGTTGAGCCGCCATGCTGAGGGACTACCAGGCCACCAGGCGGGAGGGGTGGTCCAAAATGGTAGCCCTGGCTCAGCCAGGCCTGTATTCACCCTTCGTAGAGCGGGCCACTGCAGGGGGTGATTAGCGTTTGCATCCCGGACAAAAAAATGGGTCAAAACCAAATTCTCTCTCCAGTTTCCCTTTAAGAACAACGGAGGCGCCCTCAGGTAGCACTCCAGAGAAATGGAGGTTCCCCCAGGGGGTTTTCCAGGTGACCCTCCATAACTCTTTAACTGAAGAGGAGGCTTACTCCTCTCGAGTGCCTACGGGTGCAGGGGGCTCCCCCTCACACCTTTCCTTGGAGTCACCACGTGACTCTATTTCAAATCTGGCAGTCCCACCTTTGCTTTCACAGGGGACTGCCAGGAAAGTCAGCAGGTAGCCCATAACCGGCCTCTTCCGGTTGAAGCGGCTCGGTAGGGCAAACCCCCTTAGGGGGAGAGGGAAGAAAGGCCCCATCGGCTACTTTCCTCTAAAGACCTGCTAGGCAAAATATTAAATCTAGCGGGGGTGAAGTCCTATGTCTCCCCAAAGAACATGGAAAAAACTGACAAGACATGTGATGTCATGGGGGAATGGCCAAATGGAGGCCCCCCTGAGATAGACATGCTCCCTGACGCAGCCCAGCCTCAGAAGGTGGAGCCTTAAATGGGGGGAGATTCAGACTCGGCATCAAATACCGAGCCCGATTTTGCTCCTGTGCCTGGCCTTCGCCAGAAGGATCGGGCTGCTAAGACATCACAAGGAGTGGAGGGATCTCCTCCTCAGGCCGCTGCCCCCACCAGCTCGGCGAAGGACCTTGCAGAGGCCGGCCTATCTGGCCTGGCAGCTCCTGCTGGGAGAGGAGAGAAGCGGGTCCATCCCCACCCCCCCTCCTCTCCTAAAAAGAAAAAGACTAATAAAGACCAAAATGATTCGGGGCTCTTCTACCTCCGCGGAGGCCGCGGGGATGGACGAGGCCACTAACATCCTTGAATGCAACCAAGCCAAGATCGGCAGGTCCTGCCCCGTTGCTCGCCAGGGCGGGGAATCCAAACATAAGACTAAAAATGCGCAATGCGCAGCCTCGATTACGTCGGGGCCCCTCATTCAGAAGTGACCTGGCGTTTTCGAGCCCGCTGGCTTCAAACGCTTCTTAGTTATTCGCTCCATTGATGGCAGCATGTTGGCCAAGGTCAACATGAACCATCAGAGGAGAGCTTTAGCTAATTTAATTGGTTGAGAGCCAAAGGTCATCCGTTTCTCGGATGGGAGCCTTCTGACGAATGCAGCGTTTCTTTCCGAAGCGGCCAAGATAAGGGCTCTTCGAACACTTGATGGCACCCTGGTGAGTGTGACGCGGCACTCAACCATTAACTTTGTGAAAGGAGTAGTTTATGCAAGGCAACTCGTGCACTACTCGATGGAAGATCTTACTTGAGAGCTGGCCGAACACGGGGTGGTCAAGGTCTATCGTGTGTTGATAAAACAGGGAGGGGCCTCGAGACTCACCCCTACACTCTTCGTCACGTTCAACTGTGACAAGCTCCCTGAGTTGGTGTGTGCCGGTTGGTGCTGATACTTCGTGAAAGCATTTGTGCCACTGCCCCGGAGGTACTATTACTGTCACCGCTTCGGCCATACGAATCGCTCATGTAGACGTGCAAATTCGGGGCCACCCGAAGTCTGTGTAAATTGCGCCAAGGCCGCACACGATAAGTCTGAGGCGTGTGTGGCCAAGTGTGTCAATTGCAAAGGTCCGCACCCAGCTTCTTCGAAGCAATGTGGTATATATTTCCTTGAGAAACAAATCCTGGCCGTTCAGGCGCAGGATCGACTCTCATTCCGCGAGCCTAAGGACTTGATCCTCAATGGTTAGAAAGGCACCCTCTGCTCCTGGCCCATCCAGGCCCACGAGCACGGTTGTTTCCGCGCCCATTCGGAGACCTTCTGCGGGTTCTACTCCACCTGGGTGCTCCCATGGTAAAGCTGGCGGCACAAAGGGTTCACACCCAGCCCCGACTAAAACCAGGGCTCCCCCCATTTTCCCAGCGTGACTGTTTCCCGTAAGGCGAAACGGCCACGCACCCCTACTGAGTCGTTAGATTCACAGGAGGCAACACCCCTGAAGTTGGTCGCCAGGCCATATTCCGGGGTTCTTAAAGCTGCCCTCCGAAAGAAGGACAGCGACAAAGGATCTTCGATTCCTTCACCCCGCCTACTGGTGGGCTGGGTGGCTTCGAGACGGTGGGTCCTCGAAAAGAGATCCCCCTGCCTCCGAAGCCGCAACGCCTGCCTAAGATTTCGAGGTGTAGGGACTAAATGACTCGCATGGCGTGCCCAACCTTTCCCAATAAGTCCTCGAAGGTGACAGCGCCTTCAACGCATTGTCCGGCCAATAGCGCCCGGGGTTCTACCTCCGGGAAGCATACGGCCATTCCCGTATGGGCCTTCTGTTCGAAGAGGGCCCCCGCGTTCCCTCCAAGCTAGGCCTGGAGGGCATATTCCTTCAATGGAATTGCCGTAGACTCCGGGCCAACTGGGAGGAGCTGCGGACTCTCGTCTCGTTCCGTTCCTTGTTAGCTATATTTCAGCAGGAGACCATGCTGGGCGCGTGCCCTCTGCCTGCCCTCCCGGGGTATAAGGGTTTTGCGACACTACCACCTCGAGATAGGGGCCGAGCTGTGTGATGCGCGGTTTTCACTCGACATTATGTCTCCGTTCTTCTTTTCCCTTAAGATACCTCCTTTCAGTCAGTGGCTGTGCAGCTTCACCTGGATAGGAGGTATACTGTTATTTCTGCATACATTCAACCGTCAGCTGACTTCCACCACTTGGAGATTAGAATGGCAGATATCTTCTCTGGGGAGACTACTTAATAAATCACAGGGGACAAGTCCTTGCTGATCTGATCGAAGAGCTTGAGATTGGTGTCCTAAATGTGGATGAGTTACGCATCACTGCCAGAGAACCACTTCATTTTCTTCCCTTGATCTATCTCTGTGCTCTCCAGATTCATAGCCTGAAAGTTCTGGGCTTAGAGTATCCTGCCAGATTCCTGCTAACCGCTACTATGCTAGCTTTTTGCAAACCAGGAGGAGATCACTTTACCCTGGCTGGTTTCCACCCAATCTCCCTAGCCTCCTGTGTGTGCAAAGTGATAGAAAAATTTATTAATGTTAAATTAGCTTTTTTCTGGACTGCGGAGGTCATCCGTCTTCTACACACCGTGGTTGCCGCAAGTTCCACTCCACATCGGCTGCTCTGTTCCGACTGGAAAATGCCGTTTGCGAGGCCTTCCTTCGTAGAAAGCACTACGCCACGCTGTTTTGCGATCTAGAGAAGGCCTATGATATCACATGGCGATACGGTATCATGGAGACTCTCCACATGATTTGGGCGAGGGGACGCCTCCCTAACTTTATATCTAAAATTTTTGCGAGATCGTCCATTTGCGTACGGTTGGGGGGAGCCCTCTCCTGTTCAATGCAGTAGAAAAGGGGTGTCCCGAAGGTCGTATCCTCAGTATCACACTCTTTGCCCTGAGCATCAACGGCATCACATCGATGCTGCTTGAAGATGTTCTCACTACGCTCTATTTAGAAGAGATTTTGAATTCTTTTGGTGCGGCCTCGATGCTAACTGGAGACCGTTGATTCCAACAGGCAATGAACCGCGTCTCTCGCTCTGTCAAAGCAAACAGGCTTTGGTTTTCCTTAGCTAAGACAAATATTGTACACTTCTGCTGGCATCCACCTACTCCACCCTGACCCAAACTTGTTTCTCAATGGGATGCGCCTGGAAGTGTTGGACTCGCGCTGTTTCCTTGGTTTTGTATTTGACCAAAGCCTCACCTACGAGACTCATATTTGCAGCCTTAGGGTCTCTAGTACCCACGCCATGGATATTCTTGGTTTCGTGACGTTCAGCACTTGGGGCACTGATAGGGCTACTGCCTCACTTTTTCATGGATCTCTTGTTCGTTCGAAGCTCGACTAGAGATGCGAGTTTTATGTATCCACAGCTGAGTGTGTATTGCGGAAGGTGGACTCGATCCACCACACCGGCCTTCTCCTGGCGACCGGTCCCTGCCGCACTTCCCGCCGTGAGAGCCTACTTGTCGATTCCGGGGAGAGGCCATTTGCTTAGTGCCGTGAACAGTGCATTATTGGCCTTTTGTGCGAGCCCGGCCTCTTCCTCAGTCGCAAACAGCTAACATTGCATCCACTGCTGATCTCGATGGTGCCTATGCCTCTTAGAGACACCAGTCATACCCTAAGCCCTTTGCGTTTAGGGCTAGGAAAGTCCTTCGCGAGCTAGGTATAGCTCTCGGACCGGTGGCACATCTGGTTCTGCCCAGGACGCAATCCTGGAGGGTACCACCTTTGACATTTTGTCGCCAGGTATCTTGTACAAAAGTTTCTATATAGCCGGGAGTATTGCGTATGGTCTTTTTGGAGCACACTTCGTGTCACGATGGAACCGTGCCAGTATATACGGATGGCTCTCCAGTTTCAAGAGGCGGTTGGTTTCGTTTGGCTAGAGGTTGTCTTGCCTTGTACTAATTACCTTTCCCATGAATTTTTGCCATTCACTGTATTTTATTAATACTGAATGAATTCATTAATAAAGGTATCCCCGGTTAGTTAAAAGATAAGAGAAAACTTTCAATAATGAAGGAGGCTGTTGAATCAAAATATATCTTTTACAATTAACTGATTTTATTTTGCCCGTAAATAATACATTAATTCTTCACAATGGAATACTTCCATTTATCTAAATGCTACCATTCGTCTTATTCTGACTCCTCTTTCTGGTAGACGTATGAATTTGGGGTGTCTAAGCGTATCTTGTCTTCTTTATTTACAAACCTCAAGATACGATGGCAGACATCTATTGCAACAAAGCTGGTTGTATGGAGAAGTATTGTGATGCATCCTGATTTTTTACACTCATTTGGGCAAGTAAAGATGAATCTGGGATATGTTTAATGTAGCGCTTTCCAGGTGCACTGAAGAGTACATAATATGTCCATCTTATTTCAGATTTAAAACGAAAGGTTAAATTATGCTGCGCTTCTTAACTTAAGATCTATAAGACCACCCCGTCCCAGAATAATCATGAAATCATTCCTATTTTATTTATTATTGAGTAATATTAAATTTAGAACAAAAATCGCTTTAAAATGATATATAATACAACATGATGCGATGCCAATTGACATTGTGACTGTGTATTCCATATTTAGCCTAAATTTAGTCATAAGAATAGAAAGAGTCTACACTAGGCTAATCAATAGCCTATACGAGGTATCCTCCTTCTTAGCCTTAAATTCAGTTTCACCTAGCATTCCCATCCATAAATCTATCAAATCTATTCTGAAAACTCTGCAGGGAGGACGCTTCTATCACATGACTAGTATGTGTATTCTATTCATCTACCACTCGTTTTGTATACCAATTTATACCAATCTCTTTCCTAAATCCAAACTTGTCTACCTTAAACCCATTGCTATGTAATCCATCATGTTCACTAAAACTAAGAACTTTACCTATGTTTCCCGTATTATAACTTTAAACACACTTGAAGACCAATCAAGTCCTCTAGATCTCAGTTCGAAGGTTAGTTTTTTCAGTGGGATTTTCGTGATAACAGACTGGTTTAGAGTTGAAGACATGTACTGACCAGCTTACTTCCTCTTCAGATCTAAAGAGAAATATGTCTATGCACAATTATTCATTCGCTCATTTTACCCAACATTCTAAAATACTCTTGTTCTCTCGTTATTATTTTAATATGTTTATTAATTTTGTCCTTAATCTCTAATCTGCAGGTTTATACGTGTGATTAGGACGGTCTAAGGATAATCCAAATTAGATATGAATGAAGACAAAACTGAATCACTTTGTATTTTACCTTTAAGAATTATATACAGGTTGAAACACAAAATCGGAAAACCTATGCTTTGCCTGCAACCGGATATTTTCTGATAAGGAGTCTGGGGCGAAATTCGAACGAAGTTCACCCTCCCCCAAACTTCCCTTCCTTTTATAGAGCTAATGAGATCCGAAGATAATGAAGGTTTCGTGTTAAGCACCATAAAAGCCAATCATTCTGGTGAAAGCTCCTCCTCTCCATTGTTCGTTAACTCTTGAGCATATCTGTTTTCTTTAATTTGTCAAAACCCACATTTATGAAGCGAGGGGTGTATGTGTATCTGGCTGCTAATCGATACTACGATAAAAACTAGGCAAGATAATTTGACATTAACAATAGAATTTGTGATTTTTTTCCTAGATATAATAGTTAACTTAGTGTTATTCAAGACACAAGTATGCATAGAATAAGGGGGTTGAAATATTGATTATAGGTAAATATTACTAAGAACGACGTTTTTATTTTTTACCTTATTATTATTCACTAGGCGCCGAGTTCCGTTGACATCTCGTAAAGACTTTTCACGCCTTGTCTACTTCATAACGGCATCAACCCGATCTCAAATTTATTTTGTTACAAAAGAGCCTGAATAGTCATAAATTGAGGGAGTTTTTTTTTACAGTGTGCTGTTTATGTGCCTGATAAAGCCGCTATCAGGAGCAAGCAGAAAGCTTAACACTGTCATTTTCTTTCGATGCTTTAGCTCCTTAGGTTTGCTATAACAAATCGAAAATGCCACTAGTCAATTTATATGCTAGATTTGATCTTCGATCTGCTCGTTACACCAATAAAGGATTTATTTGGGAGTGGAAGAGGTATATTTTCTATTTAGAAAAGGCCAACGAAAGCGAACACATTTTTCATCCAGTAAACTTATTTTCTTTAAGAAATCATTTCTTTTTCTTATAATTTCATGTGATTTTAGGTAAGAACTGGTTTCTGGTGGCTTAAAATGTCCCCTTCCTGGATATACATATATTTTCGAATCGGATGATATTTCTTTATTTTTTTCATTTCTACTGCAATTTACGCACACCTGATATGCAGTTGGCTTAGCGGTTAAGGGCCGACTTAACACTGCAATGTATGCACTTATAGCAATCCATATTCTAAGAAAGAAATGGAAAATACCCCAATGAATTGTCGATGCAAGTAAGTTATAGAAATGCCTTTCATATGCCCTTTCCTGCATGCAGTAATTAATCTCTTAGTTTTGCCTCCCTCGCTACTCGAGGTTAAATTAAGTTCACTTGCATACTATCTAATATATGTTTCAGAAAGTTTGTTGTTATGTATGTAGATATATGTATATAAATATATATATATATATATATATATATATATATATATATATATATATATATATATATATATATATATTAGGAATATGAAGACCCAGGTGATTACACTAATCATTTATTGGCCAGACGTTTCGGACCTTCACTAGGAAAATTATATATATTTGACCACTATAGAAGGCCACTTAGAGCGACCTTGAAAGCCAACAAGGGTGACCATTGGGGTATCTTGTCCTGGGGAGTAATATAGGCTACTCAGATTTGGCAAACGTGGCGCTACCTGTTTGTTAGGTTAAGTTAGGTTGGAATTTTAACCTCTTCTAGTTTTTTTCTGGGAGGAAGGGGGGCGCAAGTAATCACGGCTATGAGATGCAATTAAAACATCAACATTGCTTGTGAAAAATTAAGGTATACCAGATCATTTATGCGACGCAATGTTTTAAAAGCGCGATAATACCTATTTTCAGCATGCCCGAGACTCGAATAATTTAGATGTTTAGTTAAATCTCGCGCCCATCTGTTGAGGCGTGATTTAAAGTCTGTAGCTGCCACCCGCATTCACTTTTGCCTGCCTGCCCGCCCGCCTGCCTGGCTACCTGCTCGCCTACCGGCTTGCTCGCCCTGCTGCACTACTGTAATGTAAATTGCGTTCTCTATTAGTCCTTCATGATACACTACTCCATTATCCAACATTAAAATAAACCTTATATTAGACACCTACCAACCTTAAATTTCTAAATTAACTCAAGCAGATAATTTAATTTGTTCAAGATAGTGTTTTTATGCCCCGACAACGCCCGGTATCTTTGATGGTATGGATGCATAGCATTCAATATCATTGTTCCCACCGTGTATATCTTTTAGATCTCAATATCTGCAGGAGTGTGTAGGTTAGGATTTATGCAATAAAACTCCCATCATTTCTTCCAGCACTATGTCGTGTTGCCCATTTCCATTTAAGATTATTTATTCTTTTCACTATTTTTATCACTCGTTCTTGTGCTCTTATAGAAGAATACATTTTATTGTGTGCTCGTTAGTTTGAACATGACTTACACAATGATTTTTTTGTTGTTTTTATTTTCTGCGTGCTTTATGTTAAGTATCTAACTTTTAGTAGCGCATTTTAAAGCATCAAAATGGCAGTGGCTAAATCCATTGTAATCAAAAGGCAGATCGGGAATAAAGCTATAACTCAGCTTTCTTACGGCCATTTAATTTATTTTTCTTGTACTCATTTCTTTTTCCATGCTGTAATAAGGAGTCAAAGCTGTCCTAATTAAAAGCTGTCATAAACGTCATTACCAAACGTATTGGCAGAAGCAAACTATGAGTCTCTAAACTTTAGTGATTCAGATTTTTTAGGCACGATACACATGCTTATGGGGAATATTTAAAGACAATAAAAATTATACCAATATGTTTTATACGTTTTATGCCTCAGGCCTCCCACAAAATATGATAAAAGTAACGACCTCTGAAATTCGTTCTTGCTTGAGATGAATCTCAGGAGCAAATCCTGAACAATATTTATCTAGGCTTGTCTTAATTTGGGTCCGTGCTTATCATAATATGCGAGCTGCTTTTTTTCTCTTCTTACTCTTGCGCAGAAGTATTGGCAACGTCAGAGATAAAGTGTAATCAAGGACTCCATTTGTACATTCTTTAAGTTTGAATACGTTTTTCTTGCTTATATTATAGCAAAATCATTATGTTCCTTTTTATCCCAATGCATAACAAAGGTTTTCATAATGAAAACTTTTGCTGATTTCAATGCAACGTCCGATTCTGCCAATTTACTCATTCTATTTAGTTAATTACATGTACCTACCTTCAACGAAAGACTTCCTTTATAGTTTCTTCTAGCGATGTGTCTTGCATATATCTGTTACCTGTCTTCGTATTATTATCCATGTATTTCTTTATGATCCGTACGAGGTGGTCGGGACTGTATCGTTTGGCAAATATAATGAAATTTATCAAGGTCAAACTATTAAATTTCAGTAGATTGATCTAATTAATCGTAGGCTAGAAAATGAAAATTACTGCGTAATTTGAATGATTTGAAAAAAGTGTATACATAAACCAAACATAGTGGCTCTTTATAATTTTCAAATTATCACATTTAATTAATATATGTACATACGTGTGCAAGAAACAATCGCAAGAATGCACGTGATGTAAAATGCCGGAATATTACAAAGTAAATTACATAAACAACAGCAGTGTTTAAATCTTCAGGGTCACAGGAAGTATAAACAAGAAAGAAAAATACAAAGGAAAATAGGACCTCATTCAAATAAACACACGATCCTAACACATGTGAGGTTAGAATAATTCTATGAACATACGTAAGAATAAAAATTTTTTTTTTTTCTTTATTCAGAAATTATTCGGATAAATTAAATTTATACTGTGAGCAAATTTAAATAAACTTCGCTTAAACTGAAAGTGATTTCTTGCGAGTATATAATGATGGATGACTCAACTAAATATCGTTCACTATAATTTGACAAATAAATAAAAGTACATTGAAATTTTGCCCTTTTATACAAGTGTATCTAAAGTGTTTAAGTCTACATATATTTTTTAATCCTTAATAGTTTGTTCAATGTAAAAACTAGGTGATATAGGTACAGTAGCACTTTAAATATGAAATGCTTCATTTATTGAGTAATTTATAATTAGTAATTTTTATATCGGATAATTAGAAATAAAAACAAACATTAACATTAAGATACTCTGAGGTCTCTTCTCGATTTTTTTTTATTTCTCAATGAAGATCTACAGCTCACTTTCTATTCCGAACCACGCTTACATGGGAGAGAAATGGCCGTCGTAAAGAATGCTTAAAATATTGCTCCGCGTAAAAGACCATTTAGGAAATATGACGAATATTTTAATTTATCTCGATATTTTTATTACCTCAAATCCCTCATCAATGCAATCGAGGAACATAAACTCGATGAAGATGAAATTGCAAAGAAATTAAAATATATTTCTTAAATTACAAAGAAGTCAAAATAGATTTCTTAGAATTTTGAGGGTGGTTGAATTAGAAGGGAACGCGTAGATTTATGGACAACAGGAAACTTAAATCCTTGGAGGTACGATGTACCAAGATATCACCAATGGGTGATTTACCGGTTTCTAATTCGTGAAGAAATTTAATAGAAGATACGACGATATTTGAGGCAATTCGGAAAACATTTACAATGCACTCAATGGGACAAATATAGAAAATGATTATAGGAAGGATGGTGAGACGACGTTTAGAATTTAAAAAAACATAGATTAACAAAGGGTAAGGGGGGTTTCCATCATCATAGTGAAGCGTTTGATATGCCATTCATTCTCAAAACAAAAAAAAACAATTTTAAACAAAAAACTGTCCTCTAACCAAAAGTCGCGTGTTCTTCAAAACTTTCAATAATTCGAGACTAACCTTGATAGGACTTTGACAATTATACCATTCGAAGGAGAATGTAAACAAAATAAGGGTTTCATATTTCGTTAGAATTAGCCGAGGAGTTATGATGTTATTGCTAAATATTCCCCAGATAACCTTGGGAGAACTTTGACAATTTTATCATTCGAAATAAAATGTAAAACATCATAAGGGTTTCAAATTCCTTTAAAATCGGCTGAATAGTATTGGTTTTTCTCAAAACATAATAATTACAAGGCTAACCTTATGAGAACCTTGTCAATTATATCATGTAACACAATATAACAGTTTCAAATTTCATTACAATCAGCCGAATAGTTACAATGTTATTATCCCTCAATAAAAAAGCAAAACGGGGACCGACCAACCGACATAGTGAGATGTAAAGTGGCCCGCGACTAAAAATCATTAATTACAAATATACATGTGGAAGAATATGAAAAAGAAATATGTTCAATGGTTTCCGGTAGCTACACAGGCGAATCTTTCACGAGGAAGTTAGTAAACATGAAATCAGCTTGAACCTTTTTAATTTAAGGTTAAGAACATGAGATGTTCATGAATGAAATCACAATGATTTTTATATGGACGGAGGAAATAATGCCTAAAAAAGGCCTCAAAATAAAGAGTGACTACTTAGATAAGTTTTAGTAAACATGCTAAATAACTAAATTAAAGGTCTTCTTTTCCTTACCATACTTTGGTGACCAATTCGAAAAACTTAAAAAAGAGTTGTTAAAACTGTTGAATTCAGTCTATCCTCAATTATTACTATCTATTGTTCTCATTAATGACTTCAGACTGGGATCATTATTTAAGTTCAAAGATCAACCACCCACCAGTATGCAATATAAAATTATATATGGTTTTAGTATATACGGCTTCATACAGCATAAGGGTAGATCTGAAAGAACTGGACTACACCTTACAAAACCTGATCGATCCCCAATTCGAAATCATCTAACAAAATGTGGCTCTAAGGCTACACTCGAGAACTTCGCGATACTTAATGCGGTAAGAAACATGTCAGACCTTTACCTGCTTGATTGAATTTATATTACAAAACTTCAACCTAGTCTAAATAATTACTCATTATCTGTTTCATTAAATATAGTTACTCATTAAAAAACATGCAAATTTGTTAAATTTTACATTGGTTTTTGCAAGAATACAATCCACTGTCAATTATTTTCCTTCCTATTTTAAAACAATTCCCTCGTTGTTGTTTTTTTTACCCTGTATTTCCAATGTAATCAATTCGTCTCAAATTTAATATTCACGTTTCTCAATTTTATTGCATGTGTTAACTTTTTGTGTATATATTTAAATCTGTATTGTGTATTATTTCTTTAGCAATGATGATGTGATTTATTATATTCCTGAAACGTTTACAATAAATGTTACGAGGCATCTTATGCTATGTCCTGGTCATCCTGTTTATATAATATATATATATATATATATATATATATATATATATATATATATATATATATATATATATATATATATATATATATATATATATATATATATATATATGAATCCATTAAATCACCTTGAAAGAGAAAACGGAATAATTTTTCCTTGCAGTAATATTTTTATTACCTTTTTTCGAAAAATCCGTGCAGGGAAGCGATTCGAACCAGGCACACTGAGGCAGCAAGATATACATTTGTATATCTGCCACGCGTTTAACCATTCCTCATTTATTCTTGGAATTTCCAATTAATTTTCTATTTCTTTCATAGTCTCCGTTCGAGCTTGCGAAAGTGTTCCTTAAAAACTATTCTATTCAGAGAATTTTTTGGTTCTCTTCGTAGCGTTGTGTACTAACGGCATACTTTTAACTGTGATCAAAGCGGTGCTCGCTGCCTCAGTGTGCCTGGTTCGAATCGCTTCCTTGCACGGATTTTTTGAGAAAAGGTAATAAAAATATTACTGCAAGGAAAATTATTCCGTTTTCTCTTTCAATGTGGTTTGATGGATTCATTTTCATCACTCTCTCGTGCTACTTTGAGATATATATATATATATATATATATATATATATATATATAACCAAGGAAACAGAAAACAGATGCGATCTTTCTAATTCATTAATACATCAACGTTTTGAAGGCCAGCCTCATTATCACTGTAGCGAAAATAACACAAAACAACTTATTTAGTTATTCGTTGAATTCTTTCGCCTTTATCGATTCAAAATGTCGCATCAAACAATAACGACATATTGTATTGCCCTAAATTAGCTGTCATTTTGATGGCCTGTATCTGAAGCGGCGCGATGGCTTCTATCTCTTTTGTGATGGCATCCTTCAATTTCTTTTTATTTGGAATCTTTATTTTGTGCTAGTCAATAAACTCGAAACTATAGGGTGTCTCTAAGGTCTGTGAACGCATATAAATATCAAAATAGTCTCATGATTCACCAGACCTTAACCTCCTGGACTTCATTTTCTGGCCTAAGCTAAAGGAAATTTAGAGTAATGCACGTATAGACTTTCAAATGATTTGTAAGATTTTCTAAAAATAACTTATAGCTTAAGAGTTGCTAGGACTTCTTTTGGGTTCCATTTTTTTGCATTTCCCTATATTATTTAAAAAATAAAAACCCATTCGAGTTTGGATCTCCCATAAATTGTTATTGGAGATAAAGAAATAAAGGATCTTTTAAAATGAATGTTGGTTGTAATCTAATCCCCGAATCATCGCTCAAATATCAACTTTCAAAGGTTTTTGCTCTTTGGTCGGTAAGTCGTACATGGATGTGTGTATCTCCGTATGTGCACATCTGTGACCATGCTAAAGTGTACGGTATTTATTAAAAAAGCTTGTAATAGGGAATTATCATCGGCTGTTATCACCGAGGTTTGTTTGTGTACAGAGATGTTTGTTCGTTTGTTTATGTACGAGATATCTAAAATAGGTTATCAACGAATTTCGAGGAAATTTGGTTAACTTAGGCCAAAAGAGAGTAGGTTGGCCTTTAGGCTGGATCAAGACCCCGATGCCTAATCTGGATCATTTACTTACTTTCTTTAACATTCCGAGGTGGCCCTTTTTATGACATCTGCCAGAGGCATGCGTTCCTGACTGCCTACTAGTTTCTTTGGCAATATTCGATGTTCTGACCTCATAAATACCATTTTTAGGGCTATTAAATTAATACCCATTTAAGTGAATATTTAAAGTATTTATAAGTTCGTATTAATAAGTTCGTATTAATACTTGAATTAATAAGTATTGGTGTGGTTCGCTGTACTAGGTCTTGTAACTTTATCCTCTTTGCTGTCCTCTATTATTTCTTATCTCCTCCCTCTCCTACCCTTCATTTTTCCTCCCTTTCGAGATGTATAACTTCATCACGTGTACAATTTTATGAGAGTTGCGAGACCCTTTTGTCTTCTACGTTCTATGTAGTTTCAGCCTTGTTACATATTCACTGCCTCTAATTTGCATTTTTCTAAAACCTCTTGGCGTAGATTCCTCGTGATTTCGATGTTTTTTTACAAGTCTTTCTATCTGCTTCAAGTAAACATAGCTTCGTTGGATTACACACACTTAAATTCATTTCTCAATAGTAATTCCTGTGTTAATTTAAATATACCTTCTGTTCATAATGCCCTTGGCTTTGATAGTGGATGCATTTTTCCGATTTCATGGTTGTCCCCTGTCAGTATTTTAGTAGCATTGATACGCTCCAACCATAATTGTGGGAAAGTGGTTATTGAGAATTAGGATGATGATTTTCTTGTTTCACAACAACTGAATTGTGCCTTTATCGACCAGCTGGACCCTCAGGGCCAGGGAATCAAACCGAACATTTCGGGGCTAAAGCCGCGCCTATCTCCCGTCCACCTTCGCTGTCGTCTTGGCGCCACAGGGCAGATTGGCGCGTTATTCCGAAGCATTCAAAATGATTTCACCGTTACTATTTATGATTATTATTGCTATTTCTATTATTATGTATACTATTTTTATTATTACTGTTAATACTATTATTATTACAATTATTATTGCCCCTACTGGTATTATTAAATGTTATTATTAATTATAATTAATAATTATAAACTTTAATATTGTGTTATTATTGCTAGTACTAATAATACTATTGTTGTTATTGCTATAACTATTAAAATATTGTTATTATTGCAATTATTATTACTACTCTTGTTAATATTAAGCGATATCTCCCTCAAAATATCTGTAAGATGTAAAGAAAGTGGTGAAGTTGGAGGAAGTGAAAATGTGCGGTAGACCATCAGGATACTATTGTACTTGGGGTGGAGGCACGCAACCCTCCTGAAAATACCATCTCGCAAATATAAGGATGTTAGATGGAGGGGGGGATTGATTGAGAATTTAGTTAATTTAAAGCTACAATGAAAACCTGGGTTTCTAAATGGGCTCTAACCACTAAAATGGATGGGGGTAATTCCCCTTCCCACTATTAAAACAAACTTTCAAATCCCATCGAAGAATCTATTTTCCTTCTAAAGATTGGGCAAGTCCAGTAGACTCCCCTTTTCCCATCGATTCAAGACGACCAAAGTAACTTCCCTCTAATTTTCTCTTCCTTAACCTAACTAACTTTCCGGAAAAAGAGTTTACAAAATCTCTACCGAGCTAGAAAATCCCTCGTAGGTTTTTGCTTCTTGGTTTTAAGTCAAAAAGAGAAGAAATAAGTGTAAATAAAGGGTTGCGATGCAGAGGGGTTGGTAAGAGGCTCTGAGTAAGTTGCTATTTATGAACCTCCTGACTCAGAGTGACCAACCCCCTGGAGATCCCGGATGGCTCTGGTTGTTGGTAACTCTGTAGCGCTATTACCGATGCAATTTATATTTAGAAGGACATTGTGGGTTGGGTCTAGGTTCTGTTTGATTGACTCAGATGGAATTCAGTAGGAACATAGTTTCAGCACAGGTAAACCGAATAAGTAAAAGCCAGTTTCATTGACGTCACTCGTTTGAGTTATCAGTCCAACGGATTATCTATTATCACTTTTACCTGGCATATCTTATCGCTGCCTTATCAGACCCGAGGGAGAAGTTCAGTCCCGAAATGTATTTTACGTCTTTATATCTCAGTTACCTTTATGACAAGGATCTCTGATCACTATACATATACCAAAAAGACCTCTTGAAAGGATACTGGGATATGTACTTACAGCACTCCCTCAAGGTCTTATCGATAAAGCATTAACTTAACCCGTTTAATTTTAGCGCGTTCACTTGGTGCCCACCAGCGAGGGAACAACTGATAATGCACCGTTCAGGAGGGTATCCCTTAAAATCGAAGGATACGTCTTTCTATCCACACACACACGAGATTTCTCACTCAAATTCCAGCTATTCCCTATTCTAGTTAAAAACCTCTCTTGATTTTAATCAGGGGAAAATAATAGTAAGAAAAAAATAAAAGAAAAAGTCGAGAAAGACAAATTGAGAAAAGAAAAAAAAGACCATAAATATAAGCGCCTGATATTAATGACTTCTTTGAACAAGTTAGTGCAAGGAATACATTCGATAATAACTAACTAGCAGAAGCCAAAACAAATACAATGGGAATCTGTGGGTATAACCCCTAAATTTAGTCTTGAACTAACAAACAAGACTCGTTAGAAAAATAATAAAGGCTGGAGAGGTTAAAAAAGGGGGGGGGGGTTAATTTTAATCAGGGAAAAAGCCAGTAAGACGAGTACCCAACCCACAGCATCCCTTTATAAACTCCATCTATAGAATTGCATCCGAAATACCGCTGCACATTTACCAGCAGCAACGTCTTTTAGCCTAAAGCCATCCAGATTCTCCTAGAGGATGACAAGTATGAACATTAAACGTGTTTTTACCACGCTGTTAACTTAAGTGACAACTTCCCCTCCCCCCTAGTTTTTGTTTCTTCCTTTCAACTAACACTATCTTTTATAGACTTTCGAAACTGATAAGGATAACAAACAACATTTTGCGATGGGTAGAGATCCTTGTAAGACCTGGCCTAATCTATTATCAATATTAGTATTATTATTAACTCCTGCTAAAGAAAGAAGGTAGTAAACTAGGAAAATATCAAACCCTGCTGGAAATGAAATCGGATGGACTAATAGAGCAATGATATTTATTGATAAACAACAATTGCAATAAAACAACAGGAATTTGGATTTTATGGGGCAAACGGGGTGAACAATATATATCCTTCTTCAATCAGTACAGGCAAAGGAACAAGCATTTAGTAGGTTACTTAATGTTCCCCTTAAAGATTGAAAACTCAGGGTGTATCTGCGATGTCCATCTAGATTAAGGAGAATAAGCAAGCTGGAGGAGAATGATGGCTAAGATTAAATATGGCCGTGTATTCTTATTTCAGGGATAAATGTGAATAAAGCTGACAATAAAATTTAGTACCCGTTAGGATAGCGTAGTGTAGCATAAAAATAGAGTAAGGCAAACAAGTTCTTTACAATAGTGAACTAAGAAGTGTGTGCATAAAAGAGTGAATATTCTAGACACAACGCAAAATTTTACTTATATGGTGAGGTTGAAATGAGTAATTATGTCACAGTGACTCATCTCAGAGCCCTTTGCTTCTAATTGTGGACGACGGAGCGATAGAAAACCATCAGAATTCGACCTTCAACATCGAGACCTTCATGCCCAAAATACACATACAAGGTAGTTACTGCTGTTAGGTACTTGTTGTGGGTGCTGTCAAGGTCATTCGGCATTCCAGTTCTTTTGCCACAAGGCGAAAGCGCTTTCTCCTTGTTTTGTAGAGTCAGGTCTTTATTATTACCTCTTTGTAAGAAATGGAATTGAATCCATTTTAAGGAGGAAATCGACATGAGGATCGTTGCTAAAGTTTGTGAATACAAGTTTGGGGAGAAATTGTAAAATTAAGGAAAATGAGAATGTATGGGAGGTATATAGACCACGTAGATTTGGCGTCATTAGAGAGCAGGAAGGCACGCCACTCTCGAAGATTAACCAAGTTGATGACCTATACCCCAGCAGGGGTGTTAGGAACGATACCTGATCTCTGGAGGGAAGCCGCAAGCAAGACAAACCAGATGTAATAATTGAGAGTCGCAGATCATGAAGGGTTATTTGTTTAGAAAATTTCAATAACCAAAGATATCTCCGTCTTGCACTCTTGCAGAGAGGAGAATTGCGTGCCCTCTGAATCCCAACTACCCAAAATAGCTTACCTTTGGCTCCCCCAAAAAATAACCTTCACGTTTCTCCGAACGTAAAAATCTCGGCTCAAATTTTTGAAAAAATCACTTAGATTGCTTTATTATTTTTTTAATAAATAAGGGGCTTAAAAGGAATGATAGAAGTATATAGGAGCAAACCAACCGATCAAAATCAGTATCAGATTAGTCAAGAAGAAAGCAAATGAAGGCCACTCCCCCGATCAATTTCAGATAGAGGTCTGGAAGTTTGGTTTTAGAAAATAGGCGTACGATCGTCTCCCTATTGAAGAGAGTTTGACGCCATTTTCCCACAAAGATTAACGGAGATACTGAGAACATGATACGTGATAGTGCTTATCGATTCACCACCCACCTCATATGAAATATGGGTGAAAGAATCATAGTGAATCTCGTATATATATATATATATATATATATATATATTGCCTCATTTTACATAAATAAACAACTTTCCTTCTCAAGCTGACCATTTGTAAACACTGATTAAAGTCTTTATTTAAGAATGGAAATGAATTTTTCAAAATTGATTTTGCTACAAACATCATAAAAAAGCTAACATGTTTCATCTATGGTTGTAACCTGTTATGTCAAACTCCTGCGAACTCGGTGATTTGTCAGAAAAAACATATGCTCTACCCAAATTACAAAGGCCTGTCCTCATTTATTCAGCTTACTAAATCTTCTTCTGGTTATAGTTTATAGATGGCAGCATGTCTATAATATTCAAACAAGTGCATGTAATTTATTGCATTTTAGGGGGAAATTTTGAATCTTTGGAAGCTTTCAACCGTGGATTGTTCTCATTGGATCTTCAACAGAACAAGGAAGTCCTTCAAAAGGCCCATGATGAACAGGTCTAGACTACAGGGATGTTTTACCAGTTTCTTTAAATTGAACTATAAATCTATTAACTCGAGAAAGTGGTATTCCAAAATTCCTAGCAAATTTTCTTTTGAATCTTCACCCGCGCCTCCATAAATCAGATTGACCAGCAATCTGACCTTTTAAAAATCTGAAATTTTCTTTGAATTTTGTTTTATCGGCATGTTTAGTAAAACAAATACTAGCCATAATAATGAAAAAAATCATAATGAAACAATTGTAGGTGTCTATTTTCTTCTTACATATCTCTATAGTACTCGGTTTTATTTATTCGTGTCTAACTTCACTACAACCAGCATCACATCAAGCGTCCATAAAATGAAAGCGTATATTAACGTTATCAAGGTCCCATTTCAGATGTGTATGGTTCTAAATTTTGTTTAAACTTCTCCACCCAATTGGTATCAACTCTATCCTGAGGCAACTCAGGTTCAAAAGTTGACCAAACCATACACTAAAATTGTTTTTGCAATATCTACCCTAAGGTGGCTCTTAGCTATCTTTTATGTCGTTACCTTTGAACTTCGTAGCTAAAAGTATGCTCTCAGGTTAATTTAGGTGTTAATTTGGTTCCCTTACGCTTAATCTCTATTAAATTTTTAACATTGTAAGTATAGTGCATACTCTAAAAATGCACATATATATTTATGTAAGTGCTATAGTATCCCAGATGTACTTAAGGTATCCAGTCATTAAATTTGAGGCCTTTTTCTCTTTTAGGGTACTTTCTTTGATAAACGCCCTAAATTTTGGCCATTTCTTGTTTTGCATGAGAAGAATCTGATGCGCTATCGTTCCAGAAGAAACACTGGTAATATAATGATCAGTTGCTAATTGATGAAACTATGTAGACAGTTTTTCTTAAGGTCTCACAATGTAAAAGTCAATTACCCCTCGTTTGTTGAGTTTTTAAAATATATATTCTTAAAATTTCTCATTTTTGATAGGCCCTACTTAAAGTCTTTGGTGAGTTTGTGAGTTTTAAAATTAGCTATTTTGATTTAACCTGACAAGAGTTACGTTTTAATGGCTTCCCAGAAGTGAAGAAAAGGTTTGATTTTATGATAAGATGATTTTAGGGTTAGATTAGACACACCTGGCGAGTGACAAAATGTTTTTATTAGAAAATACAAAATTTTTCCTCATTTTCTCTTCTGACATGGCGAATGACCAAAGGTGTTTTTTTAGAAAATAAAACATTTCTCCTCATTTGCTCTTCTGGCATGGTGAATGACCAAAGGTGTTTTTTAGAAAATACAACATTTCTCCTCATTTACTCTTCTTCTGACATGGCAAGAAGCAGGAAGTGTCCAATTTGGAAGACTAAAACTAAAAATTCAATAGCCATTTTTCTGTCGAGTGAGCTTAAAATTTAAAATATGCGTTCGTGTGAAATAAACTTCTTTTTTTTTGTCTTTTTCTGTTTTTTTCTGGGTTTCAAGAATGAGCTAAAATCTCATGTGCACTTTCCAAGAGGATGATTATTGGGAATTAAAATAGAAATATATTAAAAATTGGGAGTATTCTATACAAATTGTATGTTTTAATTCAGAGAAATGCACTGCCTCTCTGTGAATGTAATGAATGAAGTGGAAGTTTAGGAATTAAAATGACTTTGACAAAATTTGTGAATGGAAATATTTCTCGAAAGGGAATAATGAATGAGGAGGGAACTAGTAAAGCATATATATCTATGGAACTCGAATAAAACAAAATTTTTAGAAAAGGTTTGTTTTTGGAAAGTGTTTCGCCGCCTAGTTTTATCTGATGTGAGATTGGTATCATCAATAATATGGATTGCTTTCTTGCTATGCACATACAGTTTGTTCTTGCTCTAATGATAGGACTACTAAAAATTACATGTAGCAGCTACGGCCAAAACAAACAGAATTGAAACACCATCCGGCAACTTACCAAATCCGATGTGATTTAACACCACATAAGCTAAAAGCGGTGTTTTCACTCGGTTTATTTTAAGCATGGCTTCCTAGATTAAAGAGATCAAACTAGAGAAACACTACTTTGTACACTAATATCATGAGTAAAAATCTATCTTACCCCAAAATATGTGGTGAGATTTTTTTTTTTGCTTTTTCATGATCATTTTGCTGTCCAATGAAGATAACAATATTTCTGACGAGATCACAACCAGAATTTGAAACGCATAACTTGTTTTCAGAGACCTTATCCCGACTTAAAGATTGAACCGTCTTTGAAACGTAAAATCCTACTTCGCAGGCTGATAACTTTCATACACAAAACTACTCTTCGGAGCAGAATACCAGCATTTCAAGTGTACAACCTTATATAACACATCTCTTCGGACCACACATCCGGTTTGAGAGCTTTAAAAATTTCCTGCTCTTTGGGGTGTAGTATTGTTCCCTCATTAAGACTTATCTTAGGGTATAAAAGGATTTTAGTGCAGGATTGCTTAACTTTGTTTTTTACCTACTTTCCTTATTTTGAGACTATTTTCTTCAGCGTTCAATTAATATTGAATCAAATGTTGCTATTAGTAAATCTACTCTCCTTACAGTTAACGAAATCTCGTAATCATGCTTGTGTTATTTTTCTAGATCACTACTCTATCACTAGTTGACTCAAGTTCTCAAATTACATGATCAATGTTTCTTATACCAACTTGCTTCTTTAGAAGTATAATATTCCCATTCTGACATAGGTATAGTGAGTTAGTGTAGTATCTTTATTTTCTTTCCTAATTCATTTCTTTTTATCCTCCTTTTAGTACCCCGTAAGGGGCGCGGCGATTTGCCATCCTGGCCGCCGTGCTGACGGGACCCAGCGCCCCGTCCGGCCCCAGCTTAGCCTCTCTTCCTTCCTTCAGATAGCCTGTATTCCTATCCTACCTCGTCGCTTTTCATACAACCTCTCCCACAACTTTCTCTGGTCAGCCTCTAATTTCACAGGGTAGAAGCTGACCTTCTTCTCAGCCAATCGTCCCGGATCGGGGCTGAGGGGGGAGGGGACAATGTCCCCTAACCCCTGAGCTCCGGTCTGGGGTGGTTGGCTTTTAACAACCTGCTTCATCCCCACCCATACCTTCCTCACATCCCTTTTCCTCTCGTCTTCAAAATCTATCCGTTTTACGCCGTGTTCAAGGTGGAGCCGCCATGCCGAAGGACTGCCAGGCCACCAGGCGGGAGGGGTGGTCCCAAATGGCGGCGCCTGGCTCTGCCGGGCCTGTAAGCACCTCTTGCAGTGCGGGCTACTGCAAGAGGTGGTGAGCGATTGCGTCCCGTAAAACAAAGAGGGTCACCATGCCCAATGATGAAAAAAAAAACATCTCCCCTTAATTCCCCCTATAACAACAACGGAGCCGCCCTCGTGCAGCTCCACAGAAAAGATGGAGGTCCCCCCCCCTGTGCTTGCGCAGGGGACCCTCCATACCTCTTTAACCGGAGAGGAGGCTTACTCCTCTCCTACGCCTACGGGTGTAGGGGACTCCCCCTCACCCCCTTCTCTGGAGGTGCTTTCGGGCACCTCCCTATCTCCAGCGGCAGTCCCTCCTATGCTTTCTAAGGGGACTGCCAAGAAAGCCAGCAGGCAGCCCATTGCCGACCGCCCCTCGTACAAGCGGCTCGGTAGGGCAAACCCCCTAAGGGGGGAGAGGGAAGCCAGGCCCCTTCGGTCGCTTCCCTCAAAAGACCTGCTGGCAAAAATATTAAACCTTGCCGGGGTCAAGGCCTGTGCCTCCCCACTAAAGACTTATGACGCTGCCAAGGGGACCTGCGATGTCCTGGGAGGGGATGGCCAACTGGAGGCCCCTCCTGTGATAGACATGGTCCTTGAGGAAAACCAGCCTCAGAAGGTAGGGCCTTCCATGGGGGGGAATCCGGGCTTGGCGCCAAGCACCGAACCCGAATCCGCCCCTATGCAAGGTCCTCATCAAACGGCTGTGGATTCTCAGGCAGGACAAGGAGGGGAGGGATCTCCTCCGGATGAATCCCCTGCGCCCACCGGGACCTTCTCCATTTCAGAGAAGGACCTGGCTGAGGCCGGTCCATCTGGCCTGGGGGCTTCTACCGGCGGGGGTGAAAAGCGGGTTCATTCCCCGCCCTCCTCTCCTAAAAAGAAGAAAAAGACAAGAAAGACGAAAAAGACTCGGGGCTCCTCTCCATCCGCGGGGGCTGCGGGGACGGATGGGTCTGCTGCCACTTTGGTAGGCGACCAAGCCAAGATCGGCACATCCGGCCCCTCTACCCCCTCGTGTTCGGAGCCCCTGACTAAGACCAAGAGTGCACAGGGCGGAGCCTCGATGACATCGGGGCCCCTCATTCAGAGGTTACCTGGCGTTTTCGAGCCCGCTGGCTTCAAACGCTTCCTCGTTATTCGCTCCACTGATGGCACCATGTTGTCCAAGGGCAACATGATCCATCAGCGGAGAGGATTAGCTAGTGCAATTGGTAGAGAGCCGAAGGTAACCCGTTTCTCGGACGGGAGCCTTCTGGCGAATGCGGCGAATCCCGCCGAGGCGGCCAAGATAAGTGCTCTTCGGACACTTCATGGCTCTCCGGTGAGTGTGACGCCGCACTCTACCATGAACTTTGTAAAAGGAGTAGTTTATGCGAGGGAACTCGTTGACTACTCCATAGAAGACATCACCCTAGAGCTGGCCGACCATGGGGCGGTCAAGGTCGAACGTGTGATGAGAAAACAGGGAGGGGCCTCGAGACCCACCCCTACACTCTTCGTCACGTTCGACTGTGACAAGCTCCCTGAGTCGGTGCGTGCCGGTTGGTACCGCTACCGCGTAAAGGCATTCGTGCCACTGCCGCGGCGGTGCTATTACTGTCACCGCTTCGGCCACACGAATCGATCATGTAGACGTGCAAAATCGGGGTCACCCGAAGTCTGTGTAAATTGCTCCAAGGTCGCACACGATAAGTCCAAATCGTGTGTGGCCAAGTGTGTCATTGCGGAGAGCCGCACCCTGCTTCTTCGAAGCAATGTGGTGCATATCTCCTTGAGAAAGAAATCCTGGCCATTCAGGCCCAGGATCGACTCTCATTCCGCGAGGCTAAGGACTTGGTCCTGGCGCGCCCGGCTCTGCCTGGGACGTCATATGCCTCAATAGTTAGAAAAGCACCCTCTGCTCCTGGCCCATCCAGGCCAACGAGCACGGTTGTTTCCGCGCCCATTCGGAGCCCTTCTGCGGGCTCTACTACACCCGGGTGCTCCCCTGGTAGAGCTGGGGGCAAAAAGGGTTCACACCCAGCCCCGGCTAATACCAGGGCTCCACCCTCTAACCCCAGCGTGACCGTTTCCCGTAAGGCGAAACGGCCACGCGCCTCCACAGAGTCGTTAGACTCACAGGAGGCAACACCCCTGAAGATGGTCGCTAGGCCATCTTCCGGGGTTCCTAAAGCTGTTCCCCGAAAGGAGGACAGCAACAAAGGAACTTCGGCCCCTTCGCCCACGCCCCGAGGTGGAGCGAGTGGCTCGGAGACGGTGGTTCCTCGAAAAGAGGGCCCCCCGCCTCCGAAGCCACAACGCCCGCCTAAGGTTTCGAGGCGGAGGGAGGAAAAGACTCGCATGGCGAGCCCAACCTCCCCCAATAAGTCCTCGAAGGCGACAGCGCCTTCAGCGCTTTGTCCGGCCAACAGCGCCCGGGGTTCTGCCCCCGGGAAGCGTACGGCCATTCCCGTGAGGGTCTTCAATTCGAGGAGGGCCCCCGCGTCTCCTCCGAGCTAGGCCTGGAGGGCATATTCCTTCAATGGAATTGCCGTGGACTCCGGGCCAACTGGGAGGAGCTGTGGAGGCTCGTCTCGTCCCGTTCCCCGTTAGCTATTTTTTTGCAGGAGACCATGCTAGGCGCGTGCCCGCTGCCTGCCCTCCCGGGGTATAAGGGTCTTGCGACCCCACCACCGCGGGATGGCCGGGCTGGGGGATGCGCGGTTTACAGCCGGCATGATGTCTCCGTTCTTCCTTTCTCTTTAGATACCTCCTTTCAGGCAGTGGCTGTGCAGCTGCACCTGGATAGGAGGTATACTATCATTTCTGCGTACATTCCACCGTCAGCTGACTTCGACGCGGGGGACTTCCGCCGCGTCGTGGCACGGTTGCCGAGGCCCTATCTCTTGCTTGGAGATCTGAACGGCAGGCATCCTCTCTGGGGAGATTACTCCATAAATCCCAGGGGACAAGTCCTTGCCGATCTGATCGAAGAGCTTGAGATGGGTGTCCTAAACGTGGATGAGTTTACGCATCACTGTCCGAGAACCGCTTCATTTTCTTGCCTTGACCTATCTTTGTGCTCTTCGGATGCACAGCCTGATTTTGATTGGGGGGTGGTCGATGACCTCCATGGTAGTGATCACTTTCCCATTCAAATATCATTTTCAGGGCAACTGCCGCCTGAGAGACCACCTCGGTGGTGCTTGGCGCGGGCGCGGTGTCCTGCATTTCAGGAAATGACTGAATTCTCTATCTCAGTCGAGGAGTTTAGGTCGGTAGATGAGGCCGTTGAGTTCTTCTCCGGCAACCTCATCGCCGTAGGCCTGACTACTATTACTAGGACGTCTGGCCGTTTTGCACGCCGACCACTCCCATGGTGGTCGGCCGAGTGTGAGACGGCCCTCAAACAGAAGCGTTATGCCTACATGCGCTATAAGCGCCGCCCGAACGATTTCACTGTCGCTGAATTTCGTCGGGCTAGGGCTAGGTTCCGGTATATTTCGAAGCACGCCCGCCGCTCTTCTTGGCGGGCATACGTGTCTTCACTTAACGGGAAGACCCCTTTAGCTGAGGTGTGGAAGCGAGTCAAAAGGATTCGGGGCAAGTTCTCGCAGGACCCCCCTCCCGTTCTCCAGGAGAATGGGACCGCAATCTCGGACCCCGCGTCCGTGGCGGAATCATTAGCGACCGCTTTTTCCGCATTTTCTAGCCGTGACGCTGCTCCGCCAGCATTCAATGCACGTCGTGATGTCGCGGAAGGCCGCCGGCTGGACTTTACGTCCAGAGGCGGAGAACCCTTCAACGACAAGTTTACTGTGAGTGAGTTGCGTTCCGCTCTCGCTTCGTGCGCGGACACCGCCCATGGTCCGGACGATGTCCCGTACGCCATGCTTCGACACCTGGGTGAGCGAGGCATGGCCTTTCTGTTAGATTTGTTCAACAGGATCTGGGTGGAAGGTGTTCTCCCAGACTCCTGGCGAATCGCTACTGTGCTCGCCTTTCGCAAGCCGGGGAGAGATCACTCTACTCCGACCGGTTTCCGCCCAATCTCTCTAACCTCTTGCGTGTGCAAGTTGATGGAGAAATTGGTAAATGTTAGATTAGCCTATTTCCTGGACAGCGGAGGCCATCTCTCTTCTGCACAGTGCGGCTTCCGTAAGTTCCACTCCACGTCGGATGCTCTGCTCCGACTGGAAAGTGCCGTCTGCGAGGCTTTCCTTCGTAGACAGCACTACGCCACGGTGTTTTTTGATCTGGAGAAGGCCTATGATACCGCATGGCGATACGGTATCATGGAGACTCTCCACACGATGGGGGCGAGGGGACGCCTCCCAATTTTTATATCTGAATTTTTGCGAGATCGTCGATTCCGCGTACGGGTGGGGGGAGCCCTCTCCGGCCCAAAGGAGCAGGAAGAGGGTGTCCCGCAGGGAAGTGTCCTCAGTGTCACACTCTTTGCCCTGAGCATCAATGGCATCACCTCGGTGCTGCCGGAAGATTTTCTCGCTACGCTCTACGTGGACGACCTTTCGATCTCTTTTAGCGCGGCCCAGATGCCAACTCTGGAGCGTCGACTCCAACAGGCATTGAACCGCGTCTCTCACTATGCCGAAGCGCACAGGTTTCGGTTTTCTTTGGCCAAGACTAAGGTGGTGCACTTCTGCCGCCATCCACGGCTTCACCCCGACCCAGATTTGTTTCTTAATGGGGTGCGCCTGGATGTGGTTGAGTCGCACCGTTTCCTTGGTCTTGTATTCGACCGACGCCTCACCTGGGAAGCTCATATTCGCAGCCTTAGGGTCTCTTGTACCCGCGCCATGGACATTCTCCGTTCCGTGACGTTCAGCGCTTGGGGCGCTGATAGGGCTACCGCCTTACTTTTTTATCGATCCTTTGTTCGCTCGAAGCTCGACTACGGATGCGAGTTTTATGCATCCGCAGCCGAGCGTTTATTGCGGAAGGTGGATTCGATCCACCACACCGGCCTTCGCCTTGCGACCGGTGCCTTCCGCACTTCCCCCATTGAGAGCCTGTTGGTCGATGCTGTGGAGATGCCACTCGCTCTGCGCCGCGTGCAGTGCATCACTCGCCTGTACGCGCGAGCCCGACGCCTCCCTCAGTCGCCAACAGCTCTCACTGCATCCGCAGCTGATCTCGATGGTGCCTATGCCGCCGAGAGACGCCAGTCATACCCTAAGCCCTTTGGGTTTAGGGCCAGGAAACTCCTTCGAGAGGTAGATATAGCTCTCGGGCCGGTGGCGCCCCTGGTTCTGCCCAGGACGCCACCCTGGAGGGTACCACATTTGGCTATTTGTCGCCACGCCTCTGCTCCTAAAGCTTGTACTGCGCCGGGAGTATTGCGTTCGACCTTTTTGGAGCACACATCGTGTCACGCTGGTACCGTGCCAGTGTATACGGATGGCTCCAAGTCCCAAGAGGGGGTCGGCTTCCACGCCGTATCCCCTCTGTTTGAAGTCAGCGGGGCTCTACCAGGCGCTGCGTCTGTCTTCACGGCCGAGCTGGTGGCAATACACCACTCGGTACGGGAGATTACGCGACGTGCCCGGTTCGGAGACCGGATTGTGATCTATAGCGACTCACAAAGCGCCCTGAGTGCTCTCGGGGCATTGGAATCTCCGCATCCCCTGGTTCGCGATATCCGTGACGCCACGGTTTTGGCGAGCCGGGCAGATGTCGAGATTATCTTCTGCTGGGTTCCTGGACATGTAGGAATTGCGGGGAATGAGCGCGCCGATGAGGGCGCCAAAGAGTCCGCGAGGACTCTGCGACCGGACCAGCGTTTCGCTCTTCCTCACACCGAATACATGGCAGGAATACGGGCAGCTCTTCGGACTGCTTGGCAAAGAAGATGGGAGACGGTCGAAGGGAACTTAAAGTTGCGTGCCATTGCGCCGCGACTGTTCCCATGGACCTATCCCCCAATGCCGCGGCGGCTTCAGGTTGCTTTCTGTCGTCTCCGAATCGGACACACTCGTGTGACGCATCGCTATCTGATGGAGCGCTCGCCTGCGCCCTATTGCAACGACTGCGTCGTCCCCCAGACTGTTCGGCACATTCTTGTCGAATGTCCCAGTCTGGGTGATCTTCGCGCACGACACCTGTCCCGGTACCGGGATGGGCGGGGTCGCTACCGCCTGTCCCTTGTTCTCGGGATGAGTGCGTGTACTTTGACTGGTGGACTTATTGACTTTTGGGGGGAGGCCGGCCTTCTCCCTTTTATTTAACGCGATTTAATTGTTGTTGTTGTTTTTGTAATTGTTTTGTTATTGCTTTGTTATTGTTATTGTTATTCCTTTTTATTGTTTTCTGTTTATTTTTTTAAAGTAGCCTAAATTAGGCTGTTTGTTTACGGCAACTTATGCCTTAGTCGGCAGTCGCCAGATAGCCCCTTAATTAAAAAAAAAATAAAAAAAAATCAAAAAAATCCTCCTTTTAGTATTTTTTATATCTTCGGTCATGCTTCATTAAAGGCAAATTCCCCCAAATTAACCCCTTTCAATTGAAAAATATGTCGTTTCGCAATTGAAAGTGGAAAGAGTTACACTCTTCTAAGTGATCCTACGCCTCTTTTGGTCATTTATAGGCTTTACGCAATGGATGGAAGTGGTTACTCGGAGGAGCGACTTGTGTCGCTCCAAGGAGGCTTTTGTTAATACAGATTATTCCCATGCTGATCACTACTATCTCAACTTCAATCTTGGTTCAATTGGAGTTCGAACGAATTAAGGAATTGAGAAAAAGTCGGCCAGGAAAGGATTTGGTTAGGCTTTTTATGAAATGTCAAGACTCTGGTAAAAAGAAATTAAACTATTGGTTTAATTCCATCAATCTCGCTTTCTCTTTCATTGATAATGAAAGTTTGTGTGTCTGTGATATAAGTATATATACTTGTGAGAGTTTTTAATAATTCAACAAATTTTAAAGATGGTGGAAATTATAGGGAACATTCTTTGATTTCGAGTTATTAAGAAATAAAAGAAATTAAGGTAATACTAAAAAGGTTAAGCACAATAAATGAACAAAGAACGAAGTGAAGAACAGATATAAGGCCTAAAAATAAAAATACAAGATAGTGTAAAGAATGAAGCAGTCATAATTGTAAAATGTTGAGGTACATGGAGTAAATTAAAACATCCCCCAAAAATCACTTAAAAGAGTTCAAGCGTTCAAATGAATGAATATAGAACTCCATTACGAGAACTATAGTCTTCAACCATACATTTATGCTCGAGGAATATTCAAAGAGTGTCAGTTCAGATATGCATTTGTGCTTGTGTATTATTTTAAACATTCTTGTTATCTTAGTGGGAGGGTTCTATTAACATTTCATTTCCAAATTATCTGTTTTAAATTACCGATCGTTAAAGGCGGTTCTTGCAAATGAGTGAATATAATTCATATATTCAGCCGCGGGTAAAACTTTTCGGACACCGGAAATTTAAGCAAATTTGAGAAGGTTTATTAATATAACAGTAAAATAAGGACGAATAAATACATAAGTTATATATGCCACAACCAACCAACAACAATTAAAAATAAAAAATTTGCTAAAACATGTGTCATCAGGAACAAAGAACATAAGCAAATGAATCTTTGAAAATGACTGAAACAGGAAGCTCAGTAGTGCGTTGAGACTCACTTGGCAGTGAAAGGAGCATTTATTCTTCAAAGCAGGCCCTGCCTGAGGGTGCGACACCTGACGCGTTCGATGTTTAGCCACTCCTCGATAATTACTGCGTTTAGTTACTCATTAGAGGCTGGCTGACGACGTCATACTGCCTCTTTCAGGTCATGCCAGAATTTATCCAACGGATTCATATCCGAAGACTGTGGAGGCCGCGAGTCCATCATCGTGATATTCTTGTCCTGGAACAACTGTACATATGGTGGACGCAGACTTGTCAATGGGGCATTGTCCTGCTGTAGTATCACATTCCCCGTATTTCTGGATAGGTATCGGGCTGAGAGCAGCATGTAATCTCTCAGTACTGCTTGATACATCACTGAATTCATTGTGGCATGACAAACGGTGAGAATACTCACCCATGAGCTTGAAATGTAGCCCTATAACATTATAGAGCGGCTTAAATGCTTTACTGTTCGCGTTATGCACTTTCGATTCCACTATTCACCTGGCCTCCTGCAGATTCTAATAGTTGGCTTGGGTCGAGATCAACTGGAACATGGACTCGTTGGACAATATGACGCGTCCATACGGACGCATTTTTCAGTTGCGGTGAGCATGTGCCCAAGCCAGTTGACTTCACTTCTGCTGAAATTTGAGCCGCGGCTCCTAGAGGACGTTACATGACTCTAGGCTTGTTGTAATCAGTCCTTTGACGGACTGTTCTTTACAGATGCATTAACTTTTCATGTTGCAGCTGGATCGCAGTTTTCTTACGATCCAGAAAGCTCATGCGACGCAGAGACCTATCATTACGCTTGCTAATGATCTTAGGTCGTCCATAACGAGGTTATTCTTGAATGATCCCACTTCCACGCATCCTCTTACCCACTTTTGCAACACCAAAATGTGATCCGCCGATCCTTCTGGTGCTTTGTTGACAGGTGCAACCCTCAGCAGTCAGACCGCATATCAAACTTCTTTCATCTATGGCATAGTTACGTGTTTTTACCATTATCATATCATTATTAAATACTGTCAACATGGTGTATCATATTAATTAAAAAATATGTGTAATATATGAAGACATTTTTTTTGTAACATACCGGATACTGATACCAGATTATTTTACATCTTAGTTACATCACCCTTTTAGATAGTTAAATAAAGTTTATAAGTAAGTACCTTTTGCTTTCTAGATGTATTGGACACATACATGCAAACCTACATCAACATATTCATAGATATACACAAGGAATAAAAAAATATTCCAAGTGTGCGGAATCTTTTGGCCAGAGTTTTAATTCTAGTTTTAGTTAGTACATTTTAGTGTTGAGTGTTTTTGCTTTACTTTTTTGAATTGTGATTCATGAGGCCTACGAGATCAAGCTCTGAAAAGAGAGACACATTTGAGCCAAAATGGCTCAATCATTAGAGCTCTGGATAGTTACCCCGTAAGGGGCGCGGTGATTTGCCATCCTGGCCGCCGTGCTGACGGGACTCAGCACCCCGTCCGGCCCCAGCTTAGCCTCTCTTCCTTCCTTCAAAACACTTGTTTCCTCTCTTTTCATACAACCTCTCCCACAACTTTCAATGGTCAGCGTCTAATTCACAGGGTAGATGCTGACCTTCTCCTCAAGCCAACCGTCCCGGATCTGGGCTGAGAGGGGTAGGAGGCAATGTTCCCTAACCCCTGAGCTCCGGTTCGGGATTGTTTTTTTTTAACAACCTGCTTCATCCCCACCCATACCTTCCTCACATCCCTTTTCCTTTCCTCTTCACATTCTATCTATTTTTACGCCGTGTTCAAGGTGGAGCCGCCATGCTGATGGACTGCCAGGCCACCAGGCGGGAGGGGTGGTCCAAAATGGCGGCGCCTGGCTCTGCCAGGCCTGTAAGCACCTCTTGCAACTGCAAGAGGTGATGAGCTATTGCGTCCCGTAGCACAAATAGGGTCAGCATGCCCAATGATGAAAATAAAAAAACAAAAAAAAACAACCCCCAACTTCCCCAAGAACATCAACGGAGCCGCCCTCGGTCAGCTCCACCGCGAAAATGGAGGTCCCCGCCCTTGTGCTTGCGCAGGGGACCCTTCCTACTTCTTTAACCGGAGAGGAAGCTTACTCCTCTCCTACGCCTAAGGGTGTAGGGAACTCCCCCTCACCCCCTTCCCTGGAGGTGCTTTTGGGCACCTCCCTATCTCCAGCGGCAGTCCCTTCTTTGCTTTCTAAGGGGACTGCCAAGAAAACCAGCAGGCAGCCCATTGCCGACCGCCCCTCGTGTAAGCGGCTCAGGAGGGCATACCCCCTTAGGGATGAGAGGGAAGCCAGGCCCCTTCGGTCGCGTTCCTCAAAAGACCTGCTAGGAAGAATAAAAAAACCTTGCCGGGGTCAAGGCCTGTGCAGCCCCACTAAAGGCTTATGACGCTGCCAAGGGGACCTGCGATGTCCTGGGAGGGGATGGCCAACTGGAGGCCCCTCCTGTGATAGACATGGTCCTTGAGGAAAACCAGCCTCAGACGGTAGGGCCTTCCATGGGGGGGAATCCGGGCTCGGTGCCAAGTACCGAACCTGAATCCACCCCTATGCAAGGTTCTCCTCAAACGGCTGGGGATTCTCAGGCAGTACAAGGAGGGAAGGGATCTCCTCTGGATGATGCCCCTTCGACCACACTAGGACCTTCTCCATTTCAAAGAAGGACCTGGCTGAGGCCGGTCCATCTTGCCTGGGGGCTTCTACCGGTGGGAGTGAGAAGCGGGTTCATTCCCTGCCCTCCTCTCCAAAAAAGAAAAAGACCAAGACCAAAAAGACGAAGAAGACTCGGGGCTCCTCTCCATCCGCGGGGGCTGCGGGGACGGATGGGTCTGCTGCGACTATGGAAAGCGACCAAACCAAGATCGGCACATCCGGCCCCTCTGCCCTCCTGGTTGCGGAGCCCCTGACCAAGACCAAAAATGCACAGGGCGGAGCCTCGAAGACATCGGGGCCCCTCATTCAGAATTTACCTGGTGTTTTCGAGCCCGCTGGCTTCAAACGCTTCCACTGATGGCACCATGTTTTCTAAGGGCAACATGATCCATCAGAGGAGAGGATTAGCTAGTGCAATTGGGAAAGAGCCAAAGGTAACCCATTTCGGCGAAGGGAGCCTTCTGGTGAATGCGTTGAATCCCGCCAAGGAGGCCAAAATAAATGCTCTTCGGACACTTGATGACACCCCGGTGAGTGTGACGCCGCACTCTACCATGAACTTTGTGAAAGGAGTAGTTTATACGAGGGAACTCATTGACTACTTCATTGAGGACATCACCCTAGAGCTGGCCGACCATGGGGCTGTCAAGGTCGAACGTGTGATGAGAAAACAGAGGGGAGGCCTCGCGACCCACCACCACACTCTTCGCCACGTTCGACTGTGACAAGCTCCCTGAGTTGGTGCGTGCCGGCTGGTACCGCTACCGCGTGAAGGCATTCGTGCCACTGCCGGGGCGGTGCTATTACTGTCACCGCTTTGGCTATACGAATCGCTCATGTATACGTACAAATTCAGGGTCACCCGAAGTCTGCGTAAATTGCTGTAAGGTCGCACACGGTAAGTCTAAATCGTGTGTGGCAAAGTGTGTCAATTTCGGAGAGCCGCACCCTGCTTCTTCGAAGCAATGTGGTGTATATCTTCTTGAGAAAGAAATCCTGGCCGTTCAGGCGCAGGATCGACTCTCATTCCGTGAGGCTAAGGACTTGGTCTAGGCGCGCCCGGCTCTGCCTGGGACGTCATATGCCTCAATAGTTAGAAAAGCACCCTCTGCCCCTGGCCCATCCAGGCCAACGAGCACGGTTGTTTCCGCGCCTATTCGGAGCCCTTTGGCGGGCTTTACCCAACCAGGGTGCTCCCCTGGTGAAGCTGGCGGCAAAAAGGGTTCATAAAACCCCCCCGGCTAAAACCGGTTCTCCCCCCTCTTCCCCAAGCGTGACCGTTTCCCGTAAGGCGAAACAGCCACGCGCCTACACCGAGTTGTTAGAATAACAGGATGCAACACCCCTGAAGATGGTCGCTAGGCCATCTTCCGAAAGGAGTACAGCAACAAAGGAGCTTCGGCTCCTTCGCCCACGCCCCGAGGTGGATCGAGTGGATCGGAGACGTTAGTTCCTCGAAAAGAGGGCCCCCCGCCTCCGAAGCCGCAACGCCCGCCTAAGGTTTCGAGGTGGAGAGAGGAAAAGACTTTTATGGCGAGCCCAACCTCCCCCATTAAGTCCTCAAAGGCGACAGCACCTTCAGCGCTTTGTCTGGCCAACAGCGCCCGGGGTTCTGCCCCCAGGAAGCGTACAGCCATTCACGTGAGGGTCTTCAGTTCAAGGAGGGCCCCCGCGTCTCCTCTAAGCTAGGCCTGGAGGGCATATTTCTTCAATGGAATTGCCGTGGATTCCGGGCCAACTGGGAGTAGCTGCGGAGGCTCGTCTCGTCCCGTTCCCCGTTAGCTATTTTTTTGCAGGAGACCATGCTAGGCGCGTGCCCCCTGTTCGCCCTCCTGGGGTATAAGGGTCTTGCGACCCCACCACCGCGGGATGGCCGGGCTGGGGGAAGCGCGGTTTACACCTGGCATGATGTCTCCGTTCTTCTTTTCTCTTTAGATACCTCCTTTCAGGCAGTGGCTGTGCAGCTGCACCTGGATAGGAGGTATACTATCATTTCTGCGTACATTCCACCGTCAGCTGACTTTGACGCGGGGGACTTCCGCCGCGTCGTGGCACGGTTGCCGAGGCCCTATCTCTTGCTTGGAGATCTGAACGGCAGGCATCCTCTCTGGGGAGATTACTCCATAAATCCCAGGGGACAAGTCCTTGCCGATCTGATCGAAGAGCTTGAGATGGGTGTCCTAAACGTAGATGAGTTTACGCATCACTGCCCGAGAACCGCTTCATTTTCTTGCCTTAAGCTATATTTGTGCTCTTCGGATGCACAGCCTGATTTTAATTGGGGGGTGGTCGATGACCTTCATGGTAGTGATCACTTTCCCATTCAAATATCATTTTCATTGTGGTCGGCCGAGTGTGAGACGGCCCTCAAACAGAAGCGTTATGCCTACATGCGCTATAAGCGCCGCCCGAACGATTTTACTGTCGCTGAATTTCGTCGGGCTAGGGCTAGGTTCCGGTATATTTCGAAGCACGCCCGCCGCTCTTCTTGGCGGGCATACGTGTCTTCACTTAACGGGAAGACCCCTTTAGCTGAGGTGTAGAGGCGAGTCAAAAGGATTCGGGGCAAGTTCTCGCAGGACCCCCCTCCCGTTCTCCAGGAGAATGGGACCGCAATCTCGGACCCCGCGTCCGTGGCGGAATCCTTAGCGACCGCTTTTTCCGCATTCTCTAGCCGTGATGCTGCTCCGCCAGCATTCAATGCACGTCGTAATGTCGCGGAAGGCCGCCGGCTGGACTTTACGTCCAGAGGCGGAGAACCCTTCAGCGACAAGTTTACCTGTGAGTGAGTTGCGTTCCGCTCTTGCATTGTGCGCGGACACCGCCCATGGTCCGGACGATGTCCCGTACGCCATGCTTTGACACCTGAGGCAGCGAGGCATGGCCTTTCTGTTAGATTTGTTCAACAGGATCTGGGTGGAAGGTCTTCTCCCAGACTCCTGGCAAATCGCTACTGTGCTGGCCTTTCGCAAACCGGGAAGAGATCACTCTACTCTGACCGGTTTCCGCCCAATCTAACAAACCTCTGGCGTGTGCAAGTTGATGGAGAAATTGGTAAATGTTAGATTAGCTTTTTTCCTGGACAGCGGAGGCCATCTGTCTTCTGCAAGGTGCGGCTTCCGCAAGTTCCACTCCACGTCGGATGCTCTGTTGCGACTGGAAAATGCCGTCTGCGAGGCTTTCCTTCGTATACAGCACTAGTCCACGGTGTTATTCGATCTGGAGAAGGCATATGATTCCGCCTGACGATACGGTATCATGAAGACTCTTCACACGATGGGGGCGAGGGGACGCCTCCCAATGTTTATATCTGAATTTTTGCGAGATAGTTGATTCTGCGTACGGGTGGGGGGAGACATCTCCGGCCCAAACGAGCAGGAAGAGGGTGTCCCGCAGGGAAGTGTCCTCAGTGTCACACTCTTTGCCATGAACATCAATCGACGGCATCACCTCGGTGCTGCCGGAAGATGTTCTTGCTACGCTCTACGTGGACGACCTTTCGATTTCTTTTGGCGCGGCCCAGATGCCAACTCTGTTGCGTTGACTCCAACAGGCATTGAACCGCATCTTTCGCTATGCCGAAGCGCACAGGTTTTGGTTTTCTTTGGCCAAGACTAAGGTGGTGCACTTCTGCCGCCATCCACAGCTTCACCCCGACCCAGATTTGTTTCTTAATGGGGTGCGCCTGGATGTGGTTGAGTCGCACCGTTTTCTTGGTCTTGTATTTCACCGACGCCTTACCTGGGAGGCTCATATCCGCAGCCTTAGGGTCTCTTGTACCCGCGCCATGGACATTCTCCGTTTCGTGACGTTCAGCGCTTGGGGCGCTGACAGGGCTACTGCCTTACTATTTCATCGATCCTTTGTTCGCTCGAAGCTCGACTACGGATGCGAGTTTTATGCATCCGCAGCCGAGCGTTTATTGCGGGAGGTGGATTTGATCCACCACACCCGCCTTCGCCTTGCGACTGGTGCCTTCCGCACTTCTTCCATTGAAAGCCTGTTGGTCGATGCTGGGTTAGATGCAACTCGCTCTGCGCCGCGTGCAGTGCATCACTCGCCTGTACGCGCGAGCCCGGCGCCTCCCTCAGTCGCCAACAGCTCTCACTGCATCCGCAGCAGATCTCGATGGTGCCTATGTCGCCGAGAGGCGCCAGTCATACCAAAGGGTTTAGGGCCAGGGCCAGGAAACTCCTTCGAGAGCTAGATATAGCTCTCGGGCCGGTGGTGCCCCTGGTTCTGCCCAGGACGCCACACTGGAAGGTACCACATTTGGCTTTTTGTCGCCACGCCTCTGCTCCCGAAGCTTATACTGCGCCGGGAGTATTGCGTTCGACCTTTTTGGAGCACACATCGTGTCACGCTGGAACCGTGCCAGTGTATACGGATGGCTCCAAGTCCCAAGAGGGGGTCGGCTTCCACGCCGTATCCCCTTTGTTTGAAGTCAGAGGGGATCTACCAGGCGCTGCGTCTGTCTTCCTGGCCAAGCTGGTGGCAATACACCACTCGGTACGGGAGATTACGTGACGTGCCCGGTTCGGAGTATGGATTGTGATCTATAGCGACTCACAAAGCGCCCTGAGTGCTCTTGGGGCATTGGAATCTCCGCATTCCCTGGTTCGCGATATCCGTTACACCACGGTTTTGGCGAGCCGGGTGAATGTCGAGATTATCTTCTGCTGGGTTCCTGGACATGTAGGTACTGCGGGGAATGAGCGCGCCGATGAGGGCGCCAAAGAGTCCTCAAGGACTCTGCGACTGGACCAGCATTTCGCTCTTCCTTACACCGACTACATGGCAGGAATTCGGGCAGCTCTTCGGACTGCTTGGCAAAGAAGATGGGAGATGGTTGAAGGGAACTTAAAGTTGCGTGCCATTGCGCCGTGAATGTTTCCATGGACCTATCCCCAATGCCGCGATGGCTTCAGGTCGCTTTCTGTCGTCTCCGAATCGGACATACTCGTGTGACGCATCGCTATCTGATGGAGCACTCGCCAGCGCCCTATTGTGATGACTGCGTCGTCCCTCAGACTGTTCGCCACATTCTTGTCGAATGTCCCAATCTGGGTGATCTTCGCGCACGACACCTGTCCCGGTACCGGGATGGGCGGGGTCGCTAACGCCTGTCCCTTGTACTCGGGATGAGTGCGTGCACATCGACTGGTGGACTTATTGACTTTTGGGGGAGGCCGGTCTTCTCCCTATTATTTAAGCAGGGGTTGTTTTTTTTGTTTTGTTTTGTTTTTGCATTTGTTTTTGTTTTTTCCCTTTAGGTTGCACGCTCCTGCGCCGGGGGGACCTGCCCCCGACGCAGGAGTTTGCTTCCTTTCCCCCATTTGGTGTGTTTTTTTTTTGTTTTTATTCGTTTAATTTTATTTTAAAGTAGCCTAGAACTAGGCCAGTTTTAATACGGCGACTAATGCCCATGTAGGCAGTCGCCAGATGAGCTAAAAAATAAAAAATAATCTGGATAGCTAACTCGATAATGCATTGGATTTCCTCCTCTAGGTAGCATATTCAATGATCGATGAGAGTCGACGCAGTATACTAGGTATCCAAAAGTTTTTATGCCCTAGAAATACATAGTATCGCCAAGTTCCCAGTTGTCAGAGACTTTCACTGTCACTTAAGCATCGGCGTGCATAGCAACAATCGCAAGTGTTAAAACTGTCCGGATACGTCTTCACGGCTGGCGGAAGGTGTTGGAGGGGAGGAGGGGGAGGGGAGATTTAAATATATGTTGTTGGAAGAACTGACATGTAGTACTTTATTACAATCCTTTTCTAGACTCCCCGTCCCCCCCTGCTTCGAAGACGTATCCGCATAGTCTTAAAACTTGCGATTGTTGCTATGCACGCTAGTGTTTGAGTGGCAATGAGAGTCTCTGACAACTGTGAACCTGGCAATACTATATATTTCCAGTGCATAGAAACTTTTTGGACACCCTGTATTTTGACGCTCACTGAGAGCAGCCGCCACTCAGGTTGTGTGTACAAAGGAAACCTGGATAAACAGCACGGCCTCCCTGCCCGAGCGCCCGCAGTTTTGCACTCTCTTGGCCCCAATACATACAGAAGGATCTGTGTCTATATATCTATTACTATTTTCCCTCTCTCAAGCTTCACTCTTTTTTACAGATCTCTCCTCACTAACATTCTGCGTTATTCTGCCTCGTTGCTAATGCGCTTAAAGTTCAAGACAACACCCACATAAAAACTCAGGTTGAATTTTGAGTCTGAGTCATACTCACAGACACCTATGATATACCACACCGAGCCAATTACAACACCGCTGACTCTTCCTACCTACTATCCTCGCTCATACAACATATCACTATTCTGTCTAGGATCGTACCCAAGGGGTTATCATTCCACACTTACCTAGACGTGAAACGGGTGTTCTTTCCTTGGGAGAGGAATAATTCCCTGCTGAGTGGAAGGTGGAAAATTACAACACTACCAATCTATCTGCACCTTTCTTAGTGAAACACGACGGAGTTGTAAAGTATTAGGATGGAAAGAAAGTTATGTCCGACCTTAGAGTAGATATTAAAAATGAAAAAATAATTATGACTATGGGAATATTAAATTATAAACATAGCCTTCACTTTTTCATCATTCCATCTCTCAACCAGCTTATAAATGCCACTTATATAATTATTTAGCTTTTAATTCAAAATATTATCCAACTCTTTTACAACCTCTTCTCTTGGTGTGAACCTAAGACCATCCGAATGGTCCTGCAATCCCTAAACAAGTGATAATCAAAATGAGGAGAATATGGAGGAGGAAGCAATATTTCCCAACCGATCTCCTCTAAGAGATCTTTGGTCATTCGAAGTGTGAGGAAATGACATTATAAAGATGGAGGATTACAGCACTTCAATTGACCAGGTAGGGTCATCTTCGGCCCAAAGCAGCTTTCAAATAACGAAGATGATCACAGTAAAAATTAACATTAATAGTGTGATAGAACGTTTTGAAGCTGCGTTTAATTTCAACTCCTATCCCGTATTATTTAAAACCACGATGCTGCCCACGTGCATCTTCGATTCGAGGCTTGGAGTCTTATCTCAGCTACCGGATGCCAATGTTTAAACAAGGAGGTTATCGTCCCCCCGTTCGCCCCCATACGCCGACCTCGCCAGATCGAGTTAGGCTTATGAACAGATAAGGCATTGTTCTCCGGCCCGGCTGTGCGTTCCCTCCAAGCTTTCACTCCATTTTCCCCCACGCCAAGGAGATGTCCTGGCTATTTATATGGAAACTTTACCACGAAGATCAGATTGGAGATCCAGATTTTCGTCGCGAAACATCACCACGACCCTCTCTCCCTTTGTGCGCCAAGGGACCTCGACTTCGAGATTCACCATCACTTGTCCAGAAGGAGGACAATATTCCTTGAGTGCCAAAGGTTCGAGCCTTTCCGACGCCAAGTCCCCAAGGCTTCCCCCCCTGTTGTTCAAAGGAGAACAGCATTAGAACAGCCATTGTTCGTTTTGAGCCCTTCGCCAAGAAACGGTTCTCATCCCCCCCCCCCTTTGTTCAGAAGAGAACAACCTAGAGCAGCCATTGTTCGTTTTGAGCCCTTCGCCAAGAAACGGTTCTCACCCCCCCCTGTTGTTCAAAGGAGAACAACATTAGAACAGCCATTGTTCTTGAGCCCGTAGACAAGAGACGGTTCTCATCCCCCCTTTGTTCAGAAGAGAACAACCTAGAACAGTTATTGTTCTTCAAGCCGTTCGTCGAGGATCGGTTCTCCTTTTTCAAGACGCCTCGTCAGGATCCTTTTATCCCCCCCCCCCTTCGGCTGGAACTCGCCAGCGGACCGAAACTCCTTTGCGCCACCTTCCACTGCACCACTAGTGCCAAAGTTACGTAAGCCAAACTTCACCTTTGAGTATTGATCCCTTTTGTCAATTCTATCCTGTGCTTTAAATTGTTTATCGAACCATCCCATCTCTTTAACTCTATATTTGTTTTACCTTTTTTAATCCCTTAAATCCTTGGATTAGCCCGAGTCTCCACGACCCTTTTCATTCTGTTTATGTCAATATTTTCCGTTTTTGTGTATTGTTTATAGTTATTATTAATAAAACTCTTTTATTAATGATAGCAATATTATTATCCTTGAGCTCAGTTCCACTTCTTAAGCATATCGAAGATACATAATATCGGCCGCCAGACAGTAAACGCACTCTAAAGATAATTAAGGAAGTTCCCTCAACGAATAGTGTAATATATGGTATCGTCGGGAGTCATTCTACGGCATATATATATACTATTTCAATTTGGTATCAGGTGTGTAAGGTTTAACGCTATATCTTTGCAAACACTGGTCTCAGTCGAGTAAAGCATAGTGTTATTCGTTATAATAATAGAATATAGTAGTTCCCTTTTGTTTTAACGATTGCTATCCCCCTTTTTTTTAAACTTAAGAAGCTGGAGTAGCTCAAGGAACGGTTATAATAATTTGTTTGTGTTTTTTTTGTGATTTTAGTCAGTGGATATTTAGATTGAGAAACCAAGTACGAATAGGTCAGTGCCCATATTTAGGTAGGCTAATTAAAGAGAGGCATAATTCTTGTTGCGAGGAATTTTAGTTGGTTGACTAGTGCGCCCCCAAGTGCAAAGATGACTCAGTTTGAAATCTTTAAAGCGCAAGGAGAATCCTTGGGACTTTCCGGAAAAGAACTAATTAAGTACATAAGAGAGGAATGGATAAGACAAGTGTACCTTCACCATCAGATTGAACTAGCTCGGATTGAAGAAAAATATCAAAGAAAAAAGGTAGAAAGCGAAAGGGAAAGAGTAATCCGACAAGAGGAACGAGAAAGAGAAATACAACGAGAGGAACGAGAAAGAAAAATACAACGAGAAGAACGAGAAAGAGAAAAACAACGAGAGGAACGAGAAAGAGAAATACAACGAGAAGAACGGGAAAGAAAAATACAACGAGAAGAACGAGAAAGAGAAAAACAACGAGAGGAACGAGAAAGAGAAATACAACGAGAAGAACGAGAAAGAAAAATACAACGAGAAGAACGAGAAAAAGAAATCCAACGAGAAGAAAGAAGGACGGACTCGCGCTCCTTCTAGGAAAGCTGACAAAGTTTCCGAGCCCCGTAAAACCCCAAAACTTCTTTCCCCAAAACCAACAACGGGACTCCAAACCTCCCGTTAAGACTTCTCCTCCATCTCTCTTCCCGAAGCGACCAACCATATGCTTCACCTGTGGTGTAGAAAACCACATGAGCTGGAATTGCCCCCAAAATTCTAGGCTTAAAAGCGGACCAGCCCACCAAGTTCACCAGATTAATGCAACCCCGGCTCCCCCGGTGGTACAGACCCAAGCAGAAACTTCTCCCCCTCCGTCAGGCCACCAGGTAAATTTTGTTTTTGGTAAAAGTTCATCGGGAACTTTGAAATATGAGGAGGGCAGCGTGGACAGCTGCCGAGTATTGACTCTCGTCAGGGACACAGGATGTACGTGCTTCATCGTGTCCGACGAACTCCTCCCAGTGGCCTCTAACCACGAAAAATTTGCAGGGGAACATGACCAACTTGGGCGGGCGAACCGATTCCCCGTCGCTAGATGTTACATGCAGTGTCCATATTATAATGGCTGGGCTGAAGTCATTGTAGCACCCATAAAATTCTGTTCCGTACTTATAGGACAGAGCCCCCAAGTAAGTTTCGACCCTGTGTTTCAGGCCGCCCGTTCTCAAGGCCGAGATAAGAAAGAAGCCCAGGAACCCGTCCCCATCAGAACCCCGATACCGTCTGATTTCTCGGAGACCCCTAACCAGGACTTTAGGACGGAAAATGAGGAGTGTGAATCACTAACACCCTTAGGTGATAAGGCCCAAGACAAGGACACGGAGACTGTCCCTGGACCCCAAGAAAAAAAGAACCCCCAACGCGCCCATGGAGATACCTTCGTAGAACTGGACGAAGCATCGGCGCTTGAAGAGGATTGCCCCGCGGAGTCCCTTAATGTAATCCAGACAGTGTGCATCCAACCTGATGCCGATTACCCTCCTCCTTCCCTACCAGGCAGGTCTTTGGAACCCTCTGACCTGGATAGTGACGCGCAGCTGACACCACGTCAGAAGAGTCAGCTACAAAAACTAATTAAATGGAATCACCATTTACCCACCATATTAGCTCTTTTCGAGCAACTGCGTGAAAATGGCCTCACCATTGGCCCCAGCAAATGCCAGTTTGCCCACGAAACCATCAAATATTTGGGTTTCAAAATAGGACAAAGCAAGTTAGGTCCCCACGAGAACAAGATTAAGGCAATCGCCCACATGCCCCTCCCGATTACAAAGAAGCCATTAAGATCGTTCCTAGGATCAGCTTCTCCCTATCAGCGATTTTTTCCGAATTTCGCTGCAATTTTGGCCCCCCTATGCCCCCTTCAGGAAAAGAATTTCCCCGATCGTTTACGTTGGAATGATGCCGCTGTTTCCCATTTTAATCAGCTCAAAAGTAAGTTCATTTCTGCCCCCATTTTAAAGTTGCCCAACCCGGAAAAATCCTTTGGGATTAAGACCGACGTGATCAACGAGGGCATTGGAGGTGTACTCCTTCAATACGTGGATGACAGAACGAGTCATTTAGTTGCATATGCTAGTCGTCAATTATTACCACGCGGAAAGAGATATGCCACTAGAGAAAAGATAGCTCTATCAATTATCTGGGTCATAGACAAATTCAAGCTGTACTTGATATGTAAAGAATTTCAAATAGGAACCGACCACCGTCCGTTAGCCTATATTAGGAATTTGAGACACTCAAACGGCCGCATCATGCGCTGGAGTTTACTCTTGCAAGAGTATCAGTTTAAAATAAATTAGATAAAAGGTTCCGATAACCAGGTCGCTGACGCCCTCAGTAGAAATGCGTTACCGAATAGCGTAGAATAATTGTATTCATAGGATTAGTATCTCCATGTAGGTATATACGCCTTGTACGACTTAATTTAAGATTCTTTTGTAATATAATTAATTAATGTATATGTCTGAATTTTGTAACGCTCAATGTCTAATTTTTTGTATGTCTATATATTTGTTCTTATTAATTTACGTATAAATTATTTTGTCCCGTATGTACTAAGTTTATATCATTTCATTGTTCCATGCCCTTTTTTTTCTTTGATTAAGTTGTATTAAAGGTTATTTTCCCCTGTAATCTAAAGATCAAAATGATCATATGTATTGAGGTAATACTAGTTAGGTGCAGGAAGGTACGGTTGGTACAAGAAAACGAGTTCCCCACAACGGAGCTCTATCGTTGTCCCTTCTCTCTTTTTTTTTCGAAGTGACAACTTCCCCTGGAATGGAGGGGTGTGATAGAACGTGTTGAAGCTGCGTTTAATTTCAACTCCTATCCCGTATTATTTAAAACCACGTGCATCTTCGATTCGAGGCTTGGAGTCTTATCTCAGCTACCGGATGCCAATGTTTAAACAAGGAGGTTATCGTCCCCCCGTTCGCCCCCATACGCCGACCTCGCCAGATCGAGTTAGGCTTATGAACAGATAAGGCATTGTTCTCCGGCCCGGCTGTGCGTTCCCTCCAAGCTTTCACTCCATTTTCCCCCACGCCAAGGAGATGTCCTGGCTATTTATATGGAAACTTTACCACGAAGATCAGATTGGAGATCCAGATTTTCGTCGCGAAACATCACCACGACCCTCTCTCCCTTTGTGCGCCAAAGGACCTCGACCTCGAGATTCACCATCACTTGTCCAGAAGGAGGACAATATTCCTTGAGTGCCAAAGGTTCGAGCCTTTCCGACGCCAAGTCCCCAAGGCTTCCCCCCCTGTTGTTCAAAGGAGAACAGCATTAGAACAGCCATTGTTCGTTTTGAGCCCTTCGCCAAGAAACGGTTCTCATCCCCCCCTGTTGTTCAAGGAGAACAGCATTAGAACAGCCATTGTTCGTTTTGAGCCCTTCGCCAAGAGACGGTTCTCATCCCCCCCCTTTGTTCAGAGGAGAACAACATTAGAACAGCCATTGTTCTTGAGCCCGTAGACAAGAGACGGTTCTCATCCCCCCCCCTTTGTTCAGAAGAGAACAACCTAGAACAGCTATTGTTCGTTTTGAGCCCTTCGCCAAGAAACGGTTCTCACCCCCCCTGTTGTTCAAAGGAGAACAACATTTTCAATCCTTTTCATTTAGTGCTATTCCATTCCTCTTTCTTCCATTTTTCTCTTCATTATGGTTTCATTCAATTAGGCCATTTTAAACCTAAGGCAACATGTGCATATATGCTTCTCTTCATTATTATTCGATTCTAGTTGTTGATATATGTATATCTGAGTGTATGCTTCCATTTAACCGTTTACTCCCCGATTTATGGTAATCAAAATCAAAATCTCTACCAACAACGAAAGTTTGAGGGTAAATGAAGTCTAAGAATGTACGTCAAATATAGAGGTAAAGAGAAGTCTACCAATTGAAATGACCTCGTTTAGTGAATGGGAATGTAAAGGTGATCGGAATACCCCTTTAAATTCTTGATGCTAAGGGTGAACTTACCATTCGCGTTTCACATGGGTGCGTTGTAGCTCTTTTTTTTCCTCGTGTAACTCTAAAAAAGAGGACGTTCTTTTTTCAGCGACGATCAAAATATGAGAAGAATCAAGTGAGCAGCGATGAAGCAACATCGTTCCAATGGACCGAACACATTTTCCAGAATATTGCGCTTGCTTTTTCAAGCACCACTCAACTGTGAATTTTGATTCATGGTGAATATTGACAAGCTGAGTATGTGTGGATGTGATTGTTTTTGTATAAACATTAGAGAAAGTGAAAATAACATGTTTAGTCACTCTTTTACTTTTATTATTTCGACTTCTTTTATGCTGAATTTGACAGTGTACGTGGGGGTATGCATGGAAATCAGGGGTGAAAATGAAGGTAAAACAACTACTAATCTTAGCTCGGTTTGATTGTTGAGGTATCTCGAAGCAATCTTTCATTGAAGTATTGAAGTTGATGAGTCAACTCGATAAGTCAATTTTTCCTCTCGTATCCATCTACTAACCAAATACTTTTGTACATTTTTTCTCCCTTAAACCACCCAATCTCATTGTTTGGATTGGTGATATCATAATACATAATAGTGCGCTCCATTATTGATAAGCACTGATGTACATGGGTAAAATTATCATCATTTCGGCATAATTACTAGTATAACTTTTAAAATGTGTTAAAAATTAGCAAATCAATAAAATTAACCATTAAATTTCGCATTCAACATCTCTCCGTGATAAAAAGGACAAATTTAACAAAATTAATTAAATTTACCGATAATTTGGCATAATTCCAAAGCTATCTAATCTAACACTAATCTAATCTCAATTTAGTTAAGATAAATATATCACTTTTACCAAGGAAGCTATGGTTACTATGAAAACCTCTGGTTAAGTTGAATTGTCACATGACATGTGACAACCTCTTATACAGTACATCTTGTTTAGTACTTTGTTTATTTAGTTGGTGATTGTCATTTTGTTATTTATGATGCATTCATTATTCGGTAGGGAGCTCCCGCAAAACGAACAGGATGGTCGGAACAATTTATAATTGAAATTTTATATGCTTTATATATTATTCTATTTTTTCCCCCTACATCTTTTGCTCCCCAGTTACTCTGTTCACACTCCAGAAGTCATCTAATACCACTGGTGAATACAAATTTTTAATGGGGTGGGTTTTGACTTTGTACGTGGAAGTTGTTGCAAGTAATTTTCTTTTTAAGAAATTGAGGTTTATAATGAAACACCAGCCCTGAACTTTGGATTAACGATATGTTTTTCACAATTTCTGTTAGGTCTCTTCATCTTCTCCAATTTTCCGTTTTCTCATTTTGCCACAACATATAATAAGTTCCACATTGGTTGCAGCATTTTAGGAGGGGGATTTGAACTAAAACCCGTCCTATAAAATTACATGGGACATGTCTTCGGTTCAAGCACCGATTTGAGAGGGTTGCATGCCCATATGGTCCCCCATCTCACTGAGTTGTTGTTTATCTCTTTGCCATCAAAAGATGTAAAAAGGCACATTTTTACTTCTTTTCACTTCGCTAACTGCGCCACTTTTTTAATCAACAACTTTTTATATAACCTGGCGATGCCCTAATCTTTCGCTTTTTACTCGGCTATACATTTATTGGTTGTTGCCTTGAAGAGATATTATAAGTCTAAGGAAATTTAGTATTTTTATTTTGCTAGTCATGATTAAATGTAATGGCAGAAACAATATACCATTTACATGGTTCTACGGGTTCCTAGAGGATAATCGAATTGGGACCTGTAAGTGTGATATATTATATTACTCGTTCGGCAAGAAAGATGGAAGTGAATGAATGCTGGAATTCGTATTTGCTGGATATCATCTTCAAGAACGAATCTTGATACTGGTTTCCATTTTTCTCATTGAAACGTCAGAGAATTTTATGATTTGTGGATTTATGCTTCTTACCCTTACTCTTAAGGATCACACAAAGGCTCTTTATAGGGAGTTTCCAGAACGTTGACTTTGTTACTTAGACTCGCATGTATCAGCATCAAAAAGCGTTTGTAGTTGCTTGTATAGAGCATTTTGATATCATTCTTAAACTCGTGTTATGGGGACAGAATTTGCTTCGTTATAACTTTTAGCTCTGGCTGTATAATATCGATGTCGTATTAATAATCATAGACTTTATTTCAGGAAAAAGATGTCCCATTTTGTAGAGTACCTTTTGGTTCTTTTTCTAAAGTCAATCAAGTTTCGTAAAATGCTTCATAGCCTATGAAGGACCCAATCTTCTTAATTTGATTATTTTCGTGCCGATTTGGCTTAATGATTAGCTGAGTGGAAGCACCGGTTTCGATTACAGCCAGTTACTGGATAGATTTCTGTTTGAAGTCGCCATCACGGGGCTGTCATACACTCTACACGTGGCTTGTATCACACGTTAAACTGTATGTTTTCACTGAGAAATAAAAGTCGTCCTAAGTGAATGCAGATTGGTGGGGAAAACTTTGCCAAATTCTTCTTTCTCGCAGCGGATTTGAGTTAAGTTTTGATGATATTATTTTCAAAAGTTTTTCTGAGGCCCATAAGCAGAAATTGATGCTTACTCCGAAATGGAGAAAGTTATAATAATCCTGATATGTTATCGGTAACGCATATCTAAATTTCCAATTTCTACGCTAAATATACAGATTTCTGCCTATTTGTATTCATCTTTGATTATAACCTATTATTATAATCGTGATAAAATTAATTCTTGGATAGGTATAAATAAAAGACTTATTAGATAAATCCATATTAATTATTACATAGTATTTAAAAAAAATAAAAATAATATTATTTGGTAAAGTTAAAAGGAAATTCTGGTCATTTCTGTGGGAGATGTAGGAAGGGGAGGGAATGTCCTTTGGAGCGTGGACACATTCCTTCGGTTTTTCTCTTGTGGCTCTTCATCTGACTCAATCTTAATAGGAATCGACTTTTATAATTGGATTCGGAGCTGTGTTGTGGTTGTGACAAAGGGTATAATTGTGGTTTTAATGGACATTAACTTAGAATGTTTTGCTTGGTGATTCTGTGCTCGATTGTATTTATGGTGGTTAGTAAACGTTACAACCTCATATATACCGTTGCTAGTAAAAGATACAACCTCATACATAGGTAACAACTTGTAATCCATTTATGATGATGTATCTTTTGATGCTAGACGAGATTTCTTACGTCTCATACCGGACTACCTGTTTTTACTGGTACTCTCCTCCAGCACATCGTGCTTGATATTCATTAATTTGCTTGAATCAGTGTTTGCTTAGTTACTTTGCCTTTCGGCCATGTGAAAATATTTAAGTTTTAAATAGCTTTGTGTAAATATAATTAATGCATGGTGGTTCATATTTTCTGATGGTTGAATGCATTTTAATTTTCCGCATAGTTTTGGACGTGAATTGAAATCCCGTTTATGAGACCTTCAATCAGCATTTACTGGTGTCAATCATTTGTTGCTCTATGGCATTACGGCCTCTGTACATCCCTATAAGTGAGCGGAGTAACGACAGTTACTTTTGGTGTTGTGGGTATCCTTGGCCCTTTTACACATTCTCGTCTCTCCATTAGAGTCTTGTCTCTCTTTCAGTTCAACGAATTCCAAAGTTGTTTCTGTGACGGGTTAGAGTTATGTCTACTCTTAATTTTCATTTCTTCGGGACAACACATTTGTTGTGGATAAAATTCATGCTTAATTTCTTTTATAAATTTGTATGAAGTTCGGCTAATACCTGAAAAAACGGATTGATATAAAATTTAATCAATAGTTTCCAAGGTTGCCTGAGCAAAATACGAGAACAAATTTAAAGTACGAAAATTTCGACCACTTTGTCATCATTTCTCATTTAAAGATCACATCTGGCTACGATCAGTGCCAAATCATTCAGTTAATTTTGCTATTAATGGAGGTGAAACTCATTATGTTGATGAGAGAATGACTATATTATTAATTTTAACTAGGTAACCTCATTCATCACAATGTAGAAGATAAGAGATTTCTTTACACCATTGTAGGGTTATAAATTCGTGCTTTTGAGTATGGAAGCGAGCTATGCGAGTTTATCTGAAGATGAGATCACTACATTAGCACGACACTTGCACTTAAGATGGAGGAAATTATTTCATACACGATTAATTATTGTTTTACATAAACATTAGATTGTCAAGAAATGATTTTCGACTTTAGAAAACCGGAATATTGGTTCTTTGAGATGTGTAAATTGTTCTATATATTCTGCAAGCTCTTAAAAGGTAACTGTGGTAATGCTGGGTTATTTTTAAAGGTTATTAATGCTCAGTCGATTTTTAAGCTTTAAACACCTAGGAATTTTGTAAGCCAAAATATGTATTGTAGTACCAAATGAACTGTCTGGAGGACAACGTTTACTCCGTGTGAATATTTCGTTATCTCGAACCTAACTTACATGTAACTGAAGCTCTTGAAAAACACACCCTTAAACTTTCATATGAAAGGGTTTGCCCCATCCTTTGTGACAACAATATCCTTTACTGGTCATTCGAAAGGGTTTGCTCCATCCTTCGTGACAAAAATATCCTTTACTGGTCATCCAAAAGAGGTTTCTTACACCTTAGAAACAACCACATCTTTTAGTAGTCATCGCAAAGGAGGTTTCTCCCTCCTTCCTGAAAATTACATCCTTCACTGCTCAGTCAAAATGGTTTGCTTCATCCTTCGTGACTATCATACCATTAAATAGTCATCCGAAAGGGTTGGCCCCATCCATCTTGTTAAACGTATCCTTTACTAGTCATCCGAAAGTGCCTACTCTTTCCTTCGTGATAAACACATCTTCCGCTTTTCAAACTCAAGTGATTTTCCCCTTCTTCGTTACAAATACATCCTTCACTAATAATCTCAAAGGGTTTGCTCCCCTCCTTTATGAAAAAAACATCCTTACCTGCTCATCTGAAAGTCTTAGCCCCCTCATTCGTGAAAAACAGATCATTCACTGTTCATTCCAATGAGTTTCTCCCTCCGTCGTCCTACCACATCATTCACTTCTCATACAAAAGGGTTGGCCCATCCTTCGTGACAAACACATCCTTCACTCGTTATCCGACAGGGTTTGCTCCCTCTCATGACAATATATACCTAGACATGCTACATTTGACTCAGCAAGGACATATTACGTCACGTTGGGAAGTCCTTTATTCTCATTATTCACCGTATGGCGCACCATCTGATTACCGTTTATTTGTCATTAAAACACAATATGAATGACAAAATTTACTCTGATATTAAGTCAAGCACTCTCAAAGGCTACTAGATAAGTACAAGATAATAACCAGAAAACGGGTAAAGTTAAGCACATTCAAAAACGATAATATGTACAATAGCTAACTACCCAAGTCACCAGTAAATAAGCATTTGATACCGAACCCATTAAAGATAAACATTCTAAACGAACACTAGGGAAGCACAAGATAACAATCCGAGAGACTGGTAAAGATAAGCACTCAGAAAGATGACTATATATGCATAAGATTACTATCAAGACTAAGTAAAAACAAGTACTCTTATTGACCACTAGATAAATAAAGATAACTGTTCCATCGACTTTCAAAGATAATCCCTTCAAGGAACTGGGTTCAATTCGGAGCAAGAGAGTACAGAGAAATTTTCTACGCTCGTAGCATGATGCCCCATTTAGGCGCCCCGTCTTGTGTGGGACATATGCGCAGATGTATTCGGACACTTCCATAATCACACACATAAATATTCACAACACTAGTCATTTCCCTTACTCTTTCCTTCCCGCACACATCACATCACTCTTGTCTCTCAAAACCGAATGAAAGGGCTTCCAATCCACTTTCGTTTGACTTTGATCCCGAGGGCTCTCTATTGGGCCAGGAAGGATTTCCTGTTCGATGAATGGGGATAAACAAAGGTACTACTCTTTGTTTCTGCACCTAAGCAATCAAATAGGGCCACTCTCTGAATTTTCGTGCTTCCCAGTGATTGTTTTCTGATCATTATGTTAATTTCATTATCCAGTTCAGAGACCTCGTCCACCATTGAAAAGTCAGGGCGCAACTAATTACCGTCCATTTGAAAATATAAGTACTTCGAAATGACATAGTGAAGTTAATCACCCCTCAATATTAACATAGTTGGGATTTTAAGTTTGTTAGCTTGTTATTATTTTAATCGAACATAATGAAAGCCAAACTAGAAAAGATTAATAATAAAAAGATAAGACCTTCAATGACCTTTAAAAAAGATAAGCCCTTCAACGACCACTAAAAGAAGATGAGACCTTCAACGACCAATAAAAAGATAAGCCTTACAACGATCACAAGAAAAGATGAGACCTTCAACGAACGATAGAAAAGATAAGACCTTCAACGATCAATAGACAAGATAAACCTTACAACGACCACTAGAAAATATGAGACCATCAACGACTGAAAGAAAAGATAAGACCTTCCATGAACAATAGAAAAGATAATACGTTGGAAGAACGATAGAGAGATAATAAGTTAAACGAACGATAGAAAGATAAGACCTTCAACAACCTATAAAATGATGAGACGTGCGTCCTTGATTTCGTTTTATTATTCTTCACTCTTTTTCCTTTTCCTCTTCCTTTCCTTCACCTTCTTCTTTTTATTATTCAGCTGAAAATTCCACTCCGTGTTTTTAGTGCGTTTCCTCTTTGTTCGAATTTGTGCTTTGAAGCTACTCAATTTTCCATAACACCCGTTAAAGTCACCATAATCTTTGCATTCCTACAATTTTCCACTCCTTATTTTTCTGATCTCTCTGTTCTACCCTCCCAACCATGTGTAGCTCTAACTCTGGATGCAAGCGGGTGTTAAGGCACTTAAATTGCCAAATTCTTCTCTCTCCGCTGAATCTGGGCATGTGGCACGAGGGTATCAAGCTACAAAAGACCTCATTACTTCTCCCGTTAAATCTAACTATGGTTGCAAGAGAGGGTGTTAAGCCGCTTGAAAACCCTTATCAGTTACTCTTTTAAACCTATCTCTAGAAGAAAGCCTAAGAGCGCTTAAAAGTCCTCCTTCGTTTCTCCGTCGCAATTCAATTTCCCATTTGAACATCCAGACATTCTCGGGGATAAGATTTGTACTTTCAAATTATTTTCTGCTATTGATTACCCTAATGCTCCTCCGTAGTTGTTCCTCTTCTTCCATCCCACGTAAACATTTTCGTTGGGGGATAACTAGAGAAGTAGTGTTCATTCTTAAGAGATCATGAATTTTTTTTTCTTCTTGAAACTTGGGGGCAGGAAAACAGAAAGATTCCGGAGCGCAATAATGAAAACTCCATCCAAGCGAAGCTCCCTAAAGCACATTCTAAAAAAGTCCCCTTTTAAACATCTAAGCCAATCTAGACTATATAGAATCCAAGAATTCATCTACAAAACTCCCTTTCCAATAGACTTTCCTCAAAATTCCCTTTTTTCTTAATGAATTTGGAAATTTGAGTCGGGTTTCTTAGACGCCTTTTGTGGCAATTTCTTTTATATTTCCTTAACAAACAATCCTTAATTCTATTAATAACGGCGGGTGCTCTCTTTGTCTGTCTGAGCTCAAAAGCTTGCAATCCTGGTTGTTCTAACTAGTAGCGAACATTGGTTGGAACGATGCCAGAGTCTCTCACATTTGGGAGATCTTGCTTACCCTCATTTTGGTAATATTCGGAGGACTGACAAATTTGGTTACCATATAAGATTAAACTTGTATTGCTTTGCCTTGATTGGCCTTTACGTCCGGATTATGGGTACGAAGAAAGGTAGAGGAGTGAATTAAGATGCTAATTAATACACCCGTTAAATAAGAATTCTTGTAACTTTAAGAAATTAAATTTTAATATCAGGATTAATTCGATTACAGTGTTGAGTATTTAGTAAGGAAGTAGATAGGTTAATGTGAGAGGTATGAATAATATAATAAAGTACAATTTACAACTTCGGTATTTTTAAGAACCCCCTCTAAATGGCTGTTGCTTAATTTCATGAAAACAACTGAGCTCAGTATCCGTTGAAATTCAAGTTGGAATTATTGGTTGTGGAAAATTGCAACACGCCTTCCTGTCCAACTACTTAAGGCTAGTGAGGTTTATCCTTACACTCCGTTATTCTTAACTACTTATATTATTTCATCTCTATTTTTTTACCTCTTTCTTACCTTCAATTTGATTCTCCTCAAGGCGTTTCCCCAACTGAGAGCCGGTTCTCTCTGCTTGTATACCTGTATTTCCCTTTCTCCATCAGTAATACATACAAACTATGAACCTTCTGAGTCTATTCTCGGGATTCTATAAAGATCTTTCATCTGATGACGTTTAAGAACTTTAAAATCTCCTAGCTGAATGGGGCATTCGAAACATGATTTTTCATAAATAAACCGAATTTACATATACCCATTATGTAAAATTTACTTTACAATTAAATTAACTGGCAAACATACTATGCAGTTTATAAATCGCTAATCTCTCTCTGAGGGCCCTTGCTTTTTTCATTGAAATCTCCTTCCGCGCAGGAGCAAAAATGACTTTGAAGAAACTTTCCGCCTTTTAAAATGGGTTTGCTTGACTCTCAGACGTCGAGTTGATATTCATTTGAGTTTAACTTTCGTCTTCATTCCGTCTTATTACGATAGAAAGAACACCACTGTATTCGTCGGTGAGAGATAGGCAATGAATCTCATTCGGTCCCTATTTCTTTTGTGAAACTGGTGGCTGAATAAGGACTTATAAGAATGCATTCGTGAGGGGTATCTTTGTAGTGAGCTCGGGGTATCCTCACTGTCAAATGTTAAAATTAACTTTTAATTAGATTAAAATACCACCACGTGTGTATGATTTGTTGATAGGTTGTTACTTAGTTTGAGTATGTACGTTTTTAGGTCTGCTGCAATATCTTGTAGCAATGCATCCAAGTTAGAAAAAATTTAGTTTGATCTCTGAAATATATTGTTGTTTCTTCATAAAAATTAACGAACGTAAACAGGTGAGTTCATTTCCACATATAGTTGGCAGTAGAGATTGCGTAAGCAAAAAAGTAATAAATCTCTGGCATTTTGGAGGGGATAAAAGCTGATGCTATTAAAAGTACTCCTCATGATAGTTAGAGTGCAATAAATTTCGAATGTAAGCAGACAGGCCTGGCAGAGCCAGGCCTGTACGCACCCCTTGCATTGCGGGCTACTGCGAGGGGTGATGAGCTATTGCATCCCGTAATAAAAAGAGGGTCACCATGCCCAATGATCAGTCCAAAAAAAAACCCATTGAATTTTCCCTGTACCATTGACGGAGCCGCCCTCGGGTAGCTCCACCGAAAAAATGGAGGTCCGCCCCCCTGTGCTTAAGCAGGGGACCCTCCATATTTCTCTAACTAGAGAGGAGGCTTACTCCTCTCCTACAACTACGGGTGTAGGGGACTTCCACTCACCCCACTCTCTGGAGGTGCCTTCGGGCACCTCCCTGTTTCCAGCGGCAGTCCCTCCTTTTCTTTCCAAGGGGACTGCCAAGAAAGCCAGCAGGTATCCCGCTTCAATGGTAAGCGGCTGGGTCGGGCAAACCCACTTAGGAGGGAGAGGGAAGCCAGGCCCCTTTCGTCGCTTTCCTGAGAAGACCTGCTGGCCAGAATACTCAACCTTGCCGAGGTCAAGGCCTGCGCCTTTCCACACATGACTGGTGACGCTGCCAATGGGACCTACGATTTACTGAGAGATGATGGCCAAGTGGAGGATCTCTTGTGATAGACATGTTCCTTGAGGCATCCTAGCCTCAGACGGTACGGCCTTCCATGGGGGAAAATCTGGGCTCGGCGCCATGCACAGAACCCGAATCCGCCCCTATGCAAGGTGCTCCTGAAACGGCTGGGGTCTCAAAGGCAGTACATGTAGGGAAGGGATCTCCTCCAACCGGTACCCCTGCGAACACCAGGACCTTCCGGAATTCGGAGAAGCACCTAGCTAAGGACGGTCCATCTGGCCTGGGGTCTCCTGCCGGTGGAGGGGAGAAGTGGGTTCATTTCTCGCCCTCCTCTCCTAAAAAGAAAAAGAACAGGAAAAGGACGAAAAAGACTCGGGGCTCCTCTCCATCCACGGGGGCTGCGGGGGTGGATAGGTCTGCTGCCACTTTGGCAAGCAACCAAGCCGATATCGGCACATCTGGCCTCTCTACACTTCCGGGTGCAGAGCCTGTGACTATGACTAAGACCAAAAGCTCACAGGGCAGAGCCTCGATTACATCGGGGCCCCTCTTTCAGAGGTTACCTGGCGTTTTTTAGCTCCAGTGATGGCACCATGTTGGCCAAGGGTACATGATCAATCAGAGGAGAGCATTAGCTAGTGTAATTGGTAGAGAGCCGAAAGTGACCCGTTACTCGGGCGGGAGCCTTCCGGCGAATCGCTTCGAGGCGGTTAAGATAAGTGTTCTTCGGACACTTGATGGCACCCCGGTTAGTGTGACGCCGCATTCTATCTTGAACTTTGTCAAAGGAGTAGTTTATGCGAGGGAACTCGTTGACTACTCCATAGAGGACCTCAGCTTAGTGTTGGACGACCATGGGACGGTCAAGGTCGAACGTGTGATGAGAAAACAGGGAGGGGCCTCGAGACGCACCCCTACACTCTTTGTTACGTTCGACTGTGACAAGCTCACTGAGTCGGTCCGTGCCGGTTGGTACCGCTAACGCGTAAAGGCATTCTTGCCACTACAGTGGTGGTGCTATTACTGTCACCGGTTCGGCCATACGAATCGTTCTTGTAGACGTGCACATTCAGGGTCACCCGAAGTCTGGGTAAATTGCTCAAAGGCTGCACATGATCAGCCTAAATCATGTATGACGAAGTTTGTCAATTGCGGAGAGTCGCACCCCACTTCTTCGAAGTAATGTAGCGCATATCTCCTTGAGAAAGAAATCCTGGCCGTTCAGGCCCAGGATAGACTGTCATTCCGTGAGCCTAAGGACTTGGCCCTGGCGCGCCCGGCTCTGCCTGGGACGTCTTATGCCTCAATATTTAGAAAGGTACCCTCTGCTCCTCGCCCATTTTGGCCAACGAGCACGGTTGTTTCCACGCCTATTCGGAGCCCTTCTGCGGTTTCTACTCAACCCGGCGCTTCCCTGGTAAAGCTGGCTGCAAAAAGTGCTCACACGCAACCACAGCTAAAAACAGGGCTCCCTTCTCTTTCCCCAGTGTGACCGTTTCCCGTAAGCCGAAACGGCTATGCGCCTCTACAAAGTCTTTATACTAACAGGAAGCAATACCCCTGAAGTTGGTCGCTAGTCGATCTTCCGGGGTTCCTAAAACTGTCCCCCAAAAGCAGGACAGCAACAAAGGAGCTTTGGCTCCTTCGCTTATGCCATTTGGTGGGCTGAGTAGCTCGGAGACGGTGGTTCCTCGAAAAGTGTCCTCCCGCCTTCGAAGCCGCAACGCCCGCCTAAGGTCTCGAGGCGGAGGGAGTAAAAGACTCGCATGGTGAGCTCAACATCCCCCAATAGGTCCTCGAAGGCGAAAGCGCATTCAGCGCTTTGTCCGACAACAGCACCCGGGATTCTGCCTCCGGGAAGCGTACGGTTATTCCTGTGATGGTCTTCTGTTCGAAGAGGGCCCCCGCGTCTCCTCTGAGCTAGGACTGGAGGGCATATTCCTTCAATGGAATTGCCGTGGACTCCGGACCAACTGGAATGGGGCTGTGGAAGCTCGTCTTGTCCCATTCCCCGTTAGCCATTTTTCTGCAGGAGACCATGCTAGGCGCGTTCCCCCTGCCCGCCCTCTTGGGGTATAAGGGTTTTGCGACCCCACCAACGCAAGATAGCCGGGCTCAGGGATGCGTGGTTTACACCCGGCATGATGTCTCCGTTCTTCCTTTCACTTTAGCTACCTCTTTTCAGACAGTGGCTGTGCAGCTTCACCTGGATAGGAGGTATACTATCATTTCTGCGTACATTCCCCTGTCATCTGACTTCGATTCGGGGAACTTTCGCCGCGTTGTAACACGGTTGCCGAGGCCCTTTCTCTTGCTTGGAGATCTGAACTGCAGGCATCCTCTCCGGCCGGATTACTTAATATATCGTAAGGTACAAGTCTTTGCCGATCTGATCGAAGAGCTTTAGATGGGTGTCCTAAATGTTGATGAGTTTACGTATCACTGCCCGAGAACCGGTTCATTTTCTTGCCTTGATCTATCTTTGTGCTCTTTGGATGCACAGCCTGATTTTGATTGGGGGGTGGTCGATGATCTCCATGGTAGTGATAACTTTCCCATTCAAATATCATTTTCAGGGTAAGTTCCGCCTGAGAGCCCACCTCGGTGGTGCTTGGCGCGTGCGCGGTGGCCTGCATTTCAGGAAATGACTGAATTCTCTATCTCAGTCGAGGAGTTTATGTCAGGAGATAAGGCTGTTAAGTTCTTCTCCGGCAACCTCATCGCCACGGGCCTGACTACTATTCCCAGAACGTCTGGCCGTTTCGCATTCTGACCACTCTCATGGTGATCGGCCGAATGTGAGACGGCCATAAAACAGCAGCGTTATGCCTACATGCGCTATAAGCGCCGCGCGAACGATTTCATTGTCGCTGAATTTCGTCGGGCTAGCAGAGGTGTGGAAGCGGTCAAAAGGATTCAAGGCAATTTCTCGCAGGACCCCGCGTCTTTGGCGGAATCCTTCGCACCCGCTTCCTCCACATTCTTTAGCCGGAAGGCTGCTCCGCCAGCATTTAATTCACGTCGTAAGGTCGCATGGGCCGCGACATATTCAAGGACAGGTTTACTGTGAGTGAGTTGCGCTCCGCTCTTGCTTCGTGCGCTGACACCGCCTATGGTCCGGACGATGTCCCGTACACCATGCTTCGACACCTGGGTGAGAGAAGCATGGCATTTTTCTTAGACTTGTTCAACAGGATCTGGGTGGAGAGTCTCCTCCCAGATTCCTGGCGAATCGCTACTGTGCTCGCCTTTCGCAAAATCGGGAGAGATCACTCTACTGCGGCTAGTTTCTGCCCAATCTCTCTAACATCTTGCGTTTGCAAGTTGATGAAGAAATTGGTAAATGTTAGATTAGCCTTTTTCCTGGACAACAGACGCCATCTGTCTTCTGCACATTGCAGCTTTCGCATGTTCCACTCCAGATCGGATGCTCTGCTCCAAATGCAAAATGCTGTCTGCGAGGCTTTCCTTCGTAGACAGCACTACGCCATGGTGTTTTTCGATCTGGAGAAGGCCTATGACACCACATGGAGATACGGTATCAGGGAGACTCTGCACACGATGGGGGCGAGGGGGCGCCTCTCAATGTTTATATCTGAATTTTTGCAAGATCTTCGATTCTGCGTACGGGTTGGGGGAGCCCTCTCCAGCCCGAAGCAGCAGGAAGAGGGTGTCCTGCAGAAAAGTGTCCTCAGTTTCACACTCTTTGCCCTGAGAATCAACGGCATCACCTCGGTGCTGCCGGAAGATGTTCTCGCTACGTTCTACGTGGACTAACTTTAGATCTCTTTTGGCGCAGCCCAGATGCCAACTCTGGAGCGTCGACTCCAACAGGCATTGACCCCGTCTCTCCCTATGCCGAAGCGCACAGGTTTCGGTTTTCTTTGGCCAAGACTAAGGTGGTGCAATTCTGCCGTCAGCCATGGCACCACTTCTACCCAGACTTGTTTCTTAATGGGGTGCGCCTGGAAGTGGTGTAATCGCACCATTTCCTTGGTCTTGTATTTGACCGATGCCTCACCTGGGAGGCTCAGATTCGCAGACTTAAGGTCTCCTGTACCCGCGCCATGGATATTCTCCGTTCCGTGACGTTTAGCTCTTGGGGCGCTGATATGGCTTCTGCCTTACTTTTTTATCGATCCTTTGTTCGTTCGAAGCTCGATATGGATGTGAGTTTTATGCATCCGCAGGCGAGCGTTTATTGCGGAAGGTGGACTCGATCCACCACACCGGCCTTCGCCTTGTTACCAGTGCCTTCTGCACTTCTCCCATTAAGAGCCTGTTAGTCTATGCTGGGGAGATGTCACTCGCTCTGCGCCGCGTAAAGTGCATAACTTGCCTGTACGTGCGAGCCCGGCTCCTCCCTCAGTCCCCAACAGCTGTCACTGCATCCGCAACTGATCTCGACGGTAACTATGCCGCCGAGAGTCGCCAGTCATACACTAAGCCCTTTGGGGTTTAGGGCCAGGAAACTCCTTCGAGAGCTAGGTATAGCTCTCGGGCCAGTGGTGCCCCTGGTTCTGCCCAGCACGCTATCCTGGAGGGTACCACATTTGGCTATTTGTCGCCACGCCTCTGCTCCCAAAGCTTGTACAGCGCTGGCAGTATTGCGTTCAGCCTTTTTGGAGCACACCTCGTGTCACGCTGGAACCTTGCCAGTGTATACGGATGGCTCCAAGTCCCAAGAGGGGGTCGGCTTCCGCGCCGTTTCCCCTCTGTTTGAAGTCAGCGGGGCTTTGCCAGGCGCTGCGTCTGTCTTCACGGCCAAGCCGCTGGCAATACACTACTCGGTACTCGAGATTGCGTGACGTGCCCGGTTCGGAGACCGGATTGTGATCTATAGCGACTCACAAAGCGCCCTGAGTGCTCTCAGGGCATTGGAATCTCTGCATCCCCTGGTTTGCGATATCCGTGACCTCACGGTTTTGGCGAGCCGGGCGGATGTCGAGATTATCTTTTGTTGGGTTCCTGGACGTGTAGGAATTGCGGGGGATGAAGGCACCAAAGAGTCCGCGTGGACTCTGCAACCGGACCTTCGTTTCGCTCTTCCTCACACCAACTACATGGCAGGAATACTGGCAGCTATTCGGACTGCTTGACAAGGAAGATGGGAGACGGTTGAAGGGAATTTAAAGTGGCGTGCCATTGCACCGCGACTGTTCCCATAGACCTATCTCCCAATGTTACGACGGCTTCAGGTCACTTTCTATCGTCCCTGAATCGGACACACTCGTGTGACGCATCGTTATTTAATGGAGTGCTCACCTGCACCCTATTTTGACGACTGCGTTATCCCCCAGACTGTTCGGCACATTCATTTCGAATGTCCCAGTCTGGATGAACTTTGCGCACGTTACCTTTCCCGGTGTCGGGATGTGCTGGTTTGCTACCGCCTGTCCTTTGTAATCGGGACGAGTACGTGGCACATTGACTAGAAGACTTGTTGACTTTTGGAGGGAGGCCGGCCTTCTCCCTATTATTTAACCAGGTTTTTTTGTTTTGTTTTGTTGTTTTATCCCTTATAGGTTGCACGCTCCGTCGCCGTAGGGAGCTCCCCCTGACGCATGAGCTTGCTTACTAGTAGTCATTTCCTGTTCCCTTTTTTAATTTCTGGTGTTGTTTGGGTTGTTTTTGTTTTATGTGTGTTATTGCATTAGATTTTAAGGTAGCCTAGTACTAGGCAGTTTTTAATACGGCCACTAATGCCCAAGTAGGCAGTCGCCAGATGAGCTCTTAAAAGAAAAAACCATATTCCAGCGAACAATGGTTGCATAGGAAGGGGCGGTATCGGTGTACACTGCAACCATGCGTTCAGTGATCTCTTTTGCATTCTTGCCTTTGTTGGTCAAAAATTTTATCACTGCGTGGTGCTCAACCTTCTCCATTATTGAAAAATTTGTGACTGACGATCTTCGATCAGCTACTGCTTTTTAAATAGATGGGGCAGAAGCGTGTGGCTGCAGGTCTTTACTTGTCATAACTTGTCCTAACACCCCCACAAACAGCCATCCCCCTTCCTCTGTTTTACTCTACCGATTTGCAAAACTTATTGACCGCGCCTCTTAAAAAAGACTTCTTCCGGTTGCTTCATCTCGAGGTTATTAGACTTTGCATCTCTGTTTTCATCTAAATATACTGACATTTAACTAAAACAATTTGTACCTCAGCCATGTAAGTTTACTCGAAATACTACGAAGCACATTTCGGAGTTATTATATTTAAAGACAACCTCAGCCCCGCACAAAATGGGATATGTATTATTAGATCTAACATGTGCCAGTATTTGACATCTGAAATCTGTCAAATTGCGTGCTCTCCAGTTTTTTTCGCTATATATCTTCCACACAATTTCTCTTCCTCTTTCTTCACTACTTCCATTACAAATATCTTTCCTTACGAACATTCTGGAAAAGAGTGCCGCGTCGGTTTTCTATTTATAAAAAAATAACTTAAAAACTGAGCTGCTTTTAGAGAGTTGCGTTATATAACTTTCTTAGTTTGATCACTTTGCATCATCCATGCATTTTTTCCTTTTCAAAATCTTCTTTCAGTGTTTCCCTTGTTCATTCCCATTTGTTTTAGCACATGCTGGACTTGAATGAATTATATCCAAATAACTAAAATTGCATTTCGTTAAAAAGAACCTTTATTTTTTCTCTTTCTCCACACATATCCCATTCCAATAAATTTATATGTATTTGTTCCCTTTTTTCGATTTTATTTCTATTCATTGCCATAGAAGCAAAGAGCTCAAAGTAAGGAACATTTGCAAAGCGTGAGTCCTGCTCTTAATGACGTCATCTCGGCTTTTGCATAAGAGTTGACAAAGCAGCCGAGCGACAGCTTTAGTTCATTAATTTGGGCTCTCACAGAGCGACCTTTAATTAGATTGCGCCGCAATTAATGACAGGAATATGGTAGGAATGGAAGGGCTGGGACAGCAAATCAGTGAAGTGTGGAACAGCATGTTTTTAGATACGTAGAATCGTACATGGTGGTCCCCATATCATTATGTGGATTTGTAAATACCACGAAATGAAATTGCCATCTTAAGGCTTTGAGTCATATAGAAGTTAATTATGGAGAGCCTTGTGTTAATAATGGGGAGTATAAACCTGAATCACTCTAATATTCTATTAGGTTGTTATAAGATCACAAGATATGAAGTCGTAAAGTACATATTTTCTTCTAATATGCTCTTACATTCTCTAAAATATCTTTTTAATTCTGTCCGATTTTTTTTTTAGAAATAACAGCGTCCTACTACTGATTCTACCACAGCCTATATATATATATATGAGTTTCTATGGAATTGTGTCTTTCATAAGGATTGAAGCCAGGAGACGTTAATATAAATCTCATTTCATAATATTATTTGATTTTACTATTTCGAGATATATTGATACTTACAATAGCTCTCATTTCTCTGTTGATAAACTCTCAAATCAAATCTCTCAATAGCTTGATCAGATCTGTCTCACAGACTGATAAATCTAGTCCTATACAGAAATTCAATGCTCTTCCCAAAGAAATGCTTTTTATTTTTAGGACTTGTTTTGCTATTAAACTATGACAACTTAGGGTTGGTAAATTTATTTTAAACGTAAGATCGGGCCTAGGAAATATACCACTAGAAAAAAATGTTCATTAGCACAAACGAAAAAAGAGTTGGTATTTGAGCGCTCTTGCGTAACCATTTTCACTAGGGACGTTCTTTACGCGACATCTAGCCGTTTCGATCCTCTATTCCTCTTTCGGATCTTTTTTCTCCCTTATTACATCCTCTTATACGAAGCTATTTTCTTAGTCTTCTTCTTAGAGGGATGTTGCCCGCCGCTTTCAATCTTTTTTAAATAATTGAAAAAGGAAAATTGAATTAGTTATTATTTATTCATTTTTTAAATTATTTTTTACTGTAATATTTAGTTAGATAATTGGTAGATATTTTTTTCTGAAATTCAGCCAATAGTTTGATGTATACCTCATTTGATTTTAGGCTCTTCAGAAATATTTATTTCTTAACAAAAAATATATGAAGTATTTAAATGAATCATTTATTTCGTCTTAGTGTGAGAGAGAAACGAAAGAGCCATTATGTTCCCCTCAGCAACATATTATCTTTAACTGGTATCAAAGATTTCATCCAAAAACAACAAAACTAGCTCTAACTAGACGTAATTAGTTGACCAAGAAACGGTTATAGGAAACAACCGAAGGAACATAAAATGTGTAATTAAAAGATTTGATAGAATTCTCTATTTCATTGAAAAAAAGAAGATATTGCTTTTGAGACGTTAAGGAAAAGTGAACTGCTGATGTAGCTGAATTAATTGTGCTCAGAGATTTTGAAGGTCATATCGGTATTTTCCCCGAGGAGGGGAAAGAGGTGAAATGGAGAGGAAAGAAAGAGAGTAGAAGTCTTTCACGCATGACCGCAGGATAAAAATGAATAGTGCAATTTGCAAAAGAATTTCAATATCGAGAGTTATAGTCTCATTTTTCCGTCTGACATTGGTGCAGAAAAAATTGCTTAAATATTTTCCTATTTTGGCTTGTGATACATAGCGGTGTATGCGAGACTTGGGACTAAATAAAACTTGTCTATTCCTTAGCGCAGATATTAGAACAAAAGAGTAATTTTCCAAAAAATTCGGCCTTTCATAGCCATTCGTGAAGGTAAATTGTTTGTTCGTTTTTACTTGTTCTTCTCTCTTAGATTACCACAAGGTCAAAATTTTCTCAGCTTTTAATTCTTAAGGGTATTTTCTTTATGCGAGACTTAGGAGGAAATAAACCGTGCTTTTTAATAGAGCAAAACAAACGAAACCGATTACTAGTCCTCTAAAGGTCACCTCTTTCCTTGTGACCATCCATCTTTCTTTTCCCCTAAGTTGGAAAGAACATTGTGTCACATTTATGTGGCTACGAATTGCACTCGGGTAAAAAACCCACAAGGAAACTACAGGGAAATGAGCCGAAAATACGACGCTAGGGTAAAGAAAGAATTGAGTTGAGGATACTCCCTTGCCCTCGCTTTGCAAATGAAGGGTTTGCCCTTGACACTTTTTTCTCATTTGATAATTTTCTCCAGATTTGAATATATAATGTGCCGTAAATTCTAGAAATATAAATTCTGCCCTCGAAAAATCAACCAAATTTATTCAACAAAGAGAGAATTCTATATTAATGCATGGAATATACTTTTAAGAGTGCCGTACATAGCGATGAATTAAAAAGGCAAAGTTATTACACAATTTTGGGAAATAAGTTCTTTAAAAACAACATATAAAATCAATCAAAATGATTATAATATAAAATTAAATTAAAACTGATATATAATAAAAAGTTCTGATGTCATTTATAAGCAAGTGATGTATGCGCAAGGCCCACAAGTGGGTAGTTCTGCCTTTCCTTTAGCAGAGGGTGTGTTGTGTGGTAGTCAAAATTTGGGTGCTTTCCTCTTCTTTCCGGAATGCGATTCTTTCCACAATAATATCGCTTCCTCTGCCTACTTAGAGCGCATAGCCGGCTGGTAGGCTTAGCTTAACTTTCACTGGACTTATAGTTTTAATAAATTAATGTACTAATATTAAAAAATGTATACACAAACAATTATGCGATTTAAAAGAAAGTTTATCGCTTAAGTCAATAATAAATAAGTTTCATTCGACGTTTTACCTATTTGCCTCTTACCAATTTTGATTATACAATTGTCCCCAATAATGGAATGCACTATTTATAAGGCTCAGGAAAATCCATGTTTTTCGTTGGACTTACACCAATTAAATGATTTACTTGTACTAACCTTTGCTCACAATGAGAGGGCTGATTCTGAAGGCAGACGAAATTCAGTTGTTATCTTACAGGGTGAATCTGGACAAAGCGTGAGCAGTGAATATAGATGCTTCTCAGTTAACAAGCGATGTTTTTCCTAGCCAATTGCTCATAATATATACTAAAAACCTTGTAACTCCCAACCTCTTGACAATTAAGACTCCTCCCCTCCCTTAAAGCAAAGTCCATGTTTCAAAGTACAACATGCAGAATGGCTAAAGTTCAGCCTCTATTTAAAGATGCTTTAATCTAATTTTCCGTTGACGCAAATCGTTCCCCCTTATCTTAAACTGCCAATTAGTGTTTGGATAGACTTCTATCTTTCGTCCCGTGTCACAAGGTCACTTTATAAGATAACAGTCACGAGTTCACCTCGTAAGATAAAACTTGTGTATCTTTGGCCCTGAGAAAGACTTACTGTTTGTTTTACTTCTAATATTTAACCTATTTTACCCAATAAACCACATTTTATCACAAGACACTTAAGAATCTCTATTTTGTCTAAATTTTAATAACGTCACTTAATTTTTCAACTTTCCATTTATGTATTTTTGTAAGTATCAAACATAGCTTTTCTAACAGCTTTATATTTTCAGCATTTTTATTAAGTTAGATTTACTTCTTCCTGCCTTGCAACACATAGCGTCGAGAAAATTGAGAGCGTGACTGTTAAAACTTATGTTAAACCAGTGTGAATCCTTCGACAATGTTTCCTTATAGACTTTTATCAATCTCACAAACATTTATCGTTCCCTTTTCAATGAAACTAAGACATTACAGTACTGTACAAAACTAGATAACCAAACGCAACAACCAAAATTGTCTTGGAAATACTCTTTTAATTTCCATACAAATTGCTATAATATTCTTTCAAATTTTATATGATAGCGTCTATGTTTCTTTTCATAGAAAAACTGCTAAAAAACACCTAGGAGGAAATTTCCCCTGTACGGAATCCTTCGGGGGTGAAATTTTCTTGTCGAGTTTATATTGGGAAAATTTACATGGGTGAAACTTACATAGAAAATGTAGTTGGGGGGGGGGGGAAGATGGAAACTCATGCCACGTAACTTTTTCGAGGATATTTTGAAATACAACTTTGTTATGGTTCTTCGACCAATATCCGAGAGAGAGTTGCAGTTGTTACATACTAATCACGATATGATTATTGAAAATAAGAGAGATATTCAGGTCTGGTCATTAGCAAATATATTTGCCATAAGGTTACGCACAAAGAAGTTGTTTTTATTGATGGAAATTCTAGTGAGCACATTTGCTCTAATTTTATGTTAGGATGCCATTATATAGACTAAAAAATAAGATGACAACAACAGTGTCATTTTTATTAGTTGACACACCGATGCAGTTCTTTGTCGGTTTTGCTCGGTCAAAGATACGGTAGGGTTCAATCTCCCTCCAGACGCGAGCACAAGACTTTTATCGTGTTCATGAGATGTCTACCCATTGGGACAATACGCTAATACTGACTACAGCGTATATTTGTATCTCCACACGTATCATCACAAAACCCCTATTATTTTCTAACCCTCCTCATAGAAATCATAACAACATTTACTCCTATGTTTCAGGGCACACCTAGAAATGGTGTTTGCCACTCTTGGGGTCTAGAAAGGAATTTAACATCGCTAGCAAGTTCCTGAACAAAGAATTCGACAGGGAACACCATACCCCATCCTGACGAATACCTCTCTCCTTATCCTTTATGGTAATCTGGTCATCGATGAATTTTCGCGCAGACTTGTCTAGCGGATTAAAGAATTCATATTACTACCCTTACCTACCTGGATTAACTAGAACGTTATTGTTAATTTATCACTATATATATATCACAAACTTGAGGGTGAGTATAGCAATAAGGGGGAAATAATGCGCACAGGAAAAATGCAGAGCTATTTCCAAGTACGTTCGCAATTTATTCATTTATCAAGAAATTTAGTAATAATATTTACAAGAATTAGCATATATATATATTTAAATATATATTAAATAATAATCTTTTTCACTATTTAGAATTAAAATATTCTGACTGAAAACATTATTTTGGTCACGTCATGTTAATTTCCAAATGTTATATACTGCTGCAAATATCCATATAGTGCACATTTTTAGTACAACGCTAATGAAAACAGTCGTTTCTTTGTCGAAAAATAATGTGAATTTTCTTTGTAAATAGCATTGGTGAATCTATACAGGAAAGGAGACTTTGAAATTTGAACACTAAAATATTGTATAAGTTAGGAAAGAGGTGCTGTACAGTAATTAATTTCAAAGAGTAGTCTATCCCAAGATGGACCCTTTATTGTTTCGTCCTGAATCATTTTTCTTTATCAAGGCTTCTCTCCTCCACGTCACTGACCTAGGGCTAACAATGTTACTAAGTGGAGCTGAATTTAACCTAATAATCTCAGATAACAAAGCTCCACCCGGACTCACCTTACGAAACATGAATAAAGCAATCATTAGCCAAGAAAGTATTAATGATATTGATTATTAAAGGGACTTTTCAAGGACACGCACGTTCTCAAAATCCATTAACCACAGTAAATTTAGCAACAATCACTGACTAATGAGTAAGAGTAGCGTTGTATTTCTGACTAACCAGCTAAGCCTGGATAGTATGCTTCTAATACATATCATCCCAGTTCTTTTCCTATCTGCCCTTTGCTTTAAAAGTAAATATAGCTTTCAAATTAAAAGTTTTATTAAACATCACCTAATTGAAAATAATGACCAAAAGAGAATTCCTTTGATTTTAGGTCCACCCAGAGGGTAAGATTAACCAAATAGTGAAAAGTGAACTCTGCTTCCTTCAAGGAATCCCAGATAAGAAATATTAATCGAATTTTTATAATTCAAGGTTCACATATTTCCTTAAAATGGCCAATACAGGGTGAAATCAGTATCAAAAGCTCTCAATCTCGCCCAAGGATACTGATAACCACACTTTTTTCCTTTAAAGGGGTCTAATTTTTTAATGCTTTCTACAGGGAACAAACATTATGAATTTCTCATGCAGAACAATATGATTCTTACTATTTTTTTACTTCAATATATCTAAATAAGGCGCATACCGGAATACAAAAAGGCTTTTTTACGTGACTATACATCTTAAAAAGCTACGATTACATGAACTATAGAATACCCGATGCATTGAAACCTTTACATAACAGATTTCAAATTTTTATTTAGACCTTGAACCCTCTAAGTGACAAAGTTACAGATGAGTAAAAATAAAAATAAAACAATATAGCAAACAAATGTATGTAGTTACATCTGTTATGAGTGCATTGCCTTCACACTTTACCTTTGAGTTATTCGTAGTATAAAATAGAACAAAATACTCGAAAATAATGATCCATCCAGAATCCTATGGGCAACAATGACACTAATTTACTTCATATAGATTTCTAGAGAGATAGCATTTCTTACAGAAGAAACATAAGAATTGCGCTAGTCATACTGCTGTTTTTTAGTATTTCCAGGTTCTCATTTTCTCCACTTAATTGGATGGGCAGAAAACATTTAACGTTGGGGTAGATAAATTTGCCATTTAAGTCAGGCATTTAACTCAAGCCCATAAATCATTTACTTTTCTAGAATAATACGCTCGACTTGGAGCAATATTTCAAGATAAACTAATAAAAATTGTATCTTGGAACATTTTTTAAATATAAATCCACTCTCTCCTTTCTTTTCAATTTTAATGGAAACTTTGATGGAGAGCGAATCATTTTATTGTAAACCAAATAATAGTAAAGATTCGAAATTGAAAAGTAAAACCTTATTTAAAAAATCCATGGTATTACAATTATAATCTTGAACTAAAAGAACGATTGACATATTGTTCTTTTATCTACCTCATTTGTGATATTTAAAGCAACCACACGGAAAGGTACCTATGCATTTTTAATTTCTTATGGAACATAAGAAACATAAGAAACATAAGAAAAGAAGGAGACTGCAAAAGACCATTCATGGCCTACACTTGGCAGCTCCTGTTCCATTCAACACACAAAAGATTTATTACCAGAGAAAAGTCATCAACATTGTCACCCTTAACAGGAGTTCGTCAGATCTAATCTACAATATACATAAAATGCATCCAGAGGATTATGTCCATTCATGCAACCGCAAAATATAATCTTCCCACTCCTTAGAAAAATATATACATATGTACATAAAAAAAAGTCAGTCCCATCTAGCAGCTTCATCCATATATTTATCTAATCTATTCTTAAAACTACCCAGAGAGGAGGCTTCTATCACATGCCTAGTGAGCCTATTCCATTCATCTACCACACGATTTGTAAACCAATTCTTCCCAATCTCCTTCCTAAACCTATACTTATCAAGCTTAAACCCATTGCTACGTGTCCTGTCATGTTCACTAAGTATAAGAACCTTACCCAGATCCCCTTTATTATATCCTTTTACCCATTTGAAGACTTCAATCAATTCCCCTCTGACTCTTCTCCTTTCCAATGTATGTAGATTTAGTTTTCTGAGCCTTTCACCATAGGGTAAGTTCCTTAGCCCACCAATCATCCTTGTCATCCTTCTCTGCACAGACTCAAGCATATCAATATCCTTCCTATAATATGGTGACCAAAATTGTACTGCATAGTCTAGATGAGGCCTAACTAGCGCCAGATACAGTTTTAGAATGAACGGTTGCTAACCGGAGATATCTTTCTTAATTAAAGAAGAAACCTTCAGGTGATAGATAAAATTCTGACTATTCTAATAGAAGAATCTCAAGAGGCTGATTCTAAAGTAATCATCGAGGAGGGGGTGAAGGTGCGAGGATAGCTGATCTTCGACAGCGATCCAATTCTATGCAAATGAAGGGGGAGAAGAGCCAGACTCCATTTCGGTTAAAATAAAACTTTTATCTAATGATTTTACGTCAGAATGAAATCGTTAATTAATGCTTGAATATTTGAAGAATCGTTGTTTAGAATTTGTGGGGTTTTTTAGCAAAAGTAAAGTGGTTTTGGCCATTCCTTTCCCGTTGTTTTTTTTATTTACAAGTTACGAGTATATATATTGAAATACAATGGGATCAAGCCGTAGAATTTCCATTCATTTTCAGGCGTTGTATAACACCCTCTTTTGCCCATAGTCGGGTTTCTCTTGGGGTGGAAAAGAATGAGGCGGATACATAAAGCTGAATAAAAAAGTAATAAAATATTAGAATACGCAATTTAGATACAACAATGATTGATTTTAAATAATGGGATGGTGTATATAAAACCTAGGCAAAAATATGTATACAAAATGTAACGTTAATAAAAGTTTGCTCTACCCTCTGTGGCCTCTTAACATGGGATATTTGTGAATTTGAGGCGAACTATGGGCGTTTTCTATTTTCGTTCTGTGGTTTTCAGCCATTTTTTCTTATTATAGGTCACCTTTGAGAAGCAAATCTAATATCTTTAAACTCTCTCCCTGATAGAGTTTATCTATGAGCAATTTAGTTTTCTCGTAATTAATTTTAAGTACTTATAACCTTAAAAATTGTCACTTAGAGAAACTTACCATCTTTGTAAGTGTGTCATTTGTGCTTAAGCTTTACGCGAGAGGAGTCTTTTTTAAATTTGTACTACTGAGTACCTAACCTCTTTGTATATAAAATTGTTCACGCTGCTTCACAACAAAATTTTATGAAGGAAGTGTGGCGTTGAGCGGAATAGGATATTGTCACCTAGAGCAGCATCGGGATTGTATGATGAATGTGGAAAAATCTCACACCGTGTATCTGTTTGAACTTCTCCATAGTAAATATGGCAGTGTGTAGCCTCGAATTGTCGTACTGAAACAGCCTGACTCCGATTGATTAAAGCAAAATACTCCTTCTTTAGACTCTCGTACACATGGTCTTGCTGCTGACGATAGTTAGGCGTAGATGGTGCAACCACGTGGAACACGCTCGAAATGCACTTCTCCTTATAGATTCCACCAGACAGAGATCATGACCTTTTGGTCAAACCGATTCTGTTGTTGAACGAATGCCGATTGTTTACCTCGCGGAACTCATTTACTCTCCCGATCGAGATTATCCAAGTACACCCACTGCTCATCTGACGTAACACTTTGCATTAAGAATCGGTCGTCCATTGAGTTATTGAAACTTTGCTGCAAATCTCTACTTTAAGGGAAGCTTCTGCTTCGGTGAGATAATATGGATCTAATCGGGCATTATTGTGAACAAAATTAATTTGATTCAATTGGTTTAGCACATTCTGATGGGATGATACTCTAACATCTTTCGCAAGATCACGGCTGCTTTCAGAAGGTTCAACTTTCAATGATGATACCATAATCTCGCTGTCAAAGGTAAATGGTCGGTCGGAACGTGGTTGATCGTCAAGGGTAAAATCGCCGGAGGTGAAACTTCTATACCACCTCGACATCTTTGCCTGAATGAATATGCATTCTCCTTCATTATCTCAAATTTCTTTTACAGCATCTGTTGTAGAAAGTTTTCGCTTGTAACAGTAGCGAATCAACACACTAATTCCACTTTTTTCCAGAAAAATTTCTGTGATTTGGAGCTTACACAAAGAGAAATAATATGCTAGAGCAACAAACAACAGCTGGTAGTCGAATGAGTACGGCTAACCTAACTAATGTAGTAAAATGAGTTGGGCTAACATTACCTAATGTAATCAATTGCTCAATAATTTTCTTTTGTTTTTTTTCCACATTCTAAGTGAGCTAGGAATTTTTGGCCAACCATATAGCGCTTCTTTTTAAACTTATATTTTTCCGTAATGTCTTCTTGGATTATTTTTTTCTTCATGCCTTTATTTCTAACCCAAGTTGACATAGCGTCCAATATAGAGAAAAGAAGTCACTAAATTCTATAAAAACCTTGATGAATGGCGTAATTTATTACCTCTCTCAGTACCTCTGATCAATCATATTTTATTATTCGTTTATATAAACATTCTAAATATTTACACCCATTGGATATCAATACTTTCTACAACTTTCATAATTGTTTAGTAATTTAGGGTTTTATTGATAAGAAAACTACTAATAAAAAATATCAATCAATATTTCTAATATCATTTCCTAGTAATTCAACTCAATAAAAGTAAAAAATAGGAAAAGTGTGTTGCTTTTATTAAGAATCATGTGGCAATATTGTAATTATTTGCAAAATTTTATTAAAAAATGGCTGGCAATATTGTATTTATTTACTATATGAGAGATCAAAACCTCACTTCGCTATGCTGTATGGCAGCAGCCCCATTTGGAATCCTAAAGGAAATTCATTAAGCATGTGGTTTGGAGTGCATCATAAATATGTAGCTTGTGTTATTGAGCCCCTGCCTTTAAACCCGCTTACAATTAGAATAAGTAATTATGTCGAGTCTTATGAATAATCTGAACAACCTGTGTTGAGGTCAAAATACTTAACTGAAAAAGAAGATTGGCTCATCCCTATCAGTTTCGGTAAAGATCCCGCTGTCGATAGCTCCTTTTCCTTGATTTTGAGGTATTGGACAATACATGACTCATATATACTTGTTTTTTTAAATGTTTTCCGTCCGTCAATCAATGGCTTAAGTTTCCGAGCCTAACAAGAGTGTCATCAACGATTTTCGTTTGTATGTATTCTCTGTCGACTTTTCGCCCAAGATCTGTTAAAATACACAGTGTGGATTTTTTTTCTATATATATTAAAACATTGCAACCTTTGTTTTATCCATGAGATTAGATACTTGTGGATATCTTTAACTAAATAAAGATAATTATATATATATATATAAATATAGATAAATATATATATTTATATATACATATATGAGAGATCCAAACCACGCTTCCCAAGGCTATATGGCAGCAGCCCCATCTGGAAACCTAATGAAAATTCATTCAGCATGTGGTTTGGGGTGCATCATAAATATGTATTTAGCTTGCATTATTTATCAAAACCAAGTGTAATTTTGCACTCTGAATTAAAAGGGAGAGGGAGTTACGCTAGAATGATAGTTTAAGTAAGTGTGAGGTTGATTTATGAGAAGTTTATGAAATGTGACAGTTGTGTGAGGTAGGCTCCACCTCATCCCTAGTGTTCAACCGAAATTTTGTTCAAAATGTTTCCAGTTACTGCCCAAGTGGCAGCTCTGGTAGATGGTGGTTTTCTCCCTTTCCCATTTTTCTTACTCCCGTTTGGATGGTGCACATATTGAGTATATATGCATCAAGTAATCATTATAACTTTCAACACTTTTTGTCTAGATCCCTCACTTTACCATTACTAATCTAGGTAAATCCAAGTGAGAGATTACATTTCTAAATCTTTGCATAACAAAATAGTATCCTAGACCCAAGAAAATGATATAGGCAGATCACATTCGAAAAAATATGTTCTGAGTTGAGGAAAGTGTGCAGGATTTTACCCGTACCGCAGAAAAGGCTACGGTAAGGCAAGTTTAAATGAACAACGCATGTGAAGACGTTCGAATTTCTCAATTCCACGCAATTTTAGTTTTCATTATATCTCCAAAATTATCCCAATAAAAGAAATCAAATAATAATTATTCTTACTTTTTGTCCAATTCCTACGTTTGCCTTAAAGGGGAGGGGGCGTGAAAACTGTTACGATTGGCATGTGTGGTATCGGCTCACCTTCTAGCCCCACTGCCACAACGGGTGCCAGGTAAAGCACAGTTAACACTTCGAGGACCTAATACTCTTTCACTCCATCACACGTAAATAAGTCAGGGGCAGTGGTGGTAACTATCTCATTACACTCACTTCCCATGGAATGGTATTCTCTTTCCGTTCCTCTATTACACCTATTCTAACTTTTGAGGCTGTCAGTTTATGATGAACAGATATAACACAATGAGTCGTAAAAGAATCTTCGAAAAAGTATGTACCTGTGATCAATAGTCATTGTAGAGGTGACAGGCCTTATAAGCTTCTTAACATTAAAAGACCTTGAGCAGCCACTTCATGGCATGTTAAAAGATAGCCTTTAAAACCTCTATAAACATAGTTAATTAACGTTTGCTGATGCCAGGCGATCATAGCTGAGGGGTCCTAGACATTCAAGGATTAGCGTTTTGCCCCCAAGTAACTCCAATCTTTCATGTAAAGGACTAAGCCCCCCCCCGGGCGGATGGACATTACTAATTTTCGTGCTGCTATCACAAATAGGAGTCACTGATCCTGACTCTGGCTTTGTAAAATGATAGATCTTAAGATCATAGCCATACTCAAGATGATTTTTAGGACTTAGAAATTGGCTTCTCGCAGATCCAGCCTGTCTCATTTGCTGCCCAGTTGGAAACGCCTGCCCTTGTGGAACTTGACATACCTCAGGGAAAGCTTCGTCCTAGGTGGCTGAGAGACTTCTATAAGCATCACCAAATTCAGATATCGTTTAATTGCCAAGCACTTTGAGGTGTGTTATGTCAAAATGATAAAGGATAAGTTTTCTCACGAACAGTCCACCATCTCGGAGGTTGCATCCTTGCTAGAATGTTTGCCGACGACTTTATCCTGTTCGTATAGCTGGAATAATGCTCAGCCACCTGCATTCTAAGTTTGCTTCACGATCGTTGAATGCCGTCAACCGAACGACATCTCCATTAGCACAGAACAGTTCAATGAACTGCTTTCCTTGAACAACATTTCAATTAACTGCTCTCGTTGAACAAGTTTTACCGGCCTCGTTTATTATACGGATACTACTCTTAGTGTGGAGGATATCCAGATCTCTATTTTTCGAAACCTAGATGAACGAGGCCTAATCTTTCTTTTAGCCCATTTTAACTTGATCTAACTAAGAATAGATCACACAAGCCAGTCTAGTTTCTAGCCAATTTCCTTATTATTTGCTTAGGGAAGTATGGATAAATTAGTAAATGTTAAGACGCCTCATTTTCTGGTTAGAAGAGGTCACCTGTCTTCACTAGAGTTCCGCTTTCTTAATTTCCACGCAACATTAGATGGTATTCCCAGGCTGGCGAGTTTTATCTGCAAAGCTTCTTTTATCAAGGAACATTCCATTACTAGCCATTTTAATTTAGAGGCTTTTAATACGATGCGGCAATATGGTATGATAGAACATTCAATTTTATGTAATCAAAGCAACCCTCTTACACTCTTCTTACTTTCTATCAACAAGATCGTGAATTTTTGCATAAGTATTGGGGAGACTTTCCCGAGGGTGTGGGCTTAAAGAAGTGTATCTCATCGGGAAATATCATTAGAGTCCCTCTCTTTGATATGGTCTTCCAAAAATTACCTCAGTGGTGCTAGAAGATGTTCTCGTCATGCTCGACATATAAGACATTTTGCTCTCTCTTGGCCCACATTAGATTCCTTCCTACTCTGCCGTATACCGTGAGCCTCGCCCAAACCAGGAACTGATCCTGAATGGAGCTCGCCTGGACGTACTAAATAGCTGCTTAAAGGATTGTTAGCTTGAAATAGATAGCTAACCTGAGGATTTAGTCCTGCTCTTGATTATTTGTTGAATTATATGGCATTCCATAACTCTCTAGTCTAAAAAATGTTTTTAAATTAAAAAATATCTTTAAATATTGATTATTCTAAAAATATAAATTATGTTTATCAGATTTATGCTTCACCCAGATTCCAAATACTATCTTCATCTTAACCGTGTTCTGAACTTAAAGTGTGCCATTTTGATTTGTTTTGATTCCCTATATAATAAAAGCTGCGTTACTTGTAATAGTTTTCCTTACAGTGATCAAATGCACCTTCAAGCATTCTTAAGACATTTAATGTTAAATTACTTTAAACCATGATTCCACTGATTCAAAGTGAAATAAAAAAATAATTCCTCCCTTTTCTTATGTATTTAACTGTTTGTGTAGTCTCGTATTATGCGCTGCGTAATGTGTTTACTGCTGGCATCATCCTACATGTGATCATTTCCACCCTCCCTGGATTTTGTCTTAGAACAATAGACCTTCCTGCGATTAGGAGCTCCCCAGCTTTCGTCCATTCGCTCCCTCTGTAGCATTTTCGCGCTCGATCGGGCGCGATTTGGCCAACAAAAGCCAGAGAGGTTAAAATAACGGGAGACTTAATTTCCGCACTCAAATTCAATCAATCTTGGAATGCGGTATTAGACGAAGAGCGCCCTTCTCATTGGTGCTGAGCAGTCTCCATCCCCGGCCACTCTTAAGCTAATGCCTTAATTACCACCATAAATGGATTCTGCCTTGCTCCTTTTGTACTAGTTCCCTATAAAGAGTGGACCACTATTTTAGCCTCACACCAACTCAGTCATTTGATCAATGATTAAAAGTCTATAATCACACTGATATTCACGATCTGAAGCTGGTCAAGTTGCTAAGTATAGGGAGTGATGTCTTGGATTTAATTTATTTTACATAAATCTTTAATTTACTATTAAGTGGCGGAAATAATAATTCCCGGGTCACTAATGAGATGATTTTAATTGCAGGAGGGTGTGGGTGCGGGTGCGGAGAATCTGGATGATTATATTTGTGCTAACTTATTGATTGTGATTGGTGTTAAATCTATTTAAAAAAGTTATTAACATGGTTGTCTAGAAATAGAAAAAGCGCTCCAGAAAACAATTAGTTTATCTTCTCTTATTTATTAGTAGTAAATTCTAAATATATTACGGTAGTAATGTTATTAGATAAAGGAAAATATCATTATTGGACGAGAAAATGTATGGTTTCGAAAATTGGTGTAAAATAACAAACAGGTATAAACTATATAGTATAAAAGGTTATACAAATTTTTAGCAATGAAAGAATTAATCAGAAGATAGACAATTTACCAGAAAAATTGAAGTATCCAAAATTATTCGAATTACAGCGGAAACAACTTCATATTGGAATATACGAGTACCGATGAACTTGTCAATGAAAAATATTGTACATGTATAATGCATGGACTTCATCTTGTTTTTGTTTTTTGTTTTATTAATCAGTTTTAGGTGCATGAAACCACCAAGGTTTCTCTACCCCGGGGAATAGTTTTATTCTACCCTTCGGCCACCCTTCCTCCTTTTTCAGACAGTTTCATCTAAATCTTTTCCCTTCGCCAGTTGAATAACTGATTAAGAGTAAATTTATAAATCTGTAAACTTAGATTAATGTAATTATAGGTATCATAAAGAGTAGGAAAGCCGTGACTCCGATGCTATAGAGTTTGGTATAAAAACATTTAATTTATAAAAATTATAATTTAGATAAATCTACTACCCTTTTATTTGTTAAATTTTACATTGTTTATTTTATAGCAAATTTCTCTTTTGTACTATTACACTAAAATTAATGAAATATATTCTAACTACAGCTAAAAAAATTCTGTGCAATCCTTTTTCTAAAACGATTTAAAATCAATTTATGTCTTTTAATATACTTATTTTTATATTATGAGTTACTCTTTTTGAAGTGGTTATGATACTGTAATTTTTTAGAGTTTTTAATAAAAATTTGTTTGTTACGTTTAATTTTAATACTAATTGCATGATTCAAATTAAATGACCGGAAAACAAAGATTTACTAGTTTATGGTACTGTTACTTTGCATTAAAATTTCCAAGCCTGCATATATATATATATATATATATATATATATATATATATATATATAGAGAGAGAGAGAGAGAGAGAGAAAGAGAGAGAGAGATAAATATATATAAAGAAAGAGCCAATACAGGTTAGCGTAGCCACCACAGGGCTACGCCATTTTTATTTTCTGCCTTGCAACTAAATTTTAAGACAGAAGGAAAGATGCAGAAACCTTGTATAGCTGAATATATATACATATAGTACAAAAGAAAAAAGAATTGGACGCGAATGAGCAAATGAGACAAGAAACCGAATTTTTTTTAAAGGGACATTAGAAGAACCCTGAATCAAAGAGAGCAGAGGGCGGCACAGTGAAGGCGATCCTTTACCGAGAAGACAAAAATAACACCAGGGGAAAAAGGTTTTTGAAAATTCCTGGCCGGGACTCAAACCCGGGTCTGCTGATTGCTGCTCAGATGCTTTACCGCTAAGATACCAGGCCAAGTAACTATATTTCGCCCAAAACATTACCCCTTTCAAACCCAGTATCTCCCTAAGCTAGGAACCTCCAACGGTAAGAGGATGTAATATAAAAATTCCATGGAGGTTCCTAGCATAGGGAGATACTGGGTTTGATGGGGTAACGCTTTGGGCGAAATATAGTTACTTGGCCTGGTATCTTAGCGTTAAAGCATCTGACCGGCATTAGCGGACCCGGGTTCGAGTCCCAGTCAGGAATTTTCAAAAACCTTTTTCCCCTGGCGTTATTTCTGTCTTCTCGGTAAAGGATCGCCTTTCCTGTGCCGCCCTCTGCTCTCTTCGATTCTGAGTTATTGTAATGTCTCTTTCTCTTGCCTTCAAAAAAACTCCGGTTCCTTGTCTTATTTGCTCATTTGCGTCCAATTCTTCTTTCTCTTGTACTATATATATATATATATATATATATATATATATATATATATATATATATATATATATATATATATATATCGTTTGATGGTAAGGAACTTGCTCATTTATCTTTTTGGTATATGTTGTCCTCGTCTATGTGAAAATCCCACTTCCCCCACCATAGGGCTAGCAATGTGCGATTGGCGCCCCTCTTGGTCATTAAAAATTCTGAATGGTTTCGCTAGGCAGGAATAAAATGCTCCTTTATTGGTGAGTGCGTTTCACCCCGGATTTAGTTCCTGACCCCCTGACGGAGACAAATATGATCACCATCATTATTCCCCTTAAATGAACGAGGAATTTAAATGATTTGCGACAAAGGGGGCGGGGCTCTGCAGTTTTATTTTACAAGTTGCGAGGCTTTTAGAAGATTACTTCCATTTGAAGCCTCGTCTTAAGAAGTTGGCTCGAAGCGTTGTTCGCTTTCAGCACAGAGAATCTCGTAAGGATCTTCGAACAAATCTATATATGTATCATGGATGAGAACTAACTCCTTTATGAATTCTGATAAGCCGAATCAAATTAAATCTAACCCTTGTATGGTCTAAGTTAACGCTAACTTGACTTAGAACAATAGTAAGGTAAACGCCTTCGTGCTCCCCCATGTTTATTTGGGCTACCTTCACACAATTTTAATTCCAACATCTTTATGACGATTATGATTATCTTTACAAATTCTTTATTGTGGAAATGACACCGACGACGGTTTTTCTGTTTTCTTATTTATAACTTCCTTTAAAAAATAATCTTTTTTTTTAAATAATATTAGAGATCGGCTTTTTCAAGGGGAACAAAGAGAAAAGTGATTTTAAGCGGTCAATAATCACCCTAGTAAGCCTTTTATCGTTTTTGTATTGAAATCTTTTCACACGGCAAAAGTCACCCTTTGGTAATCTTATGGTTTGGGGAATGGGTAATCAGATTTATTATTCATGGAGTATTCGTAATGTAGTTTTGCTGACTTTGATGGTTTTCATTTTTCAGAGGTGGTGATGCGAGATAAAAAGGGAGGAACGCTGAGCAAGGTTCAAAAGCTCAAGCGTCGAATATCACACAGTTTCGGCAAACTGGGTAAGTAGAATTTGCCTTATTTTTAATTTAATTCTCTTTATATTCTGTTCGCTTCGGCATTTGAGAAATGGTGGTGTGTAGTTGGGGTTAATATATAGGGAGGTTTTTGGCTTTCCATAAGTTGTCTTTACATTTATACGAAATCGTCTTTGGTTATATATATTTTTTTGTACACCGAGTCATTTTCGCTATATGGGATAAAATCATATGCAACGTTAAGGTCTCTGCATAAATGCCCTAAAATAGTGTTTTCTCCTAACAAATGGTTAAACCAGGATCGCAGAATGAACCTGAGTATATGTACGTATGTAAATAGAATCGTATTGTCGAACCTGATCAAATGACTCATTTAAGACATTGTGAAAACAGATGATCTTTTGGCTTGGGTTGAGAACTAAATATGAAGCTTTTCGAGTCGTAATTCTTTAGGTGAGAGATGAGAGGGGTAGCGGCCATGAACTTTTAAAGTTCCTCTGATTTATAACACCAAGTATTTAAAGACTATTGAACGTTGGACTTCTTACTTTTTTCAACTTTGACCCCACGTAAACAAATATTGTCTCATATGCAATTGATACTATGGATATCTCTAAATTCTGTCCATTAAACTATCTATAATACTCCCTTTGTTTTACTTACTGCAGATTCATAGAGTCTCAGTGGTAACTAATCTCATTAAAATGAAATATTCCTCAGTTACAGCTTCCACCAATGAATAGCACTGTAATGATGCTTATCCATTAAAATACCCCGTTGATTAATTTGATGCACTGAATTGAACATATTTCACAATTTTTATAGATAATCGAATGCATTCGATCCCTCTGTCGCAAACATATATTGTAGTTTAACGATACATAACCCTCAGTTCTATGCCATTAACTCCACAAATGCCGATAGAAATAGACAATATATCCAATAATTAGTAACAAACCTCGTTATGTATAGGTGACGTTTGCGAATGGCCTTGACAATTAAACGCGCAGATAATGCGTTGATGGATTTGTGGTAATAAATTGCGAGCGAGTTGACAGCGCAATCGTGTTGCATTTGTTTGGAATAAACTATGTATTTATCTAGCAGGAGCACAGTTCGAAAATAATTTCCATCTGCTAGTGCTAGTTAATGAATAAAATGGTCGCATATAACTTGAAACGTTCGGTAGGAAGCCTAATGAGTACAATGCAAACGTCGGTAAGGAAACTAATGATTACAACTATTAAGATCATTATTGTCACTTTTGACTAATACACGAAACTTCCGAGGTTGGCATTCATACTAATGAGTACCACGTTTAAGGTTACTTAACTCAGTAATAGTTATAAGAGAAAAGATGGTTAAGAGCAGTAATGAGTACAACTTCAATGGTAATTATGATCAATAATTATTGAAACTTGGAAAAACGATAGAAAATTAGTGTAAGATCGAAGGATCACAGCTTAGAAGTTTGATAGGTGCACTAATGAGTGAAAATTGCAAGTGCGAGAAGAGCTTTAATGAGTACAACATGCAATACCTTTGTAGCACTAATGAGTGAACTTTGGAAGGATGCTAAAAGAATAAGAAGGTACAACTAGAAAGTCTTAGGAGCACTAAGGAGTAGCACATGAATGGCAGTAAAAGCAAAGATATGTACGACTCGTAAGGTGGGTAGGAGGCTAAAAGAATAAAACTTAAAAGTTTGATAGGAGCACGAAAGTGTAGATTTTGGAATATTATTTGGAGCACTACTGAGTACAACTTTAAAAGTTAGTTAGTCGCAATTAAGGTTAAATCTTGGTAGATATATATTGATGCACTAATGTGTACATATTTAAATTTTTTAAGAACACTAAAGAGTACAGCATGGGAGGAAATTAAAAGACTATCGAATAAAATTTGGAATTTTGGGGTGAGAAAAAATTAGTAAAACTTATAAAGTACGTTAGTTTATCGATCAGTACAACTTGTATTTTAGGCAAAAATGACTAATGAGAATACATTGAAATCCAGAATGAGTACTAATGAGTATAATTGTGAATATCACTATGATTATTAAAGAGTACAACTTTGAAAGTCAGGTTGAACATTGAAAGGCATAAATTGGAAAGTTGGAATGAAGACTGATGAGTATAAATCTAAAGTTCTTTATTAGAATCACTAATGAGTACAACTATGAAGATCAAAAGGATTACGAATAAGGACAACTTTGAAGGTTATCAGATTCCCTTTTTAGTACAGCTTTCAATGTTTCCAAGGGCCCTAATGACTAAATTTGAGAAAGTCACTAGAATCAATAATAAGTACAACGAGAGATATCAGTAGGTGAATTTATAATTACAACTTGGGAGGTCAGTGAGATAAGTAATGAGTACACTTGAAGGTAATGTGAGAACTACTGATTAAAACGCTAATTGTAGGTTGAGAAAATTACTTTGAGTATTATTTGAAGGAGACTTTAAAACAACACTAGGGTTTCTAATTTCGTTAGAATCGGCCGAATAGTTATGATATTATTGCTAAAATAATTCTCAGGGCTAATCTTTGGAGGACTTACCTGTACATCATTCGAGGGACAATGTAAAACAACAAAGATTTTAAATTTCGTAAGAATTGGCCAAATATTTATGATGTTATTGCCAAAACAGAGTAATTACCGGACTAACCTTGATAAGAACTTAGCAATTATTATATCATTTGGAAGAGAATGTAAAACAACATAAGGATTTTAAATTACATTAAAATCGGCTGAATAGGTAAGATGTTATTGCCAAAAAAGAAAAAGCAAAACGTGGTCCGACGGACCGACCGACTGACCGACATAGTGAGATATAAAGTCGCACGCGACTTAAAATGACATAAAAAATAGTGGGAATAATGATGAGCACATTATGGCAAAGACTAGCGTCGTTGATTATGTAACAAAAGAGAAATTTCTGAAAGTTCTAGGCCAAACTGTTCGTGCTCAAATAGCTAGACAAAAAGTAGCTATTGAAACAAAAGGGTTGCTGAGATATAATAGCTGGTTCTTAATTTGCTTGTATTAGAAAAGCTACAGTTGCTCTTCTCCCAGTTTTTCACCCTTAGACAGCAACTTAACCAGGGTTGAAGAAAATATTTTTAACTGAATGAGTGCATTATATCTGTTAAATGCTAACTTCACCTACCTTTACTAAGATAAATTAAAGTAACTTAGTTAGGAGAGGGGGGTAATAAGTTCCAGTATCGGTTTTTATGCAGTTTTTAAAATTAGATTTGCATTTTCCTCTTTTAACTCCTTAGGAAGTATTCCCTCGCTACTAGATTTTTGAAAATTGTATAAATCATTTAACTTTTTAATTTTTTAAGTTGAATCAGATATGGATATTATATCGCCACCAGCGCTTTGGTAATTTTCATCTTCTTAATTTAAAAACTCTTATCATTTTTGGTTATGTAATTAATATGATAGTATCTTCGCAAAAGTCTATTGAGTCCTGTATCGTAAGTTATTTTTAACTTCGACGGTAAAAACACAAATTGTTAATGGAATATCATAACTACGTGATCCGACTGTCACTAAAAACATTCTTAGCATCCTGTAAAGGGTCAATGCACTCTCGAATGGGATTACGGTTAATTTACATATCTAAAAAGCGTTATGGCTCGTGCTTTACCAACGACGCTAAATACTTTTTCTTCGTTCCCTCTGTTTATATTTACTATGTATTTGACAAAGCGATGATAATAAAAATATCGGTTTGGGTCCACAACACTATTACTGCTTTTCGAAATTTTCTATCTTCGGTTACGTTCCCATAATTACTTTTTAATTTCACAATTTATCAACGGCATTCGGTTTGATATATTAGGAGCCGTTAGTTTCATACCGTACATTTCGTTATAAATAGATAAAGGAACGTTGAAAACTATTATACATTACCTCGGCGTTTTGAAAGTTTAAAATTCCCTCTCAATATAGAAGAGGATGATCTTTATATAGGCAACTTTTCTCTTACACTTAATATAACGATATCTAAATAAATTTAGCAAAATTAGTAATATTTTTAAGGAATTCAAAGCATCTTCTCGCTTGTAGAAGCCACATTTATCCCTTTGTCGAATGGATAAAAGGAAAAGAGGGATATAAAGAAATAAAGAATGAAATATCAAGAGCAATATTGTATGCAATAGCTCCGTCATCGATGCTATAATTTCTGGCTGCTAAACCATGATAGAAACCTCCAGGAAAAATCCTTTACATAGAACATGTACTCAACTTTACAAATTTTATCCTTTTCAGATGTTTTTTCTAGCAGAAGTTCATTTTATTGAAATTAACATTCAAATTCTCTGGCTTGAAAACCATACCGACCATCTCTTGTGATTTATGAGTATTTCTATCACTTATCACTTTTTTTGCTTTACTCTTTACGTTTTATATGCTCCGTCCTTCCTTTCCTCTGTTAAAATGTATTTTTATTTTCTATCCTTATTGAAGAATATTATCTTTTTGTTCCTAACAAATTATCTTCAAAAGTTTGGTTAAAGGTCAAGTTTGAAACTGTGCAACCCTTTTTTACCTGTTGGAGTCTGTAAAATCTTTTGCATGGAATTTATGAAAAAACCCTGGAAAATATCTTGGGTTTATATTTTTACCAATAAGTTCAATGGAGTTATTTGAATTCAGAGTTTTGGGAGGTTGCACACTATAGCCTAACTTCAGACAGAGACTAGGCATTGAAGACGGATTTCTGTATACGATATTAAAATTCTAACTATGAAAATGCATTATTAAAAATTCCAGCTCCTAACTCATTTATATTGCAATTAGCTGAGTTATCTGGAGTTGCGCTGTAAAAAAAAAAATTCAATATGTATAGAGAGGATTGGCTAGCTACACTCGCTCGTCAGCTAGTCTCAGGAAACTTTCTAAGCTGTAAATTTATCAGCACATTAGTGTCAATGTCAGTGGATAAGTTTTGAATATATGTCTGATAACAAAAGTCAATTTTAGCTGATGTTAAACACTACAATAGATGAAAAAGGCCTAATAAATTCCTTTTAAAATCTGCTTATTTTGTATTTATTTTAAAATTATTTTATGCCTCAAATTGATTTTATATAGCGAACAAATAACCTTCAAGAGAATTTTCGTCATATACGAGTAAATCTACGAGAAATAGCGTCCTTGAATATCAGTTGTAAATTCAAAAGAATTAAAACAAAGGCATTTCATAATTTAGCTACTTTATATACGATTAGTATATTAAAGTAAAAACTGTAGCACTCTACAGTAGATTGCTCTTTCTCTTTTTCCTCATGCCAAATTGCTTGCGAACAATATTCTGGCGATACATAATACCGTAAGGGGCAAAATCCCCGTTAGAATTTTGAACCTTCTTTCATAAAACACCCTTTTTGGTCATTCAAGGGTGTTTTTCGAAGCCGCCATCAACATACTATACATCTACTCACCGGGAAACGAGGCGGACCAGGCCTCCCACATCTGTTTGCCCGATTTAACTGGCTAGTAACGACCTGCTGAGGTCCCCAGGCTCGAAGTTCCCCCCACCCACCCAGAATCGGTAACTACTTTTCATTTATAAACTTTTTATCTAATTTTTAATGTTACTACATCAGTATAATGGCTATCTAGCCATCTATACTGGGAACTAGATTTATGTTTATTTTTTCGTTGGTACATGAAACAAATCAAGAGGTAGTTAAGAAAGAAAGTCGTGATTGATTGATAAAAAGGGACAAAAGAGAAATGTTGAGTACATATAGTTACATTCAAAATTTAGATACAAAGTATACAAAAGAAAAAAAGGTTGCAGATACTGGATGGGTGGGTGGGTGAACTTCTAGACGCGAGCACTGCGAGGACAAAGGACCGACTAATATCTCCCGCCCCGTGCGAATCCTGATATAGGCAGCCTGAGGACCGCAGCAGGTCGTGACGAACCAGTTCCTATTCAGGGGAAAACGTTCGGGAGACCTCGTTCCTTCCTCGCCGAGCAAACGTATCGTATGTTGATGGCTGCTTCTAAAAACACTGCTAAAAAAACAATCAGCGTTTTTTATGAAAGATGTTTCAAAATTTAACGGGATTTGCCCCTTACGGTATTATGCATCGCCGAAATATTTTTCGAAAGCAATCTGGCATGAGGAAAAGGAGAAAGACCAATCTAAAGTGTTATAGTTTCTAACTAAAGGATGTTTGACGTGAGGAAAAAATAGGAAGGGCCCAAGCTGAATGTTGGTGCTAAGCCTCAAAGAAAAAAATCCCTTTATAAGTCAATAATTAAACATTCCACACATCCCCAAATCCAATAAATTTTATTTAGAGGTCCTAATAAAAAAGTGCCTATTTTCCCTGTTCCGTCCTAAGAAACTCGATAAATAATACTGAAGATAAGCAGACAATATTGTATGATCTTGATAGGCATCTTAGCGACGTTGGAAGTCTAAAGAGGAAGAGTTTGTGGATCTTAAGCGTTCAAATATTAGCTTCCAATCATGAATGTAAAAATCATTTTTTCTACAGAGAATGGTAAAAATAAAACCTGAGTTACTCATGATGCGTAAAAGTTAAAGCAAGATTATAAATACAAAAATCATTTTGAAAGGTGAGAGACTAGATGGTAACTACATATATAGACATCTTTTAATATATAAATAATAATACATTGTCAATATATACCTATGAAGCGAAAAGTTCATACAAACGTGACATCATTCAGAAGATATTGAAGGCAGTGAGGCAGAATTTCCTCTTACGATAAAACGTTCAATTAGTATGTAGTGAGAAAATTGAAATCGATTTTATTTTTTCAATTCTTAATTTAAATTTTTATAGTTACTCCATTCGGTAAATCAAAATCATGGTTTGCCCTTATTAACTCTCTATAGTATTTTTCTCATGATTTCACCTTTAACCTTTTTTACTTTTCATTATTACTTGTACACATTTGTCTTTATTTTTACTAAATATTATATTATTTCATAGTTATTCTTTATTACGGATACGAAACCTGAACGAAAGTTGTTTTTTTTTAAATGAGGGTTATTGTGTGCATATTTCAGTTACGCATCCAATAAGTGCGCATCTTCGTTTCTCTTGAACTATATATGTAGTCATCTTCGAAGGTGGTACACATCTTTCCCCTCCCGTAAATTAGAAAGTTAAGAGAAAATTTATGATTTAATTCATAATTTTAAAAAGTTATATTCTAAATATGCATTACCTTTAATTAATACATATCAAGTACTTGTACTACAGCTTCCTGAAAACCTTAAATTAACCAAAGACCTTGGTAATTGTGTCTATGTACATATATGTAATACTTATCATCCCCTATTAGCACTTTTGTCTTTTTTAATTGAAATACGAAGTATCATTATATAGGAATAAGTACTTCTCTTAAACAAATTGTTCACCTCAGAATATACAGAATTCCACCGTTGAAAAGAAATTAATAGTTAATGCCACTGACACGATCGGATCTGACATTGCACTTCAAAGCCCTTCCTCAAACCATGTTTCAGCCTGTTTATATCAAACTTATGATCAGATAAATTCCAACTATATAAATGGCATCATTCTGAACTTGAGAAAATTATGACAAAAAGAAAAACTTTGGCCAAGACGTCTCAGGAATCACTGCCAGTACCTTGTCATCTTTTGAGGAAGTAAAACAGACGAAAAGTCTAAAATGTCCATTGTTTAATTAACAAGATAAATTAATACAAGCTGCTGCAAGGAGCTATTTACAACACAAAGAGTTTTGCACAAACACCGTATTTGAGAAAACCCCCAGAAAATATCGTTGTAGTAATCTGATTGTTGCCAATGCTATTGTATTGGTTATATTTCTACCAATCAAAATAGTTCAGGGACCGAATTACAGGATAACATACGACCTAACGTAACCAAACTTTACCCAAGTGTTGTTTGTATAAAAAAAGAAATGTTGAAAGTGTTAAGAAAAAGGATTTGGATACGTGATTTGTTCAAAGCCTCTCTGCAAAGAAGCTAAAAGAAAGTCGAGCCTTAAACCGAATTGGTCTTTAGGATTTTTCCCTTTTAGCCACATATAAATACAGAGTATGGCATTGTGAAGAAATCAATATCGCGAGGAACAAACAAACGCTAGTTCAGTTATACAGCGTCAAAAGTTACGTGGTATATAGGCCGATGCTTGACCCCCCCCTCCTTACCTTTTGCATCGCTGTCCCTAAACAATCCTCGATATGGCTCGCAAAGAAGGATTACCATCAGCAAATTTCGTAGCCCGTTCGTATAAACAAAGGTGAGTCGAATAGCCTTTAGAAAAAATCTATGAGCAGGCTCACTGTCCCCTCCTATGGTTTAGGTCTATTTTCACCAAATAGACGAAATTTCACTTTCTTCAACGTAAACCAGAAGAGACCAGAAGAGCTAAGAGTGACAACGTTGAAAAATAATGCCCTAGGGGAGAGGCTTAAAGGTGGGCACTCATCTTCCCTCCCCTCCCCCCAGGGGATAATTGAGGTATATATAGATCGATCTGGAGAGAAGAAGAGGGGAATCGAGGTAGCGATTAAGAGAAGAAGAGTTCCCTGAGTAAAACAGGGAATCAAGAAGAAGTGGAACCGAGCGGGATTTTTCTTCCCAAGGCTGTTCCGTTTGGTCACATCGAAGAGTAGACCATCGGTATAGAAAAGCACTCTCATACCCATATCGTACAGAGAAATCCCTTATCTCAGTTTTTCGAATAAAAACTGAGATATCCCTCACCATTGAGGAATATGAATTTGAAGTTCGACTCGAAAAAATATTTACCTCTTGGTCAAGTTTCATCATCGAGAGACCCGCAAGTGTAACCCAAGGATTGGAATAATCGTACATCCACAATCCCCTCGCTTATATCGTCAAGTCTCATCCTCGAGAAGCCCGCAAGTGTAACCCAAGGATTATAATAATCGTAGATCCACAATCCCCTCACTTATATCGTCAAGTCTCATCATCGAGAAGCCCGCAAGTGTAACCCAATGATTGGAATAATCGTACCTCCACAATCCCTTCGCTTATATCGTCAAGTCATGAAGCATCGCCACGCGCCCCCCACCTACTTCGAATTTAGCTGTCATCCCGAATAACCTGCACCAAACTTATCCTTCACGCAGCGAGACGAACAGCTGTGCGTCCGATTCAGCCTCACGTCCGTGAAAACTCACGCATCGAATCATCGTCTAAACGAGGTTCTCGTTTAAGTCATCCCACGCCCGACTCTAACTTATTTGAAGGTAAAAGGATTCTAACTTATTTATGTTCTTTAGTTAACATTCCGTACTAAAGTGAATTTTTGCATCAATCATCGCATAGCACTTATTGGTAGTATTAATTTTATATTTAGATCCTCTTATTAGTATATTTAAAGTTTTAATATTTCATTTCTTTATGCAATTAAAAGTATATTTTGCGCTAGTTATTTAATTAAATCCTAGAAACGCTGCATATGGCAATAAATATATAATATTACGAATCCTCCCTGGTTAAAGAATCAAATCAAATGTAAAAGTAAAAGTATAGCACTCTTAGAGAAAAAAGGAACGGGGTTATTCATGTACGGAACAAACGTACATACATACTCGGCCGTATACCACGACAGGCAATAACTGGAAAGGCGACCGGAATTGTGACTCTCCGGCTATTACCTACACCAGTTGTCGTTTAACTTTGTTAAAATCTGAATCAGTGTTTCCATTGGATTCATCACTATTAATCATTTCTCTACGATTTCGATTCATTTAGGTCTACCATCCATCGTTATATTAGTTAAATAAATTTTGCATCCTAAACCAAATGAATAATTAATCTAATTTTCTCAAAGCCTTTCAATAATAATTAATTTTCTCGTTTTTCTTTGACTGAGTTTAACTAAAAAGTTTAATTTTGGTCTCAACTGTTTTCCTACTCAAAAATTCAGACTTTTAAATCATGATTTGTCTCCTAACATACGTAAAACTTTTCTCTGCATATTATTAAATTTTACTGCTATTTTTGTATAAGGATTTGGGATTTCCGCAATTGCGCAAATGCACTCATACACAGAACACACAACTAAAATTTTTACATCTTCTGAATCTTCATGTACAATCTAACAAAAGGTTGATGGTTTAGGAGACAAATTCAGTTCACGTTACTCATTTGAATAGGATTCGTTAGATTTTAACCTTTGATTGTTGAAATGATTAATAAAAGAATCTTTTGTATGGAAGGGAAGAATGGCCGAGGAAAAGAGAATTTAAGTGATGTTTAGCAAGAATTATTCAAACCCAGAACAAGTTTGTTTCAAGAGTAATAAAAGAATTACAAACTTGAGTTGCGTCCAACAATTTAGGGTTATTAGGAACCTGTTCGAATATCACCTTCATTCTTAGGCCTGGTAGATTGGTTTTATAAAGTTGTTTGAATATCGCTTTCATTCCTGAGTCTGGTAATTCGTTGTTAGGAACTTGTTCGAATGTCAATTTGGTCCCTAAGCCTGGTAGTTTGTTGTTAGAGACTTGTTCAAATAGCGCTTTAAATTCTAAGCCTGGTAGTTCGTTTTTAGCGACTTGTTCGAATATCGCTTTTATTCCTGAGTGTGGTAGTTTGTTGTTAGGGACCTTTTGGAACCCCCACCCACCCACCCACACACCATAAGAGACGAATTTCTTTACTTGTTGACGGTGTCAATGTAAAAGGGAGGCCAAAATTGCTCATCCCCCTCTGGGTGCATTTGATACCTTCTCTTCCAAAGTTGGCGTCGATTGGCGTCCATTTACGTACTGAAAGCTAACAAATCTCTAGAGGATTTGTCGAACTTTAGACCACTCTTCCCTTGTCGCGCCAATTTGAACGACTTTCCAGTTGAGACATTTTTGTTGGTGGTCATTCAGAATCAAGAATGTATGAATTCAGAATAATTGACTACTAGTAGGTTTACACGAAGCCACTGTCAAGTAATATATATTTGAATTTTTTATTTGGTTGTACAAAGTTTTTTTATTAACTATTTATCTAGCAAAGGTTAACAGTATTTTTTTTCCATATATGGACACAGGCCTGCCGAAATGGTTTCATTTGGTTACATTTTCCTCATTTTTTTCAAGTGGTTACAATGCTTACAACTCGGCATTTTTGACTACATTTGTAGTATTTTATCCTAAGATTTTTAAAATGAAACCTAAATTAAAAATATCAATGTTATTATCAATTTTATTTTTTTTAATTTCAAAAACCTATCATATCTTATTTTTATGTTAAGAGTAATTGAATGATAAATTTTCTTTTTAAATGAATGATTTGATCATTAGATATGAGTATAAAGAATAAATACGATAAGCGATTTTGTAAACAAGTCTTTTATTGGTCAATTAACTTAGGTTGAATAATGCATTGCGTAACATTACCAACACTTTCCGACTTTATTTTAAGTTTTTTTTCTTATATACAGAATGATCTTGATTTTTTAAGTGGTTTAAAACTTTATTAACCCATCTGAATATAATGAGTGAGAGTCATCACGTACTTATAATAGAGCTGAATGCAGCCCCTTTGAAAAAAGAAACAAAGAGTCATTGGAATAAAATGTGTAAAGAAAATAGTATCGAATATATTCATTGATAAAGGTTTTCTCCATGGTTGAAAGTGAGTAAATATAACGGTAACAAAGTATTTTGTAAATTGTGGAGTATTGAAAGTTCAGGTGTACTTACAAATATTGAAAGACACGGAACCTCAAAAAAACACATATGAAGAAAATAAAAATGATAAAAACTTCGGGAAAGGTACCTAATTTTATAACTTAACAGCATTCTTCTCAGAACCAGAAGGCTCTATCTGCTGAGCTTAAAGTTTATACATTCATTGGTGAACAGAATTTGCCTATTGCTCTTTTAGACTATTTTCCAGGTCTCATTACCAATGTATGTCGAGATTCGAATATTGCTAAAGATATAAAGGGCGCAAGAACTAAAGGCACAAGTATTTTTTTCCAAGGTGATTAGCCCTTATGCTTTTAACAATATATTGTCCAGGATAAAATCAACAACATTTTCACTTATAATTGATTAAGTTACCGATTTATCTACACTGAAAAAACTTGTGTGGATTCCAGGTATTATGATTACGAAATTAAAAAAAACTTGGAAAAATTTCTGACCCTTACAGAAATGAAAGATGCAAGTGCTATTGGCATTTATAAAGCTAAATAAAGTTTGGGATGAACATAAAATTCCATTTGAAGACCTAATTGGTTTTGGCAGTGAAAATGTCAGTGTGATCAAAGGGAGCAAGGTTGAGGTCCCGAAGCTACTTAAGGAGAAAAGTCTTGCTTCATTTGTTCAACCCTGTGTTTGTCATTCTATATGTCTGCGTGCTTCCAAAGCCTATACTCAATTTCCTCGCCAACTAGAGGTATTAAGAAAGATTTAGTCATACATTACCAATGACCCAAAGCGCTTATCGGAACTTATAAAGAATATCAGTTTTACAAAAAAATAGCCAGCATAAGAATCTTTATCTTAGCTCTACTAGATGGCTAACTTTAGGAAAACGTAGTTAAATGAATATTAGAACAATGGCCAGGACTTTTTTTATTTTAATTAGTTAGTTTTGAGGAGGAGATTCCAATGGCTACGATAATACTAGATGAATTGCAAAAGCCAATTAAAAAATGAATTTAGCTTTTTGAAATTATATATTGCTATCTGTTATTAAACTTAAATTGGATTTTCATTCTAAATCTTTAAGAGTGCACAAATTAAGAAATTCTATAACTAGCAGCAAGATATTATCAAAGGCACTGCAATTGTAGAAATTGATATTAGCAATTCTGCAAATTACATTTAATTAGAAAATATTTATTATGTGGCCATTTCTGAAAGTATTTACATATAATACTCAGCATTTATTAGTAAGGAAGAACTTCAAAAAATTAGTTTATACATTTAACTCTTATGTGCAGGTTTCGGAAAAAAATTAACTGCTTTCTATCGTTGTATTTCCTTTCTAATTTTAATACGTTAGAATCATTAGATCCACCCAATGTTTCCGAGGGAAACGTAAGTCAATCAGTCTGTTGGCAACAAAGTTTCAAAATCTTTTGATTACAGATCAATATGAAGGCATTAATACTGAATGAAGTGAAATGACTCATCAGGTAAATTTTTTTTTTCTAAGAAAAAGAACCTAAATTTTGGAGCATTTTATTTCCTTCGAAAAATCCGCAGAACAACTCGCTATAACTTTTTGACTAAATTCTATGTTCCATATGTTGTATTTCTCCAAATCTTCAGCATTCAGCAGATACACAAAAATTATTATATCATTTGAATAATATCATCATAAAAAATCGTTCAAGTTTAAAAACATGCAAAATAAATGCATTGATGCATTCCAAGTATATAAATGCTCGGCGGAATCAACTGTACAAAGTGAAACCCAGCACAAGTCATTTGCAAGAAATTAAATAAAAATCATTGGTATGTACAAAAATTAGAAGAAGAAGGGGAGAAAGATATGACTTTTTAACTTATAATAATATACCTATATTAAAAATATATTTGATTAATTACTTTAGTCTTAAATATCAATATCACATAAGTGATTACATTTTCATGATTTATGTTACATTTTGAAAATATTTTGTTACAATTGGCCAGAAAATTTTGGCAGCCCTGTATAGGGACCGGACAGGACGAAATGGTTATTTAAATATATGTAATTGTGTTCTAAAATTTCGAAATAAAATTTATGCCAATAGATCCGTAATTTGGGTTGTTTTCTGCGTTGTTTCAACACAATAATTGTTTAACTTAAAAGCTTTTTTCATCGCCGTTTTTCTTTGAAGAATTAAGTTAAAGACTTCCCAGTAACTGTGTCCTTTTTTCAAAACCCATGTCAGAATTCTCCATTTTTCCTAACTTCATTAATAAAATCTGCATTTTAATTTATACCGAGAGAAATATTGGAGTATATATCTGCATGTCAATTGAAAGCGTTAATAATCAATAGGTCGCTGATTAATAAGCAACTCTACCATATATATATATATATATATATATATATATATATATATATATATATATATATATATATATATATATATATATATATGCATGTCTATTGAAGGCGGTAATAACACTGGGGAACAATTTATTTGGTGAATTGACAAAAGTACATTCTCCTAACTAATTTGAGCATTCTGAATTCAAATCTGAAATTAGCTTCTCTCTAAATGCTACAGGTTTTTTTTTTAATATCAATAACTAATATTATACAATAACTTTCATTTTATCACGCCTATCATCATGCCGTGAAGTAATTTTGAATCATCCTTTTACGTTATTTATAGTAAAGCAGGTTTTTTTGCACAAACATTTTATTGCATATGAGAAGAAAGTTGAATTACACATTAGGATTACAAATACTGTAATCAAATAGATGATAATTTATTAATGACCGTACATCAGGCTGGAGGACCTCTTCTTGATTCCAATATGGCAAAATTTCCGTTTGTAACTCTTTCTCTTATAAGTCTTCTCTGGCTGATCTCTTCTAATCGTCCAGCAGTAGTCCACCATCATGTGTCTATCCCAGTGACCTTGGTAGCGCTCTTCAATCGTCATCAAATCCTGATGTAAGCGTTCCCCTTGTTCGTCGCTCACGGCTCCCAGATTCTCTAGGAATCGGTCTAGGTGACTATTTAGGAAATTCAGCATCACACTCATGTTATATCCCAGATCACGATATGCTAAAAGCATATTAGTAACCAAATCCTCGTAGTTATGCGCTTTTTTGTTTCCCAAGAAGTTACGAACAAGGGCAGAAAAAAAGAGCGAGGCTGCATTCTCTTTTTCATTCCTGGTGTTCACGAATCTAGAATCAGTCAGAAGTCTTCGGATTAGGGGAACATCAAACACTCCTGCTTTTATTTTTTCGTATGACAAAGCATGCAACGCCGATACTATGTACTGAAACCAATCTTTGTCAGTGCTCAACACCTTGACATACTGCATCATCTACCCCAGTTTGAGATGAAGTGGAGGGAAAAGATCTTCTCTCGACTTACGATTGGCTCAGTAACAATGTTTGGCATTTCTGCTTACAAAGTTTCCTGAACGGGCCAATCTTTTTGGCACCAGTGTTTGTCACGGGCTCGACTGTCCCACATACAGATATAGCATTGAAACTTTGTATATCCCTTCTGCTCGCCAAGGAGGAGGTTGACCATCTTAAGGTCTACAAATATGATCCAATTGTATTTATGGTACTTAAATAAATCCATGACCATTCTTATGTCATCGTGAGTTTCTCGCAGATGAACAGAGTGACCGAGAGGAACTGCACCAAAGTCATTGTGATTATGCAAAAGGACACACTTGAGGCTACGCTTGGAGCTATCCAAAAACAGTCACACTCAGCAAGGCTATAGGTGCCAAGTCCCAACTCGGTAAACAGACCAGGAACATCGTGGCAGTATACAAATGTACTCTCCGTTGTTCGGTAATATAATACCCGTATTGACCTGACAAGCACATGTCTTTCACTCAACCTGGAGGCTAAAAGTTCTGCACCTTTCTTGGAGAGCGCCAAATCACGTATCAAGTCATTCAAATCCTCTTGATTGAAACAGTGAGGAGCTAATGTTTGTTTAGCATCTGATGATGAATCTTCAGACTATGAATCCATTCTGTGGAAGTCCATATCAAGTAAATCATTTTCATCTTCGAAAGAAGCATATCCACTGAAAATCGGAACTGGTAAAGACTCAGAATGAGGTACTGGCCGGATCGCCGAGGGAATGTTGGCGGAGTTGATCTTGTGCCGATTTTTCTTGTCAATCCCTTTAGTATTCACCAGACAGAAATAACTGTCCGATACATGATCATTTAGCTCTCTACACACCATAGCGATTCTAAAAATGAAGACCATTTCTCTTTCCTTTCGTCCCCTCACGAAGATGTTCCACACAACTATGGTAAACAGCATGCGGGGCCCACTTCTTATCTTGATTGCCAAGAGGAACATGAAAATATGCCTTATAAGTGCGTATTACAAAGTTTAATATTTTTCGCCTTCGACGAAATAGCATGTAACAGCCACATATGTAATAGAAGGTGTCTGGATCATTAACGTAATTTCCTCTTGACGAAGCCATCACTCTAACATGAGACTTGAAAAAGAAACAATAATGTCAATATTTCGCACAATAACCCTTATTGCTATCTTACTACTATGTACTGTGAAGCATTTGCTTTCTACCAACACTCTCTCTGTCCCTCTGGAGGGCAGTTTTCGGGGAAACGAGAAAATATAAATTACAGAATAACTATAGCATGTAGGTAAAAATGGATTATATATTTGAAATCAGCATGAAGAACCGAATTAAAATTGGCAGATAAACCTAAGTCTCCAGAAAATGTAATTATAACTGTTCCCCTGTGTAATCAATAGGTCGCTGATTAATAAACAAATCTACCATAGATATGTATATCTGCATGTTTATTGAAGGCGTTAATAATCTATAGGTCACTAATTAATAAACAACTCTACCATAGATATGTATATCTGCATGTCTATTGAAGGCGTTAATAATCAATTGGTCGCTGATTAATAAACAACTCTACCATAGATCTTTCACCATATTTTTTCTTCTAACGTTTGGAAGGTTGCGAGTCTTGCAGAAACCGTTGCTGATTATACACTTATGTATTCAAGGAAACTAAGTAATTTGACTGCGAATGACAGAGTGAGAAAGAATGAAGGGGTAAACCATAAAAAGAAAATCTTTTGGTTAAGTCTTGAACCCAGATCGACTTGATTTTTTTTCGTCTTGAACTGAGATCTGGTAAATCTTCTAGGTTCAACCTAAAGCCAGAATGTAGTAACTCTTCTGATACGCATCGAATCCAAATCGTGAGAAATCTTCCGTTTGTCTTGAGTGCAGATCTGGTGAATTTTCCTGACTACCTAACGATTCCTTCTCTTCCAAAATAAACTCCACCTAGTGGTCATCATTCAACCTCAATGAACCACCATGGTTGCCCTTTGTATAAAAGACCACTTTTTCTCTGGGTTAGGGTAGTGTGTTTAGGCCAGCAATGCAAGAAAAGGAGATAAGAGAAGAAATGTGTAGATCGCCCTACCCCCCTTCCAGCTTCACGCCACCCTCTGTTCTGATTGCCGTGATAACCCTCAGAGGCTCTCCTCTGCACCCAGGCTGAGGGGCAGCTTCCCAAGATCAAAGGGGAGGCACCGAAATCACTCAGATCCAGATGAGGGACGAGGGGAATTAGTGCTTAATGATGGAGGGGGCGTATCACCCTAATGCTAAAAGCCCCATAATCAACAAAGGGGGGGGGGGCGCTACTTGTCTCCCACACTTAAGAAAAAGAAGCGGTGGGTCGAAAAACAAGAGCGTTGTGAAAGTTCCAAGTGCAAAGATCTTTGGTGTGGGGTTGTTCAGGCTCTTTTCCTTGTGAGTTGCGTGCCCTCCCGTTCACTATCACACCCACCATACGTTTTAATTTACCATACTTTTTCACCATTTTTTTCGTCTCTTTCTCTCAAAGTATCCCACTGGAGAGATCCTCGTTGATTTTCTCTTTTATTTAAAATTAAATGGGGGCTTTTATTCCAGTTAAATTCACAACTGTTATTGCGACTATTCAACAAGACGACTTCCCTTCGCTGTACAAGCCACTGTAGGAGAGTTGCGCGACCTCAAATTTCCTACTGCGATACATTATTTGCAAGAGATTATGCAACCTCCGCACTTTCCTTTCTCCCAACTTCATCACTTTTCTCTATTCAGAAGATTTTTCTTCCGTAGAAGGCCTCGTTGGTTTTCGCTGCTTAGATTTAGGTTATTATATTTCTAGCACTATTATTTATTATTGTTATTATTGAATCTACTTTATATCAGCTTTGACTTTTTCTCTTTCTTACATTCCGCTTCTAATTTACGAAATCTTTTTCGTGTCGAAGTCTAGATTTCGACGCGAAAATTATATTGTTTATTTTGATTATAAACATTATTACTCTTCACATTGCTATTATTATTGTTATTATTATTTTAAATATGGTTATTATTATCATCATTATTATTATTCTAATTTTGACTCCTTCAATTAGGAAAAAATAGCGAGTGGTGAACCAATATTACGGAATGATGCATATGCGTATATCAGGATGGCAAAGCGTTTTGTTTACGAGCGTCTGATTTAGGCTTTGTTGTAATGGATGATCAGCTGTATATCTCTCGTGTGAAAATATTATCGATCCTGTGTGTGCTGTGTCCATGTATGGTTGCTGCAAGTGGTTGTGGGATGCGGAAAAATTGATTGAGGTCCTCTCACGAATTCCAAATTCAGAACACAGGATATCTCCCATGCCAGTCCTCTTTAACATCGTTGCATACACATAACCGCTCATACGTACAGACTTACACGCGCGGCTGTATTGGTTTTGCCTTGTCCAGGTTCAGGAGAATAACGAGATGAAGGGCAATTGTCTGATAACATTTTACGACTGGGTATGATCAAATGTGTAGATGAACATTGCTAAAGTTTCACACCTGTGGATGATTTGATCCTATCCTATTTTAGAATAATTTTCAATATCACTCACGTTCCTTTCTGACAGTGATCGTGTGACTATAAAAATGAGGTGATTCACTTTCATATTTATTTTTTTAACCACAATTAACTTTAGGAAAATAACTTAATTTTCAGTTATGTGCAATATACAATTTGCACCTCAATAATTGCATTTATAATATGTCTGGCACAGCAGGACTCATTTTGTTGGATTTTCTGTCACTCTTCTATTTAACTCATAAAATAGCTTGTGTCCTGCTCTGCATTCATATGATCAGTACGGTGTATTGCAAGAGTTCTGTTACACTCGGGTTTTTTTTATCGTTCGAGAGATTTGCTTGTGTGATAGAAAAAGTTCTGTCAAACAATTTAAAGTTCCACTTTTCCATCACATGTCATAAGAACTTCTTTTTCACTCTCGGCATGTGTGTCGAGATGGAAGTAGAGGAATAGAGATCTCTGTTCTCCTGCGCGCGGCTCTTAACATCTCTGACCGTCCAAAGAATCAAGGAGAGGATTATGGACGGGAAAGATCTCAAAGATCGACTTCGTTCAAGCAGATCTCAAGTTGTTAACGGTTCGACTGTGAGAACGGACTTCAAAATTGACCCGAATCTCAAAATGACTACACTCGCGGAGAAGGACATATCTTTGGCCACGGTGTCCAGTGAAGTTAAGGAGAAGGGTAGCTAGAGCTATAAGTGCGTGAAAAGGCCCTTGCTCACCGAACTTGAAGAGGCATGGCAATGGAATTTTCATATTAAAACAATAAAAACTTGTTTAATTTCATCTAACCTACCGTTGTGTTTTTAGTTACGAGCTTCGTAACGAATGTAACATGACTTTTGCAATACCTGGTATAAATGAAGATGCGTACATTTATACATTTGTCTTGGTATTATTAAAATGTTTTATGTTTATAAAGGTTGACTATTTGGCTTAAATACCTTCCCCACATTTAAATTCCACTAACTTTACCACATTGTCTAAGAGGATTCTCTAAAATCCGTCTAGTGGTGGTAGGATTCCACTGGGTTTATGTTTTTAATTAAATGAAACTATTTAAGGAAAAAAGTTATCACAACGCCCGAAAAGTTATATTCTACATACTAAAATAACTCCCTCTTTAGTAAACTCAGGTCAATGTTATTGTGTTTCTTTTAAGTAGTTTCAGAGGCATATCCCCGTTTTACTTAGTTCTTCAATGCTTGCATGTTTACCTCTTGTTTTGGTCTCTTCTCATCTGTCTTAAAGTTTGTCGAGAGATTTGGGAGCGTTATTCTTTTTGTTTTCCATTGCTATTTATTTGGATACTCTGGGATCGCTTATATTGATACTAGTGATCACTACTCATTTTGTTCTATGAGGCCAGGTAATCTCGCCCACTAGTAATCTTAACACCCAGGCATCCTTCACGAGGCTTCATAGTTTCTTTTTGAAATAGGTGTAGGTTTAGGAGAGTTACGTTATTCCCTGGTCCATTTAAACAAAAATAGTCTCCTGTTTAGCTAATTGAGATGTAGTTTCCGGTAACTTTACCATTTCTTTCATAGCTCTATCGATGCTCTTTATGTCCGTATGGGCCACGCCTTTTGCTTTCTTTCAGTGAACGCTTCTTTTGCATCCAAATTCTTTCTACTATAAAGGCTCAATCGTGTAATCAACCTTTCCTTACATCTCTCCTTGAAAATTCTTGAGGGATCTGCCTGCAGAAGGCAAACCCAAATATCTGCCGCGCATTTAGGGACAAGCTGATATCTCTGAATATTTTAGGCGCCGCTTCAAACCCCCCATTTTGGATCCCGTGGGAACTCTAAACTAGAAGCATGTAAATTTTTGAATTCGCTCTCGCACCTTGAAAACTATCCAATTCTACCCCTTTCCTTGAAGAGTGTCGATACTTGGAGCCACAGAGGGGCAATAATTCGTATGTTTCCTTAGGTGTTAACATTCAAATTGGTGTGGTTTATTTATTCCTTAGAGAAGCCAAAAAGGAATGAGTTACTTGATTAAAATAATATTGCATTCCATTGAATTACCTATTTTCTTCGTGATCATTATGAACTCTTGCCTAATTTTAAAAATTTAATTTGTGGTGTTTATTATTATTAATAATACTAATAGAAAATACATTTCCTCTTTATTTATGTACATCCCTGCTATATTCTCTTCCTGCATTATTTTTTTGTTGGGCATAGCTTTTTATTTTTTTAAATTTGACCCCACTTTTCCCCCTACTATACACATGCATAATGTTACGCAACACGTCTTAAAGGCTCCACTCTAGGGAATTTCCGGCAATAAACGCAAGATAACATTCCCTTAAGTTTCACATCTCTTACGATTAGCTCCACCGAATTGCAGTTTCTATTTCACCTCCGCTGCTTTCCTCTGTACCTTTTGGTCAAGGAAAGAAAAGTTTCCGCCCTACCTCGATCTCTTTTGGGAGTAGCCAACAACAAAACAAGACTTTGTACTATTTAAGATATGTATGTGATGTTATTCCAGCTCTTCCTTCAGGAAAATAGGAAATATCCGGCCTATTTTGTAGATTAATTTTCTATTTCTTTGAAAGTACATATTTTCCTCTCACCTTTATATCAACCCATGCTGACCAATTTAATGTTGAAAGATTAATAATAAGATTATTAAAGAATTTCTCTTACTTTTTAATGAATAATGTTTCGTTCTTACTTTTAATACCACATCTTTTATAATAAGTGAGCGTACCTACTGTATTGATTACACTTAAACAATTGGAGTAGCCTACTATTTGTAGATATTAATTATATACTTCCTATGGCAGTCGAAAACATCGACCAGTGTTCGTTTATTACAGATGCAACTGATTCTCCCATGTTGTGAACCAGTTTTAATTCTTCCCTCACCTATTGATTCACTTTTGCTCCTTTGAGTTCACAAACTTTTATTTGTTGAAAATTTTTGTTTATTTCTCGATTTATCGAAGGCACCCTTTTGTATACCCCCCTCCCCCTTTGATAGCACATCTGGCTCCAGGCCTTTCATTTTTTCGTTTCTAACTAATTAAAAGTGCCAATAATCGGGTTGGGAATTTCTTTTTAATTTCCTCCACAAGGGTAAAGTTTGCCGCCTTAGCAGTTGCTATTCTTGCTATTCTTCTTTTTATTCACCTTACCTACACTTACTTGGGGTCGGCATGTCTTCTCTTGTGAGTCGAGTCCCTTTATTTCCGGGTTTTCTCTAATATTTTCGAACCAACATCTTTTCGGCCTTCTACGTTTAAGATTTCCCTCAACCTTCATCTGCATCACTCTCTTTCCTACATACTCATTCTCTCGTCTCATCACGTGCCCATATTACTGTAGTCTAACCACTGTATTATACACTTTTTCCTTTGCCCTTATGTTGATCTTTTTGTCACAGTCCAGTGTTCCAGATGTCTTCTTCCAACTTTGATTCCTGCTTGATTGTATGGGCAATGTCAGCGTCCAAATTTCCATCACTTGTCACGGTGGATTACAAATATCCAAAATTCCTCACTCTTTTTCAAGATTTCCTCCCTTATTCTAAGCTCTACCTGGGTGTCATTCAAGAAACTCGGATAATCCGTTTTTCTCCTACTGATTCTCAACCGCCTCCCCTCTAATGCTTCTCTCCAAAGCTCCAGCTTCCCTTTAATCTCTAATCTACTAGTGCCGCATAAAACAATGCAATCAGCAAAAAGCATGCACCATGGGCAAGGGTCCTTTGTACCTTCAAAAATGACATCCATTATTAAGCCGATGACGTATGGTCTTAGGGAGGACCCTTGGTGTAAACCGACTTTGACAGTAATCCATCGCGTCAGGCCCACACATCAAAATAGACATCCTGTATCAGACGTACTTTTCTGGCCTACCTTTACCTCTCATACATCCCCATTGCCGAGGAATTGTCTCCTCACTTTTGTCGAAGAATTATTCTTCCACTGTTGGCCGTTTAATATTTACTCCTATACAATACCTTTTTGTCAAAGTATTTATTTACTTACTGACTTTTAGCAAGCGTCTGACACCACTTAGGAAGGAAAATAATTCCTCTATTGGCAGAATGGACTCCGGATTCGTCTAAAGGACCCTGTAAGGGGCGCGGCCATTTAGCTATCCTGGCCCCCGTGATGATGGGATCCAACGCTCCGTCCAGCCCCAGCTTAGCCTCTCTTCCTTCTTTCAGAAAGCCTGAATTTCTTCCCTACTTCGTCGCTTTTCATAAAACCTCTCGCACAACATTCTCTGGTAAGCCTCTAATTTCACAGGGTAGATGCTGACCTTCTTCTCAGCCAAACGTCCCAGATCGGGGCTGAGGGCGGAGGGAACAATGTTCCCTAACCCCTGAGCTACGGTCTGGGGTGGTTGGTTTTTAACAACCAGCTACATCTCCACTCATACCTTCCTCACATCCCTTTTCCTTTTCTCTTCACAATCTATATCTTTGCGCAGTGTCTAAGGTAGAGCCGCCATGCCGATGAACTGCCAGGCTACCAGGAGGGAGGGGGGGGGTCCTGAATGGCGGAACCTGGCTCTGCCAGGCCTGTAAGCACCTCTTGCAGTGCGGGAAAATGCGAAAGGTGACGAACTATTGCGTCCCGTGGTAAAAATAGGGTTACTATGCCCATGGATGAGTAAAAAATCCAAACCCTTTTAACTCCCCCTGAAACAATGACGGAGCCGCCCTCGGGCAGCCCTAGCGAAAAAACGGAGGTCCTCTCCCTCCCTAGGCTTGCACAGGGAACCTTCTATATTTCTCTAAACGGAGAGGAAGCTTACTCCTCTCCTTCACCTACGGGTGTAGGGGACTCCCCCTCACCCCCTTCTCTAGAGGTGCTTTCGGGCACCTTCCTTTTTCCAGTGGCAGTCCCCTCTTTTCTTTCCAAGGGGACTGCCAAGAAAGCCAGGAGGCCGCCCATAGCCAGCCGCTTCCCATTGAAGCGGCTAGGCAGGTCAAACCCCCTTGGGGGGGAGAGGGAAGCCAGGCCCCTTCAGTCGCTTCCCTCAAAAGACATGCTGGCTAGAATAGTAAACCTTGCCGGGGTCAAGGCCTGTGCCTCCCCACACAAGACTGGTGACACTGCCAAGGGGACCGGCGATTTCCTGGGAGGGGATTGCCGATTGCAAACTGGAGGCCCCTCCTGTGATAGACATGGTCCTTGAGGAAGACCAGCTTCAGATGGTATGGCCTTCCATGGGGGGGAATCCGGGCTCGGCGCCAAACACCGAACCCGAATCCGCCCCTATGCAAGGTCCTCCTGAAACGGCTAGGATTTCTGAGGCAGTACAAAGAGGGAAGGGATCTCCTCCGACAGGTGCCCCTACCACTACCAGCACCTTCTCCATTTCTGAGAAGACCTGGCTGAGGGCGGTTCATCTGGCCTGGGGGCTTCTGCCGGCAGAGGTGAGAAGCGGGTTCATTCCCCGCCTTCCTCTTCAAAAAAGAAAAGGACGAAAATGACCAAAAAGACTAAAAAGACTCGGGAGTCCTCTCCATCCGCGGGAGCTGCGGGGACGGATAGGTCTGCTGCCACTTTGGCAAGCGACAAAGCCAAGATCAGCACATCCGGCCCCTCTGCCCCCCGGGTGCGGAACCCCTGACTATGACAAAGACAAAAAGTGAACAGGGCGGAGCCTCGATGATATCGGGGCCCCTGAATCAGAGGTTACCTGGCGTTTTCGAGCCCGCTGGCTTCAAACGCTTCCTCGTTATTCGCTCCACTGATGGCACCATGTTGGCCAAGGGCAACATGATCCACCAGAGGAGAGGATTAGCTAGTACAATTGATAGAGAGCCGAAGGTGACCTGTTTCTCGGACGGGAGCCTTCTGGCGAATGCGGCGAATCCCGCCGAGGCGGCCAAGATAAGTGCTCTTCGGACACTTCATGGCACCCCGGTAAGTGTGACGCCGCACTCTACCATGAACTTTGTGAAATGAGTAGTTTATGCGAGGAAACTCGTTCGCTACTCCCTTGAGGACATCACTTTAGAGCTGGCCGACCATGGGGCGGTCAAGGTCGAACGTGTGATGAGAAAACAGGGAGGGGACTTGAGACCCACCCCTACACTTTTCGTTCCTTTCGACTGTGACAAGCTCCCGGAGTCGTTGCGTTTTGTTTGGTACCGCTACCGTGTGAAGGCATTCGTGCCACTCCTGCGGCGGTGCTATTACTGTCACCGCTTCGGCTATACGAATCGTTCTTGTTTACGTGCAAAGTCGGGGTCACCCGAAGTTTGTGTAAATTGCTCCAAGGCCGCATTCGACAAGTCTAAATCGTATGTGGCTAAGTTTCTCAATTGCGGAGAGCCGCATCCCGCTATTTCGAAGCAATATGATGCACATCCCCTTGAGAAAGAAATGCTTGCCGTTCACGCCCAGGATTGACTCTAATTCCGCGAGGCTAAACACTTGGTCCTGGCGCGCCCGGCTCTGCCTGGGACGTCATATGCCTCAATAGTTAGAAAGGCACCCTCTGGTCCTGGCCCATCCAGGCCAACGATCACGGTTGTTCCCGCGCCCATTCTGAGCCCTTCTGCCGGCTCTACTCAACCCGGGCGCTTCCCTGGTAAAGCTGGCGGCAAAAAGGGTTCATACCCAGCCCCGGCTAAAACCAGGGCTCCCCCCTCTTTTTCTAGCGTGACCGTTTCTCGTGAGGCGAAACGGCTACGCGCCTCCACAAAGTCGTTAGACTCACAGGGGGCAACACCCCTGAAGTTGGTCGCCAGGCCATCTTCCGGGGTTCCTAAAGCTGTCACCCGAAAGGAGGACAGCAACAAAGGAGATTTGGCTACTCCGCCCACGCTTAGTGGCGGAGCGAGTGTCTCGGAGACGGTGGTTTCTCGAAAAGAGGCCCCTCCCCCACCTCCGAAGCCGCAACGCCCGCCTAAGGTTTCCAGGCGGAGGGAGGAAAAGACTCGCATGGCGAGCCCAACCTCCCCCAATAAGTCTTCGAAGGCGCCCCGCCTTCAGCGCTTTGTCTGGCCGGCGTTCTGCCTCCGGGAAGCGTACGGTCATTCCCATGAGGGTCTTCTGTTCCAGGAGGGCCCCCGCGTCTCCTCCGAGCTAGGCCTGGAGGGCATATTCCTTCAATGGAATTGCCGTGGACTCCGAGCCAACTGGGAGAAGCTGCGGAGGCTCGTCTCGTCCCGTTTCCCCTTAGCTATCTTCCTGCAGGAGACCATGCTAGGCGCGTGCCTCCTGCCCACCCTCCCGGAGAATAAGGGTCTTGCGCCCCCACTACCACGAGATGGCCAGGCTGGGGGATGCGCGGTTTTCACCCGGCATAATGTCTCCGTTTTTCCTTTCTCTTTAAATACCTCATTGCAGGCAGTGGCTGTGCAGCTGCACCTTGATAGGAGGTATACTATCATTTTTGCGTACATTCCACCGTCAGCTTACTTCAACGCGGGGGACTTCCGCCACGTCGTGGCACAGTTGTCGAGGCCCTTTCTCTTGCTTAGAGATCTGAACAGCAGGCATCATCTCTGGGGGTATTACTCAATAAATCCCAGGGGGCAAGTCCTTGCCGATCTGATCGAAGAGTTTGAGATGGGTGTCCTAAACGTGGAAGAAGTTTACGCATCACTGTCCGAGAACCACTTCATTTTCTTGCCTTGACCTATCTTTGTGCTCTTCGCTTCACAGCCTGATTTTGATTGGGGGGTGCTCAATGACCTCCATGTTAGTGATCACTTTCCTATTCAATTATCATTTTCAGGGCAATGACGCCTGAGAGCTCACCTCGGTGGTGCTTGGCGCGGGTGCGATGGCCTGCATTTCAGGAAATGACTGAATTCTCTCTTTCTGTCGAGGAGTTTAGGTCGGTAGATGAGACCGTTGAGTTCTTCTCCATCAACCTCATCGTTGCGGGCCTGACGACTATTCCTAGAGCGTCTGGCCGTTTTGAATGCCGACCACTCCCATGGTGTTTGGCCGAGTGTAAGACGGCCTTAAACAGAAGCGTTATGCCTACATGCACTATAGGCGCCGCCCGAACGATTTCACTGTCGCTGAATTTCGTCGGGCTAGGGCTAGGTTCCTATATATTTCGAATAACACCCGCCGCTCTTCTTAGCAGAGGTATCGAAGCAATCTGAAAGGATTCGGGGCAAGTTCACGCAGGACCCCCCCCCCCCCCTCCCGTTCTCCGAGAGAATGGGACCGCAATCTTGGACCTCGTGTCCGTGGGGGAATCCTTCACGACCGCTTTTTCCGTATTCTCTAGCCGGGATGCTCGTCCACCAGCATTCAATGCACGTCGTCATGTAGTGGAAGGCCGCCGGCTGGACCTTACCTCCAGAGGCGGAGAACCCTTCAAGGACAGGTTTACTGTGAGTGAGTTGCGCTCCGCTCTCGCTTCGTACGCGTACACCACCCATGGTCCGGACGATGTTCCTTACGCCATGCTTTGAAACTTGGGTGAGCTAGGCATGGCCTTTCTGATAGATTTGTTCAACAGGATCTGCTCGGAGGGCCTTCTCCCTGATTCCTAGCGAATTGCTACTGTGCTCGCCTTTTGCAAGCTTGGGGGAGATCACTCTACTCCAACCGGTTTCCGCCCAATCTCTTTAACCTCTTGCGTGTGCAAGTTGATGAAGAAATTGGTAAATGTTAGATTAGCCTTTTTCCTGGACAACTGATGCCATCTGTCTTCTGCACAGTGCGGCTTCCGCAAGTTCCACTCCACGTCGGATGCTCTGCTCCGAATGGAAAATGCCGTCTGCGAGGCTTTCCTTCGTAGACAGCACTACGCCACGGTGCTTTTCGATATGGAGAAGGCGCATCATACCACATGGCGATACAAGATCATGGAAACTCTCTACACGATGGGGGCGAGGGGAGGCCTCCGAGTCTTTATATCTGAATGATTGCGAGATCGTCGATTCCGCATTCAGGTGAGGGGATCTCTCTCCGGCCCAAAGGAGCAGAAAAAGGGTGTCCCTCAGGGAAGTGTCCTCAATGTCTCACTCTTTGCCCTGAGCATCAAAGGCATTATCTCGCTGATGACAGAAGATGTTCTCACTACACTCAACGTGGACGACCTTTCGATCTCTTTTGGCGCGGCCCAGATGCTAACTCTGGAGCGTCGACTCCAACAGGCATTGAACTGTGTCTCTCACTATGCCGAAGCGCGCAGGTTTCGCCTTTCTTTGGCCAAGACTAAGATGGTGCACTTCTGCTGCCATCCACGGCTCCACCCTTACCCAGATTTGTTTCTCAATTGGATGCGCCTGGATAGGGTTGAGTCGCACCGTTTCCTTGGTCTTGTATTCGACCGACTCCTCACCTGGGAGGCTCATATTCGCAGCCTTAGGGTCTGTTGTACCCGCGACATGGATATTATCCGTTCCGTGACGTTCAGCCCTTGGGGAGCTGATAGGGCTACTACCCTGCTTTTTTATTGATCCTTTGTTCGTTCGAAGCTCGACTACGGATGCGAGTTTTATGCATCCGCAGCCGAAAGTTAATTGCGGAAGGTGGATTCGATCCACCACACCGGCCTTCGCCTGGCGACCGGTGCCTTCCGCACTTCGCCCATTGAAAGCGTGTTGGTCAATTCTGGGGAGATACCACCCGCTCTGCGCCACGTGCAGTGCATCACTCGCCTGAACGCGCGAGCTCGGCTCCTCTCTCAGTCGCTTTTAGTGCATCCGCAGCTGATCTTGACGGTGCCTATCCACCGAGAGACATCAGTCATACCCTCCAAGGGTTTAGGGCCAGGAAACTCCTTTGAGAGGTAGATATAGCTCTCGGGCCGGTGGCACCCCTGGTTCTGCCCAGGACGTCACCCTAGAGGGTACCACATTTGGCTATTTTTCGCCACGCCTCTGCTCCTAAAGCTTGTATGGCGCCGGGAGTATTGCGTTCGACCTTTTTGGAGCAAACCTCGTGTCACGTTGGAACCGTGCCAGTGTATACGGATGGCTCCAAGTCCCAAGAGGGGGTAAGCTTCCACACCGTATCCCTTCTGTTTAAAGTCAGCGGTGAACTGCCAGGTGCTGCGTCTGTCTTCCCGGCCGAGCTGGTTGCAATACACCACTCGGTACGAGAGATTACGTGACGTGCCCGGTTGGGAGACCGGATTGTGATCTATAGCAACTCACAAAGCACCCTGAGTGCTCTCGGGGCATTTGAATCTCCGCATCCCATGGCTCGCGATCTCCGTGACGGCACGGTTTTGCCGAGCCAGGAAGATGTCGAGATTATATTATGCTGGGTTCCTGGACATGTAGGAATTGCGGGGAATGAGTGCGCCGATGAGGGTGCCAAAAAGTCTGCGAGGACTCTACGATCGGACCAGCGTTTCGCTTTTCCTCACACCGACTACATGGTAGGAATACGGGCAGCTCTTTGGACTGCTTGGCAAAGAAGATGGGAGACGGTCGAAGGGAACTTAAAGTTGCGTGCCATTGCGCTGCGACTGTTCCCATGGCCCTATCCCCTAATGCTATGCACGACGGCTTCAGGTCGCTTTCTGTCGTCTCCGAATCAGGCACACTCTGGTGACGAATCGCGATCTGATGGAGCACTCGCCAGTGCCCTATTGCGACGACTGCCTCGTCCCCCAGACTGTTCGGCACAGTCTTGTCGAATCTCCCAGTCTGGGTGATCTTCGCGCACGATACCTGTCCCGGTACCGGGATGGGCGGGGTCGCTACCGCCTGTCCCTTTTACTAGGGACGAGTTCGTGCACATTGACTTGTGGACTTGTTGACTTTTGGGGGGAGGCCTGGCTTCTCCCCTTTATTTAAGAAGGTTCTAATATTTGTTTGTTATTGTTTTCTTTGTAGGTTGCACGCTTCTGCACCGGGGTGAGGGGCACCTCCACCCGATGCCAGAGAGTGCTTCCTAATTGTTAAGTTTTTCACATTTTTATCATTGTTGTGTTTTCATATTTTTATTTTAAAGTAGCGTAGTTCTAGGCTGTCGTGCTTCCGGCGACTTATGCCCAAGTGGGCAGTTGCTAGATGAGCTCTATAAAAAAAAAACGTCTAAAGGAGTCTAATTAAGGAAAGAGCCATTCAGCATGTAAGGATCCATTAAAACACCAAGAATTAACCAAAATATATATATGTTTTAATTTACCTATTATCTCAAATATTTATATATACAAGCATTTCTCTCAGCTTAACATGGTCTTCGATTACACGATTCGAATATTGGCCTTCTTCTGACGGGACCTCTGATCAAAACATAGTAGGCTTCACGTAAACAAACCAATTGCCAGATAGCTAATTTCTGGAGGCTTCTAAGTTACAGAGTTAAACCACCATTTACTCTCCCAAATCTAACTAAAATATTACAGAAGTTATGAAATACTATTTCTTCCTTAGTTAGCATGGGACAGTTTTAAATATCCCAATTAACCAACAAAATATTAGGTTGACGAATAAGTTCTTACGTTTTTTTTAATGTTGTGTTGATTTAAGTTTTGTTGGCGTGATTTGTGGACATATTGAGAAACAATAATAAATAATGAGAGCAAAATTTGAAAGGTTAGGTTACGTCTCTTAACAGCGTAGACTATTAGACTTTTGCTTAGGCTACGTCTAAAGTTAAATAATAAGTCATTGCGGTTTATTTAAAAGTTGTGTTAATTTAATTTTTGTTTTGTACCCTCAAAATGGAATGTCAAGTTGAAAGAAAGGCGCATTTTCGACACTTGTTATTCATTTTCAATCGAGACGGGAACAATGCAAACGCAGCCAAAGCTCGTCGCGATATTTGTACTGTGTACGGAGAAAATGCTTTATCAGAAAAGACATCTCAATGGTGGTTTTCACGTTTCAAAAATGGTCATTTCAATCTTAATGACGAAGAACGTTCTGGTCGCCCCCATTAAGTTGGATGAAGATCGATTGAACGACATTCTTAATGAAATCCTCGTCAATCGACTAGAAAATTGCCTGTACAATTAGCGTGTGATCAGAAAACTGTAATGAATCACCTTCATTCCATTGGGAAAGTTTAAACTCGGTGGATGGGTTCCGCACGATTTGAGCGAAAGCAACAAACTCCAACGCTCCACGATTACCGCAGGTTTGCTTGCTCGTCACAAGGCTACTCGTGGATATAAGGACAGATTTCTTTACCGCATCATCACTGGTGACGAAAAGGGGTGTTATTATGTCAACATAAGCCATCAAAAACAATGGCTTAGCCCCAATAAAAAGCCACTTCCGCGATTAAAGCAAGGACTTAATCCACGAAAAACGATGCTGTGTGTGTGGTGGGATTGTGAAGGCATCATTCTTTATGAGCTCCTTGCGAACAACGAGAATGTCAATGCAGAACTCTACGTTCAACAAATGTATCGACTCGCCGAAGCTATTCGAGAAACCGACCTCATCGACGTTATGGAGTCCTTCTGCAACATTACAATGTTTGTCCTCACATTGCCAATATGACAAAAGACGCCATCCAAACGCTTAATTGGAAAATCCTGCCGCAACCTCCATATTCGCCAGACTTGGCTCCATCGGATTTCCATCTGTTCCGATCGCTCTCCAACAATTTGCACGGCGTTTCGTTCAATACTGATGTGGAATTAAGAACCTGGTTAGACGAATTCTTCGAGTCAAAATCTAGATTTTTATTGCAGCGGCATCGAAAAACTAGTTGAACGTTTGGAAGAAGTCGTAAATAACAACGGAGAATACATTTTTTATTAAATTGCATATTATTATTATCAATTAAAAATTACGTTTTTCTTGAACCCAATATATAGTCATTCGGACTTACATGACCTTGATCGGAACAGGGGTTGACGGATGTCGCTATACTGGGTTTTTCAGCGAGTCTTCGGGAGACTCAAGACTTCCCGATGAAGGGGAAATTCAGGTGTCTCGTTATAACGTTAAAGGGCGGGGGGTGAGGGGGTTGTCACGGTGACAGTAGAAACCGATGTCGATCTCTTCTTATGATTTTACCGACCCAGTTATAAGTCTAAAAGCCTACCTTAGAATTCTCAGCTTATAAGCACTTGCGGCGATTACTTTATCTCAATGAACGGCAATGCATTTATTGGAGAGACGGGTTGTGCTCTCTGGCTCAAGTAGTACTCTTCTTTGTAGTTCTCGAGTTCTTCTTGTGCCCTCGTCTACCTCGCAGAGTTACCAAACTGGGTTTTGGTATATGGGGTGATCCCGAAAGTAATTTAAGGGAACTTACTTGGGAATCAATTCTTCTTCATTCAAATTAAATGAGATTTCGACTTGAGATTCCCCGAGGGTGAGCTGATAACTTCTTTTGTCTTGCTCCCGAAATTCCTGTTTTGCACTTAGGAATTTGAATCCAGCCAGACCTCTTGCTAAGTTTGCGAGGAATTAATCGGTATGGCATCGATACGAAGACGATACGAACTTCTAAATCTCAGAAGTCGAGTCCACAACAGTTCGAGGGACTGATCACAAAACCTAGTCCACTATCGTCTCTAACAGAATAATATCTTTTCTTCCTTGCGGGGCTTATTTATAGCCCGGGAACAGCCCCAACTATGGGGAACGGGGTAATGCCACTGAGGGGAGCGCGAGGGGGGAATGAGGGCGACACGTAGAGCCCAGGTCTGCTTCTCACAGAGAGGTACTGACAACCGTCCTACTATTTCTCCTCGGTGGTCTTTTGTTCTTACGCCACTCTTTGGCGCTCTAACCGCGGGCCTCCTGGCCTAGTAGGTAATCGAATCTTTTGAGTTCAGCTATTAACTGGGAGTTTTGCCTAGCGAGTTCTTCAACCCGTCAGCTAGATGGATCTCTTCTGCCATTTCACTGGGGCCAGTTTCTTATTATGGCAGCTTAATGGCTCTTTACGGCTTCCTTGGGACGGGCAGATCGAGTTGGCTACCCACCGAGCGGGAAGATCACCCACCGAGCGGGAAGATCAGAGCAATTCGGCAGTTTGACTGTTACCAAAACGCCTACCGTTCTTACGCACCTCAATTTCTTGTTCTTTTCTCTCGCTCTCTCATTGGACATTGGACATAATAGGTGATGAAATTTAGGTAGAGTTAGAGAGAAAATAGTAAGAGAGTAAAGTGGTTAAAGGTTGAATTTAAAGAAAATATGATGTGTGGGAGACAGAATAAAAAGGTCTATGGTGAAAGGATAGCTCTGTTGTTTTTTGTTTTTTAATGGATTTTGTTAGTTTTTTTGGCTTTTTTAATTAATAAATTATAAATTTATTGTTCATTTAATTGAATTAACATAGTTAATTTAATTATAATTATTAGTTTTTGATCTTAATGATCTTTAAGCATTCAAGCCTTTATTTTAGGCGGGGTTTTTATTCCCGCTGTGGGTTTTCGGAAAAGCTTATTTTCATTTTAATATAAATGAATTTAAATTGAATTGAAATAAGAATTTGAATTTTAGTTTAAGTTTTGCAAAAAATTGTGTTTACTTTGGGATTTATTTTACTAAATGAACCTGCGCATTACATTCGTTGTTTTCTGTCTGTTGTCGGTTTTGTCACGTGTATTTGGGAGCACGTCACCGTCAGACTGTAGTTTACTACTCTTGAATGGTCGTACTTGTCAGTCTACTTCAATTTCTAAGTGTGTACGGTCGAATTCAGGGGTCAAGCGGGCGACAATGGCGTGCCATATCCTCTTAGCTCTCTCGTGGAGCACCACGTTGATCGGAGATAATCCAACCGAGTCGTGGAGCTACCTCTATCTTTTTCGTTCTCTTCTTCGGGTGTTTGTAATGAGTAGCACTGCTTTGTTCTGGATGACTTGAAGTTTCGCAATGTGGGTCTTGGCGTTCTCGTTCAAAAGCACCGGTGGGTACAAGAGTCTCGAGCGAATGCACGCATGGAATATCTTGAGTTTATTTGAGCGATTTAGGTCACGGAACCTATAAAAATCCCTCAAATCTCTCTTGCTATTCGCGACTGTTCGTTCGATATGACTCTTGTAGCCCCCTGTGGTGATTTTGAGCTCCAGAACCGTCCCTTCCAGGCAGTAGGGGATTCGCTCCCCTTCTACCCGTATATCTTTGAAGGTCTTGCGAAACATGGGAATTATTTTGAATTTTAGGGGGGGCATTGGTTGATATCTTCCATTTCCTCTCGAAAGAGTTGATATTAGATATCTCCTTAGACGTATTTCTCGCCATAAATTCTCTGTGAACGTAAGCGGCAGTACAAATTTGCCATATGTTGTCAGCGAACAGAACGTATATCGTACCTTCGGAGAGAGGTTGTGGTAAGTCACGTGTATAAATGTTGTATAAAAGGGGACTGAGACAGCCCCCTTGTGGGACCCCTGCTTTGAGCTTAAATTCGGGGCCTTTGTGTTCTCTGATATGAATGTATGCTCTCCTCTCCATTATGTAATCGCATAGAATCCTTTCAAGAATGGGGTTGAGGCCTATTTGAAGGATCTTAAATTGTAGTCCTCTCTTCCAAACATTATCAAAAGCTTTTTTGATATCGCGGAGAACCAGGTCGGCATGCCTTTTGTCTGCCTTGATCTTTGCAAGCTTTACGGTGATAACGGCTAGTGCGTGTCAGTCCCTCTTTTCTTTCTGAAGCCGTGTTGTTGTTCGTTATGCAAGTTGGCTTCGTCGAGAAAAGATTTGACCATATTTGCCAATATCTTCTCGAAGACTTTGCCAACAAATTCTAGGAGAGATATCGGCCGAAACCTGGCAGGGCAGTCCGAGGGCTTTCCCGATTTGGAAATGAAAATCATCTTGGCCACTTTCCAATGATCTGGAAAGTAGCCCGTGTTCAGAGTGGCATTCATGATGTTAAGCAGCCCACTCCAAACGTTAGGCGGGGCCTTGATGAAATTCTCCCTAGTCAGCCCCGTGGTACCCAGTGCTCTTTGACGAAAGGATTTTAGAGCAACGGAAAGCTCTTGGGCAGTTATTTTACTCCCATAGCCCTCTATCACTCTTTCCTGCGACACACAGTGATGAGGGATGCTTTGTGTATTTGTGTGTTTAGCTGTTGGATTATGTCATTTTCGAAATCGATGTCATAATTGTCATTTTCTTCGGGAGTAATTTTGAAGATTGAAGACCAGAAAATCCTAAACATTTCCTCAATATCTTTAGTTTTGTAAATTTCTTTACCGTCGTATATGAGTGTAATTTTTTTGTGGAGGTTTTCCTTTTAAACGTTTAAATGTCTGCCAGGATGTACGTGAGTCTCTTTCTATGTCGAGTCCTTCTATCAATCTGTCCCATATCAGTATTTGTTGGTCCGTAATTAGTGTCTGGAGTTCGTCTTTAATCTGTCTTATTCTTCTGTGGGCATTGTGGTTGGGGCCTATCAGCGATTCTACATTGGACAGGTCCCTATATTCTTGGGCCAGGGCTTTCATGGGAATGGTCAAATAGGAAGCTAGAAGGGTTTTATATTTGATATGGGGGATACTATTTTCATCTGCTTTAATTAGGAAGTCGGTGATTTTGTTCAGCTCTTTATCTATCTCTTCTAAATTGACATCGAATAAAGGGTCTGAGGTATAATTTAGAAGGTAATTTCTGTAGCTTTTCCAGTTCGCCTGCTTATAGCTTTTGCAACTATAAGTTTAATAGCCTGGTGGTCGCTGGGAATGATAGGGCGCGGTTCAATGTAGTAGTTGTATGTAAACATGATACTGGATTAGACAATATCAGGTTTCGTTGCTTCTTTTCCCCTAGTGTATGTCGCGAATTCTGGTCCGATTCTTGTCAAGTATTGTCTGTCAAGTAATACTTCGATGTTTCTGCCTGCATTGTTGTAGGAGGTATACCCCGTCGCTGCACACCTTGCATTCAGATCTCCAGCAAAGATTACATTTTTCTTATGGCTGACAATCTGTAGAAGGTTGTGCATGGGCATATAGCCGCGTCTTTGGAGTTGGTACCCTGTAGCTATTTCAAGCCCCCCCAGGGTAGTGCCTACCTCAATGGCAAGGTATCATTCATCTAAGTTGGGTAGTTTTTTGTATTCAAGTCTTTTTTGACGGCTATTGCGCAGCCGTCATACCGTTCTTGGCTATAATATTTTATAATGACGTCGTATTGAAATATTTTTAATTCTTTTTGCGCGGTCAGTCCGTGTTCGGAGATTATTACAATGTCAGGGTCACTTTGTCGCAAAATATTGCCATAGATGGAACCTTTTCCGTCCTACCCATCGACATTCATTTGGACAATCGTGAGTCTGTTGTTAATTTGTGTAATGTTGGTTCTTTAGTGTGTGGGATTAAAGTAGATGCTTATTTGCGATCTACTTTAGCCCCATGGGGTGTACTAAGCGGGGTGCGCTCCCTGCCGTTTCTCTTCTTTCTGAATTCCGTATCAGTGATCGTGTGAAAGCAGTCTGTGGTCAGTTTAATCTTGTTTTGTGCGAGAGCCTCCTCTACCTGCCCCTCCAGAACCTCATCTGAGCATTCCCACTTGTATCGTCCGGTCCTAAGACCCTCCGATATTTTGCGGGAGTCAATTTGAGTTGGAAACGAAGCCGATTTGGGGGCATATAGTTTCAGGTTGAAGCCTCTCGCATTGTATTTTAATTGGCGTTCCCTCCCCTGTGATGAGGAGGTAGACCTTGGGCCACGAGTTTTAGAGATTTTGCTTGACCGAGGAGACTTGGTCTCCTTGGGTCGCACTGCTTCCTTGGTTGGTGTGGGCTTGTGTGTGTTTGTTTTTACTGTGGTGTTTTTCTTTGGTGAGAGTGGCGCCTGTTTTTCTGTCTGTGATTCTTTAGGTTTGTTCAGTCGGGGATCTCGTGAGATGGCTGTGTTCTGTGGTTTTGGCACTTTTTGGCACTTGTCTTGGCCCTGAGGAGCTACGGTTATACGCATAACCTCCTCTGAAGGAGGGTTGTCAGGTGAACCTTATCTCCTGCAGCCCGTTCTTTACGAACATGCGGTTGACTTCTGTGGCAAAGGTACCAGAGCGTGTTATGTTTGCAATGTGTGTATGATAAATGCAACAAATTATTTTCGGGGAATGCTCGTTTTCTATGTGAAGATAGGTTTTCTGGTTGTTTGACTCGGTGAAGACGACTTTTGCAACTTTGGCGTAGGTTGAATTAGCTTTCATCTCTGTTTCACGTTTGAGTTAGCTTTGTTTGCTTATCTCCTGCTTTTTGACGGGACATGCCATAGACATGGTCCTGTGCGGGCCTTCACAATCTAAGCATTTTGGGATAGTGTTCTTGCAATCACGCCAAAAATGGTCGCGACCGGCACAGATGGAGCATAGCTTTAGGTCTTTACTCTCAGGGCAGTTAGAAGTGGTATGTTTGCCGTACTTGTAGCACCGAAAGCACATTTGCAAGTCGACAAACTTCTCACGTCCCATCTACTCTGGGAAGACTCTCACGTTAAAGAGCAGTAATCCGTTTTCTTTTGCCTTTTGAGCCATAGCCGCGTCTTCAAATACAACCTTGAATCCGTGCGTGTATTGCTTGAATTTTAGTACCTCGGCTACCTTTGCCCATACGTGGTTCATTTCGATTTCCTCCTTGATTTCGTCCGTTGAGTGGCTCCTGCATATCAAGCTGCGGTGAGTCCTTATTTGTGGCGGTGTGGTCGGTTTTAGGTTGATCATCTTAAGGCATTCAACAGCTTTGCCCGAGCTCAAGGCTTCACAGTCGGCCTTTTTCGCTCAAATGGCTGAGTAACCATTATTTAATTCTATCAGTCTTACCAAGGCAATGCGTAGGTTTCCGTAAAATTTCTCAAAAACCTTTTCACGATCCAGTTTCGGGCCCTCCGAGAGGACCCGAAGAGTGATACAGAGAGTTTCTTCATCTCTCCTGCATCTTATAATTTGATAGGGGATGTATGTGTATAATTGGGTATATACACTTAAAGGCGTTTTATAGAAGAGGAGGGGCAAGAAAGAAATAGGGGTCAATGTCCACATACCTTTATATTACTTTACCTTATATTTCGACTTCCTTCAAGCTTGCGTGTGGGCCAGGTGAGGCTTCGGTCCCTGTCTCCATGAAGGAGTGAAGATTCTTCCCTCACCTTCCTAGATCGCAAGCCAGTGGTCCAATTTTCGAAGCGTATCTTGCTTTTTCACTTTCCCAGTTTTTCTTTCACTACTCGAAGCGAGTATCACAAATGACTTTCTCAAATATTGTTTTGCACAATTTCGATCCGAAGTTGTCACTGCGGTACAGAAGACTTACTCAGGCAACCAAGGATTTTAATATATATGTCCGCTTGGCCTTCTGGGTGGCGTTACGTTTTAATTTCTCTTGACCCATAAAACTTGTCGTGGATCGCTGTCGTACGCCTTTTCTAGATCAATAAAAATAAAGTTGTTATTATTAATATTATTTACTTAAAATTAAAAAAAAAAAACCAAAATATTTGTTAGGATAGGTTCAGCAAAAAATGCGAAAGCTTAATATCCCAAGTTATGTTTATAGGATAATGCTGCGCGCCGAAACTTGGAGGGCGCCCAACTCACACCAGGATCTGACCAATCCTTACCATTCCCTATTACACTTTCAATGGTAGAAAATGATTAGTTACTTTAGTAGGGATAAAATCCATAAGATCCTAGTTTCCTGGACGATATTCTTCCAGATTTATTATGACCTTTGCAGAAAATACCATTGTGAATGATCCTAATTCACCAGTTCTTAATTTATGGAGTCGATAACTAGGGATCCAATACCTTTTTTTAGATTCTGATCCAACTCATTCCTCTTCATCATCGTATTGTTATTTTCGCCCACATTTTCTTCTTAGCCTACTTCTCGGTTACCCCTCATATTAATATTTTACCCCCTAACTCAGAAGCAGATGAAGAGTTAAAGATCTTCTTTAAGTTCTAGTGGCATTCGAGCGAGACTGAGTCTTCAGAATGAAGCATTTCCTCACAAAACAACAATTTCCTTCGTCCTGACAATAAAAAAACGGCGTTTGGACCCTCGAGAGGATTTGCATAATGGAAGGGAACAGCGCGATGTTGAAAAGATGGTGATTAACACCGTTGCGATAAGTTTACCAATACGTCCACTTACCTAATCTTCGGTACGCTTGAAGAATGGCAGGTTGTTAGCAGGATTCATGGTTATGTCTTTTCAGGAATTCGCAATTAATTCGCTCATACTCGTAGTACGGACTTGTTTACGATAGTTTTCGTGCTTCCGATGTTTGCTATTATTTTAGTTATTTTAACCTTTTTATTCTTAAAAACCTTTATTTATTCATCTTCCTTCGTTTGTGTACCCCACTCTTCATTATCTGCACCTAGAAAAAATGTCCTCACGTTGCATCAGTTTGTTTACTTGTTCAATTAAATAAATGTTAATAATGACATTTTTGTGACATTTTATTGGCCTGTCACGATTACCAGTTAAACCGAAAACTACGCAAGGGTGGTATGCGGTTACTATAGCAATGGATTATTTGCCGCTTTCCCACTGCACCAGACATGTCTAGCGAGACTCCTCATCCTCGCTAAGCAAGTGACAAAATCTAACAGGTCTAAGAATACCTGTTTCACTTGCCATTTTTACCTCCATTTCCTCGTTATAGAATACAAGGAGTTTCAGTCATTCGTGGGGGCACGCAATAAGGGATGAATGTCTGTTAGACTATAATGTATGCACGTAATAAAGTAAGGGTTAAAGAAGGAAGAGTTAACACATCGAAAATGACTAGGGGAAGGGGGAGCTCTACTTCCACGTCAATCAAGAGACTATCCATTATACCTGTCTAATAGGCGTCAAAGAGCGTCTAAATTGGCGGGTTGTAATTCAAATACTTCTTACTTACGGTGTTAGATTGTTCTGTTGGATCTAGTCACTTGCCTAGGCTGGATGAGGAGCATCCTTCAAGCATGCCAAATGCAAAGTGAAGATAATAACTATTATATAAATTGACTTCGAGCCTACGGCTGTATTAATAATTATTTTCCACTTTAATTTAAATCTTTATTTTGTCTTTGTTTGAGAATCTTTGTAGTCACTGTGAAAAAGAATTGTCCCTTTGTCTAAATTTTTGTGTTTATTCAGGATTAGTTTCATTCTTACTTTTAGTTTTTGGTCAGTCTGGAAGGTCCTTTTAACCTTTGAACTTAAGGAAATCTTTTATATATGGTTTCATTTTTCCCTTCTTTTTTCACTATTTCGACCCTCCTCTTCTTCTCATTTTCGGTCGCTTGCTTTGTTGAGGAGATCAAAAGATTCGTTCAAAGCACACGTGGAATTTTGAAAAAATATATATATATATATATATATATATATATATATATATATATATATATATATATATATATATATATATATATATATATATATATATATATGAGAGATAAGAAGAGAGAGGAGGATGTGGACAAGATACGAGGCCCTTTTCCAGAAAGGCTCATACTTATGAAAATAGCGCTATTAATACACTCCCAACTCAAACATTTTCCTAAATTCTTCACGCAAAGCACATTTACTTGTTGAAATGGATTGAATCTGTAAAATCGCAGCAGAGCGAACATTTCGCCATCTTATTGCCATTTTTGAAAAGGGAATCAATTTTAGATTTAATCCCATCGACATTTTCGATTTCAAAAGCACAAGTGATTTTATTCTTAAAATCGGAAAAAATGTGGATTTAGAGAAATCTCAAAATCTTCTGTTGAATATCAAACTGTCATTAGATTTAGACAAACATTGATCGATTTGCGACACTTTTCACCTTATTTTGCCAAAGTTGTTGGCAGGAACAACTTATTTCTCTGATTGGTGAGAAAGTTCCGCTTGAGAAAATAATGGTAGAAACTTTCAAAATATACAACTTTGTTATTCTTTTTTTGATTTTTTTTTAACGAATGATAAAATTTCACCTCATCTGTTTCCTCCCATCCCGTTGACAACTGTGATTTAAAACCTAGTTTCACGTTGTCAGTTTTATGTTTAATACCAAGCCATGTTGTTTGTAAATGCACAGTGTTCAGCCAAAATTTAACAAGAATACATAATTAAAAATGGTGCATTGTCTATATATTCTCTACCTTTATTCAAGTCAGCACACAATCACGTTCTATTTCAAATATTATAACTACGCTGAATCTTAACAGAAAGTTTAGTTATTCTAATCAAAGAGAAAGGTATTACTAACCTCGACTTTGAGCTATCTGAGTATTGGTAGCCTCCCGATGATTCTCTCTGATATATTTCGTTAGTTTGCCACTAAAAGAAATCTTTTCAACATTTCAAATGAACCATTTCATTTACTATATAGCGCAAGGCAACTATTTTACATCAAAATTATCACCGAGAGTATTTTTGCCAAGTGGAGGCGACGTTGCTGGATTAGGTGAAGTTAAACTAAAAAGGAAGGCTTCAATTTATATCTTTAGGGGTCCTTAATGATCTAAGTTACCTAGGAATCTCTTTTTCTATTTTCCATTCTTCTAGTTTCTCCGTTTTTTCATTTCGACCCCATACAACGGCAACAGTGTGGTTAGTCGCCGAATGGAATCCTGATTCGGGTCGACATTGTAAGGGCTGTTATATTCTATAGTAACCCATAATGGTAATAAATTTGTTGTGAAATTCGTAAAAAAGAAGAAAATTTCAGTGAATTATCGAAGTAGGAAATTGGTTTCATTTATTTATGCAATTTGATATTAGTAGAGATTTTCTCTTTAACTACATACCAAAACAAATAGATTTTTAAATGATAGATTAATTGACTTAGTGTATCAAACTGGTATCCATTTTTGTTATTAAGCAGAATTCTGACAGACATTAGGCTTTCTGCCTTATCCGTGCTTACTTTAGTATCAAATTGAACGAGATGGAAGCGGTAGCCGGGCGAAAAATAGACGATTCCTGAATGTTAACCTGTGACAATTATATTTTACAATTGCAGGATGCAATTAAGGGAAAGTTTCTCTTTTATACCTTAGCGAATTATAGATTTAGCCAATTAAAACTCTCTTTTTCTGTATATTCTTTTCTTTTCTCCTCTTCTCGCCTAATTTTCCCTCTGTCTTGCCCTCTGAGGCTCTTGCATTTAAAGGTTAATCCCTTTCAAACTTAAAAGTTAGGTGGCGAGAGATTTTTGGAGACAGAAATACAGTGCTAATTACGAGTATGCACATGTATGCATTTATATACATACACATATCCATACACACAAGGTGCTTGGACCAGCTTCCTCCGAGGCAAAAACTTCCCATTATTTCTCTGTCTCTAGATCAATCGCTACCCCAATATGGCCACAGATGCAAACGAACGCTGACCATTTAGAGGGTGTCCGATGTCCCATTTTAGTCCGTTCGGCATCATCTTGCCAGAGGGGACTGGGTGTTAGGGATGGACCCTACCTACTCCCATTTCCTTTCATATCCCCAATATCTCCTCTCGAATCCCTCCATTTTAGGAGGCAAAGGACCAAAATATTCTGTAAGCGGAAAGCGATATATGAGGAACGAAATACAGAGGTAGATTAGCATTTTAATTTTCCTTTTAATACTGACTTTTGTACTCGAGTATTTGGCCAAATGAAGGAATTAATATAAATAAAAATGAAACACTTTCCATTTGACCTAAAAGATAGGGTTTCAATTTGAAAAAGGCACTCATTTCATTAATAATATATTCTATTATAAAGCTAAAATGTTCTTAAAACATAACACTATTCGCAAGATAATTTACTTTTCAAAATAAATACCAAACAATTTGAAAATATTGTATCGTTAAAGAAATGAAATGATTACTAATGAGGCCATCTTCGCCAGGTTCTTAAAAATGAAACGATTGAATGAACCATTTAATAATGATAATTAAATGAGGACTATTTTAATCTAACTAATAAATAATATCTTCCCTTACAATCATCCATTATCATCATTAACAACAGTTTTGCAGCAAAAAGTGGGGAGTGGATTTGCATTAATGGGTGTATTGTGTTGCTTGTAGGAGAAAGATTTCTGGGATGTGGGTTCATAGTACCCGTTATCGGGGCATAGTTGTCTTTGATAACACACACTAGACGACGTTATAGAGATTCCTCAAACTCACATAAAGGCAGAATTATTTAATAATAAACACTAATTTAAAAATAAATAAATATTTCAATGATCCGATGGTTTTAGTGTGAAAGGGATAATTTAAAACAAAACGAAGATTAAGATGGACCGCTTTTTATAATGCTTCATCTTAATATTAGTATTTGAATATTCATTAATTGTACGACGAATGGATGACTAAAGTACCTCATAACAAATAACTCGATCACTTATTGATGCAAATTAAATTAAACTCAATTATTCCATCTAATTATTCGTTCGCGTGAGAGACCTTTCCTTTTGCCAGAAGGGGCGAATGCGTCTCGTTGGCCTCTGCTCATTTGAAGAGTTTAAAATCGACATCCAATTAAATTTTCTCTTTAATCTCATTGAGTTAAAGTGAGAAAATGTTAAGAAAGTAAACTTAGTTCTGTAAAGTAAGGTAAAGTGCAATGTATGAAAATAACGGTAGGATATAGTGTGCCCCCAAGGGGGGCGGGGGTGGAAACGATCCTGTGTACTACGACGGCGACAGTTGAAGCTTGAAATACCCAATTGATACAGTTATTTCTAGGGCTGTAAAGTTGATATATTTGATACAGTCACTTGCTTGGTGTAGATGAAGAGCCTCCCTGAAGCATTCACGATAGAGTGAGAAGCTGGCTACTCATTGCTATAAATAGGGAATTAGTTCTAGATGTCTATACATAAAATATAAATTAAACGCATTAAATTACTAAATTACAACCTCTTATTTTCGAAAGGGGTTTGTCTATACTAGCGACTGGCAGCATTACATCGTCATACGCGGTGGCATAGTTTAACTCATTAGTTGCTATGGTAACCTTGCGATAAATAGATCTGTTCATGAGTTAATAAAGGAAAACAAGATTGAGATTTTACCAAGAAATTGTGACAACCAACAAAAAATCTCCGCTAGAATGTTTTCTCAAATATGTTAGTAAAAGAACTGTGATAAATGGAGTGCAAATGTGTGAAGGTACATGGTAAGAGTAGGCTTTTGGAGATTTTAAGGATCGAGATGTCCTGCAACTCTATTGAATTTGCCCGTTTCTTAAAAAAAGTAATCCAAAGACAGAATTCTCACTTAAATGGTAACTTGGTCAAGCTTCAACCATTAGGATTTGACGATTTTTTATTTAAAGCAAACACCAACGATGGCAACTCCGCAGAAAATTTATAAAGAGAGATATATAAAAAAGAAGTAAAGATGTATAACCCTAGATCTTCATTCGGGCAGTGGGGCTGTGATGGAACGTGTCTGCGAGCGTTTGAACATGCATGACACACAATCCTGCAGATGTCAGCTGCAGCATCGTACCACATACTGCACCGGACATTCCTCACATGCATGCAAAAATAAATAGAAAGCTTAAATTAACAGTCATAAATCACCCACAGCGAAATGTGCCATTTATATAGTATGGCCTTAGCTCTATTTTTCTTTATTCTCCCTATAGTGTTGAATAAATTTGGAAATCTGTCATAAGGAAAAGTAAGAAATTAAACATTATTTTGTTTGCGAGCGAAGAAAAACCGGATTAAGAATGAATTCTGAGGCCTTATTTTATGCTGGAAATGGTGTTAAAGGTTTGGCATAAATTTGGCCAAATATCTGCGAAACGAATTTTTCACGATTCTTTTAATTTCACCAATGAAAATTCGAGCCAAGGAAGCGACGTTATTTTTTTATATCTCCAAGTCTTAGAAATGGCGGAGATGGAATCATTCGAATGACCTTAGTTTCACCTTTTACAGCTCATCTCTGAACCCTGCAGTGTCTCGTAAAGTACCCGGGTCGAAGGGAAAGAAAGATCCAAAAAATGCATAACCAAATAAATGGATCTATGGGGCAAATGAGAGAAATAGAATCTTGGATGATGCAAATAACAGAAATAGTCTTCAATGACGTAAATGAGAGAAACAGAGCTTGAATGAGGCAAATGAGGGAAATAAGTCGTGGAAGTGGTAAGAAGACGCTCACATGCTATTTCGAGCAGTTAAAATTGATGCCAAAACTATGTTTATATATTTCATTTAATTGCGGCTCCCACCAGAAGTTGTTTTGAGTTTCTGCCTGGAGGTATAAAGAAATAGTGGCGGGAAAAAGTTTAATAATTTGACGAATTTTTAATATATGGTTAAAAGCCATTTAAGCTTTTAATAACAAGGTTTTTGAAAGATGAAGATGGGAAATCAGATTTCCTGCAACTTGTTTCTAAAATAACTAAAAAGTCATATATTACAGTGATTTGTTTTACATACGAGATAAGAATGCAAAAGCTTGTGGTCTGGTGTATGTTGGATTACACAATCTTCCTTTTAATTCATTACATTCAATGATTGAATCTGAGAGAGGAAGAATGCATGTCTACTTAATGAGCCTGAATTTATTACACTTGAGGATGTTCGTTTAAGCACTTAAAGACGAGATCGCTGCTGCTCGGCACTACCACAAATTACTAGGACGGGAAATGAACAAAAATAATGAACTAAAATTTTAAACAAATGCTTCAAATCAATAATAAGGCAAATACTATAATTATACCATTTGAAAATGGTTTGGATTCAAATATTTTGCTGTCTAACGCTCTTTGTTCATCGAGCAAACGCTTCAACCTCCCTTTTTACCATCCGCATTCTCGAGTGGTTCCCTTCAGAACAATGAGAGTGGCTGGCTATGACTATTCAGTGTTCATCCCTCTAAATAAGGTGCCTAAGAATGTTGCTTCACAATCTACTTCCATACTCCCCTATCAGACACACTATCTTCTACTTTTTTCTCGGTCATAACGAATTCTTTCAAACACCCAATAACATAATCAGCCCATTACGCATTTTCTAGTCTCTGGTACACCCTGAAATTACTTATGAATATTCTCTTCGCAAATAAATTTACATACCTTATTCTTACATATCCTTGCAACCTCAGAACATCTCAGTCACAGGTCAGTATTTATCACATGAAGTGGTCCATTTGCCTCGCTCTTCCTCGGGAACATTCTTTATCACTGCATACCTTAATCTTACTCCTATAAACCATCGTTGACACCAGCATAATCCAATGCAGCTCCCTGTCACACTCTAGACTCAAATCTTTAGCAGTCACTAACGCTCTAATGGCCCCAGATAATTTCCTTCCATTTACCACCTTGTGGCTGCAATTTTCCTCATCTCTTCCATTATCATTTAAGATACGCTCCAGCTTAAATACTTAAAAATACACACATGTTCAAAAGTAAAACCTCAATCTCATCTCTAATATTACACCCAGCTTCATCATCACCTAAACCCTCCTCCTACTGGTTCAGATCAACATGAGTCCGTAGTTCTCACCCTCTGTCACTCACACAAGTTTATCAGAATAAACTGCAGTGCCAAATTTTATAAAATAGCAGTAAGTAAATGTAATGGTGACCAGTGACTCCGTACCCTGACATCATGGAAATTGCAAGAAATATATTCGTTGTGAGCTGACATCTTTTGAATCAGTCGAACATCGGCTAGGCTGCTGATGGCAAGGTTACGTGAAATATCGGATGAGACAGTACATTTCTGAAGCTATACAAACATTTAAAATCTTCCAATCTATGGTGTCACGTGTGTACCGAGAATATTTCATGGAGAGCATTACCTTCCACTGTGGAAAGCGGGGCTATCGAACACTGGTGCTTAATGTTCGTTACCAGTGGCATCTGGCTGGAATTTTTCATAAGTAACACAAACTAATCGCATATGCATTCAATGAAGGAGGTAGGAGACACTTGTCCTTCAAGTTAGTTCAGCATTCTTTACATTCCATGGGATATAGGCACAGGAGACTAACTAAGGCCCTGTTAAAACCATGAAACTGGACAGGGCACAAATATTTGGGCTCGTAACATTGTTAATTGGGCACTGAATGCCTGGTATTATTTGCCGTGGTCAAATTCGTAACAGTTCCATTTGTTTTGGGCTATTCACCGCAGTTGTTGACACTGCACTCTGCAGGCTGCTGGAGAGTGCCATACTGGTGTGGCGTGTCTTCACGTAGCATAGATTTGGTGGGCTAGTCTGCTTAAAGACGTTTTTGACTGTTTAACGTTCCATAGCCCTGTTTGTGAAGATTTACATCTATTCATGACTTTATGTAACCAACAATTATGTGATTTTCAGTCAGGATAATGCACCATATCATCTGAGTCAAATTGCCCAAGTTGGTTCCAGGAATAATATGGATAGTTCCAACAAAGGGTTTAGCTACGATCCTCAACCGCTTTAAATCCAATTAAACTTTCAGTGGACTTGAAGGCCAGGCCTATTCATTAGGGGAATTGCGGGCAGCTGAGGAGACGGTCTGGATCAACACCTCTCCAGAAATCTTCCCTCCACTGTGGAATCGATGCCACATCGATACCCCTTTACTTTGCTGCCCTATAGGAGGGATGGGGGTCATACACAATATAAAACCAAGCGTCACAATTTCTCATCAATCTCCCACTCCTATCCATAATCCATAATTCTGACTCTTGCTTTCAGCAGTACTCTGTCTCTAAAAATATTAAAGAGCTATGACGACATCCTGCAACTTTATCTTGCCCCCCCCCCTCCCTCACTTATGTCAAAGCATTAACTCATACCACCTACCATTCACCCTAACCCACATCTTACTTACGACATAGATACTCTTCACACTATTCACTAGTTTATCATTCACTTCATACATCCCTAGATTGAAACCACTGATATACATTAGTGATATTGTTATACAAACTATAAATGCATAAATATTTAATCATTGCCCTCACAGTGTGTTCCATCCAATTTTGGCCAGTTTTAAATCTTTCAGGCAAGGCATAGCATGGAACAACCGAGGCTCGTCATGTGACCTAGGGGATATCATATCTCATGATTTTTGTCATGCACCTGTCACTTTAAATGTGGTTTGACCCGTGCTCTTCTGTACCTAATGAAGCTGGTCACAAAACGAGTCTGGCTTGTCCCAGGCCTTTGTTAGCCGATGTCACTGCTTTTTTTCATGCCCTGCATTACCTGATAGTTTTGAAATTTGCACACATAGATGTAACAGACGTTTGTGGCACCATTACACTTTTTACCTTTATGCATTTATATTAATACTTATAATTAGATACTTCAGTAATTTATCAATAATTGTGGTGGTAGGTCATTTGGACCTTTTTCATCAAACTGCACAGTTAGTATATCGAAACACAGCATAACGGTACGTCAAGCACTCTTCTACTTTCAAATGACTCACAACATAAGCATCAGATAAATTTTATAACATACATATTAATACACTATCTGGTTTATAACTAAAAAGCTTATAGTGTCCTCTCGCCTCCATCAAGATCTCAAAATTTGAGAGTACAAAGAAAAAGTGCGTAGATATCTGATTTAAAAAAAATCAGACCATTTAAGAGCATCAGCTGCATGCTTCAGCTGTACAAAGACTGACAAAGTATTACCGTAACAGATTCTTTACATAGAAAATGATAGAGAAAAAAATAAAATAACTTAAATAAGAGAAAGAGAGAGAGAGAGAGAGAGAGAGAGAAAAAATACGCATAACAAACACGGGGACAATATTTATAAGGCAGGGGAGGGGGATCTTCTTAGGGTTCAAGTGAGACATATTTTAGATGCGATAAGTGACCTGACCACGAGAATAAATTTGAAATTTCCTTACTGCAGATTAAAGTTTAGGAGATAATCAATTGGTGCAGATTCTGCAGGTTAAATTGTAAGAAATCTTTGATGTTTTTAATTATATTTTACCAATGCATCCTAGTATTGAATTTTATTCAGTATTTTCTGGCGTGGATTTTCTCCTAAATAATATTCTAATGGTTTCGATTATCTCAATTATTCTCCTATTTAAGCTTTAAGGGGAGATGACGACTTTGGTTTTCATTACTTTTAATTAAGTATTAATAAATTATAATCTACTTAATCAGATCTTAAAGGATTATTCAGCTTCTATAAGGAAAATTTGGATAAATAGTTTTCAGAACCTCGAGATACTCCAACTTGGTGAATGTCTCCAGCGAATTGAGTGTTTCCATCACCTGCCCACCTTCCCTGATCTGCGCACTACAGGTATTCTTATACTGGCGTTGACAGTGATTACATCTGCTGGTATAAAAGGAAACAACTGCTGGTTGTAGCGGGATTGGCTAATATCTTCTCAGTTGAGGTTATATAAAGTTTATAGTCTCATATACAGTTAAGCTTGGGATTATTCCTCCGAGCACTGAAACTTTTACGATCCCTAAAGATTTTCTATTACATATTAGAATTCCAAATGCCTCTTATTATACACATGTAGATCCATTATTTGAAGACAACAGCACAATGGTGGAATCTATGCTCCTCTCTACGAATAAATATAAGCTTACTCTTCATTGCGAAATATTTCATTGCAAAATAGTCACTAAGTTCGAAATGGTTTCAAATTGTCGTAAACAACGAAAGGCCACAAAGGACAAAACTCACCTCCGTCAATAAACAAATAACGATATTCACTAGAATCTTTCCCGGTTAATTCAGCTTGATCCGAAACATATAGGTTTCACAAATGCCATTCCCAAATAAAAATTTGGATGCAATTCGGCGCATCAAAGTCTCCATTATTTACATTTCACTAATGCAAATTTGTACATAGAAAGTGCTTTCTGGTCATTCATTCTCATAGTAGTTTAAAAAAAGTTATTAGAATCATTCATTCGTGATGTTCTATTGCTGCATTTGAGCTAATCAGCTGATAAACACATGCTGATGACCAAATTTATGATGATATGTTGAGTCATACTGCTCAATTTTTGTTCAATAAACACCCACAAATGGTCATAATTGGATGTTTTCTGTTATCAATCACAAGTTTGATTATTGCCCGCAACTTCTCTATTGGTTTCAAATCTAGCGAATTCCCAGGCCAAGGTCACCCAAAATTTGATGTAATTTTCAAGCAAGAACTTTGTTATTGCTTTATATTTGTGACAAATTGCTCTATTATAATGAAAATAGAGTTATCATCCTCAAATTGGTTCGGAACTGTTGGGAAAAGGTGTTGATGAAGCACATTTTGATATTGAGTTCAGGGTGGTATCCTTGGGCAAAATTGTTAGTGCTTCAGTTCCCATAAATGACAAACAGCTCCAGTCATGGAGAATGACGTATGCTTTACTGCGCTCGTTCTTCCTCCTTCTAACGAGGGATCTTCCAGAAGCACAAAACAACAAAAGTGAGTTTATTCAAGGAATATCATTTTCCCCCAGTCTTCAACAGTCCATTGTTTATATTCTCTACCAAAGTGGACCCTAGCCGTAAGGTTCTTTTTGGTGAGATAAGTCTCCTTCGCAGTCCGTTTCGACTTGAGACCATTGCGCAAAAGTCTCCGCCTCATTTTGCGCGCTGAAGGGATTGCGCCTGCTTCGTACCTATTATGAGAAAGATTGTCGCTAGAGGCAACCTGATCCTTAAGCTGGGGCCTTTACCAGAAGGCGATATTGTCGTTCATTTGAAGTTCTTGGGCTTCCAGAAAACTTCTTCACAGGAGTGTAAGCAGTGTTTTTAATGTCATCAATGATGTTAAAGATAATACTCCTTGACGCAATACACTTAACATCTATCCCCTTGCATTTCAGGTCACTTTGGTGCAAAGCAACAATTGTTGCGTGCTTTTCTTTGGGAAGAACTGTTTCTGGAATTGAAAACGATGCAAACATTTCTTTAAAAAATATTACCAAATAGATTATAATTGCACAACATCATTCTTTTACCCCATATTTGTCATTTTATCTTTTGATCGAAATTCACCTTCTACAGGAACAGGACCAGAAATTAGTTTTGAATTCTGTGAAAAATTCCACTGGTTTTTCTTTTCTTATTTTTAAATGCTAACATTTTAATACGTCCAATAATTTAAGTATTATAATAATTGTTCCTATGACGCAAATTTTATAAAGTTATTGAGACTTAGGAATTATAGAAAATTTAATTAAGATAGATTGTATTAGTAAACTATTAAAGCATGCTGAATGAACATACACTCGCGAGGTTTTATTACTAGTCTGGCTGTAGTGCTGTAGTATATGCAAAGTAATAGCGATAAATGCAAGAGTAATAAAGACGAGACATTCATCATTAGTCTTGGGAAAGCATTGTTGCTGACGGAAAGCATTATTACAAAACGACGGATGGTTTAACCCAAATTACACGAGACTGCTCGTGAGACCAATGGAATTTCTGGCTTAGCTTCCGGCTCTCACTGGACGAGAGAGACTGCAAAACATTCTTTCTCTACGCCTCGTCAGAGAGGAGCGAGCATAATGTCTTTTCAGACGGAAGTAAACCTGCTTGTCAACAAAAAGGTTCTACATATAAGGACATGCTAGACTCCCACAACTTCAGTAAAAATAAAACCACTTAGACGTTAGAGAGAGAGAGAGAGGAAGGGAGAAGCGGAGAGAGGGGAGAAGTGAGAGATAAAGCGAGAGAAGTAGGTAAAGAGGGACTGAGATAAGGAGGAAGAGTGTGGGAAGGGGAGAGAAAGAGAGAGGAGGGGAAAGTTGAGGTAACGAGACAAGAAAAAGAGAGGGATAGTGATTGGGGGAGAGGGGTAAAGAGATATTGAGAGAGAGCACTTCAGATATTTTTAGACGAGTCAAGTCATCCACTCTATTCTCTAGCCGAATAGATAACTGACAAATATAACAGAAATCCCTCTCTCTTGCTGCCAACTGCCTTCTCAATATTGGTACTCAAGGTCGCAGCATCAAAGCATACTTCTCAATTGCCCTCCAAGTTTTACATTTGTGTTCCAATTAACTTCACTGAACTTAAAGACCATTTAATTCACTCCGTACGTTTAAAAACTTTAACAACCTTGAAAAGCATAAATAACAATTCACATATCATTCATGTGTTTTATCATTACCTTAAGTGAAGCGAATATATTCAGTCTATTAAAAGCAATTTAATCGCCCATGGCAATACTTACTTAATGGAATTATATCTCTTATGTTGCTAAAAACGTCACTTGATTATATTTAAATAAATTAATTTCCCTAATAAGGAACAAAATCATATCTCTTTACTTGATCCTTCCAAAGTAAAAGTATGTACATTAAACGTCATCAAAATTCAATATGAGCTGGAGGCGAATCAAAGCAAGCAACTAGGTTCTATTTGCATACAAATTTAGTGTTCAAAACATATGGTATCCAGAAATCGGCCACATACCCGACGACTCAATTCAGGTGAAAATAAATTGATGAAACCTTCTCCGGAAAAGGGGGACGCGGAAGAGAGGTCTGCAAAAATAAGTTTGGAAACAAAGTTCTCGCACAATATTTATTGCCTGAAGTTTTGATGTTGCGCCTTTGTCTGATCAACTTCTTTTTCGTAACATGTTCGAGTGTAGACACAATTTCTCATCTACAGTAACTACTTTGTTCAGCCAATCAAAACGACGTTTTATGGAGACTAATATTATGCAGGCGTCTATGCGGCACTGACGGTCAAACGCGGTCAGTTTACATGGAATTCATACGTTGTTTGCTGACTTTGTCCATTTCCTCTAAATAATACAAAATGGTTGTATGGCTGACGATAAATCTTTTAGCCAGCTCGCGTGATATCACATATGAATCAGCTTTGACACACGCGCACAAACGGTCATTGTCAATAAGTGAGGGTCCACCACTGTTTGGCTCTTCTTCGAGTTAGAATTGGCCACACTGAAACTTGTAGGCTGTGCGACGACTTATTGTTTCTTCTTCAAATGCTTGGTTGATGCGACGTTGCGTTGGGCAGCGTTTAGGCCGGACTTGTAATCATACAGTAAAAGAGTACGTTGATGTTCAACGAAAAGAGTCATTTAATGGATATTATTTGAAAAATCAGATATAATATAGGGTGTCCGACTAAGTACTGTATACTTAGGCCTCGCTGGAAAGTGCATAGTGACCTACTCTACGAAGTCTTTAAGTCACCATTCACTTTCAAGCGAAGCCTAGGAAAGACTATCCACTACATATTAAATAGTCGCACACCCTGTATAAATTTCTAAATAAACAAGATATGGCTTCGCTGCGCTCGCAGGCAGCCCTTCGAGCTGTTGGTCTCCGGCCTCTTTGGCCATTCAAACTGTTTTTTTCAACCCAGTTTCATAAGGGATTTACAATTTGTATAAACACCCCCTTGATCTCACTAAAAAGAAAGAAAATACATAAGTTCACTATTTTTAAAAAAGTTCAACAGATTTTTATTTAATTCCTGATAAATAACCGGTATTATAAAGTATTTAAATAGGGATTTTTTGAAATTCTTTAAATTATTGCCTTTCAAACCGCTTTTTTCAACCCCTTTTCATAAGGGTTTTAACTATTTGTTTAAACACCACCAAGAAACAAAATAGATAATATACTAGAAATTTACTACTGTCGTGATATTGTTGTTGTTGCTTTAGAGTGCCAGTCTGATCCTATTAATCATGAAAGACAACAATACTTCAATATTGACTGAGTGGACTTTTTAATTACCTTATTGTTTAGAGAGTGTCCCAGCGTTTAATCCGTTTTAAGGAGAGAGCCAGTTAAATACGTAAAGGATCCAGTGAAACACCAGAATTATCCAAAAATAAATATATATTTTAAATTTATCAACTAACTACAAAAAATATATATATATTTACAATCACCTAATAAGTTTAACGGAGCTAGCCATTCCTAAAACCGGGCCTATTTCAGAAGCTATTTATTCATGTCCAAATTAAAATAGGCTCCAAGTAAACAAACCAATTGCTGATTAGTTATTTTTTATAGTGACACTTTTAGATTAACAGTAAACTTCAAATTAAATTTCACTCTTCTAACCGTAAATATGACGGGATTCACTAACAATTGTTTTTACTTCAGTTAATTTTAGTACCGTAATAAACTCATACTAAAGCAATACGAATATAAATGATCATTCTAACTTACATGAAAGAAAGGATCAGGGGTTACCAGATGTCACTAGATGGCTTTTCTCGCGCTTTGTTGTGCTGGAGTGGCCGATTGTAGATTTTCCTCAAGGTTGTGAAATTTGATGTCTAATTCTTCGTTTCTACGTAAAAACGCGGAGGAAGGAGTTGTACTTTCTGGCTTTTTTTATATCCTGGCGACCGCCACATCTAAGGGGAAAGGGGCAAGGCCGCAGAGGGGAGAGCGAGGGGTGGGGAGGGTGGCAACGCGGTGCCCAAGTCGGCTTGTTAATTAGAGGCACCACGAACCGTCACCATCCTTGGTGTTCCTTTTGACTGGCACCGCTTTTTGTGGCGATTTAACCACGAGCCTACGGATCTCGTAGGTAATTGGGTCCTTTGAGCGCTGCACAATGGCCTTTGGTGGTCACCTTGGCATAGCGGCTCGCTCCCAACTACTTATGCGGCGAGGAGATGAAAAAGAGTAGACTGTTATTCCGCCGGCTCACGTTCCAAAGACTGTCCTCATGTGGCTCGATTCTCTTGCTTTCTCCGCAGGAAGAGGGGGGTACTTTAACGTATATCTCCGCCTGGCTCTCCGGGAGGCTTTATGTTGCAATTCCTCTACAACTACTAATAATAGATAGATAGATCTTAGCGACGGTCCAAACCAAGCTTACGTAAGGGATGAGCTTTTAAATAATTTTATAATTATAAATCAATAAATAAATTAATTTTGTAAAAAAGCTTGTGCGGGAACTTCGTTTTCAACCTAATAATTCAGAGTAGAAATCGCAATCAGATGTCACCTCGGGAATAAAGACTCACATTAGTTACTCGTCTCTCCAACCACAAAACTAAGCTGCCTACCGAACAGAAAATCATAACAACTAGGGTGAATCATCCTTAGTCAACTTTCATTGTTGGGGCGTTGTTTTTTTTTAACTAAAATAGGTTGCGGGAGTGATAGGGGATTGGATTGGTAGACTTTATTGTCTTTTCATCATCCAAAGTTGCTAAGTTATAACATGAATTGCGAAATATAGCCATTTCTAATGAAAATTATGATTATTTCCAAGCTAAAAATTGACACTAGAAAAAGTTTTAAAATTCTCAAACTTGTGAAGAAGAGTAAAGACTGAGAACAAATATGGAGATTATAAGTAAGTGATCGAAGTGTATTTATCCTATTTTATATTGAGAGAGGACTTTCTCCAATTTGTCTCATATTATTTAACATTTTACAGTTTTTCTATCTTCCTGTCTTTGGAACGGCATGTTATAGCTTGAGTTAAAGAGTCCTTCTTCTCTTTTTAAACATGTTATCAGTTTCATTTTTTAGTGTATTCGCGAAAAGATTTGTCACCTTCTTATTGAACCCTTCATGGCCGTTGTTTGTTCTTGACATACTACTCTTTAGACTAGTGTATATTCCTAACCTAACTTAATTCTTACTCTCGTAAACCGCGTATCGTATGATGTTTGGCAGCACTTATGTGACGTATCGTTTTGCAGTATGGTTTATATTTTTGACCGCACTGATGCTTTTCCACTGTAAGGCAAATGAGAATAAAAAATGTTTCTTATATACTTTACCTTATAAATGTTTTCATATTTTTGTCACTCGAAATATACTGCTTGGCAATAAGCTCCCCTTCATTTCTTTTCAATTTATTCCGGATGGGAATATTCTAAATCGTAATAGGAATTTTCCCCACAAGTTTCCCTCAAAGAATGTTTGCAGTAAAATCATTTAAGCCCAGCCCAAGCCGAGGTCGAGACAAACATTTCGAAGGAAACATAATTTTAGGATTGTATTCCGCTGAATTCCTAAGGATAGGACGCTGGAAGCTTCCGGTTGACAGAAATGCATTCGCTAGAATTTGGCGCGTTTGTTTATTCGTTTGATGAGTGTGTTTTCAGCTCCATGACGAAGTTGGACGAGAGAAAACTTACTCTAGTAAGGAAAAATAAGGAGAGGATGTCTTAAGTTACATTGATTCAACTTTCGTTTGTTTTGGAACCTTTCTGACCATACTCTCACTCAATTCCACCAACGTTGTAGCTAGCATATCGTCATGTACCATTTGAGCACATTTCACACTCACTCCCTTTACAATCACTAACCTTCTGATCGCCACTGAGGTGAGATTTATTAACCATTTCATACCTTCGGTTTGCAGACTACCTCATTCAAACCATTATAACTCCCTTTGCACACTAAATACTTAAAATATCGCCCTAAATTTCAGCCCGCACTAGGGTCTCTAATATCATACCGAACTCCATTCTTATCTTTATACACCATTACTTTAATAACTCATTTTCTTATTTATTTTCAGTCCCATCCTCACTCATACCCTAACCCTTCAATCACTATTTTGAAATTCCCCTCATTCTGATCCAATAGCGTCGGCCTGGCGCAGCATCATAGTAAACACGCTTTAGAAGTTTCTAAAAATTAAATTAAATTTACTAATGTAAAGATTTAACACTTCTATTTTTCTACTGGTATTTCGATCTCGTCTTTTTCTTTTGCTACTTTGAGAGATTTTAATTTTTACACGTTTTTATTCCCTTTTGCTTACTATTTTCTTTACAAAACCTTTTTTTAAAAACTCTCATATAGAACTGCCTCCATCGCTTATTCCTCTTAATAATAATATATAAAACCTTTACAGATTTTTTTTTCAAGGACACTGTTAAATGAGGCAGATTTATATGAAACAAGTAACTAAGCATTCGTGGATATTGAAAGGAATCCGCTTATGTCGTCAGCCATCAATCAAATCCTATTATTTTTCAGCCCTTATCTTTTGCCCAAATAGGCAAAGACACGCCGAAATATGGCTTATTTTTTTCCCAGAGAAAACGTGAGGATAATCTATTATGTATTTCTCGAATAGAAGTAAACAAGAGAAAGATTATGTAGGTATGCGCACAATTCTAATTTTAACCTAATCTCGGACAAACAAGCTTAGCCAATGGCTTCTGAACGGCATGAAAATATTTAGCAGCCAACAAATGCTGACGTTTATTAAGTATAAATTCGTATATATGGAATTGATTTCATGTATGTGTATACGCTCAGCCTTTACCCATAGAAAAAAAAAGCTGACCGCCTTCCATTCAGGGTTTTTATATCACTTATTTGTTCGTTGGGGGGAGTCTGTACATGGAGTTTGGTAATCTGTTCGGCCCCTTCAGATCTTTAGGAGAAATAGCCCTCTCATCGAATCCTCCCTCCCTCCTTTCCTTTTGATGACTCTCAGAAAAGAACTGAGAAACAACTTCGTTGGTATTTGTCGAGTTGCTCTTTTTGTCTGGGTGTGGGTGCTTGTTTCTTCGCTAAGGGACCCAGTGATTTGAGCCCGCAGTGGACCTCTCCTGTCGCTTAAATTGTTTACAAGAAAACATTTCTGAGTCATTCTTTTTCCAATATATTTATTTGACGTTCTTGAGAAGGAGCGAATCTCCAATTTAGAAATTTGCGCGAAAAAGTAAATCTCTCAAAAAGTGCGATGGGTTTCTTTACTTTTCACTTGTTATTCATCCAAGTACAGCAGGGAAAGTTCAATAAGATCTAGTAGATGACAATGGTTGTGTTGGTTTATATATATCATAAATGTAGTGCGTGTTTTTTTAAATTCGTGGTCATCAGTTAGACAAAATTTTGAATGAAAATATGTCGAAGAGAATGTTTCGAAGCGAAGGGAAGATTTATTTTCCACTTGGATGACATTGTGTGATTTAAAGTCCTTTTGGCTGTTCTTTTATAGTCGGTATATATATGTATATATATATATATATATATATATATATATATATATATATATATATATATATACAAATAGAAATATATATATATATATATATATATATATATATATATATATAGAGAGAGAGAGAGAGAGAGAGGCGTGACCAAAATTATGGGGAATGTATGAAAAAGTGAAAAATATGATTGAAACTCATTTATTTCAGAATCGACAGAATACAAATAAACAGTTTTACGTAGATTCTATCAATAAGTAATGTTTGATGTGTCCTCTTTTTACTTTTATAACCACATACTTGACACTAATTTGGCACAGGTGGTTGGCTCAATTTTCTGCCATTCTTCATGAATTTTGGCAGTTAATTAACTTTTTGACGAACATTTGCGCACCCTCACTCTTGTGCCCAAGTGGGACCACCATTCTTTAATGTGGTTAAGGGCCCAAAATTGAGTGGGGCATTCCAGCAACGTAACCTCTTTCTTTACAAACCAACCCTTTGGGACTAGATTTGTGGCATGCAGTATTCATTGCCTTGTTGTAAGATTACACCATCTGGTATGTCATCATTGACAATTTCACCTAAGGTAGATTGATTAACCTGGTCTAACATGCTGTTGTAAGTGTTAGAATTCATTCTGCCCTCGCAAGTGAACAACAATCCTGGACCTGAGGACGACGTGCAGCCCCAAACCATTACACTGCTACGTCCAAATTTGACTGTTGGGACAACACATTTTGGATCATAAGCTTCCCCAACTCTTCGATGAACATAAACAGCTCCAGGGGTTCCAAGGTTCTGAGGAGGATACAAATTTTACAGATCATATTTTGTATCCAAGAAAAATGTGCACAAGCGTAATAAATTGTAAGAAACTGATGTTTAGAACCTACCTAAAAGTTGATTTCATGGGACCAAACAACTTTAGCCAAATCATCATCAGTCCAATCTTCGTGCCTTTTTGCCCAAGACAATCGTTTCTTCTTGTTCACCTGAGAAAGACACGGTTTCTTTCTTTTCCTCTCAGCTAGAGATGTTCTTTCCCATCTTGGCCATCACGGTTGTTGAAAGAATTGGTCTCATTGTACCTTTCTTTTAGTGGTTGTTTGGACACCATTCAGAGCATTTCAATTTTCTTGCAATTTTCATATGTATTCTCCATTTTTTCATACCTGCTACATAATTTTTGCAAAGTGTATATATATATATATATATGTGTATATATATATATATATATATATATATATCTTTAATTTTATTCCATCTTTTGAATATATTTGGCCTAGATAACGCCCTTATTATAATAATAATAACTGTTTTCTATGAAGGTAAACGAGTCTAAACATAAAGGGATAAATTGAAACTAGCTTGGTGGGACTGGTAGATGCGATATCCTGGAATGGTGGCTCCCAGTTCGAGGACGAAGGATGTCACGCTGGACCTGAGGTAGATTAGTCGTCTAATAATGCCCACTACATTAACCGTACCAATTCTCTTGTGTTTTATTCTCTCTCTCTCTCTTTCTCTCTCTCTCTCTCTCTCTCTCTCTCTCTCTCTCTCTATATATATATATATATATATATATATATATATATATATATATATATATATATATATATATATATTTATAACGTGATTTTTGGAATATTTTAAATTTTTTTAAAGAGTGGACAAGTAACCTGGTATGAATTTTCAATGCATTCTTACATCCACCCTCCTTCTTCCCCATACACCAACTTTCACCCTTCTCTTCCCTTCTCACCCCTACCCCCTCTACTCTCTTCCACTTTTCTTTCCCTTCCACTCTCCCTCTCCCCACCATTCCCCTTCCCTCCTTCAACTCCATCTCCCTCTATCTCCCCTATATCCCTCTCCCCATCCCCCCTATATATTCATCACTTTTTCTAATCCCCCTCTCCCTCTTCCTTCCCTCTCACTTCTCTCTAGTGAAGGCGGAGGATAGAGGGGAGCGGGTAAGGGGTTAAGTAGTGGGCGAGGGGTATAGAACGAAGGAAATAGTGGGGGAGAAGGAGAGGGAGAGCAACCTGCATATCTTTAGAACGTGATTTTTTAGTAATTTTTCATTTTATTATAGTTAGTTTATGAATGAGCTGTCCTCTCCTATTCTATATCTCTCCCTGTTGAGAAGGGGAGAGATAGTGAACAAATGGGGAGGGGGGAGTAAAGGTATTATTGAAGATAGGGGGATGATGGAGGCAAGGAATGGAGATAGGTGAGGGAATCGGATAGAGGGAGAAGTAGGTGATGTGATAGGGGTAGATGGTTGGGGAACATGGGGGTGATAGGGGTAGAGATGATCACAATCGATTTTAAAATCACTTAGGCCGAAGGTCAACAGCCCGAAGGGCTGGTAGCAAGAAAATCGAAGCGCAAGCTCCCCCCGTAAGAGGTGGTGGTGTACAAGGTACAGTAACGTACAATGTAAATGCAGAAAGAAACCACAGTGTTAGGGCTGATTAGAGCGAAAACAAGTTTCGACGGAGCCATCCATCATCTTCAATCGCTGACAAACAAATGAATACAGAGCGATGCTTAGCCTTAGGACACACAAATTTACATTCCAAGTCGGAATGTGTTTAGGAAGATGGACGGGGCGGTATGGAGCTTCGGCATTTTTTAGGAGAGGCTAGGCGAGTCTTCTGCTTATCAAGGGATTGGTGTTGAATTGCTTATCAAAAGTATTAAAGTATGGAATTTCCTTTATAAGAGCTGATTCTAGATGACGCCTATGTATAGAGTTGAGGGAATTAGAATTATTTTGGCATTATCAATGTGAATTGAATGCTTTTCATTTGACATGTGTAGGAACAGGATAGATGATAGGCTTCCACAGCACTTGACGCATTTGTCTTCCTTCATTCCCTTGGAGAATCTGCTGCTGCTTTTATTATTAAAAACTTGCCCATGTCTAAGCTAAAATTACCCTTACAGTCTTATATAATTATAAAGTCAGTTGATTTGTGCGTTATATACAAAGTGATTAAAGCTGAAGATTGTGTGTATATACAAAAATATGGCCTGAACAAGGATAACAATTAAAATAGCTGATTGATAGGAAAAATTTTGTTTGTCTTATAATTATTTTGCAATTTTCCAATCATAGGAACTAATTCTAATGTTTTTATTAATTATTTCTCGTGTCACAATGTATCCGTTAAAGTGTCTGTAGTTTCTTCCATGTTCTTGAGAGCATATCGCATTTGTGATCCTTGTGTCTTGCAAGACAAAATTAATACAATCATCCAAACATTCATTGAGCTGCAATATCCCCTTTGGTTTATAGAAAAGTGTCACTATAAAGCCAGAACCATCTATTACTCTCCAAATAATTATAAGGAAAACAGATGTGACAAATATTATGTTACCTTCCCATACTCCCCCAAGTTAATCAATTTCAAAAAGTTGGCACGGACCAACAACATTAATGTTGGCTTTCAGTACGAGAATACGATAAGGAATAGCTTATCCGAAAATAGATCGATCGATAAAGAACAGGAAGTTTATTTTGTTCCCTGCATATCATGTAATGAAGTATATATCGGTGAAAGCAGCAGATATTCCAAGAGAATGAATGAACATAAATGGTATATGCGACGTGGTACCCTCTCCTCGAGTTTATTTCTACATATGTCCAATGAAAATCATCAAATTGATATTGATAATGCTAAAATAATTTATAAGTCTCACAATTATATACATCAATGCTTAATTGAATCGGCACTTATAAAAGAAATTCCCAACTTCATACTTCCGCTTCTCAAAAATGTCGCTACATTCCTGCATCATCCACCTTAGCCCCACTAATTTGTGTGTTTGTACGTTAAGAACTTCTGTATTTCACTTGTCCACCAGCGACTGATGAGGACGGATGTTTCCGTCGAGACCTGATTTCGCATATAAAATTAGTCCTATTACTGTTCTTATCCATATAGTTACACGTAGGTTACTGTGCTTTTTGGGATATATATATATATATATATATATATATATATATATATATATATATATATATATATATATATATATATATATATATATATATATATATATATATATATATATATATATATATATATATATATATATATATATATATATTTATATATATATTTATATTTATATATATATATATATATATATATATATATATATATATATATATATATATATATATATATATATAAATATAAATATATATATAAATATATATATATATATATATATATATATATATATATATATATATATATATATATCTATATATAAAGTTAATTAGGCTACAAAAGATGAAAGTTGAAAACTACTATGTTTTAAAACAAAATTGTTTCAAAATGTTCCGACAGTAATGCTTGAAATAATGCAGTAAGGTAAAAAAAACACTAAATTTAATTTATTTTATTGCTAATTGTCCTATCTAGTTCAAATATAATTACATATACTCCAAATACTCTGTCTCACAACAAATAATATCATACATTACCGCTCTAACAAATTGTGCTAACTGACTATATGTGAAAAAATAAGTATCTTTGATTATACTCACCTGTAAAGATTTGACAAGTCAGCGGGACACATAACAAGAACCTAGTAGCAGAGAGATACAGTCCCGCGAAAAGTATCCGATTACCCTCAAATTTGTATTATTTTCAATGATATTCACAGACACATAATTCACTTCCTATTTGTTCTAACAACATCTTGTAGCTTTCATATAACGCTCTGATATGACAGGTTTCCAATTCAATCTTAATTTAGTATGGTGATAGCGTTCGTTGCGTGTGGACTCCCGTCAAATTTGTTCAATTTCATGGTTTTTGCCATTTCGTTATTACTCGTATTTTGTGATTTTTTTTACAGAAAGTGATCTGCCAAAAATTATTTCTAATGTCTGCTAAGAAACAACTTGAGAGTGATTGACGAGGTGCTATTGTTGTTCTTCATAAGTGTAGGAAATCTCAGAGACAGATAACTAATGAATTGAACATAGCCCAAAGTACTGTTAATTTATGGGTTTCACTTTCTAGCAACAATTTTAGCATATCTACACCAGTACCTAAAAAACGATCTAGCACGCTGATAAAAAAACAAATTTGCGAACAGACATGCTTATGAAATGTTTAGTAGTGAATAATCCAACAATAACTGCGAAAGAACTCAAATTTAACATGAATAATTTATTATCTGATGTTTCTGAACGAACTATCCAGGAGCGCCTCAAAAAAGATCTCGGCTTACCATCACGCCATGCTGCAAAGAACCCATTTATTAATGAAAAAATGCGTAACAAACGTGTCGCATTTTGTAAAAAAATTCATTCATCAGACTGTTACACACGGAAAAAAGTTTTATTCAGCGATGAGTCAAACATTTTAACATTCAGAAGCTGCCCTAAAAATGTTCATCGGCCCATTGGCTGAAATAGAATGGACTCTAAATACACCCAAAAGAAAATGAAATACCCTTAAAGTTTGATGATTTGGGGTTGTTTCAGTTTACAAGGGAGAGGAAGCATATATTTCCTTCCTAAGAAAAACAGCTATGAATGGCGCACGGTATTTAGCAATGTTACAGGAGAAACTTCCAGTGGTAATGACAATCCATGAGACATACATGCATGATCGGGCACCTTGTCACAAGGCTAAAATTGTGACAAAATGGCTTACTGACAATAAATTAATATTTTGGATTGGCCTAGTAATAGCCCATATATAAATTCTATAGAAAATTTATGACTAATAATATAAAATAAGGTTGAAGGCCAAGACACTGGCTCCGTCGAAAAATTAAAAGAGGCCATCATAAAGGTATGTTGTAATGAAATATCAGTGGAAGTTTGTCAAAACTTGATCAAATCCATGCCAAGTCATAAAACGCAAAGAAAAGAAAACAAAATACTCATATAAAGATAGTCAATATTAAACATGGTTTTATATGTTAAAAATACAAATTTCGAGGGTGATCGGATACTTTACTCGGGCATTGTAGATAGAGAGGTAGAGACAACGAGACATTGGTATATTCATTTTGGTTTCTGATAATGAGGAAGAGGCGAGATGTGTGAAATAAAATGAAGGTTTGGTTTTCGGAGAGGCTATGTAATTCTCTCTTACTTTGTCTCTCTTGAAGGCTACATCAAGGGGAATAACTCTATGGCTGGCTGAGTTGCCATTAATAGCTGGACAGTCTTTGCCTAGCTGTACTCACACTCAGTTTGTTGCAATCATATGTAAAGTCATAGTTTTTATTTACCACACATGAGATACCTAAACAATCCCGCTTCTTCTCACATGAGAGGTCTGCAATTTCCTAGTTTAACTCCCGTTGTTTGGGTTTATTCGTCTATTAACAGATATAGCATGCTCTTGTATGGTTCGTAGGTCAGAACTTTTATGGTTTGGGTTTTGGGGTTTTATTAGATGATAAGGAGTTGTTGTTATATTTTGTTCAGGTTGTAAATGATATAGAAGTATGGACTGCGTTGATGAGTAAGTTTTTGTTAATGTTTAAGTTGTTCCATGATTATGACATTTAGGAGTATCTAACCTAAAACTGGCTCACCCTAACAATAGGATCTATTTAGGTTAGTTATATTTCATCATAAGAAATGAAGTACTAAGGTTAAAATCACAGGGAAAGTTAAATTATTAGTAGAATTCTTGTTGATGCATGAATCAAATTTCTCGCTTTAGTGTTCGGTGGTAATTGTTTGACGGTTGAGAATTTATTTTCTCCAATCTTATTCTTCGTCATGCTTTAATGAGATGATTAGAAGAGAGAGTAACAGCAATAGCAATGCCAATAAACTAGGCATTACATAGCAGTTACCACACAATGTGCATCCCGTTATACCCTTCCTGGTGGAAGTAATTAATTAGGCTATTAAACGTTCTCATTCTAATTGACTTTAACTTGTCCAATGATCAGTATATGTAGGTTTTTCAGACGTACATGGCTGCGAAAAGATGAGCTTTATTGCTCAGCTGATTTGTAAGGTTTATTTGTGGAGTTATTTGAAAAGTTATGTGACTTTGACTCGTATCTAAGTCTCGAAGGTAAAGATGATGGTAGGGGGTTATTAAGAGAGGAGTGAAATGCGTGTTAATAGACTCAAATGCCCTTGAGCTTAAATCCATACCACACAATTGCTCGCTTGAATAATCACGTGTTTGGTAGAGGGCAGTGTCATTATATAACAGTGGGGTGGCTGGTAAAGAGTTAATGATATATATATATATATATATATATATATATATATATATATATATATATATATATATTAATTTCCCCCTACCGTTTTGCGTCGGCTATACCAGTAGAGACCAAATTTATTTATTTATATATATATATATATATATATATATATATATATATATATATATATATATATATATATATAAAATAAAAAACAGTCAAATACCTTAGTTTCGTATTAACACATGTTTTCAAATAATTTAAAAATGTGTTTTTCTTATGCAGTTTAATGTATACTTTTCAGATCTGAAACTCACTTTCCCCGGAAATGCATACTTTTTCCATAATCGACTGAAGATCCATAATAGGAAAAGTATGCATTTCCAGCAAAAAAGAGTGTCAGATCCGAAAGGTATACACAAAACTACATAAGAAAAACACACTTTCAATATCATTTAAAAGATCCAGAATCAGACTAACCTAATCTAACCTACTCAAACCTAATCTTACCTAACCTAACCTAACCTTATAATTTAGTCAGAAATTTGGAAAAAATCTCACCTCATTTGTCTTGAAATTCATTCCGATACAGATCCGCCACCTCGAGATTTTCCTCAGCTTCTCGATGAATCAAAGCTTTGCGCAGAAAGCAGTTTATAAATTATAGGCTAGCACTTGCTCGAATGCGGACATTAGAAAGCCACAGAGTAAAATAAATTCTGATCCTGTCTACATTTACAAACATTGCGGCATGCAGGGCATGTAATATCTCGCAGGATTACACTGTGAGCCTTATATATTCCTAATACTTGACAATCGTCATCAAAATCTTCTCATATCAGTTGGTATTGCGACCTAGAACAACAACCACACGCCATTATACCATATGAACTGAAAACACGGTCATCTGCGAATCGTCCGAAATATACGAAATATAACGAAGCATGGTATTGGCTAAGAAACCAGAAGACGCATGCGCAGATCACCTGCAGATCTAACAAATCTTGGTATTGGCTAACTAGTCACACCAAAAGTTGAAGGAAATAGGGCAAAATGAAGCAGAAAGATACAAATTAACCCTATATTTTCGAAAAGTGAATAACTACATTAATATTAAGTTCCAGAAGTTATGAAATCACATTGGTGAGCATCATTTTAATATTAAAAATATTTATATCTTTGAAAATTTAAAAATTGTAATTTTGTTAAAACGAATCTTATCTAGATTTAATACCATTTACACAACGTTTCAAGCTCCATGCTCATCATCATAAAGAATGTTAATTTATATAAGAGTAGTTAATACACCCAAAAAATGCTGTAAATATCGTATTACTTGAAATTCTTATTTAGAATTATGAAATAAAAAGAAAAGAGAGTTAATTTATCAAAAAGATAAATAAAGTAATCAAAAATCTTAAAGAAAACAGAACCGTGTGAGAAAATAGACATTTGCTGAATTGACTCCTAGAATGAAAAAACCCCCGAAAGAACAAAGAATTCAAAGATATGATTCGGATTAAAAACCCAGTTTTTTTTATCGTAGATCCATAAATGGCTTATTCGTTGTTTCAAAAGTCTTGATCAACCAGCCATCATTTTTACCTCTCTTAATTTTGTCCCGCCTCAATATTAAACATGTGATGGAAACTGACTGACAAAGAAAGATGCCTCGCATTTTCAAAAATCTCAATCACAAAGACCAGCTAATGCCTAATGACATACATATCTTTGTACAAGGCCAACTTTTGCTGGATTTGGTCCTAATTATTTAAATTTTGTGATTTATTGTGTAGTTGGGTTATGTACGAGGTCAATTGGTTCAGTGTCTCCAAGGAACTCGTATAGGTGGCACTATTCTTTCTTTCCGATTAAGTTTCTCTATATCGGTGAAAGTTTTCGAAATGTTAAGCCACTTTCCTACAAGTATACATCCTATTATATTTTGTATATTTAAATGGAAAACTGGCATTAATATTGATAATTATAATATAATATCTCTTAATATTAATGAGACAATTCTATGAATTCTATAGTCCCTTTACACTTAAACTCATTAATCAAAGTTAATTTCACTGTTTTTTACATTCGTTCTTTCCTCGTCAAATTCTTTCTATACAGGGTGTCAGGGTTAAATTTGACGATTTTTAGTGTCCCTTGTTTATGCAAATGTTAATGTATCGTGAACAGTCAAGGGCATTGGATAATTTATCGAGTGCAGTTTTAGTTGGGAAAATGTTACCCAACATGGAGGATTGGAAGTCATCTGAATATTGGCAAAGAATTGCCTGCATCATGATGATTCGCGCTGAGTATCAAAATGCCGATATCATGGCTGGTGCTTAATACTCTTTTAATACTGTAAAAGCTGTAAGACGTAACATGAGTAGCTGCAAAGGAGACTACGAGGCCATCGCCAGCAGAAAGGAGCATAACAGGCGTTCTTATAACTGCAAGATAAGGTAATAGAAAATCCAAGCAAGGGAATACCGACTCCGGAGAGAGAGATGGGTGTTGGAGTCACCTGCATAAAGCTGTCCCTGAAGGACCTTCGTAACAACTCGTACAAGATGCGCAAGAGACGAATTGTGACTACCATGGATCCTGTTGAGCCGGATATCGATCTGGTTCTTCTCAGATGAAAAATCATTGTGCCAAAACCAGTTGCACAAAACAAAGAACAACTTGTAGCTTCCCAAAATCATGTAACGTTCCAAGAATCATGAGGACTAAGTTCCATCAAAATGTGATGGTTTGTGTGCATGTCTTCAGTAATAGTGACACTATGTATTTCTATATCTTTGAGCAGAGTGCTTAGGCTCAATTCAGACGGCTATGAGCAGCTGCTGGAGATTGTGTTCAACTCCAACCTTCCGGAAAAAGTCAGATGGTTGTCGAAAAGTTTCGACGACTTTACCAGTCACACTTTCTGGTCTCCTAGGTCCCCCGATTGAAATCCAATGAACAACTATGCGTGGGGCGCGGCTGAGAAAGACACAACCGCTCTTTCTTCAACCCCAAGGCAAAGCTGGCCGGTTCTTGAGCCGCCTTGAGGCCGTGACGGAAGCTGATAGCGGCTACTTTGAGTAGAGTAAATTGTTATCTCCCAGCCATATTCTAGTTAGGATTTTTTTAACTTTTAAAAAGCTATTATTTTGTGCAGATATATTGCGAGTTTTGTTTTTCTATGCAAGGCATAAAATTTAGACCGAAAACGTTGTAGATATATATAATTTTGCGAGGAAACCAATAAGTCCCATTTGTGCCGCCACTTAAGCGTCAGATGTGTGCCAATACACTGTCATCCTATGACGCCGCGAGTGGAAGGAATGGAGCAGAACGAAATTAGGATTGACGCGTCCTGTGGCCACAGAGTGGTGCTTTTCCAGTCCAGGGGGACAATATTCATTGCCTCTTTTATTGATTTTATTTCTGAAATATCGTGTCTTGGTGGGATTTTTATATTATTATTTGGGGTTCAGTAAAACCTGGCTTTCCTTTATTCTCTTTTTGGAGCTGAGGCGGCCTCATTGAGATGAGGGTTAACGTTGTTCGTCAGCTCATATCCGATTCAAGTCACGTTTTTTGACTTCCTCTCTCTTTTAAGCGGTTGATACTCAAACACTTGTTACGGTCCTACAGCTTGAGTGAAAAAAATGACATCTTTCGAACTAAAAATCGCAGCGCCATGTTGCAATCAATTCAGAGCTGATACTTTTAATGATACATCTTCCCATAATATAATCAAAATATAGGTTAGTCGAATAAAACCGCAAGAAGACATATTTACTAAAAAAATACTTATAATCTTATCCCTCATTTCGCCCAAGCAGTGGTTCCGTGGTCTGGGAAAATAAGGAGATTTGGAGAGATTATTTGATTCCCACGCCCATTTTATTGGTCAGCAACGATGGTACTCACAAAGTAGCACGTGAGGTTAGCAATTAATACAATGTACCGCAGGAAAAAAATAGAAGGTGCTTCCAAGAGCTCTCGAACTTTATTTAGTTCATTCTCAAGGATAACTACACGAGGAAATAATATGATAAGGTTATATATTAGCTAGTAAAAGATAAAGAACCGCCTCTGAGACAAGAAATCACCAATGAGGAAGTATGAGAGGGATGGGTAAATTCACATTAAGATTTGGCTATAACAGGTAGCAGAGTCTAACCGAGAGGCAAGAAAGAGTCAAGAACAGAGCCAAAAGGGTTAAAACAATTAACCGAGAAAGCGATATTCTAAAGAGGGAGATTAGGAGAGACACGAGAATTAAATTGTAACGAAGGAGAGAGGGACTAGGAGAGAGGAAGAGAAATAAAATAATGTTAATACAAAATCAATGAAATAATTAAATTGAAAAATCGGGTTCCCATAAAAATGAAAATTGCAAAAACTTAGGAACATAAATCAAAGCTAATTTCTTTAAGAATGATTTTTTTTCATAACAGCATCAATTTTAAAAATGCCAGGGGAAATGTCGAAGTTATTAAATTGGCTTATACATGAACATTTAACAAGGTTTCTTTTAATTTAGTCATTTGAGCGAAAAATAAATTTTGCTGAATTCCAATTAATTAAGTGATTATTTTCGGACATAGCACAAAAAACGCACTATTATTTACAGCTCTCCTAACATTGTATTTATGCTGATTAATACGGAAAGATAATTGCTTTCCTGTCTGTCCAAAATATTTACTTGGGCAAGCAGAACATTCGACCGAATAGACCCCAAACATTATTACAATTATTGTGAACTAGAATTTTTTTTATAGTTGATTCGTGTTTGAAAACAACTGAAATGTTAAATATTTTTAAAACCCGGGAAAGGTGAATGAAACAAACAGAAAAGGGTAAAGCCAAAATGTTTTTAACATTAAAAGGGAAAGCAAGAGCTGTATTTTAGAACTTCTTTTTTTGCAGAGGAAAGAGAGTTTAGAAGAAAGGGATAAGGGTAACATAGTTTATGGCCAATTTCAAAGAGAGTTTAGAATTCAGAATCTATATATATATATATATATATATATATATATATATATATATATATATATATATATATATATATATATATATATATATATATATATATATATATATCTCAAGAAGTACATTAACGTACATGTAAATGCAAGAAAGAAACCAGCTTCGCTAAACCAGGTTTTGACGGAAACCTCCGTAATCTTCAATTAACACTAATCCCTCGATATGTAAGAAATTCATACTTCCTTTACTCATGAATACCGCTGCTTCCTCACACCAGCCTCCCTAATCAGATTCCGACTTGTAAATTTGTGTGTCCAGAAATTTTTCATCTCTTATGTATTTCATTTCCAGCGATTGATGATGACGGAGGTTTCCGTCGAAACCTGGTTTCGCGAATAAATTGATATCCTATCACTGTAGTTTCTTTCCTGCATATATATATATATATATATATATATATATATATATATATATATATATATATATATATATATATATATATATAATATTTTTATATATCTATATAATAAAAATAAAGTCGAACTTGTCTGTGTATGTGTGTCTGTCCATTTGTAGGAATAAAAGAATCCTCTTCTAACCCACTCCACCCTCTCCACCCTCTCCTCTTCTTCCTTTCCCCCTCTCTCCTCAACTCCCCACTTCTTCTTTCTCCCCCTCCCCCTCCCCTCATTCCGCCCTTCTTCCCCTTCCCCCCTCTCCTCCCTACAAAAGGACATCTAAATAAAGAGAAAAAAATCCTCCCCCCCTCTTATCCAATCTCGGTAAACAGAGGTCTCTACATGCAACTCAAGCTCTTGCCGCACTCCTCCTTGACGGCCCTGGACACCGTGGTCAAGATGTTCTGCTTCTTCGCGTGCTCACTCATTTTGAGATACGGAACACTTTCGAAAGCTTTCTCACATCTAAACGGTTGACAACTTGAGGGCTTCCCTGTTCTTGAACCTCTTGCGCAGAAGAGCAGAGATCTGGAATCTTTTCACTTCCTTCTCACACACACCTGAACTAAATGGAAAAGACGCTTTAATGACACATACTGGAAAAGTAGAACTTTAAGTCTATCTGCGATAAAACTGTTTGGAATTGCAGGACATTTCAGGCATATTTAGCTGGCCTTATCACTAAGATGCAATGGCGAAACAAAGGAAGCCTGATAAATGAATGACCACTTTTTATTGCCTGTTATCTCATATAGTTTTTCGTAGCATTTATACGGAATTTAGCAGATTTAGTTGCCCCTTGAGGAATCTCGTGTAAGTTCACAGAATTATCTTTTCTTATTGTCCTTTGTAACTGAATGGTAACGCCCACGCTTCTCAATCTATATGTCAATGTTGTAATCATTATAGAGTTGAGATTTTTCATCTTTCACCTCGATGGTTTTTGTTTTTATACAATCACTGCTAATAATACCAATCATGTCTCCATATATTTGTTTATTCCTTTGTGACTAATTCATTTCAGCATGTATCTGGATATGACTCAATAATGAACGGTTGTGGGTCTTGTTTCAGGAGTTTATCATTCCGTTTTTTGTAGTTTTATAATATCCTGACTTAAAAGAAAGGAGTTGAAAGAGAAGGTGCTGCTTTTCTTTATCAAAGTATTTTCTTCAGTTTTTATATCTTGAGAATATTTTACACAACATTTTATAAACAAGGTGAAGCTACTTCATTTACATTATCTAGTTATTTTTTGTTAATTATACGAGGGGTGATCAATAAGTTTTGCGAATCGGTAGGGCAAAACAGAGAAAGGGGGATGGCTGTTTGTGGGGGCGTTAGGACATGTTATGATAAGTCAGGACCTGCCGCCGCACGCTCCTGCCTTGTCTTTTTAAGAAGCCGTAGCTTATCGCAGATCGTAAGTCACAAATCTTTCAACAATGGAGAAGGTTGAGCACCGCGCAGTGATCCAATTTTTGACCAAGGAAGGCAAGAATGCAAAAGAGATCCATGAACGCATGGTTGCAGTGTACACCGACACCGCCCCTTCCTATGCAACCATTGCTCGCTGGAATAGGGAGTGCCGCCATGGTCGTGAGTCCCTTGAATATGACCCATGTCCAGGACGCCCGTCAGACGTGACCAACGAGGATAATGTCGTCCGTGTGGAGAGGATGATCCTTGAAAATCGACGGGTGAAGGTCGAAGAAATCGAGCGAGAACTTGGAATATCACATGGAAGTGTTATTAACATCATCTACGACAATTGGGCCATAACCAAGATCTCTGCCCGTTGGGTACCTAGAAACCTCACGCCCCATGATCGACTTCAACGTCGTCAAAGTCCACAAGGCCAGAGTTGCACAAGCTGCCCTACGCGAGTGCGGATTCGAGGAGCTCAACCATCCCCCTACAGTCTAGATCTGGCCCCTAGCGACTACTTTTTATTCCGCCAGCTCAAGGCTGCACTGCGTGGTTGCCGGTTTGGGGACGATGAAGATGTCCAACTCGCCGTTCATGAGTGGATTGAACAGCAGTTGGGAGATTTCTAGTTGTCGGGAATTCGAAGCCTCAGGGACAAATGGCGCAAGTGCATTGAAGTCGAGGGTAGTTATATTGAGAAATAATAAAGCAATTTTGATCACATCTCGTTTCCTTCTATCCGAATTGCAAAACTTATTGACCACCCCTCGTATCTAGAGACTGCATGGAAATTTTGAGAAGTTATGATGGAGGTTCTGTAGTACCGTTCTACAAATCAGAGCGTCTGTATTTCTATCACATCTTCCATAACTAAGATAGGTTAAATCAAATGTTTTTAAAATTGGTGTACAAGAAAATACAGGTCTACAATACATACTGATAAATATTATGTAAATTTAAATTAATAAAATCAAAGATAATACATAAGTTATTTTTTAAAAATATTCAGTGGAAAACTTTTGTACAAGTTATATATAATTTGTTTATATTGTGAAAGCCTTTATTCTCGAGGTGGCATTGACCTTTGCCACAGGAACGAGCAAACTGTTAAAACACTTGCGCATTAATCTTGCTCTAAATATCTTGAAGAATTTTTCAGTTATTGAACTGTTTTCGGATTCCTCTCTTTAGACCTATTTCAGATAATTTTCCAAAAAATTCAAATGATATTCATGTCTGACTTTATTGTAGGCCAGTTCATAAAAGTGGTATGCTCGTCGTCAGGAAGATCACTGAACTGGTCCTGTGGTCAGGGGCGTTATCTTGTATGAAAATTATAGGTTTAACTTCGGTTGTTCATAGATGAGGCAAAGCATTTTGTTCCACAAATTCCTTGTATATTTGTACATACACTCTGCTCCATAATCACATAAGTGCCAGTGTTTTATACCGAAATCATTCTTCAGACTATGATATTTCATCCGCAAAATTTTATACTCTTTTTGGTACAATTGACAAACAATCTTTCACTTTCTCTGTGAGAAACAAACCTCCTACCATCGGATCCTAACAAACTAAACTTAGTTTCATCCTTGAAATGTACTTTCTCCATTAGTCACGGCTCCATGTAACGTGATAGGTAGTGAATTCAAAACGACCCTATTTGTTCCTCCTTCTGATCATTTTCCTGTCTCGGGGGTGCGAACGTGAATAGTGTCCTCCTCCAACCGATGTGACAAGGTCTGCCTGGAGACCTTGATGGCCAATATCTCACTAATCTCTCGAGAATCTGCTGCAGTAGTCTTGAAAAAGTGCTTCTTTACAATTTGGATAGTGGCTCGGTATTCCTTTTTAGAGGACTTCCTTGGTATATTGAATGATTCACCATCTTTCCATAAACCTTTTTTTCCATAGGCTGACAGAATATTATGGACTACACTTTTGGAGCGTTTGACTATCACTGCAATGGCTCTAATTGAAAGACTATTTTGGTGTCATAGAGGCGTAACAGTATTTGTTAGGCTTATTACTAGGACGAAACATCGATGAGAATGAACTAAAATTAGTTGCTACGCAAAAAATGATGCAGACTCTCTCTACATGAAACCTAATCTTCCCTATTCTTTTGAACATTTCAATTGTTCTATTAAATTGTTTATCTTATGATCAGTTTCATTATATTCATCCAAATCTCACAAACCTTCGCTGATACGTAGATAATATATATAATCTACGTAAGTTTAGGAAAATGTGATAGAAATACAGACGTTCTGATCTTTCATTATTTATTGTTTTGATAATTATTTGATAAATGTCCCAACTCTAGTTTGAAAGTAAAAAAATACATCTTAATGTTATATTTTGTGTGTTTTATTGAAATGTAACCTTATTTTTGGTGCAAATGCATAACAGTCTAAAAAATTGAACTACTAAATTTACCGGTCTTTTTATATGTGGAAAAAAATAAGGTTAGATTTAAACAAAACATCAAATGTACCATTAATCTTATTCCTATACTTAGCTAGCCTATCCTAACTTAATCTAACCTTACCTTAACTAACCGGAGAAAATTTAATTTTTATAATTTAATTACTAGAGTAATTAAATAAATAATTATATTGTAAAGTATTTATTAAAATGTTTTTTCTTATCGCCTCAGTCATCGCAGTACTCATTATTTGATATCCTTTCACAATCTCAATATTTTGATTGTTGCATTTACTTTAGGGTCAACGAAATTAAAAGAATAATTAACTTTTAAATGTGTATACCCAATATTCTTGAATCGTAAGCATAGATTTAAAATAATGTATATAAAATAGTTTATTAGTTCGTCTGTAATGTTTTGAAGGAAACTGAAAATTATCCTAATTTTTTTACGACAGGGATGTATTATTTCATATATATAATATGCTAAGTTATCACAGACGGTTTTTATATAATTAGAAAAGAAATGGAAAGATATTCGTGAAATTTAGAAATGTTAGAAGTAAATCAATATTCAAGCGATCTTGTAATGGGCAGTTGGGAAGAAAGGAAATAACACGAATACCGCCCCCCCAAACTACAAGCCTCAAGCTCCCATCCCACACATACACATATTAGGCCTCTTCACTCGCTAGATGAAAATGGCTTCATCTAGCCACCACTCACGCATCCATTAGAGTTCATTCTCTGCATGGCAGTAATAAAAGTCACGTCCCGTATAATAATTACCTGGGTGAGTTTTCATGTATCATCGAGGTAGCGCCACCATCCCATTCCATCTGGTGGCGCAGCTACGCCAAAAAGGTACATTTTAATTAATGCAAACATATGGTAGCGCCAGCATAGTAGTGTCGTGTAGAGGCCCTTTCGCATATACTGCACTTGCCTGTCTGTCCTGTGCTTCGTGGGTCGCGTTAGTTCCCGGTGAAGTGTAAAATAATTCTTTACATTTAGGAAAAACAAAGAACAGTTATAAACAGTAGTTTTATTAAGGGCATTTTTTTCCTCTAAATTGTCCGCAAAGAATCAATAATTTCCTGCCCTTTCCATTTATGTTTATTAAAACCTAACCTTATTTTATGACGAAGAACTAAACACTAATTGTCCATCAAAGGGTATTTAGTTTTCCTATTTAAGCCCTTTTATAAATATTATGACATGTACAACTATTATTATTATTAATGATGAATTAAGTCATCTTACTTCATTACGGATCTTGTATTTTGGAAATTAGCAATCATTTATAATTCGAAGCTCAATTATTACCATAATAAAGAGAATGGCCCAACTTTTTAAGTGTAATCGAGTGAATCTCACTGTAGATATTCTCATATTATATTCCTTTTAACACCATTACATAATAGTTTATGAGTCTATTTTCTCTTATTTCGGTACATTTTCTTAAAATTAACTTCCATACAACTTGTAAATCTGTTAGAAAGGAAATTTACTGTGAGATTTTGTTTATAGTTCTAGCATGATTATCTCACTCTTACTCAAAATTGATAAAAGATAGTTCATATAACATTAAAAAATACATACCAGAAATCAATGGCTTAGATGGTGTGATTTCATTATAAAAGGGATTCAGGAGCAATTAATGTGATTCCAAGTAATCAAAAGTGAGTTCTCGTTAACGAATATTCTGAGAGCAAATTTTTGTCTTTATTCCATTTGAGTTAAATTGAATTTTACATCACACTACTTATCTAAACATTTATAAAACAGTCAAATGGGTAGCGTAAGGAAGAATCATTAACTTATGAAAGTGAATTTTTAGTGTTTCGATTCTTAAGTGCAATCATGTGAGGCACTCGGGAAACTTGCTTTCTCAAACGCCATTTCTTCTCTGCTGATTCTGGTGAAACACACCTAGTAACGGATCACTGAAGAAGCTAAACTGATGTTCACTCTAATTGATAAAATTGAGAAAGCAAGTAATTCAAGTGTTTAAATCTAGATGACTTTTCACAATGTAAGAATGAAAAACATTCCACTTGAACACCACAAATGGAGCAAGACTTATTAATCGGAAGCTTCCCTCGCTAATCTTGAAGCAAATATAGCAAAAACTATATATATATATAGGTATATATATATATATATATATATATATATATTTATATATATTATTAAAGTCCAGGTTGTATTTCTAGTTTACCAATGTTATTTTAGCGCGTTCTAACTGTCGAATGCAGTTTTTTTTATATATATGAAGAAGAACCATTTTATTTCGTCTTATTTAAAATATTGCAGATTTTTTACCGATTTTGGCCGTCAGCTTTCGCCTTTTTTCAGGCATCTTCAGACGGAAGTTTTGGTTATTGTTGCGGCGGTATTGATGGAAAGCTTCTATTCTCGTTGCCTCCTTTAGTGGCCAAGTAATTGTTTGGTGAGCAGCAAAGAATGAATTTTGTCTTAAGCTTCTTAAGATGTATGGAGGTAGAATTTAGCGGTAGATAAATTGTATTGTATATAGTCAAATTTTGGTATGATCAACCGAAAACTATTACTTCGTTGGTGTGAAGAATCATCTGCAAAGTCTGCTTAATTGTCAGTGAAATCATAATACCCATGTTTGTACATGTTTCTCTTTCGATTCTTGATTCTTTCATTTTTAATCATTTGCTGTCATGTCATATTAAAGAGAGAATGAGAGAGAGGCAGGGAGATTTAAAAGATTACCTCAGTTCTTCTTATTTTCCTGAAATTAATGGTTGTTTTCAAAACCCTTTGTATTAAATCTATAAATCATTTATCCTCGTTCTATCCTAAACGTTGAGAAATGGGAGGATAATCCACTAATTAATAGAACTACTAAATTTGCAATCGGTTTTTGTCACGATACGAAACAAATCGTTCCGGCGTTCCAACCTCCGAACCGTAAATTTGACCAGCCAGGCAAGAAGCAAATTATAACCAACTCTTGTATCACTAATCCACCTTAAAATCCACAGTCCACCGGGAATTTATCGAGGGATTCAGAGTGGTCCAAAAGGACTGTCACTACAGAAAACTGGATTTGTGATGATAAAATGGGAAGGGGATTTTGGAGAGGGAGTGGAAATTTATTGCAGACGAGTCTTGGAGATTTACTAAACCTCACCTCCGGATTCTGGTGTAAAAGTCTCTGGCGCTGTTTAAAAAAACCCCCGCATTTTTTCCATAATACTCCATTAATGAGAATTAGAAAAGTGATTTATAGTTTTTTGGATGTAGGTTTAGAAGATTAGGATGAGCGAACCCGCTGTGTGGAGTCCACATAGGTAAGCAAACAACATGGTCTTTTTGGACTTTGGGATTTCAAGGTTGATAAATATACGCACGCTATGTTGTCCCTAGCCTAGTACTTTTTCATGGTCAGTTGATAAAATTAGCTAAGTATATTATTTTAACTTAAATTATTAAAACAAGTTGACTAGTTTCAAATAAGTATCCCCAAAGTTTCATAATAAGGACCACTTGTCTTTTATACCTACAAGTTTCCAAATCCTTCCAAAGGCATCATCATTTGTTGAAGATTACGTTTCCCTTAATTGTTATAATTATTCGCTACTCTTTTAAATTCATTTTATTTTGCTTTTGGCCCTCATTTTATATTTGTTAAATGAACTCTGTTTAGTTGGATAACACATTTTTCCTGGTATTTCTCATTAAAAAATGGAAAGAAAACACTAGAAGGTTTTACTTCTCCCACCTTTGTTTTTGATTGTCATCTGGGATGACCCTTCTGTCCACAACACAACTTCCCTGCACTGGACTTGTAATCGAGGCCTAAGACTTGTTATCATAGCGTTCGGCATGTAAATTTAGTTTTGTATACTAGATCTAAAAGAAAAGATGATCTAAGCTTGTTTTCTTCCTCCTATTTCATGATGGGAGCAAAAAACTGGACTTATCCCTTGAAACTATTAAAAATGCCATTTCGTTGACATGCATATGATGATTTTCTGGGAAGTACCTCCAGATCCTAAGATATCCTTAGTTTATAAAACAGTAATTTTTCTAAAGATTCGTTCATAGAAATGGTGCGTAGATTTATCTGGTTTGACGGTAGCAATACAATTAAGTTGGTGTAAATCTAACTTGATATATCAAGTTTACAAATAATTATTTGTATAATCCATTTTGATTCCTTTGACTTAACTTCTTAATTCATGTTGAAATGAAAAAAGATGTGATATCTGGTGCGATACTTCTCTGTAGGCTGTTGCTTTTTTCATCTGAAGGTGAGGGGGGCAGAATTCACTGATATATTTTTTCATTTAAAACAAGAATTGATCAGTTTATTTGGCAAGAAAAGCAACATTTGCAGCTTTATTCCTTTAGACGATTTTTTTATATATAAAATGCCTTTAGCTATTAAATAGAATCTTTGAAAATGTGTACGCGAGTTTTATCTTCTAACTCAGGAACGTTTTCTCTCCCTTTCCATTATGAAGGAACATTTTTATTTTATTCAGGACAGCTAAACACTTGTTCTATTTCTGCTGCGTTCTTGGTTGAGGGAAGGGTGGGGAAATGGAATTTCCTTTCTTATCTGGAAGACAAACAACCATTTTTTTTGTTCCTTTGTGTCACCAAGTATAAAGGCACATTTGCTTTAAATACAAAGAGAAGATAAATACATAATAAATCCTACATAATAAATCCTATATTTACTTAAAGGCTACAATTCGGCTAAAGAGAATGAATAAAAAAAAGAATCTATTTATGATCGTGAGATGGACGGTCTAGGCGCGCAATGCAAACTATGGCTTTGTCTTTTTCACATAAATTCTTTGTCACTAAATGCATGCAGAGAGTTAATGAGACTTTGTTTGCATGGAAACATTACGTATAGATTATAACCAGATCTGTTAGAGAAGCAGTGGTACGAAGTATTAAGTCTTGCATTTCTCCCCGATCTTTGTTTTGTGATTCCTAGTGAAATAATTAAGAGCGGCTATACAAACTTTCGTTGTATTCTTATAACCTTTCTTTGTTTTCTCTCTAGTATGTACTTAACAAAGGTATTAGCTTGGGAATGCCCTGGTTCCTAGTTGATGAAAAAAATGAGAGTTAATTCAAAGCAAAGGAGAGGAGTAATTTATTCTAGGGCAATTTCGTGGTAGCGTCTTATGCGATGAGAAAAATGGTGGTGTTTCCTTAGGTAGGTTAAGGCAAGGTATGATGCCACATTTTCTCTTTTGTGTAATTCTTGCAATGCACCGTCCACATATTTCCACATCCCCTAACTTTACCATTTCGCGTTCCATCTACCTTCCAGTAACTTTGTTTCGGAGATGTTCCCGTTTTTTATTGCTATGTTTTTTATATTTTTAACCACTGTTGGATCTTCCTCTACGAGTCATCAGATTTTATCATCTTATGCCCTTACATTGATTTTTATCATAGTTTTATTACTTTATATTTTCTCTTTGGTCTCTTCCATTTATTCCAGCTGGGTTCAAAGTGGCTCGATCAGTATATCGTGATCCGGGACAACTGAATGCGACCTCGTTGTTCTAACCAACGGACTAGATTGACATGTATACTAACTTCACATAAAAACCTAACCTAAATTAATATACCTTAAAATAAGCTACCTTAACTTATCCAGACCAACCTAACCTAACCTAACCTAACTTAATTTAACTTAACCTAACCTAACAACTACTCTATTGATATAGAAGCAAAACAGTTATAAAATTTAGCCTTTTCTTTTTTCATTTATTTACTAAGATCCAACAACGCGTAAATCTGGAGCCCGTAAGGGGCCCTGCTTCATTGTGAAAGAAGAAGAGGTATTTTCTGGAGAGTTGCGTACACCTTTGCTCCTACGGCTTGAAGTATCTACTCAAACTTTAATACCAGTGATCAGCAAAGGGATGGATGATATAGCAGCGTTATAATAACCCCGCTACAGTTTGAACCTGGAGGAACGGCACGCGCTCTGCCCCATTGACTGCTTTAGTGTTGACTTTCTTTACTTTCTCATTATTATTAGCACCCATTTGATGATTGCTTACAAGGGTAGAAGTCGCAGGATTTATCTCTGTTACAGTTTTAACTAACCAACGGATTAGTTGTGCTCAAATCGCGAACAACCCCCCCCCCGCCTCCCACCCCCTCATTCATAAAGATCTATTCGTTAATTTAGTTAAGCTGGGTTTACTCTTTACTCTTTGTAACGTTCGGTGCTGCACCAGTCTGGCATGGTTGCTGCCTATCCTTTTGAAAGAGCTTCTGTTCACACTCAAAATTTTCGTATCCAAATTTTCGGAGTGGGTAGAGCCATTTGAACATAATATTTTTTAGTCACCCTATCACTTTATTTTAATGGGTTCTTTTTCATAATTTTGTAACGGTATTGATACTTTCGGATTGTCACCCGAACTTCTATTGTATTCTTTCGGATAAAACTATTCGGAATAATTTTAGTGTTAGAAGATAAAACTATTTTCACTGGGAAAGCTTTTACTCTATTTTTTAAGAATATGTGTCCTCTATAATTTTGTGGTTTCTCAAATTGAAAATAAAATCATTTGTTTTCCTTTTCATTTGTATACACATATTCTAATAACTTTTGTGGATTCTAATTTCTAATTGTCTATTCGCAATTTATTAAATTTTATCTAAGATATAAAAGGTAGATAATGAATGTCAAGTAAATTTCTAGCCATTTTGAAATATTAAATCCTTTATCTTGTTGCATAAAGAGACTGTGATACAAATATACTCTTATTAGCTTTATAGCACAAAATTTGATATTACATAAAACTATCCCTTGCGTTATAGAATACTCACTTGCAATGCATTTTAACTCTTCTTTTCTCTTCGAAATCTTTATTTTGTAACAACTCAAACTAATGTTACTATTTTTTCTTTCACTCACAAATGGTTTACAATCGTAGCAAATAATTATAAAGATTAACAGATAAAAGGAGACTATGCTGTAATTAATCACACATACTGAGTATTTTAAGTAAAAGAAATCGAAAAGAGTAGCATTGTTGTAAAAACGAAAGCAGTTAAAGAGAAACAACTGTATGATAGCCCTTGAACAACCTAAAAAAAGAAAAACGAGATAAAGAATGCAAAGGGTCTTTTCTGCTTGGCGAAAATATGATCATTGCTTATTTAATGGCCGCAATTTAATCCTAGTTTGCAAAAATAAAGGCGACAATGTAAACGAGGGTATTTTTCAGGTAATGAGACTCGTTCTTTTCTTATAGTCTAAAGATAACTATCAAGGTATATGTGTAAAATGTGGTTAGATATTTTTAAAAGATAAGGAAAATAAAGAGAATGTACTTCCTAAAAATGATATTATTTAATGTAATTTTTAAAAGAAAAGTTCTAAAAATTATGCATCATTAGTGCAGGAATGTCAAAATAAAAAGAATATCTAAATAGTTGTTATATTTCCCCATATTCGCCTAATTTACTTTAGATTTCTGGTCAGTTCTGATGGATGGAGAGTTTCGCTTGATTTTAATATATTAGAAAGGTCGATTCCTTCAGATTTAGCATATATGGCATTCAGTCCATTAATGATTCGCAGCCGGGAAGAAAGTAGTATTAATTAATCGTGGCATAAACATGAAAAGATTGGAAAGGGACGAAATATTGTTTTAAACATAAGAATAATGGGTCAAATGATTTGAAAAGTCCGGGGTTGAGAAATTTAGGGAGCCGAGTACTCTTCCTTTGTTCTTGACTCGTGACTCCAATCTCAGGAGGAGTAGAGATTGGCTACCCATTGCGCGGCGAACCTAAATCCTGAACCATTTTAATTATGCCTAACGACAAATACGATATACATAATCTAGGCTTTTCGGAATTGATTGGCGATATAAAATACGCACATCAATTGTAATTATTATTCAGCTAATAGAGAAGAGTGTGTAAGAATCAATGCAAAAAAATGATTAAAGGAAAATACATGATTTTTGCTCGTAGGAACGACCTTACATGGGTCAATTGGAAGAAACAGGGCCATACTCTCAATTGCAAAATTAGTCTACTCAAAAGTGAAAACAGCTATTGAACACAGGATTAAAAAAAGAAGTATTGAACTTCAAACTAGGAACTAGTACTAAAAAAAGTACAGCTGATGTTTGTAATAAATGCACAAGTACTGGAACTTGCTGCTTGGAAGATTCATCAGCAAGTTCAGAAGACTTTCCAATTTTATTTTGTATATCTATATTGTTTATTTATAGATTTTCGTATAAATTTGAAGCCTTTTTATAAATACAGTTAAATATAGACATTTTTGGCACTAACAGTTTTGAAAGTAAATTCAGAGAGAAAGCGATACAATAATAGTAAAAATGGGGTATGATGAAAGAGAAGAACTGTCATAATAAAATAGGAGGATTAATTATAAAGTAAGAATATTGGCATTTTGAGTAGAGAAGCATTAAAATCATGATAGGAGGAATAATGCTTCTAAAGTCACAAATAATGAAATAGAGTAAGAGAAGGATAAAAAATGCTATAAGTTTATATTAAGTCAATTGACAAAATAAAATAGAGAGGTTGCCTCATGAGAGTAAAAGAATCAGCACCATAATAATAGTAGCATGATAAGAGAAATTTCAAAAAAATTGAAAAAGAACCCTTATCTAATGACATCATATCGGAGCGGTTGGTTAAGTAAACACGCTCAGAATTTATATTTTTGAGGAGGTCTACATAATTCTTCTTGGTTGCCTCAATCAAAAAACTTGCAGCTCACTTGATGTGAGAACTTTCTTGAAGATTCATGTGAAGTCTGGCACTTGCAATGGAACAAGCAAGATTGTGTGCGAATGACAATAATCCGCCTCTCAAAAGTGCGAGAATGAATAGGCCATGAATGGCATGAGGTTGCCTGATTTTGCTATCATGAGGTTGAAAGTGGTGGCTGGCTGCGCCAAAGTCAATTAATCCAATTATGAACAATCACCAAACAGTCGGTAAGAAAAAATCGAGAAAACAATCGTTTAAATCTTTTCTTCTTAACATAATGCAAGGATAAAGCATTTATAACGCAAATACCCATACAATTTATCAGAAAGTGACCCATCTCACAATGCTAAAGAAAATAAATAAGTGATCTATAGATTTCTTTCCAAGATCGGGCTCCTATCCCTAAATCTCATCAACTTATCCTAGTCTGAGTATCAAATGCACCTCAAAATTTAGCGAAGTCCGGCAATAACCCTTTGACCTATTTTGTACGCAAGAAGACAGATAATCAAACATACAATGTGATCACATGTACCTTTGGTGAAAGTTTTGGCAAAGGAAAATTATCCTTTTTAAATAATATAAACCCCTAAGTGCCATTTTCGACTTAGAAGCTTAATTACCTAACCAAAATGTGTCACCGAATGAAGGTTATCATTCACTAATGAAAGAATAAGGTAGAAAACAATAAAGTAAATAACAAAAGAATACCCCGGTAGTAGATAAAATAACGAAGAGATTCCAATGCCTCACTTTTAGAATCCTTAATAGTGAGACTTAGGGAGCTCTAACTAGCCCAGTCAAGGAGACATATCTTTCTAAAAACAACAAATGCTTAAGTAGAAAATAACGTCTTTACCCTTTCTGATTTGCTACTCTGCCTCTCTCTTCCTCACTTTCAGATTCTTTACCTCTCAATGCTTCAAACTTTAAAATCCATCCGGAAGACGAGGACCTCTTATAAATATGAATGCCCCATTTCTCAAATCAAACACAATGAAAGGAATTCTAGCAATATAAAATGGAAATGTTTCATAAAGGAAGAATTATTTCAGATGTGGCAAAGTGTATATGAAAGTAGTAGTGAACATTCTTCTTCTATACTTTTTATTTTGATGAAATCCTGCTCAGAAAATAAAGATGAAGTAGTGAAAATCTGTAAAAGGTGAATACGCCGATTAATCTAAAGATGCGAAAGTGCATTCACACTCAAAGACATGTAAATCTCTAAAATTTAACTATCCTTCATAATGAAGGAAGGTCCCCATCCACCCTCCCAATTTGTAGGACAGGAATCCCAAGTTTTGTACGAAATAAAAAACACTGTTTTTAAGCGTTGTAAGCAACTCAGAGATTTTAATTCTTTCTATGTGCCAAGGAATGGAAATCTGTATCTTCAACTTAATTAAGTGTGAAATGAAGCCATTATAATACCAATATATTAAAAAAATGTTTCCCTTCCTATCGCTCTTTTTTGTACACATTGGGTAAACAAAATCATCTTCCGATATGGTCGCTAAAGAATTTGCTCACCAATAAGTTTATTTAGACTCTGACCTCAATAGATTTTGATAAATGGTATTTTGTATTGTATTAGGTGGAGATGTGAAGAAAGGAAAAATTCGTGTTTTTTTTTCTCATTTTAAAGATTTTTACGGCAAAATTGAAAGATCAAAATGTACTTTGGCATTGGGCAAGCCATTCCGTGAAGAAAATGTACGATCTTAATAACCAAGCGCTCTATAAAAGAATAATAATAATCCCCACGAGCCGTGGTTAGGCAAAAATGTTCAGCCTTCCCTAAGTGGGAGAGATCAGCCCGTGTGTTATCCTCTATGACTAGGCATGCATATATTTTAAGTGAAGCGACGCAATGGATACAGGAAGAGCAGTTTTCTTCCATTCACTTGTATCCGCAGTCAGTCGCGAACTGCCAAACTCGTACGCCACGTCATGAAATTTTTGTTCGCTATCTCCCTCAACGGAGCTCTAAGACAGTAAAGAAACTTCACTAACTCTTACGTAATTGCTAAACTCTATCAGACGGAGATAACTTTTGAAAATATCCGAAATTCTAAACTGAATTCAGAGTCTAATCACGTAGCATAAATATTAGTCTGAGAGAAATCTAAAAGAAAACGTGCTGTCTTAAACCAAACGCTTTGTAATCCGCATAGTATAAGTTTGTTATAAGAGTTTGACACGTTATCAATAAGGCAAAGCTTCTCCTAATATTCTTTGTACAAACTGAAGTTTTGAAGTTCTTTTACATCTTAAATGCAATCAAGCTATAATAGTATTGCTACTTCTTTTTACACTCTGCAACTTCGCATCCTGAATCCACCTGATTTCACTTCACTCAGATCGGACCGTAACTTTCTCATTAATAAATTAAGCTGCAAGTTAATATCCAGAAGAAGATACAGCTGTTGTTTCCTAAAGTGATACACTTCATCTAATGAGAAAATGAAGTTGAAACAATAAAAAGAATAGAAATCGACCACAGATAAAATGCTAGGATTGACATTCACCCTTAAATTCTAGATTGAATACTCTATTTCCAAATTTACAGAAAAAGTTGTACATGGATTTTCTATTCAGAAGTGAGAGCTGTCTCCTTCTTTCAAGATTCTAATAAAAAAGAAAAAAAATATAAAAATAGATATTACAAATTCAGTCGAGCACTGGAGTAAATTTATGTAAAATAAAAAGGAACACTAAAATCAGTGTCTCTCAAAAAGTAATTTTCTCGGCATTATCAAATGAAAGGGGATTATATTAAGAATTAAAACGATCAATGAGTCAGAAAGATAAAAACAGAAGTAATATTAAATTATCGATATCATAAACATTAGCCTGCTTCAATCCACTACTGAGAAAGGTCCTAAACAATAAAAAATAGAAAAATAAATATAGGAAATATATAATATTATATAAATGACATTAATCTTATCAATTTTATTTTCAATTTTATTCCATGGTAAGGAAAGTTAGAATACGAACCAATAAATAGATAAGAGTAGTGTAGACGATCATTTTATTTTGTTATATACAACAAAGAAGGGAAAGCTAACGAGATTAGGGTGAGTTTCCGTATGAAAATGAAAATATTCAATATTTTTATGATTAATTTTCTTTTATTATTATTTGTGCATAGCATGAGTAGTCAAGTGTTGTAGGATCTTTTGAAGAATAGCGGTCACACATGACCCTTTTTAATAACTGAGGTCCTATGTTTAGCCTTTTTAAGAATAAAAGCCACAGTTTAGAGTCCATGAAGATTATGAAAAATATAAGGTTAAATAAATAATAAGGATTAATTTTTAATTAATGCTTTATTAAGTAAATCATATTAAAAATTACACAAGAAAATACTTTATGTGAGGGAATAAGCATGTGATGTGAAAAATAACGTTGCTTTTAAGCATTGCCTCCACGTGATGGACCTCGTTGCCGCGTAGAAGCATTTTTTCCAAACTTAAAAGTGTGAGAAACAACAGGAGTGGGCTGATGAATGCAGCCCTTATCAACCCGGGTATTTACTCAAGGAGTCTCCCCCACGTCCTTTCCCCTTTCCAGCCAGGCAGGGATTCGCCTGAGACAAACGCCAGCCGTGCCGACGATAGTCCCCCCCTCCGTTTCCTTCTATGGGGTAAGCTCCCTCACTCTAGGCGTGCATATTTACTCGTGTCGCCAGAAACCGTGAAGATTGTGCGAGAAAAGCTAACGTGGAACAGACTATCTTACTCCTCCTCGATTCGGGTTGTCGTACGCCGAAGTCAAGAACTTTGCAGGATAAAATCGAATATCCCTCCTGGATAAAACAAATATCCACCCTGGATTAGTCAAGAATCCTCTCCCTGTAAGAATACCCCTCTGACTCCATGCAACGTCTCCATCTCCAAAGAAGATCCCAAGTCTTGTCTCAAAAGGCTTCTTTGAAGATTGATCTTCGCGTAATACCCCCTTAATTACGCATAGTCGTCCAAACAACCCGTTTGACGTCTCAGAAGAAACTCATCCTCCATTTTCTTCGAAGGAATTCCACTGGAAGAGTTCACAGCCTCCACTCTCGAAGGCTCGTCCCCCCCTTACGTCACCTCAAAGGAATACTTCAACTACAAGCAATTTGACCCTGACCCCGTCGAATTGACTCAACCTCTATTCCCCACTTCGCAGGACACGACCATCGTCTTCCCCCTCCATTTTGTACAAGGTATTGTAACAAATATTTTAGCTTCCCCAAATTTATAATTGCCGCCTACCGTTCCCCCATTATCATTGTGTGTTTACTAATTCCCCGTGTAAAGCTCCATTTAATTCCATCTAGCCAACCCATTTTATTGCATTTTAAATACCTAATCTTATTACTTGCCCTTTAACCACTGTAACTATTTGTCTTATTATATGTATTTTAATGTTGTACCATTTAACCTAAATTATTAATATTTATTAAAGTCTATTTTTGTTGACTCCCTTATTTTCAACTTTTGAGCTCATCATAACCGTGTAATAGCTTTGTAACCAAGTAAGATTTTAAACACTCAGCCAATAAAGAGAATCAAAGTAGCTCTATTGGACTAGCTTTCCCTTACGATAATCTGATCTCGTAATCGGACCCAGCTGACCAAAGGTATTATAAGGAAACCCCGCGTACTCTAAAATCGAATATAATAGATATATGTATGGTATATAAAAACCTATACCACGACACTTTAGTAATACGATAGATAAATCAACATGAAAGTTTAGACGAATATTGTTTTGAAATTTCCAAACAAAAGTAATAAAATCAATTTTCCTGTCGCCGTTCACGATACCTAAATTCCTGTAAATAGGGGTTTAAGAATTCTCCTTTGCATCTATACATCATTTTATTTAAGGTTTATGTTTGTTCCAATAGGATTCCACATGCTGAGTGTGAACACCTATTTTATTATCAACAAAATGTAACGAATAATTTACAATTTGATGAAGGTATCCTAGGTCACTGATTTTTTGATATGCCTTCCATTCACGAGTGCATAATCGAGCCTTGCCTAAATACCTTTTTACTTATTAGTAAAAGAGCACCAGCATCAGATTATTGAACTATTTCCATATATTCTAATAATATTTTGGTTAATTTTTCTACAATTCCAAAGGTCCAAATTTTGGAATGGGGAGATCTTCCTCTGTAATGTTTGGGTTTGTGCGAAAAGCATGACTCGTCTACCCTTTACCTAATTCCAGGCCCACCTAGTTAAACGGGGCGAAAGTAATTATAAATCTACCGTAGTTTTTAAAGATATTTAATAAGTTAGTTCCACTTGTTTCACCAAAATCATCACACCAATAGAAAATAGCTCCAACTCATTTATGAAGGGTGAGTTAGAATTCTAAAAGAAGGATTTTTATAATTGACACGGCTGATTTGACTCGTAAATATGATTTGATCCATGCTTGCGTTAAGGGCTGATCACTAGTGAATAACTTCATAATAAAGAGTGAAGTCAAAGGAAACATGCCAAAGTTTTTTCGACGGGTCACTCACTATTAACGGTGCTACTTTGAGTTTGGGTGAAATTTTACAACGGGTGTTTTTTTTCATTATGGAAATACGCATGACTGTAACAGGAAAGTGTACGTTTTAACAATAGGGGGTCCTATCTTTATCTTTTTGAAGAATAACGGACCCTTGTTCATGCGGGACCACTTATTCTTCCAAAAATCAGTTTTTCATTTAAGTCAAGTAGGAATAAAATGAAAAAATATTTATCATTTCATTTAACTTAGGAAATTCGATTGAGGGAAATGCTCATACACCATTCATCTGTGTTCATTTTATTCATCTATGGACGCAGCCATATAGTTTTGTCGATGCAAAATTGCGTAATCCAACGTGAAATGTCTAGTTATTAAGGATCGCAGAGTCGAACCCACTTGCGTCATTTGTCGGTTAACCATCTATCTGTTTTTAAAAAAAGTATTAAAGAAGAAATTCGAAATGATCGACAAAGGAATCTAAAGCAGAGGGATCGCAAAAGATGACCTATGATAGCAAACATTTCTGTACCTCATGTCGGAGATTGCCGGTCGTCTTTGAGCATAAACACATGAAACATCTGAATATTTGAAAATATGGACATGAGTGACGATTGTAATGGAGTTAGATAAAATGGACTTTGATACAAGTAACTACAGTCAATACAAAAATAGTGCTTAGTAAAGAATATAGTTAGAATTGCCAACCTTTCAAAACGGAATATTTAAGATTAACCATCTGAATCTTCCCAGATCCAGCATTTGGACGTGAATTAAGCAGCATCGCTTCTTCTATTTTTGTATTCCTTATTTTCTCACAGGTGGGGAACATATACCTATTTTATAATGCTTCGGTTCTTTATATAAACTTGATTCTAGAGGTAAATTTAAAGACCTCCCAGCACCAACATTTATAATTGACTGCTTTCCTTGTAATTTCTCCTCTTTGCTTTTTTTCATTATCTATCTTTTATAGTAATTTGGCATAACTTGGCTTTCAAAATGGGTGAAAGAGAGTGGGTATTGACGTGTCCGATATTTTTTTATTATATGAAAGGACGACAAATGGAATATGATTATTGGTGAGAATTTTCATCTAAGGAAAATGATTACAGTTTTAAGAGAAACGAGTACGGTTATATAAAAGTGTAACTACCGAAGCCTTGAGGAACGCCTAACAACTCTCGAACTTTTACGAAATTAAACTTTGACTAATTATCAGATAACACGACTACAATGATGTGGGCCGTGATATACGGTTGCATTGTACTTGCTGAGAGACGTTCCTGGTCTACGATAAGAGAATACCTCGCCAACAGAATTAATCGAATTTTGACGCTTCCCATCCTTAATATTTTCTATTGGATAATATAATTTAATCTGCGAGAATTGCGCAGGCATGTGAGAGCTGAAGAAGAAAGCATTTGTAGAGATCAGTCTGATTATCTCTAGTTAATGAGCGAGAATTTAGACACTACCTAATACCAATCAACCAAAGTAAACTTTGTTCGTAAGATTCAAATAAACTTCGCTGAGGGAGCCAACTTCCCCATAACATCTCAATTTCTAGCCCCGAGCAACTCATTTCATCTAATTTTCCCCTCTTACGCAGCCCTCGTTCCATCGTTTCTCCCTCTTAATCCCGCCAATTGTTTCTTGCGCACAGAAGCTCTAAAGTAAAACCGTACATACATTTGAATTTTCGAAGCCAAATTAGGTAGGTCTCTGAGGAACCTCGAGCTCCTGCCTCTTTGCTGGCGTTGTTATCTTGAGATCATCTTCTTCCCTGGTAAGAGGCGGGAAACTTCACTGCGGTCAAATTGCCCAGATCGATCGGTGAAGCGCTTTGAGCTGCAAGGCTTCTATGCCTCGTTTATAAAAGCAAGAGAAGTAGAGGAAAGACAAGTTATTGGCCAAAACAGTGACCAAAGTAGTTATTATGACTTATGTGGAATGGTAACAATAACAAAAGGGGTGGGTTCGATTAATAACTGGTCTCTAAGATTCCAGTCATCTATTTGTGCAATTTTCGGATTTTGCCTTCACCTAGGTAAAAATATATGCTCATTTTACCACTTATTCACCTTGATGAGTATATTGGCCCTCTTTCAACTTGGAATCACTCTTTCGGATATTTCTTCTGGTCAGAATATGCCTTGGATTTTTTTAACATCTGTCCATTGAGTTAATCTTAATGATCCTGTATAAGATTCAGTTATCACAAATAGCGATCGTCTTCAGAAATGGTCGCTGGGATTGTGACAGAGATGTTTTTCCTCGACAAAGAAAAAAATATTAAGCACTATCCATTAACTAGACGTAGGTATTAATGGCTTGAAATAAAGAGAAATTGGAAAGGATTGAGAAGGCCAATTTTCCCAATTCCAAACTTGAATTAATATTTGCCTTGAAGTAACATGTTCGACGATATTAATATTCTCTTAGTTTTAAAAATAAATCGAAAGGAATCCCATAACAGAAAATCTAAAAATATCAGATATACCAGGCAATTTTAATCTTAGTAGCGAAGCTTACGCTTCGCTACTAAGATTAAAATTTAAAATGTAAAAAAAAACAGCTTGGTTAAATTTTTAGAAATTTTCTGAACTTCACCAATTACAATGATTTTAAAAAGAAACTCTAAACTAAGTTTCTCCCCTTTCAAAATATCACGTTGCTAAAATATAGTTATATTAGGTATATAAGAATAAATTGTCTGAACTTCATTATTTGTAATTATTTGTGTTTTAAAGAATTTACAAAATTTCGATACTTATATTTATTTCTGAACTTCACCATTTTGCTTTTGATATTATAAAACAATTATTAGAAACAAATTTGATAAAAAAACATAAGTCATTACCAAACTAAGATGAAATTATTATTCAAATACTCAAAAAATCCCTTTCTTAAATTATAGAATTAGTGAAAAAATCCAATACAGATAACTAGGGTTGCTAAGGGCACCTAACTTAATTAACGTGTGCTTCTGTCTATACTAATTAAGTGACAAAATTTTCGTTGCGGACAAAATTTTTAAAATTAATGAAGCGCCACATCAAATGAATTTATTTTTCTCTTAAAATAACCTGCAAAAATTATTTTTCATTATTCGAAGAGTTGGCAACCTCGTTAAATTCAGTCAGAAGAATTTTACTCTTAAAATAGACCGTAGTCTTGAAAATTTAAAACCACACTATTAACTCAGATAAGTTTGAGTGTTATATATATATATATATATATATATATATATATATATATATATGTATATATATGAGGAATTAAACCACATTCTCCGGATGGAAAACTTGTGAGCTTTGATGTAAACTCTTTGTTTACCAAAGTTCCGGTTGACCAAACCATGGGCCTTCTGCGGGAAATCATGCCTAGACTTAATTTGGATCTTCCCATTTCTACAAGTAAATTTATCGATTAAGTTGAATTAGGTCTCTCTGACAATGTATTTCGAGTAAATAATGAGTTTTATAGACAAATATTTGGCCTTAACATGGGAAATAGTTCATCTCCGATATTGGCATGTCTCTTCATGGAATATTTTGAGACTGAACTCCTTCCCAAAATTTATCCCCCTATCTTTATATGGTTAAGGTACATTGACGATGTATTTTCTGTATGGCCTAATGGCCATGATTTTGATACCTTTTTTAATAATTTGAATAATTTGCATGTCTCCATAAAATTTAAATATGAATGGGAATATGATAATAGATTACCCTTTTTAGATGTCCTCATTAATAAAGATCACCATGAATTAAAACTTGACGTGTATAGGAAACCAACCCACTCGAATTCCTATATACATTATTTTTCGTTTCACAATAATACTGTTAAAAAATCGGTAATTTCTAACCTTTTCTTTAGAGCATACAAAATATGTCATCCTTCCTAGTTAGATGAAGAAATTGTCATTATCAGGACCATTTTTTCTAATTTGTATTACCCCGATTGGTTCATATCGTCTACCCATTTTGCAGCTAGGAAAACATTCTATGGTAATAAGCCTTCCCGCACTAACGAATTCAACAAATGTATAACATTGCCATTTAATAATAAATTAAATAGTTTAAAGGACACATTTGGAAAAGCGGGTATTAATCTAGCCTTTAAATATAATAATTCCTTAAACCAATTGATGATTGCCAGGAAACCCAAAGAACATCATAACATAGGAGTATATGCAATAACATGCAACGATTGCCATAAAGTTTATATAGAAAAAAGTGGGAGAAATCTAGACAAGAGATTGTATGAACACAAAAGAGATATTAGAGTGGGCAGCGAAGGCAGTGGGATATTTTGTCATGTTAGAGACAAGAATCATACGATCGATTTCAATGGTAGTAAAATGGTATTTAAATCGGCTAACTATGTTAAGAGAAGAATCGTAGAATCGAGCTTTACATCGTCAGTTCCTAATTTAAATCTATCTGAGGGTCAATTTTCTTTTAATCCTGTAATAAGAAAGCAAATAAATAAATTAGTAAAATGTCAGCCCTTGAATATGTTTAGGCCTGACTCCCCCCCCCCCCCCCAGATTAGCCACAAGTAGGGTATTGGGGATAAAAGAGGGGATATTTCACGACCTGTTATGCTTGTATGCATTTTTTTCTTATATTTTCCTATCCAGAGTCAGTTGAAAAAGGGTGTGAGATACACCGAAACTGTTCTGAATTAAATTGTCTTCGGAGAATGTGGTTTAATTCCTCATCTTTTCTTGCGATATTGCATTAATTTTCATCATATATATATATATATATATATATATATATATATATATATATATATATATATATATATATATATATACACGAGGGGCGGTCAATAAGTTTTGCAATTCGGATATAAAGAAACGAGATATGAGCAAAAGTGTTTTATGTTTTTTCAATATAACTACCCTCGACTTTAATGCACTTGCGCCACTTGTCCATTAGGCCTCGAATTCTTGACAACCAGAAATCTCCCGACTGCTGTTCACTCCACTCCTGGACGGCGAGCTGGACATCTTCCTCGTCCCCAAACCGGCACTCTTGCCTTCCTTGGTCAAAAGTTTTATCACTGCGCGGTGCTCAACCTTCTCCTTTGTTGAAAGATTTGTGACTGACGATCTGCGATCAGCTACTGCTTCTTAAATAGACGAGGCAGGAGCGTTCGGCTGCATGTCCTGACTTGTCATAACTTGTCCTTACACCCCCACAAACAGCCATCCCCCTTCCTCTGTTTTGCCCGACCGATTCGCATAACCTATAGACCGCCCCTCTTACAAGTGTCAAAACCGAGTGATAGACGCCAAGCCATTGTTCACCAATACCAACAAGAGTTCTTAGAATTTCCACGAAATCACGTTACGCTGTTGCTGCTCACCATTACCTTTACATACATAAAAGGGTGTTCCAATGACTTGGACCGATTTTAAATCTGAGTTAAGTTTAAGCCTCTAATGATATTTTTCTTTTTCTTTCAGACTTAACAACTTTAGTCTTTGACAATTTCAACCATGCAAAGATTAACGATCGATCAATGTGTTAAAGTTATCGAAGCCTATTACGAAATAGACGTTCAAACAGAAACGCATTTCCGGCACTTCGCGATTTTTGGGTTCACCATAATCGACTAACTGAGAGTGCAATTTGGAAAATTGTTCGTAAATTCAAACAACGAGATCAGTGGCAGATATGGAAACCCCATTGCGTGCTCGTTTACACCGTTCAGCTGAAAACATTGCTGCAGTTGCGCGATAATTTGGCCGAAGATCCAGATACCTCTATTCGTCATCGCGCTCAGGAATTGAACCTCTCTACAACAACTTTACATCGAACTTTGACAAAAGATTTGTCTCTACACGCTTACAAAATTCACTTGACGCAAGAACTGAAGACTGCCGACCATTTGAAGCGCCTTACATTCGTCAATTGGGTGCACAAGCAAAGACAAGCCGATGATGATTTTTCGCAAAAAATCATCTTTAGTGATGAAGCTCATTTTCATCTTGGTGGATTCGTTAATAAGCAGAATTGTCGCATTTGGGCTGATAAAAATACCAGAAAGATTGTTGAACAGCCACTGCATCCACAAAAGGTCACTGTTTGGTCTGCATTTTTTGCTAGCGGAATCATTGGGCCGTATTTCTTCGAAAACGATGCCGGAAATTCTGTCACGTTGACAGACGAGCGATACCGTGACATGATAACCAACTTTTTATGGCCTGAATTAAATTATATGGCTGTCGAAGATTTTTTGTTTGAACAGGACGGCGCCACATGCCATACAGCCAATGTAACAATGCCTTTATTGAATGAGAAGTTCCCAGGTCGCATCATCTCTCGAAAAGCGAAGTCAATTGGCCACCACGATCGTGTGACTTGACGCCTTTAGGCTTCTTCCTTTGGGGTCATCTCAAAGGTAAGGTCTATGCCAACAAGCCAACAACAATTTAACAGTTGAAGGATGAGATACTAAGGCATTTTGGTGAGATCTAGGAGCAACTATGCAGAAACGTCTTCAAAAATTTTGACCATCGAGTGGAGGTGTGCTGCCGAAGCCTTGGCGGACATTTAGGTGATATTATTTTTCACACATAATTGCCATGACTCAAATAACATGATCGAATAGTGAAATCAATAAATTTTCACCAATAACACTATTTTATTTACTGTTAACTTCGATCCGTCTGAATAGAACACCCTTTATTTTGCTCATTGGTAATGGATAGCGATTCCTGGATTATTTGATTGAATCTCCCTCGCTCATCAAATTGCGATAAAAATGGTCTCTCTCTATTTTGCAACTCTTCGATACTCACATTTTATCTCCGCAACCAAACACTTGACATTCGAGTGGTTTTGAAGATCGCCGTATATTGATTTATCCTTAGAGCTCTGTGGATGTCCTGAACGGATGTTCTGAACGGATGTCCTAATCAATATTCCTAATCAATATTCCATTAATTCTAAGGCAAGTTTATTATAGCCATACCGAGCTCTCAAAGTAGTTTTGTCTTTATATTAATCGGGTTATTTACTTTCACATATTTTCATTGCTCGATTCTCGCCACTTCCTCTATCAGTCTCTTTTCAACTTCGGAGGAGATGCACTATTTGGTTTGGCTTCATATATTTAAGTAAAAAAAACTAAAAACTAAATTCCTAACCATAAAACTCAGTGACCTCTTAAGTGGGAATCTAAGCGGTTCGAGTTAATCCCTCTCAGGTTACACGAGTAACCTGACCAAGTAAATATATAAATATAATCCTCCCAGAAATTAAAGAGAAGCAGTTTAACATAAGGGTAATTAAATTAAAAGAATCTCATTATTTATTTAGAAATGATATAATATTATTCAATATAATTAATTATTTAATATTAATTAATATTTGACGGTATAACTGGCATACCTTAAATCATTTTCGATGTATCGATAAGCTTTTAATTGTTAAATTTGTACATGGTTCCTCACGGACGAACTACTTTCTCGAATATTGGCAAGAGTGTCGCTGCACTGCCTCCGTCAACAATCTCCAAATAACCTACTGATTAAATGAAGAAGCATCAACAATTCTGAATACCCATAAAGAAATATGAGGTGGAGCACGTCCCGATGATACTTTGATTTATTGTAAAAACTACCCTCCTCACTTTTCACAATTTTACCTGGAGACCAAACAAGTTCGATGAGCTGTACAAAATTCATGAAAAAAACTAAATATTTGAGTAACTTTGGAAAGGTTTAAAAATGTAACAACTTACGGTAGGAGTTTGGTACTGATAGGTATATTCTTGTTGCAGCGATCTCCAAAGGAGATGAAGATGGCTCAGGCGATCAACGTGATTCGAACGGTCGTCTCGGACGACTCAAAATCAACGGCTTTTCGGAAGAGTACCTGGACCGCATCGAACCTAATGGAAACATCCCAGAAAAGGAATGCAGTAAGTCGACTTTTCTTGTTTTTACTCAATCTAATGGGGTCAAGGTATCTAATATATATTTCTGAAAGGAAGTTTGTATGTATATGAATATATATATATATATATATATATATATATATATATATATATATATATATATAGATATAGATATATATATATATATATATATATATATATATATATATATATATATATATATATATATATTATATATATATATATATATATATATATATATATATATATATATATATAACCACTGTGGAGGAGCGTAGTATTTATTATCTCGAGACCAGTTTCGGCATGGAGTTTGTCATGCCAGCCTCAGTCGATTACTAAGAATACATGCAGTCACGCCAAGCGTAAAATATATATATAGTTTCAAAGATCCAATAGGAGTTTCTAATAAGGGAGTGTGAATTTAAGTTCATTAAGGATATCTTTTAATATCAGATCTTTGACGTAGGGACTGCATTTAAATTGCCGATCCGAAAGGTTAAAGTTGCGGATTTCATCTATAAGGGTGGATTCAATGACCTTTCTTTTGCCGAAGTCCTTACACGGGTAGATTATTTTGGCCTATGGAAAGTCTATCCGATTAAATGAAGAAGCATCACCAATTCCGAATACCCATAACAACAAGAGTTGTTATTGTGTGTGAAAAGATTAGAGATTGTGTTTCCCTGTCTAATGGCTCCTCTGTGTTCGTACATTCTCTTATCTAGATTTATTCCTGTTTCGCCTATATAAAATAAACGGCAGTTAATTTCTTGACAGGGGATTAAATCGACTCCTGCTTCGTTGGTTCCTTCTATAGGTTTTGTGGTAGAGAATGATTTTTTAATTTTCGAAGAGTATTTAAAAGTGGTGCGGTTAGGGAAAAGGGTATTATTTAAACCTTTCAGTGATGGAGAAAATAGAAGGGAGTGGTAGTTTCTTTTAGTATCTGGGTTCCTACTTTTAGCCCAATAGAAGTTTGAGTTGGCCTTGGATAAGCATTCATTGATGATACGGAGGGGATATTTTAGTTCTATAAATGTACAGGTGGTAAAAGTAATTTCATCACACAAGAAAAATGGATCACAAATTCTAAAACTTTTCAAAAACATGGACATTACAATGGCTTTTTTAATTTTTATATCATGACAAGAGTAAAAATGGATGTAAGAATTTGAATTAGAGGTTTTACGGTATACAGAGAAGGTAGGTTGGTCATTTACTCTTACAATTTTAACATCGAGGAAAGCTAAACAATTATTATTTTTCAATTCAAATTTGAATTTTATGATAGGGTGTAGGTTATTGAGGTTGTTTAAGAAATTGTCAAAGGATTTCAGTTGATTTAAAGGCTACATCGATATAATGTCATCAACATATCTGTACCATACAAAATTTGTGGATGGGGTCACAGAGGGGAGTAGAGACATTTCAAAATATTCCATAAAAAGATTGCACAGAATGGGTGACAAAGGATTTCCCCTACTAAGCCTATGTTTTTGCGGAGGAAATCCATATCATATATATATATATATATATATATATATATATATATATATATATATATATATATATATTTATGACCGCTATAGAAGGCCACCTAGAGCGACCTTGAATGCCAACAAAAGTTACCATTGGGGGTAACTTGATCCGGGGAGTAAATGTGGCACCACCTGGTTGTTAGGTTAGGTTTCATTCGAATTTTTACCCTTTCTAGTTTTTTTGGAGGGGGACAAGTAATCGCGGCTATAACATTGCTCGTGGAAAAATTAAAGTTTGCCAGACCAATTATTTTGAGACTACAATGTTTATAAAATGCGATAATACCAATTATCAGCATGCCCGAGACTCGAATAATTTAGATATTAGGTTAAAACTCTCGCCACTTCTGCTTGAGGCGCGTTTTAAATTATGTGGCTGCCACCGGCATACTCACGTTTGCCTGCCCGTCTACCCGCCTACCGCCCCCTCGCTCCCTCGATCTGCCGCACTACTGTAATGTGAAAATAGTTCTCTGTTAATCTTTCATGATACAGTACTCCATTACTCAACATTAAAATAAACCTTATATTTTATACCTACCAACTTTACTTGCGTAATTTAACTCAAGCATGCAATTTGTTCCAGATAATGTTTTACGCCCGGCAAACGCCGGAAATCTTTGCTAGTGGAGTATAAAGTGAGGAAGGAAACAGAGATCGGGAATGGGGGAACTAGAAAGTGAATGAGAAGAATTGCAACAGAAAATCTAAAATGCATCGGCAGGAGTGTCGGTTTCAAGTTAGAGGAAAAGGTTCATACACATAATATATTTAATAAGAATTACAAACAAACAATAAATCATCTAGTGGCACCAACGATGAGGGGTAGAGAAATTTGAATCACCGGTCAGAACCCATTTCCAATTTTTTAAAGACGATATCATTATTCATGAATTTCCCATTCAAGGAGGGTTCGATTACCTGTTCTCAGGCCCTTTTTTTCCTGTGAAGACCTTATGTGTTAGAATTCTTTGAGGATGCGAACATGTCAGGTCCTAGAATTATGAATGGCGAGACAAGCACTTAGGTCACTCTAACAGGCCTCTGTCTTTTCTCTCTCACCCTTGGGCAGGTCTCGAACTTTCGGTTCACAGATGGGTCTAGTAAATCTAGGGTGATTAAAACCCACTTATTTAACCACCTCCTCCCAAAAGGGCGCGTGTAGACTTTACTTGGAGGAAGTGAACGCCTCCCGACTTGTATCTTTGGTGGTATCAAACTAGTTTGAGTCTACATATAATTTATTCTTTTTAGACATCTTACTTTTCCCATTCATTCGCCATAGTTCACTTATTTTCTTGGCCCTTTGCTGATCTCACAGGCTGTTCGCTGACCATCTTTCGTCTATTCACCCCTGCCCAGGGCGGGGATGCGTAGGCATACGAGGTTGCTAATGTACCCCCCCTCCTCTTCGCTCCGGTTTAGGTGGGGGTTATAATATAATACATCTGCCTTTTCCCACCCTTTTCTCCTACCAAAATCCTCCCATTTTATCTTTCCTTATTTATATTTTTACTCCAGTAAAGGGATGTTAGGTGACATTTCTATTCTTGTGCGCACTCCAGCCACAATAGCTGAAGGAGGATCTGCCAGCTATATATCTTTTACACATTTTCCCTTTTTCCATCTTCACCACGCTTTACATTCGAGGAAAATTTCCTCGCTTAATCGAGTCATTTTCTCATTTAACTTAGTTTAGAATTGGAATTAGTTCATTTATCTATCGACTAATTGGCAATGACTAAGTTCAGCGATGAGTTGTCTCAATTTTACCAAAAGTGAGCATTGCAAAACCAGGTTAGAAGGACTTGTGACTAGTAGGAAAGAGCTACCTTGCGAATTGACTTAGACAAGTCCATCGCTAACTTTAATAAATTTCATCACCCATAAATATTTATATAAACCATCAATGAATAGTACTTATAGCAGAAGCAATAGGGTTTTTAAATGGGAAAAAAGGAGATGATTTTGGTGTAAAAAACGGAGAGAACTAGAATAGTAATTAAAAGGCTAAGATTAACAAGACAAGAAAAAACGACTTTCAATGAATGTTGGGGCGAAGAAAGCCTCTTTGCAAACTTCAGAAACTTACACAAAGTCTGTTGTTACTCAAATACACGTTATTGACACCCCCTGAACATCCATTGGTCATGATAATACAGAAAGGCTAAAGATTTACATGTCTAAATCAAATTAACATTTTATTTTTTTTTTGAGACGAAAATTTCCCATACATAGGAGCGAGTAAAAACTTTTTTAGTGCTCATTTCGTATAAGTGCTGCAAGTACCATGTTTTAGGGACTTTCATGAGCCAACCGTTCTTCTTCGATCACTTCTTTATTCATCCTTATTATTTCCAGGTTTTTCTAAATATGTCGATAAATTTTGGCTACACTGTGGTGTTCTTTTCCATGGGGTGTTATTTTTTGGCTTAACGCGTTTTCGATTAAGTGAAAAAGCAAAATAAAATTTTGATTTTTCCAATCTATGAAATGTTTTGGTTCCTTTTGTATAGGAAAGCTATTTTTTTTCAATTCCTGTAAATTGAACAATAGGGGTACAAGTTTTGCTCATTTGAAAAAAGGGCTCCTAATTTATAAACTTTTGAAGAATTGTGGTTACGAAACAGGAAATATAAAATTAAAAGTTTAAAAATTAAAATCAATAATTTATAAGCGAGAAAAATAAAAGATAAGAAATTATATTTTTGTGACAAATGTTTTGGCAATAGCATCACAAAAGTCCTGAAAAAGTTTGCTTGTGTTTTTTTCCAAACGAATTCCTGTAAATAGGAGTGAAAGAAGTATTTTCGACATGCGGCCATTTTTTTTATATTAGCATTGTGTTAATATCAGCAAGACTACACATTTCTTATGGGGGACTGGTTCTTTTTTTTCAGAAATTTAGCGAATGATTCACAGTTTGGGGAAAATATGTTTATGATTTTCATGTATCATTTCCACGCTGCTAATCAATAGTTGATCTTTGCTTAACATCTGTTTGAATTATATCGGTAATAGAGTTGCATCTTCTATTTTTTTAAATGGGTTAATTTAAAAATAGCCCTATTAACATGGGTGGGTCTAATGTAAAAGAATGTAATTTTCATATTAAATTAGGGTGTCGTGGTATGACATTACATTACATCAATACCATATTATATGTAGGGGGGAGGAACCAATAACTTAAAGGCGAGCCGACAAGGAACGGAACGCCACGAGTTTCGACGCGCGAAACAACGAGATAAGAATGCAACGAGGTCAGGTAAAATTTGGGCAATGGCAAAGCTCAAAGTTATTTAAAGAGGTATGTACAAAAATATAATTTTATTTGCATAAAATAAGAAGAGAATTAATGGGCAAATTACATCAGAGAATTAATGGGCAAAATTACATCGGTAAACGAAGGAAGGAATTGTAGTTTTGCATCAGACTCTCAAGTTAAAATTTAATGTATTACATAAAGAGACTATTCAAATGGGGAGGATTAACTCAATTGGGTTGCTGAAGGGGGAGAGGGGTTGGCTTATGGAAGATTCCTGGTGGGACGTAAGGGTAAGGCCCTCACGGATGTCTTCTGCAGGCAATAAACGTGAGGCCAGGGCGCTCGGAGCTTCTAAGCGGGAAGTTAACGTGATGACGGTTCTCCAAAAAGGACGGGGGTGGTAACGTCTGGTCCAGGGAAGAGTATTTCGGCCACCCGAAAACGAGGAGCGAACGATGAGGGCTTCGACAGGAGTTGATGAGTGGAGTCAGAAAAATCGCGTGGTAGCGATCGTCAAATGGAATTACCTCACTGGCTGGGGCTAATTCCAACATACAAATAGTTTAGCCGTCACTTTGCTTTGTTGTTAGCACCTGACTTGGAACTAGGGGAATCTTCTTGGGTCCGGGCGAGACTCCTCAACTCTGTGTATCCCACATGGAAGACGAGCCCTAGAAATATCCGAGGCTCCGCCCCACGGGGTAGGGAAAACAGCGCTACCTTCGAATGGCCTCGAATCTTCACGCCGAGGCGATTCTAACCCGCGCAAAGGTGGTCCGTGGTGGACGCGATTCGAGGCTACCGCTTCTGGAAGGGGGGGGGGGGTGAGGATTACCAATTTAAGCCTAACCAACTTCTAGAATCTTCTCCAGCGCAAGGACATCACTTCCGTGCTGGAAAAGAAATTCCACGTGGAATTCCCCCACATAGGGTATGATTATTAATAGAGTTATCTTCAAATTGCCTCATTTGAACAATTGTAGCCCCAGTTTGGCTATTTGAGGAATAGAGTTCCCAGGTCATTTGACCCTGCTCTTCTTCAAAAGCGTCTAAGCTATGGTTGTTTAAGTATAATAACAAAATGTAAAGTTAAACATGAACATTAAATTTTAGCTGTTTAATATTGTCAAGAATAACCAATTTTAATATATTATTAATCCTATAAAAAATAATTTTTTCTACCACATAAATGAAAGACACACGATATTATATTATGAAATTATTATATTAATCCTATTATGGTATTAAAAAACTTGATTGGTTTGGAACGTAGTGTAGCTTCTCTCTCGCTTTATTTGTTTCATTTATCGAATGAAGTGCGAATTTCCGTCACCCAAACTGTTACACCGAGATAATGGATAAGTCGTAAGGGCGTAACGCCAGTTAATCCAACCCTTGCAATTCAAACCCAATTATCGAGGGAGAATACAGGTAAATTTGATTTCGAGGGGCGTTGCTTCCATACTGCGATTCTGCATCGAAGGCTTTTCCATCTGACCCTCAACTGAATGATATTTGCATCAAATGGGGCCAGCACGGGGAGAGTTGCCCCATTTCACATTGGTACGGTGTAATGGAATTAGTCTCTCTGCGGCGTGGAAACAAATACACAGCGTGTCTTCCTTCTTTTATGCGTGGTAATTAAATTATTCTCTGCTGGATCAGTTCAGCGACGTGTTTTCGGTTTGGGGCCCTTATTTCGCCGAAAGAGTTCAGCCGGGCAACGAAAGGCTAATGGCAAAAAATCACATTTAAGCTTTCCTATCAACCTGAATGTGTTTTAGTCCATCTCACTTGCTGAAACAAGAGCCTAAATCAGAGCTGTTTATCTATGAAAGTCGATTTTACTTGTCCTTCCTTTTATTTGGGGTATTTTTTTCCGAGCGTTAACTCACCATCATTTATTCTAACCCAAGAACAACTTTCGCAGTCCTTAATAGCAAATACACTCCTTTTTCGTATTCTAGTTGCTTCTATCAGAATATATTACTGCCCGTAGAATGGAAATAATCACAAACACGGTTGATTTATAGTCCTAGCAATTCTCCGTACCACACATTATTGCCATAGAGTAGGAAAGAATCAACATATGAATTTGCCCTTTTAAAATATAAGATTGATTAGTTGACCGCTGACTTGAGATATCAGCTTTATTTGCTCTTTTTTTTAGCCGGTTTAGTCAAATAAGCTGAAAAGTGATGGAGCAACCAATGAGAGATCAGAACCATAATTAAAGATGAGAGAAAGCTAGAGTGAGAGAAAGAGGGAAAGAAGACCAAAATATATTTTATTCACGTTAAGAAAAGAGTATATGGAAGAATTTTCTTTGTTAATCTTTATCCTAAATGAATTGTCGAGCGCGTGTTTGCAGCTGTATCAAACTTCTGCTCCTTGGGCTCATATAACTAGAGCCAATAATAAAATCCTTAACGATTTAAGTGATATTTCTCTTTGATTAAATAGAAATGAAACTATTATGTCAAGAAAAACAACCACCATACAACAAAATAATCACTTCGATAAAAGCATAAAACCGTTTGAGAGAAATAGTAAAAATAATAAAAGCTTAGAAATGGAAACAGCACTACGCATTCTTTTTACAAATTACAGTAGGTGACTTCCTAGATCAGCGAAGATAAAATTAGGGAATGACAGGAATACCATAGCCAAATCTAGCGGTAAATAGTGATTGATCCATATAAACATGTGACGGAATCTTTGTTCAGCAGTAGATTATATATATATATATATATATATATATATATATATATATATATATATATATATATATATAAATGTATTCTAGCAGACATACCCGTCGTTGCCAGGGTAAAGTTAGGAAATTAAGTAAGAATTTTTATCCAGGGCATTGCCGGAATAAAAACTCCTGTCGAAAATAAATACACATGATCATTGTTTAAAATTCTTATATTTTGGCACATAAATATCTTTTCTTACTGATTATTATTATTATTTATAGGTTGAAGACAGATTCAGGAGAGATGCACACTCTCTCTATCATATAATATACTTAAAATGAGTAAACATTTCACTGCGCGCGCTCGGCAATTTACACTGACGCGTGACTGATCGATAGTTATGAGCGAACAACTTTGTGGCCACAGAAACAGATCGAGCATCTTATCTTCTATCTATAACTCTATTTTTTAAGAATTTTTTCTAATTTTACTTGAATTGGATTGTCTTTTGTAGGGTAAGAGAGAGGGAAAGAGAATGGATAGATTGGAGAAGAGGGAGAGATATTAAGGATAAGGGGGGAAGAGGAGGAGAGGAGGGGAGATAATTTTTTCTCTTGTTTTTGATCATGTTGTTATTATTATACAGAATAAAATGTAAATGTTTTACCTCCTTAAAATCATTTGTATCCTGGCACCTCCACCCCTCTGAGTAGAAACCTGCTACTTTGCTCTACGAAAGAAGGGTCCCCCACATCTCTCAAGACCAAGACATAACATTTTATATACCCCATTTTCCGATTGGGGGCACTCTTTGTTTCAGTTCTCCGTCACCTTTCGCAGCGGACCTTGTAATTTCTCTTTCTAATGTTTTGGGGAAGTGAGCCAGTTAGATGGATTTAAGTTCGAACTTGCGGTTTTTACTTAGTTCCCACTCACCCCAACATTCATGTTGGATGAATGTATTGAAGCCGTCTTTGGCCCTCTTTGTTCATTATGTTCTGCTTGTCCCCACCACGTCATTCTTTTCGTATTCCTGACGGGGAGATCGAGGTGATTGGGTTCAATTTCAAGAACTTGTCCCTGAAAGTTCAAAATCCACTCAGGAAAAGAGATTTATTCTCTCTTTCATTCTGTCTCTCCTTTTTATATGTACGACTCTGGCCTCTTAATCAGTCCTCGGTGAGTGTATTACCCTTTTTGTTACTCAAGTTTCCTCTCTTCATATTTAATATTTATATACCAAGGCGGAAGTAGATATGAGAAGCAAACTAAATAAAAGTATGAAAAGAATATAGTATTGAAGATTATTCGAAGAAATTAAGTAGTTCCTGTATCCTTTGCCTAATATGAATTGGGAGAAGAAATGAACTCGCGAATAAATGATCAAAGAGCTTCCATTTCGGAGGAGAGGAATAGCTTTCTTTGGGACCGAACCGGCTTAGAAGAACCTAAAGAGGACCGTTTCGGGAATTATTTAAGGTAAAATCTCCATGCCGGAAACTGCACGGGATTAAAGATGACTCCTCCGCCCCCTGTCATAGTGTGTTGTCTTCTCGTTAGCTCCCTTCTTTCTGTATCAGTTATCCCTTCTTCATGTTTCTTAGAGCAAAAATACTTCCGTTGGCTACTTATGTTTTCTTTCTCACCTCATAATTTGGATTTGGAAAAAAATAGGGTGAAATTGGGTGGTGTGATGATTAATTGCAGGGACTTTTAATGGTTGCTTCAAATTTAATCGTCATTGCAGGAAACTGCATTTAACGAAACTACATTTTATTTATTTAATAGGTAAGTAATTTAAAAATGAAGCTTATATTACAAGAAAAAGTAAAAATATCTCTTTCCTGCTATTTCCTCAATTTCGTCCATTTTGCGTCCATCAATTTTCTCTTTTAAGGGAAAGTAATTGAGTCATTTAACCATGAATTGCAAATCATTATAATTTCTTTTAATAACAGGTGTTAATTTGAGGTTTATTTGCAGGGTTAATGTGCGTTAGCCGAATCCAGCCACAATATCGGATATAGTATGACTCTTCAACCAGGGAGTCGAGTATTTTGTGGAGACAAAGTCGATTTAATAATATGAGACTTAGCTGAGCCTATTTCTGAAAATTAAGAAGAAAAAGGAGAGAAAGTTAATGAACACAAAACCAAAAAGCTCAAATAAATATATCCCCCCCCAAAAAAAACAATAGAGACAACCTCCGTCCTTGTTTTTTTTATAATTCACATTATCACCTTTTCTTGATGTGGGAATCTTTTTGGATGTTTTTAATTATTAAAAAAAAACATCAATCGCAAATTCTAAACCCTTTTAAAACATAAACATTGCAACAGCCCTTTTATTTTAAACTTGATATCATGACACGAAAACAAAATAAATGTAGTCCAGTATTGCAGCATATGTCAGGACCAGTAAAGGGATATATGAGAAGAAATTAAAGTATGCATAAAAGAAAATGAAAATTTTGCATATCGAAAAGCAATATATTTAAAAAATATATATTTGCAGCCATTTTTAGTCGCGGGCGACTCTACATCTCAATATGTCGGTCGGACGGTAGGTCTAGCGGTCGGTCGGTCGGTCACCGTTTTGCATTTTTTGGTATTTTTAATAACATTGTAAATTTTCCGCAAATTCTTTCGAAATTAAAAACCCTTATATTGTTTGAAATTTTATTTGGAATTACATACTTTCCAAAGTCTCCCAAGTTTAGCACAGGAATTAATTGGTTTTGGCTATAACATCATAGCTATTTGGTCTATTTTAACAAAATTTAAAAACCTTATGTTGTTTTACATTCTCTTTCTAATCATGTAATTTCCAAGGTCATCCTAAGGTTAGCCAGGTAATTATTTTCTTTTGGCATTTCGGCTGATTCTAAGGAAATTTGAAACCCCTATGTTGTTTTACATTTTATTCCGAGTGATATAATTGACAAAGTCCTCCCAAGGTTAGCCCTGGAAAGATTTTTGTTAACAATAACATAACTATTCGGCTGATTCTAACTAAATTTAAAAGAGTTATGTTATTTTACATTTTTTTTCGAATTATATAATTGCCAAAGTACTCCCAAGGTTAACCCGGGATGTATTTTTTTTTTGGCAATAGCATCATAACTATTCGGCCGATGCTAACGAAATTTGAAGCCTTTATGTTGTTTTACATTCTCTTTGGAATAATATAATTGTTGATGTCCTCCCAATGTTAGCCTGGTAACTATTTTGTTTTGAAAATAACATCATAACTATTTGTCCGATTCTAACGAAATTTGAAACCATTATGTTGTTTTACATTCACTTTCGAATGATATAATTGCCAAAGTCCTTCCAAGGTTAGCCACTGTATTCTTTTGTTTTAGCAATAACATGATAACTAATTTGACGATTCTAACGAAATTTGAATCCCTTATGTTGTTTTACATTTACTTTCGAGCGATCGAATTGCCAAGCTGCTCCCATGGATATTCCTGGAATTATTAAAAGTTTTTTAGGTCGTAAGGTCTTAAATCAGAATAAGAGCGAGCACGCGACATTTTGGTCAGCAGACCTTGTTAATGTTTATACATGCTAAAAGAAAAATAGTCCAGGAATTCATTTACCGTGCCTGATAAATATTACCTCTAAAATAAAATACCAAGCCATTAAATAACCTACTTAATATATTGAGCTCCATGGTTTGTCAAAATATTGCCTACGAAATCATTATCCAGGAAACAAAAGCAACAGAATGTTAACAAAAATAATTTGATATGAAAGAACAATGAACTCATTGCAATGTGTTTCGTGGTATAACAAAGTTTTCTGCTTCCTCTTCTTCTTCTTCTTCCTCTTCTTCTTCTTCTTCATTTTCTTCTTTATCTATTTTTTCTATTTACTTTTCTGTCCTTCTTCTTTTTCAGAATCTTTCGTTCACCTTTTTGTCTTGTTGTTGTCTATTTTTTTATAGTATCCGATACTGCCTAAAGATCATAAAAATGAATAAGTTCGCCTATTTCATACCATCATCTTCTAACTTTATACAAACTTGAACACCCGAATCACATAAATTAAAACTCGATTATCAGTGCCATTAAGAGAACGAGTTCTTTCTTTGTAAGTGCGCCCGTAATTCATTATAATTCCGACTGAGTTCTGACTCTAGTTTTATTTTGCTTCCTTAGCGGATGTAAAAGAAATGGTGTTCTTTAGATGGTCAGGTACTTTTCATTGCAAAAGGCCTTCTCGTCCTGAATACGTATATGCATGGTTTGGTATTCCCAAAAAATTGGAGAGTTTTTTATGGCGCCCCACTGGATTAATACACTCGTGTATACACAAAATGTATACCAGAAAATTTATGGAAAGAATCCTGTATCTCGCTTTTTGAAGTGAGGATTCCGACATTAGATAATTTATGTAGAATGAAAAGGAGAATTCGGTGATAGTTTTGGTAAGTCACGGAGAAAAAAGAACAAGCTGAAGATAATTAAAGAATGTGTAACATGGAAAAAGAGAAATTCTTAATCATCTGAATTTTTCCTCTTATTCTTGGAGCTGATTCAAAATAGGTATAAGCAAAAAGGTCAAAACAGCAGGAGAATTTCAGTACTTGAACTATGAAATGTAGGGTTATCCTCCTGATCTACTTCGCGAAAAACGAGTCAAACAAACAAGTTCAATCATTATAGGAAAGGTATGAGCAGAAAGCTAAGGGGTAGCTCTTAAGAAGAACATTAAGAAAAGTTGATACATCAAAAAGCTATACTTACATTTTTTATTCTGTGTCAAAGTCTAGATGAGTGGAAACCACTTACAGGCTGAGAAAATTTATGCCACATATGTATATGTTGTTAGTCGCCTGATAAATTCCTGATCCAGGTTGACTTAACGTCTGCTATCATATGCTGTACCAACCCGTGGTTTTTATCTTGTTATGTTTGTGTAGGAGTTTAAACCGGTGATAGAAGATGTATAGATAATACGAGTATAATTCTTATTTTAAGTGATGTTCCGTTATTTGGTTGTTATCAATTATTATTTTTTGGGGGGTAAACGTTGTTTTATGCAACATCCGAGTGGTGCTGAATGGTAATTAAAGTACTTCTTCATGGCACTACCTACTCAAAGAACTGACTATCAAAACAAAACCTTTCATGCCGATTATCAAGTCATTTCAATAACAGCCTTCCTTATAAAATCAACGCCTCTTAAACATTTTTCATAGTTCATTGATTTCAATTAAAAGAAGAGTATTTCACTTTTTCCTCTACCAGATTTGAGCTAAGGCGGGTAATCTCACCCAAGCCGATGAATAGGCCTTAACGAGCTAATGAACCGAGCGTTACGAGGTCAGGTCTCTATGGCGGCCGACTCTGCCTACGGCTAATCTGCGGCTTTTCCTTAATTATCCCCTCACCCGCCTGATCAAGCTTCCTGTAAAATCGTATCTAGCCCCGCTCCCATAAGCCAATAATTTGGCAAGTAAAAAAAGAAGGGAGAGGAACATTATCCAGTGCAACTTATGGAACGTCAACTCGGTACAGGATTTATCATTAACAGAATTGTTGATTTGAATTAGAAGGAAGTTGCGGCGTAAGTTACAGCATAAGCTCCTGGGACATAGATGGAAAATAACGCAGTAAAGCAAAAAAATCGCTTGAAAATTTCGAAAAAAAATGTGAAAGAGTGTTAAGGAAACAAGTTAGGTTGTTGAAAAAAATGATATAAGATCAGTTAACATGGTATTAATATTTAATATTTACCACATATGTGCCGAATGATGTCGCAACACATTCAAATTTTCACCACTCGCAAAAGAGCCTCATTGCGTTTCGTCCCACTTCCTATTTCGACAAGTAGTATTCTTTTAGCTATTCAAGATGTGCCTTGCACACATCTTCACCTTTACTACCTTCACATCCTTCTGTACAAACCTCTTTTCAAAACATTTCTGGAGAGCTTCCCACGTTTTTTTCTGGTAACTTAACCTCCCTGTGTCATACTATAATACCGATGGTGGTAGAATTAGAATGCAATCAATAAAAGTTTGAAGAGGACATCACTTACGAAAGCGGGTTGGCAAATTGATTAAACTAGCAGCCTGGGAGCTATTAGACCACTTTATACCCATCAGTGCGAGGGGAAATCCTTTATGGAACTGTTCTAAAGCGTTTTTTAGATTCCACACTGATATATTGGGTCCCTGGAGGAGCAAGAAATGGGAGTAGTGACATTCCTCCCTCTCCCTTCAAATAAAGAAAGATTGGAATTTATCAAGGTATTTGACAGTCAAGATCAAGGAAAAAGCAAATACGAGTTAAATAATGAATATAAATTACATTAGCAAAAGAGATCAAAGAAGGCAAAAACTTGTTCATAAAAAAACATCAATCTTAATGGGTGAAGAATTGGATATGTGGAATCTTGATTACTGAATCTCGAAACTACTTCAATATTCTTAGCACGTCGCTCAAATTTGATTTCAAAGGTATTCTTGCTACAGATTGGTAAAGAAGCTTACGTTTATTACTATAAGAGCTCGTTGTAATTTTGAATACCAGGCATGATAAGAATTTATTTTTAATTCAATAGCGCCAAAATATATGGACTGCCACCAAATGCAAAAGTCACGGCCAGTAAAAATTCAGCCTAGCACTGCGCTACTTTAAAATTCTGATTAATAAACAAACGCCAAATAAAAAGAAAGAAACGAAACAAAAACAAGAAGGAAATCGGGATGAGGCCCACCACCCCCTGCGCAGGAGTATGCTACTAACACCAAAAAGGGTATAATAAAATGGAAGAGGTCAGCCTCCTCCAACAAGTCAAAGAGTCAAAAAGTCTGTATGTACGGAGCTGTCTCGAGTACAAGCGATCAGCAGTAGCGATCCCGCTCGTTCCGGTACCGGGACAGGTAACGTGCGCTAAGATCCTCCAGACTTGGACATTCAACAAGAATGTGCTGAACAGTCTAAGAGACAAGGCAGTTGTTACACCCTCATCCTGTATCAGGCATACCTGCGGGAAGTTTATTATTAACGCCAACCAAGTAGCTGCATCTAATAGGTCACTCTCACTGTTCGCCACTTACATACCAGCGATGGGTACTTTGCCTCTTAATTGATAATGAAAAGCAAATTGTGTGAAGACGGGATTTTGAGAAAGGAAGTGAAGTGCAATTATTAGGTGCGAATGAGTAAAGTATTCGAACAGTTTAAGGTTAAACGTGAATTAGGTGATAAATTTTGTGAATAAAGTCCATTGCTCTAAGACGAGAATGTCCTTGAGATAAAAAGTACTGAGATAATTTTGATTACTTAAATATTAAATTCAAATTAATAATTTATGTAAAGAACCAGGCAATAGCTTCGCCAGTCGTAGGGGGAAGCTTGCGCTTCGCTACTAAGATTAAAAATATAAAATCTAAAAAAAAGCCATTGTTAAATTTTTTAAAATTTTCTGAACTTCGCCAATTATAATTATTTTAAAAAGCAACTCTAAACTAAATTTCCACCCCCCTTTCAAAATATCACATTGCTAAAATATAGTTATATAAGAAAAAGATACATAAAAATAAATTTTAGGAACTTCACCATTTGTAATTTTGAAGGTTTTAAAAAATTGACAAATTTCTGATACTTATATTTATTTTTGAACTTCACCATTTTGTTTATCACTAACTCTGTATAATTTAAGAAGGGGAATTTTGAGTATTTGAATATTAATTTCATCTTAGTTTGGTTATGACTTGTGTTTTTTGGATCAAAGTTATTTCTAATAATTCTTTTATAATATCAAAACACAAAATGGTGAAGTTCAGAAATAAATAATAATATAGAAATTTTGTGAATTTTTTTTAAAACCCAAAGAACTACAAATGATGAAGTTCAGAAAATTTATTTTTATATATCACCTTCTTCTTCTATAACTCTATATTTTAGCAACGTGATATTTTGAAAGGGGGAAAATTTAGTTTCAAGTTCCTTTTTAAAATTATTAAAATTGGCGAAGTTCAGAATTTTTTTTTAAATTTAACCATGGCTGCTTTCTTTTAGATTTTAAATTTTAATCTTTGTAGCGAAGCGCAAGCTTCCCCCGTAAGGGGAATTGGTGCAACCATTGCCTGGTTGATATTATAAAAGAATTATTAGAAATAACTTTGATAAAAAAAACGTCATTTGTCCACTAAGAATTTTTTTATTAATTTTTCACCCATCTTCAAAAATCCCGTTATACAATTATAGAGTTAGTGATGATGATTTAACCAGTCAGTTTCGGCTGATGAAAAATTCGAAATATAAACTTGATTAAATTCCTCTCCTTATTTTTGAGTATCCGCCAATTTAGATATGGCGAAGGTTCCAAAGGGGATTTCTAAAACGAAGCGTCCCTCCTCTTCTTTCTTGTTGTTATATCACCCCAATTTATTAGCAGGAATCTTTTTACTCACAAAAGTTGGAATGGGATTTATTCTTGATTTATAAACTTGATGTCATAAAAAACTAGTTTTATTCTCATAGTCACGGCTCTTCGTAGTTATTTTGTGACTCCAAGAGCGACTTGTCTCCCCTTTTTCTTTTATTAGATGGCTTTTGAGTTTTCAAAATATTTTCCCATACATATATCTGCTCCCTTCTAATCCACTCCGCCTCTGTCAGATGGATTCAACTTTGAAATATATGTAAAAGTTCTCTGCCTTCGCTTAATCCAGGCTATGCTTGAGAGTTTCTACTTCGCCAATTTAGACTTTTATAGTTAGTTTAAAAAGTATTCTCGGATTATTCTCACGATCTTACCATTTTCTGTCGTCCAAAATCAAGTTTCCTGAAAATGGAAAATGAACCTTGAAATCCTCCCATTCAATAAAATTCCATAGAGAAAAAATAAACCTTAAAACTCAATTGCCACAAATTGCACTTACTCTTCCTCTCGATTTTATCTTCGGAAAAAGAGAAAATTGATTTTGAGACGTGGACCTGTTTGCAGATTCAATAGGGGAGAAATTGATCAACACCGGAATTTTGATTTTCCGGACGTTATTCGATTTTTATTAACATGAAATCAGAGCACTGAGAAGAATGGGGTTGTGATAGTGGAGATGGGAAAAGTAGATAAAAGAAATCCGAGTGTCGTAATTAATTCCATGAATGAATTATGCATCCCCATAACGTTAGTTAGGCTTCGCAGATTTCATTGTTTGATCCTCACTAATTTCTATCATCAGATGAGAGAATGAAACCACCCCTCATAGAGGTAATTTTTTCGAAATATTTGTGTAGAAGAAGGACACTTTCTCTTCCTTCTCTAGCTATTAACTTGCTGATTATAAACAACCTTCCCACGGTGAGCAATTTGTTAGCCACAGTGTTCATGATTAGTTGTCAGATCAGGCCACAATTTGGGCCGATTTTTTGGCTGCTCCAATATTAAATAGAGACCAGTGTTCGAACTCAAGTGTATTTGTAGGTCCACATTGATTCAGAAATAAATAGTGGTATAATACTATACCAGAACAAATTGTACATGTTGTCTCAGCGAACAATAGAAACAAAGGCTAGAGATAAAATAAATAAAAACTATTAGAGAAGATTTAATTTATTTAATTTTAAGGCTTAACAATACCCCATCGTATGCACTGTTCGGGAAACAAAAAATAAGAATAAAAATGAATAAAAAGAGTACTGCAGACAGAAATGAGAAAAATAAAAATATAGACAAACAAGGTCTGCTGACCAAAAGTTCGCGTGCTCTCAATTATTCTGAATTATAAGCTTTTGACCTTCAAAACTTCAATAATTTCCCGACTAACCTTGTAAAGACCTGGCCAATTCCAAAATCGAAACAACATAAGTGTTTTAAATTTCTTTAGAATAGGCCGAATAGTTCTGATGTTATGGCCAAAATAAAATCATTCGCGAGCTTTCCTTGGGAGGACTTTGGCAATTATATCATTCGAAGGAGAATTTAATATCACATATGTGTTTCAAATTTCGTTAGAATTGGCCGAATAGTTACAATTTTATTAGAGTCGATCTTGACTAGACTCGCATTCGACTAAAAAACATGGGTTTTGAAGCAATCAATAGATAGAAGAATTTTATAGCTTGCCCTTTACAACCGCATTTTATCTCTTGCAATAAGAAGAAATTAACCTAACCTAGTTAAAAATATCGAGGCCCGCATCGAAAACACAATTAAAATAGCTTCAATCGTGTGAAATTAGCGCAATTCCTATAGGAATAGGCTAGGAAGTGACGACATAGGGGTCGAAACTCAAAGAACTAAGCCTGAAGTGGCAACAGATTGAAGAACGAAACCGAAACTAGCCCCCACTATCGAAGCCCGCATCGAAAACCGTATTTTAATGGATTTAATCGGGTGAAGTTTGAGATTTTCCTATAGAAATAGGCTAAAATGTGACGCGATATGGTTAAAACATGAGAGGAATAGACCGCTATTGGAGAAAAGTACAATAACTAAACCTAAACTAGCCACAAATATCGAAGCCCGTAATTTCTATATAAATAGGCTAAAGGAAACAAACATCGTCCGCCTTTTTTGTCTTTTTTTGTACTCCGTAATCGCCCCCCTCCCCGGGTTTGGGCGGTAATTGTTATTTTTTAAAGTTAGTTCATCTATTAGCTTAGGCACGTTTGTGTTTTTTTTATTTATTTGGGTATTTAATCCTTTCTTTCCCCGCTGGGTTTTGGATGTTAAAATAATTCCAGGGATTTGTAGACTAATGTTAAAATTTATTTGGCATTCGCTATAAGCAAGGATTAATTTATTATAGGTTCTTTCCTTTTTGGGGCTTAGTCACGTTTACAGTATTTGCATTTAGTTGGGTACTTAATCGTTTTCCAAATGGGTTTGGGCTAGTCAAGTAAATCCAGGGATTTGAAAACTAATGTAAAAATTATTTGGACACCGCTACGAACGTCTTTTTATTTTTTTAGAGGTTATTCTCTATTTTTGGCCCAGTTACGTTTGTTTACATTGCGATGGGCGGCCCTATTTACCTTTCGTGACGCATTTTGGGCAATTTGCCCGTTTTCTCCATGGTTTTGGCTAATGAATTAGATGCATGGATGTTTCAGTTGATTTATTTGAGTGATATTCCGTACCTCGGACAGGATATTAAAGAAAAAAAAACCCACCCGAGTTTTGGCAGAAATCGGTTGCTAGAAGAAGTTTATAGCTTGCCTTTTACCAGCCTCGTTTTTTCTCCTTGCGGTTCCGTTTGCTTTGAATGCTCTGATGTGACGTCAGGATCTTAAAACCTCGAAGAAATATACAGACTTTGGCGAAATGTAGGAGGAATTTGGCAAATATGTCATTCGAAAGAGAATGTAAAAGAATATAAGGGTTTCAGATACCGTTCTAATCGGCAGAATAGTTACAATGTTATTAGAAAAACAATAAAAATTAAAACGTGGGCCGACCGACCGAAATAGTGAGATGTAGAGTTGCTCGCGACTAGACTCGCCCGCGACCAAATACCGAATTGTCACTTTCCTGTTTATATGTATGTATATTAGAGCATGAATAACATGGGTAAAGTTTATATTTTTACACTGGTTTAATAAATAAGTATTAACAATCTAGTATAATTAAAAACTAGTACATTGGGTATTTTTTATGACTAAATTTATTTAGAATAATAAAGAACAGTTTAAAATCTGTTTCTCCCGCAAATTTAATCATGGTGATTTTTGTTACGGTTCTTTTCAATGATTCATCATCGCCTGGTGACTATAAAAGTAAAAACCTATAGATTTATGATGAGTCCTAATCACTCAACCACAAAATTTCATAGAAGTCGCAATCAGCAAAGATCCTGAGACCTAATGGTAACTATTTCAAGAACGAGGGCAAAAGATGGAAGTGAAAAGTGAAGCATAGTGAAAAGGAAGAGGGAATATGAATAAAAAATTAGTTTCATTACACTTATTTCTATTATATTTCATTTTAAATAAATATTTATTGGGTTTTTTCTAAGTAAAAATACTTAGTGCTTTTACTGTCTGTCCTTACCAAGTTATTCAAACTTGGTGTTATTTTATAAGAAAAGAAAGTTGTACTATCACGCTGTCAATTATTCTGTTTACTAATTTGAAACCCACACTTTTAGTGGAGGTGCAGCTTCTTCGATTAAATATTAAGACAATTTATATAAGTGAGCTTGTTTAGTATTTTAGGCCGCGCGTCAATCTTCTTACGATCAATTTCTAAGTGCAGGAATCTACGTACTACGGTGCTCGAAACTGGACGCATATACTACAGCATATTGGTTAGCGCACTGGTCTAAAAAGCGAGGATCGCTCGATGGAATAGGTTCGAACCCAACCCATTTTTTACTTTATTTAAGGAGCTAAAAATGTTTATATTATTATATTCTGTTTGCTATTTCTCTCTTTTTCTGCCCTCTTAATCTATCTTTGATCTGTGTTTGGTCTTATAAAAAATCGACGAAATCGCTTGAGTATCATTTCTTTATCCTATGAGTTGTGAGCATCTACACTGTCATTTGTCTATGGGGATTTTCTGCTCATATATATATATATATATATATATATATATATATATATATATATATATATATATATATATATATATATATATATACTATTACTTCTAGAATCTAACTGAATAATCGGAAGAAATGGATGGGACGCTCCATGAATGCAAATGTAAATGAATGGTGGACTTCGCTGTCTGAGAACCAGGCCATTTGGATGTCTCACAAAAATATCCGCATTCGTGTTAGTTCCACTTTTCATACAAACCATTTTCCAAATTTTGTTTTTTTGTTGCTGTGGCTCTAAATCACAAGCGACGATAAATAAACGAAAGTGTCATAACAAGAGGGTGAGTAGGGTGTTTGTATACTGTAGACGGATTTCCCTGAAATGCAGTGGTAAGTACTGTAATATAAAAATGGGCAAGCCTAGTATGTCCCTAGTAGAGACGCTGTTGCTTAGTAAGGAAATAAATACATATATCATAATATCAAATATACATAGGAAAGTAAAATTTTCATGTTCAATATGTTTACAACAGAAAAGCGAGTGAGGCTAGATGATGGAGAGATTGAAGGGAGAAAGGGGGGGAACTAAAAGGCAGGGGTAATATTGAAACGAAGATTTGGCAAGGCTACCCATCTACAGGGTCAACGGGATTGGAAAGGAAATGTGTAACCATTCAAGAGTCAACATCAGCAACAGAATCAAGGTTACAAATTTATAGATCTCCTCGTATGGATTTTCTCTAAATGAATTCACTCGTAATTTGAGTGACTGCCATTCTCTTACAAACTTGATAGGTGTGTTTATAATAACACCCAACCAGCTCTAATATTACTGCTAGGTAAAGTTTGCTTTTCACCCATGTTTCTTCATCTGTCTGTCCTTTTTCTCCGAGATCCAATGAGAAAGCTCTTAAAATCAACCTTAAATCGGCAGTCAACTCCTAACCCCAAGGATTATATGTATTTACAAGAAATAATCATAAAAATGCCCGTAATCTAAATAAGGAAAATGTAGGAGAAATTCTTAAATCTAGAAATTAGATAAAAGTTGCATCACATAGCTAATGCATTTTGATTCGTGTGAGAGTCTAGCCGCGAGCCACTCTATAACTCACTATGTCGGTCGGTCCCCGTTTTGCATTTGTTTGTTTTTGTAATAACATTGCAACTATTCGGCCGATTCTAACGAATTTGAAACACTTATGTTGTTTCGATCATAAAATTACCAAGGTCCTCCCTAGGTTAGTCCAGGAATTATTGAATGTATTAAAGGTCCAAATGTCAGGAATCAGCAAATGTGAGAGCACGTGTTTTGGGGTTAGCCTAACTTGTTTGTTTTACATTAACTCCATTTAACTGCGATCATATAATAATGTCAATTCTGCACCGTTCTACAGTGGCAGATCCGATAAAGCTATATCTGCCCACAAACGTCCCTTTGCAGGTAAACATCCATAACCCTGATCCAGTAGGAAATTAGGTGTGACACTCAAGTGATCAATTGTTATATTATTCTCTCTAGGTTTCGAGCGGGGCATTATGTACCTTCAGAACGAACCATTTACTGCCATCGTTATATTTTAGAGTTTATTCATATATTTTCTAAAGAAACTTGGGTTTCACTCCTCTCATATATTACTATTGCTTAGCTTAAACATTTTGTCTTACACAGATCACGTAGTATTTTCTATTAATATTGAAGTATGTATATATTTAAGGGAGTAATATAAACTATCCGATAAGTAGAGGATCAACATAATGAACTTGAAGGTAATTCAATTATAACCCAAGAAGGATTTGTGATTTATTGAGATTATAGCAATGCTATATATAGTTTTTCTAATGAGTAATGTGTCTTAATATTCGGTCGTTTATAATAAAGGCAAAATTTATTTATTTATACAATGGTTTTATATTAAATTACCCAGTAAACAAAACCTTGTCTTACAGTGTGATTTAATTCGCTTCTATTAGCTTACCCTGAAAGTTTGTACCACTTTAGAAAACTAAACAAATATATATTTTTCCTTTAAATCTAATCAAGTATATAGGGGCCATTATATTTTCCAGCATTTTTCTCATTTTATTTGTTTGGGAACAAAATAAACCAATTCTGTGGAAAAAATGAAGAATTGCCATTCAAATATTAGCTACCAACACGCCTCTCTCTAGTGCGCGACAAATGAGGACAAAGCTAATATAGGTAATTCACTAGGACTAAGACAGGTTAGTTAGGCTATTAACTAGGAAGGGGATATAAATAAGCGAATTTTGACAAAATAAATGGTAAGTAATTGTTAAACTGAGTAATAGCTTTAAATCTTTGCAAAAACAACCTTTCTTTTTCAAAAAAATTGGTTTAGTTTATGTGTAAAAATGAAATAGGAAAAGCTGTAGAACAAAATATCAAATATATAATTTCTTAAATTTACCTAGAAGTATATATATTTTTAATTTTATAAGGAGGCACGAACTATACGGTTATGGGAAAATTAAGATTGGTAAATTCAATACCACTTAATTTACAAATCTTAAAATCCAAATGAAACAACTTATAAAGGCTGCTGAAGTAAACTTGTTTCTAAATACTTTATTTAATCTGCATCTCTTATATATGTACATTATAGATGTATCAAAAGCCCTATTTAACCTCACAAAGGATTTTCGAGTCAAAAATGTTCGTGAATTTGTAGATTTTGTTGGCATTGAATAAATATCATTCAGTAATAGGACTTTTCCATACGATATTGATTTTTAGCCATAAATAAAGGAAACATGAACGTTTTAAGTACATAGTAGCCAAAAATAAAGGAAACATGAACGTTTTAAGTAGTAGTGACTCACTGATAAGGGATATAAGATTGAAGGATGGATAAAATATTTAGGGATAAAAGATCAGGTTAATGTTTTCAAATGCGCAATTGCTTAAAAACACATTTTAATCATTCTTCTTCTGTCAAGAACGTTTTGCGAATCCATAGATATAAAAAAATATTTAGCGGTCTATTTTATTAATATTATAATTACAGTTTAATTTAATATTTTTCCTTATCTTAATTTTGATTACACATTGAAGAAATATTTTAAGCAAAATTTATTATATTAACGTCACATCCCAGCAATATTTTCAACAGAGATTTTTCTTCCATTTTTCTATTTTGATTTGACACCTTTGTTGGGTCACTTCTGTTGGGTGTGAAATGTAATTTGCACCCCTCGTAAAAAAGATTCAAAGCGACCTTCATCGTGGCTTAGAATTTTTGTTTGGTATTATTCTAGTTTCAGTTACACCCCAAATTATCGATATAGATATATCGATTAGTATCACTTTAGCTAAACGTTGATTTAAATACGACGCAGAGGTTAGTGGTAAGTGGTGGTTTAAACAGTAGTATTCATATTTTATTTAAATGGCTCATGAGCCTTGTTGTATAATTCATAGTTTCGCAAGCTAAACAAAAGCAAAAAAAAACCGTAATATTGCAGATTATTTGTTTAAATTTGTTTTATTTTTAGGTGGTCAGAAGCAAAAATGCCGCAAAATCGAGGTTGAATCCAATTTGAATGGAATTTGGTTCAAACTCTGTTTTGTGGTATTTCGCCATCCAACGGCGAAAAAAATAACCAAATTTGTACAGAGCGGAAAAAAATCCACAATTTAATCTAATCTAGCAGAAAAGTGATTATGGTAAAGTAAATAATAACCAAAGATATAGTTCGGGATAAAATATTTAATTGCTGAAAAGAGATTTAGTTAGGAAAGTATATAGTTATATAAAAAGATTTGATTATGACTAAAAAAATTAGGACTAAAAGATTTTTTACGAGCACCATGACATGTGTTGACTGAGTATCTACTGAAAGAAGGGTAGATTAACTTTTGTATATAAATATAAATATATATATATATATATGAATAGAAACTCACAATTTGCACGTGAGTCAAAATTATGATAAATAACACTCTCAAGGAAAATGGAAAAATGATTTCGAGCGCTTTCGTATTTATTCTAAAAGACTTCTTCATGGAATAACATAGATCAAGGAAAATTGGTACCCTCTAACTAGGGGGTACAAATTATTTAAACACTTTAATTTGTAATTTAATATAGTTAGATATCAAGAGGATCTAGTCTAAACAATCCACGGCTAATATTAATATTTGAGAAAGTATTAATAGAGATACACTCCAAAATATTTCTTGAAATGTAGTTTGTACATTTAATAACAGGTTTAGCACTATTCCAATTAATAGTATAATCCTGACTATAGATATGTAAAAATAATGCAGATTGTTGACAAAGATTACGAATATTAGTTTGGTGCTGTTTAACTCTAACATTCAATTCTTTACCTGTCTGTCCATAATAGCATTTTTCACAATTATTGCAACCATTTAGATAGGGTATATGAAACACACCCAACCGAGCTAATAATGGGACAGATAGGATTTTCCAGTTTATGTGTTTTGATGAGACCATAAAGGTAGGGAAGGGAAGCATTCGAGGATTTAAAATTATTAATGAGGTCAGGATGAGCTTTAAGCAGAGCACGAAGGGTTGAATGAAATTCTCTGTTTACCTGGTCAATAGGATTCTTTCTAAGGTTTTCATATGTAGAGGTATCAGAAAGTTGGGTATTCATTTTATCTAAATATGAAGATTAGCACGGGGTCAGCAGATTTATTAGCCTTACACACATACATATTTTTATTATTCCTAAGAGAACGTATTGCTTTATTAAATCTAAGGGGATAGTTATTTTGTACATCGCTTAAGCATTTATACACATAACTTTTATCAATTGATATTTCGTTATGGGGCAGATCACTTGCTTTTTCTAATTGTACAAAAGTGTTAGCAATATTAACCCAATTTGGGGATAGAAAATTTTAATCCATAACCTAATACGTTAAACGTATCGGCATCAAACACTTGACTTGAAAGGTTGATCAGGTGGTTAGGGAAACTCTTTTTTGACCATTCACTGTTTGTAATAAGGCGTTGAAACTTGGCGGAGTGTCTATTCTTTTCCTTAAGGCAATTTATCCTTAACTTGTAAAAAAATCCATCATGTAAGGGATTTAACCAACATTGAGGGATGTTTTGAGAAAAGGTTCGGCGCCTTACTGTAAGATCAGAGAAGGTTTGTTGCACCTGGACTTTTGCAATGGCGATCAGTTTCCGGAGAATTCCTTCTTCAGTTTCGTCGAAAGGAAAGCCATCGTTCATCTTGTATCTGCGTCCAATTTGTACGTAGCAGGAACGTAGAAATTTTAATGATTCATCAATGAGTGGGCATGGAATAATGCAGATTTGTACACTTTGTAAATTGGTTTTAAGGTTGGGTGAGCCACAAAAAAGTAAAAGAGAGTTAAAGCGTAGTTCAAGGGCCGCGTGGGATTCATAATGAAAAGAAACTCAGAACTTGCACGCGAGTCAAAATTATGATAAATAACACCCACAAGGAAAATGGAAAAATGATTCCGAGTGCTTTCGTCTTTATTCTCTCTCTCTCTCTCTCTCTATATATATATATATATATATATAGGTGGCTAGTCCATCACCGAGATAATGTTGTCCGGAACCACCCTACAATATAGCCGCTGTCACCGTGATAAAAATCGGCATAAAAGTTTGACGCGTTATTTTTTTGTTCATTCTTTCCCTCACTCTGTCTCTGTATTTCTGTCTGTTTGCCGCTCTCTCTCTCTCTCTCTCTCTTTCTCTCTCTCTCTCTCTCTCTCTCTCTCTCTACCCATCTCTTCCCTTTTCTCGAAGAACTAGAATTTTTATTCAACTAGCTCTTTATTTACTTTCTAATTAATAACTTTAGTTTTCAGCATTTCTTATCAATCTAGATATTAAATGAGTGAATGTACAGGAATAAACTGCACAATGTTACATGTATTTTTGTTTGCTTGGTTGCAGATTAAAAGACCAGTTCACAAAATATGCGTTAGCTTTATCAAGAAAGTCATTAAGATTCAGACTAAGAGAGTTTTTAAAATTTTTAGACAAAGTCTTTCAGCAGCAATATAACACATGTTGGAATTGAATTAAAATACTTTGTAATACTTTTACCAAACGAAAATAAAAGGCAAAGGTTTCACAGACTCAAAAGGTTTAGTCTTTATACACAAAAATACATAAAAAGAATAACTGGCGGAGTTCGTTTTTTGAGAGCCTTACTTCCTTGAATCTTTGCTTTGCTTTGAGATATTCACGAAATTTGGAAGTTCACAAACTGCGTCCTCAAAGGTCAATTTGTGAATTTATTGAAGTCATTCATCAACCCTTTTCAACACCATGATATAAACTTTCCGATGTGGTCTTGACTCACTCCCCCCCCCTAGCTTAATGGTTCTTATGTCATGACACTAAATTCAGTTAGCCTTAGACATTAAAAAAGCTTGCTAGTGGCCTGAGTTTAATTGAGCACCAATATGCTCAATAATTGCAACAACTTCCTATGTTTGTAAGCCTTCTCCGGTCCGTATTTGTACGTCATAAAATGGTGTTTGATTCCACATCAATCTTTGTGGAAACCATTCTTCGTCTCAAATTCCGGAATTCCAACCTTTTAAACTGAATGATGAGGAAATTTGGGAAACCAAGTAAAGGTATGAGTTTGCAGCATGACGTGGCTTGGCAGACATCACAGTTTCTATCAATGCCATTATCAGTAGAATTAAAATACTTTTGTATAGAATTTTTTTTCTATTCAACTCGGGATTTCCTTATGTCTCTTTTTCTGTTTGTAATTTAAATTGGAGTGATAGACATTGGAGTGGTAGTAGTGGATCCCTATTGACAGCCTGCACATAAGATATTCTCCTCAATTTGATGCCACTAAAGAGATCATAATCGAATGATTTAGAGAAGACTAGACACGCATTGTGCTGCATCATGGTTCCTTAACAGTTCAATGGGTGATGTTATTTCCATGAATCTTAGCATAAGGTGTTTTAAAGGCATCTTCATGTTAACATTTGACTCTATATCTGTAACCAGATGGCCCACATCCCATCTTGTAAGTGTTGTATTATTATTATTATACACCAGAGGTGATACGCGGGGATTATTAGGTTGCAGATCCACTAAACTCATGTAATTCCCCTTTAATATTAAATAGTGAATGGCTACTTGTAAAACAGAATTAAACCAGCAGTGAGACCTTGAGTTGTGAAACTTAGGAGACTGTACTTTTGGTACTACAGAGAGCCTATCTTCTTCTTGAGGTGATGGTATGTTTCTATTAGCTGAGATGTTTGACCTAGAAGTGTTGTAGTTTGGGGGAACTGTGCCTGGATTTTCATTTACATCAGTACATTTCTCAAGGAGGGCATGAAAATTAATTGGTGAGGGTCAGGGGCGGTGGTTCTGGTGGTGGTGGGCAGGGGCGGTGGTGGTGGGCAGGGGCAGTGGTGGTGGGCAGGGGCAGTGGTAGTGGTGGTGGGGAGGAGCATTGGTTCTATATCATTAGATTTAGTACTAAATTTCCTTTCGAATCATATATGGCAACTTTCCTAATTTTTAAAATTCGATCCTTCAACTTAGCATAAATTTGAAATTTGGGATTAAATTTAAAAAAGGTCGATTTACCGAGGTTTAAGACAAAATAGTGGGGAAATTTTCCCCTAACCGATTATGTTCTGGCAAAGGTCAGAATGAAATTACGAATTTAATTCATCTATCGTTCATTTATGTTTTTTTATCATTTGTGTGATTAGTATATTGTCCAATATAATTTGTTTTAACTAGAAATGACCTGTTATAGTCATTTCTTCTTAGTGATATAAAAGTGAAGGGGCTGCGATTAATAGTTAATTTTGAATGAATTTTTATTTAAAGTGAGAAAATTAAAAATAGATTATTCTCTTCCATTTCTGAGCTTTAGGGGGAAAATCTACATAATTCTGAACCATACTTTTACATTCCTTTTAATTAAAAAAAATAAAAATCCTCACGGCTAAACTATTTAAGCTAAAGCCTTGCCCTTGATCTCATTAGCTAGCAAATTATCTAAAAGAAATTTGGTACTAGTCCCGTAGATGGGATCATTAGAATCTCATGATTTCCTCAAGATTTCTCAAACTCCTCAAACAAAAAATAAAAACCTGATTTCTCCACTGGGACAAAAATCGTCATAAGAAAAGTTAAAACTTTTCGCCATTTTCTTTTCGATAATAGACACAGACTTCTGATATTACCGTGCTGGAAAATCAAATTCGGGGCATTTCTGGAGAGATCTTGCGCTTAGAGCAGCATGTAATTTCTCAAGAAAGTTTGGTACTTCTCTGAATTAATGATGCCATTATAGAGGGTGACATGCAGTCATAGGACTGCATGTCACCCTCTATAATGGCATTATGCACTCTTGATTCTACTGCTCTCCTGACATCCTTCTGACTCCAACGTTGAATGAGATCGAGAACAAATGAAATGTGACTCGTCGGACCATAAGACACGTCTCTACTGAAGCATGGTCCAGTTGAGGTGAGCACGTGCCCAAACAAGACGACGTCGCTTGTGTTGAAGTTTGATAAGCGACCGCTGGTGGGCTTTAAATGATTTCAAGCCTAGTGCAATCATTCTGCGACGGACTGTTCTGACAGATGCATTAATTTGGCGTCTTCTACTTATTCATTTTGCAGCTGGGCTACTATTTTCTTATTTTCCCCAAGGTGCATGCAATGCAGAGAACTTTACTTACCTTTCGTACTGACTCTGGATCGTTCAAAATAAGTTCGGGCGTGTATATTATCAATTTCTCGGCTCTTCTTCAACACTTCTGCGACAGCGGAATGTGATCCGACGAACTTGCGGGCGATTTATCGACAACTAAGACCCTCGTCTTGCAGCATGCACATGACATATTTACTCCACAGTATAGTGACGTGTATTTGCCATTAAGATATCAATATCAGACCCTGTTGACAGCGAATATAAAAATTAATCAACAAATATGATGTTATATGAAGACATTTTGTCAGTAACATACTGATACCAGGTTTCACTTTCATATTTTTCAATAGCATTGCCATTTTAGATATTTAAAAAAATATAGGGCAGTTTTACTTTTATTTTGCTTCTCAGATATATTGGACAACAAGCATGCAAACCTATACCAACAAATTCATAGAAATATTCAAGAAATAGAAAAAAACTAACAGTTGTCCGAAAACGTTTGGACTCAGCTGTATATATTATTTTGGACTTGTAATAAATGAGGATTGACTAACGCCAATAAATCTCATATGAGAGCCCTAAAACCATCAAATTCATTTAATATAACTGTAAGAATAAAAAATTAACGAGGGCATTTCTAAAAATTTTATAAGGAGAGATGTGTAAAGAAAGTTTTGAAGGTGGAGTAAGTAAAAATGTAGGCTGAAGCATAGCAGCCTAAGATTTCGTTGACTCCCCCTTTCCGAGTGTCAGCAACAAAGAAACATTTGCCAGACGTATTTTCGCTCTGGAGATACGAGGGGCGGTCAATAGGTTTTGCGAATAGGTAGGGCAAAACAGAGGAAGGGGGATGGCTGTTAGGACAAGTTATGACAAGTCAGGACCTGCAGCCGCACGCTCCTGCCTTGTCTATTTAAGAAGCAGTAGCTGATCACACATCGTCAGTCACAAATTTTTCAAAAATGAAGAAGGTTGAGCACCGCGCAGTGATAAAATCTTTTATCAAGGTTGGCAAGAATGCAAAAGAGATCCATGAACGCATGGTTGCAGTGTACACCGACACCGCCCCTTCCTATGCAACCATTGCTCGCTAAAATAAGAAGTTCTGCCATGGTCGTGAGTCCCTTGAAGATGACCCCCGTCCAGGACGCCCGTTAGACGTGACCAACGAGGAGAATGTTGCCCATGTGGAGAGAAAGATCCTAGAAAATCGACGGGTGAAGGTCGAAGAAATCGAGCGAGAACTTAGAATATCACATGGAAGTGTTATCAACATCATACACGAAAATTTGGCCATGACCAAGGTCTCTGCGCGTTGAGTCCCTAGGAACCTCCCGCCCCATGATCGAGTTCAACGTCATCCAAGTTTGGAGGAGCTGCTGCTCCTGTACAACCAAGACCCGGCAGGATTCGAGTCAAGCTCAACCATCTCCCCATCAGTCCAGATATGGCCCCTAGCGACTACTATTTATTCCGCCAGCTCAAGGTTGCACTGCGTGGATGCCTGTTTGGGGACGATGAAGATGTCCAGCTTGCCTTCCAGGAGTGGATTAAACAGCAGTCGGGAGATTTCTGGTTTTCGGGAATTCGAAGCCTCAGTAACAAGTGGCGCAATTATTGAAGTCGAGGGTAGTTATATTGAAAAATAATAAAACACTTTTCCTCATATGTCGTTTCCTTATATCCGAATTGCCAAACTTATTGACCGCCCCTCGTACCAACCCATTTTGCTTCTCAGCAGCATAAGTAGTGTCTTCTTTCTCCCATTTTGGTTATATACCTTCCGCATAATTTTGCTTACTCTAACTACGCCCCTGTGTCAGGTGTTAACTGTCTAGCCAAGATCTTTTTTGCCGTTTATTTAAAAAAATAAGTCATACATGCCGGATTAACTCAATAATAATTAAAGGTTTATAAGGAACTGCCCGAACATTGCAACTACGTACATTCTTGTTGATGTCAACAAATATGAGAGGTTTTGACCGAATTGTCGGGACATTGCAACACTATACATCTAGGCCACCTTGCTAATCCTTTTTCCTTATCCTCATTCAACCATTTCACAATTTGTCTCTACAGTATTCAGTTGAGAATCATTAATTGTAAATGAACAATTTATTCCAATGCTTTAAGTCCAAATGGCTGCGACACCATTTACTAGTTTCCCTTCTTCCATTGCCTCTGGGTTGCTTCTTCAAGTGGAGGAAATGGGTGACAAGTGGGGTCGTGGGAAGGAAAGCACATCATCATTCATGTATATGGTAGAAATTATGGTAAGTGTGCTTGTGAGAAATGTAACAAGATACTAGATAGCAGGGTAATAAAATGAAAGTGCTTTGCCAAAATTGCTTCCATACAACAAGGTTTTCCCCTGACTAAATTTTATTAAACAAATAGCCCTGAACGCCCGAAATTAAGTATAAAAAAGAGTTTAGTGATAAGACTAGGGCTGTTAGGAGAGGTAAAATTTTTTCTTGGTGGTACATACGCCATATAACCATAACAGGAAAATCCTTAGGGTTCATGGATTTGGACGAATACATGTCCTCCCTGGCCTTGGTTAGACACTAGTAGATTCCATTTTGGTGTGGAATGGTTCATTGACAGCCTTAAAAAATAGTTTTTCAAAATTAAATGTAGGGAGTCTTACCAACCGGAACAGTGAGGAAGCTATTAGAAGTGAAAATTTCTTAAAATTAAAGGACAAAGATAGAGATCTGAAATCAACCGCCCAAGATATATATATATATATATATATATATATATATATATATATATATATATATATATATATATATATATATATATAATCGAAAATCACATGACACCGTAATATATAATAGATATATTTTTAATGCCCAAGAAATGAAACTGGTAACACAACCCGGAAAAACGCTAAGGAAATGATTACGTGTACCATTGAAGTTTAAGAAAGAAAATGGAAGATATGGAAACGGACTCATAGGGCAAACTATTTTAACCGTTATATGAGAATGAATAAAGGAGTTGGATTTGAACTTATGTCAGAAAGCGTTCTTCGCTAAAATGACCACGACACTTATCGCCAGAGCTACCATCATTAACTACCAAAAAATGTTGATTTAAGAATTCTTTCTTTGGGCCTTAAAAAATATATACATATATATATATATATATAGATAGATAGATAGATAGATAGATAGATAGATACCACATAAAGAAAATATGTTTACTGATACCTTAATACTTTCCTCAAATACAAATAAAAGCCACGAAGTTTTATCTCCACAAATGGGATATTCGCATCCAGGTCCAATTCCGGCTTTGAAAAGCAGGTAAAGATATACGTATCAAAGGAAAGAGCGTTGAGAGAAACCAAATAAGGAATGTTTTTCAACTTATAGTCACTTGGGTCATGTAAACAAAGTATGGTCTTAAAACGAGGAAGGACATGTGACAAATCTTAAGGCTTTCAAAACGACTTCATTACACAGCAAAATCTTATATTTCCTAATATGGCCAGATAGAAAATTCTACAGTATAATGATGCGAAAAAATATATCCAACAAAGTATTTATTTAAATTTAGAAAATAAGGACGAATTCTTGAATATAATTTAAGCTATATTCACTGTCATAGGGTGTAAAGAATGTGAGAAAAATAGTATTCTTACCCTAACCTCGTCTTCCTTCTGCCGGCACATTTTAAACTCGTTCATTCCACTTCATCCAGAAACATTCGCTTCCGTTAGGAAATTGACATCATCCAGCAAAATCTTCATGATCGAAAGAAATATATCATCCAACAATGTTAACTTAATCCAAAAAGTTCAACATCATCCACCCCATTCAACATTAACTTGGACATTCAACACCCTCCAGCCAATTTAACATCAAACCAGCATTTTAAGCCATTTAACAAACCCGACATTTTAATACAAATTTTGAATCATTCAGTTTACTCAGTATCATCTATTTATTTTCACATTACTTTATTTTATCCAGCATCATCCACCAAATTCAACAAGAAACAACAAACTACATCATGTAGAAAAATTAACATCATCAAACACATTCGGCTTTGTCCAACTTATTCTATAATTTCAACGTGATTTTTTTATTCAGCTTCATCTATGAAATTCAACATGCATCACCTAATTCGCTCTCATCCACCAAACTCGATATGTAGATTCAACAAAACAATTTTGCTAAGAGAACGGAGAGAGGTTGAAAGAGAGTTAGATGAGTTAGCGAACTATTTGAACTATTGATTTTTTATGTTTGTAAAAAGTAAACACATCCTAAGCACCCCGCCCCCCTTCTCCCTATATAAATAAGAAAATAAATAGAACATTTGGGAGTCTTGGGAACTTTCAGGTGTTGGGATAATGACTTAAATATTGGGCTATCCACATTTTTCCTCATTTCCTCAGCATTTAAAATTTGGAATTCTACGATGATATAAAAAGATGAATAACTTATCCCACTCTCCTCAAAAAAAATGTAGGATTACATTTCGTTTTCAGATAAAAACACTAAGATTAAATAATGTTGATTCACTTTTCCCTCCATTTGTCTGCTCAAAAAGTAAGAAGCTTACGGCTAGATCCGAACTTGTAAGAGAGCATTCAAGCTTCACTCAAAGGATTTAATCTTCTCTAATAAAATCTCTGTTTCTTGGTAGTGAATATATTTAGAATAAAGAAACTATTGCGTCGTTATTTAAAACTATTTTTTCTTTAAGTTAACAGCTGAATTATTCGTTTCGTGGAAGTACAACCGTTTTCCCAATAAATATGGTAGTCGCGCATCAATGCCATGATAAATTCACCACACATCCCTTTTTAGGCTAAACGCTAATCTTCCTTTCTCTGACTGATTGGCCGTTCAGAATGATAGACGCTATGTCCAGTTGGAGATCAAGCCTTGGTGAGGCTCAGCCTCTCCCATGATACTTCTATTTGCACCTATCATACATAATATCTCCAATTTTTCTGTCTGAGAGTCCCATCCGCTTAAACAGTCCCAGATCACATTCATATTTTTTACTACCTGTATAATCTAAGGTGAAAATATATACGAATAAAGGGCCAGATGCAAAAAAAAGACGTTGCAGCATTTAGGAGAGGTTCAACACTTTCTTCGCTTTGTTGAGATCAGTAAACTGGACGCTTAATCGTCTCGGATATCCTTGAGTATGAAAAAACACTTTGAAGAAGTTTATATACGCCTAACTACAAACTTGCTACGAAACAGATTTGTATGTTGAGAGGTCTACTGCATTGCTCCAAGCATTGATAATTTTCCTTGGTATTCTATATCTTTTTGTTTTATCTCCCTCTCTTTCTCTCCACTGAGACTAGAAGTCCTATAGAGGTTATTAACGTTCCTTCACATCTTTACTATCATTGCCTTAAAAGTTTAAGGAATAGACATTGTCGAGCAACAATTTTAAAATAAAGATTTGATAAATAAACATTGTCGAGCACTAATTTTAAAATAAAGTTTAAGGAATAGTCATTGTCGACCAGTGCTTTGAAAGTTATGTTTAAAGAAAAAACATTGTTACCACTAATTTTAAAATAAACTTTAAGGAATAGACGTTGTTGACCATAACATATACCAAAAGGTTTAAAGAATAGACATTGTCGATCACTACTTTGAAAATCAAGTTTAAAGAAAAAAAATTGTCGAACACTAATTTTAAAATAAACTTTGAGGAATAGACATTGTTGACCACTACATATAAAATAAAGTTTAAGGAATACACATTGTCAAACACTACTTTGAAAATAAAGTTTAAGGAGTAAACATTGTCGACCACTAATTTTGAAATAAAATTTAAGGAATAGACAATGCCGACTACTACTTTAAAAATAAAGTTTAGAGAATAGACAATGCCGACTACTACTTTAAAAATAAAGTTTAGAGAATGGACATTGTCGACCCCTACTTTTAAAATAAAGGTTGAGGAATAGACATTGTTGACCAATAATTTTAAAGTAAACTTTAAAGAATAAACATTGTTGATCACTACCTATAAAATAAAGTTTAAGGACTAGATATTGTCGACCACTACTTTTAAAATAAAGATTGAGGAATAAACATTGTCGACGACTACTTTTAAAACAAATTTTGAGGAATAGGCATTGTCGACCAACAATTTTAAGATAATGTTTAAGGAAAAGACATTGTTGACCACTACTTTTAATTAAAGGTTAAGGAAAAAACATTGTAGAGAACTACTTTTAAAATAAAGTTTAAGGAATAGACATTGCCAACCACTACTTTTAAAATTAAGTTTGAAGAATAAACATTGAGACCACTAATTTTAAAATAAACTTTGAGAAATAGATATTTTTGACCACTACCTATAAAATAAAGTTTAAGGAATAGACATTGTCGACCACTACTTTGAAAATACTCTTTGAGGAATAAAAATTTTCAAGCTCGTTTTTAAAACAATGTTTGAGGAATGAACATTGTTGACTACCACTTATAAAATAACGTTTAAGGAATAGACATTGTTGACCACTATTTTTAAATTAAAGATTGAAGAATAAACATTGTCAATGACTGTTTTTTAAATAAAGTTTAAGAGATAGACATTGTTGTTCACTCCTGTTTAAGTAAAGATTTGCTGAGTCGACTACACTGTTCTATCTTTATGTTCAACTTTACTCGCTTCAGGAATTGCTAAAGTTTATACCTTTGAATGATGTGTTCCTTTTAAATTAATGTTTTCTTTAATATTAAGATGCGGTATTTAAAGTCAAGGCTAATGAAAAGGACTATTATAAATTATTGTCGAGTTTCTACATTCATGGATTTTTACTTTTCTTTTCCGTTTTGGATTCCTTCACTTTTCACATATTTTATGAAACTACAAACGTTCCTTTCAAAATGTAATTCTTTTAAGACCTAGTATAATGTCATAAGAATAAACTAAAATATATTTAAAGTCAAATAGAACAAAGTAATGTCTTTGCACACTCTATATTACCCACTAATGTTATCTCTCCCTCCGTGTATATTTGTCAATGTGTTTGAAGTGGGGAAAATGTTGAGATGAAAAGTTATGCATCGAAATTTTTAGACTGCGCTCAAGCTCACATTTCACCCCACCACTTCTCTCATACATCTCTCCTCCCATTAGGTGGCCCCTGAATGAAAACGGGATGTAGAGAGGGGGTTTCCATGTAGCAGGCCCCTTATTTTACTCGTACATGTGCGTTCCGGCGTTCCCTGAGGAAAGGAGGGTGGCTGAAAGGCGCTCGTTCACTTCCCGGACCTGGTCTTAGTTTCCGTTCGCCGGATCCGTCGCGAGACAAGACTAATGCGACGGATCAACTGACGCGGGGCTTGGAACGTACCCCGGCCCCTCTTCCGATCTTCCTTCCATCGCCTCTCCTCGGATGCCGTCCTTATTATCTCTCACCGCACCCCTATTCCGCATTCACAACTGCTCCAGTCATCCCACCACACGCGTGAAAAGGGTTAGCGTTTTAATATCAGCTGCTCTAATCCAACCGAGAATCTTTCTTGACTGGAGGAATATTTCTTTATAAAAGAAGAATTGTGCAACAGGACGGCATTTAACCTTGGCTGAGAACGAAGAGGATGGTGGAGACATTTTAGGAAAACGTTACAGGACAATAACACCAAAACAAGCCTTGTTAATCCTAAATAAATGACCTCGTGAATAGGCATTTTTTTAACCTTTAACACTTTCACCATTTGTTGGGTATATACACTCGTGTAATATTTAGTGGGAGGTTTAAAAAAGAGGTGCAAATGATGACCCAAAATAAAGTACTAATTTCTTTGGAGAGATTGGGGTGGGAAAGGTGTCGCTGCTGCAGGTTTCAGTTGTAACAGAGGCATTACTCCCGTGAGGGGTTGCGACTTGGAATAACTTAATGCAAAACTGAGCATGATCAGGAGAGATGCGTTCCCCTCGGTCTCTACCGGTTTAAGTATTCTCCCTCTTTTGCTACTATGCCTCTTCCACACAGTTTCAATTATCCAGATTTTCGCACTTTTTAATGGACCACTCTCCTAAAGCTTCCGAGCAGCTATGCCCTTCTTGTTTATGGCAATACAATGGGATCGTTTTGAGCAACTATCAAGGGCCAAGCCATCTAGTTAAACGCGCCATTGAAGTCACTTCCGAATCACATCCCTAGTGGAAACGTCACTAGGTCAAATTACTGAGACGACATTGCGGTTAAGTGCAGTGTGACGCACAGAGATTTCCAAAATAGACAAAAAACATCACTTTTATGGCGATCCATCGCCTTAAAGTGTTAAAAGATTATAGGAAGTGCGCCACCAATGGTTTGCATTTTGTCTGTATTGGGTTTTAGTCTTCTGAGATCAATCGGATTCTGCAACTTCCACACATTTTCGCATCCTTGAGCTCTCCACTTTCGTTAACTAATTCATTGAAAACTTTCTGTCAGTTTTCACCTGCCTTTACTAAATTAGTGCTCGTTTACTAGTACTACAGCGATCAATAATATAACTACTATCAATAATAGTATTCTATAAACCTAAGTAACTATTATTATTATCTCCTCTCCCCTACAACCTATCAAATTCCTCTGCTCTTTCGCGCGATCTCATTCAGAGAACTCTGAAATGCCTCCTCCAATTTAGTCCTTTTAATTTTTCCACTTTTTTTTTAACTATCGGTTTTTTTTCTTCAATAGGATTAAATCAATACTACAATCCAAGTCTATATAAATGGTTCCACAGAGCTCTCACTTCTTTTGCCATACAGGATCCCTACTCTTCAAATAAATTAATCCGTTATTTACTTCATTCTTTTGAACCATTTATGCTCGAAGCTCTTATGTCCGTTTTCCCAAGTCCATACATCTTCCTATTCTTCCCTCCTTGAGAAGGAGATGCCTTTAATGGTTTTTTATTTATTTATATTAAAAAATTCAATCTCTCATCATTTTTCATTAATAGGTATAAGCTTTTTAAGAGACGCCAGCTAAATTACAGTGTAATATGGGCGTAACCAGAATAATAATATTAGCAGAGAATTTTTGTTGTTTCTAAATCCACGAAGTAAGAACTGACAATGGCATCTTCGCCAGAAAATTTGTGAGGAATGGCTTATATAATAAGCGTAGAAATGTGAAGGTATATGGTACGAACAGTCTCCGGGGGAATTAAAGATTTTCTCTCGACCCTTTTTTTATATGGTAAATAAGCGCTCTGCGAAGTCCCGTATACTTGAAGGTTATCATAAAAAAACTTAGGAATAACAATCCTTACTTTTTCACATTTTCTTTGACCTTTAAAATTGTGTATACCCAATATCGTAGACTCATATATTTTGGTACTTGTCGCAAGTTCCTCTTCAACTGCTTCGTCCTAGGTTGCTTTGTTGATTTATGGTCCTTTTGTTCTCTTTTGCTTCTTGTTAGATCTTCATTCTTCACAGTGCCTTTTTTTTCCTTTGACCTTTTTTATATTTTCTCTAACAGCTTTACTTGGGAAATTATTTTTAAAGAGATTATTATCATATGTGTGGCCTATAGAGAAAGGAGCATGGTTTACCTTTATTGGTTCTTTTGTCCATTTTCACACGTTTCTAATTCTAAAATCGCACCACTTTATTTCTGAAAAACTTTTCGATATCTTCCTGCAGAAGTGCCTTAGTCTCATTGCTTTATTTGGGGTTCTTCAATAAGTCAATAAATAAACAAATAAATCGTGGCCTCCGTAGAGATGTATTTGACGAAACTCGGAGAAACATATCCATATTTACAAAGGTTTCGGTAAGTCAACCATAATTTAAACCGATACAGGTTCACTGATTAAGATCAGCTCTCAAAGCACTAATACCTAACCTCAGGCCACTCTTGGATTCGGCCAGGACTTAATCGACAATTATCTTCGGTCTCAAAGGGAGCAAATTACTTTTAACCTTCTATTTTCCAGTTATTAGAATTGGTAGGAATAATAGGGGATTTAGCTATGAAGTAAAAATCAGTAAAGGATGAGTAGTACTTTGGAGTATTAATAGATTCAAAGGTCATCAAACAGTAAATTGAAGCACATAATGGGGCAAATAGTGATGTACTTCAGTGGGAGTAATTTTAATTATAGAGGTAAAGAAGTTATTCTTAAATTCTGTGAATTGTATATCAGGTCACATTTAATATAGTGTAAACATGAGTCGTCCCAATAATTTATATAATATATCACTAACTTGCTCTAGTAAGGAGAGGAGCGAGATGAAACTTCCCTGGGGCACCTGAAATATTGGCCTAGTCAACAATCGCTGGTAAACCCATAATTGCAACACCTGGCAACCTCAGGGCGTTCGAGGCCTATTTTGCTGGCAGGTAGTTGGAGGTGGGACGCATTATCAATTTTCATACACACAACGCCATCGCTGCCACCCTCGCTCCACGAAAATAGCCAGCTTTCACTCAACCTCCAAGAAGCTCTCCATCTACGCGACTGCAAGCCACCTTGACTTGAGGAAACCAAAAATGGAGTAATTGGTTATGCAAACACGATTAATTTATTATTTATTATTAACAATATCCGGGGGGAATGTTTCTTGGTTTCCTCAATTCAAGTGGTTCGCAACTCGCGTCATAGAAGAGCTTCTCGGAGGTTGAGTGGAAGCTGGCACTTGACGTGGAGTGAAGGTAGCAGCGATGGTGTTGTGTGTATGAAAATGATAATGCATTGTGCCTCCCTTTACCTGCCAGCTAAATAGGCCTTAATTGGCGTGAGGTTGGTAGGTGTCAACATCATGTGGTTACATAAGAAGGAGTCTAGAAAATGCTATTCAATAACCTATACAATTCAGCTTCTCTTCCCATTATCCAGTTGAGTCCCACCTAGCATCCTCATCCATAAACCTATCGAATCTATTTCTAAAACTGTGCATGGAGGACGCTCCTATCACATGACTAGTGAGCCTATTAAATTTATCTAACACTTGATTTCTAAACCAATCTCTTTCCTAAGCCTAAAACTAAGATCTTTAAGTACGAATATGTCTCCCACATTATATCTTTTTATCCATCTGAAGACTTTAATATCAAGTCTCCTGAAAAATTATGTTAAACTCTATTTGTCATTTCTTTGCCCATTGGAAGTGTTTGGTCAATTTATCTTGTAATACCTCAGCGTCTGAGTCCGACCTTATAATCCTACCTAACTTTAGAATCATCGTCAAGCTTTCTCACGCTTCTACTTATACATAAGTCAAGATCATTAATATAAATAACTAATAACAACGGCCTCAAATCTGATCCCTGGCGAACCCCATTGGTAACATTCCCCCACTCAGATTTAATCCCGTCTATACTAACTCTTTGCTGTCTGTTACTAAACCCCGACTGAATCAACCTAAAAATACTTACATCGATCCCATGTGCTTTAACTTTATTCAAAGGTCGTAAGTGTGGCACCCTGTCCAAAGCCTTGTTAAAATCCAAGTGAACAATATCGTAATTCTCATCTCTATCGGCAGAATCAGAAAATCTTTCTATAAAGGGACAGTGAATTATTCAAACGCGATCTACCCCTTGTAAAGCCGTACTGGAGATTCATTCATCAACCTATGTTTATCTAAGTGATCCCTAGTAGATTTTGCTATTATATATTAAATCCTTTTCCTACTCTTCAGTGTTTACTGAAGAGTGTAGTTTCATCCCCCAGCCAATGGATTCCTACTCGGGGGAAATGCTGGAGGATATGGACTTCACTGAAGGGGAAATACAAAAGAAGATCACTGACCTAATGACGAATAAGTCACCTCGCCTGGATGGGTTTCTACCTATAGTGTTAAAAGAAGTGCGCGACCAAGTGTCACGATACCTGAGCGTAATCTTCAACATGTCAATCCGGACCGAATGCGTTCCTAGAGACTGGCGTGAAGCGGAGGTGACTCTAATCTTCAAAAAAAGGAGACCGTAGCCAACCGTCAAACTAGCGACCTATCAGTCTGACTTTGATAGTCGGTAAACTCATGGAAAGTATGATGGTGGACAAAATGGCGTCGTATTCAGAGTCAAACTTGCTACTGAGGAGTTCCCAGCATGGCTTCCGAAGGCAATGGTCATGCCTGACGAACCTTGTGGAATTCTTCCACTTCGTCTTCAGTGAGCACGATCGGGACAAGGCGGTGGATGTGGTCTACTTAGACTTTCAGAAAGCTTTTGATAAGGTACCACACCGCCGCCTTCTCCGGAAAGTGCGAGCGCTAGGCATAGACGGAAAAGTAGCCGGCTGGATCGAGAACTGGCTAAGTGGCAGACGGCAACGGGTGGTGGTGAATAGACAGGCTTCTGAGTGGGTGCCCGTTACTAGCGGGGTGCCTCAAGGTTCTGTCCTGGGACTACTACTATTCATCATCTACGTCAACGACATGGACGGTGACCTAGTTGCCAAGATTTCCAAATTTGCCGACGATACCAAGCTTGGTATTAACGTTGCAAAGGATGGAAATACTGCTCGCGTGCAGGAAGATCTTGGGAAGATTGGGGAGTGGTCGGACACGTGGCAAATGCCTTTTAACGTAAACAAATGCAAAGTGATGCATATCGGCCACAGAAACCCCCAATCTCAGTATATCCTTAAGGGCACTGCTATTGAATCCACGGACACTGAGAAGGACTTGGGTGTAACAATCAGTAGTGACCTCAAGTTCTCAAAACAGTGCACTGAGGCGGAGAAAAAGGCCCAAAGGATGCTAGGTTATATAAAGCGCCAGTTTGGATATCGGAACAAGAAGATTGTACTGTGTTTGTACAATTCACTTGTCCGACCGCACCTGGAGTATGCCGTACAATTTTGGAGTCCTTCATTTCGAAAGGACATCGCGAGATTGGAACGCGTACAAGCCAGGGCAACCAAACTGATTCCTTCTATCAGACATAAAAGTTATGAAGATAGATTAAGGGAATTAGATCTGTTCTCGTTGGAAACACGTAGACTGCGTGGTCAGCTCATCGAAGTTTTCAAAATACTTCGAGGGTTCGACAATGTTGACTACGGGGATATTTTCACACTTGTTGAGAGCAGAACAAGAAATCACTGCTTCAAACTTGATCTGAAGCGTTACAACCGCGACCTGTGTGGAAAGCTTTTCACGTACAGTATCTGCGGTAGTGGGAACGCACTTCCATTGGCAGTTTTTAACAGTCAATCTGTTGACTAGTTCAAGTCAAGACTAGACAGGGTCTTGAAAAATGGCTGTGAAAGGACGTAAAGCATTTGAGCAGAGATGTGCCTGCTTGACTGCTTGTCCAAAGGTACCCTCATTGAATGGACCGTAAGTCTTCTAGGGTACCTTCTTTCCTTGTTGTTACTCCTTGTTGTTACTACTGATGTTAACCTCACTGGTCGGTAATTAGATATGTTTGTTTTATTCGTCTTCTTAAATATAGATATCACATTAGCTTTCCTCCATGCTGTTAGTACAATGCTAGTCTATACCAATTTTCTAAATAGGCATGCTAGGGACTCATTTAACACTCCTTTACATTCCTTCAAAATCCTAGGAAAAACCTCGTCAGGGACCTGTTCTTAACTAAATATGATTTTATTTTTTTTCCACTATCTCCTTGCTGTGCCAATATTTAAATAGGCTGAGGGTAGTAAATATATATGTATATTCTTGTTTGAAAGCTGTGTGGGATGTAATATTCAGTTGTTTAAAAAATCTTCTGGGTTAGATAAGATGGATATTGTCAATTTCTTTGATTTAACGAGTATTAATAGTACATACTACGGTTCGGGGAATGTCCCCTTTAATTTGGGTTATGCGATCTTGGAATAAGCTATTTGATTTAAGCCGTCCTTGAAGGCAACTTCTGGGATAAGCCATCTTAGAATAGCATTTTTGATTTAGGCGAACTTGGAATAGCACTTTTGATTCAGGCCATCTTGACCTGTCCCATTTTAGGTAGGCTATCTTGGAATGTCCTTTTGAGTTACACTGTCTTTGAATGCTCTTTTGGAGATAATCCCTATTGGAATGCCTATTTTTAGTTTTGCCTTACTGGAATGCACCTTTTAAATTGTTTCTCTTGGGATGACACTTTTGAGTTAGGCCATCTTAAAATACTCCTATTGAGTTTGGTTCTAGGGGAATGGCCCTATTGAGTTAGACTATGTTGCAATGCCACTATGGAGTGATGCCATTTGGAATGCCTACTTTAAGTTAGGCCATATTGGAATACCCTGCTTTGAATTGGGCATTTCTTGAAATACCTTTTATGAGTGAGACTATTTTGGAATGCCCCTTTTGAGTTAGTCTATGTTCGAACATCCTCTTTAGAGTTATGCCATATCGTAATAAACTTTTTTTATTTGGCCATCTTGAAATACCCTCTTTTGATTTAATTTATCTTGGAATACCCTCTTATGTTTTAGGCCAACTTTGAACGCCCCCTTTGAGTTAGGCCGTTTTTGAATGCTCCCTTTTATTTAAGATATGTTGGAATAGCATCTTTAGAATTATACCATCTTGAAATGCCCCTTTTAATTTAGAGCCTTTTCTATAGCCCCATTTTAAGTTAGTCTATCACGGAAGGCACCTTATGAGTTAGGCAAACTTGGAAAGCCCTTTTTGAGTTAGGCCATCTTGGATTAGCCCTTTTGAGATATGTTAACTTGGAATGTCTCTTTTGAGTTAGGCCATGTTGGAAATAGAAGAATGGCATTCTGCCAGAGAACCAAAAGGAGCCCTATGACTAAAAGGTTCGAATCCACTGACCTCTTTGCTCTCTACACTATTAGAATAAATCCATAGGGCCCTAGCGTTAGATTATTGGTCCCATCTCCTAGGATGGGTTCAAATTATCCCTATTATTAAAACGCAGCTCCTCCTTAAACAGGAAGATGGATTAATCTCATCTCCTGTTAATTTCACGCTTCACAGTCTATTTATCTATCAAAAATATCAGTTCTCTCATGCAAATATCAAGTTTCCATTAAATAAAAGACACGAGAAAATCTTTAATAATTTCTATGGTTTTCACTTTATAGAAAAATTACATATGATTAGAAAAATATTATTTTTTATTTATTCATTATTTTGATTAATCTATACGATAAATATGTAAAATTTAACGCAGATGAGTTACATACTTCATTAAAAAAATTAATAATCTTCCATCACGTCCCTGTTCCGATACCATTCGTTTTCCACTAGTACCTGAAAGTTATAGGACTAATAGGAACCATTTAATTACAGATTTTTTGATATTAACATAATATGAAACTTTATTTTTTATATTGGTTTATATAGTTATTTCTACTAGATTAAATTTAATCAAACTATTTAATTTTCTTTCGGGTCCTATATTTTTGGAACACTGTATTTACCCCTCAACCATTCAAAAGAGATTCTGTTTAAATACGCCAGCCTTGAGAGAATTCCGATCTAAAGATTAATGAAAGGAAGTCATTTAATTTTAATTAAAAGTTCAAGAGTAAATTTGAAAATCGTTAGAGCTGATCATAGGCAAAATTTGGATCACAAAATACCGAAACGTTTCAACTTACATAAAATATTGAATTTTAGGGAAACAATGGCTATTTTAATCGGAATTTTATCCTTCAGTCGCTAAAATCATTTGCTATTCGCTGGAGAGTCCTTGATTTAAGCCTCCTTGTGTTTGCAGTTCGGTGTGGGCCGCAACCTTATGCGAGGGCATCCCTCCCCTCCCGTTCACATCTCTCCCCACTAGAAATAACAAGATTAAAGTAGTAAACAAAACATTTAACAGTGGTATAGCATAAAATTTCTTCTTTTTTTAAAATATATACATAGAATGGCTTGCCTATGAATGGTGTTGAAAGCACTACAGTAAATATGTTTAAGATAACTATAAAAATAAGGGTCGTTAAATTAACTCTTTATCCATATCCTCTCTTCGTTTTACTTGTTCTTCACTTCCAACTTCCACCCTTTCCATTATTTCTTAACTTTACATAGAGTGTAACTTATGCTCTTTGCTGGTTTGTTCGTAATTCTTTTATTTCTGTAATTACTTATGAGATGTCCTGAGAAATCATTTTCACAGGCTTTCATTTGCTAATTTTGTTAACTGTACTTCAGTTTCTAAGTCCAGCTCTCTGCATCTTTTTGAATATTCTGTATTGTAACACTTTAAATGCTTGATCTTATGATTGTCAATCGAATACTATTCATAGAACCTCAAAAATATTCACTCTGTAACTCCTTAATGCTCTATATTGTCTTTGATTCGAGTAAGGTCTATTTCTTTCGTAATTCCTCATTTCTATGTTAAAAAAAATACGCTTTTGAAATCATAGATACAGAGAGAAGTCTCTTATTCATTGTAATTATTGCTCTGAACTATTGAGTAACACGGACGTACAGCTGATCAAGGCGCTCAATTATATTAAAAATATAATGTTATCTCATAAAGGCAAGACACTTCAAATCAATAGCACTCGTCATATCAGTAGAATCATCAAAGAAATTTCCTTCATATGAAAAATGATCAAAAGAAATATTCTAATCAAGAATCTGTTTATCCTTTGATTCCTACCCAAGTAGCCAATGAGAAGTTGGGGATTGGCAAAAGATAAAGACCGCATCAGCAAGTGAAAAGCTATTCACTTCATCAGTGAATTTTCGATCCTGCGACTTGTGCTTGTTTCCTTCTTTCCTTTTAGTTCTTCTTATGCCTTGATTCTGTCTTAGCTCCATTTATCTACTAGTTCTTTCTTTGTTCGCTATTTTTTGTTACTACCTTAATCAGTGAACCTTTTTGGTTTTCACTCTACCCTTCGAGCCTGTTTCCGTGACGAGCGCTTAATCATGGTCTCTTTACTCTCGATCTCCAAAGCACTCCTCCAAACACGTTTCACTCGACGGGAATCGTGAATGTTGACTTTTAGGCTCGGGTCGTAAATTTTGGACTTTGCTCGGATTTTCGCTCTGCCGATACCATCGAAATACTTTTAGAGAGTCACCTTTTCATCATTTGGAGAAACGAACACCTGAACCCAAATCGATTTCAGGAGACGCCTAACTGCACGAAGCAGGCTAGGGAACTGCTTCTAGAACGCCTTATCTTAAGCTCCTCCCGATTGCTTCGTACGATATTTGGTCTAATTCAAAAATAAACGAAAGGAGCTCACCGAAATCTTGTTTGTTTACTAGGCCATTTTTATATTTCGCTTTTTCTCCCTTTGAAGAAGGAAAGGTGGATAAGGGGGCTGAAATACCCGCACATAATTACAGAATATGTACATGCATTCGAGTGTAAGAAACAAATACTTGAAAGGGCTATTTATTAGGAAGCTTTATTAGGCTTGAGGTGGTTTTAGGCTGTTAGTATTAGCTGGAGAAAACATCGGTTCCAAGCTCCTTTCTTTCAATAAGCAACTTATTCTTTCCTCAGGCTGGGATCGGATACGCAGTCACGAGACCCTCTCCAGACAACTTTCTGTCTCTTCTGATTCCAAACTACTGGATGATGATATTCGAGAGGAGCAGAAAATCATCTTCAGGCCCAAGAAACCCCCAAGGCCCAAATCTGAAGTCTACCTATGCAAGGACCAGCAAACCCGTTCCAAAAGATACTCTGCCTTTGGTGTAAGTTAATGTTTCTTTTGTTGAGGAGCCTGGTGGTTCTTTCGTTTCAGGAATACTATGAGTAGTAGTTCGATAGTTCGGAAAGGATTTTAAGTTCTGTTACAGCAATAATTAAAAAATGAATGGAAGGAAAGTCTAAATAATTGTCGTGGTATGATATTATATTACATCAATACCATATTATATCTATGGGGAAGGGACCGATAACTTACAGGCGAACCGACGAAGGGACGGAACACCACTAATTTAGACCGGCTGAGTAGCAAGAGAGAGTGCAACGAGGCCAGGTAAATTATGGAAAATGGCAAAGCTCAAGGTTATTTAAAGAGGCATGTACAAAAGTATAATTTTATTTACACAAAAATAATGAGAGAATTGATGGGTAAAATTACATCAGAGAATTAACGGGCAAAATCACATCAGTAAACGAAGGGGGGAATTGTAGTTGTAAATCAGACTATGAAGTTAGAACTTAAGGTATTACAGGAGGAGACTATTCAAATGGGGGGGATTAACTCAATTGGGTTACTGAAGGGGGGAGAGGGGTTGGCTTACGGATGTCTTTTGCACGTGACGTGAGGCCGCTCGGAACTTCTGAGCGGGAACTCTTAAGTGATGACGGTTCTACAAGAATTTTGGTGCGGTAACTTCCGGTCCAGGGAAGAGTATTTCGGCTACCCGAAATAAGGGGTGAACGAAGGAGGGCTTCGACAGGAGTTGATGAGAGAAGTCCTGAAAATCACTAGGTGACGATCGTTAAGTGGAATTACCTCACTGGCTGGGGCTAATTCCAAATACACAAAATAGTTCAGCTGTCACTTTGCTTTGTTGTTAGCACCTGACTCAGAACTATGGGGAATCTTCTGGGGTCCGGGCGAGACTTCTCAACTCTGTGTTTCTTCATGGGAGTCGAGCGCTATTTATGTGCAAGGCTCTCCCCGGGGTTGATGGGGGTTGGTAAGCGGGAAATAGCTCTACCCTCGAATAGCCTCGCATCTTCTGCCCGTGTAAAAGTGAATCGTGGTGGACTAGGTTAGAGGCTACCGCTTGTGGAAGGGGGGGGGGAAGAAGGCTTACCAATTTAGGTCTAACCGGGCCTTCTGCAGCGCATGGAAGTTCCGTCTGCTCAAGAGATTCCACGTGGGGTTCCCTCACAATAATTATAGGTCAATTAACCTAACTTCTGTGTGGCAGAAATTGCTTGAGTCAATGATTGCTGATAGAATAAACTAAAACCTTGAGTATCATATATCAACAAATGATTCGCAGTATAGATTTAGGAAAAACTGCTCATGTTTAACAGATCTCTTAGAACATTACCATAATGTGCTTACGAATATGATAAACACAAACTGTAAATAGCATTAACCTGGATTTTAGACGAGCTTTCGCACAGGCCCAACATTAGAAGAGATATGTGCTAAAGGTTAAGGCGCTCGGAATTTCGGGAACAGTAGCCGGATGGTCAAATAAAGAGTGACTTATGAACCGAAAGAAAAAATTGCCAATGTCTCGGCATCAAGGTTGAGGCACAGTAGGGCTAACTGCTTGGAATACGGTTGTAAATTATTAAATATATATATATATATATATATATATATATATATATATATATATATATATATATATATATATATATATATATATATATATAATTATTATCTATATTCATTTGTAAAGCTCAGTCCCCAAAATGGGACATTGGCCGTTACTGGGTTAAGAAGACTTCTCACTACGCATGAGATATTTTTTTAGCCTCGTAGCTAAATTTAAAAACAATATGTTTAAAACGGTGCTTATAAAAGTTATTTAATATTCCAATTAATAATAATGAAATTACTTTTGGTTCTGATTTTTAAAATTAATGAAAATATACGGCTTGCATGCTATTTTTATCGGGAATTCACCATAAAGCTACAGCTGACAATTCTGTTAAGGCTTCTCTCCATTGCCTCATCCGCATTCACCCACTTTTGGGCTGTTTTTCCTTTAGTGCTTTAGTTTTATTTGATAATCAATTAAATAAGCTATTGTATTTTAGTGCTCATAATGACTGACAATATGTTTAATTAATTGAAGAATAGAAAATTTTACTTACTCTCATCTGATGAGAAAAGGCGTATATTGAACAATGGCAGAGCGATACTACATTTGAATTTAAGCAAAGGAAATATAGCTTTCAGGAGGAAATTTAATTCTAAACTCAATTATGATGTTTATTTGCAGGGCTATGAAGTCGGTAGGATAAAACTACGACTCTGACTATTTAGATTTTCAATAGTTCAACACAGACTCCGACTCCAACTCGTGGTTTTATTTTATAAATTATGAGCTTAAGTGGTTGAATAAACTAAATTATGCCATATGGAAGTTTTAGTAAAAAAATATTCAGAGTTTTCGGGTATTTAAATTAATGAAAGTGTAGTCATGGCTTTTGTGTTACGGCAGCTTAGTCGGTAGATCACTGGTCTAGATAGCCAGAGGTCTGAACTTTGAGTCCTTGCTGGGCAATGTGTTTATTTCCTTTTGTTTCTCTCGGGGTCAGCTCAGGTAGGATCTCTTCTCTCTTGTTTCTGTGTATCACTTCTCCTCACACATTCCGGTACCAAACTTTTAAGCTTGGGGTGGATGCGTGCTAGTTTGCGCGCCAACCACACGGGCCGATAGCTTTCGCTCGCTCAAAGAAAGGATGCGTGCTTTTTTCATTTTCATTCTCTCCATCCCTACGGGAACAGTTTCATTTTTCATTTGGGTGGTGGTGTTTGGAGGTACGAACGACAAAGTCAAATTGATGAAATATGTTGACAAGGCTTATGTATCCCGTTAGCTTATTCGGTAGAGCACTGGTCTAGATAGCCAGAGGTCTGAGCTTTGAGTCCTTGCCGGGCAATATCTTTTTTTCTTTGCTTCTCTCGGGGTCATCTTAGGTAGGATCTCTTCTCTCCTGTTTCCGTGTATCACTTCTCACATATATATTTATTAGTAGTTTTAGCATTGAAAGTTGGAATTTAGTTGTTCTTTTCAAGGAGATTTATTGGGAACAATGCATCTGATATTGAATCAGCCAAAAACTAAAGCCAATTATGTAGTCATTGTGTATTATTCATCAACCTTTTTGGAAGCTCTTCCAAGCATATTTTTGAAAGATTCTGAAAATACTTTCATAGTGTATACATATAATGCATGTGCGTACAACGCTACAAAATTTATTTCGTTATATAAGTTAAATAAAAATGAGAAATATTATATTACTCTCGACCCTAAGAAAATTTAAAAAACACAACTTTGAAGGATTGTTTATCTTTGTAAGATAAAAACACGACTCCGACTCCGACTCCACAGCCCTGTTTTCGTGGTTATGTGGAAATATTTCAAATAACAAATTTTCTGTTGGTCGTGTTTGCTATTTTCAAGAGATATATGTGTGGAATTGTGTAAGTCAGAAAGAATTGATTTAATACTCGGCAAGCAGAAATCAGTCCAGACATAACGAAGAAGTTAAGAATTGAGAATTTTTTTTAACAATTGATTAGGAGAACATGCTTTTTAATTATGCAAGAACAACCAATTTAAGAACAACATTTGCTATTCAGAATGACATAATCCAATATATTAGTGCAGTTATGTTACAACAAAACAACTCAGCTTATCGACTACATGTAGGTGGCGATTTTATTATATGGAACATCTGATGTCAGCCATTTTTCTGAAATCTACCGTTGTTCGTTATTTTGATCAACATGGAGAGGTTTGTGAACGATTTGTAAAAACCAATGACGTCAGCAATGATAGCAATGCAGGAGCTATTTCTGATTTATCTATAACGCAAAGAGGTGAACTGGACTGTTTGAACAAATTAGTTGCTCAAAGTTACGTCCGCGGTGGTGTTATGGGGAGCGATAATAATGGAGTTAAAACAAAGGTTATAAAAACTATACCAGAAGCTATTTCTTTTCTTCATTGCTACGCCCATAACTTAACTTTTTTTTTAGCCCAGGTTTTCGTAAAATTTCCTAATGTGATATTTATTTTTTGATATTAGTAAGTTTGTCATCAGTTTTGAGCAGTTTAACTAAGCGAACTTCAACGATTGACAAAGTTGATGGGTACCGTTTCCCTAAACTCCAACGCGATGCAACTATTCATCTCGTTTGTTAAAACAATTAAAGAAAATAAAGAGACTATAATAGATCTTTTAAAAAGCATTCTTAAAAATGGAGAGGAATTTTATGAAAAAAAAATAGTGCACCGGGATTTATTGCTGGTATCGTTACAATTGATTTTAGTTTTTTCTTAGAAGTATATTCTTTAATATTTCCTTTTTCTGAATATCTATTTAATGTGCTGCAAACAAAATCAAACATATAAGGGACACAAAATTTGCACATATATGGGTGGGTCTTGATAAGAGAGGGATGTGGTAAACCTGTATGTAAAAGGAAACAATCATTTTCCACCAGAGAAATATAGTCAACTGTTACAGTAAATATTCGATAATATAATTCTTCAAATGAAAGAACTTTTGAGTTTAATGGAAAAATCGAAATTTAGTGATTTCTATGATGTTATTTTCCAAGAAAGAGTTTTCGAATCTTTGAAAAGAGGCTACAATTCATATTTTGAGTTTCATTGACTGCGTTCTGAATTGTGTGTTTAACATTTGCATAAATCTTCTACCGAAAAGAATGTTACTGGGCTCCTAAAATATTTACGGGAAAGCGAAAGGCACAAAATTCTTTAGAAAATATATAAATTAACCAATTTGATTCTGAACAATACCAATATCAACAGCAAGTGTTGAGCGTTCATTTTCTGGGGTTAAGTGAGATAAAAGTTATTTACTCTTGCCTTAATTTCAATTAAAAAAATTCCTCAACAAGCTTATGAAGAATCGAGAGTACTTTTACAAGCCATCGAAGAATTTTGTAGGAAAACTAGGAGGGAGAGCACAAATTTAATTCAAATAATACCTCACAATTATTTAAGGTAAATTTTAATTTTGTATGTATTTCTTTAGATCCATTCTGTAACCACTATATATATCTATATATATATATATATATATTTATATAAAAGTATATAATTTGTGTGTGGATATTTAAGCCTAAAATAATACAAACTTAGCTGAAAAAAAGCCCCTAGGTCATTCAAAGTTTGCAAAACACCATCTATTGTTCTCATTAATGACTTCAGACTGGGATCATTATTTAAGTTGAAAGATCAACCACCCACCAATAAGCAATCTAAAATTATATACGTTTTTTGTTGTACGTGCCGTAGCACTGTATCATATGTCGGGGCAACTACTGCGTGCGCTTTACTCCCGCTTCATGCAGCATATGGGTAGATCTGAAAGAACTGGACTATACCTTTCAAAACCTGATCCATCCCAACTTTGAAACCATCTGTCTCAATGTGGCTCTAGGGCTACACTCGAGAACTTCACGATACTTTATGCGGTAAGAAACATCTCGGACCTTTACCTGCTAGAGTCAATTTATATTACAAAACTTCAACCCAGTCTAAATAATTACTCATTATTTGTCCCATTAAATATAGTGACTCATTAAAAAAACATGCTAATTTGTTAAATTTCACATTGTTTTTTTTTAGGAAGGGGGGTGCAAGAATAAAATCCACTGTCAATTATTTTCCTTCCTATTTTTTAGATATTCACTCGTTGGTTTAGTTTGTTTTTTCCTCCATATTTCTAATGTAAATAATTAATCTCAAATTTAATATTCATTTTTCACAATTTTATTACAGATAGGCTCTATAGAATTAAAAAAAAGATACATATATACATTTAACTCTGTATTTTGTATTCTTTCTCTAGCACTGATGATGGGATTAGTTATAATCCTGAAACGTTTGAAATAAATATTATGAGGCATCTACGGCTCTGTCCTGGTTGTCCTGTTTATACTTCGCTTAAAGTTTGCGTCCCTCAATTTGCTTGCCACTTATATATATATATATATATATATATATATATATATATATATATATATATATATATATATATATATATATATATATATATATATATACCTAAATTACATGCTAAGGAATTGAAGGATTTTATTCAATGAAATCACTGTCGGCAACAAACACGGCCTCCAGGCAGGGTCGAAACCTACTGCAAGCCTTTTCGACCGCCCCACTGTTTAATTTGGTGAAAACTGTGGTGATCCTGGACCTAAGCTCTAATTTGGTGGAACACAGGAATTTGTTGGTCGGTTTGTCCACCACGCCCCACACATAATAGTCCAGGTGATTGCAGTCTGAAGAATTGGGAGGCCAGATGTTTTTCTGAGTAATGTGGGAAAGGAAATTGTCTGATATCAAACACTGGGACCTCCTGTTTGTTTGACATAGCTACTGACCTCCAGCGGCTACCACCTGGAGTCAGGGGAGTACCACCAGCCTCCCCAAGCAACTTGATGTAGCCCTTTCCGGTTTGAGTCTGATGCCTTCCGGGAAGGTGTACTCGGCGTACCGTGGCACTAGCTACTGACTACCCCAAACATCAAGATACGGACCACGAACTTTGTCTTAATGAATCTCGGTAGATCTTTGGGGGACAACAAGCAAATGAGTGCGTTGCAACTTCACCACCTGGTTCTGGCATAACCTCTTCTGATCTGGGAAGAACCCAAGCGTGTCAAGCTTAATGGAGATGCTTTAGTTTTTTCATTGATTCCTTGCACGTTCTTTCCGCTTATCCTTTATTTTCTATGACATAGGCTGGCACTTTCTCATCTTTTATGAATAGTAACGGATGATTTTATGTAGAACTACCTGATAAGAGAATATGATACTCATTTTCCCCTGCCTGTGGAGGTCATTGACTTGCCAGGATCTTTTTTCATTTATAGCCTGGATCTACTCGAAAAAATCGGGGGTTCTTTTCTCAACAGAACGTTTGCGAGCCACCTTACCCTCGTCATTACAGTGTGACTCATCCAATCCTTTTCTGATCCTCAGCAACGTTCTCATATTGACAAACAAGCAATCGGAGATCTTCAAATTGGAACTTCCGGTGTGAATAACAATCAGTTTAGCTTGCATTCTGTTAAATTATGGGGGATTTCATTCAGCCATATTGTTGGTATATTTGTAGATGATGCAAACCGAGTCAATATATAGGAAGAAGAGAGAAACGACCCCAGACAACTCTCATGTGATGGCAGTGATGAGAGAGTAAATTCTCTCATCACTGCTGTGGACTCTCAACACGCTACTCAGCTTCCTGTCTTAGTTTTGTGTTTCTGTAATATGTATCAGTTATATGTTGGTAATGTTAAATGTTTTGGCAAAGTTTGTATTTTGATCATTCTTTTTGATTATTTGAGATTATTATACCGGGTGTTCCCCCCAAAATGTATACGCAGTTTAAATAATTGTAATTGTAAATAATTATAAATTTGGAAAATAAAATGTATTTTAATAAACACCTACATTACAATTTTCTAAAGTGTGTATACATTTTTGGGGGGACACCCTATATTAAGGGGTGTCAATTTGTGGAGTGAAAATGAATTTTTTTCAATTCCTTCAATGCAGGGTTTTAAAAATAGGTGTTTAGGTGTAAGAAATTTACATCTGCTATTAAGTTTGTGATTGCTCAACATTTAGCTTGCTAAATCTACGTAAAAAAAATCCTCCTAAATTGTTCTCAGATAAAAACATTTATTAATTTTATCTTCTCAAAAGGGCAGATAATATAAACATTTAGTTTCTTTTTATAAAACATATTCTAATAATAATAATACAACTCAAATCTGCTTTTATTTTTGTGATTGCTCAACATTCAGCTTAATAAATCTACATTTAAAAAATAACCATCAAAAATTGCTCTTAGAAATCATTTATTGATTTTAGCTCGTCAAAATGGCAGACAATGCTATAGACATTTAGTTTCTCTGCAGAAAACATATCCTAGTAATCCTAAACTTCAAAACTACTATTATTTTACTGATTGCTCAACATTTAGGTTGGTATATCTTCGTTTGACGCCCCCCCTACCCGATATATTGCTCTAAGAAAACCACAGCTTTTAAATATGGCAGGTAATGGTATCGAAATTTAGTTTCTCTGCTTATAACTTACCTAAGCAATCAAAAATCATATCCATGTAATCAAAGAACATTAGAAAGTGATGACATCAGGTAAAAAACAAATTAATTACACAAGTATCACCGTTCTTGGAATGTCTATACCCTGCCTGCTGCCTCAGTGACCTGTTTCACATATCTCGTTATTGACTGAGCGTAAAAGGGGCAATGTGGAAATTGGTTTCAAGGAAGCTGTCTTTTTGGGACCTATAGAAACATCTCCAAGTGTGTGATTATCTCCACCCCTAATTATCATTTCACTGAAGGAACACCATGCTGAGCTCTTGATGATTAGCAAAACAGCATTACACTAGACTTCTTTTGCAGCTTAAGTAGCCGAAAGTGAAACAAGATGTAGCGCGAGCATTCCACCCAAGAATGTTTTACTTTGATGCTATACTAACATATGTAGTACAAACCAACAATGTATTCCACTATCATTTTTAATTTGTTTGGAGTTCTATCAATTTCAAGAAGGGCCAGATCTGTGGGAAGTTCTCCTCTTCCTATGGCCCATGTGATACAATACCCATACGTTTGATCAGTAAAGAGATCCTTTACCACATTGTCACTCAGTGAAGTAAGAGGCTCTACAATTGAGAGTTTAATAAAGGAAGAATTACTTTCAAGCTCGGTTGCAGTACCTAGCATCTTGCCAATATTAACCGTCGACTTGTTAAACAAGGTCTTCCCATAAATGGCTGTGATCAAGTCTTGCAGGGGTACTTCGTTAGTGTGGAACGCACAAACCAACCAAATAAGTTTACGGCTAATCTTGATTCTACCCAATGCATGGCCAACTCTTTCAGCCTGTGTTAATATTTGTAGAACACGTCCAATGACCTGCAGGCTTTTATCAATGACCTTCTATTTTAAACTTACAAGATAATCAGCAGTAAGTTTAGGGGAGTTTATATACTACTTGAGCCTTTCTCAGGAGTGAAATAATAGAGATACCTTCCACCTGTCCCATTGAACACAGAAGCATGCTCTTCTTTGATGAGGAGGGGGAACTAACGATCCGAAATGTCATCTTTCAGCATAACCTTAGTTGTATCTTAGTTGTATAAACCTGTGAAATAAGAAAAAAAAGGAGTGAATTAGATATAATGATTGTCATTTAATTATCCCAAACAGTAAAAAAGCAGAACTAAATTATATTAAAATAGCAAAAATATCTTTAGAATTCATAATTCGTGCTGCAACTTTTTATCACCCCATTATTTATGAAATTTTAAAGTTAAAAAAATTGACACATTCTACTGTTATATATTCATATACAAATAAAAACTTTACGACCCTGCCTTTATCTAATTTCCTAAAAATTCCGATGTCATAAAAATTTGGTATATATATATATATACATATATATATATATATATATATATATATATATATATATATATATATATATATATATATATATATATATATATAATGACAATGATACAGTAATTCTAAGTAGTATTGCGATGCTCGCGGACGATATATACCTGGAGTCTGAGTAGACAATTCCATAAATGGCTGAATGCCAATTGTACGTAAAAATAATAGATAAATCATCTAAGATCTGACCGATGCTATTTAATATAAAAAAGTCCAAAGTCTTGCATATAGGGCAAAAAATTCAGAGAAAGGACTATAGATTACTTGACTATAACTTGGTAACATAAGAGAAAAAGGGATTCTATTTGGTCTTGAGTGATAAAAATACTGAATTACTTCAAACAACTTTTAATTTCGAAACGATACTCCATTCCTTCTATAATTTGCTTGTAAGGCCACATTTTGAAGTATTGAGCACATGTATAGCGGTCATCTTCCCTCAAGAAAGACACAAAGAAGCTAGAGAAAGTGTAATCTAGGGTAAATCCTATAGCATCAGAAAATAAGCTAAAAAATAATGATACTAGGCAACAACTAATTTTCACTGGGAAAAAACAAACTAAGAAGTTAACTAATAACAGTTTGTTAAATGTTCAATGTTATTAATAATCTGAATTAGAAGAAGCTACATATTTTCGATTAGCTGAAATCCAACTCGAGGAAATAATTGGAAGTTAGAGCGATCAAGATTGGGCAGTAATTCCTGTACGTGAAATCGACTGCATGAACGTGACCTAAATAACAATAATGCAAACAAGATTAAAATTTAGGTCAGACAAAATTATTCACACGATTTCTTTCTGGGGCAAGGCAGGTATAGCGGTTAACAATAATAATAATAATTAAAAAGTTTTTAAATGGGTATTTAACCTCTCAGAATCCTACAGAATGGGCCCTATGCCTATTAAAGTTTCCTATTTTCCCTCGTAAAACCCATTTGTGAGTATTTAATTTCTGTGCTGCCTAAGGATTGAATATACCTCTCCTCGCCACCAGCATTTAGAGGCTTCTTATTTTTCTCCTTTGCATTTCCACGCCTCCTGTTTCTTTTAAATGAGCATTCAGTTCGTACCTCTGAGGTGTGCTCTTTGTTACAAACCTGATCCTGGACATGTTAAATATGCCGTCCCAATCTGTTTATTTAGGTTGGTTGTGGTTTACCATAGTACTCTTTACCACATGATTTTGTATCCTTCCTTTCTTTTCTATTCATTAATTCTGTCTGTCCTAACCCCTAACATATGAGGCCGTTTGAGATCGGATCAAGAAATTTGATCATATTGAAGAAAAAAAAGAAACCACAATCTCTTTTTTTACCTACTTGAGAAGTTTTCTGCAAAGATATGATCATAGTATCATCCAACTGCTGGTCAAAGACCGTCAACACCCCCTCATTGACGACAGTCCAGCACTCGAGTCTGAGTCGTTTTCCTGCCGTCGAGCCAATTTCATTCTCCAGCTTCTAATACGTGGTCATCTTTGGGCTCTCTTTATGTACGGTTGTATCCAATTTATGGCTTCTTCCGCCCATCTTCCGACGTCACTCGGGTGGAGCTAAATCATGCGATTTGATCTACATAAGTCTCAAATATTTATTTCTAAGTTTGTTCTTCAGAACATTTGCCTTTATTTTCCTTTCTTCACATTTCGGTTTCTGTAACGTAAATATCCTCCCTGAGAGTTTTTAGAATCCAGGGGCTAACCACTTGCATGCGGGGGCAATTTATAGGCAGAGGATGGAAATGAAAAAAATGGATGTTTAACTCAAGCAGCCAAATTAAAGACCAATTATAGTGATAGAAGTTGCATGAAATTTAGTGAATTTATTAAACTCGAGTGATGCCTCTTCGAGTGAACGATAGCAAACGTTGAATACCTGGGAACTGCTACCTATCAGAGTAACAAACATTAACCACCTTGTACCCCCCCCCCCCCCGTAGGGAAGGATACATGTAGCCGTGAAAACGTTAGGAATATTTTAACTTAAAAGAAGGGAAATTATCACCAGAAGATATGGGTCAAACGTCCTTAAACGAGGCGCGTAAAGAAATTAATGAAGGGGATGGAAGTGAAAAAATGTACGTTTAGCTCAAGCAGCCAAATTAAAGACCAATTATAGTGATAGGAACCTGAAGAACGCGCAACTCTCTTGAACCTTCCCCATAAACGAAAAGACAGCCAAAGTAATAAAGGCAAAATATAAAAATATTTGTAACTGAAATATTTGTTGTAATGAAGTAAAACGACCACTAGACGCGTGATGTGAATTCATTCCGTATTCTCCCCCAAAACTCATCTTCACATTTAACAAGATACAACAAGGGCGGGGGCAATTTTGAGCTATAATTTATGGAAATATAATTGAGAGCTTGCTCCTTGTTAAGATTGAGAGGTTAATATACATTATATTGCACATCTTTCCTCCATCACACCGGATTCACATACACTCTATTAATCGTATAAATCCAATTAATAATTTTATTTTATTTCATCACTTATAGGGGTCGAATAATGTGTATCAATTTAGATGGGTGGAGGTTGGGGTGGATGGTCTGAACCCAAATTAAACTGATTTTCCTTGATTGGCGTCGGGAAGGGCATCCGGTATGTCGCCTTTCATGATTTGACCCGAATGAAATCAGGAAGAGAATCTGGTGTGTCATCTCTTTCAGGATTTAACTCAGGAATGTCATTCAGTCTGTCGTCGCGTTTCACAGATGACGTCAGGAAGCGCGTTCCATGAGACCTGGTATTTCATCTTTGACGTCATGGCGGGCATCCGCTCATGCCCGACGTCGCAGCCAAATCCCTGACAGCGAATAAACGACCAAAATCCTGCTTATAAACGAGATTCTCAGTTCGGCATAAACGAGTAAATAATTAATAACCACAAAATATATAAATGGGCTTAAAAGATCAATAAATATTAAAACCTTTGCTGACTCCCCGTAAGTAAGAAATTGCACCATCCATCCCTTGCATTGTAGACAAAATTCACAGACCAGATTATGAAATGAGCACGATGATCAGAATGACAATAGCAAGCAAACTCAAAGGCATCTGGGGCCGGTCCTCGTTAGGGAGAGGGGTAGGTCTGGTAATAGTATTTTTGACACCAGCAAGCGATCATAGAACCCTTCGTGCCTCAAGGGCGATGGGCACCACGTAAGGGTTATGTTGGTATGAGTACCCCTATGGGAGCATGCTAGTACGTCATCAGAATTTATTCCAGTCACAGAGAGAGGGGGGAGAGGGGGAAGACAGAGGAAGAAACAGAGAAAGAGAGAGAAAGATTGTTGGAGTTTGAAGACGGCAAGGAATCGATAGCGGGGTTATGATTGGATATAAGTGTCTTTGTTAGTGTGAAGCTACTTAACTCCGCGGGTGTAAGTTCAGTGTATCCGCTAATCGGCGGCCAGATCGTGCCGCGGCTCAAAGGTTTATGTCCACACTTGCTTAGACCAAACCCGTGCCTTGACGCTATAAATCAAACACTGTTCACTAGGCTAGCGAGAACTCAACGGGAATTTGTTTTATTGAATAATATTATGTACTTAATACTAACTATTAATGATGACAGGTGTATTCATAAACGCATCTGCGTTATTTCATGGAGATTATCAGTTCATAATTTTATGTCTATCGGTTCCGTGTTACCTAGATACATAAATGAGAATTAACTTTAAGCAATTTCACTTGTTTCATAATTTAAAAGAAAAAGATTTACAAATTATGTTTAAAACTATTGCGATACCCATTAAATATGGTATATTATTTTGTTGTTCATCAGGAAACATTTATAAAATCTCGAGAATAGACTTTCAAAATCAGAGGAAATCTTAATCTGTATACGAGAGTTAATGTGTTTGCCTCTGACAAACTTGCCTAAAGCTGCGCTTTCATCAGTAAAAAGACTGTAACTTCTCATTCTAACTGAAATACAAAAATAGAAAAATGTGAAAGACAGACTCACACATCAAAATGCTTTACAACTTTAAAATTGAGTGAGTAGAGAAGTAGTATTGAAATGTTGCGCAACTTGGGCAGCAGACTTTCCTCAAAGATCAAAGAAAATTCTATTTCAAGCAAGGCTGCTAACTAAATTTCTTAATTGCTGCTATACTTTCGAGTTCCCAATCACTCACCAACGCCCATCAACGCAGAGCTGAAGTCTGGACTTAGGCATCGACGAAAAAGTACAGGGAAGAAAATGCATTGCAGGGAGATAGGATGAATGAAACTATCTTTATAATAACTATTGAATATTGGTACGCATAAGGAGGCATAAGTATATTACCTGAGTGGTGTAACATGGTTACTAAACATTGCCAGGTAAAACGAAACTTGTTATCACCCTCCCTCAACTTCACCACTTTTAATTTGATGCTTGTCTTTCCTTTCTTCCCTGTTTTATTGAGTGCCTGCATTGCCCCCCGCCACACCCCATGTAACGAATATTAGTAGTATTTTCTCTTACTTATTATTAATAATATTTGTTATTTATTTGTTCAGTATTAAATCAAAACTATTAGCACTATTCCATTTAATTATTTTTAGCATTTTTTTAATACGGGGTGGAAACAAAGATATAACTGATATTTATGTAATTATTACAGAAGACAAGCTATGTTAAATAATGCTTATACTATAATAAATAAAAAAATATATGCTAGAAGATAATGTAACTAATATTCCATGTGACCGCCTATGTCGATGATGACAAGACGATGTTTAGTTCTGAACTGACCCCAAGTAATGCGCAGGGTTTCAGATGATATTTCCTTCCAGCATTTTTTACAGTTTGCACTTCAGAACTTCAACTCGTTGATGAGATTTGGTACAGGCCGTCTGCTGATACCAAAGTTTCTTTCACTAGAACGTCTTAAAATTTGAAAGACAGCTGTCTTGAACTTGTTTTTTTGTGTGAAGTTGGTCGATCTTGTTGAAGGGTTACACCGGTATTTCCTATGGTGGCATCTACCCTGGTGAAGACTTTTTCCTTCAACATATCTGAATAAGTATGTTGAATGGTATTTATTCCCTCTGCAATTAAGAAGATAAGTGCTTTTTTGTCCAGTTTATGTTACGTCCAGCCAAACAATCATCTGCTGTTCAATCATAAATAAACTCATTTTGTTTTACCAAACACGCTAATTCTGTATATTGTGCATGGTCTGAGCAATGAACAACTCATCTAACTACAAAAAAGGAGGCTGCGAGTCATCAAAGAACATTTTTTAGCAGCATCTTTGCTCCTTTGATTCTCTTCTTTTTAATGGAGTTGGAGAGCAAATGTTCTTTGACTATCTCGAATAGAGGAATTTTCAGATGTACTTTGAACAATTATTGCATGGTCACATGTCATACTTTGGCCTACAAATTAATTGGTTGGTACTCCTTGGATCTTCCCTGATCTTGTTCCTGTTCTTGATGAGGATTGATTCAGGAGGGGTCCTCACTGGTCGGGACGGGATGCTATTAACTTTTAGAAGACATCTGCTTCTCTCTTTTAGCCGCTTGATAGCTTTAAAGTCCAAGATCTGCTTTTGAACATATTACTTGCTGTCTTCCCTCCTATATAGAGAATGTCGAAATTTCGCATTTTCCAATCATTTGTAAACGTGTGTTTTTTTTAATATACAAAGGAATTCATATTTCAATAAATTCTGATAAACCTGCAAGAAAGTAAACATATTTTAAATCATTTGCCAAAGGCTGTCTCCACTTTGTGTTTCCTTCATATATCATGGTAGCACATGATGGTGGTACTCAAGACTTTAGTATCATTTGAGCAAAGTGGATAAATAAGTACAAAATTGCGCATACCATCAACATTAAGCAAATGAAAAATAAATGGCATTAATTTTTAAAATTAAAAATTGCCTAAACTATTTTCTCTTAAATAAAAGTTATTTCATTCGATATATGCAAACGATAGGGATTTAAAATGGTCATCTGTTCATTAATGCGCCGAAATTTTAAGTCCTGTGTGGAAGCAAAAACTTATGGCCTCTTTTTAATGCACATGTTAATAACTATACAAAATTTGACCTACAAACATTTTTATCAATCAATAAGTCTTTGTCTGAAGGAATGTGATTTGCTTCTTTTCTATATGAGTGGAGTGGAGACACAAAAGTTGGAAAATGCGACTTAATAAAAATTGGGATTGAATTTTAATATTTTCACAGGCAAAATATACTCGAACGAGTAAGCTATTTCGTCTATAAAAAGGAAGTCAATTTAAATAGAGCAACTATATGAGAAAACGAAATTAGGGACAAACATCGAATTATTGGAAAAAGTTGTGGTGAGTAAAAAGTAGAATCAATGTTGTTTGGGTGCATTGTACCCATAAACTTTTCCTAAAACATGGATATCTTTTTACAAAACTCTACCAAATATTCGATGTCAGCCTTGCTTTGAAACTTCCCTTTCTTCCCTTCTAATCTTTCAAATCACTTCCTGTTTTCACACACCATAATTTGATCAGGGGAATTTATCTTTGTGAGAAAGAATTCAAATTGGATGCCTAGTATTTCCGTAATCCATATTTTCCCCAAGATTTTTTAACTTCCACTTAGTATTAAAAGAAGAAGGCAAAAAAGTATCTCGTGTTACCTATTCTCTTTAAAAATTTTTCTCCATTCACTCTTTCCTATTCAAAACATTGCACGTTGATCTGAAAAGAAGATGAGTGGAAAGGTAAAATACCTCTCCGATTGCGCATGATACCTTTCATCATCAATATATCAATATTCTTGGGAAGGAGGAAATTAAATTCCTTCAGATTAGGATTTATTTAGGATTCAAGAAGGTCGACGACGTTAAATTCTTCCCAAATGATGGGGGGAATGGTGGCAACTTATTCGTTAGAACCACCAAGAATCCGAAGACTTTAAGATTTCGCATTCAATTTATGACTTCACGAGATAAATTCACTAAGGCGTTCTCATTAATTAATTTTCTCCTAACTTAGGCCATTACTAAAATAAAGTGATAATTTGGCCTAGGAATGAAGCAAGAAGGGGAAGTAGGGAAAAATAGTACTAGTTTCTATCATCAGGCGATTGAAATGACCAATGAGGAACGATAATTAAATTCGAAAGTAATACGAAAAAAGGTATAAAATACTGTCTGAAAAATATCTAAAGTATTTAAGGATGGGGCCAAATTAAAAACAAGTGCCATCCGGTATGATTGAGAAGGAGGCATTCTCACACAAAACAGAGTAAAGGGAGAGAATTGAATCACATAAAATGTTTACTAATTATTTTGTAGCTCAATTTCAACACTGAGGCACTGCACACTTGCTCGTTCTCCAGATCATCCTCACCCCTCTAGTTGCACGCAAGAGGCTACTCGGAGTATATACGTACAATTTGAACATCTTCTAATTTCATCCTTTTCTATATAAATCTCTTTACAAACCTTTTATAGGAGATGCCATGGTTTATTTAAGATTCCGAATAGTAATTAAATCATAATAAGAATAAAAGAATTAGAAGAAGATCCCTCAAAGAATAATGAATATAACCAAAGATCGTCATTTACCCTAACCTTTTTAGACTTCAAAGTATTTCATTTGCACGTCATTAATTCTGAATTTACCATTAAATCTTGAATCGGTTCTAATAGGTTTCGTTTCTCCACAATGAAGGTAACTTTATCATCTGTTTTGCATATAGACACATGTAATTCACGAAATTGCAATCCAAATTGACCTAAATGACTGCCCCTTGCATCGACTCCTATGTGAAATTAGTTCCTTCTAAACAGTTGATATAAACTATTATCGTGATGTAAGAACGTTGATATGTTAAATATGAATCAAAGTGTATGTTCTTGTATGGCAAAATATTCGTTCTATCTTTGCATTTTACTTTGAAATAAATGAACTGCCCTTATTCATTATTTGACTGATTTGGTTAGGAAAATTGAAGTACGGTAGAAAGCTAGATCAATCGGGTAGAAGCAATTGAATTCCCATCTATCATCAATTCTCAACTCATGAGATGAAAACGCCGATCAAACGCAATTTGTTAGTTAATTACCCCAATATCCCCAACTTCCTGGATTAAGCGATGCAATTTTTAATTAACTTTCCATGACTACATTTATTTGGTAAGTCTGTTTATGGTTCAATTTCTTAATAAATTGTTCAAGAAGTAGAATCTTTTTGCCGATTTAAAGATATTAAGATCTACTACGTCTCGAGAGAACACTTGTTTAGATTAGAAATTTAAGTTTACGCATTAGGCGGGTGTTGGTTTAATAACTCAACTACTAACAAAATTACTACAGAATTTCATAAATTTTTATAATGGTATTTGCTCTTGAAAGATATTCCAATAACTCAACCTGGTTCATAATATTCAAGACTATAGTATTAGTACAATGAAAATTCCGCAAATTAAAGCAAGTTGCTCTTAGAGTCTGATAATTTGATCTTCCTTTTTTATATAAATGGGACTCGAATATTAGAGCTATGTATGATAGCAAATACAGTATATTAATTTTTAATCTCATGAAAATAATTATTCAGGCTTGTTCAGTCTTATTGTCTTTAATTATGCCAGTCTACTTAATCATATTCTGTCATTCCTTAGGTAGTTACCTCAACTTATCTCAAATGGATGAAACATCCATCTATATTTATAATTGGACAAAATAAAGGTTTGCTAATGCCTAAAAGCTATTCACCAAAACCTCTCACTCTCACTAACCAAACCTCTCTGCTAGGTGTCGTTAATATTCACAATTTTGTCACTAGAAACCAATCTCTAGCCCTCTTCTCATATCCATTCGTTGATTTTGCGCTTTTCTCATCAGTGACAGGCTGTGTTTTAAACGTTCCTCTTCCCTAACATCTGAAGAGGTCTTTATCATCTTCAAAGCACTTACCGTCTAAGGTGCGATCCATTTGCCAAATATATTGAAAGCGTATTACGCACAGTTGCCAATAAATGAACCCGAAGAAACGACTCGTGCCCAACTTTTGCCATCGGCTGGATAAGTGATGACTTCAAATTAAGGACAGGAACGCAAATTAGTTCCGATGACAGTATTATTATAATTCTACGGCGAAACTTCGCCACTTCTAACTTGCTTTTAAAACTCTAATTTGGACGATTAACTTACGGAGATGCGCCTGAAACAGATAAAGGTACACTTGCGCGTACACAACATACATCCATAATATTTTCTACATTAATAGATTAATATGAATATCATGCTATATGACATTTTGTTATTTGAAGTACATAATAATTTTATTAGGAATTTCAAATGTTTCGTTTAATTCGAATTCTAATGCGTCTTAGAGTCAAGAGTTATATTGACTATAAAATACATTTATTTGTTTTACTAGCATGTAAAATGAAGGCATTATAAGGATGGGGAAGCAAAATAAGTAACCGAATATTAAACAATCTATTATGGAGAAAATAATTCGCTACCATAATTGTGACTGCTGTGTCACTTTCAGAAAATGAACGACCTCATATCAGCATTCCGTTGGAAATGAATTTCTCAAATTGTATGGTAGATACATTAAAATAGTCTCAGAAAACCAATTATCACAATAATTGTAACTATAATTTTGGCCTATATGATACCCTTCATGGTATAGTTCATCAATAAAAATACCGTTAACTGTAATTATAGAATGGACAGCCACTCATGAGAGAAGGGGAATTCAGAATTTTAGTCAATCCTTTCATCAGACTGTCTTTAAGAAATGTGCTTTTATAGGTTTTTACCTCTTAATTAGACAAAAGTTGTTTTAATTTTATACTTTTAAATATCTTGTTCCTTTAATTAACTTGATTCTGAGATTTAAACATACTCTTTTGGGGGCACAATATTTAGCATAACTACTTGATTTTTTGATTGGTTCGCGTTTGATATTTTACCCGTTTTATGTTTTTTTTCTCACGTTTATATTAATTTACTTTGTCCTGCTTCTCCTATTCATCCTCCTTTCATTGTTGAAACATGTCAATGTGTAAATAAACTAGTTTAAATTCTTCTTAATATAATCATCGGCGCCGTTTTCCATCATCCAACTGAATGAATTATTTGAGCTGTGTGCGAGCTACTGTCTGTCTGATCCGTCCAAAGCATTTAACTAGTCGACCTTGGCAGATTCATATATAAATTGCATGAGGTCGAGAACTTCACTTCAAAACCAGAAAAAAAGACCTTATTAATCCTGTGTAGACTGAAATAAAGAAAAAGAGTGATAAAATTTTACGAAATTAACCGAGATCAGATACATTCAGAAAGAGTACTTAATAATAGATGTTGCGGTAGGATGCAAAAACGAAATGAGATGTAGACAGTGGGTCTCCATCAATAGTTTGTTTAATATTAACTGTTTACTAGAATTTTTCCGAAGTTAACGGAAAGCATTAACTGCTACCAACCTCAGCCTCTATAGACCGTTTATCACGCTGTCCGCTTTGTTTAGGCCGCCAAAGAGTCCGCGAGGAAAGAAAGACCAGAGCAGCGTTTCGCTCTTATTTACATTCACTGCATAGCTACCACGTCGCTTGCTAGGCTACCATCCAAATCCTGACAAAGTCTACCTAGTGATTAAACTTGTGGCCTGAGAGGCGAAGAGCACTTTATGGCATCACTTTCTTTAACGGGTAAAAGAATTTATATTATTTTATTCCTTTTGCCATCTCTTCTTTCTTTCTTATCTATGGACAATCCCTGTTCATACGGTCTTATAAAATAACGAAATCACTTGTGTATCATCTTTCCTTATTTGCTATCGGTTAATCAGCATCTATTTTGTCTCGAGATATTCTGATTTCATTTATATATATATATATATATATATATATATATATATATATATATATATATATATATATATATATATATAGAGAGAGAGAGAGAGAGAGAGAGAGAGAGAGAGAGAAAAAGAGAGAGAGAGGGAGAGAGAGGAGAGAGAAGGAAATTGTTAGTCAGTAATAGAGAGAGACATTAAGAAAGACAGTCTGAGAGATGTGAGAGATATATAAATCTAGAAAGAATCAGAGAGATAAATATATAGTTCTAGAGATAGTCAGTGAGAGAGATTTCTCAATATCTCACTCTCTCTCTCCTTCTATCTATCTAGCTCTCATTCAGAGAAATCGAAAGACTTGTTAAAGGAGTTAATGATTGGCGGAGGTAAAGAGTGAAAGAAATCATAGAAAGTGATAGAAATATTGAGATGGAGAGATGAATAGCAATTTAAGGGTAGAGAAAGAGATAGGTTGTAAGAGATAGAGTGATTGTGAGCTTTTGATAGAGAAACAGTGATTGAGAATAAGAGAGAGATTATTAGAAGTCGAGAGAAATAGAGAGGTTGATTAATAGATAATTAAGAGATTGTGAGACATAGAGTGTGTGAGAATGAGAGATAAAGTATTAGTAGAGATACAGAGTGATTGATTGAGAGAAAGAGAGAGTGATCGAGAGGTTGAAAGAGTTTACAGAGATTGAGAGCGATTCAGAGATTGAGATATAGGCATAATGACAGAGATTTAAAGGGAGAGAATTAGTTATAGATAATGAATTATAAAGGGATTGTGTGGTGCAGAAAGATTCAAAGAGTCAGAGAGCAAAATATTGTGAGAGTGATTGATTGACTGAGATAGAGAGAGAGAGCAAGGGGTTGAGAAAGATAGTTAGAATGAATGTGAGTGATTCAGAGAAAGAGTAAGTAGGAGATATTGTGCGAGTCAGTGATTGAATGAGTGAATGATTTAAATTGTATGATAGAGATATTGAGAGATAGAGACAGAGAGGTCGAGAGATATAAAGAGTTTGGTATTGAGAGAAATTTAACAAGAGAGATTGCGAGAGAGAGTGATTTAGATATATAGATTAAGAGATTGAAGGAATAAGCAATGCTTATTCATTCATTGGTATTGCGATTATAATTCAATGAAAAAACGCGCAATACTTTGAGATACATTATGGTTCTTACCTTTTCAATGGTAACCCTAACCTCTTTCTTACCCTAAATATAATTTTACTACCATTTTCTGTATTTACTTTTACACCCTCCTTTATTTCCTATCCTAATTCTTAGTATAACATTTCCCAAACCCTCTCATTCTAAGGCCTCTAAGACCATGTTTTTAGCATCCCTTTATTGGTCATTCCAAATACCTATGACGCGGAACAGGTCCCTCTACCTCAAAGGGAGACGAAAGTTCCACCTGAATGCTTTTTGGTGTCAAAGCATAATACTTCATGGCACCTCTCTCCAAAGAGGACTGGCCTCTGTTGCCCACGGGCTCACCAGTGATTGTCATACTAACCTTTATGTCTATTTCATTTCCGGTCGGGATCCACCGGGATAAAGGCCGTTTAGCAAACCAGTACTCCTACTACTGCTGTGAGGAATATATTTTAAAAGATATAAATTCATCATCTCGTCATCACAAAATATTGCCTTACCATCACCTCTTCACATATTTCGAACCACCCAATCACGCTAGCTTTCATCGGAACGCGTGCCATAATTGCGACTTAAATAGTCTTCACCCTATCCAGTAGTTCACCATTCACGCCATTCTTTCTTAGCAGGTGACAAATTGCTTACATAACTACACGATCATAAGCTTTCTCAGATACATTAGTCTTGCTTACAATTTACATCTCTCCCATTGTTTTTACACTACAATCTTTCTCAGACCTATCCCTGATGCACACGGCTCTACTTACTCTAAACCCTACTAGTTCATCCTTTATCAATCCCTTAGTTATCCCCCCCATACTTCCAATCATGATTTTTTTATTCACCTTGCCTTCATTACTTGTTGGTCATGAATTAACCTTTCTCCTTTTTACATCTATACAACGTATTATTACAGAATTCCTATCGCCCTTTGGCACTCTTCTGCTTAAAAATGGCATTATAAAACAGATAGCAAACCTATTCTTTAACACAATAGCCACTACCTTTTACTTTCTCATTGATTCTACCATCACCTCCAGCTGCTTTCCCATTTTCCAGGCCTCTCACTTGCCTTTCATTTTTCAGGCCTCTTCCATACCCCGATACCATACCCGCTGTATATCCCCAAATCCAATCACATTCACATTATTTTCCAAATACACATTATACAACTCATCAAAGTACTCTCTCCATCAACCGTCAACCTCTTCATATTTCACAAGTTCCGTGTCATTCATATTATTGATGTTCACACCCCTATTATTCTCTTCTTTCCTTCCAGAAGAGCTTCATGTTCTTAAATGGATCATCATTATTCTTCTTCTATCCAAATGCGTTATTTGCCACTTCTTACAGCTTAATTCTTTGCTTGATTACTATTTTACTAATTTCGATAATAGAGTAAATATCGCTTAATTATTTCGAGAGATTAAAAAATTCAAACTAAATTGCTCCAGGCATTGAATATTCGCTAAAATTCATTTTAAAATAGTTTTATATAATCATTAGAGTCATAAATCAAAGCGCCTCTAGCCTAATAGATTTTAGCAATTATACACTCGCTAACTAATTTAAATATTTTAAAATCCTTCCTTAGTCTCTTTATTGTAAATTTGAGCCCTATTGCTAAATATTCCCTTTAACTCTAACTTTGCAATTCAAAACTAATATTAGCTAGTAAAGTTCTAGATGTACATTTAGCAGTGTGCTCTCTTAACAGTGCAAAATATTTTGTTCGATTATTTGTATTTTAGGCCTAAGAGGATGACCGTATTGTGGTCGAAACGTCGCTGGTAAATAAAAAGGATGATGCCAGCTATTTTCCTCGCCATTGGATTTCTGTTAAACATTCTATATATATATATATATATATATATATATATATATATATATATATATATATATATATATATATATATATATATATATATATATATATATATATATATATATATATATATATATATATATATATATATATATATATATATATATATATATATATCAGAGAACTGTGTCGTTTAGAGAAGATGAGATGAACTCTACGATCTATTGGTCAGCGAAAATCGTGGTCATTCCATTCAAGGCGCAATTCATCCATGAAATTGACACCTTAATTCTAAATGAAAGCCTAATGCGGGAAAGCAGCCCGAGTTCTCACTTTTCTTTGACAGTCTCACAATTTCATTGGCAAAATTAGACCAGTTGTTAAAGGGAAAATTTTCCGAGGTGATCATTTCTTTTTTATTTACCCTATCTTCATTTTGTTAATTCTGATTACCCCAAGTAGGGATATTGGGTGAAAGGAAGAAAAGAGATAATGAAATTATTATAGCGTGTGAAATATCACAAACAGGTATGAGAGTGTGGTGTGTGTGTGTGTGAGAAAGAGAGACTCGATTGAGGATAGCTTGTAAAGAATTAAAACATCCCAAGAACGAATTGAAGATATCAGTGTTATCCTCAAGCTCTTGTTAATTAGTACACTGAGAAGAGGTAAAATTTTTACATTTCGAATTTGAATACTGCAATGAATATCTTCGGGAAAAGAAGAAGCATGTATAATCTCTTTTTCCACTTGAATTGTACTGATAGATAAGGCACTCACCTCGATTTGGAGCACACTTCTACCAAAAACAAATATTAAAACTCAGAGTGCTGAGACTCATTCCAAGCTAAGCGTAGGGAGAGAGAGGAATTTTCCCAGAAAACGAGACAGAGGGAGAGTTGACGGTTTGATTCATCTAAGCGTTCTGATTTTACAAGTTAATTCCTTGTGCTCAAGAAAAAAGCCGTCCCTCGCCTCGCTTTTCAAACGAGGGGGTGGGGGATTCACGCCACCATGCCACACACAACCATATCACTATCTTATTGCAAATCTCTCTCTCTCCATATATATATATATATATATATATATATATATATATATATATATATATATATATACCTGTATTAAAAGACTCCACTCATCAAGTTAACAGTGACTTCCATAAAAATGTACGGCGATTACTTAAAAACTCTTCTGATTTAATTTTCAAATTCAGGTCTAGCAACGCTACCCTCCCTTATTTGTACGGCTTAGTAAAAGCTCAAAAACCATATTTCCAATTACGCCCTATTATACGTTCTGTTGGGTCTGTTTCATATTCCCTGTCTAAATGGCTTACTCAATTTCTTACTCCACTAGTTGGTTCCATTTCTCATTCTCATGTCACTAATAGTTACGACCTTATTTCTAAACTTAATGCTATTTATTATTCTAATGATTTTAATCTTGCTAGTTTTGATGTTTGTTCATTATTTACCAAAGTACACATTGAAGATCTTTTCAATCTCCTTAATGATCATTTGCAAAATTATGACTTGCCGGTACCCGTTACTACTTTCATGAATCTCATTTCCCTTTGTACCAAAAACTGTAAGTTTTCGTTTGAAAGCAAATATTTCCTCCAAAAATTCGGATTAGCCATGGGTAATTGCCTTTCACCTGTCCTTTCTAACTTATATATGGAGTTTTTTGAAACAAAACTTCTCCCTACTATCCTTGACGCCCCGATCGTTCGGTACAGGTATATTTATGATGTCATTTGCTTGTGGCCTAATTCCATAGATGTTAATGTTTTTCTTACCAGACTCAATCGTCTAGGCCTTCAATTAAATTTACCCACGAGTTGCAAAATAATAGAACCCTTCCCTTTCTTGATCTTCTTATTCATAGAACTCATACAGGTTTTAAGTACTCTATCTTTCGTAAGCCTACTAATTCAAATTCTTATATTAATTTTTATTCTTCTCACAGCCCTAAAGTTAAACGCTCTGTTTTTTCTTCTATGTTTCTACGGGCATTACGAGTTGTGAGCCCGGAATATATGGATTTGGAATTTTCCAATATCTTTGAAATTGGCCATAAACTTTGTTACCCCTACCCGTTTCTTCAAAACTGTCTTTCTTCTGCTAAAAAGACATTTGATCTAACTGTCCCTACTCTCCCTTTTAATAGTAATAACAATTTATTTCTACCTTTTTCTTTTTGTTTTAATGATCTTCCCCGTCTTTTCAATAACTTTAACATTTCTGTTTCTTTTAAATATGAGACATAACATAACATAACATAATTTCACGGATGACAAAAGCCACAAGGGCCTATCAAAGGTCATCCGCATCCGTCAAAACCCACCCAGGAAAAAGCGCCATCGACAGGAAAGGACAAAATCAAAGTCCCCCACAATATAATATAACAGATGACAAAAGCCACAAGGGCCCATCATATGTCATCCGAGTCAAACGGCCTCTTTTTTAAGGCACCCAAACTCCCAAGAAAACTTCATCCAGAGGATTGCGTCCAGAAACAAGGCTATCACCAATCAAGGCTTGTCAAGAACTAAAACATGCAGCTATAGATATATACAAACAATATTAATATATACAAAACTTAGGAACCATCACAACCTTCCCTACCCATAAACTCATCCAACCTACTCTTAAATACATTTAAATTTGGACTACCTACTACCCTCAGCGGCAATTTGTTCCAGAAGTCTACCACTCTATTGGTGAAAAAATATTTTCTTAAATCCAACCTCCAAAATTGCTTTTTAATTTTCAAGTGGTGACCTCTAGTCCGATTTCCATCATCTAACTCAAAAAACTTGCTAACATCCAATTTGTCTATTCCAGAAAAAAAATTTAAACAGCTCAATCACATCCCCTCTCACACACCTCCTTTCGAACGAGAACATATTTAATACCCTCAGTCTATCTATATATTCAAGGTGCCTCAGGGAAGGAATAATCTTTGTTGCCCTCCGTTGCACTGACTCAAGAAGGTTAATATCGTGTCTAAAATGTGGGGACCATGCCTGTATACACTACTCTAGATGTGGCGTAACATAAGTGTTATAGAGTTTAAGAATAACCTCCATTAAGAATTTATTAGTACGTAATAATTGTAATAGATTAGGAGGGGGGGGTTTATTCAGTTGAGTTTTCTGGTTGGCTAAGTAAATATTATGGACTAACAGGTAAACAACTTTCTGTTCGCATAAATCAACATAAATATAATGTCCGTAGAAGGAAAGATAACAGTGCTTTCTTTGTCCATATGTCAGATAAGGACCATCTAATTAACTGGAACTCGGCAAAATTTATTTATCGTTCCAATGACCCTATAAAAAGGAATATCATTGAATGTGCATATATAAGCCAATGTGATAATTTTTAACTTTCCCCTGGCTTATATAAAATAGATGCTATAATTAAAAGATTAATACTTAAAGAAATTAGTTCTGACTTTTGTTCTTAGTTTTTTATTTACAATCTTTAGTTATGTGGTCCCAATTTTTTTTTTTTAATTGTTACTGCTCTGTTATGTACATTGTATTTTCCCCACTTTTCGCTCCTCGTGTCTTATAATCTTCCTCGTTAGGCTATCTCAATTTCTTTTAATCTGTTACCCTTTCCGTCATCTCAGTTTGACCTTACTACTTGCTACTTGTAATTCTTAATGTGAATCTCTACCTTCCCCCTTCCTTCTTCCTCATTGGTGATTTCTTGTTTTTGAGGCGGTCTTTCTTACTTTACTTTCGTATATATACCTCTAATATAATATTATTTCTTTTAGTTATCCTTGATAAGGAACTTAATAAAGTTAGTTCGAAAGTACTTGGAAACACCATTTCAATTTTTCTTGCGGGACATTGCATTCATTTGCTACCCTCACGTGATACTTTGTGAGTTTTTCATTTCATATATATATATATATATATATATATATATATATATATATATATATACAAAGAAAGCAACTACAGGATCTGCTGGTGATATGTCAACCACCACTGGGCTATGCCATTTTTATTTTCTGTCTTTCAAATAAAATTTGAAGACAGAAAGAAAGATGCAGACACCTGGTGTAGCTGACTATAAATACATATAGTACGAGAGAAAATAAGAATTGGACGCGAATGAGCAAATGAGACAAGAAACCGGAGTTTTTTTAAAGGCAAGAGAGAGGGACATTAGAAGAATCCAGAATCAAAGGGAGCAGAGGGCGTCACAGTGAAGGCGATCCTTTACCAAGAAGACAGAAATAACGACAGGGGAAAAAAGTTTTGAATTTCTGGCCGGGACTCGAACCCGGGTCTGCTGATTGCCCGCAGGATGCTTTACCACTAAGCTACCAGGCACAGTAACTATATTTCGCCCAAAGCGTTACCCCCATCAAACCCAGTTAGGAACTTCCAAGGAATTTTTATACCACATCCTCTTACCCGCTCACAATTTAAAGGCTCACTGTCCATGTCACAAACGCTACTCTCTAGCGTTTCTCTTTTGTTAGTTTTGGTAATTTTCTTTCGTCCGTCGAGGATTGTACTGACCGTCCAAGACGGTCAAGTTCTTCCTTAAATTTATAATCTTTAATTACTTCTTATTTTTAGATCATCTCTCATGGCTTTCAAGCCTTTTATGTCATATAATTTGCTAACTTTATTTATTTATCTTATTATCTTTGGGCATTTTGCCCCTTTTCATTTAAGCTTTATTCTTCTTTTGTTGTTTATTCTTCTTTCACATATTTTAGTTTCTTAGTTTTAATTTGAACTCTGGGCACTTTGCCTCTTTTTACTTATTTTTTTAATCTTTTGTTGTATATCTTTCTTTCTTATTATAGTCTTAGTTACTTTTCCATTTGGGCACTTCACCTCTTTTATATATATTTTTTTATCTTTTGTTGTCTATTTTTTGTTCACTTATTTCATTTTTTTATTCATTTTAACTTGCGCACTTCGCGTCTTTTATTTACTCCTTTTATCTCGTGCTGTTTAATTTTCACTCTCTTTTTTATTGATTTATTTATTTTGGGTTTAATTCCTTTTTAACTTGGGCACTTCGCCTCTTTTATTTTGTTATTGTTTACATTATTTGGTTTTAATGTCCAGATTTTGACCTTTGTTCCTTTCATTGTTATGTATAAATTGGTCTTATATCTTCTACTGCACAGTTTCTTTTGATGGGGAATAGTGATGCTTTTTGGACTTTGCGTTGCCTTTGTTGTGGTATGGCAACATTGTTACGGATTGTCGGGAGTATTTCTTCCTCCATTTTTTCCCATGTCCTTCTCCCTAGCCTTTGGATCTCCATATTAATCAGCTTCATTTCCTCTCTTTCGTGTAGGACTGTTTGCCTAATATGTTCAATCCTTCTCGTGCCAGTTATAAGCTGGGCGGCTTTGTTCCGTAACCTCTGCATCGTTCTGTGAGAGGTACAGCTGGCCATCTACGTAATCACCACCGGGTACACAAGGACGGAGCGTACCAAGACAGTGTACAGTTTCTTTTTTAAGGCACGTTGAGGCTTCGGAACCTGTCAAGTTTCTTCAGCTCTCTTTTGGCTATTCGTGTCTTATACCCAGATTCGGTGAGTCGTAAGCCTAGAATTTCTGGCAGTTTGTTTTAATTTTCCACATTTGTTTTTAAATTTGTTGATTTCTCCACCTCAGCAGCTGTTCCTTTGCTTGAATTCCAGCGTTATTATGTGGACTTGGGTTGATTTATATGATGTCATCTGCGAACAGCTGATGGATCGTATCGTCCCAAACTGGAGCAGGGAAGTCTATTGTGTACACGAGGTACATCAACGGACTCAGACAGCTGCCTTCTGTAACTCCCGACTCGAGTTTAAATTCAGGTCCTGTGTAGCTCTCGATCCAAATGTTGGCTCTCATTTCCATGATATAATCACAGAGGACCCTTTCCAGTATTGGGTTTACCTGAAAGTTCAAGACCTTGAGTTGTAGACCCATCAGGCAAACCTTATCGAAGGCCTCTTGTACATCTCCCAGGACTACGCTTACGTATTTCCGGTCACCTTTGCAGGACGCGAGTTTTTCTGTTAGGAAAGTGAGGACGGTTTCCGTTCCCCGACTCCTGAGGAACCCATGCTGCTGAGGATTGTGAGCTCCTAGCTTGGCTAATTGTTCTTAAAGCCGACCTGCTATGAGCTTCTCGTAGATCCTTGCCACTAATTCAAGCAGTAATTGACTAGTTGAATAAGGGATTTACCTTCCTTAGGAATAAAGATTATTTTAGTAACTTTTAAGCCGACTGGTAATTAACTCGTATTCAGGGAAGCACTGAAAATGCTTATGATTCCCTGAATGATCTGCTGTGGGGCATTTACCAAGTTGCATTTAGTAATGCCTGGCCAGCCTGGTAACCTTTGTTTAAAGGATTTCACAGTGCCATGACTTCAAGTGTTATGGTACGGCCTAGGCCTGCTTTCTCCCTGACTTTTTCTACTTGGTGATGTGGGTGCAAACGATGTATTATCTGGGTTGTGGTATAGTAAGGACCATATGATGGTGTTCGTACGTATGGTTTGGTTACGTACTGTAAAACTCCGTGATTAAGTTTTCTCTCTAAGAGTGCTATATTTGATTATTATGATTATTATTACGCTAATCTTTTATCTTTCAAGGTTTCTCGTGCCATGCTCAGCGTTTCGAGGATTGAATAAAAAATGTTTCTAAGAAAACTAGACCTTTAATTAAAAACATGAACCAAGATTGAAATTTAACACACAAACTACACAGAAATGAGTTAAAAAAAATTTAAGTAAGGCTTACTAAATTACACAATTAAATTTACAGTAATGGTTGACCCAAAGCTCACTTTAATATTAAACGTAAACTGACCTTCAACGAAACAGCTACTGGGGTTTAAATACCTTTGGAGGTTCCTACTAGAATCTGGTTTGAGTCTGACCTTGAACTCAATTGTTATGTCACCTCAAGAATGTTGTTTCCGGGCCGGCGCGTGTATCGGTGGTTACGGATGTGTTCGCAAGGGGGAAATGCTTTAAAGCCACAAAGGACTTCAGAGCATGTAGCAGATGGAGAGACGCACGCCTTCTGGAAGAAATTATCTCACCACGGGACAGGGAAAGAATGTTTTTTTTCTACCCTTAGGTTTACTTCGTGAATGATTCGCACTGGCGAGCAATGAGCCAATGCGTGAATCATTTGACTCAGGGGAGTACTTGAGGGAGTTATCTTTGGGGTATTCCTCAAGGGCGCAGAATATCTCTGTGTTTTGGGATACACCAGGATAAAGGGTTTCTCTGACGAGAGTTAGTTAAACTTGCTTCTTAAATCAAGTTAACTTAAACTTCGATGTGACCACCAGGGACTGGCTCGAGGGTGAGCTTCTTCTAAGTTTCTCTCGTTGGTTTACCGGGCACTTATGCCAGTCTTCGCTGTCTAGATCGCTCTAACGATCTACCTCTGACAGGGTTCTTAAATTCTGCGTGACGACCAGGAACTGTTTCTGGATGAGGTTCTTATAAGTCCCTTCTGTTGCTAGCCGGGCCTTTCGCCGGTCTTCGTCGTCTTGATGACTAACGTCATCTACCACATTTTTCCAAAGTTATCGGCATATATACTTTGCCACCCCACTGGGGGTAGGGAGAGGAAGGGAGGGGTGCGTGGACAGGTGCATTAAGTCTCCTCCTCTAACGGTTTTTCTCAGGGCGTCTTTCCTCTAGCCGTCAAGGGGACCTCCTTGCTTTAGGACGACGCTCCTCTAATTTCGCACATGCGGTGAAATTGAATATCAACTTTTAGGGGAAATCTTGCTGTTTTTACCATGTTAGGCTCACTGGTGTCCGACATGCGATGATTAGAACATTATGTGGTTTGGGGGCGGCCTTTCAGGTTCTCCTCGAGACGAAGGGAGAGGGGGAAGAGGTTAGGTAGTCGGACCACACCGCCTCTAATGCCAGGGCGTTGTGGTTAAGGACCAGTGGCTCAATTATGAGGGTGTGGTATCGATTCTCCTACAATCTGATTCAGATCTTCGACCAGTTGGCTTTCGAATTCCTAGTCGAACTCTTCATTGTCTTATTGAGTACTGCTAAAGACCGCCGGATCTTCTGAAATAATTCCCTTTCATTTTAATACGAGCCTTTAATGTTCCTGTTAGTCTTTTTAATTTTCTAATTTGATGCCAGAATTTAGCCGGATTCAGCTCACTATTAGCTTGTTCCAAATTTCCTCCTGTTGGAGAATGATAGTCTCTTTTAGCTCGGTGATTAGGTGCCGCAGTAGCGAGCTTCTATCCAGGTTTGGACCTGCCCGTCTTATCTCTTCGTACACTTCCTTTGTGTACATGAGCGATCTCCCTCAACTCCTCTGGCCATCTGGGTTGAGGAGGGGTTTTGTACCCTATCTTGGGTACACACTCGCGATCTGCTTCTAGAATGGGAGCAGTAATCCTCTCCAGCTCTTCGTCTATCTCCTTCAAGATTGCATCTCTTAGATCCGCTGAGGTGTATTGACTGAGTTATCTCTTGTAATGTTCCGAGTTGGCCGAGGCGTAGTTTTTGTGGAGAGTGACTAGTAGCTGAATCGGCGCGAGTAAGATGGTGGTGAGGATGGCTATGTAAACACTAGAAACTTCTGGGCTCAGCTTGCTATGGTAGTTAAATAGAAAGCCTTCACTTGTTAAGATTATGTCAGGTTTCGTGGCTGATGAGGAAGTGATATAGGTCGGAAAATCCGGCCCTATTCTTCGGATATTTTTCTTCACAATCAATTTTAAGTTTCGGCCTCTTTCGTTGATTCTACCATATCCCGCCGCAGGGCGTCTGACATTGAGGTCGCCCCCTAAGAATGCCATTTGGCGATGCCCAAACAACGTGCAGAAGTTTTTTATGGGAAAGTAGGCTCGTCGAAGGGGTTGATAAGCTACGGCTATCACAAAGTTTCCTACTAATGTGTGGAGTTCAACCGCAACAAAGGATTTGTCCGGCTCTCGAAGGCGCTTGAAGGAGATATTCCTCTCAACAGCTTTCGCAGCTACATCAAACCTTTCCTGTGAAGGATTATTCATGACCACTCAGTAGACTAATATTTTAATTTTACTAAATGTACATAGAGTTAATACCGTGTTCTGTTATGAGTATAATGTCGGGGTCAAACACCAGGAATATGTTTCCATATACCGTTGCTTACCCCTCCCATCAGTCAACGTTAAGTGTCAGAATCCTCATTATGTTGCTTACTCTCCCTATTGTCATTTAGCTGTTTCTGTATTGTGTTTTTTTTTCTTCCTATTCCTCTTCTTGCTGAATTTTGCATTAGAAACCTGATCACATGTGTCTTTGTGTAGAACGCCCCTTTGGCGGAGCAAGGCTTCTTCTACTGCTTCCGGGTCGATATCCGCGTCGAATCCCCATTTAAAGATTTATGACAATGCCTTGGAATATTTTTCTAGGATTCATATCCTCAGGAAAGGGAAACTGCTCACACGCGTAGTTGGCGAGGTTAATTTTATCTGTGTCCAGCTTTTTCTCTTTGCCTTTTTTAACCATGGTTTTCTTGATTTGAGGAGGGGTTCTAAGTCCGATGAGTTTGAGGACTCCAAGGAATCAGTTATAGCCGACCCTGCTCTTTCATTCTCCCCGTTGTCTTATCGCTTTTGTTTCGGTGCAGGATCTTTCACTTCTACGACTTCTTTTGCCTTCGCTATTTTAGTTTTGTTTCCTCTTTTTGAGTTGTCTTTTTGGTATTATCTTGTTCCTCTGTTTGTTGGCTTCATAAAAGTCTGCAATTATAGGACTTCCCCGGAATGGGGATTGTCCTGGAAGCACATTTGGTCAATTCCATTCGTCGCGAGCATTTGGTTTAGCTCTTTGGCGAATGTTCCTGGTTGCGCTAGATTCATGACGTGCGCGTGGAGTATTCAAGTCAGAATCTTGGTTGGGTGTTCACATTTTGGATCTTGAGTTAGGTTTTCTTTGCGTCTACTTCTGTGAGTGCCGCCTTTGCTGCTTGGACATAGGTGATATTGGACCTCGGCGTCTCCTCTTGTCTCTTTTCTTGTTGCTTTTTTTTAATCACCTCTTTCCAGACTGAACAAGCCATGGTCATAGGATCCATGTCCCTGTCCACTGTTGTTGCATTTTTCGTATGCGTTTCTGCATTGTTTCCATTGGTGGCACTTCTGACTGCATTTGGAGCTCGTTTCCAAGGGCGGTTTGCCGTCCACGGTCGCGTGTTGCTCCATCCGATTGCACTGGAAGCAGAACTAGACTGGTGTGAACTCTTTCTCGATTTTTTCTCCGCTAACTTTAGCGTTGAACATGAGTCCATGCTCTTTGGCCTTCTGGGTCATTGTGGCCTCAGTAAAGACTACCTTGAATGCATGCGAGTCGTCACTGTTCTCACTTCTGTTTTTAAATTTAATTACTTCTACTACCTTGGCCCAGGTGTGTCGAAGTTGAGTTTCTGCATTGATATCTTCTTTAGTGTGCTGCCCCATCCATGGGTTGAGACGCCGGCATAACACGCTCCTGTGGGCCAGGATATGTGGTGGTATGGCTGCCTGTAGTCCGATTCCACGGAGTACCTCAACTGCCTCTTATTTGGCAATGGCCTCGATGTCTCTCTCCTTTTCGCAGATAGCGACATATCCTGAGGTACATCCATCAGTCTAGCAATGGCTATGCTTAGTTTTCCGTTAACAAACTCGAATTCATTTTCCCTGCTGGGCTTGAATTGTCAGTCTATAGCACGCAGGGGGATCCTGGGTGTGTTTTCTTTGGCCATGTCTTCGAGAGAGTGGCCCCTCGGGGAATTCGTCTTCTTGTTTTGTCTATTCGTTGGTCTTAGTCGTCTTGCTTCGACGTTATAGTTCGTGCTTACTTTCCTCCAACGGTGTTCCTTTGGCACTTGGGTTTAGGGTAACTCTCTGTTCGTTGCAACTATGCATCCATGAACGTGAACTGCTAAATGGGAAGGATTCAAAATGATGGGTGAACCTTGGGAGAGGTGGGGGGGGGGTGCACTTTTGAGGTGTGATTGTATCGCGGACATTTTGTTGGTTAGCGGGGTTTCAACCATCACTAACCGGAGGTGCCGCCCCTCGAGGGCTTGTTGGCTATCAAAACTGCTTTCTGGCTTACAAGGAAACCAGTGCTGCTTCCCACTATGGTTTTGGCTGGGCTCCCAGGATAGACGGTGAGGGGGGCTCTCCACGGAAATTGCAGTCCTGCGCGTTGTCCGGTCCGTCTGATGCCGAGATTCTCATTGGGCTAATCCTAGAACATGCTTTCTTTGGTGCCCCCAATTCTGTATATCACAGAGAACAACATGGTTGGAACGTGGCTAGATAAAAGGCAGTCCAGTTCATTTTTGCGTCGTTACTCCGTCAAAGGAGTCAGGGGGAGGTTAGGCTGACATAAAGTCGTCTATATGCACTTGTAATTATTTGTTTTTTTAAAAGTCCCCGTAAGAAGAGGGAAAAAAATTTCCACCTTTTCCAACTGGCTTTCCTTTACCCAGACCTCCTTTATCGGGTACGAAGTATCTTCCTAGTTAGCGTTGTTTTCACAATTGTGTCTGAGCAGTCTGATTTTTTTTAAAGTTTTGACTTTTGAGAAATTAGTGAAATGTGCAGAGGTTTTAAAGATGTGAAGTTGTTTTGTTGGTTGCCCTGGTGTCGAGTGCATCTCTGGCATTTCTTTCTTTTTTAAGTTTGTATTTAGTTCCTCCGTCGAGATTTGTGTTGACCGTCCAGGTCGGTCGAGTTATTCATTGGGTATATTTATATTAATTATCTGTTATGTCGTTTCCTCCCTCGTGGCTTTTAAGCCTTTCAAGTTATTTAATATGCTAACTATTTGGGGTTTTTTTGTTTATTAATTATACTGTTGGGGGTCATTTTGCCTCTTTTTATTTAAATATTAGTTACGTTGTTTGTATTTCTTTCATTTATTTTAGTTTTTTTAGTTTTATTTTGATTATAATTAAAATTTGGTCTCTTTGCCTTCTTTTATTTATGGATATTATTTCTAATATTAATTTGGGCTTTTTGTCTCTTCTTATATATGCTTATTATTCTTTTTTTCTTGCCTTTCTTTTTTATGCTTTAAGTTTTAGTTTGAATTTTAGTTTGTGCACTGCGCCTTTTTTTTAGTCGCGGGCGTCTCTGCATCTCATTATGTCGGTCTCTGTTTTCCTTTTTTATTTTCAATAACATTGTATCTGTTCGGTCTATTCTAACGAAAGTTCAAATCCTTAAGTTGTCTTACATTTTCTTGTGAATGATATAATTCTCAAAGTCCTCCCAAATTTAGCTCAGGATTTTTTTGGGGGGGCAATAACATCATAACTATTCGGCCGATTCTAAGAAAATTCGAAACCCTTATATTATTTTTACTTTCTCAAACGAAAGATATTATTCCTAAAGTCCTCCCAAGGTTAGCTTGTGAATTATTTTTTATGGCAATAAAATAATCTCTATTCGGCCTATTCCAATAAATTCTAACTAATGATAGCCACGGAATTATATTGTTTTGGCAATAACATCATAAATATTTTGCCCATTATAATGAAATTTGAAACCCTTATGTTGTTTTACATTCTCTTACGAATGATATAATTGCCATGGGTAGTATAATTGCCGTATGGGTAGTCAAACATTATTGAAATTTCGGAAGGTCGTAAGGTCTTAAATCAATATAGGTGAGAACACGCGACTTTTTGGTCAGCCAACCTTGTTTTATTACTTCTTTGTATTTTGCTTTTTATCTTCACTTTCTCTCTTTTGGTTTTGTTTATTTATTTTCGGTTGAGTTTATTTTTGATTTGGGCACTTTGCCTCTTTTTATTTATATTGATTTCCTTGTTTGGTTTAATTATCTTGGCTCTGACGTTTCTTTCTTGTTTAATTATGTATACGTTGGTCCAATGTCTTCTCCTGCGCAGTTTCTTCCGCTGGGGAATAATGATGTCCTTTTACTGCGTGTTGTTTTTGTCGAGGAATTTCAATATTGTTATTTATTATTGGGATTATCTCTTCTTCCTCTTTATTCCAGGTTTTTCTCCCTAGATTCCGGATCTTCATTTTAATCGGCTTGAGTTCCCCCTGTTTCGCGTTAGACTGTCTGCCTAATATGGTCGATCATACTCACGCCAGTTATAAGCAGTGCGGCTTTAGTCGGTACCTTCTGCATCGTACTGTGAGAGGTTAGTTAGTTAGTTAGCGCCAATCCTTCCATGATACTGGGAGGATCCCCGACTGGATAATGAAATTTTTTGTTTAAGGTAAGAATGAGAGGTACAGCTGGCTATCTGCGTGATCCTCGATGGGTACACACGACGGAGCGTACCCAAGGCATTGTACACTTTCTTATTATTCGGCACGTTAAAGCTTCGGTATCTGTAAAGTTTCTTCAGCCCTCTTTTGGCTAGGTAGACTCTGTCTTTGATCTGGGTCTGGTATCCGGTTTAGCTTAGTCGTAAGCATAGGACAATTCCCTCGTTAGAGTACGGATAGTGTTTAACATCAACGACGACGTCGTCTACTTTCCAGCGGCTCTTTGATTTAGTTATAGGATGGTCCAATATATATATATATATATATATATATATATATATATATATATATATATATATATATATATATATATATATATATATGCATAAATTCAAACATACACCCTGCAAAAATTAAACATAAGTCCTCCAAAATTTAGAACGTAAGCACTGTAAAATATTTGAAAATAAGCGATGTAAAAATTTGAAACATATACATAGGCGCTCCCAAAACTTTAACATAGGCCATATAAAATGTTCCAATCACATTCAAGGAAATCCTATACCTAAATTATTGTTATTACTCATTCCATGAAGATGATCTACCAGTGTCGAAAGACGTCTCGGAATAAATTATGGCTTTTGTGTGATTTTATCACCTCAAAGACCCAGTAAAACAATTTATAATGATCATAAAGAGAGTTCAAGTCAGAGTGAATAAGGCTGCCATTGCTGTAGACTTCAACAGTACATGTATACAACATGGCCTCTTACCTGATATATAAATATATATATATATATATATATATATATATATATATATATATATATATATATATATATATATATATATATATAGTAGGAATATGAACACCCACGTGATAGCTCCAAATATTTCATTCACAAAGACCATCTTCAGCGAATTGAACTCTAATAGTAAGTCCAGAATTTTTTTTAAGAATTAGATCACAAAATGAAATGAAAAAATATAAGTCAAAAAACAGTTGAATACAAGGGTTAAAGCGATCGACAAATACAAGTTAGACCAAGAAACGAACATTTAAGACTTAATTAAACAATATTCTCAAGAGTAACAAATATGTATAATAAACATCAATTAAACTCTAATAGGAATACAAGAAATATGTTTTAAAGTATTACACGACAAAATTGTAAAAACAGGACGAACAATGAAAAATGAAAAGTAAGTAAAATCAAAAAACAGGTCCCAGCTTTGTAAACGCTTTCCTTTCTTACTATGAAAAAAACTGGCTATGGAACTGTCCCGTTGAATTTAAACCGTTGTTGTTTAAAATATACGTTGATGACTGATTCCTTATTTTTAAACACAAAGACCATGCCCCTTTATTTTTAAATTACTTGAATCAACAACACCCTAATATTAAATTTTCAATGGAAGCAGATACAAACAATAAAATCTCTTTTCTTGACGTCATGGTTGCAAAAATTGGCTCTCAAATTTAGAACCTGAGTCTACAAAAAACCTTCAACTACCAAACTTGGCTCATATTTTTTCAGTTGCACTCATGCATATTTTAAACTTGCCAGCATCGAAAACCGTATACAGAGAGCATACAAAATCATTTCAAATTGTTTTTCTTTAATTGTGAAAAAGTTCTTTCACCAAACTTAACAAATAACAGTCCCTAAACAAAAGATATTCATGAAAATACTATTTTTTCAACATTTTACCACTAAATTCATTAAAATTTTACTCTCGATTCTTAGTGAGTACTTTCCTCAATGCCAGTTTTTCCTATTAATTCTAATCATCTTTCTTTCGACCCAAAGAACACTTAAATTATGCTCGCGATCCTCCATTATTTATAAATTTAAGTGTGCGAACTGCCAAAGGCGCTATGTAGGCAAAACTATTTTACAATTAAAATATAGGATTGCTAAGCAATTGGACTGTCATATAGAACTGAGATTTCTATTTCTACACCTGAACACTCGTCTATAAGACAACACTCTCAAAACCTTAACCACCCGCTTGTCCCTGATTCTTTCAGTTTATTATCTTCCGCTTCCTCTTCTCTGGAATTAAAAATTCTGGAATATTACTTTCATAAAACCAATAAACCCAGAACTTAATGATTATTCATCCTCCCTCAAATTACTCAATATATAGGCAAATAGAGAAACATACAACCAACCATATCCCTCTACATAGTTTTCCTCTTAGCTAGTTAGAACCATAGTAATCAGTTGATATTATCAGCTCCAACGAAATAAGGTTAGTTTCTATCTTAAAAAAAATCATTTTCGTTTTTTATTCTTTTTTTTATTTAAAAAAGTGTTGTCCCCTTTGTATGCAAATGATTTTATATATACAAGATTTTTTCCCTTAGTTTCATGTTTACCTTATTATTTGCTAATTACCTATCGCTTAGTTAAGTTTTAAACTTTCGTTTCTTTGTTTTCTCGTATTTATTGATCGTTTGAATCACCTTTAACACCTGTATTGAACTGTTTTTTACCTATATTTGCATTTTTAGTTGCGTGCGACCCTAGTTCTTCCCATGGCGGTCGGTCGGTCCCCGTATTTCTTTTTTTTTACTTTTTGTAATGATATTGTAACTATTCGGCCGATTCTAACGAAAAAATAAACCCTTATGCTGTTTTACATTCTCTTTCATATCATCCCCTACATAAACTACACCACAAACACCTACACAACTTACGCATATACCACCTATAACACCACCACCTACAAAACCACTACCTACACCACTAGCTACAACACCTACACCACCACCACCTACACCACAGCCACCTACACCACAGTTACCTACAACAACACGACCTACCATACATACCACCACATACACAACTTACACCAATACCACCTACATCACCTATACCATCACCATATACACCACCACCACCTACACCACCTACACCACCACCTGCAACACCACCAGATACACTACCACCTGCACCACAACTACCTACACCACTTACACTACCACCACATAGACCACCACCACATAAACCACTACCACCGACAACACTTCCACCTACACGACTCTGACCTACATCACCACCTAAGACAACACTGCCACCTACATCACCACCACTTACACCACCACCACCTACACCACCACACCATTTACATCACCACCACCACCTATACTACCACCACCTTCACCACCACCATCTTCACCACCACCACCGCCTACACCACCACCACCTACACCACTTACAACACCACCATCCAGGGTTATCCCGGGAATTATTTTGTTTTGGCAATAACATCCTAACCATTGGGCCCATTCTAAGGAAATTTGAAACTCTTATGTTGTTTTATATTCTCTTTCTAATGTTATAATGTCCGAAGTCCTGGCAAGGTTAGTTCGTAAATTATTGAAAGTTTTAAAGGTCGTAAAGTCATAAATCAGTATAAGTGAGAGCACGCGACCTTTGGTCAGCAGAGCCTGTTAACTCATATTAGCTACTTGCTTCTTTTTTTCCCTCTGATTCCTGGCTTTTTTATTCTACTTACTTTTCATTTTTCATTGTTTGCCGTGTCCCTACAGTTTTGTCGTGTAATACTTTAATCAAATTTTTTGAATTCCTATTAGAGTTTAATTCATGTTTATTATGGATATTTGTTACTCCTTGGAATATTGTTTAATTAACTTTTAGATTTTCGTATTCATGGATCGCTTTACCCCATGTATTCAACATTTTTTTTAATTATATTTTTTTATTTAAATTAACTTATATTTAACTGCTTGCTTTTCTTCCTGGTTTCATTTCTAATACCTGTCTTGTGATTTTGACTTATATTTCATATTGTAACTGATATTGAAGTGTTTTTGCCCTGTTTTTGCAATTTGTCATGTAATTCTTAAAAAGATTTCTTTTATTACTTTTAGAGTTTAATTCGCTGGCAATAGTCATTGTTAATGACTGAAATGTCCGGAAATTAAATGTTTAGAACTATCACGTGAGTCTTCATATTCCTACTATGAATGGATCTGGTTTCCAAGGAACGACTCCATCATCAGTATATATATATATATATATATATATATATATATATATATATATATATATATATATATATATATATATATATATATATATATATATATATATATATATATATATATATATATATATATATACATATATATATATATTCACTTGGTCAATTCATTATGGTACTAAGCTTGAATATAGGAGAACCTGGGTAACAGAAAACAGATGAGTTCTATTTTATTAATACACAAACGTTTCGAGGGCCAGCCTCATTCATCATCATAGTAATGAAAATAATACAAGGACAGATAACTTATGGCAAACCCATATTTTTCTATTGCTTAATCAGACATTCTATATCTTGTAAGTACAAAAGAATGTGATGATAAAGGCCTAAGCATTTAACCTGTAACGAGAAACGGAACAAATGAATCTTTTTAGTGATGGAGTTTAGCTTTCAAAATGTATAAGGATTCAGGGTTGGTAGGTCGTGATGTTATTTGCAGAGGAAAATAATGTAAATGGTCGATCTTTACCTGAGAACTATAAGTTTCATCATGGAGTCTTATCCTAGAATGGTCGTGTTTGGGCAAGGGAAACCTGTTCTGTATAACCTGTCAGCGTGTTGTTCAACTCTCGAATGAAGGGTTTGGCTCGTTGAGCCTATGTAAATTATTTCGCAAGACGCACACTTTCTTTGGTATATAAGAGAATAATGCACTTAAAATTGCTTACTATTCTTATTTAAAAGGAGGGGTAGTGTTTACATATTTTATTTAATTGGTTCGTGCTTCCCTGTTGTACAATTCTAGGTTTTGCGAGAGGAAACAAAATTAAAATAACACGGAGCCCATTAAGGCTCTTTTTGTCTAAATTTGTTGTATTTTCGCGGTTCAAACCCCAATAGTTGCAAAATTGAGGTTGTATCCGATTTCAAACGAATCAGTTTCGAATTCTGCTTCGTCACATTTTGCCTACCGACCGTCAAATATGAAGAACAGCTTTGGGCAAATCGCACAAAATGGTACAAAATAAAGTAATCTAATCTAAAATAAAAAGAAAGATAAAGAGCTTTTGGTACAGTAAATAATAACCGTGATAAGTGGTCTCTTTCAACAGTAGAGGTGAAAAGAAACAGCGGCAATGCAAATGGTTATGTGTGTAATGACGTAACGTAGATGGCGTGTAGCGACGCCCAAATTGCAAGGTGAAGTAGGCTCAACGAGGAACCTGTTGGACCTATAAAAGTTGAAATTGGGCACACACATATTAACTACTGAAATAATATACCATGTAGTAGCAATGAACTAATGTATAATAAATTGAAATAACTATATGATGTTAAATCACAATTGTACATGCATTATGAACAACATAAGTGTAAGAAGCCAAGCGTATTGTTGTCGTTTTCCACGCGAATGCACAAACATATACACGCGAGGAAACAGCTGCGGGCCAGAAGGTGTCGATAGAAGATAACGAAGCAGCAGGAACGGAGTCGGGTTTGACCAGCTAAAGTTGACGTGGACCTGGGAAATGACTAAATCAACTTTGCTATCACCTTGTTATCGATGCAAGCCCGGATGCGGCCAAATGTGTCTACATTGAAACACATACACCCTGTGACTCAGCTCAGCACTCAACAAATGAACAAACGAACATAATTTAATCTGTGAAGTTCCGCCTCGCATTCGAATTAAGGATAGCTAAGTCAAGCCCCCTTAATGGATGTTCGTATAAATAAGAATTACCAAGAGAGTAACGCCACTATTATTAATAGGATGCATTCATCCCTCTTGATAACGGATTCACATTAATTTTATTGCCGTCATGAGTCCGTTCCTTGTCCTTAAATCCGGCCGTCTTAGCCCCAATTATCAAAGGTAGAGGGAAACTTACAACAAATCCGCATAAGACTCGACTATCTCACTTGCCCCAAAATACCATTTTCCTTTCGAGTTCTTTTTTAACCCATTGATAACTAAGTTACCTTTCGAACCAAGCCTATAATCGGATTCCCCGTAAGAAATTAGGAGTCAGAGCAAACTCGATGCTGAGACCTCAAACGCCTTCGCCCGACACCCCTTTACGGGTAACCAACCCTCACCTCCAGTTATTCGTCTTCTAAACTGGTACTCGCCCGGCATCTCATTAACTAAGCAACCCATTATAAACTTAGTGACCACTATCAACTAGTAACCCTCCCTCACGTATGGTCAGACTTGCCTCCACGCTTCATTTTTTCGCTGCCCCCTGAGGAGCCAAAATTTTTGTGTCGCTGCAGTTAACTATTGGATTGGATTTCCCAGTTGATTCACGATTGGTAGGCTCAGTATCGTTGGCCTAGCGAAATGAAACAATTTGACAGGTGATAAGATGCATCTGGTTGCCATGTATTTATCCGGACACCTAATTTATGAAATTGAGTTTAGCACTGCTAATTAGAGTAGTTAACTTCCCTGTGGATGTGAACTTTGGGGCATTGCATTGTATATTTGCCATGTAAGTGTAAATAATGTATAAATAAATCTTTGCTTTTTATTTAAAAAGAGACCATTTGGATAGAGAAAATTGCTGAAAGGGGTCAAACTATGAAATTATTCTGACACACTCTTCAATGTAAACTAAAATAGGCCAACGTACTTTTCAAATAAAGTGGTATGAACAGATTGATTGATTATGTGCAAGTGCATCCAATGAGAAAATACACTGCTTGATATATTATCTCAGTTAGAAGAAAATAAATTAATCATAGAAGAATTCACTTAAGCCTTCTTTCGCAAAACGTCTGGTAGCAAAAATACTATTTTATAAAAGCAATACAACAGCTGTCAATAATTAACTTTATTGAGGAATAAAGTTAACTATCGCCAAGTGTTGGAGTGTCGAACTTTTTACGAAAGAAGGATTGAAAAATTTTTTGGCTCTTTCAACGGTACAAAATTATATCATATCTAAAATAGATAATACCATTGCTGACGTAATTCTTACTGAAGTTGGTAAAGTTTCCTTTGTCTCTAACCCCTCCTATCCCAATGTTAAAACTATGGAAACAAGAATGAAAGAAAGGAAAACCACTAAGAAAAATACACAATAAAGTATAATAACAATTATGATTTAAGAAAGCAAATCTCATTGAAGTTAAATACGGAACATTGGAAGCGAAAAATAGAGAAAAATAAGTATTCTGCAAGTATCCAAACGGCTCAATCGGCAAAGGAAGATCAACTGGAAATAGAATCAGTAAGATCGATCCAGATATTGTACTCATCATGGTCTATGGAATAAGTAACGAAAAAAAGGATTAGAAATATGTAACTACCGTCATATCAAACAACCCATCTGGAGAAATAAATGATGCGGTGGCTATAGCCATAAAAAGTGTCCTCAAATAAACAGAAATTCCAATTAATTATAGATTAGGGATACATAGCCGTGAAAATTGAACTAGAAATGATTCCATTAATAATATAGCTATTTTTAGAACAAGAGGGTTAAAACCAAAAGTAAAGGTTAAAGACGAGAAGAGTAACTTAATCCAAGAAGACCAGTAAATAAAACGAAAATTCAGACGGAACTGGAGTCAGTTTTCTCAAAATCACCGGAACAAAAGGGGGATTCTGCGGCGAAACGGAGGAAAGAGTGCATGAGTACCTACGTAATTACATCAACAGTTTTACTCCAACCTATTCAGTAAACCCTAACAGGAAAGAACAATTGGGGCCGGGAGCTATAACAGCGGATAAAGAAATAATGAGCGTAATTTACCTATTCAAATAGAAAGCGCCAGGACCATCAGGGCTTACAAAGATGGACTTCATCAAAGCCCGACTACCATTATAAGAGCATTAAAAACCATCTTTAAACAAGGCCAAGCACCGGCTACTTCTCTGATGCATTGAATTAGCGATAATATTGCTTTTTATAAAACCAGGCAAAGCTCCAAATCTCCTGAATAGTTACAGGCCTATAACATAAAAAGTTACATAAGTCACCAACGAGAAAGGATTCAAAGGGCAATTACAACCTTACGATTACTATATTCAATCCGAGGTATCTCGATGAATAACAAGAGATAAATATATCTGGTATTGATTCTGGCAACACTAACTTACCCCCCTATATCACTGCATATGATGTCTCAAACAAGTATAAATAATAGGTACACTGTACAGAATAAGCTCAAAACATCCACTGAATAGAGAAGAGGAGTTCATATATATGTGATGAGCTCAGAAAGAGAAGCAAATGGAATATAAGAATCCACTGAAAAGAACGAAGAATAATATGAAAATCAACCTCTGATATCGGACAGAGACGAACAATCCTAGGCAAATAATCAATGAAAGTTGAGAACCGAAATTAAGACAACCAACCGATGTGAGTTAAAATATGAGAACCGAAAAGACAACAGAATAAGACAACCGTGACAGAAAAAAGACACAGATACAACCGATGAAGAAATAAATATAAGAGAAGAATAAATTAAAACATAATTTTAAAAAGCATATAAAATGTATCCAAAGGCATAAAGATTGTAAAAACCAACAAAGACACATAGGTGCTAGAGAATAATCGGCTCTCCCGATATCCTTAAACCAGAATAAATGCAGTATGGTGGTTCAGAATCCACATTAGGTTGACTAATTTGAACTAATTAACAATTCTTAGTGTCGCTAGAGAACGATTTGCTTAAATTCTGCAGTTAACATTTATTTAATTATTACATGTTAACAAGATGTATATCTTTGGTTATTCATTTGCTATACAACATGGAAAGCCTTCGGAACACAAATACCCAAAATATCTTTAACTGCGAATCTTTGGTGAAGGATTTGAAATACATGTATGGTGACAGTGATATTAAGCAATACAAGTCATACAATGTCATATTTGAGTTAACTCATAATAGTTGATTTGGTGCCTACTTTGCCCAAAAACTGTCAAATAAAATAAAGTTTTGCCTAAAACTTTCGTAGCCACTAAAATAGATTTTTCAACCTGAAACAGAATTTGATCACATTTCAGATAAAGTGTGGCTCAGAAGCAGCTGTGATCTCGGGCTTCCATTTGGATTGAAAAATCAATGGTGAATTAATTATAAGGCAAACATAAACTACACAAGATCTTGCAGGAATTTGCTTGAACATTTTGTCGTGGGAGGCAATTTTAGGTCTGGTTGCAATTGGGACCGTTTTTTGGTTAAAAAGAAAGTTGTTTCAGATATTTGAAATATTGTTTATGAGGGGAGACTCAATCGAGTTTGCTTGTATAGCAATTAGGTACACTTGTAAATAAACTCTTCAAAGTGGATTTAGTCAAACAAGAACAGTTTGATTGCTGGGAAGAGAAAAGATGCTTTTCTTGCACGTGGCGCCCACGAAGTAAGCCAATGAGGATTAGAGTTGAGACGAGGGGCGGAGTGTTTGAAGAAAAATCCAGTATGTTTGGTTTTCAGAACGTTTACTGCAGTGTGATATAAAGAAGAAACCAAGCCATTGCACCTTAAATTTCTTTCAGTTTATCCAAAAGAAACATTTTTAAGGAATACACTTGGTTTTGAAACAGAGAGAAGAGCAGTCCACTTTCTCGGTTCCACCCTCAAGTCACTCTAGCTAAGTATTCCGAAATCGTGATCAATTCTTGTGTGGAGTAGCCAGGCCCCAAAGCCCTTTCTCCTGGTATGTAAATATTTAAATAATTTTTGTAACGTGAACGAGGCGGGGATCACACTGAGTATTTGCTTCCATTTTGAAGGTTTTCAGTATCGGATTGTATTAATACAAGTTAATAATTCATCTCAAGACTTTAATGTAAAAGATTCCCTAAAGTAACCTGATTGCAGTAAAGTATATTTTTTATGCAATCCTCTAATCTTCTCTAAAATTAACCAACAGATGAATTTTTGTCCATCTTGTGGAACTTGTTTCGAATTTTTAGCATATATTTCGGTCGTCTTTTATCAAGTGGAGCCCAATCAGTAATTTTTCTTGGCCATCTATCGTCTTGGAATTTTGCCATATTTCCTGCCGAGCTCCATTTCAGTTTTTTTTTTATAGCTTCCAATATATCCTTAAGCTTAGTTTGTTCATGTGTCCAAGTGGCTGATTATCTGTCACGCCAACTCATTCCCATCATTTTTACTTCATTAGAAGTTTGTGGTGTTCTAAGGTTTAATGTGTTTGGGTCAAGTTCCAAGTTTCTGCTCTATAGATCATAGTTGGGATTATACATTGGGTATTTTGCTTTTGAATACGATGCTTGGCTTTCCAAATGCTTTCCAGCCCAGATTGATTCTGCATTGGAATTCTTGACCATTCTCAGTGAAAGGGTACTCTTTTTCGCAAATAGATATATTTTTCTGCCTTTTCAATTTGCCCGTTGTCAATTTAAATGTCTCTCATGTCAATCTTTGTTTGAATTTTCATGACCTTTTTTTTCCAATAATGATTTTTGAGTCTACTTTTTTTGCTTTCTTGGTTAAGTTCTTGAAACAGTGTGAATCTTTTCTAAGTTTTCAGCTTTGAGTACAATATCATCTGCAAATCTCAGGTCAATAAAGTAATACCCAATGATTGATCTTAATGCGTTTATTTCGTCAAATTAGCCTCCTAATTGTTTTTTCTAGACAAGACTTGATTAATTTTGGTTTTGGAATTTTAGTATATGTCTGCTATGATATTATGTATACTTGATCTATACTTTATTTTTTTTAAGCCTGTTATGATCGCTGGTGTTTCTAGTGAATCATATTTTTTTCTGTTACTCTACAAAGGCCAAATATAGAGGGATATTGTTTCTCTGAAGTTTTTACCAATGGGCAGGTTTAGAGGTGCTGAATCTTTGTTGCTCATCTCTCTAGTTTTTCATTTTGTTGATAAGACTGTACTAAAGCGTTTATAGTTCGGAAATTTTGAGATCTCGGGACATAGTAAATTCAACTCTATTATGTCCCCTTTCATTTTGTTCCCCCACTAAGAACTCTCCCATGCATTGCATATTCATTACCTTGACAACTTTTACATTAAACTCTCTAATGACGATGTTAAACTGGGCTTTGATTTGTTTAGGCTTGTCATGAAGTCATCATAGAATATATCTTCTTCATTATGCGGACAGGCAGATGTCGTTGCGTATACATGGAATATTTCGAGGTTGTACTTTCTAGAGACTCTTAGGTAAACGTAAGCTACTCTTTCCGATATAACGTGAAATCCTACTACAATTTCTTTGAGCTCTCTGAATCAGGAATCCAACTCCATGCTACCTTTGATTTTCTTTTCCTTTGTGGTAGAATAAGTGATGGTCACTAGTTTCAGTGATTGCTTGCCCGTATCGTTGGATTTCAAACAGACTAATTATATCCCATTTAATATCATTTAATTCAATAGGGAGTTATGCGAGATGTACCTTCTCACAATTTGTTTTTTTTACCAGCGTCTGGAATCGAATCTTTTATATCTTTGGATTTGAAGTCCAACAAACTAACCACTACGCTACTAAGCCCCTACTATGTATATACATTGTGGCCCATAAGTCCCAGGACACTCCACGTACAACTTTTGTATAAAATATGTTATTAACGGAAAACAAATGTAATTTCTTTATGTAACTGTTTACTGCAGTGTCCTGGGACTTACGGGCCACCCTTTATATGTGTGTGTAAACGTTTTGAAAAATTGAAAGTAATTTAAATTGAAAGTAAAATTTTATAGCAGGTATAAACAGGTGTATACTTCGCTCAGCTTGTGACATATAATGTGAATATGAAAAACGAAATCGACACAAAAATAAAATTCTACTCGAGAGGTTTTGGAAGCTTAGTTTTTCTTCAGAAGGGACAATACTCTATGCTTAGACCTGAAAGTATTTAATTAATGCATCTTACCAGTTTTAACTAATGGAAGGCAAACTTGGACGCTGAACACTAACGCACCTAGAAATTGAAGAAACTCAGAGAAGCATAGAAAGCTACATACTAAGAATAAACGACAGTGACCATTGAATAAATACATGGATCAGAACATTAACACTGGTGACAGAGACTAATTAGAATAAAAGTTATGTAGGGAATTAGGTACGATACATTCCTAGAAGAAACGAAAAAGTTCTCCGAAAGAATTCTCCAACTGGACACCTTTTTGACCTAAAATAATCTCGAAGACAACATAAGAGAAGTTTGATAATCTATTTTGGTCAATGGCAGAAATAACGTGACAGACGCATGTCATGAACCACACTACGAAATGGTTTGGAGAAATGGGCATCACTCCTCTGGCGTGGTCACGACAGAGTACAGACTTAAAACCGATAGACCACTTGTGGTGAGTGCTTAGAAAAGCAATAAGAAGTACAAAAATTACCGATAAAGCAGTACTGTATGAAAAATCCCAAGCTGAGTGGGGAAAGATAGCGTCAGATTTGTGAAAATTTGGTGAAATCTGGGCCACGAATAATTATGGCTGTAAATAAAGTAAAATGAGACCCATCTAATTATTTAAATAATTAAAAGCAAATATCTAATTTACTGAATTAATTTACTTTTAAGCGTTTAATTACATTATATGAATGATTCCATATGGTGCTTTATGCTATTTGCCAAGGCTGGATATGTATATATCTTTCACAATTTTTCACATTCTCTATCTTCACTATATTTTTCTAGCTCTCTCTTCAACAACTTTCCTGGCAATAATGTCCCCGTTGGAATTAGATATAAATAAAAAAATATAAGAGCACTACAGAGCAAAAAAATTAACAACGACCACATTAACATACTCTCCTACATATAGAACCCCGTACCACCGTCATTTGGCCTGTACTCGATCGGTAATAAAATAGAAATATAAAAAGGATTGATATAACCATAATAAAATCTAGGTAGGCTTTTAGAAGTATTATCTCAGAATATGGTGGGTTATACCTGTGGTATAGTTGTATTATGTTCTCTGTTTTGGATAAAAGTCCGCAATTTAACGCTTGGATTCTCCTCCTTACCCGCAGAAATCTAACCAAGTGCTACTAATTTGATAGACTTAATGTTTATGACATAAGATTAAGTTGAAACGAAACTCATCTGAATAGTATACAAGATATTATTTTCAACAGATTGTAGGCCTAAGATTTATATCGATTGAAATAACAGCAGGCATCACAATCATGGCCACAACCGTGCCCGCGAATGTATTTTCAACCTTAAAACTAATCGAAATCCACTATTCCCACGAATGATTTAAATGGTTTCTAAACAATCACCACGACAGTGGCAACCCGTAATTTTTTATAGATGTATTTTTAAAGGCCCAATGAAATGAAAATTGGTGACACAACCCGGAAAAACACTTAGGAGAATATTACGTGAATCAATCAAGGCTTAAAAAGGAAAATGGGAGACGTAGAGAACGGAAAGATAGGACAAACTATTTTAACGGTTATATGAAAATAAATGAAGAAGTTGGATTTGAACTTGTATCATTAAGCGTTCATCGCTTATATGACCAAGACGCTGATCAGCAGAGCTACCAACCTTTTTTTGGAGTTGAGGATGGTAGCTCTGGCGATCAGCGTCTTGGTCATATAAGCGATGAGCGCTTAATGATACAGGTTCAAATCCAACTTCTTCGTTTATTTTCATATAACGGTTAAAATAGTTTGTCCTATCTTTCCGTTCCCTACGTCTCCCATTTTCCTTCTTAAGCTTTGATTGGTTCACGTGATATTCTCCTAAGTGTTTTTCCGAGTTGTGTCACCAATTTTCATTTCCTTGGGCCTTTAAAAAAAATAAAATATATATATATATATATATATATATATATATATATATATATATATATATATATATATATATATATATATATTTTAAGAAAAATTATTGCAGTAACGCAATTAATTATGCGGTTAAAAGGCTATTTTTGGCAAACTAGTCTTTCTCAAAGCCTTCGGAAGGAGCTCTTCTCACATACACGAAAAGGTAGCACTTAAAATAGGCGTTCTCTCAGATAGCCAAAAAACTATCTTTCGATTAGCGTATTTAAGTGTCACCCCTGCTTTTCGAAGAGGATGGAAAATTTGTTTAATTCTCCATTTTCGCCACACCTTATAAATTAAGAAAAATTATTGCAGTAACGCAATCGAAAGATAGTTTTTTGTCTATCTGAGAGAACGCCTATTTTAAGTGCTACCTTTTCGTGTATGTGAGAAGAGCTCCTTCCGAAGGCTTTGAGGAAGACTGGTTTGCCAAAAATAGCCTTTTAACCGCATATATATATATATATATATATATATATATATATATATATATATATATATATATATATATATATATATACGTATATATATACATTTTTATATTTATTTCATAATGTAACTTGGGTTTTAGCTTTTTTCTATTGGATGATGTTTAGTAAGCCTCAAGTGAATTGTATATTACCAGAGCAGACATTTATTTTAACTCTTACTGACTGCAGTGCTTCCAGCCACTCCATATAAGCCAATGCAACTCTTTTGTTTTATTTTTCTACTTATAAGTACTGGTTGCCAACAGAAAATCCATCGCATTTAAAAGTACAAATAGTAAACTAATAACAGTATCACATTCAAGATTTAAAATAGCAAACTAATAATACAACACCGTGTTTAAAAATTCAAATAGTAAGCTAATAAGACAATATCACATTCCAAAATACAATTAGACTCTTTTTCACGGGAGATCAGAAAAGAATGCATTATTAAAACTAGGAATACAGGCAGTGAACTTATTAAACATGTAATTAAAAAGAGAAAGATGCCACTGAGCTACTAAAACAAGAGAAACGATAGAGAGAGAGGAAAGAATAATTTATGAAGCAATATAGACTGGTCACGGTATAAAAAATCAATGGGGCCGTCAATGGAAGTGGAGAAGACTATTTAAAAAATTATGTGATTATTTGTGGGAAGGCATTCATGATACTTACATCATATGGGATAGTCGTTTACGTATAAATCGGTTAGACCATTGATGTATTTGGTTGCAAGTTATTTTAAATAATTTACTTCAATGTCACTGATTATTAAGAAATTTCATTCATAATCAAGAATAAATCTACTATAATATACTATTTAATTAACACCGAGAAACATAGACGTACAGCTCTGTAAGGGGCATCTTGATTGAGGTTTTCACGACTAGAGATTCATTTTAACAAGGTTGCCTAAATTAGGAAATTCATTAGGTTTCACATCCGCTTCCTCCTCTCATTTTCTTTACTTAATTGGATGAAAATAGAGTAAAGAGAGGGAAATTTCGCAGACACTAATTTAATTAAAAAAAAAAAACTAAAAAAAAGGCTTCGTCAATTTCGCACCCATTTTCTCATGAGCATCGTCGCGGTCTAACCAGGTTCCATAGCCCTGACTTTGTGGCAAATTCGGGCCTTTATTTTCTTTTTTAAAATTTATATAATATAAGCTAATAGCTATTACTTGCAGTTTCATGTTGGGGGTAGGTTTGTGGAAACGGCGAGCCTGTTTGCTGTTATTATTCCTAAAATTGATTCATTATTAAGCGCGTATAGTTTTAGGAAAAACTTTCCTATGGGTAAAAATATTTGGGTGGTAAATAATAGTTTTACTAGACACTTTTTAAAACTTTCAGTGGTAACATTGATATGTTTTTTTGCCATGAAAGCATGGTATCTAGTAACAAACTATAAAATTTATGGTAAATTGCTACATTTCGTTATAAAATAAAGCTCTTTAGTATCTGCGAGTCAATTGCAACAAAATATTTGAGGAAATCACTGGAAATTAACACCATTCTGTATAAAGATAACCTCTGAATTTTAATTTCTGAGAAGAGGAAATTGTATAATATAACGAGAAAATGTTGATTGGGTGGTGATAGAAAGAAAGGTGGAACAAAAAGGTAAACAAGGGAAAGAGATTAAGGATAAGCACGAATTGTACTTCCCCTCCCCCATTATATAATTGAGCTACTAGTAATTTTTACCTACTTTGAAATACCCTTCCTTCCCTATATTTATGAACCAGATGCATTTGTTAGTAGTTACTTAGGGATTAGGTAAATAAATAGTTCCTACGTTGTGTTACACGACACTTTGTGACTGTATTTACAGTTAGAAAGTTTTTATGTAGCTAATACATGAAAGATTTCTTGCTGTTCCCGCCCTAACGACAAAATAATAACCTGCCTTAAGAACCTATCAAATACTGGTAGAGATTCCCCTTAGATTTGATTTCCATTGAATACTAATAACACTGGTCTACGTCAAAAATGTACCTTAGGTTTTCTGTTTTGTTTCTTAATATAATTGACCTCCTAAATCCGAATCTGGCATCCGTTTTTCTCTATCAGGTCTAGTTTTTGCGATACAAGGGGTGATAATAATTTTATAGTTTATACATGTCCTATATTACATCAAAATTTCAATAGTTTTTGCACTACTGTATTCGCAGTCAATTTTGTGTACATTTTAAGTAATTATGTTAATAAGTTTATATTTTTGTAGGTTGGGAATTGCTCAGCATTATAATAATAATAAGAATAATAATAATAATAATAATAATTATAGTGGTTGAGTTAAAAATTAACAGAAAATGTAAGAATAGCTCCGACAGATTTTGCTATGTTTGTGGCAAAGTGACTTTTTCCGGCAGCAATGTAGAATATCTCCTGTAATTAAATCTTTGTATCAAGCATAATTTGGAGTAAGGCTAGGAGATTAAGATAAAAGATTTGCACCACATATCTGCTGCAAGGGATGCTACATAAGTTTAAGACGCTGGAGTCATGGCGAACAGAAGTCTCTCTCTTTTCGTGTTTCCATGGTGCGGAGAGAGGGCAACGACCACACTACAGACTGCTATTTTTACATGAAAAATCTTAAAGGTGAGCTTTGTATCAAGTATTTAAACTTCCTGTATTATACTGCCTCCTGAAAATGTCATTATTATGAATAGACTTAGCATAAAATTAAAAAACTAACATAGTTCACTTCAACATGAACATATCTTTTACTAAACATTTATGTACTATCTGCAACTCTAAATCAATTCCTATATGTAATATGCAATTATATTTTCCACAGGTATAAATAAGAAGAATAAACATAGTGTGGCATATCCGGATGTTCCTTTTGCCATCAAACCCCTGCCCCATGGTCCAGGAATTCCTATACCTTCTACCCCTTAACATATAGAGCTCCATGAAGAGATTAATATGGAAGTTAATCAAGATTATGAAACATCTGAGTCTTATCAGGTTTCCACACATGATATGGTCGCAAGACCATTCACTCAAGTTTAGTTAAACGACTTGACCAGGAATCTGGGGCTTTCAAGGGAGAATGCACAACTTCTTGGCTCACGTCTTCGTAAAAGTAATCTTCTAGCTAAAGAAACAACATTTTTGGGTACAGAAATAGAGAACAAGAGTTTCGAAGCTATTTTTACAGCATTCTTCCAGTTCTTTAGTATACTTCGCCAATATTAAATGACTTGTTGAGGCTCTTGGAATTTCCTACAACCCATTAGAATGGAGAATTTTCATAGATTCCTCCAGTAGAAGTTTAAAAGCTCTGTTACTGAATATTGGTAACAAGAAAGCTTCCGTTCCTATAGGCCATTTAATCCAACTTACTGAAAGTTATGAAAATATGGAAATATTGCTTGATGCAATAAATTACTCCACCCACAATTGGAGGATATGTGGTGACTTCAAGGTAAGATCATTTTACACTTGGCATTTCTAAGCTCTTTGATATTGACATTTTCATTTTTAATTGTTAATACTTGTATACACCTTTCGGTCAACTTACATTTTACAAGAATGCAAATCTGGAAATCATGAGTCAGATTTTAGTTATATTTTTTTTTTAAATGTGTCCCTATAGGTTAATGCATCTTTTGGGCTTAATGGGGGACTTATCCTAATTGAGAAGGTATACGACATAACTCAATAAACTCAAAATAAGATGTACATATATCCAATTAGCTCCAATACAATGATTTAATGCATCGGCATACAAGATTTTTCAGTACATATTCATATTCTTATTGTTTAAAGAAATATTACTTTGAATTTGTTTTTAGAAATATTACAATTTGAATTTACAATACCCCTCTAAATTTCTTTCCAGGTAGTGTCTCTTATACTTAGGATGCAAACAGGCTACATGAAGCATCCCTGTTGCCTATGCTTATGGGAGAGTCGTGCAGAGAGTTTGCACTATGCTTCTCCATGAGAAGCATTTAGAATTGGATCAAACAATGTGATAGTCGAACCTTTAGTGCCTCCTCACAAAATACTGCTTCCTCCACTGCATTTAAAGCTTGGAATGATGAAAAATTATGTCAAAACCCTTAATAAAGAAGCCAAGCTTTTAAATTTCTTCTTCCAAAATTTCCACAAATCAGTGACGCTGAGCTCCATGCGGGAATTTTTTGATGGACCTCAGATCAGCAGTTTGAGGCATCAATGATGGAGATAGAAAAAGATACCTGGAAAGCTTTCAAAGCTCTAGTTAACAATTTTCTATGCAATAAAAGAAGCCCAGAATATGTTGCCCTGGTCAATCAGCTCCTAACAAGTCTCAAACATTTGAGAGCTCGAATGTCTATAAAGATACTCTTTTTACAGTCCCATCTCGATTATTTTCCCGACAACTGCTAGAATTACAGTGAAGAACAGGGAAAAAGATTCCACTAGGACATAAAAATAATGGAATCCAGGTACCAGGGTAAATGGGACGTAGACATGCTTGCTGACTACTCTTGGTGTTTGAAGCGTGATGAGAGACACAAAAGAAAATCGTCAAGGTCTTTTCTTGGAAATTAGAATTATTTTCTTTATTATTTTGCATTCTTTAATTTTTTGTTTTATTAAAAGGATCATAGTTTACATGCGTTTATTCCTGTTTTATGATTAACAATAATAATGCATTATTAGATAGAGAAAGGTTTCTGAAAAAAAATTCAGGAAAAATAAGGTAATTTCAATGAAAATGGTGTATGCTATACTGAGAAAATCTGAGCTGATTGAACAAAAATACATTCATTTTTGAGCTCAGGAGGTTGGATTCATTAAGAAACCACAAAGAAATCCTGGGGAACATAAAAATACTTTTCAAACGCAGGCCTGTGTAATTAATAATTCAACTTTGTGTCAAGATTCCCCCATTTGTTATATAACTTTCCTCGCTTTTCTCAGGTATAACTAACAATTTCAGTCATTGATAGTTGTTGCTGTTTCTAATAGTTTTCCAGGCGCAGATGATATTTCTGCTCCCTCCGACCGCTTGGGAGATTAAGGGAGAAAGCCTTTGATCCTCCAGCCTGAGGTGTAGACCCCCGTCGAGATTACCATAATATAATTTGGCCACGCTTTCTGTGAGGCAGTCATGAGAGACCAGGTCAGAGTGGAGGGAGGCTGTGGCAATTTTATAGCACATCTCTGCGCTAGCAGTCCATGCACCAGCTAGGGAGTGGAAGTTGCGTTGCAGCTTAACCTCTTGCGGGATACATCCATGTAGGTGGCCCACTACACGATTGCATCCAGGTATAGGTGTCATTTCCACTTGTACATGACTGACTACTCTACTTCTCCTGCCCGGAGATTGGTTATAGTTTACAAAGCACAACCTTGTCTGCTGGTCAATGATAGTGATTGTCGAAGGGACAAAATTAGTTGGTTGTCAACAAATTAATATAGTATTTGTAAAATGAAAGTGAAACCATATAAATATAAATAAAAATTCATCATCTTCTATAATTTTTGAAGAATTCATTCACTTTTGATCAAATAAATGAATTAATATCCTTTTCCAGATCATTCATATCAGAATAAACTTTGCCACTAGGGTATATTGTAATGGGAAAAACAATCAGTTGGTGCAAGGCCGTTAAATGTAGAAGGAGAGAAAGAATTACCCAACCTATCAATTTTTTCTTCTGTCACATGTACGACCTGTGTACTGCGTACCCTTGCAGTGTATTTGGTGGAGGAAGAGAACACACTTGCCGTTGATCAGCGAAGGACAATTTTGTTCAAAAGCTTCATTTAAACGTTGCATTTAATTGACATACACGGTGGATCACAAAATGAATACCAGCTTTAAATCTAAATAATCATTGTCTTTATTAACTCTATAATTTAAGAAGAGGATTTTTTTAGTATTTGAATAATAATTTCATCTTAGTTTGGTTATGACTTATGTTGTTGTATCAAATTTATTTCTAATAATTCTTTTATAATATCAAAAAAACAAAATGGTGAAGTTCAAAAATAAATATAAGTATCGAAATTTTGTGAATATTTTAAAACCAAAGAATTACAAATGGTGAAGTTCAGAAAATTTATTTTTATATCTTCTTCTGCTGTAACTATATTTTAGCAACGCGATATTTTAAAAGAGGGGAAATTTAGTTCCTTTCGAAAATTATTATAATTGGCGAAGTTCAGAAAATTCATAAAAATTTAACCATGGCTGCTTTTCTTTAGATTTTAAATTTTAATCTTAGTAGAAAAGCCATTGCCTGATTCTTTTTATAGATTAAGATATTTTGAATCTATTCGTTTTGTGTGATGTAGAAAACAATTATATTTTGCAATGAAAATAGGGTTGTAGGTAAAATATCATAGTAATTAAGCAAAGTTTATTTTAATTTATTTTATAAGAGTTCATTTGCGCACAATTTGGTCACTGGCGCAACATTTTTCAGGCAGTAGAAAAACTCTGCTTTGCTAGAATCCAATTTTTGGATTACGTGAAATTAGTTGTTTTTATAATCAACCTAAATTATTTGTGATTGAAAAAAAAATGTTTCTAGGATATTACCGCATAATGCATACGTGAAGAAGAGGTAGTAATTTTTAGATTTATGAATTCTCTAAGTCCCTTAATATGCAGCTGATAAAAGAGCAAGGCCTATAAATCCTCAATAATTATCTAGAAACTAACAGCTTGATGCAAGTGCAGAACTATTTAAAACAGGAATTTCGACAGAGAGGATTTCCAACTAAACGTACAATTTTGAAAATTGTTGAAAAGTTTAAAAGAAAGAGAACTATTTTCAAATAAAAAACATTCATGGTGAATGAAAACTGTGAGCAACGAACATAACCTTGAATGTGTTCGGAAGATACCCTAAAGTATCTTCCAGAAGAAATGGTGCAGGACTTTCACACGTCATTTCTGCGAATTGTTCGTAAAAGTTTTGCAACTTATCCCGTTATTAAACACCAACTCCCTGAAAAGGATTTTCCTCGCCGTCTCAGATTATTTTAAATGGGTTGTTAGTAGTTTGGGAAGATTCATTGAATAATATGTTGTTGGAGATGAAGCTGCATTTCCATATGAATGGTCAAATAAACAAGAAGAACTCCCAACAATATTTACCTAGAAACTAACCGCCCGAAGATCGTGTGTATGAAAAGACTATCCGTAGGGAAGGACTGTGTGGTAATGGATAGTTAATTGTCTCATTTTTTATTAATGGGGACTCAAATGGTAAAAGTTACCTAGAAAATTTAAAATCGAGATATCATTTCATAGATATGTTCTTTTTTATTATAAAATCAATATCAGTTACATTATTGTGCCATTGAACAAATTGTGCGCAAATAAGCTCTTGTAAAATTGAATTAAAGTACATGCTGCTTAAATACTATGATGTTTACCTTCAAACCCATCTGCAGTTTAGGGGATAATTGTTTGCTACATTACATGAAAAATACAGATTCAGAGTATCTCAATTTACGAAAAAGTTATTTAGATTTTTAACTGGTATCCTTCTTTGTGATTAACCGCCCTAGAGTAATTGCTTGCTTATTATTGAGGAGCTAGCTTATAATGGATAACTCCTCTACAACTCACGAATTATCAAGCCTAGCCATCTGCTGCTGGGGACTACGGCTAGGAGTAAGAATGGATTTTCGTTTGCGATCAGGCCATTGTTTTTCGAGCTTAATGAAATAAAAACACTTTTCATCTTCCGTAACAATTCTGTCCAGAAATGGCTCACGGGAAATTCGAGGCAATATAGATGTCTCGATATTCACACATTGTAAACAGTGTCCATCCTAAAGTTCGAAATCAATGTAACGGATTTGTTTAACCAACAAATATTAAGCACATTTCTATCCCCTTTAGCACTGCTTTATGCTATTAATGTGGCAATATTTCATTTCATTTGCCGATCTCACACATTAAGGGTTCTAACAATTTTTTTTTTGAAGAGGCGTAAGTATTCACTATCTTAAAAAAGGTCTAGGCATCACTTTCTTAAAAAGGACACGTTATTGCTAGCTTAAAAAAGACTTAATCATTACTAGCTACAAAAAGGCCAAGTTATTGATAGCTTTAAAAAGCCGAGGCATTACTAGCTTAAAACAGACCAAGTTATTGCTATCATAATAAGGCCCAGACATTACTAGCTTAAAAAAGCCAAGTTATTACTATCTTAGCAAAAGCCTAGGTACTACTAGCTTAAAAAGACTAAGTTATTGCTAGCTTTAAAAAGCCTTGGTATTACTATCATAATAATTCAGACAGTAATTCTTTCATAAACTAGTACAATTAGACTGAGCTCAGCTATGAGACGAGCGTTAACCATTAAACAATCAGTCTTTACAACTGGTCCTCGATGAGAATCACGGTGTCTCATTCGTGTGTCAGGGGCCACTTCAAGCCATTCATCTGATCCTTGTTATCAAATGTAACGGAGAAAATCTGTCCAAATAAAAAAAAATATATCCAAATTCGTGACTCTGAAATAGTCAAGTTCATCATTCTCAAGAATGCTAAATTCCAAAGTTTTACTTCGAAAATTTCGCCAAATCTATACGAATATCATTATAAGTTCTCAAAAGTTTTAATGCCAACTATAATTCACTCTAAGATTGAGAACGAAAAAGAAATAACTTGAGAATGAGCCAACACAGGCAAAATTAACTAAGATATGTGGTAATTTTACAAATATGATGGAACCACATTTGTTAGTAAACGGTTGATAGAGACAACTTACTGGGATCTTATCATATTAAACCGATTTTGATTTCAAAGTAAAGATGAAAGTGCTGTAATCCTACAAAGATCCGTTTACTTAATGCAAAGAATATAAGAGAACCGACAGGCAGGAGAAAAATGAACAGAAAGACAGGTGAGGATGAATATGGATGACAAGCGTTGTTATGATAAGCTTTTCTGCCCCTTTTCCTGGAGCTAAGAGACATATTTTACCAGCCTCGCAAGAGCACAGTTTCTTACTTTGTACATCCTTTTGAGCGTACTCCTTGTAGGTTTTTAACCTCACATTATAGCTTAAGTTGTAGAGTTGATGTTTACTACATATCTCTTGTCATTTCTTATTCTCCTTCTCTCTGGTAATTTTAAAAGCGTCTAATTACATGCTCAAATCCCTTTATACCGTTAACCTGTATATTGAAAATATACAATACCTCGGTTCGTTTTATGCCAGACGGAGGCTAATATGGTCATTTCACTAACGACAGTCAAACAAGCAACTGAATTGCAGATGACCACAATATGTGACCCAAGCCCTCCCTCAAAAAAATCATATCTGCATATCGTATCAGATAGTTAGGGGTTGTTTTCATAGGTGAAATCACTCTAAATTTCTCTTCGCTTCCCTTAAGCGATGTGCTCATATATCGTCCTGGCACGGTTTAACAAACTAAATCTCCCCTTGATTGCCATGCAGACAATACTCAGGTAGCAATTACCAACCTGTATTTTGTGGGAGTTTTTAACGGCAAGTCCAAATTGACAGCGAACTTTATTTGAAGTTTAAATCGTCTCTTTCAGGGCGACTCTCCCTTCGGCCGCACCGAAGCTTACATGAAATTGGATCAGCTGGGAGAAGGTTCATACGCTACAGTGTACAAAGGATACAGTAAGTAAGTATTCAAGAAGTTTTCCCCGTCATTTTTTTCTTCCTTTTCCGCCTATTCATTGCAAAGTTGACAAAAGTCTGGAGAAAAGGTATCGGTTGAAAGTACTGTAGTTCCTGAGGTTCTTGCTTTTCATTCGGTTCTCAACGACTATTTAAGTGGTTTCCTTTCATTTGAGTAAAATTTGTTGTATTGTTAGTGTCCAAAATTTAGACTATCTCAGTTGTTCCTGAGTATATGTAACCTTTTCCCTAAAATTTTCGGTTCTTTTGGTTCTTTGTTCCAAGTTTCTTCTCGTAGAATGGGAGACACCTCTGGAGGGAGGTTTTTTAAGTTAGGGAACAAATGGAATTTCTGTAAGTATATTCTATTGGTTGCAATAATTGCATTCATATATATATATATATATATATATATATATATATATATATATATATATATATATATATATATATGTTTGTGTATGTGTGTGTGTGTGTTTGTGTGTTTTGGGAAATTATCAGAGAAATTTTGTTTGCTGATCGATTAGAGAAGAATTTCTTGATAACCAAAATATTTATACAAGAATCGAGCGAGAAAAGGATGAATATCTAGTCAGGAAGGTGTGAAAGGCCTATTTATATGTCGGTCATGTTTGCGGGGTCTAAGAAGAAGGTAGACAAAAAAAAGAAAAGGGTAGGGATTTTACCACCGATCTGCCGTCATTTAAAAGGCCTTTTATTTCTCAGGACGGGCCTGCAGTTTGTCGTGGGATCCGAACGATGGGTATCTGCTGCGTATGGCAGCCGTCAAAGCGGCGTACCGAATCAATAATCTTATCCGTCGAATAACCAATCCCGATGTAGCTTAACTTCACTGTAATCGAACCGAGTTTCCCCTCTGTTCGGTCATAGCCCTGAAGAAAGAAAGGGTGGCTTGAGGCATATATGAGGGAAAGTTGGCCTAAATCCCTCTCTGTTACCTCTTACCTACGAGGGTCGGTCAATAAGTTTTGCGAATCGGTAGGGCAAAACAGAGGAAGGGGGATGGCTGTTTGTGGGGCTGTTAGGACAAGTTATGACAAGTCAGGACCTGCAGCCGCACGCTCCTGTCTCGTATATTTAAGAAGCAGTGGCTGATCGCAGATCGTCAGTCACAAATTTTTCAACAATGGAAAAGGTTGAGCACCGCGCAGTGATCAAATTTTTGACCAAAGAAGGCAAGACTGCAAAAGAGATCCATGAACGCATAGTTGCAGTATACCCCGACACCGCCTCTTCCTATGCAACCATTGCTCGCTGGAATAGGGAGTTGCGCCATGGTCGTGAGTCCCTTGAAGATGACCCTCGTCCAGGACGCCCGTCAGACGTGACCAACGAGGACAATGTGGGCCGTGTGGAGAGGATCATCCTCGAAAATCGACGGGTGAAGGTCGAAGAAATCAAGCGAGAACTTGGAATATCACATGGAAGTGTTATCAACATCATCCACGACAATTTGGCCATGACCAAGGTCGCTGCCTGTTGGGTCCCTAGAAACCTCACGCCCCATGATCGACTTCAATGTCGTCAAAGTCCAGAGTTGCACAAGCTGCCTTGCGCGAGTGCGGATTTGAGGAGCTCAACCATCCCCCTACAGTCCAGATCTGACCGCTAGCGACTACTTTTTAATCCGCCAGCTTAAGGCTGCACTGCGTGGACGCTGGTTTGGGGACGATGGAGATGTCCAGCTCACCGTCCAGGAGGAGATTGAACAGCAGTCGGGAGATTTCTGGTTGTCGGGAATTTGAAGCCTCAGGGACAAGTGGCGCAAGTGCATTGAAGTTGAGGGTAGTTATATTGAAAAATAATAAAACCCTTTTCCTCATATCTCGTTTCCTTATATCCGAATTGCAGAACTTATTGACCACGTCTCGTACCTTCCCCGACCCCGAGACAACAGTTATTCCACCCTTACTAAATTTTGCAAAAAGCTTCACTCCTCTTTCTTTTTATTCTTAAAGCACGCATGTTCGTACTGTTCAATTCCTATCTTACTTTTACAAACTTGTCAACGGAGAATTGGAATGCAACCATTCCCACCCTGCACTTTAGGTTTGAAGAAGGCGGATACTCCATTACCACCCCGTCCTCCTCCCTCTTGATGAATTAATTTTGTTTTTCTCTTCTTTCTCTTCATTCTTTCCTATATTCCTTGGATTCGTTAAGTCTCAATGGCTCTCTTCATTGTGCCAATGTTAAAACAAAATCTCTCCTGGAGATGAACCGATGAGTTAGAGTTAAAACGAGAGAGAAATTATCCATTCCTCATTTTTTAGAACCAAAACATTATGACACTCAATCATTATGAGTTCTACACACAAATACTGAAAAGTCTATATAGTTTTTCTTCTTTTCGATTTGATACTAATGAATCAGTACTTTTTCTGCCCCCATTGAACCCTGTCCAATCGCTTTCTTGTGAAACCCGATCGCCATTTCACTGTTTACATTTCACTTTCTCTCCTAACATCAACTTCCTGTGTTTGCATTCTCGCCACAGCTGAGGACAGGCTTGTTTGTGCGTCTCTTTTCCTAAATTGCTATATTTATTCATTCCTCCATTTTTATTTTATGGTAAAATCCGAGGGTATGGTGTGAAAAAACATTAAAGGCGGAGAGAGAAATTAAAGTGGCAAGATCTTTGTTTCTAGAAAACAGGACTAAAACTGGAAAATGTCGGAAACAAGCGAACATTGTGAGGATCAAAGTTCCCTTAAAGGATAGGAACTTCAAAGCCCCATGGGCCTGAATGGTTGTTCGGCATTGTTTAACTTTCACGCCCAGTATCTTCCTCTCCAATAACTAATATTTATGTTCGGGTAGAGACACCTTCGCTTCTGGCATCCATTTGCTTACATGATTTGCAAACATTTAGAAGTAATAGCATTTATTTGCATAATGTAAAACCACGAAGATGAATGATTCCCTATTTATTAGAATATTTTATCACATTTCCCACTGTTTCCCAAAGAGGAGTCGACAGAAGTCTGCAAACAGGGAGGGCCAATATCTATGGAACTGAAGAATACTGATGTGGTTCTAAACAGAGGAAATCATCATTTTCCCACATAGACACTAGTTTGAAAGATTATTGATTGTTATAACGAATATTAAAATGTTACTACAAAACCTATTATTTCGTCAGTTATTGACAAAATTTATAGTAATTCAATAGTGGATATTCAATCAATGAAGAATGAGGCTTTTTTATCTACAATTCAAAGTACAATAACAACGAGGCCGTATCATGCAAAAGGTAATAAGAAATATGTACAGAAAGTGCTGAAAGTATAAGAAGTAAATATAATAGAAGATATATTGGTGCCAGTCCTCCTACAAGCTCCGTAGCCGGGAGGTTTGCAGCTACTGGTACTGGGGACAGGATGGCGTGCGACTCCTGCATGTTGAGGGCCTGCAGGAATCTTCCTAACCTCAGATACTGGGGCCTGTACACCTTATTTCAAAATTTATGGGAACAGACTTTCATTCCTAAGGGCAAAAAATGCGAGCAAATAGTCCTCGGGGAAAAGAGGAAGAAAATACGAAAAATCTTGCATCCAGGTTTTAAGTACATAAAGATCAGGACTAAATCATTAAAACAAACAAATCCATCCAGCTACAAAAAAAATAGACCCTCCGGTTGGCTCAGAGTCATTTTCGTTACTTGCTCATAACAATGAACTACTCTTTTGTCCGTAATGTCTTGCAAACCATCTATTGCGGTTAGTATAGCAATGGGTAACCACCTTCAACCTGCAGCGGCCACGCCTGGCGGACGCTCCTCAGCCACAGAGCAAGTGACTTTATCCAATAGGCCAATCTAACAGCCCTGTTGGATAGTGTCACTTGCTTGGCGTAGGTAAATTCGGTCCTACAGGGCGTTCAATGCAACGTGAAAGTGGTTCCTCATTGCTATAATAACCAACTACCTTCACTGAGTGCATTACAAGCCATGTATTGTGTTTGACTCATATCTTTCATTCTATTAAAATCCCATTTTAGAAGTCAAACCCACTATTTTTTTCTACTTCAATGGAATAGAAATACTCAAAAGATCCTTTTGATACTCTTCACATCACAGAAACACGAGTTCATGAAACTAGACTTCAACTTATAATTGTGAACTCTTTTTTTTTTTCCTTTTTTCTAAATGCCACCCCACCTACTACTCTTTATTTGCCACCATCCAGCCGTCGTTTGGAATACTTTTCTTGGTTCTACGAACAGCCAACTGGCTAATAGCAGTAAAGTATTGCACTTGAAACCCATTAACGAACTGTGGGAGACGGAAAGGTGATACTAGGTATGCGGCGGAGAAGAAAGAGCCGAAACGGTAGTGTTGCAAATTGAGTGATTAATGATGGATTAAAATGCCTGGACCAATGAGCGAGATTCGGCGTCATGTCGTGATTAACAATGGATTTTGCAACGCCGAATTATTCATGTTCGCTCTCACCGACGTGGAACTCCAGCGCTTTATACACTCAGCAATGACGAGACAACCTTCCAAAGAACTAATAAAGTTTGAATGGTAGGCCACCATAAGAAACCTTGGAATATTGGAGTACACAGACAAACCATAATGGTGTTGCATGTATATCGAGGTCCGGTTGGAATTGTCTATCAGTTGTCACATGTCATTATAGCGTTTGGACATAATAACCTGTCTTCAGCTATGATATTGTTGTCATCTCAACTTTTTAAAAAATATTTCCTTATATTTATCTATCTGTCGTTCATCACGAACTTTTTATTTTGATTTAAAATGCTCTTATTAGTTGCAGTTTCTCTTTACTTCCTCAATAATATATTGGTTTTTAATTAATAGTACATTTAGAATTAGATATTTTCAGTAGACGCATTATGGGTTTTTTTATTAATAAACGACCAAAAACTAACGAAGGCACCTGGGAATTTGTTTTAAAATAAGGCTCATGAAGACTGATAAAATTAGCGCATGTGAAAATATATAGTCAGGGTAGCCAAAACCAACAAATTCTTGTGCTTCAATGGACGGGGATGACGCGCAATTCTTCTGTATCCTTCCCTGTACCTAAGGAGATAAGTCTTCTTCGGGGGTTCGTTCTACTAAGAAGGGAAATTTTCATCTGTGAAACAGAGTTACTAAGCAGTTCCAACTAAAAAAATATATTGAGTCTAAGGTGTCATCGATTATAAATCACTAATAGATTCCCTCTGGAATATTTTTTTTAGACCCGAGACATTATATGCTTAATTTTTCATTTACCCTTTGCATTGAGGTGCAAATGGTAACTGTTGTCCAATTTTACTAAATTAAAATCATAGATCTCTTCTAAAACTGTAATTTATGATAGCGGGAGAAACAAACTTCCAAGACGACCTTTACTTCTATTCGTTGAGATTCGTGGAGTATTTTGGTTGGCGTTTTTGAGGATTGTCTAAAGGGTAAAGACAGATTATTCCTTCTATAGGTATGTATATGGGCTCGTTTCTCATGGATTAATGACCATTACGTGGGTTATGTGTTTGCGATACGGGAAAATCCGTCCAGTTGCCTGGGTTCATTTTCAACGCAGACAACTTTTAAATGGCGGAGATTTACAATTTCTAACAATCCCCCTCACGTTTGCTTGCTCTATTTATCTATCAGATAAAGATAAATTAGAAGGAATTTCATTGAAAATGGTAGAACGCGTAATTGGTCCTGTTCTAAACTTCCAAGAGCTCATTTTTATAATTAACACTGAGATTCAAGACATACAACATATAAGAATGTCTATGTTGTGGAATGGCCGGAATATATATATATATATATATATATATATATATATATATATATATATATATATATATATATATATATATATATATATATATATATAAATAAAACCACTGTGGATGAACCAACGAAGCAGGAGTCTATTTAATCCCCTGTAAACTGTAAAGAAATTAACTGCCCTTTAGGCGAAACATGAAGAAATCTTGATAAGAGAATGTAGAAACACAGTCGAGACATTAGACAAGGAAACGCAGACTCTAGTCTTTTCAAACACACTAATAACTTCAATCACCCGATTGACTTCCCACAGGCCAAACTAATCTACCCGTGATAGGACTTCCACAAAAGAAAGGTCATTGAATCCGCCCTTATTTTATTATAGGATATTTTATTATAGGAAGGATATTTATAATATAGGAAGGATATTGATTTGCTTGAGGCTGTGCAGAGAAGGATGACAAAGATGATTAGTGGGCTTAGGAACTTACCTTATGGTGAAAGGCTCAGAAAACTAAATCTACATACATTGGAAAGGAGAAGAGTCAGAGGGGAATTGATTGAAGTCTTCAAATGGGTAAAACGATATAATAAAGGGGATCTGGGTAAGGTTCTTATACTTAGTGAACATGACAGGACACGTAGCAATGGGTTTAAGCTTGATAAGTATAGGTTTAGGAAGGAGATTGGGAGGAATTGGTTTACAAATCGTGTGGTAGATGAATGGAATAGGCTCACTAGCCATGTGATAGAAGCCTCCTCTCTGGGTAGTTTTAAGAATAGATTAGATAAATATATGGATGAAGCTGCTAGATGGGACTGACTTTTTTTATGTACATATGTATATATTTTTCTAAGGAGTGGGGAGATTATATTTTGCGGTTGTATGAATGGACATAGTCCTCTGGATGCATTTTATGTATATTGTAGATTAGATCTGACGAACTCCTGTAAAGGGTGACAATGTTGATGACTTTTCTCTGGTAAGAAATCTTTTGTGTGTTGACTGGAACAGGAGCTGCCAAGTGTAGGCCATGAATGGTCTTTTGCAGTCTCCTTCTTTTCTTATGTTCTTATAGATGAAATCCCCAACTTTAACCTTTCGGATGGGCAATTTAAATGCAGCCCCTACGTCAAAGATCTAATTTTAAAAGATATCCTTAATGAACTTAAATTCACACCCCCAGAGTAGGAACTCCAATTGGATCTTTGTAAACTATATGTATATATATTGTACGCTTGGTGTAACTGCATGTATTCTTGGTGTTAAACTGAGATTGGCATGACAAACTCCATGCCGAAACTGGTGTCTAGATAATAAATACTACGCCCCTCCACAGTGGATTTATTTACATATTTGGAATCTGTCATTGAATTTAACAATTGTTCATCTATATATATATATATATATATATATATATATATATATATATATATATATATATATATATATATATATATATATATATATATATATATGCCTTTTAGGGGTTTGGTCCAGGTCTGTTTGAGAGTCGACCTAGCTGTTTCGTGAGCGAGCAATAGTTAAGAATTCAGTAGGAATGGTTCACTTGTTAACTTTTCAATTGCTGGTTCCTTTTAAAACAAATAATTCAGAGTGCAAGTTGGCCAAAGATTAACAGGTAGCTGGTACTTGTTCAGGGTTGAAAGAAAAGACGATTTCAAAAATATACCTTTACTAACAAATAAATAGAATTAAATATATACAGGTACAGAGTTTAAAGTGAATGATCGTATATGTGAAATTAAATGTCGGCACGGGACAGATCACAGGAAGGATACATATAGGAATAGTGGTCGGGTTCAAGTCAGTGATTAAAAAGGGGATTTTAATCTAGGGCAAACACAAGGGATAGGACGGTTTGGGTATACTGGATTATAGAATAATCTATAGGCTTCAACGATTGCAACTGCTTACGTGTTCGTTGAAGGGAAGGGCCAGTCGGGATACGATGACTGCAATGGAGAAGCTGAGGTGCTTCACGGGGCGGATGAGGGAGCGCACGTAGTTTGGTCTTCGGAGATGGAGTTCCTTGTCAAATACTCACCGATTGACTATGGCAGAGTTCATGGATGTCATTTTAGCCTTCGTCCTCGAATCGAAATCGCCGGTGTCTCCGATCCCTACGGGTGAGCGTATCCTTTACTCGTACGCTGCGGTAGGCGGAACAGTGCTGAGTTGGGCTACTGTGCTCCAGTGCTACCGTACTACAGTGCTACAGTGTTATCTGCTGAACAGAGGCGGGGGATTATATAGAGCTCCCCTGGTGGCTGGGATTGCCTGGGCGAGAGTCTCCACGACTCGCGCGATCTTGGAGTAAGACAGCGACTCCTTCTGGGAACCGAGATAAAGTTGGCTTAGAATATTCAAAGAGCTTCGCTCTATGCCGGAGGGAAGGAGGCTGGCTGTAATGGCATGCGAGAAGAGGAAAATGTGCCCTAAGTAAATGCAGCGGGGTTGTAATAAAACGGAGTGTACCTTATCCTCGCCGTTGATCAGCCTCGCTTCCCACGCTCCATACGGCAATATTGAGACCACGTGGGTACCGAAGGGCCCGAGGTCGCCCTTTGACCTTGTTCTTCTACAGGCTGCTAACAAGGGAAAAAGGGTTGGTTAGAGAAATAAAGAAGAGAAGAAGCAGAAAAGGTGGAAGACTAGTGTAGGGAATCAAAAGAGTGTTAATATTAATGAGGACGAAGCCAGGAGTAAATTTAGATAGTGAAATCGGACATCGTCATATCGTCCGAATATGCAAATACTTCTTTAATTGTTGGGATTTTATTTCGTCCATAGCCGTCTGTTTCCAACTGATTGAATATTTCATACATTTATATCTTCATTTTCACATAATATGATAGATTGGTAGCAATAAATGCGTCCATTCTTCCGCGCTATTTCATAAACAGCCATTTACAAAATTCAAATGGATTTCTTTTAAGCTTTTGTCAGGATGGCAACTGAGAAATCACCTTCGATCAATTGCTTTAATAGCATGGAAGGAAAGAACAAATTTAATTTCAGATGCCAGATTCAAGTCGTTTGTTAAAACACATTTCTTCCAAGCTCATTTGACATTTCTCAATCCATTTCCTTATCTCCCTAAAACGATGTCTGATAGGAAATAAGTACTCTTTACCATCTGAGCTTGCACGTCATTAACAAGAATCAACTGAAAATTTTATCTTACCTAAAGAAAAATAAGGAAACTAAGACAATTTAAGAAACTAGAATTTGTAATTGAAGGAAGGGATTTATTTGTTAAGAAGAGTTCAATCCATAGAATGTCTATCAATTCCGTAAAATTGTATATATAGTAGTCTTTATAGTACTATAAAAACCTATTATTTTCAGTTATCTGCTTAATTTTGCCGTCGATTTTTACAACGAGTAACTATTGATGAGAAATGTGATTCAATTTCCCTAAATTTAATTAATAGATATCTTCTACAACTGCAATTTAATCAGACAGCCGCAGGCAGAACCTTCCAAGGTGTCCTTTAAGTTTAGTTGGGGAAGAGGAAAATTTTATCCTCATCGCCTAAGGATACAATTTCAAATCACAGATTATTAATGACTCAAATTTAGGTGCAGAATCAAAGTTTCTCTCTGATAAAATCCCCACGAAAGACCAGAAGAACACACCTAGTGAGTCCCATAAAGACAAAATAATGTAAGAGCACAAAAATCTAAATATATATTTACCTGGAATTGTCGGTTCTCATGGTTGTGTAGAAGCATAGAGTAGCTTGGAGTTTAACTGCGTAAAAGCTTATTGCTACTCTTGACCGTAACGATCTCCATAGATCCACTGGTCTATAAAATTTTAGAGGTTGCAAAGATAGAAAGGCTTTCAATGGGCAAATAATTATGTACTCTGTTTGAGACAAAATCTTACAGAATACAACGAAGCTGACTTGAGAGTATTTTTCTATTTCAACGGATGATGTAAACGAGCTTAAGAAAGTTTTACCATATAGAGTGTATTATTATTATTGTAAGATTTACTGGTATATGAGTTTAAAAAAAAAGGTTATAGTGTTATTGTATTTATATTAATGGAAGTAGTAGTAAGAAACCCATTGGGACCATCTATATTGATGCGGGAAATATGAAAAAGACCGTATAATGCAATAAAATATTTGCAATAGACAACATGCCCCCTACAATAGAAAGTCTCCTCATTAATATAAAATAACTTTTTTTTCTGCTCCTCTGTACAAAAAACAATTATCGTTTAATTGGGTACGAACTGTTCCTCTATGGCATTAATGATTGCTCTTATCCTGTTTGCAAGCAAAGGATGTCAAATGCCTTATTACCAAAGGTAATTACTCGTAGAGGGTGAGTAGGGAAGAGACAAGGGGACAAACGCAATTAAATTTAAATATACTCTTAAGTATCAAGTTTATGCTCATAAAACTTTACTTCTTTATATTTATTATTTGATCATATAAACTTTAGAAATCTTCAATAATACGTTTTATATTTAATTTAATTATGGGGAATGTAAAAATACGGTTGCAAAAGTTGAAGTTGAATTCAGTCATGGCATTGCCTCCTTCACAGACGATGCATAGCTGAGTCTACTATGATAGTATGAAGAGAGAACCAACGCCAAACAATACGTATGCGTGGAATAGTGGAATATATATATATATATATATATATATTAATATATATATTGAGGTGACGAGTATTTGCACACTTAATTTTTTTATATTTGTGGAATTTTTCGAACTTTCGTCTGGTTATAATACTAACAGGAAACTCAGTAAACATATATTTAACAGAAGAAATACACGTAAGAAAAACTTCATATGTATATAAGAACAATTGCTATTAAACAAATTTTCTAATGCGAGAATATTGTTATTCAACAAAGTAATTCTTATAAATTCGATGCAAATGGCAAGATTGGAGATTCGAGAAATTTCTAAAACTGAAACTGATCTAAACTTTCGAATATTAGCACCGTCATTTCTTTCTAAGCATCCATAGAAGATCGAGGTTTACTCTGAGCAATGACGAAGGTCAAAGAAGTTCTTCAATATATTTGACAGCAAATAATTAAACTTATTATGATGGATTATCCTAAAGAACTATTTCTGAACCAGTTGAAGTACCTGATGTTACTGTAGTTCTATAATTCGAAAGCATCACGATGGAATAACCTTCAAATTGCCAAATGCCGGTTCCTTCTCGCCAGATTAACGATCAGTCTCAACGTTTATTGGTTCGAAATCTAAAGAATAATCCAATGATTACTAAGAAAGATATAGAAATCAATCTGCAATTGTCAGGAACTAAAGTGAGTAAAACAACTAACTATTAGTAGAGAGCACCATTCTAATGATCTACATTCTCCCACTCCCCGCAAAACTCCACTTCTTGATAGAGAGTATGTAATGAACCGTTTAAAGTTTACAAGAGAGCAATTCGTAAAGACAAGTAAATTTTGCAACAATGTTATGTTGTCGGTTGAGACTAAAATACAACCTTTGGGCCAAAATGATGCTCGTGACGTTTGTAGGGCAGAACGAAACTGCCTATGATCATAAGTACACCATCCAAAATGTGAAACACTGCTGACATTAGTGGATATTTCAGCAGAACAATGATCCTTAGCCCTATTGAGGATGTGTAGCAAATACTGAAGAATGCAAACCGAAAGAGAAACCTACCACAAAAATCTACGTGTAATGGAGATTTACGAAGAAGAGAGTAAAAAAAAAATATCAAAAAATGAATCTATGAGAATCCTCTTCGTGCTGTTATTACAATCAAAGGTTATGCAACGAAATATTAAATGGCTGAAATTATTATTTGTTGAATGCTTTTGTCACTTGCTAAAATTTGTTTATTATTTGTTTACTAACAATTGTTGGTATATAGAAATAAAATCTGTCTTGTGTGAATTACTTTTGTTTAATAAATGTTTACTCAGTTTCCTGTTATTTTTATAAGCAGAGGAAAGCATTCAATATTTCAGAAATATTTAAAATTTAAGGTAGCAAATACTTGTCCCTTAACTCTTACGAGTATATGTATATATGGGTGAAATAATATTTACATTGCTAGTTTATGATGATCTAATTTGCCCTAAAACGATTATTAAAATATTTCTCTCTTCTAGGGCTTGGACATATAAAGATGTTTTGTAATGGATAGGATAAACAGGAAAATGGACAAGGAATGGGACAAGTGGGGTACCACTTTTCCTACAAAACGGGGCTTATATAGGGGAAGCAAAGGCAGCTGAGCAAATAATACAATGACCGCGAACGAAACCTCGGTCCATTTGAATTCGCTTGAGCGTAAACAGGGACATAGAAGCTGTTGGGCACATTGTGGTGATGAAACCCTTCAAAAAACAGGTATCCTTACGAAAGATTAGTCTAGGCAGCTCTTATCGCTTCTATCCCACGTGTATTTAAAGGTATTGCCTTTGGTAAAGCCATTTATTTTTACCCTATAACCATTAGTTATTGAGTATCAATTAATGTAATCCAAAGAAGGCAACACAGCTTAATTGATAAAGAACGGGAAGGAAACTAGACAGGAAAAAAAGAATGATGGCATTGCAGAGTAGAAACAGAAAATGGATCAAGGCAAAAAATTAATAGCAAATCCAATTAACCATAACACTGTACAACAATGAAAGAACTCAGAAATATGAATAACCTTTTTCATGGGTATCTTTTGCTTAAATCACGAATATAACATCCGTCTCTTTCTGCGACCCTCCTCCGGTTTCTCGTAAATTACCAGCTTAGTTTCATTAAATAACACTGATCGTTCCGTAAGGGTTTAATGCAAGCAGGATTGGGCCGAAACTGAGAACTCTAAAAGTTATCAACGGATTTTGCTATAATTTTAATGGAGTGTTCCTACGATATTTGTCAACCTAACCTATGAAACTTATGAAGTATACTCAATATGTTTTAGGTTTATGGGACCAAATCCGTGGTAACTCTTATGTAACGTTATAATTTTGTAACTTACTATAAATGCTTCCTATTTTTACTTTTTTATTTAATAATTGTTTTTGTTACTATTTATATCATTTTTCACATACTACATTGTTTTTTCCATTACATGAGACAGAGATAAAATGCCTAGAGAATGCAAAAACTCCCCAGACACTTTCTGTTATTAATGTAGAACAGTTACATTAAGACAATGCAAGAGACAGTTGACTAATCATGTGAAGAAACTTTATGAGTTATACTTTGGATGTAAAGTGGGTGACCAGTACAAACGCTGTGCACCTTCCATCTGTTGTGTCAGGGGCACACGTTCCCTTTCTGCCTGAGTGAAAGGTAAAGGGACTGGCCTCATGCTAGGCGTAATTTATTTACTTATGGTTGTCCATCGTTGCAATGACGACCATTGACGTACCAATGGTCTGGACGGAGCCAAAGGATATTAAAGGTGGTTATTCAATGTGTTTTGTTTCCTGGTCTTTAATATATTTTCAAGAGATTATGAATTAAAAAAATCGAAATACATACTATGTTGTACTTCCACTATTTCTGCAGGCGAAAACAGCCAGTAACATCAGTTTTAGTACTATTTTATTTTACTTCACTGCTGGTCGCAACAGAAAAGGCAAGAAATCTATCATGTATCCAGATATTCAGTCTGCTACTTGCCCAGTTCGATAAGCAAGAGCAATTCCTCTACCAAAACCGCCCTCTTAACTACCAAGCAATTTTACGAGCAGCTCAGACGATTCAGAATCTAAAGATACACCATATGTGGCACAGCTTGAATCTGAGAAGAAACCACACCTCACCACCCAACCGTAACTCAATGGTCTAGTTCGTGATCTAACACTTACTAAGCAACAGAATTAACTTCTTGCCTCACGTCTGCAACAATGGAACCTATTGGATAAACATGCTCGAATTACAGTATTTAGGAAGCGTTCTGAAGCTCTACAGAAATTCTCCACTTTTAAAAACAACTTGACTTATTGTAATTAAATCAGAGGCCTATTCAATGCCCTTGAGCTGACCTATGAACCAAATGAGTGGAGGTTATTCATATATGCATCCCTTTACAGAATAAAAGCCGTTCTATTGCACATTAGGAACACCATGCCTTCAGTTCCAGTTTCTCACTCAGTCACTTTCAGAGAGACATATGAGAACCTTGTTTTTATTCTAGACTGCATAAGTTACAAGGAGCATGAGTGACTAATTTGAGCAGACTTGTAAGTAGTAGCCCTACTTAATGGGCTACAAACTGGATACACCAAGTTTATATGCTTGCTTTGCAAGTAGGACTGTAGGGCCAGATCAGAACATTATGTATGCTCAGAATAGTTACCTCGGGAAACTATGACACCTGAATGTCCTAATGTAATTTATGAGCCACTAGTTAAGAAGGAGAAAATCATTTTGCCACTTCTGCATATAAAACTAGTCCTAATGAAGCAATTTACCAAAGCATTGCATCATAAAAAGCCATGTTTCCAGTACCTCAACTAAGCTTCCCTAGAATAAGTGATGCCAAGATTAAAGAAGGCATATTCGTAGGCCCTCAGATTCTTCAACTTATAACTGATGAGGACTTCGAGGCGACAATGGATGAAACTGATCAGGCGGCCTTGCAGGCATTCAAAGATGTATAAAAAGGACTTCTGTGAAAGCACCAAGGGGCCCAGCTAGGTGGTATAGTTGAGAGCCTAATCAAGTGGTACCAAGATCTCGGATGCAATATGTCCCTGAAGATACACTTTCTTCATTATCATCTGTCCTTCTTCCCAGAGAATACAAAAGATGTGAGTGATGAACATGTAGAGAGGTTCCATCAAAATATAGCGTCAATGGAAAACAAGTTAAGGGAAAATGGAGTTCTCCTATGCTGGCTGACTTCTGCTGGAACCTGAAGCGTGACACACCTGAGACGCCTTACAAACGAAGAAATAAATACTAAAATGTAGGTTAGTACATTATATAATGCTAATAAACATGATGATTCTTTATATATTCATGAATTAATTACAATGGACACATTTAATCTGACTTCGGCAGCGAAATACATTTATGGTATCGTGGAAATCGGTATTAATTGCATAATTACTAAATCGGTAATTTACAAGAAAATTTTACGTGATGGGAATTTTTTGTTATCACACTCGAATTTAGCACACACAATTTCATCATAAAATGCACATGGGATTTATGTTTATTTCTTGACACTGAAATTTATTGTACAGTATAATTAGAGCGACGGCAGGATACAATCAAATAGACCAAGTCCAAGTCTGTTGATCCTACTTTCATTCTATCATTGAAGTATTCATTTTACAAAATAAATAAAGTGCAAAGTCATTTATGAGTTCGGCAAAATTAGGCAATAATGGCCTAATTTTAGTTAGGCTTCAGTCACTAAATTTCTTAATGATTCGGAAAACTATCTTGAATTTAATTCCATAATCCTTTTCTTTGATATGGATGTGATGCACTCTTTAGTTTAGCCCAAATATTAAGATTAATTTCTTTATCGAAAGTCCATATTGCCATTGATTTTCGATTCAAGCAAAATTGGCGTCCAGTTTAGCTCGAATATGCATATTGAATATGTTATCACCCCAAGAGAAAACAGAGCCCTTATCTTGATTAATTTGGGGACTACAAATCTTTAGTAATGGCAGGTGGGGGGAGTTGTTTTTATGAGTGTGCTTTAGAGCAAACTTTTTAGCACGATAATTTAGGTATTTTCTTGACTCTCTTTGTAAAATTAGGTTAGGTACGATTATTATAGTTTATTATTTTCTTTCAAGTAACCTTTCGAATTTCTTTTTAAAAATCGACTTCTGGCAAGGTTAAGTTAGGTAGAACAAATAAACAAGCTAAATAATCTACCCAACTTTTCAATCACCCCAATATTTAGTTAAAATAATATTCCTTTTACAATTTCACTCAATAAAATAATATCACTTCCAGGCAATGGCTTCGCCACTCCCCCCTAAAAGTGAATCTAAACTAAATTTCTCCCCTTTCAAAATATCACGTTGCTAAAATATTCAGTAGTTATAAAAGATATATAAAAATAAATTTTCTGAACTTCACCATTTGTAATTCTTTAGATTTTAAAAAATTCCCAAATTTTCGATACTTATATTTATTTCTGAACTTCACTATTTTGTTTTTATAAAGAATTATTAGAAATAACTTTCATGAAAAAACATAAGTCATAACCAAACTAAGATGAAATTATTATTCAAATACTAAAAAAAAATCCCCTTTTTAAATTATAGAGTTAGTGATGATTTATTTAATTGAAAAACCATAACTCTCCATTATTTTGAAGTGAATTTATTTATAATTTTACTATTGTTTTCAATAATGGCGTTCGTACTCATAATTTTCTTTGATCTAGTGTGAAAGTGGTAATTATCCCGATTTGTTCAATTTACGGGATGTTGATTTTCATCAGTTTGTGAGGATGAAAATCTTTACTAGCGGCATTGAGGTGGAGCACCGTGGCTTATCTTCGCTTGATCCGAAATAATTCCTTAATATCCTGATTAACTAAAACCTAACCTCATTACCCACAACTTAACCTAATTAACCATAACTTAACCTTATCAACCACAACCTTACCTGATTAACTCATACCTAACCTCATTACCCACAATCTAACCTCATCAACCACAACCTAACCCGACTAACCATAGCCTAACCTCATTAACCTCTACCTAACCGCACTAATTACAACCTAACTTCACTAATCACCACTTAACCTAATAATGATAGGTATGCCCCCCCCCCTCTCCAAATCTAAAGCGAAAACCAACGAGAGCATCTCCTTCCGAAAGTTTGCGAAAGGAGATCTGTAAACAAAGTGATGAAGATGGAGAAAGTGAAAATTTGCGGAAAATTTATAGCCGCATATCATTTAAATGAGATTGAGGACTGAAGGGCGGGCAAATTTGGGTGTTTGAGCGCAGAGATTAAGGCGATAAAAGTGAGCGGACTAAAGACAGGTTTTGAGAGTTGTGGCCCCCTGCCCAAATCCCTTAACCTTCCTTTCACTAAGTCATTAATTAGTTGCTACTTTGATTAGTTGCTACCTTCGACACCATTTAAACCCCCATAATTTTACCTCTTTTTTAGAAAATTCTTTATAGAAAATGATATGGGAGAGATTCCAGTGTTGACTTATTTCTTTATAAAATTAGTTGAAAAAGTCTATCATCATTCCCAACCATAAATTACAGGCTCAGAGGTCATGGTATACAACTTTTATAATCATCACTAATAAATGAATACAAACTTATAAAATTCACTTTCTATTTACATTCAAAAACCAGAAACCCGCATTTTAAGATCCTTCATGTCAAATCTCGTGCAAAAATGCAGCTCATTCATGCATGCAAGGAGTAGAAATGCCAAGATTTGCAACCCACCCAACTTGATATTCTCAAACATCTATTAAATGGGTCGATTTGATCGCGTTTGCGCCAATTTTGAGGCTAATCTAGCGCCAAAAAGATGATTTAAAGCCACTCTCAAAGAAGTTAGGGGAAGAACACTGAAAGACGCCAAGAGCGCGTACAAAAGCGCGTGATTTTCCATTAAATGATTTGGCGGGAACTTTTCCCGCTCTTTTGGGGGGAAGTTAAAAGGGGCCATACTATTCAGCTCCACATGAGAAAATTAACGAGGTTCAAAGTTTGAAATTGATGACCTCGTATAATCTCGAATATTTTGCTTTAGTTAAATTAAGTTGTCTGACATTTATGGAACTAGGGAATGTGGTTTTCCGTGCTGAGGCTCACGTACCCAAAGATAGGCGGAGGGGAATGAATTAGTAACGCCCTGCTAACTGAAAGGTGTTGGCTAAGAAGGGGAGAGGGGATCCTCTATTCGGAGCTAATTTGTAAAGAACGGCTCCCTATTTAATAGGAAACAGATTTGGGATGCGTTCGCTTCTTTCCTCATTTTATGCTTCCACACAATAGCCAATTAGCGCCTTTGAGCTTTCGCTTATGAACGCTGCGTAGTGTGTGCATGTATATGTGATTTGCTTTTCAGTAAAATGCACATATATCTATTTTCAATACTGAAATAGAAATTATTATTATGAAATAAGGGCAAGTAATTATTATTATTATTTAAATGGGTAAACTGAATCTAAATATCAGCCTATATCATTGAAGGTATTCTAATGTACAAATGCAAAAACTAGTAGGTATGTAAAAAATGCATCTTTACTGGTGACTTTAAATAATGTACATAATAACAAAGGAATATTCACTGTAACTCCTTCTGCAATCTGTAAAAAAGAGTGTGTGTGTTAGAGAGTGAAAGAGAATGTGTAAGAGATAGTGTCGGCGAGAGTGTGAAAGAGAGAGTGTGTGAAAAAGAGAGTATGAGAGAGTTTTGAGAGAGAGAGGGAGAAAATGTGTAAACGGTCTTTTCTATGACTTCCTTTACCAGAAAAAATCAAGTTTGCTTTGATTACGATTACAATCTCTAGATCCATTGATTCAGCATCGGCTACAGTGTGTAACGCTCCTCATCCTTACCAAGCAAGGGTCTGAATCCAATCTACAATTCTATCACTCCCAAAACTATACATGTCGCAACTTGCTTGGTGTGTATGAGAAGCGTCTCCCAGGGTCCCCGATGCTGAATCTTTGAGACGAGAGATTGCTATCATAACCGCATATCCTTACTGCGTCAGCGCAGTCTATTTGTGTATGTGAAGGCTATTGCGGAACCCGGTTCACATAAAACACACACAAGAAATTTATAGAAGACCAGGGATCTAAAGGCCTACCAGAAATTCACCAGAATTTATCAGGACGGTACTAAATTCCGAGGTATCCGCAAGGGGTTAAATGAATACACACATAAAAGTATTAACAGTATTATTTACATCAAAATCAAAATGAAATAAATAGATTGCTAACAATTTATACGGGGGTACATCAAATAATAAGAAAAGTCACAAATGCTTATCACTATCTAATGACCGCAAGTCATTTTAACCAAAATAGATATTCGCGCATACAAAAATGGGTTCTATGAATAATTTGCTTAAAGCCGAAACGACACGCGCCGTTGAAGATGAAATAGGCTACGCTACTCCAGTGACAGGTGTTCCTGGAATAACCTACCTGTCTTACGTCCCTTACCTGAAGGCCCAAAGTTACATGAATAAAACTTGATTAATTTAAAAGGGACGTAAGAAGAAAGAAATACTCTAAAATACCTGCTACCAGAGCAGTGAAGCAATAACCCACGTCGGAAACCAAGGCGAAAGAGGCTCGGCGACGATGAGTGAATTCCACAGGGGTGAATGCAATGACGGTCTTCGGCGAGGAGAAACACACAGACGGCGATATGGTGGCGAAAGGCGTCGAGACCACGGGGAACGATGACTCGAAGGCCCAACGATCCGAGAGAAGGAATTCGAGATGACAGAATTCTCCAAAGAGGAGATGGCGAGGTGACAAGGGGAGATCTTTCACGTGCCCAGTGCGAACGGCTTCCCAAAGGAGAACACTTGCAAACGTAACTGGAAGAGCACAATTCGTTGCAGCCGACAGAGGGGCAGCGACATTGCTGGCATGAATCAATGGTAAAAAATCCTTGCTGCACAAAGGAATCCAGTTCGGATCTCCAAAAATGAACAACGTCAAAGGTAAGTGATGGAAAACGATTCAGCGGAGCAATCAAGGCAGAATCCTCGCAACAGAATAAATTAAAAGGCCTCACGGGGAAAAAGGGAAGTGGGGCACAATGGGGGATGATGAGTCGCTTCTCCTACGTAAATTAGGCTGGTAAGTTACAGAAGTTTAGGCTCAAAATGGTAGCCTCGAAGCGGGTGACCTGCGAAAAACACCGTAAACTATGATGAGAAAGGGAAGGCATGGGAATACGAGGGCCTACCCTTTACATTCCATTAAAAATAAAACAACTGTTAGTTGACTATTGCGAACAAATTATTATTATTATTATGTATCTTTATTATTTTCATTACCTAAAACTAAGAAACAAAAACTGAGGGGGGGGGAGGGTTCATCACTTACAGAGATTTTGAGAGGTGACATTTGAGATAAATTATATCATTCAATTGTAAATAAGTGGTGAAGAGGGAATAAGTGAAAAAGTGTACTTGGGCCGCTCATGATCGAAAGTGCGTGTGAATGTCAAGAACCTGCCAACTTCGAAATGCAGGAAGATCAGCCTCACCGAAAGATGAACCACCCTGGTTCTCTTTACCTGAAGACAAGTCACCTTAATTTTTGTACCACTAGGTCTCTGCTATTGCCAAGGTTAGGTTGTTGGGTTTTATTGGTTTTATTAATTGATAAAGTCTATTTTTAGGTGATTTTAAATATACCTACGGGATTTGAGTATAAAAAAGAGCTTTTTTCACCTGAAATTGCTTTTATATACTAAAAATAAAAAAACATCCATCCCTCAATTTTAATACATTTTCTGAACTTCACGATTTGTAATTATCTTTTTAAAAAAACGCAAAAAACATCACATTTGTCCACTAAGGAAAAAAACATTTTTTAAGTTTTCATCCATCTTCAAAAATCTCGTTATACAATTATATAGTTCGTGATGATATGTCCTGGAAACCTTTACATTTCTTTTACACCAAAACCCGTTGCTCGACTAAGATAGGCCGTAGGTCACAGACCGAGGTCTGCTTGCGAAGCGCAAGCTCATTCTGTTTTGAAGAGTAATAAATCAGCTCTTCTTCTCTTTGTAAAATACGAGGTCCTCTTGCAAAGACTGTGAGTCCTTGATTTTCTTTATTCCTAAATATTTACAAATTATTGAATTTTATTTGTAGGGGCTTTCTATTGTACGACAGACACTAGTTATAATAATGTGAGTTAACTAAAGTTATTTGCTAACCCCTTAAATAAAATATCGGATTCCTTGTTTTTTTGATGGAATGCGAAGAATACAAGAATACATAAATGTTAAAAATAAAATAGAGGGGTGGGGAGGAGTTCACTAACATGTGATCAGTAATCTCGGAATATTGCTTTATTCTTTTAATACAATATTATCGCTATTGGATTCATGTACAAAACAGTGGTAGGATACCAGTATCCCACATACAATCGCCTCGTTAAACAAAATATTTCCTTCGGATCTCTTCGCAACGATTATAAAGTGTTCCTCTATCCTTGATCAATGATCACTGTCAGCAGCCAATGTACATTATTCGGTTTTCACCACCCATTGCTCCTCTATTTAAGAACGTCTTTCTTCACTTTTGCTCTCCACACTAGCCAATGACTGCTGCTAGAATATATTTGTTGAATAAATCCTATAAAGGTTTAAATTATTTTGGGGGGGAGGGGGTGATCCCCAAATACGCCTGCTCTAAGTTCGACTTCTTTGCATTACTACCTTGTTTCCATTTTCTAATTTTCTTTTCATTTGCCCTCTGATAATTTTTTTTTTTACATTCCGATAATTTGCTCTGTCTTATTTTTTCTTTCATTACAAACTCATTTGACTTCGCTTTTAATAGATACTAAAAGAAAGATGTAAAAAGGAAACAGAAAAGCTTGAAAAATTTAAACAAATTTATATTTCTTAAGAATCGTCCCTCACAACGAGTGATTTGGATGGAACATCTCTTTCTATAATTCTGTATTATTTTACATCAGAGAGAAGAGGTTTGTATTTTCTAATTTAAATGAGATTATTTTTTAAATGTTTTACACAACGTATCGTGTTGAATGGAGTTTCGAGTGAGTTTTATAGTGACTTTGGATGATTGTATGAATATAACATTATATACATAATGAAGCATGGATTTATATGTGGGTATGTGTGAGGTAATTAAGAAGAAGCAAGGTTTTTTATTCTTTGAATTTAAAAGCGAAAGGCAAACAAGGGCGTAGTATCCCATAGGAGTGAAATTGTGTTGAAAGCAGATATTTCTACAAGTTTTTAAGTATTTAGTACAAAAAAGGGCAAAGTGTGGGCGTTGGAGCCGGGATTCACACAATTCTCCAATTATCAGTCATGGCTGCCCATACTTGAGCACCCATGATACCACAACTTTTACGGGCTGGTGTGTAAAATGATACAAGTAAGGAAAAGAAAGAGGAAGGGAGTAGAAGGAGTAAAGGGTGAGAAGACCGCAAGTATGCTATAGACCACCTAACAAACCGCAGCCAAGAGGGATTAAGTACAAAGTTTTGAGTATGACAAAAACTTCTACAACAAACATCAACTCAAAATTCTGTTGCTTGTAGCTCAAATTTAAAAGCTCCCTCGATCAAGTCCGGTTTAAGGCCTACACAAACTCACTATTGTGGTTATTATAGCAATAAGGAGCCACTTTCACCCTGCATCGGGTACGCCTCGTGACGCCCTCTATCTACGCCGGCAAGTGCCTGTAATTAATAGACCAACCTGAAGCCCTAAAAAGAACTGTATCAATTGGGGATTTTAACCTTCAATTATTCCGTCACAGGACACCGGATCGTTTTCACTCAGCGGGGATGAAGTGTCTCCCACATAGGCCCCATGCAGTATGAAGGTTGCTACTCATTGCTATAATAACCGCATACCATCACTGCATTGCAATTTACTTTACTAAAACTCACGAAAACAATGAACTCTATTATGAAACGGCTGTGAATGACTCAATAGTGCAGATTCCTGATGTAAAAATCTATTTCGAAAGGTACTTTCATTCCATGTCCTGAGTGGAAATGAACGATTCATTCCATGTCCTGGGTGGAAATGAACGATTAATTTTGAGAATTTCTTCGCCCGCACTTCTAATCTTCCCAAACAATTCAGTTTCCATTACTCGTGAGAACGACATTGAGAGATTCGAAACAATTCAGTGCGTTTCGCTGCTACATTCTCAATCAATGTTGTAATCCGCTTAGAATGCTGAGCTGCTCGAACGGCACGAACGAGCGATCCAGTAGTAAAAGTCTTGGTTGATGAGGTTGATGATAACCAAAAAGAACAAAAAAGGTCCTCGTCTTTACTCTATTAAACAATCTTCTCAAGGTACTTTTAAAAGTTTATAAACTACACTCCCACTACTCGTCTAATTGTTTATTTGAGTATTAGATTGTCTGAAAGGCATGAAATTGTGCTTTGTATGTGTGAGTGCGCACGTTTAAATTACATGTATACAAGTTGTATATTTAGGAAAGTTTAGTTAAATGCTCATAACCATGGATGACATATGTATATTATGACGGTGAACATAACTTCCTTTTAACTAAATCTTTCTAACACTAAACTTCGTTCAAACTAAACCTGAGCCAGTATTTTCAAATGATTACATGTTGTTTGGTAACTTCCTCCAAATAGTAATCCTCACATTTCCATAAACTCGTCCCCTTCCCATATACACAATATCGGAGTGATATGAGTTGTAGGAAATTCTATTCCCCCCACCAAATTGATATAAGCCTTTCCTTTTGAGATCCTGGTTTCAATAAAACAAAGTGTCCACTGGTGTTTTGTTTTTAACCTTCTGAGTATTACATATTTTGTCTGGTGGCTTTTGTTCGAGCAGTCATTGTTATTCCTTATCACTCTTCGTGAGTACTGATCACTTGTTCTTCCTTATTTCCCACAACATTCTTTCCCTGCCGAGTGATCATGTTTTTGTATTTACTAAAACGAATAAAATCAACTAAATTTAGAGTTGGGGGAAAGTGAAATGCGTGAAAACTGCATAGGTTGAGTAGCCCATAGAGGAAAGTACGAGCTCTAGGATCGAGTGGGTTCGGAACCTAAATGAATTTTTCCACAAATGGCAACGGCGGCAGGTGTATTTGAAATGTGAAAAAAACGTTTTTAAAGAAACTAAATCTATTTGCATCCTTCTTCTTTCAGCTTAACGCAGCAAGTTGTGGCGTTGAAGGAAATTCTCCTTCAGGAAGAAGAAGGCACGCCATTCACTGCCATTCGTGAAGCCTCCCTCCTGAAACAGCTGAAGCATGCCAATATCGTTACACTTCATGATATTGTTCATACTAAACAAACGCTTACTTTCGTCTTTGAGTACGTGGTAAGTACTAGATGCGTGCTGAGGTAGATTTTGAATGTGACCAATGAACTTGGGAACAAGAACTTAAGAGTTAAATAGGTTTACTCTCGAGGCAACTATAAGTGGTAGCAGGTTTTACAAAGGTATGATCTCCTGCGGTTGGATTTTCAAGTAAATGTGAGACAGACATGCAAGTAACACTGACTGGCGGATCGATTAATCTATTTCTTGATTATTTTATTTCCCTATTTTAAATTGATTGCCTGGCCTACGATATTTTGTCCTAACCGCGTCTCTTTACCTCATAGGCACGAAATATAAAAAACTTTACCCTTTTCAGACAGAAGAAAACCGCGCAACATTTAACTACGTTGAATCAAAGGGAGAGGTGCACCAAATCTTTTTCCCTTATCATCTAAAATTTGTGTCTATTGTAAAAAGTAAAAACTTATGCAGGGTAAAATTTAACCCTGATTCAACATTAAAGAACAAAAAATTCTATTTGTACTACATCCATGCAATTAAATTCATTTGATAGTTCTGATTGACGCTACTTACGCCAACCTAGCATTAAATAAATATTATAAAGTTGAAAATCAAGGGGATTATTATTTCCCTTTGGCAAGAGGTCCCATGGACGAGGTACTTGCTATCTGTGTTATTCCTCCGTAAGCCTTTCTCGTTATATACATGATTCTCTCCGATAGCTCAGTTGTCAAAACAATTTGCAGTTTTCTTCTTTAATTTTATTTTGCTTTGTATTATATGCGAAAGATTTGAATCTGATTTTTTTTCAATACTTTATTCTAGAAATACTATTTACTAGAAAAGATCCATATTTAGATATCTTAGCATTACTAAATTTAAAATGTAGAGATTTTTATGTAGTTGGCATGGAAAGTGATCTCCCTAGGCTCGATTTATGATAGGCCAAAGGAAGTTTGAATTGCTCAGTTCACCATTAACTCTTGGCTTCTTTTAATGACAGTCATTCTGTTGATTGATTTCAAATGGGCGGAATTCCAATTTTATCTCATTTAATCTCATGCGAATGGTATGTAGTGCGAGAATATGCGAAATTGGATTAAATTCTTCATCATTTTTTTGTTCAATTCACGAAGTAAAAATCTCAGGATTTTTACTATATTTTAAGTCGTTCTAATGAAGTTTAATAAAAACCTTTTCTGGCGAATTGCGACAAGAACTTTTATCTAACTCAGACAAAAAATGGTACTTTTTGAATTCAAATTTTTCTATCGCTTTCTCTTTAGGTGAAAAATCATTATATTCAACTTAAATTTTCTCCCCCAAAATTATTTAAATGAATAAGCTTCTTTACTCTTTTTTGCTTGACTTTGGAATCAAGATAAATCTAACGTATAAATGCTTTCTCAAGCATTTTAAGATAAAAATGATAAAACTTAGATATTTCCAGGAAATATATTGTATTTCTCTATCAGTATTTGTCTAATGTCAAAACATTAACAAAATTGATTACAACCGAGGTTCTGGAGAGGATGATTATCGCACTTTCTCTTTCAGTCCACAGACCTATCTCAATACCTCGAAAAGTACGGGTGCGGAGGTCTGCAGCCTCGAAATGTTAAGTTGTTCTTACTCCAGCTTCTGCGTGGATTGGAATATTGCCACGGAAGGCGAATTTTGCACCGTGATATCAAACCTCAAAATCTTCTAATTTCCGAAATCGGAGAACTTAAAATAGCAGACTTTGGTAAGCAAACTTAAACCTAAAAATATCATTTCGCCATAATACCGATAGGTTTCATCAGTGGGGGATAAAAATGGAAAATCGATAGACTGACAGTTTTATTTAAGATATATGCATTATCAACCACAGAAATATGACTCCTAAATTAGGTTGTAACTTTGGTTTTAAAAATATATCTTTTGGATAGAATGAGTTGGGATATTTGCCTGGGTATTACACGCTATCAACAAGACTTTGACTGACACATCTACCATTTGGTTCGTCTTCAAACTTTCTTACAAACACCAAACTTCGTTTGGCTCATCCGAACTGTTAAAACCACGAAAAATGCTTGGAGATGCAACTAAACAATCAAACATAACACTACAAACAAACTTGATATTTAATTAAGCTGAGATTTTTGGGAGAGTTTACAATTTGACATTAAGACCCCTTTATATTTCCCCAATTGAACTTCACTTTTCCACTTGTGAGGAACATCGTGATGTAGTCCCTCTTCTCTTCCATAATTTCTTTCTTGAATCCTGTTTTCTGTCATGTACGAGTATCATTTATACGCTATCACTCTTATTACTTTCTGAAACGTTGTTCTCCCGGGATTAGAGTTTCGATGGCTTAATTTCCAAGAAATGACTCAAGACAGGCTTTAACTCTGTGAAAATTTGTAATTCTTTTCACGTTCACATTACTGTCAAAATGTTCCCTGGAAAACTCCAACTATCAAGAATAAGGAAAAAATATTCAGTAAAATAAATTATATATGAAAGAAAACAGTAAATAAAAGAAGTTCAAATAAGATTTAAGGGAAATCAATCACTCATTTATGGTAATCAAATTGCTTCATTGCTTTCAATGGTATCTTCCCGAGGTTAGTAATTACTTTTGACCGTAAAGTTTGTTATACACGTCTTAGGTTTTCATGATAAAAAAGACTACATATCTTTTGTTCTTTAAAACCCAACTCGTTTCTTTGTCTTTTAGATAATTTATTCATACTTATTAGAAATAAAAACTTATTTTTTTATTGAGCGTAGTGAAAATAATTTCGCACTTTATTTGAGGCATTTTATTTACCAGTGGAGACCTACAGTTTAAAGTGGAATCCAAACCGCGAATATCTAGTTTGAGTAGATGCTAGCAGCCATAAAGAGAACCAGAATCGAAATTACAACTTACGATTTGACACAACATATGTGGTTTAATTTTGTAGAGTATTCAGCCACAAATCTTACATTAATGACCATTGAACCTCTTCTAGTAATATTTATTTTCTTTGGATACAGTATAGACGATTAGAAACGCTAGTTTCGATTTGAATAAACTTAAGTCATATTTTCTAAGGTTAGTCATCGAGAGAAGTCCTCATTAAGGAAACTTCACTACTGCTGGCATACGCTGTAGCGACCCATGGTTTGTATCCCACGCAAAACAATAAACTCACCTCCACAAGAAATAACATGCTTCAAAACGAGTGCATAAAGTTCATCCCAATCGATTTCCCATCTGAGGACTAACCATGACTAGTGTTGCTTCATCTGTCATTCTGAGAAACATTGATTTCCCACGATGGTTCCTGGTTCATTTATCAACCATAAACTAAATGAGTACTCCAACAGTTTATTGGTTGGATATTTTGATAGTTTGGATGATGTTGCTTCCAGCCTTAACAATGCAGAAAACACTCAAATCCTTAGAATAAATATCCTTCTGTTCTTCAGGTCTGGCACGGGCAAAGTCGGTACCTTCACACACGTATTCGCATGAAGTAGTTACCCTGTGGTATCGGCCCCCCGACGTCCTGATGGGGTCCACAGATTACTCCACGTCCCTCGATCTATGGGGTGTCGGATGCATCTTCGTGGAGATGGTGACTGGCGTCCCCGCGTTTCCAGGAGCAAGAGACGTTCATGACCAGTTGGACAAAATTTTCAAGGTAATGACCGTCCTAGCCAAGTACGATTTTCAAACTATTAGGTTTTTCCTGAAAACATGACACGAAAATCCTGGTTTTCAGTAAGCGTGGTATCCGAGAATAAGCCTGATGTTCTAAGAGGTCTCTAATAAATAATTGTTCTGCAAAAGATACGCTCATTAGCCATTTGTAAAAACGGGTAGATTATGTATAAATTAAATAAGAGACGCAGGTGCTGGATGATTTTGTATTAAAGCAATTATTTTCTTTAAACAAACCACAGTTGGCAAATATTTTAGCTCCTACTCCCCACCACACATCTAAATGACAGTGGGTTTTAGGCAGGTTTGCTCACAGCTCAATCAGCTTTCATTGTGAAAGTTTAAAGTTTCAGAAGATTTGCGTGCCCTCATAATCCCGGGGTAGAAACTCCTCCACATTTCCCTTAACTTTACTACTATCTTATGAAACCTTTAAAATTTACCCTAGTATCAATGCCAACGCCGGTTTTCGCTTTGTAATTTGAAGATAATAATAATAAATAAGTATCTATGCTATTTCCAATATTCAATTTCTAAACTAACTAGTACCATGTTTTATTCGCTGTTAAATGTTTAATGTAATTGTTTGGAAATTTATTTCACGGGAGACCCAACCAGATAGTCTCCAGAGATACTCTGCTTAATAGCTGATGCAAAAATTATTGAGTGGAAAATTTGGGGACAATGAATTAAAACGATAACTTTTTGTCATTATCGGGTATGGTGAGAAAAATTAGACCCCTTTTTAAATGTAGGTGTGTGAATAATCACCGTCAAAGTCTGCTGTTTGGATCATTATTGGGTGGAAGTTTTCGTAATTATTCGATAAAATCAGATTAGTAATATGTGGGCTTCTCAATTTAGTCGCGTTCAGTGCAACATTTAGAACTCGTTGTGAGTAACCACATTTGTCCCGTTCCTCAGCACAGAAGGAAGGGGAGGGGGGGCGATCCGCATATTTTACTGTCGGAAGACTTCGTACAAATGTTCCTTTCTTCTGCACCAGTTATTTTAGGCTATTTTTCCCCGCTTCTCACCATAATTTTAAATAATATTTCCTTTTCACTAGTATTGTTAAATACTTTAGTACTATTAAGTGCCTAACGCCCTCTTTCCTTAATAGTTAGGTCAATCTAAGCGTTGGGAAGAACAAAAAAATAAAAGAAATAGAAAAGAAAGATCCTGGATGCAACAATTATTACAGCCCTCTATTAAAGAGGCAAAAATCCAAGAGGACACCATTTTCAGGAGTTTTTTTCTTAAAGAGGGTGGTAAAAGATTAGTGTAATTACGAAGTGAAAATGTGTGGAAGTTGCATATATTATGAAGATCAGACTTCCTAGAGATCGGAGGGAAGGCGTGGCAGTAATCCTGAACTTATTCCTGACCTACAACGAGAGCACATTGTCCTGAGAGGTGCAAAAACTAACCTTTTTACTCACGTAAATTAGAACTGGGCCCTCCAGGAGAATATTCCTAGAACGTGAGGTGCAAAATAAATGGTTGTCATGAACGTCAATGAGATTTAGTTTGGGGAGGGCGAAGCGAGCAGATTATAAACCCGAGTTAAACTGAGTCTTTTTTTAAATTCAGAGATAATCGAGTTGCACTGCATTTCATTGATGCACAGATGGCTTGATTTCACCAACACTTCGACGATTTTTTCTTATCCATCTGGTCATTTTCCTTTCTACTCTTTCCGTTTTAAGACAATGAATAATCTTAATAACCAGGATTGGGGTAAACCTTAAGACCAGGTATTTTTGATGATCTCTCGGCACTTTTCTTTAAAAAAAGTCGTAAATTTTCATCAAACGAAGAAATGTACCAAAATATTCTGGACTCTCTTAATGGAGAGATTAGTTTTAGATGTCTATTTAATTTAGAAATCAGTTTCTTCATAAACTGTTTCTACTAATATTACAGGAGGTTTCCACCATTTATCTGTCGTGTTATTGTTAGGTTTTAAGTACTGATTAGACGGACAGTCGGATGGCACAGAATCAGCGTAATCAGCTACATCCCTCAAAAGCTCAAATGGACCATTCTTTTGGGGACGATGGACAACAATTTTCTCTGTAAGAGGCTGGGTAATCCTTGCTTTTCTCATAGGGAAACGGAAATCTTTTCTTGCATAACCGTCCGTGGATATAATGCTCATATTATAGGGTCGGGAAGAGAAAGAAGATAGAATTTGTAATAATCAAGGTCACGGTTGGGACGAGCATTCCTTGAACGAGTCGTTCCTGAAGTTTTTGAATCTGCTTATCTTAGTCTCATCTTTTAATGGCGTCGAAATCTGTTGTTTTTACTAATAGATTAGTAAATTTGAGGAGTGAATTAGCGCAGCAGGTCATAAAAAGTTCTACTTTAATATGTTTCAAGGGAAGTTTAGATATGTGGTAAATTGTAAAAAGTATATTTTTTACTTATTGTTCAGCTATTATATGGTATTATGCTTTATACTACCATGATTAAACATTTGGAACAAGACGTCAATTTTTATATATTTGTACTGGCAAGGAGCATTCTCGAAAATGGCGTGGGGGCAGTTTAAATTAGAATGTTAGGCCTGGGTATAGTCTCTAGTTGATTGACCTGAAATTCGATAGGCCATAGTAGCTTTAGTCATCTGTGAAATTATGTTATTCTTAATACTTTTGTTTACTCAATATTTCTTCCCCTCTTCCTTTTATTCTCTACACTTGGATATATCCCAATCCAGATGGAAGAGGACCTTAAGAGGTTAAACAAATCTCGGCCAATTGAATAACTTGGGAACCATTTTGCATGGCTCTTTTCAGGTAGTGGGTACTCCTACTGAGGAGAGCTGGCCAGGGGTATCTCAACTACCCAACTACCGGAAACCAGGTCGTCTGATGGTGTACAGGCCACGGAGGTTAGCAGCAGCCTTCCCCCGCTTGCACGACATTCCATACACAGAATCTCTCGCTTCGCAGTTCCTACAGGTCAGTCAAACTCCACTTCCCGTTAAGTCATCGGGATCAGGTAAACTCCCTTTTACACCTAGTTCTTGAGGGTCAATCGAAATCCCTTTCAGATTTAACTCACCCTTGAGGAGGCGCCAAACTCTCCAGGAGACACTAGCCCTTGAAGTTTCAGTCCGATAAATTTGCCTATTCGGTTCCGCCCATGGTAATAATAATAAACGTTCTGTTTTCCCGTAGTTTCCAATCTTTTACTGAACCTTATGTGCGTTATTGGCGGTAAATCGTCGTGTGTGAGTTATTGTCACCCATTATCTCGACTCAATGTGATTGTTACCAATGACGCTGAACCAAAATCAACATTTTACCAAAACTACCTGAAAACATAAATTTTGTCAAGAAAAAATAGCCGAAAAAGTTCGATTATCTTAAATAGGTTCAAGGTCCTAATTATATAATAGTTAATTGCGCCATCCGTCTCTTTTATATGGTAGGTAATATCTCCTAAACCAGGCTGAGTAGTAAAGTTCAATAAAGATCAGAATGACGATCACTGACATGCCCGAAAGCAACAGCGGCCGGTCAGGTGGGAAGGAAGGTGCAAGAACAGCACTGGTACTGTGTCTTACCACCAACCATAAAACGTGGTATCTCTTCATGCCCCAATGGAGAACCAACCGTACGACGTAAGAGGATAATCATATCTAAACCAATTCCTGTCCGGTGTTGAGTGGGTGGAAGCGACTGTGGTGTTTTTATCAACTAAGTGTGCTGTGGCGTGTATGACTGAAGCTGTATGTTCGCATACCTCAGACTCGACGCATCGCCTGATTTGCGGCATCTCCCTGCGAGCATCCAAATTTTTGGTATCTTCTTTCCCCTGGAATTGATCTTGTAACCAAGCAAGTATATCTATACTCTTATCTATTACATCGAGGTTAAACAACATTGGTATGGTTAGTCGCTGGATTGAGTACAGATTCGGGTAAAATTCACGTAGGCTACCATACGCTGTAGAAAGCCATGGCTCTGATCCCCCATTAAATTGTAAGTCCCTACTATTAATTAAAATACATCTTAAATGATTGCAGAGCGGGGGTTAAACCTCTCACATTTTTTCCACTAGACTAGAGAAAACTCCCCTTTTTATTTGACTGCTCCGTCCCCGTCTCAAAATATAACCAAACAACGTACCCTACCAAAATGACCTGATATATCTAAACTCATATTAACCTAACCAAATCACAACCAACTCAACCTAACCAAACCGAACTTAACCTACTACAACCTAATCAAACCTAAACTAATAAACCCAATATAGCCTTACTCATCTTAACAAAACGTGAACAAAGCCTGTAGAACAAAAACTAACAACATAAATTTATCTAACCTAAGTAAATCAAACTAACCTAATCTAAATAAAACCAACTTAACCTAACCGAACGTTTCGTGTTACGGGTAATATTTCAATCCAGAAGGAAAACAGAACTTGAGAGGAATATACAGAGAAGGGAAAACTGCGACTCCAAATGCTCCACAGAATCCATTTAATGTTAAAAAGTAATTTTATGCTCCAAAGATCTTTAAAATAATAGTTTTTCCGCCAACCTAGAGAGGTTGGTTAAGTAAATACAGACAAAGGTAACCCGAAACCTATACAATTCAAGCTGGTAAATTGATAGAACATTGTTGAGGAAAATCATTTGTCGATATTCCTGTGTAAGAAGGGAAATGGAGAGAGTTCTTACTTATGAACCAAAGAAGGAAAAGCAAGTTTGCACATCCGAGCCCCAAATGGACAGCCAAATTGTATCAAGAAATCACAAAGGGATAAAGAGGATTTGTACTTAAGAATTACTACCAGCCGGTGAGAGGGCTTGTTTCTATTTTCATACATATGTGTTTACTGGCCAAGTGAATTCATTATGTCACTCTAAAGAGAAGATAAAATAAAAATCACTTATGTATTCTTTTAAGAACCCTCTAAAAGTTCGGGATAAAGATCTAGACTAATTAGCATGGAATTAAATTCCTATGACCCAAATAGCGTACAAACTGTCGTCTTTTCGGAGAGCATACTCAGAAAAGGATTTGCACTTGCAGTAACGCGGTGATAACATATATCAATGGCAAAAGCTTTATATTAGCTATTTATTCGAAACCAACACAAAGATGAAGCCAATGGAGTTCAAGACTATCCAACAAAATCTTCCATTTTCATATCAGCCAGTTCCTTCTTAGTGAACGCCAGTTCTGCCAGTAGCATGTTTGTCCCCAGCGAAGAAAGTACAGGAGGACAGTTTTTCTATAAATATTATTTGTTTTTGTGCTTAACTAGTTGCATACACACAAAAGGGGAGTAGACGACAAGTCGGGAAAGGATGCGAGTATTTTTTGACATAGTGGTGGAATTTGGGGATGAGCCGCCCAAGTATTGTTCGTGCAACCTGGTGAGTTAAATCCATTAACATAAATGGTCAAATTAACTCACGTGTCGAGAAAGGTGTGACTCCCAGGAATAAGAGATCCGGACACCTAGTCCTTAAGCATACGTTGTTTTTAATAAAAAAGTGAGTGAAGATTCCTCAGAAGAGTTATTGCAATATACAGGTTTTGACTCACCTAACACATTCTATAGCGATAAGGCGATTGAAGGTCTTATTTTGTCGTTTGCGATGCCGAGATGATAGAGAAGGTCGAACTTCTATCGACCAGAAATCTAACTACTTTGGCGGGCTCACTGAAGAAAGGTAGGGGTAATAACCCCCTTTAATGCCCATATTTTGAAGTTGGAGGGAAACGAAGTATGTCCTATAAATAGAGAGCTGCAGTGAGTTACAGATTTTCGGGCTTAATAATAAAAGATGGCATGATATCAGCATCTACTGACTGAACTAGGTATCCGAGGTAGCGCTAGTGGAGCGACCAGAAGGCGCCGAAGATCGCGAATGATGGTAATAACAAAAAACTCAATGATATTCTCGTTCTTCAGCTCCAAGGTAACTTCTTTAACAGCTTCGATGGTGACTTCGAGTTTGCGACTAAGGGTCTGCCGTTCATCAGCAGGAGAAGTGCGTGATGCTTGCTGGTGGTCGTTGCGGCACCTCACAATGAATTCATACCTCGTCCCGACGTGAGAGTACTGACTATCAGGGGAAGTTTGGCTCTAGGTGAATGACATGAAGTAAGGATTCAAACTTACATATATTTTGGCCGAGGAGAGTTGTAAAGATGGGATCAATTAAAATTTTACACGACCCAAGCTGATAAGCGCCCATCTTACTTGCGCTTGTGGTTTTGCAAGTATATGCATCGGTATAGCTTCCCAATTGAGAGTGATTGTCTAAGGCTCGGAGGGTTGTTTCGCGTAGGAAACCAAAAGAAACAGAAGACTTGCCACTCATTTAGGTTTCATTAGAGATGCTGAATGAATCAATGTCTCTCTTTGATGCGCTTTTGTGCAATGGTATTGCTTGAAGTTGATTGAAAGTTAAGTGTTTGGTCGAAGATTTTTCTGCACCCTCGTTCACGATTCACTTTCACACTCACCTAGTATTAATTTTTTTTCGCCAAACGCAATAGTAAACATTGACGCGATAGATTAGTATTGAGTGTTCGCTGAACGCAAGTGTTCGATTGATGCCGTAGTACCTTCGTTTATGAAAACAAAGAACTTTATGTTTTTTTTTTACAAGTTTATGCAGGTATTCCTGCTCTCTTTTGCGTGCCATTCAACAATCGCTTATCGGGAAGGCAGAAATAATTAAATCTTTCAACTTGTAAATAATCTTATTAATAACTGTGTTTTTCAATTACCAAGGGAACTACCGCGTCATACTTATTTACATAGCTCAACACTAAAAACATCTCCCATAAAACTATCTTATTATAATCTCTACCATATGTTTTGTTTAGTTAGATTATTCTCTTTGGAGAGTTCAGTTGTTGGTTACTTATATTTATAGGAATTGGGTTTCCATAAAGACCACCAAAACGGCAAATCCGTTGAAGAACTTTTACTAGATTTATGAAAGTTTTCGATAAATAACAACCTAACTTGGGGGGGAGGGAATATATGAATTGAAGTTAGTACGTTTAAAAGAAAAATCGCATCATAACAATAAAGAAAAATGAAATCAATATACAAAATTCTGAAAAAAAATTGACGAAAGAATTTATGTCAATTATTCACAGTTTAAAAAATTAACTGATTGAGGAATTATTTCATAGGGTCTAACACCCACTTTCCTTCATCGGGGAAAGGGTGCTATAGACAGTGGGTGGCATGGTCTACTACGCTGCACCCGGCCTCTGGAGAATTCCTTGCCCTCTAGGGAACGAGTGCCCCAAGAAGTCTCCTCTTTCACTACTTAGTCTATATACGTTCCATCACGTTTTATTTTCATCATCTTCAGGACATTTTTACCAGGCAAATGTCTCTTTGTGGCAAAGATGCCCTCATGCTTTTCGTCATTACCTCTTTCTTCGGGAGCTAGGTTAATATACTCATATATATATATATATATATATATATATATATATATATATATATATATATATATATATATATATATATATAAATTTCAAGATAGTATTCACGCTGGCAGTTTGTTTAAAAAAATTAAAGTTGGGGTCATAATTGAGGAGTGGAATGAACAAAGTTGAAAATATTTTCTGCCATTTTTAGGTACATAAGCTATTGTCTTTTTTCCTTGAGAGTAATTTAAATAAAATTAAAATTTTCAATCTGCAAAGTTTGACTGTCCATAATTTTCCATCAAACAACAAAATTTCAGCGTCAAAATGTTATAAACAAACCTTTCCCGCCAAATAAAGTTTAGCTTCACATTGTTTGATCCAATTCTAAATGCTTCTCGTTGCGGCCAAACCTTCTCATAGTGCACACTATCTGCACAACTGTCCCATAAACACAGGAAACAGGCATGCTTCGTGTAGCTTGTTTGCATCCCAAATATAAGAGACACTATCTGAAAAGAAATTTAGCAGGGTATTTAAATTCAAAGTGTAATATTTCTAAAAAACAATTTCAAAGTAATATTTCTTAAAACAATGAGAATATGAATATGTACTTAAAAATCCTGTATGCCGATGCATTAAATCATTGTATTGGGACTTATTGTTTATAAGTCCATATTATGTTGAGTTTATAGAGTTATGTTGTATACATTTTCAATTAGGATATGTTCCCAATTAACCCAAAAGGATGCATTAACCTATAGGGAAACACTTCAACAGAAAAATATTACTTACATTCTTGTAAAATATAAGTTGACCGAAAAGTGTATACAAGTATTAACAATTAAAAATGAAAATATCACAATCAAAGAAATTATAAATGCCAAGTGTAAAATGATCTTATCTTTAAGTCACCACATATACTCCAATTGTGTGTAGAGTAATTTATTGCATCCACAATTTTTTCATATTTTCATAAGATTCAGTAAGTTTGATTGAATGGCCTATAGGAACGAAAGCTATCTTGCCACCAATATTCAGTAACACAGATTTTATACTTCTACTGGAGGAATCTATGAACAGTCTCCATTCTAATGGGCTGGAAGAATGCTGTAAAAAATAGCTTCAAAACTCTTGTTCTCTATTTCTGTACCTCCAAAAATGTTGTTTCTTTGTACTACCGTAAGCTATTGTCCAGTTGTGGTTTGCAGGCAAACTGCCAAGCATCTGCCACGTTTAGGCTTGTGCTGCCTGACATAGGAGGTGTCTTCTCCTAATCTACGTAAGTTTCGTACACACCTCCGTTATCAGGCAGCATAAGCTTGAACTTGGCAGATGCTTCCTAGTTTGCACAGAAACTACAAATGGCCGATAGCTTACGGTCATACAAACATGGGATGCGTTCACTTTTCACCTCAATTAATATATATATATATATATATATATATATAAATATATACTAGCAAAAATACCAGTCGTTGCCCGGGTAAAATGGGCGTTCGGAAGAGTAAGAAGAATTTGATCTTTTTTTTTATTCTTCACAAACAATATTTTCATTATATGAACTAAGCTTAATCTTGGTCTGCAACGCTACAGAACTTGGTGCAAAATATTCTTAGTTTTACTTTGTTGAGCAAATACAAACAGATTTCTTTTGCTTTCAACTCTAAAGCAATCAACATTAGAGTTGACCATAAAAAAAACAGGGATCATTAAATTGCAACTATGGCACTACCTTACGATATTTTGTAATTCACATTGCAAAACTTACACGGATTGGGAAATGTACTCTTATGAATGTAAATCGCATTGCTGATCATAAGTGACTTAGGGGTTTATGTGAATGTAGACATCCTCTCCTTTACCACTTCCGGTAAGAATTGTTGCCTCTATGACATATGCCAACAAATTCTTTACCACAAGCCGAGTGCCATTACAGAGTTTTATTGGCTCCAAATTGCGCAACAACATTATATAGATCTACTACCTTCAGTTCAAGTTGGTGAGGAGGTATTTCAAGAGGTTCTATAGAGTTTAAGAACTCTGTCTAATAATCGACTATTGAATATGATTCGAAATTTTATCAACTGACTTGTAAATTTGTTGACTCTTGAGAGGGCAAACAGATGTTTATAGATTACGCATACAGTGTTGTTCTTCGGAGTCATATAGCTTTTTCACAGAGTCAGTTTTAGTTTTTGTAGTTTTGATAAATATTTGGTAATAACTTTGCTTTAAGATTATCAATAGTTTTAATAACTCTGCTGGCAGGAGATATTTCTGTTCCACCATCAGCATCAAGATGTACTTTGCCATTTCCAAGTGTCAGAATGTTTTTGGCAAATTCTGCTGATAGCTGATCACCAAAGAGCTTCTCTCTCATATTTGTATTTAGAGACAATGTTCTAATATTCCTACACAAGGATGGTGATTTTAGGCAAGCCTCATCTGACCTGGTTCCTTTGGAGATCAATGGAAGTGTCTGCCTGAAATCACATTACAGCAAAAGTGTGACACCTCCCATAGGAGCCTCACATTCTTTAATGTCTCGCATTATCTTGCTCATTGATTCTAAGGCTCCTTTATGAGCCACTAAATGAGGTACCCGGCGATGCCCGGGTAAAAACAAAAAATTAAAAAATCATAAGCAAGATAAAGGGTGAAATTCTTATATTTATCACCAATTATTCTTTAATCAATGCTACGAGTACATGACAACACTTCTTGGTAAATAATATTTTTCGTTTTCTTGTGGTGAATAGACAAACAGGTTGCTTTTGATCTCACACGTGAGCAAAGATGTAGGGCAAAACTAACATGTCTTTCTAGGGTCCTTACACAACTACGTTCCTTGGGTCAAACAGACGGGGCCAGTTTGGAAAAGGGCCCGTAGCTCCATTATGGGGGCACTTAGAGTCTCGGGACTACTTCCATCATCTTGCTAGGAAGCCTCGACATAAGAATACACTAAGTTTTTGGTATATTTTTTAAGCTTTCTTCTTATAAATGGACAGACACCCACACACACAGACAGACTTCATTTTTATTATATAATATATATATATATATATATATATATATATATATATATATATATATATATATATATATATATATATATATAACTGGAAAACATTACGATAGATTTGAAACAGTTTATCATCAAATAACCACCAGTTAGAAGAAATGCTGACGAGGCTTGAAGGGGACGGAGATATACATAATTACATTAGAGGAGCCAACAACTGCGCTCGAGACTCTCAACCAAAAAGACCCCAGGTCAATCTAGCATGCCCAACTTAAATCACAGCGAAGCTCACCCCATTCTCATGCATTTTTCTTGTCATGATTCATGTTTTAAACATTTGCTTGTACAAGGGATACTTCCCAAAACTTGGAAAGCTGCACTATTTCATTATTAGAATTTGGCAGGAAGATCTTTGAATAAATCCTGAACAAGAGATTTTTCGGCTATCTGGAAGTAAACTTCCTGTACAATGAACACCAATGCGGATTTGAAAGGTCAGGAGTACAGAACTGGTATTTAGTGTCATTTCCGAAAAAATATCCCATGTTAAAAGGAATATAATTTATGTTATCCTTGTCTCCCTTGATATCTGACAAAGCGTTTGGTAAAGTATCGCAGATGGAGGCGCAACATAAAATCATCCAGTTAGAGCTAAGGGAAAACATAGAGAGGATACATAATTATAGGTATGGTGGATGATCTGAAATTATACCTCAGAACGGGACTGCCACAAGGGAGCTGCATAAGCTACACATTCTACTTAAAGTCTATGTCTTATATCACACCCCCAAGCAACTCCAACTGCCCCACTTACAATTCGTCTATAGCGACACATAGATCATCAAATGTGTCTATAAATACGTGCATAAGCAAGCATGAAAATAAATAATTATAATGAATATAAACCGAAATGAAAATTCAAGACTAATAGCGAGAGATTTAAAATAGTATCTTTAAGGAGAGATGAATTATCTAATATAAGAGTATGGACAAACAATATCCTTACAAGACATTGTAGAATACACTCGACCTGAAAATCACTTCAACCGGGTGGAGGAAGCACGTAGAAGATAAAATCACTCAAGCTTCCCAAGAAAACAGAACTTTATATAGGCTCAATAACCTCCGAGAGGCAACAAAAGGAAAATCTATATATTACTGATCAGGGCAACACTGGCCTACCCTGCCCCAACACTTTACAGCACCTCCAAATCAACTGGACTAGAAATGCAGACGGTGCAAAATAAGAGTCTATACGTCATCACAGGAATCGAGGAAGTAAGAGGGAAGGGCAGGGGGCTACTCACAGTTCAGTCAAAATCGACTCCTTAATTAAATACATAGAGATAAAAACGGAAAAAATGTATGGTAGTATGGTACTCCACCTAGGACTGAAATATACGCACTTCTAGAACAAAATAAGAGAGAAAGAGGGCACGCTAGGTTTCCAAGCCGTGCCTACAAACCCCAAGAAGTTGAGAAAGATAGAATATATACTTGAGAATCAATAAACTAACGACTTCGCTTAAATGATGAAGGTAATAGTAGAAACCAGAATTGAAATACGAAATTGTCAATAAAAGGATAAATTATATCAAACGAAAACAAATAAAAGAATACAAAAAGGCACAGAGTATAAAGAAAACAACAAATGAAAAGATCAAATAACTACTCAAAAGTCAAATGAGACAGTAACCAAACGAATGACCAAAATTATAATCTAATTTTTACCTATACTAAAACCAGTTTTAAAAATAAGAACACATATACCCTAATTATTGAAGAAATTTTAAATTTGGATTCATAATCAAGGAATCTTTAGCCATTATACATAATTTTATTGTTTAATGTTAGTAGTATTAGAAATTTTGTCTTAAACATAAATAGATAGAACATTGGTCAATTCAATCAACCACAAAGGGACGAAACCACTTAAAATTGCATTAATTTTTTGCTATTTCTGGATAGAGAGTATTTGCTCACGCTTGCTAACTTGGGACAATCAAAATAATTTCTAAAGCTGTTTATTTACATTTTCTTCTGAAAATTGAAAATATAATTTTTCCTTAAAGTCCCAAATGGCCTCGTTCATACGTTATCATGCACAATGTGTGCACAAAGTTCAAATTTGAACATGGTTGGGCAATGATTAGAACATAAATTTAACCATAGGGTCTTAAATAAGACTAAAGTTGATAACCTAGTTGGCATTGTTTTGTTATTTTATTCATCAATATCTTTCCACATGTGCGCCATTAACGTCGGAGAATAAAGGACATCATTCTAAAATGCCTACTTATATACATTAATGAGCACTGTAGCGTTAATATCTATGGATCTAACTAAACATGATTGCATGTGTTCATCTTTCCAAGAGGATGAAGCTGCATAGGTCAAAAGCATTGGGATAATAAAAACAAAGGGTAAAATCGGACTTTTTCTCCCATCTTTCAAAGGAAGATTTCGTTATTGGAGATTAGAAATACTGGAGAAACAAGTAAATAAATCCAACTTGTCTAACTTTAATAGATCATATATATATATATATATATATATATATATATATATATATATATATATATATATATATATATATAATAATTTAAAATCACATGACACGTGATATATAAAAGATGGATTTTAAAAGCCCAAATAAATGAAACCTGTTAACACAACCCAGAAAAACGCTAAGTAAATTATTATCACGTGTACCATTTAAGCTTAAGAAAGAAAATGGGAGATATACTAACATAAAAAATAAGGGCAAAATATTTTAACCGCTATCAGAAAATGAACAAAGGAGTTGGATTTGAACGTGTGTCATAAAGCGCTCTTCGCTAAAATGACCACGACGCTCATCGCCAGAGCTACCATCCTCAACCCCCAAGAAGTTTGATTCAAGAAGCCTTTTGAATAACAAAGTGTAGGTTTTTATCTCTCACTGGATAAAAACCTACACTTCGTTATTCAAAATGCTTCTTGAATAGCCAAAATAAATCGTGTTTGGCGGATACAAATCCTAATTTCAGTTTCTAGCACAGGGGATTGTAGCAAGTACTCATCTCAATGTGTCTGTTGATGCAACCGTAGTGATACCAATCTTATATCAACTTTCAGCTCTTCTTAGTACTGGTATGAGCTACGACTCTTGCCTCCCTACCATTTTCTCTCGTGTCCGCGGTTGAGAGAAGTGTACACTAGCGCCGACAAAGGATCTTTCTGATCTTTCTTCTAGCTAGATTAACATATGTGGCTGCTCATCCACAACACTAGAGTTTAAAGACCACGTGCGACTCTTCCGGGGCACAGATCCTGTCCTTATCTCTTATGAGATGTTTAGGTAAAGTGCTCGAGGGCTTATGCGCAAACTCACAACGGTGTCATCTTCATGCCAGAAGTGTCAGATCAGTGAGAAAGCGCAACTCAAATCGCTGCATCAGGAACTCTGCATTGGCATTTGGTAGTAAACACCTAAGTGATTTTGGACTGGTTTAAAATACTCTACTTCCACACTCACATCAACAGTGTCTTTCCGGAGATACGTTTTACAATGGAGCACAAGAAAAGCTCATGTTTGCTATTTATACACGTCTATTTATGCCAAGTTCCGACGGTTGTCTCCCAAAACGGTTTACAAGAATAAGACTCATACATACCGCATCCTTGTTTTTGAGAGCCTTTATCCACTGACTCACTGAAAGAGCAAGGTCAGGAGGATTCTTCAAGATAGAGCAAACTCACTGAAGCAATTTGCAGATGATTTTGGAGGAAAAGAAGTGTCAAGGCAACATTTAAGCACAATTATTATCCGGAGAGTTTTGTCAACGCCACTAGGAGACCATCACCATCTACAACCTGACGATGGGGCAGACCTAGAGTTTTTCACCCTTTCTTATGTGCATAATATCTGCGAGATCACGTTACGGCTTCTCCGTCCTTTCGGCAATGAGATAAAGCATAAGCCTGGGAGGTGTCGATCCGTATTGACTGCATTTCTGCCACTGTTAGAGATACAACGAGGTGTGACTGATAGCTAAATTGTTTATTCCTTCTGAGCTAGTTGAACTATTTCCACCTAACATCAGACTAAGGCCTAAAACATAGAATATATATGTACTCATCGATATATCGTACTGACCTGATCAATGTCAGCTCTATGGCATTATTAAACAAAAAGGGGGGTGAAGTCTCTGATATCTAACGTGAAATCAAGCTTTTGCTTTAGTTTTCTGTCGTAGACAAATAAATGAGGTAGCTTCAGTTTCTTTAAAACGACTTGATTAGAGCGAAACTCGTCTTCCAGTTTTGCCCTTCAGACGGATGGAAATAAGGAATTTGAAGATTTGAGGCTAGCCAAAGTTTGGCGTCGCTTGTAATTGTGTTTTCCAGAGTGAATAAGCAATTGATTGCGAATATAATACAAGACCTCCTAAGACAAGTACAATCAATAAGAAATGGAAATAAAACAAAGAAATGCACATAGTTTAAAAAGAATCAAGATTGTAAGAAATTAGATTATTTTCATTTGGGATTCAAGCAAACAACATCCACCAACAAGCAATAATTCTAGCAAACAACATATACCACCGAACATACAACATACAACACACTGAACAAAATAAAACATTGATAAGACAGTGTCAACTACATAATAATGAGTCCCGGGCTCAATCATAAGAAAGCTATTGAAAAGATGCAGTAGAAAGCAGATACATAAGAAACTCAGAAGTTCTCTGCCACCTCAGATAAGTCGATCCACCCCCCTTACCCCAACAAAGGCGAAAACATGGTCGAAAGAGGGGATTTAGCTGAAATTGCCCCTATTCTCTTTATCTCTTGATTTCGGGCAAATCGCCTTCCCATAAGAGTAGAACAGATGAATTCAAACGGGAATGAAAGGAATGGAACACATAAAGGATTACGGAGAGGGGAGTACAAATCGATCTCTATCCCTCCACAGAAGCTCTGATCGAATTCCAAATTAATACCGATGCGCTAGTGATGATGTAGGGCTTTAAAAATCTCTATACCTTATTCAAGGATAACGTGGAAGGAAGGAAATCTCAACCCGTAACTTGAATCTTGTCAATGAGTAGGAAACGGCCAAATTTAGTTTTCCCTTATTCGACAATGGAGTTTCCTTCTCTGTGTTTTAGATGGTAGAAGATAGTATCAACTATCATCAATAAATACGCTGATATTTCTAGAAACGAGTTAATTATGACTAAGATCTATTTACTTTAACTAAAAAGGGTAATAAGAAAATGGAAAATGAGATGAATGCTCCCCTTTAACGTTAACGAGGATTCTTTCAAGGCCCTCTCACCGGTCCTTTATTCCCCAATTGTTTATCTGCCGTCCATCTTATCACTTCCCTTTGGAAAAATGGTCGATGAAAGCTGTCATTTAGGGGTATAGTGGGGTCTGGGGCGGAGGGTCTGGAACTCTGTTTTTCTTCTTCCTTGGCTAAATATCGTCAATGGGAAGAGCGTTGACGGGTCATTCGTTCGCCGAATCTTTTATTGAAAAGAAAAATTCATTGTCTCGAAGCAGGACGCAGAACATTCCATTGTGGATCCACGCTAAAGAATTTTCCCTTCTTATGCCTATTGCTTTTATTTCTTTATTCTCTGTATATTTTTGGTGGGTTCTTATTTTCATATGATTGGAATCTTTGTGTAGCTGACTAATTAGGTTTATTTTATCCGCCTTAATTTACACAAAGTAGGTAGCTTGTCATTTCAAGGAATCTATCATCAGCAGCGAAAGTGGAAAAAAGGCTCGTATATTCGAATCTAGCTTCATGTGTACGAACCTATTACTAGAGGATTTTTAACGCCATCCTCAAATTGAGTACTGTATGCAAAATAGTTTTTATTACAGCAATACTCTTTACCTTGTCGTTTGAGCGACTTATTTCTCTTTGGTCTCTGTTTCTTCAAAGTGAAAACTTTGTATCCGTTGGACTCCACCAATATACGTGTACTCAAGAAGATCCATAAAAACATCTATGGTATAACTCATTCATCTCCACTTTTGGTTTCAATATAAGATTTCCACAAATGTTTAGCAAACGAACATATATCTTTTCTTTCTTCTAGTAACTATTAATTCACCTACATAACACTTTTGAAGTGTATTCAATTCAATACAAATCGTCAACTTGTCGCCATAAATACGTTACGATTTCACAGTATTAAGTGTACCTTCAAGTAGCTCAAGTGTATCTGGCAACATTTTAACCTTTCTTTGGATAGCTGTGATAATAAGCAATCTAACCGTTGAAGGCTACCTGTATCCAGCGCGGAGCTTGTGCTCTCTGGGTCCGAGTTTAAAATCGGAAAGAATGAGCTTTCACAACAGAGTTTTATATGGCCATGTCTTTATTCAATGTTACTCTGAACATTATCTTTTGAGATTTACGCCTTCTAGGTGTTGCATGGGCCGCTGACATAGAGGGCTGCTATAAAATTCCTAAATGCAACAGCCTCCCTAGATTTTATACTGGTCCCTTAAGACATTCTCACAAAGGGCGCGACTCCACTTAATTGTGGTAACGTTGGCTGATACCTACAACACAAGCTGTAGAATCAAAGCTTTCTCCCATAATCTCCCAAGCAGTCGGAGGGAGCAGAGCTCATCTGCTTCTAGGGAGCTATTGACAATAACGCCAAAAACATAATCTTGTGGTGGTTACTTTATAAAGATGGTCTGGGTAAAGTCATGTTTCAGAAAATGATTACAAACTCTTTGCTTTAAAAACTTAGGCATTCACGAATATTACCTAAAAAACACAAAATACATCCAAATATTTTATAGAACTGATATTATCCTCCCTTGCCAAAGGAGAGGGTAGAGCGTCCATTACCGCCTCGAAATCCGTTACCTGAAAATGCGTCAAAATCGAATTTTAACAATTTCTGCTAACCAAAATTCGTGTGTTCTCACTTATTCTGATTTATGACCATACGACCTTCAAAGTTTTCAATAATTTCCGGACTAACATTGGGAGGACCTTGACAATTATATCATTCAAAAGATAATGTAAAACAATATAAGGGTTTCAGATTTCTTTAGAACCGGCCGAATAGTTATGATGTTATTGCCAAAACAAAATAATTCCACGGTCAATCTTGGAAGAACCTTGGCAAATATATCACTCGAAAGAAAATGTAAAATAACATAATAGTTTTAAATTTCGTTAAAATCGGCCGTATCGTTACAATGTTATAACCAAAACAAAAAAGACAAAACGGTGAACGACTGACAGATATAATGAGATATAGAGACACCCGTGACTATAAATCTCTGGTTTTCTTGGTAGTGGTGAGGTGGGTCTCTTATATCCTCCGTGTGGCAGGATTTCATATCTTCAGAAGCAGAACAACGCGCGCCATTTTGCAATAACCTGGTAGGATTCATTCTCTATGAATAACGATGAAAATTGCCCTACTTGGTTGCTGCCATGAAGGTCTTTTTTTAAATTAAAGACATTTTTACTCACAGGTGACTCTACATCTCACTATGTTGACGGTCAGTCTGTCTCCGTTTTTGCTTTTTTTGGTAATAACACTGTAACTATTCGGCCGATCCTAATGAAATTCGAAATCATTATGTTGTTTTACATTCTCTTTCGAATGATATAATTGCCAAGGTCCTCCCAAGATTAATACGGTAATTATTAAAAATTCTGAAGGTCGTAAGGTCATAAATCACATTAAGTGAGAGCGCGCTATTTTTGGAGAGCAGACCAATTTATTGCTTCACAAAACCCTTGAACTTACTGCTTTCTATTTTCCATCGATGCAACTAAGCATACAACCACTATAACTATTTGTTGCCATCCGCCCTTTTATCGTAGATGCAACCCTTCGTCCTAATGAATTTCACATAAAGATAAAAATGCCAATCGATGGTGAACATAAAGTTAGCAGCAACCAGTCCTACATTATGGAGGGGTAGTATTGTGTGTTTAAAAGCTCAATAATGTTCGTGGAACTCTTCATGATTCCTGGTGGGGGAGAGGAGGGTGTCATTTCCGAATAAACCGTCTGCATATATGAGTACTACATCGACAAGTTTGTGATAACGGAAAGGGAAATGAGATCGGTGCTGAGATTGCCCATGAGCTGATTACGTGTGTAAGAGCTACCTATCCCAGTGGAGGCTAGGCATGAGACATCCACCGATAGCTAGCCAGACCTTGACAAGCGCGGAAAGTATTATGCTCGCGCTTGCTAAAATTTAACTCGGCACCTCGACGTCAGAAATCTGACCTGGTTAGAGTCCCTTGTAACCTGTAAATTAACCTCCTCAAGAGGATGTCAGAAGTAGTCTAGGAAACCTTGCTGCAGCTCACATTCGGATTGTTTCTCCACCCGGTCCTAATGCTCTGCAGGGTGAATTTCCGCTAAACGAGACTTGATCAGAAAATCCCAAGACTGGTTTTTGTTTGAATCAACATTTATTCAAATTTGAGTCTCGCATTCCAAAAAAGTCCCTTGATAGAAGAAGTTACACGCTTCGTCCAAAGTATTTGCAACTTCTCATAACACTACTTATAGTCAATTTAACAATAGCATATACTGGAGTTATTTGGCTGCCAATTTCTTTCTCCTTAGATTTTAGTTGTCAAACAATTAAATGCAATCAACGACATATATTCACAAATGCTTCCTAGGTAATTTCATGTATCCTTATTTTTTCCTGGTCGGTATAAATATTTAGCTACACATTTAGTTGAGGTACTTTCTATCTATTATATCACCCATATATTTTAATCTCCCGTATCTTTATAAGTTTTTTTACCCCTTCTAACAACCTTTGTGCATACGATAAAACTCAGATGTCTTCGCTTTATATATACTTTAAAAAATATCAATAACCCTCGTTATTAGTTACATCCTAAAATACAAAAAAATAACAAACTCTTTCTCTTCGAAAATCAATCTAAAATATTTTCCCCATCTAAATTCACTTTAATACATTGTTTACCGTCTAAAATTACTTTAACAAATTGCTCCCCTTCTAAAATTACTTTAGAAATTTACTTCTAGTATATAATCACTTAAACAAATTGCTTTTTGTCTAAAATTACTTTATCAAATTGTTTCCCGTCAAAAATTACTTTGCCAAATTGCTTCCAGTCTAAAATAATTTTAACAAATTGCTCTCAGTCTAAAATCACTTTAACGAATTGCTTCCCTTCTAAAATACTTAAAAATTTCTGTTCCAGTATAAAATTACGTTAAAAAAATTGATTAGCGTCTGAAATTACTTTAACAAATTGCTGCCCCTACAAAACTACTTTAAAAAAATACTTCTTGTCAAATTGCTTACCGTCTAAAATTACTTCAACAAAGTGCCTTCTGTCTAAAATTAGTTTAACAAATCGCTTCCCGTCGAAAATTACTTTACAAATTGCATCCAGAATAAAAAAAATGGTAATTTAAGGCGAAGATAGTGCGGTTATTTCTAAAGCTTTAGAAACTTCTAATCAAAAGAAGTTATAGAAGCAATGTTATTCAGCTCATAGAATTACATAGGAATACCTATTTATTTATGCAATTCTGACGGAATTTATTTTTGGAAATTTTGTTAGTTTTTCTGGTAAACTTGAAGATCTGTGGTCCTGGTCGCATAATATTTCGTCCATGTTCCAAAATATTTCACCTTTTTTGACTAGTTTAGCGGGTCGGCTCGTGTGGGGGAGGGGTCTCGTAGGGGAGATCGCCCTGCGATGATCCTGAGATTTCATCATTGTTTGGGGGGTATGGGAGGCACAGCCCCCCAGTATATAATCGGATTTTTTTTAATAAAAAAACTTAACTAACGTTAGTTCTCACGGTTTTTTTTTTACAAAATCGCCCCTGCGACTCGTGGGGGAGGGCTGACGTCACCAATGGATGAATAATGATATTTTTATTATTTATTCCATTTAAGAGATCACTTTAATCACTATATATTTATACTTTCAGCCATGATTTTATTGCACTTTTTTGACTTTTTATCATTTTTATATATTTTAAAATACTTAGCTACATCTTTTAGACGAACTAGTTTTTGAGCACGAGAGAGGATTTTTTATGCGGGAGTTTGTGTTAACATGGATTCCTTTCGTGCAACTTGCCCTAAAAATATTCTTGAACATTCCGGGGTTTTGCGATCGAGAAAAATTAATAACATTTTTAGCCCATCATAAACTAATTAATGTTCAAATTAATTAAGAAGAGTGTGGTCAAGCGTTAGCGCTCCAAGATAATTTTTCCTTTAAATGTGCTAAAACAAAACGTAATTTTGAGACCGGCGAGAGCAATCGCCATTATTTCAAATGTTCGGCTCTAAATGGGACTTTTTCCTCGCCGCTATTTCCGTGTTATACCCCCACAATAAAGTAAGTGAAAAGCATTTTCTTTTCTTTCATTTTAAAAAGTTTCTGGTTAATTTCTGGGATTTTTTTAAGTAAATACAAAAATGGCACCTTGTAGATTTGAACTAGGACTCAAACGCGCGTGAATATGTGCGCTTGAATGACACAAACTTCGTTCCAATAGACTTCGGATGAAAAACATAAACATTGGCAGCTAAAAAATGTCAAAGTAGGTGGCGCTATCATCGTCTTAAATTACAAAAAAAATTAACAAATTGCTTTCTGCCTAAAATCGCTATAACAAATTGCTTTCCGTCTAAAATCACTTTAGCAAATTGCTTTTCGTCTGAACTTATTTTACCAAATAACTTCTTGTCTAAAATCACTTTAGCAAATTGCTTCTCGTCTAAAATTACTTTAATAAAATGCTTCCCATCTAAAATCACTTTAACAAATTGCTTCCTGTCTAAAGTCATTTGAACAAATTGCTTCCCACTTGGGTAGGTATGCAATATTTGAAGTGACCCCAAATAACTTGAGAAGTATCGAGGAATTTGAAAAAAATCACCTTTATCACATCAAACCTACACTAAGCCTGATTATCAGGCGTAAATTGGCAGCATAATGCAGCTGACTCCTGTAAGATTGTGTGCCCTCTCGGCCCCTATGTCCACGGGCGATTCTTCGACTAAATAAATTTCACACGTATTTTAATTTCTCTTTCTTCTCCACTTTCTGTACAGATCTTTCCTTACAAACACTTCAATAGATTTTCTCCTTGGTTTTCAGTAAAAATAAAAAAATATATAGACCTCAGAGAGAGAAAGAGAGAGAGCGTTATGTAAAGGTATTATTACCCGCATAAAACCAATGGAATATTTTTTATGGGTTTCCTTACCTTCATTGCGAAGCAGTTGTAACTTGGAGCATTGTGCGCATCATAGTCTCCAGCAATTCAATTATTTACTATCTTGGTTACAAAACGATATAAAGTAGTCCAAAGAGATCAGAACCACTTTATTATATCACAATATCTCGCATAACTTTTGTCATAAAAACTCAAGGTTCCAAAATTGGTGAATAATAAGTTACAAGTATAAACCACGTATGGGTATATGTTATACAAGTTTGTATAAATAAAACGAAAGTTATCATCAGATAAGCAATTTTTCAGAAAAAGTGCAGTGTCTAAAATGATCCAAATGAGAACTGAAACAAATTTTTATTAGAATGTAATGATTAAATTATAAGTGGAAAAGATTTGACATGTTATAAGTAATTTTATCTAATGTGTAGGTCTCTATTCTCGATCGTGTTTTGAAATCTTCCATGGGAACGAACCACCGGTTGACACGCTTGTGCAGTAATCTTGTTTTAATCATCTAACTGTTTTGGAATTCATCGTTTTAGATGTCTTTCCGATTGTCTTATAAACATTTTCATTGCGAATCAGGTCTTAACTCTGTATAGGCCAGTTCATAAGTGATGTACTGGTCGTCCAGTAAAGATTTTATCGACTTGGCCGTGTAGCAGGGGTCTTTTTCTCGCCGGAAAATTGCAGTTTGAGTTTCATTATCTCACAGATGGGCAAAGACTGCTGCTGTCCCAGCAATTCCTTGTGCCACTGAGCACAAAAGTAGCCCAGTGCCTTCTAACGAAATCATGCACCAAACTATGCCACTTCATCAGCCAAATTTTACACTCTTTTTGCTACAATTGACATACAATTTTTCATGTACTCTCTAGCGATCGTACCTCGTGCCATCGTATCCGATCAAATTGTACTTAGATTCGTCACTGAAGTGAATTTGGCTCCACTGGTCATCCGCCCATTAACGTGTTCAACGGCGAATGCAAGTCAAGCCTTCTTGCTCTTCGGAATGATCAATAGCTTGACCGCAGGAGGGAGCGTGAAGATTATCTCCCTCCTGTCGACGTGACACAGTCTGGATTCGGAAAATGATGGACAAATTTGAAGAAAAAATACGCTCTGGAAACTGCTGCAGCCGCCTTAAAACGGCCCTTCTTCCCAATTGGGGTAGTAACTTGGTCTTCCTTTACCAACAGGTTCATTTACCAGGCTATCATATACCCTTTTTGCCATAGGTTCGTAGAATATCATAGACTAGAATTTTGAGCACTTGATAGTCTCTGCAATGGCTTCAATTGAAATACAATCTTGGTGCACCGCTTTACGATCAACTCGCGAATATAAAGAGACAGGACAGATTTTTGTTATGTTACCTGGATGATATCTGGCAAGAGAATGTCCCGAGAATAACAAGAGATGAAACTGAACCTAGTATTGAAGCAAACAATGCCGGCTCTCTTTACAAAGTCATAGGCATTTGGATCATTTTGGACACTTCAATTTCCTTATTATAACTTTCGTATAATTCAGCGAAGATTGCCTAATCTTGACTCATACGTAGGGTATATACCTGCTGGTTATTCTACACTAATTTTGGAAACCTCAGAGTTTCTCTGCCAAAATTTATGAAAGATGATGTATTGAAATGCAAGCTTTTTGATCTTTTTGAATGGTACTGTATGTAATACTTAATATCTTAACAATTACCAGTGGTTGGCATTAAACCATCAATAATAAATGCTTCTTTTCTTTTTCTTTTGCGTTAATTATATATTTTTAATATTAAACTGTACTTTTTATCTACTTGACAGATCCATCCAACGAGGAGGATTTCTGCGAAGGAGGCACTCAAGCATGAATATTTCTCCGACCTCCCTCCTCATATCTTCGATCTCAGTCCAGGTATCGGCCACTCTATTTTCATTACATTAAATGAATTTTTAACGTCCTTTGCCACCTGATGCAAATGTGCGTCACAGTGCATGTGCCAAACTCCTATAAATGGGTATGTGCATCAGATTTATAGACTTCACCTCGAAGGTATTCACTGCAGGAGAAGCGGCAGTGTGTTTGTCAGTTTCAGTTTCTTCCGTAGTGCACTGAAAAAATGGTGTGTTAAATGTCATTTAGGAATTTGGTTGTCGCCAATGTCATAAGGGAAATGCGTGCAAGAAGTGCAATTGCATGTAAAAAAACTAGCAGTGGCAGTGAACGTGTAGATTAAATGGAGGAAGATCCCCTTCTTCCCATTGAATTACCCTTTTCTCTTGTATCATATATCCACACCATCTTTACCATTGAATAATTTTGCTGTTATTAGGCTACAGTAGTTTTCTTCTAGTTGTCGATCAGTTCACTTTGTTTCCATGGAGTTTACTCCAGGAGTTCATTCCAGGGGTTACTGCTGGGGATCAACCCAAAGGAGTATATCCATCCTATTCAAGGGGTTAGTACTAATACAATATAAATTCCTATGCGACCATGTGGAGATTGATGCCCAAAGAGAATGAATGTTTATGTGTGCATGCCTTTATTAACCATCGCAAATAAGATTTACTTCATCCACATTGTATTCTCTCCCTTAGAACTTTCGGTGTTCACACTCAACGGGATTCGAATTTCTACCGAATCGACCAGTGGGTACCAGGCGCAACAGGCACTTCAAGCAGCCAGAGAAATCCGCAATAAAAAAGTTTAGCAAACTTTGTCTCCCTCTCTGCTTCTTTTCTAACTCACAACTCTTACACAGGGCCCCCAAATCTGCTAGTAGAGATCTAGGAGAGGCAGCAATCCAGTTTTCACGTCTTATCTTCGTGAGCTCATGTATCGATATTCAGCCTCATTACAAAAGTCCCATCATTCACCTCTAATCAATTTACATCTCCAGCATTTTTAAGTTAAGTCTTTTAGCGTTGTTATTGTAATTGCTGAAGGTTGTTATAGCAACTGTTATGCACCTTCACACTGCCTCGGGCATGCCCCGAAGACACTCTTCCTCCACGCTAATCAGGTGACAGAATCTAATAGGCCAATTTAAAAACCTTAAAAAGAACTGATCGACATATAGCTATTTTATCCTTGATTTTGTTGTCGCCCAACACGAGGGTTTTCACCCAATCGTTGAGGTCCCTATATATCACATATGCCAGTTAACCTGTTAAACTTTAATTGTTACAGTAATCGTAAACCATCACTGCGTAAAATGCAGTTTAAATCACAATTGTAGCATATAGCGTACCTCCACCAGTGGTAGAAAAACCTCGTGTGCCGCGACAGCAAAAGTGAAGAATAAAATGCCCCCTTGATACCCTTCTTTTTAAGGTTGTTAGATTGGTATATGGGATACAGTCACTTGCTTGGCGTGGATGATAAGCGTCTTCCAGGCACCACGATAAAGTGGGAAGGTAGCTGCTAATCATTGCTGTCGTAAGCAAATATCATCGATGCTTGCATTGCAATTTAACTGAGAAGCCAATTACTGCACAAAGGGTAAAGTGTGCAATTGGTATTTATGACCATGTCGTCTGGAATTTGTCTTCCGGTTAATGTGAGTATTAGAAGATATTAATCTCATCATAACTTTTGAATTATTGATTTTATTCTAATTACAACCGTGAAACAATTCATTCACTGACTGACAGTCATTAAAATTTACAAATTTAGAAAAAAGAAAGTTTTACTGCAATGCACAAAAAAAAGTAGCCCATTTATGGAGGTTCGGTTAATTTTTGGCTAACTATTTATGAACCGCAAATTTATATGCAGAATTTTACTAGACAAAAGCGAACCCGTTTTCTTCATTCGTCACGAAAGAAAATTTAATTCTCGTTTAATTGAGAAAGTTAAATAATGGCTTGAATTTCGTTTCTAAATTTTGAGTCGCTCTCGTAAACCAACTTAATTTACAAAGGGACGTAGTAGTATCGATGCTTCTATTTAATATACACTAATGCTTTTTAATAGTGTCAGATTTAATATGGCTAAAGGTTAGCAAAGCTGGATATGCTAAATAGCATAAAGTAGGAATACCACATAAAGGATCACTGACGAGCAATCTTCACCGACTTATGTGCTAATCGTTCTTCTGTCCACACCAATGAAAGCAAACACTTTGCCCTTCCCAGCGCCACAATGCGTCTCTTTAAAAATGCCGGAACCATTTGAGATGTTCTTAGTTTTTTCCGTCATCACTGCAATCAACACTTAAACTTTCTTCAACACTTCCGCTTTTTTTAATATATATCATGTTTTATGCTTTTGTATTTGCGATGTTACTATGCCATACCATCATAAGTTCATGTATATATGTATATATTCTTATGTTAATAAAAATATGCATGTGTATATATAACTTTGGTGTTATATATACATTATGAATCGATGCTACATGAACTGGAGTTTCTAATATTGTTTTCGGCTGATTGGTGTTTCATAGTTAAAACACAATGTAATCTACATGCTTATATATGTCTGCAGACGTTACAGATATATGTATATATATTCACTGTTAGCGATCTTTTGGTTGCAAACATAGTCCATATTCTTTGAAATCTTATATACTAATCCTCAAATGGCTTTATTTCAGTACATCATAAATTCGAAAATTAAATTTTAGCTTCAATTTTTCCCACTTAGCACAAAATTTTGTGTTATGTCAAAATCTCAGCACTGATTAACCATTTTTTAGGATTATTTACTGTTTAGGTTAAAATTTTATTTTAACAAGCGACATATTCTTTGAAATGATAAGATTCTGGTTTAGAATTGCCAGATTAAATTGTTAACTTGACTATTCATCTATGAGAAATTAATGTCATCCCTTTTTTATATATAAAACTTAAATTTTAATTCAGTTCTGTAAATAGAATTATTGCTTAATAAATCAATATGCAAATAAATATGTAATTATATATAATAAGTCTTAGAATCTGTGATATTTCTGAAAACGCAATCTATTTTGTATTAATTCTTCCTAACAGTATGTGTAAACACAACTAAACAGACAAAACATGATTGTCTATCAGTATTCGTAGAAATTCTACTTATGGATTATGTCTTAAAGCTTACTTGTGAATATGTAAATATGTTCCCAAGTTTCATGTTATCCATAAGGTGTTATGTTGTACATTATTCCAGATAACTTCGCTATTATTGTGTATAGATAACATTATCGTGCATACACATGCTACCCTACAACAGAATTCTGACTAGTGATTGGGTGAGTTTGGATGATTATTAACTATTTTTTGTTCGTTACCTCGTGTAAAACAAGAATTTTTAGACCATAGTGAATCGAATATACATCAACATTTGCTGATTCAATTTCTTCCTTAAAACCTTGATATTTTAATTAGACCTGTTGCCTGGTTTCCCAATTAGAACACAAGCAAATTTTAAGTTCCTTGCCTCCTTTATTAGAACAAGTCACCTTGACTCAAATAAATCCAAAATAAGAATTCAACAAGATCTCCAAGGAACGTTCTGGTACCAGTTTTAGTCCAAATAAACAAGTATTTACACTGATTTCTATCTGTGAATATTCTGTAAACAATTGTACAAGATTACGTGTAAATGATTGTGATTAATCCCCTGTTTTTCTTCCTGTATTTGCTGCAACAACAGTCCTATCGTTTATGCCATTAATAAGTTGTATTTCAAATTCCATCTCCCTATTTACCACCCGCTTATTGGCGGATACCCCTAGACGAAGCAAGGAGAGTAAAGAGTAGCAGTTCATATTCTCTATATTGATACTACTTAGTGAAGCAATGGTGACTACTGTAGCACTATGATAGCAATAGTTATCTGATATAGTTTTCTACTTCCAGTATTTCATGGTTCATGAGGATTTTCTTTTGTACAGAATTACATATCGGGCAATTATTTGCTTCCTATTCCCTGTTACCTTATTCATTTTCTTATTGCATTCATGTTACTTATCGAAAACATAGTACTACATAGCAATACAGATAAACTTTGCAGTCGACCTAGGTTTTGGTAATATCTAACATCTCATTGAGAGTTAAACGTAACTTGCAATCCTCGCTCTTATGTCCCCCTTTTCAAGTCAAACGCTCATAGGTAATTCCGATTAAAATTAACACTTTTCTTATCCTGTTAAATCTGTGATGTTAATAACATTTTCTCCCGAAAACTTGATGCATATGACAAGAAAAAAGTGTATGTAATGTTCTAAAAATTTCTGTTCAAAGGTATTACCTATTCTCATACGTGACAGATACTTTTAGTTCAGTCATTGATCACTGATCCTTTTAATTAGTAATAGCTCACTCTCTAAATTAATATGTATAACCCATGTGTAAGTTTATGTAACCGCTTCTTGTGTAGTAAGCTGAATTTTATGCAAACCATTCGTTAATGCCAGTTTTGTATAGTGTATCGCAATGTATAAATTTTGTATATAACATTTTTGGATATTATACACAATGTTCGAAGTTATTTGTGCAGATTTGAGGTTTTTTCGATCGATCAATGTTCGTTTGTAGTTGCTACGATCTTTAAGTCATTAGAGCGCCCACCACCGGGTGTATATTTGCGAAGGGAGATGAGAGCGTTTGGACAAAGTGGATTGAATGAAACAGAATCTCTAAGTAACCTCCTTTAATTAGCAGCTCCTATATTTATTATTAAGCATTTGTCTCCTTGCTTGAGTTTGTGTGTTTGTGAATGCGCGTCAACCTTAAGAGTCATAAGGCATATAATTGTGATACTATCTTATAAAGAAAGATTTTCTTTTGGTCATGCGAAATTGTTCTATCTATTTGGTGGGGTAGTTTCTCGAGCCATGTAATCATTTTTTGATGAGATAACCTCACGGATATCTCAGTTAGCGACCACTCGACAGCAATAATCTACAGCATAGGGGCATACGTGTTGCAAATTTAACAGCCGAATGTATGTACATCGTACCTATAGTTTATTTTTCTTTGAGATTATGGGGCATATGCTTCAAATGGTGGTCAGCATCCCTACCTTAAATTTTGTTTAGCCAATATATAACCTACTTTATTTCGCTAGAAATCTTTACCTTGCTTTCTTTCTCTATTTATAGTACTATGATAGTAATAGATGCAATGCGACCGACTTACAACTGAGCCATTACTCTGTGTCCTCAAACTTTTTTTCTACTTTTCCAATTCGCAGTGAACTTAAACTGGAAAAATAACGATAATTTGATTCCCCAAACAACAAACATTATACAACGAAATGTGAGGTCTCCTGATTTATAAATATTTGTATATTCTCATCAGACATATACTAATAATTATCGTCATTTTCTTTGGAGAGTAGCTGATAAGCATGCCTTCTTATTAGAGCTATTAAATTCTATGGCTATTGCCATCTTGGAATGGTTTCTGAAATGGTAAACGGATGAACTCATTAACCTAAATTGCAAACATGTTCGTATGTAAATTTGTATGGCGTAAGCCCATGCTTATGAAACTGTGTGTATGCAGTTTTATTACTGCATATGGTACATTTACCTAAACTACCATTTACTGATAGTACAATGCTATAATTATAAACTTAAAATATTTCCCTTGACTATGATTGATGAAGGTATTCATTTTCTTATTTCTGTCCTTCTCAAATAAATTTAAGAACTACACCTACATTTCCGTTAGTTTGCACTTGAAAGACTTATTTGCATACCTCTTTAAGTAATAATATGCGAGAGGAAAATAAAACAGATTCCTCAATATAAAGCTTATGTTCTTATTCCTTTCTTTGGGGAGATCTAAGACCAATCACCAGAAGGATGCTAAAAATATTTTGTGGATATTTTTTTTCGGTCGGATGGAGGCAATCACAATCAAAATATCATTAGCATACATACATAAATGTATTTTTTATACCTTGTGGGAAAAAAGGGGGAAACTCGTATGATATTTTTGGTTGCAACACAAATTTTGCGCATAAGTAAAAAGAAATTCTATAAAAATTTGTTTAACTTTATCTAATAACTAGCTCCTAGTTTTCATTTTATCTGCAACACAGATATTAAATAGGACTAAAAACTAAATAGACAAAGGGGAAAGTAATATATTGTGGTGCTTTTCTATAAAAAAAATACAGTCTAAACTACCTAAATGTGGAACAGAATTTTTTTTTAACGTCATGACCACTCATACCGCTTCTCAGAAACCAATTCATTCATCCCCTCTTTCCTCACTTCATTTTCACGGAAGCTAATTTTCCCATAACTTCCCGGCCAGAGAATCGCAGCACCCCCAATATGGGCCCCGAATTTCTAATTTCTTCGAAGAGTAAAAAAAAAATTCTTTTCCTTTGGAATTTTGTTTGATTATAAAGAAAATTGGGAAGTGAAAAAGAATTTTTGCGCTTTGATTTTAAGCGTATTTGACAAGTGGTCCGTTTATATTATCATTTAAAAGATGTTAAACTGAAAAACACAAACAAATGTGAAAATTTAAAAGATTACCGTCAGCATTTATAAGGACGACATTATGAGTAATTCGTATTTTGTTTTTATTATATTTAAATTGTTTTTTATCTGATTTTATAAATTACGATAATATATAAATTGGATTTGTTAAAATTAAAAGGCTAATATATATATATATATATATATATATATGTGTGTGTGTGTGTGTGTGTGTGTGTATGGTTATTTTTTCATAAGTCAAATGTGCCATATTCTGATAGTTGACAAATGTTGATAGTTTCGAATGGTCTTAAATAAACCAATATTGAGTACCCTTAATTCGTACGACGATTTGGTGGTTTTCTTCTTACCAAAACTTACAAAAGAAAAGAATGACTCAAAATCTGGACCAAAAAGAGGCAGATTCTTGTCGAAAATTGAGTGAAATTCTTCATACAGTTTTAATACACGTTTTAGCTACACGAAATGAGTTTTATTCTCCTTATGCAGCTATTATTAGTAGTAGTATTAATCCTGCAGGGCCACGGCTTGGAATCATCGCTTCCTATTTTAACGAAGTTAAGCCACAGTGGGTTTGATTAGTCGCCAGATGTAGTGAAGATTTGAGTCGCCTTCCCGGTGTCTGCCATACGTTGTAGATACCTGTGGTTTGGATTCCACGTTAATCAGTAGGTCCCCACTGAGAAATAAAGGCGGCTTTAGTGAGTGCTGATGGGTGGTAATACCCTCACCAATAATAAAAAAGTAATAATCTCAATATATTTATTTAACGCTAAAATTACCAAAAAGAACAAGGGAATCTCAACCAACCATTGGTGAGGAAAGTTTTAAAGAAGGTGGCGTAAGGTGTAATAAAAATGGCCCCTTGGCTCTAGAGCTAGAATCGTCTAAAGAAGACTGCTTTGGAGCGCTCGTGACGCGCAGTTCTCCATACCAAAGAATGTCATCACCAATCGATTATTGGCACCAATTTGGATGAAGGAACGCAGATGTTCCTGATGGCGGCCGATATTAACAATTATTATTATATTATTATTGAAGATACTTTTATCAGAGTTTAGTTTATTGAATTTTGAAAATTTTGCCACCAATTTACGAAAGCTATTTTTCAAATTTTCAATATGGTTCTTGATAAAACCATATATGAGAGTAACTCCTCTTTAGCCTATATTCGCCGATTTCTTTATGTCGGCGCCGGGAAGCGAAATTATCGCCTGAAAATCTCTTTTACACCAAAGTTCTACACGAAGTAAATACACAATAGGAAATATTACATTGGCTTCCTCGTTCACCAGACCCCCCCCCCCCCTCCACACACACACACACTTTGGCTTCTTTTCATTGGGTATGCTAAAGGAGAAGTTGTACTCAATAAAATAAAAATAGGAGACACCCGAGGGAATGCATCATAAATGAATGTACTAAAATTGACGGAAATTTGGAGTTAATGCATCGGGTTCATCAGATGTCTAACAGATGGTGGAAATCACATTAAAGATGTTATTTATTAATATTTCAATTAAATAAAATTTGGTTACATTATTTATTAGAAATATTCATTTTAGCTATGTTTCCAGATTTTAGGGAGTCCCTTTAGATGATAGTTTCACAATACTTGAATATCCCTCATACTTCATTCAGTCCAAAGTCTACTAAAATGGAAAAATAACCTAATCAAGAAAAGCATAATTAGTCGCGTGCGAGTGTAGTCACGGGCGACCCCAGCATATGTCGTCGTCGGTCGGTCGGTTCCCGTTTTTCTTTTTGTTTTTTTTTGTAATAACATTGTAACTATTCGACCGATTCTAACGAAAGTTGAAACTCTAATGTTGTTTTACATCTACTTTTGAATGATTTAATTGACAAAGCACTTCCAAAGTTAGCCCAGGAATTATTTTGTTTCGGCAATAACAGCATAACTATTGAGCCGATTCTAACGATATTTGATTCACTTATGTTGTTTTACATTCCCTTTCGAATGATAGAATTATTGAGGTCCTCTCAACCTTAGTCCAGAAATTATTGAATGTTTTGAAGGTAGTAAGGTCATAAATCAGAATAAGTGAGATCACGTGACTTTTTGGTCAGTAGACCTTTTTTTTTACTTAGAAACAAGAAATCTAAATGAAATTTCTGAATTTAAGTATATTTTTACTACATGAGCTTCAAGTATGGTTTACAAGTTCTGAACTAAGCCATTCTATAGAGGTAATAATCATATAATTCAATTTAGCAAACTTTCTGTCCCGAATAATTAGATCTTAGAACTCGTAGTGAAATAATCTAAATTGCCTAAATAAATAAATGTAAAATATAAACACCAAAAATCGCAATAAGTGAGAACTAAATAGCCTAACCTAGCCTACTCCAATTAACAGGTAAAATAGAAGCATCAAAATTACAAAAGGCAACGAAAACTAAATAGTCTCTTGTCCTTTTAGCTGTTTTTATTTTGCCTGTTAATTAATTTAGGCTATGTTATGCTATTTAATATCCTCTGCCTTTTGTGATGTTATTGCTTATATTTCACATTTGATTAATTTAGGCTAGGTTAGGTATTTAAAGTTCTCACCAATTATGATTTTAAGTGTCAATTTTCAATTAGTTTAGGCTAAGTTTAGGCTATTTAGTTCCTCTAGCCTGTTATGATTTTAGCTGCTTTTATAAATGAAAAACTCTCGGTTCAAACGGTTCAGTGAAAAGGGGCTGATAAAAACGTAAAAGCTAAGGAAAATAGAAATATGAAGGACACCTAATCGAGTAGCTAAGAGGAATACGTGGAACTAAAGTACGTGGAATCATAAAATATATAAACGAAGCTTCATTAGGACACAGTGTCGTGGTCAAGGAGTGCAAAATGCAAATTAATACGAAGGGGAACACTTGCAACACAACACAAAAAAGAAGTATACGCGCAATAAATCTCTGGCAAAAGAGCACAGTTGCAATTAAACTTGGACAAAGGAGTATACGATGTCTAACACGGAGAAAGAGGCAGACTTGTTGCAAGACATTTGAACGAAGAAACAGGCTTGCAGTCAAAGCCCTTCAAAACGGTACACTTGCATTAAAACTGAGAAAGAATCATACTTTGAATGGAACTCGGGAAAAAGGGCGTAATTTGAATGGAACTCGGGAAAAGGGGCGTACTTTGAATGGAACTCGGGAAAAGGGGCGTACTTTGAATGGAACTCGGGAAAAGGGGCGTAATTTGAATGGAACTCGGGAAAAGGGGCGTACTTTGAATGGAACTCGGGAAAAGGGGCGTACTTTGAATGGAACTCGGGAAAAGGGGCGTACTTTGAATGGAACTCGGGAAAAAGGGCGTACTTTGAATGGAACTCGGGAAAAGGGGCGTACTTTGAATGGAACTCGGGAAAAGGGGCGTACTTTGAATGGAACTCGGGAAAAAGGGCGTAATTTGAATGGAACTCGGGAAAAGGGGCGTAATTTGAATAGAACTCGGGAAAAGGGGCGTAATATGAATGAAACTCGGGAAAAGGGGCGTACTTTGAATGGAACTCGGGAAAAGGGGCGTACTTTGAATGGAACTCGGGAAAAGGGGCGTACTTTGAATGGAACTCGGGAAAAGGGGCGTACTTTGAATGAAACTCGGGAAAAGGGGCGTACTTTGAATGGAACTCGGGAAAAGGGGCGTACTTTGAATGAAACTCGGGAAAAGGGGCAAACTTGATATCAAACTCGGACAAAGAGGTACGCTTACACTTAAACTTTGGCAGAGGAGCAAAACTGCAGTCAATCTTCTAACATTGGGCATGCTTGCATTTAAAATTCGGACAAAGATGAACAATTGCATACAAACTCGAAATTGAACCCGACTTCCATGTATACGTGAACAATGAGGTACACTTGAAATTAAATGCCGACAGATAGGCGTGAATTTAATCAAATTCCAAAAAAAGAGGCACATTTTCAATAAATTATCATAGAGGAATGCAGACTTGAAATTAAGGAGCGAAATATTGGGTTAAAATGGCACAAAACAATCAAGCTAGGATGAAAAGATACGCTTGAACACCAATATGGCCGAAGTGAACAAACTAGAAATCAAGCTGAAAAATACTCTAAACACAATGATCCTCAAGAAAGAGGGAAGTTTTAATCGTATTTGGCATTTCGACAGAGGATACCAGTGCAATTTATTTCAGAAAATGAAATTTTGTTAATGAAATACAGAGCAAATAAGCACACACTTTCAATCACATTCAAAGGAGAAAAGGACACACTTGTAATCCATTTCACACAAAAGTAGGACAGACATGCAATTAAATTTGGACTTGGGAATAAATCTTATTATGTCAATCCCGCTATTGTTCCCCGGATCTTCAGCTACCTGCAGCATGCTCTGTTACCCTGATTAATTACTCATCTCACAGCTCTTTTCGCCCCGTTTGAAGAATTCTTCTACATCTCTTGTCACATTCCCCTGCACTATGTGACATGTGCAGTTACGCTCCACTACTTCTTCTCTAATGTAAGTTTTATGTCAGTTCACTTTATCTTTCTTTGCAATACCAAATATCACTTCTTTAAACATTTTATTCATTAGATATATCCCTCTATCTATATACGAGTATATACTCTGTTTTTCAGTCACTCGCTAATTCAACATTTTTTTACTTGCGTTTATTCCAACAATGATTATCCACCTTTGCAGTCCATCGAGGAAGCATAGGGGTCACTCTTCTCCAAAGACAAGTAAGTGATTATATTGAATACACGAATTAATAGTCACCCAATGAATTTTCAATTGGCTCTTTTATTCTTCCCTTTTTCCTTTGCATTACACGAAGGCTTTGACCCACTTATGGGGTCACAATATATGGAATAATATTCACTTAAACCGCATTATGCGCAATGGTTGTACTATTAAAATGATTAGTCACATTCGTACTAAACCGGCATGCCTAGACAATGCCCCTCATCCACTGAATCGAATCAATCGAGATAAGAACATCCAAAGTTACCGTTTCATTTGGCTTTTTTTATCCATAACTTTTGTCGTCGCAGTAGACTGAAAGGTTTTCCAACGCAGGGGCGCGCGATATAGCATACTTATTACCTAGAACAACAATGGACCTAGCGGTGGTTCATAGTTAGTAAAACGTTGATCAGCAACCTTCACACTGCCTCAGATATGCCTAGGAGACGGTCTTCGGACACCCTAAGCAAATAACCTATGTTGAATATATCACTCTAACAGTTAGGTGCAGTGTGTAGGTGGCGAAACATTGTTATAATAATCCCATACGAGCGCTACGTACATTACAGTTTAATTGACAATCTTTTTACTTTTTATTCTTTCTTCCTCTGTACCTTCCACACCTCTTATTCTCAATCTAACCAATTTCTCCTCAGAAAACAGAATCGTGAGGTCAGCTATTCCCTTGCTCATACGTATCACATATTTCATATCAAACATATCCATCAGTTAATTTTTTCCAGGCAGAGAAAAAATACTCTTACTCTTTCTTACCTTCAACCTTTCACCTTTGCCTAACCAATAAGTGTTCGTTTGTACATATTTATGCTTACAAACGTGTATAATAAAAAACTTTCTCTCAACATAGAAACTAGCGACTGCATTCTAGTTGTCACCAGTTGTACCATCAACACATGTTACTTTCTCTTGCATCCTGTTACCTACTCATCTGTTTATATTTCGTCCCATCATCATACGATACCTATTTCCATTTCCGCCCACCAATATTCCTAATTCAATGCAAAACTTTTCTCAGTCTCCTTCTTGCAATTTTCAACATTACACAGATAATGACTGATCTTATGCATCCACTTCCATCATTGCAATGTGTTACTAATCACTCACTCAATTAAACAAAATTTCACTCTTTTATTCCTACCACAGCGAATCACTTTTGCTTTTCCTCCATTCCCTTCAACCTACTCAACTCTTCATTTTCTTTCATTTCCGTTTCACCTGAAGCAAAGGAAGGGTAATCTACTTCTTTCCTCTTTCCTCCCTCAAAAAGACCACTCAGATTCCATTCATCTATTTGATTCACACGCTGGTCTAGATTAACACCAATGACTAGAGGAGTAGGGAGGGTCACCCCACTTATTTCTTACTGCGTTCGTATAAAACGATTTCGTGGATGCAGGGCCACTAAATTAAATTTCTTTCATAATAAAATTATAATAATAATTCATTATCAGGGAAAACGAAAATATATTTATTTAGAAAAGCAAGTGCGAAGAAAAACTTGAGAACAATTGGAAAAGGATATTTCGAACGACGTAATATAATCCTAACTGTAGATTTTACACGAGTGTACAGTCAAGTAGGAGGATTCCTATAACAATAAGTGAGTTTTTGAAAGAATCCATTAAAATAAAAATTTAGCTTTAAAATCCTAGGATAGAAATTGTACATGATACAATTTCGGTATTAAAAACAATGTTCTTTGATACTTCGATATAGTCAAGAGAGTGGTTTTCATCGGAACAAAAAGAAAAACATAAACAACCTAATAAATCGAGATGAAAAGAATCCAAAGAGACATATTTCTCAGATAATGGCTGTTGAAGACTAAACTATTTTCATAGGAATGCAAAAAGGATATCCTTAATGAGTAAAATTCAGAGCCCAGCTTCTTAAGAATAGTCACAAATACAAGTACAGAATCCGTCAGAAGGACCGGTACAAACAAAGAGACTCGGTAAATATAAGACCAGGAACGATAAAAATTTCAGCCATTTCTCCTAAATCTAGGGTGCATTGGGCAATTTTATCGTCCCCTTTTAATCTTTGCAAAAAAAAAAAATAAATAATAAGCCAATAGGCCTCCATCGGTAAATGAAAAAGAGAAATCAAGGATGAATGCTTGTGAAGCCAAAACTCAGAAAGGAAATTAAATAGATTAAGTTTAGGTAAGTAAATTTAATGTAAGTGATGGTTTGAAGCGATAAGCTCAAATTGTATCTGCATATATATATATATATATATATATATATATATATATATATATATATATATATATATATATATATATATATATATATATATATATATATATATATATATATATATATATTTTTCATCAGTTGCAAGGCGGAACAAATATTTTTTCTCTGCTATATACATAGTTCCAACTTCGTGAATTTGAATTCGCTTGGTGGGTGTTCACCAAATAAGTTCGTATTTCGATTTACGAACAAGTTGATAAAATAACTTTATTTTTGAATTTGAAGCTTTAACTCTTTCTTTCCCAGTGATCAAAATTTTGATCAAGTTTTATATGTGCCTAGAAAAAGCAGCTGTGATGCACAATGAACATAATTTTAATCACAATACAAAAAGTTAATACTTCTAGTGGTTCTCGGCATCTTTTGTCTGTATTCCAACTCAGCTTCCAACTGAGTCTCCACTGAATATCGTTGCACAGTAGATGGTGGATGTGCCTGCGTCAGAGGTGTTTTTTATCATATTTTTCAAAGGTAAGAAATAACTTTGTTTTTGGTTTTGTAATTTATAGTTATGGGATGATGTTAGTTTTTTTATGTAAGTATATAAAATAAGATCTCGATAAGTATTTTTTTTTAATTATGTGTGTAAAAAAGTATGATCAAAATTCTAATCAGTGGGATTTAGTGATGCACAGAGTGAGTCATTACAGAAAAATTGAGTTGGTAACCATTTTTTGTAGGCTTTCCGTGCCATTATATTTTTTATATACCGTATATATATATATATATATATATATATATGATGAAAATTAATCCAATATCGCAAGAAAAGATGTGGAATTAAACCACATTCCCCGAAGACAATTTAATTCAGAACAGTTTCGGTGTATCTCAGACCCTTTTTCAACTGACACTGGATAGAAAATATAAGAAAAGTGCTTACAAACATAACACAGGGTCAGGTCGTGAAAGATCCCCTCTTTTTCCCCCAATCCCCTACTTGTGGCTAATTAGGTTGGGGTTAGGCCTGGACATATTGAAGGGCTGACATTTTACTATTTTGTTTATTTGCTTTCGTATTACAGGATTAAAAGAAAATTGACCCTCAGATAGATTTAGATTAGGAACTGACGATATCAAGCTCGATTCTACGATTTTTCTCTTAACATAGTTAGCCGATTTAAATACCGTTTTACTTCCATTGAAATCGATCGAATGATTCAAGTCTCTAACATGGCAAAATATTCCACTGCTTTCGCTGACCACTCTAATATCTCTTTTGTGTTCATACAATCTCTTGTCTAGATTTCTTCTTGTTTCCCCTATATAAACTTTAGGGCAATCGTTGCATGGTATTGCATATACTCTTATGTTAAATAGTTTAAAGGGCATATTTGAAAAAGCGGGTATTAATCTAGCCTTTAAATATAATAATTCCTTAAACCAATTGATGATTGCCAGGAAACCCAAGGAACATCATAACATAGAAGTATATGCAATACCATGCAACGATTGCCATGAAGTTTATATTGGGGAAACGGGGAGAAATCTAGACAAGAGATTGTATGGACACAAAAGAGATATTATAGTGGGCAGCGAAAGCAGTGGAATATTTTGCCATGTTAGAGACTTGAATCATTCGATCGATTTCAATGGAAGTAAAATGGTATTTCAAATCGGCTAACTATATTAAGAGAAGAATCGTAGAATCGAGCTTGATATCGTCAGTTCCTAATTTAAATCTATCTGAGGGTCAATTTTCTTTTAATCCTGTAATAAGAAAGCAAATAAATAAATTAGTAAAATGTCAGCCCTTCAATATGTTTAGGCCTGACCCCCCATCCCTGATTAGTCACAATTAGGGGATTGGGGGAAAATAGGGGATCTTTCACGACCTGACCCTGTGTTATGTTTGTAAGCACTTTTCTTATATTTTCTATCCAGTGTCAGTTGAAAAAGGGTGTGAGATACACCGAAACTGTTCTGAATTAAATTGTCTTCCGAGAATGTGGTTTAATTCCTCATATATATATATATATATATATATATATATATATATGCAAAGAAACCACTGTTTAGGAGCATGAGGTGGTTTCTTTATACATTAATTTACTCGTTATTGAGTAAAACCTTGCTTATATATATATATATATATATATATATATATATTAGTGGCGTGCGGTGACTTTTCGCAGATGAGGAACCAATTCAAGCATTTTACAAAAATAAATATGTTAATTGAAGTAAATCTGTTGTCCATTAAACATAAGTTATTTTCTTTGTACCTTTAAGTTATTTTTTTAAACTTTATTTAAATTTTAAAATAGTTTCTGTAAGTATGCACAACTATCTAGCCAAGATGTTCTATCATATTGCCCTGCTTTGTAGTTGAAAGTGCAACACTGTTTTGGCGTAGGCCTACCTTTTTTAATAGTAGTTTCTCTTTCATTATAAGTCGTCGCACTGAACTTCCTTTTTAATATTTTTTCAATAATGCAATCGCATTTTCACCCAACCTCATTTAAATCCATTTTGTTTAAGGGGGGTTATCACTTAAAAGAATGAATAAACAATAAGCCATACTTATTTAGCCCCTATCTCAGGAATACTGATCTTAGAGATATGAAGGGTGACTAATGACTATGGTAGGCCCACCAGAATCCCGGAAATATTAACAAAATGCTTAAGATATAAGAGCTTAACTATACTACAGATTTTGCTATTTAGCTGCCTTCTTTCTTAGAACCAGTATTTAAATGTAACCAAAAAATTTGTTTAAGTTTTAGAGCACACTAATAGTTACGTCAATGTGTCGTGGATATTTTGTTGCTTTTTCCTAGATTCTGGCAATTAGACAGGGTTGCCAAATTTGCTTCCTTTTTCGTATATAAATATCTAGATAAAAATCATAAAACTCTAATCACTGTATATTTTTACTAAGAAAAGCAAAACATCTTTTAAACTATGCATTGCAAAGCATCAAAGAGCAGAACTAATATTTCAATTAAGACAGACAAAAAAAAGAGAAGAAATCTTGACGAAAAGGATACATTTCTTCAATTACAGGCGTGCTCATCAGGGTTTAACGCCAATTCGATTGAAATTGAACGGTACGGTATGGCGTATACCAGTTGAGGCAAGCATAATTGTGAGAATATAATTGGTTCTGGTGTCATATTAATTGTTGGGGAGTAATTTCTTTCTCTTCTCTTCTTAAATAGGGGAAGCATTGCTTCCCTTTCTTCCATTTACAGAACGCTACTTATATATATATATATATATATATATATATATATATATATATATATATATATATATAGGTAAGAAGCCATGTTGTATGCATGCGTAATTAAAGTCAATAGCTGCGGCAGCGTTATTGATTTTGACTTGCAATTTCTTGATTTGCCCTCCAAGTCTCTTAACAGGATCTTCGAGGAGAGAGAAAATAGCCATAAAGGACATATTCTATTCCTAGACGCTTTCGACCGCAGTGGGTCATCTTCAGGGAAATATGGTAGTAACTCTTATAATTTTCGAGATGAGAGAAGATTGGGGATAGTGAGAATATAGCATGAGAGGTTGTTTTTTTAAGGGAGGGGGGTGAGTGTCAGTGTTTGTGAGAGAGTAGAAAATAAAAGAAAGCGAGGTTACTGGCTGATCGCTTTCTTCTGATATTTTTTTCTTTATTATCTTCTATTTGTTTAGGATTGACTTTTAATGGTTACTTCTAAGTTTTTTAGAACTTTATTATTATCAATGTCAAAATCTTAATTTTGTTTCTTGAGGTACCTTTCGGTAACGTACTTCTAAGTAGATTTCAATGCTGTATTTATACTGTTCATTTTATGCTTTATGTTAGGTTGTTCTTAAATTCCTTTATTTTATGTTGTTATTTCCTAGTTCTTTGTTTTGGCGCATTCATGCCTTTGTGATATTTTTTTTGTTGCTTGACTTCGCTATTTATTTCCGTATTGTATTGCTTTTTATTTGGTTGTTTCGTTTTCCACATTCTTGTAACTGATTATTTCTTTGCTTTGAGGTTTTTCCACTTACCGTTTTTAATTGTCTCAAATATATCCTTCTTGATGATTCGGAAGTCGTTGGGAAGATCCTATCTTGTTTTGTTCCAGTAGACTTTGTGTAATACTTTCGTCATGATTTGTCATGTAATGCCATTTCCAGACGCCTTTTTCAATACCTTTATTTATATCATTCAATTTAGTACCTGTGGGTAGGAGATAGGCCTCGTTTAGGAAGATCTTAAGTTTGAAATCTCTTGCTTCGTAACGACAGCCTTCCTCTCTCTCCATTTCGCTTTCCGTGTTGATTTGTGTGTCCCATTCGGTTTAGTTCTCTTTAGTTGGATGTTTTCTTGTTTTCTGTTGGCTCTTATTTCCCTCCTTTTGTTCATTCTCTGAAGTTTCCGTTTCTTTTTCCTCTTCATTAGGTTCTTCGGATTCAATTATTTCTTCGTTTTCTTCCATCTTTGCTCCTATATTCAACATATCTTTTACTTGAAGGGTTTTGCCCACCGTTACTCCGTATACTAGTACCGAGGAGGGAACCACATCTTTCTAAATCCGTTTTTCTCAAGGAGAAGATTGAGCGTTTGTGAGAAAGTCCACGGTTGTGCGATGTTTTGGACGTGGGCGTACATAATGCAGGCTAGAATATCCAGGCCCGTTTCCTCATTCAAATTAATGTTGATTTATGGTTCTTGGGTCTCCTTTATTTCTTTTACCATAGTTTTTGATACGCTGGCCTAGGTTTGTTTTAGTTTAGAGTCCTTTTCTTTCTGTTGTGCCTGCTCTTTCTTGTTTATTATTTCTTTTCTTTTTGGACAGTTTACTGCCATGATCCTGTGTGGCTCCTGGCAGTTGACGCACTTTTTTATGGTTTCCGTGCATTCTCTCAAGGTGTGACTAATGCTTCCACATTCCGAGCATATTTTTTTATCCTTGTTCCGGTAGTTCCTTGTGACGTGATCCTTGATGGCATAACATTGAAAACAGGTCTGAACATCAATGAATTTTTCTATGTCGATGTTTTCTGGTGGTATCCGCATTCCGAATGCCAGAATTCCGTTGTTCGTACCCTCATTGGCCATCTCCGATGAAATACACACTACTTTGAAAACATGTGTATGGTGGCCGAATTTGATTACACTGGCCTGCGTTTCAAAAACTTTTTTTTAAAGTTCAAGGGTTTTCCAACTGATTTAGGTTCCTTTTTGCGTGCTGAATTCCAAAATATCATTCATTTTCTTTGGTCAGGTCTGATTTTTAAGATACACTCGATTTTTATTACAGCATATTTTTCCCAAATAGCGCTATCATCCAAGCGTATATGGGCTTTGTTTTTTCCACAGCTGGTTATGGGTTGCCTTAAATAACTAGTTATTCTTTCTCTTTTCAGGTCTAGTTGTGCAGTACGATTGATCAGAAGTGTAAGAACCATCCTAACAAATCTTGTTTCATCTACGGACACGTGGTTCTTCCAGACCATCAAACGAAAATCACGGATTTTGTGAAGAAGGCTTATTACGCTTATTTTGGAGTCAAACTAGGGAACCAAGATAAGGCATTTGCCATATCTGCTGCAAAACATGTGTGACTGAGAACACCGCAACTCTAAGTACAGTGGCGTAACCTCCACAACCCTCTCAAGGTGGTTGACATCTCACCTTCAAGACGGAGCGATAAAAGGCACGTTCACTCCCATGGAACTGTCTTGAAAAGCGAGGAGATAACTAAGAATAACTCTATCATCATTAGGTTGAAAGATCAACGAAGCTTAAGAATGGCTGAAGCCGTAATTATACAAGGAAAGAAACCGGCAATCGACGTGCAGCTCCAGCCAGAGACCGTACTCCCAACATCTCGACTTACCCGAGTTGAGCGCCATTAGAAGAAGCAGGCACCGACACTTAATTCCGTTTGTAGCGCATAGTTTCCCCGTTCCCCATCTTCCATTTATTCTCTCACCCCCCTTTACCTAAAATTTAGATATAAATTCTCACCCTCCCCGTTATATACGGTTTTGTAACGCATAGTTCATGTGCCGTTCCTCGACTTTCCTTTGCCATTGAAACCTTTACCTAAAATCTAAATATAAAAATCTCCCCGTTATATATGTTTTTGTAACATATAGTTTTCCCTTTAAAATTTTCCTGTGCCATAATTGACCAATTTTTTTACGTTTATCGAAAGAGAGCAAATGAATATATACTGTACCATATTGTCAAAATTATAAGAGACTGCGTTTCGCTCTGAATAGAGTTACTCCAGCCACACTTGGAAAATTTTAAAGTCCTATTCTACAAAGCTTCATCTACAAGATTTACATAGGTGCAGATATCCTCTACGAATCAAGACCGCTTACCTTACTGCTACTCGCTTGTAGTGTCGTGGGCGTCGGACGGCGACGTTTCTTACCTTGGATTTTCCTCTCCTTATCTCAGCAGCACACCTCGTTCCTTATAACTTGTGTGCTAGTCGAGGCCTGTAGAGACCACCAGTTTCTGTCGTGTCCGAACCCCGGAATGAACCCCTACAGGGGGCGCGATAAAGGGCGTCCCATTAGGAGACGGAGTGGACAGGACCGGCAGGTGGGCCCTGCTTAGACAGTTTAGCATAGGTAGGGCAGAACAAGGTGGAACGAGTCGATAGTTTAGGAAAACTACTTAAATAGATTGGTAGGCCCCGTGGAAAAGACAGCCCCCAACGGGCCGTCATGGACGACCCCAAGGGTGAAAAAAATATTCCGCTCTGAGTCATAGAGCGCCACTCCACTCGACGAGGGAGACTGTTTTCCAGACTATCTTCTCTGACATCGGAGTCGCACTATGCAGATTGGTGACCAGTCCTACGGATACTTGGCTATATGTGACAGCAACCTCGATGTCCACAAGCTACTGGGTGTAGGCTCCCGCACAAAAATGCAAGATATCGGCTTGTCTTCTAAGGTCCCGCCGCACGAATCAGCACAGAGGTCAATCATCTGCCGTCACCTTGATCCTTGGGTCGGGACGTATAGTGCAGAGGAGATAAAAGGCCGAAATAGAAGATAAAAAAAACTGGGCTAAGGTCGAGGAAATATATAAATTTAAAAAAACGTGAGGGTGGTGAGTACTCCCACCTCTTTAAAGCGACCTTCCAAACGACGGAGATGGCCGCCAAAGCATCAGAGGCAGGACTAATGATGTTCTGCCCTAGGATCTCATCGTCGTGCATTGAAATAGAGACCTTTGTTTCGGTACAGGTATGCTTCTCATGCTACGCTCTAGAGCAACACACAACAAAAGAATGTACATTCCAGGGCAAGGTGTGTTTAGAGTGTGCCGTAGCCAGGCACACCTGGAAAGAATGTACCAACGGGAAACGAAGAAGTGCTTGAATTGCGGAGGCCCTCACCGCACGGTATCTATGTCATGCCTCATGAAAAAGACCCTAGTTAATGAAAAAAAGAAGAACCTGCATGAAGAGAAGGCCCGTAAGGCAAACACCACATACGCCCAGGCAACGCAAAACCAGGACAAAGGCAAAACCATTTTACAGCTTACCCATCAATGAATCTATATCTGGTAATGTGCGTGATTCACCCCCATTTCGTCAACATTGAGAAACCTGGAAGCTATGGCACAGAACTCAACAAAATGTTGACCCAAAGCGGGATAAAGCCTATGTGGTTCCCCGACAACCCTTTCCCCCGTTGACTGAACTTTATCAAACCTAGACGTGAAGCAAACCTAGAACCACTTCAAGAAGCCGATCAAAGTCCTGGGACCCCTGGCTGTATAAGCAGGTAGATATTGCAACGCCGAGATAATGGAAACCGATCTGCCGGCCCAAAAGACGAACGCCCAGCAAGGAACGAGTCTTCGTAGCAAGCCCACCAAAAAGGATAGAAAGGCACCACGCACGTGAAAGACTACGGATGTAAACATGAAAATTTATGCCTCACCATCGTCCCAACTCCGGAGACTGGCAAAGGTCAAAGATATAATTAAGGGAGTACTAAAAGGGAGGTTCAAATATGACTACGACAGTGAAGACACCGAGGAGGAAACGCTATCGGCTCTTAAAGCAGGTAGCATTGAAGTCTGCCCTGAGTCATGTTTCAACTTGTCTCACGATCAGTTTAAAAAGAAAAGGTCAAGGAGAGTGAGGTCACCAGCTCGCTAAGAATAAGCAAGGGTCCAAAACACCCAGGAGGAATAATATGGCTTACAGTATTATGTTCATTGGCAGAATTTAATTCTTTTCGCTAAACGTCAATGACTAGGAAAGTAAAAAATTCGCATACAACAACATCATACGCGAAGTAGTCCCGGACATAGTTCTAATCTCAAAACATGGCTTCAGTACAGATGCGAACCCCCTGAGAATTTATAACTATAATGTTATTAAGGCCAACCACTCCAACGAAAGATATAAAGGTGTCTCAATAGCGATACGAAATGGCATCAAGTACAGAGAAATAGTAGATCTAGAAGAATTATATCTGGCCATTAAGATCAAAACGACCATTGACGACCTTGTCATAGCTGTGGGCTACCAACCACCAAGACGGCCATATCTCCTCATCCCCAACTCCATCAGACTTTTCAGGAGAAACACCTCAACCATTCTGATCGGAGCCCTTAATGCCCGATGCAGAGAAGTGGGTTATACAACTGGATTCAACGGATCGGGAACCTCCCTGAGCCGGCTTGTTGACCGAGATCTGGTACGTAGAGTCGGTCCGGAATTTCCAACGTACCTGACAAGAAGATCCTCGACGACCCCTAATATCCTCCTTGTAAACTCTAACTTTGCACTAAATCAAGCGACAGTTTCTGGCCCATACACCCCATCGGACCATATAAGTATGGTCAGTACTCTCTCAACCTCCCATATACAGGTAGAGATTCCATCCTGGAGGTGTATGCCCAAAGCAAATTGGGAAGAATACAGAGGACTATTACAGGACTACTGACTGGACCATGTGGACTGGTCGACACTGTAAGAACTCGATAATCATCTAGATGATATCATGACAAGGCTAAAGGAGGCAGACAGGATAGCCATCCCTAGAGTCGAAAATAAGACTCTCCCAGTGCTACGATGGGATGAAAATATAATAGAAAGGAAGAGCATGCTGGACGAGCTGGTCATGGAAATAAGTCGACTTGGGTATATGGCAGACCGCTACCGGGAGCTCCGGAACCTCCGTCTGGAGTTGAAGCTACTCATAGCGGAAAAGTCAAAAGCGATCTGGGAAGGAATGATAGAAGGGATAGACGCAGAAGGTGATCCTAAGATGTTTTGGGGGCAAATTAAGAGGCTAAGCAGCACACTTCCCGCCAAGGCTAACATTAACATCAGAGTGGACGGGAAGAAAATCTCAGATGACCAGAAAATCGAACGTCATTTCAGGGATCATTAGGAAAGAAAATTTACGATCACAGATGAGGAGAACCGGGACTTCGATGTGGAATACGAGAAGGAGATCTTGGCGGACCTGGGGGCTCAAGGGTCAGTCTTGACTCTCTTCCATTTCGTCGATACTACCAGGCAAATAGAAGAGGAGGGTAGACCATTCACCCAAGACGAGTTTGAAGCTGCTCTCAAAAGCTTCCAACAAAAGGCCCCAGGCATTTCGGGCATTACCAAGGTTCACTTGACCAATGGTCCCGGAAACATTAGAATGGCGATTTTAAGCCTGTTCAACGCCTGTCTCAACACTGGTTATTTCCCCGATCTACTCAAGAGGTCTAGGGTGATCTTCCTTTTAAAGCCGGGAAAACCCAAAAGGGAAGTGAAAAGTTACAGGCCCATATCGCTCCTGGAGTTCATAGGAAAGCTCCTTGAGAAACTAGTAAATGATAGGCTGAAGGACTCCCTAGAAGAAAATGATAGTTACAACGAGAAAAGGCATGGATTTCGGAGACACCTGTGAACTGAAACAGCCCCTCTCCTGTTAACAGAGAACATTGCCGTTGCCAAGTATGAAAACAAAAGAGTAGATTTGGTACTCAGGGATGTATAATCTGCCTTTTATAAGGTATGTATCCCCGGACTAAAAAAGAAACTCTGTGATCTGCACATGGGCACAAACATCACCACACTTCTTTGTGACTACCTTGAAGACCGCGAGGCGACCATAAAGATTAACAACATCGAAGGACAGCCATTCCCCATGGGGACTGGGGTACCTCAAGGAGGTTGTCTAAGTCCAACCCTGTATACAATCTACACAAGCGATCTTTCCCTTCCCACCTAGGATTACGCACAATACATCCAGCTAGCCGCCGACAATATCTCGCATTAATCACCAGCAATTATCTCAACCTCACCAACATCGCGAATAGAATGGCAGGGGAAACAAACAACCTCAATAGCTACGAAGCTCGCAATAAGATTCGCACTAATGTGAAAAAATTTAAAGTCCTTCCCATCGGACGTAAAAAAACGGCAGACATCCTAGTGCGAGACGAATTTCATCCGTACACTCGCGAAGCCCGAGTCCTTGGATTAAAAATAACGTCATTAGGATACGGCGCACATATGAACTTAAAAGTCGCACAGGCCAAACAACGATTACGCCAACTATAGAGATTTAAGGGACTCTCCCTCCGAAACAAAAGGAAATTGTACCTGGCCCTGGTGAAGCCAATCCTGCTATATCCCGCCATCCCAATGCACCTAGAGTGTAATACCCATTTGAAGAAGGTGCAGGTGGTACAAAACCAGGCTCTCCACTTCATCCTTAGTGTATGCAAAATGGACTTCATACCTTCAACCAGACTTAACGCCCTCGCGGAAGTAGAGCCTCTTAATGTAATCCTTCATAATAGGGCGAAAATAATTTGCAGGAAAATCCATGAGAGAACAAAGCAAGTGATCCTTGAATTATAAGAGTTACTTCCATATTTCCCTGAAGATGACCCACTGCAGTCGAAAGACGTTTGGAATAAAATATGTCCTTTGTGGCTATTTTCTCTCTCCTCGAAGATCCTGTTAAGATGCTTGTAAGGCAAATCAAGAAATTGCAAGTATAAATCAAAAACGCTGCCGCAGCTGTTGACTTTATTATATATATAAATATATATATATATATATATATATATATATATATATATATAAGAATAGCAAATACAAGTTCTGCGGGTGGTAACAACTAACGCAGGGCTTTCGCTAAATTTATTTACTGCCTCTCAAAAACATTTTGAAGACAGAAAGAAATATGCAGAAACCTTGTATTGCAAACTATATAACAATATAGTACAAGAGAAAGAGAAATTTGACGTGAATGAGCAATGAGACAAGAAACAGTCAAGGCCAGCAATCAGTAGACCCGAGTTCGAGTCCCGGCCAGGAATTTCAAACATTTTTCCCCTAGGGTTATTTCTGTCTTGTCAGTAAGGATTGCCTTCATCGTACCACCCTTTGCTCTCTTTGATCCTAGTGTTCTTCCAATATCCCTTTCTCTTCCTTTTAAAAGAAATCCTGGTTCTTGTCTCATTGTTCATTCGTGTCAACTTTCTCTTTCTCTTGTAATATATATATATATATATATATATATATATATATATATATATATATATATATATATATATATATATATATATATATATATGGTTTAGGGGAAAAGAGCCACAACTGAATTTGAAGGACTTTATTTCTAAGCTTTCGGATCTTAGCTAAGGCCCTTCCATCGAGATATGAGAAATGGCAGGTGGAAACTGAGAATAGTCTCCGGGAATAGGATAGCGATATTAAAAGTGGAGAATGCCAGAGAAGAGGATAAGATAGTTAGAAAATATTGTGTACAGTGTGTGTGTTGATGAGATGGTTATGAGTAAAGGATGATATATGGAGGTGATACAGTGAGGATGATAATGATTTGTGCAAAGTTGCCTGGCACCACTTTCGTTTTTAATTTATTTTGCCTTTTTAGTTTATGATGTCTTGTGTTTTTCAGGATACGAACCTTTGTTTTCATTTGAGCGTTTGTATCCTTTGTTATTTTGTTTCGTTTTGTGTTGTGCTTTTTTGCACTTTTGCAGTGTTTTTTAATTTTTGTTTTATTTTTGCCTTATTCTTATATGTAGTTCCCTTTATATGTATTTTTTTGTTTCTTGTTTTCTCATCGGGTTTCTTATTTTTGTTTGTAATTTCGGTTGTCAAATTCGGTCTATTCTCTTAAGGTTTTCTTCTTTAGTTGTGTTTACATTTTCTGTAGTCTTGTTTAGGTTTTATAACTTTTATTTATAAATCGGTTTGGTCACATTTATTGTACTTTTCTTGCTACCGTTGAATCGTTGCTTATATTGGATTCGACGGATTTCATCTTCAGGTACAGTGATTCGGTTCATTTGATCCTTTGGTAGTATATTTAGAGGTTCCAGTATGGTTTTTCTATGGAGTTCTTATGACGTCAAATAACCTGTTCTTGTATTCGCCATCACTCTTGTTACCCAATTTTGTATATCCTGGGCCTTTTTAGTCGCGGGCGACTCTACATCCGACTATGTCGGTCGGTCCGTTTTGCTTTTTTTATTGCTTTTGTAATAACATTGTAACTATTCGGCTGATTCTAACGAAATTTGAAACCCTTATGTTGTTTTACATTCTCTTTCGAATGATATAATTGCCAAAGTCCTACCAAAGGTTAGCTCCGGAATAATTTGCTTCGGCAATAATATCATATTTATTCGGCCAATTCTAACGAAATTTGAAACCCTTATGTTGTTTAACATTTTCTTTTCAATGATATAACTTCCAAGGTCATCCTAAGGTTAATTTATTATTAAAAGTTTTTATGTTCGTAAGGTCATAAGTCAGAATAATTGAGAGCACGTGACTTTAGGTCAGCAGTCCTTGTTTACTTGCAATTTACTTAGTGTGTGTGTAGGTATTATGTGGTAGAGTATCTTGGGACGGCTGAGGGCCATGTATAGTTTTTTGTATTGTTACTTGAGAGATTAAAGCATCTGGACAGCGCTGTTAGGGTCACTTTAGCTTCTGACACCTTTTGTGTTCAAGTAGAGGTATATCCATTCGTTGTTAGTTTTAGTCCGAGGACTCTTCCCTCCGTGGTGTATAAATATGCCTTCCCGTCTACTCGCACAACAGCTGTTTTTTCCGGTTTATGGGAATCAATCTGAATTTTTTCGTTTTAATTTTGTTCTTTTTCTTATAATCATTCAGATTTTTTATCTCTCTTCCTGTTCTTTGTGCTATATATCTATGGGTTTTCTTATTGATGGTGATTATCTGTGTGATGTCATCCGCTAGTTGGATGTACATCGCACTTTTGTCTGTTGGCTGCGCTAGATCCTCGATGTATATGTTGTACAACGTTGGAGATAAGCACCTTCTTTGAGGGACACTCACTTATAAATCAAATGCCTCTCCCGTCTAGCCATTTATGTGTAATACGGCTTTTCATCCATCCAGGTAGCTGGACAACAATTTACCATGGTTATTTTCTAATTTAAGGCTACTGATCTTAGCTATTAGGCCGGGTAACCACACTTTAGCGAAAGCTTTGGCCACATTGCGTTGTTTCTATGGTTATTTTTTCTGATATAATTGCCAGCGCTTCTCCGTCCCTCGCTTGCTACTGAACCCAATTTTTGATCATCGTGGTATTTTTTTAACCTTTCATTCAGGAGCTTTTCAAGGATTTTTCCATGGAACTGAGGTAGTGAGATGGAAGGTAGCTTTCAATTTGGTGCTTCCCTTACCTGGCTTTGGTAGGAAAATCATCTTTGTCGTTTTGAACGCTTGGGGAAAATACCCAATGTTCAGGCAAGCATTGAACATTCTCACTATTGATTCATGTACGTTGTTTGGTGCATTAGTCAAGTGCACGTTAGTTATGCTGCTTAAACTTGGTTCTCTCTGTTTGAAAGACTTGACGCTGTCAATCATTCAGCCATTGTGAAGGGCATTCCCACCCCCAAGGGGATGCGGCTCTCTTTGTCGACGTGTGAGTATGGTGTAATGTTTTCCTGTTGTGTTTCTAGGGTTCGCTCAAACTCTTTCTCGTATACTCTGTCGTATTCAAGGTTCTCCCCTCGGAGAATTGGAGAATATTTTTTCCAATGTGTTTGGAAGTTTTCTTGAAGTTCGTTGTTCCGATGCACTTCCTTATTTTGTATTTTTATTTTTATTTTGTCAATTGATTGCGATCCTCATAACATTCTGTATAGGTTTCAGAATTTCCTTGGATCCTTTTTTATATCCATTTTCTAACATATTATTCCAGAACAGATTCATTTTTTCTTTTATAAGCTCTCTTATTTGCCTTCTGATTTTTCTTAGTCTTAAAGACCTCTCCATTGTGTTTGCCAGCCAGTTCTATGATTTCTTTCGTTAAGTTATGGAATTTTTCCATTTTCCTTGGATGTCCTTGTCCCAACGTGGCGAAGTTAGGGTCTGTGATAGAACGCGTTAAGGCAGCGTTAGTTTCAACTCCTATCACATATTATTTAAAACCACGATGCTCCCACGTGCATCTTCGCTTCGAAGCTTGGCGCCTTATCGCAGCCACCGGATGTCAATGTTTAAACAAGGAGGTTATCGTCTCCCCGTTCGCCCCCATACGCCGACCTCGCCAGAATAAGTTAGGCTTATAAGCAGGTAAGGCATTGTTCCCAGGCTCGGCTGTGCATTCCCTCGAAGCTCCCACTCCATTGTCCCCCACGCCAAGGGAGTGTCTCGACTATTTAGATGAAAACTTTACCACTAAGATCAGATTGGAGATCCAGATTTTCGTCGCAAAACATCACCACGACCCTCTCTCACTTTGTGCGCCAAGGGACCTCGACCTCGAGATTCACCATCACTTGTCCAGAAGAAGGACAATATCCCTTGAGTGATAAGGTTCAAGCCTTTTGTGACGCCAAGTCCTCAAGGCTTCCCCCTCGTTGTTCAGAAAGAGAACAACGTTAGAACAGCCATTGTTCGTTCGAGCCGTTGATAAGAAACGGTTCTCACCCCTTCTCCTGTTGTTCAGAAGAGAACAACATTAGAACAGCCATTGTTCTTGAGCCCGTTGACCAGAGATGGTTCTCACCCCTTCCCCTGTTGTTGAGAAGAGAACAACGTAGAACAGCCATTGTTCTTTTGAGCCCTCCGCTAAGAAACGGTTCTCACCCTTCCCCCTTGTTGTTCAGAGGAGAACAACATTAGAACAGCCATTGTTCTTGAGCCCGTAAACAAGAAACGGTTTTCATTCCCTAGACGCCACGTCAGGATCATCTTATTTCCCCCCTTCGGCTGGAACTTGCCAGCGGACCGAAAATTCCTTCACGTCGCCTTCCACTGTACCACTCGTATAAAGTTACGTAAGCCAAACGTTACCTTTGAGTATTGAACCCTTTTGTCAATTCTATCCTGTGCTTTAAATGGTTTAGCAAACCATCCCATCCCTTTAACTCTATATTTGTTTTACCTTTTTTTTAAACCTTTATAACTCGGATTAGCCCGAGCCCCACGACCCTTTCTATTCTCTGTTTATGTCAATATTTTCCGTTTTGTGTTTGTTTATAGTTATTATTAATAAAACTCTATTTTATTAATGATAGCAATATTATTATCCTTGAGCTCAGTTCCACTTCTTAAGCATATCGAAGATACATAATATCGGCCCGCCAGACATTAACGCACTCTAAAGATAATTAAAGAAGTTCCCTCAACGAATAGTTATATATGGTATATCGTCGAGAGTCCATTCTACGACATATATATATATATATATATACATATATATATATATACTATTTAAATTTGGTATCAGGTGTGTAAGGTTTAACGCTATATCTTTGCAAACACTGGTCTAAGTCGAGTAAAGCATAGTGTTATTCGTTATAATAATAGAGTATTAGTAGTTCCCTTTTGTTTTAACGATTGCTATCCCCTTTTTTGAAACTTAAGAAGCTGGAGTAGCTCAAGGAACTGTTATAATAATTTGTTTGTGTTTTTTTGTGATTTTAGTCAGTGGTTATTTAGATCAAGAAACCAAGTACGAATAGGTCAGTCCCCATATTTAGGTAGGCTAATTCTATAGAGGCATAATTCTTGTTGCAAGGAATTTTAGTTGGTTGACTATTGCACCCCCAAGTGCAAAGATGACTCAGTTCGAAATCTTTAAAGCGCAAGGAGAATCCTTGGGACTTTCCGGAAAAGAACTAATTGAGTACGTTTAAGAGGAGCAAAGAAAAAAGCGTGGAGAAAAAGAACGAGAAAGAGAAATACAACTACAAGAACGAGAAAGAGAAATACAACGAGAAAAACGAGAAAGAGAAATCCAGCGAGAAAAAAGAGGAAGAGAAATACAACGAGAAGAACGAGAAAGAGAAATCCAACGAGAAGAAAGAGAAATAGAGGAACGGATAAGACAAGCTGAGCTTCACCATCAGATTGAATTAGCTCGTGTTGAAGCAGAGATACAGTCCGCCAGTTCCTGTTTCAAAGCCCCCCCCCCAATCTCTCACTAAAGCTCCCCAATTTCAGGCATGGAGAGGATTTCGGAGCATTTTTAGCCCACTTCGAAAAGATCCTCGAAATCAATAACATGGATCTGGAGGCTGAAGGTGTAGCCAGATTACTTCCCCTGTTAAATTGTAAATTGCGCGAAATTTTTATATCTTTACCATCTGAGTGTACAATTAAGTACAGCACCTTAAAAGCTGAGTTATTGGCTGCTCATAATATGACTCCCGATTTCTACCGCCAAGAATTCCGAGGAGGTCGTATTAAACCCGGACAGACGTTCCGTCAATTCGGATCCATTCTTCAGAGGAATTTTAAATTTTGGTTAGAATCCTCAAAGGTTGATCCGAACTACAAGTCCTTAACAGACTTCGTGTTGAGAGATCAATTTTTGGCGTCTCTCCCTACGGAGATCCGCGCGTTCGTCAAGGATCGTCGGTGCCAGTCCTTTATAGAATGTACCGAGGAAGCGGATGTCTATGCCGCAAGCCATAATTTATACCCAAAGGAGAATCGAACTTCTCACTAACCCCCAAACCAGGAAAGAAGGAAGGATTCGCGCGCCTTCCCAGGAAAGCTGACAAAGTTTCCGGGCCCCGTAAAACCCCAAAACTTCTTTCACCCAAAACCAACAACGGGACTCCAAACCTCCCGATAAGATTTCTCCTCCATCTCTCTTCCCGAAGCGACTAATCATCTGCTTCACCTGTGATGCAGAAAACCACATGAGCTGGAATTGCCCCCAAAATTCTAGGCTTAAAAGCGGACCAGCCCACCAAGTTCACCAGATTAATGCAACCCCGGCTCCCCCGGTGGTGCAGAACCAAGCAGCAACTTCTCCCCTCCGTCAGGCCACCAGGTAAATTTTATTTTGGATAAAAATTCACCAGGAACTTTGAAATTTGAGGAGGGCATCGTGAACGGCTGCCGAGTATCGACTCTCGTCAGGGACACAGGATGTACGTGTTTCATCGTGTCCGACGAACTCCTCCCCACAGTAGACCCTAACCACGAAAAATTTGCGGTGGTACATGAATACCTTGGGCGGGCGAACAGATTCCCCGTCGTTAGATGTTACCTGCAGTGTCAATATTATGATGGCTGGGCTGAAGTCATTTCAGCACCCATAAAATTCTGTTCTGTACTTATAGGACAGAGCCTTCAAGTAAGCTCCAACCCTGTGTCCCAGGCCGCCCTTACTCGAGGTCGAGCTAAGAAGGAAGCCCATGAGTCCGTCCCCCTCAGAACCCCGATACCGTCTGAATTCTCGGAGATCCTTAACAAGGACTTTAGGACGGCACAAAAGGAGTGTGAAGCACTAACACCCTTATGGGATAATGCCCAAAACCAGGACACGGAGACTGCCCGTGGACCCAAAGTCATCCGGTACCTGGAGGAAGGTGGCTTACTTTATCGATCCGCCGAGGACAGTAATAACGCTGTTACTACTGTACTATGCCTTCCACGATCCCATGTCCCTATAGTGCTCAAAGTGGCTCATGACAGCATTTTTTCCGGTCATTTTAGTTACACGTAAACGGGCCAGCGCATTTTTAAATATTTTTATTGGCCGGGTGCTGCAGCTGACATCTCAAAGCATTGTCGATCGTGCGATGTGTGCCAGAAGACGTCCGCTAAGGGGCGGGTCAAACCTGCTCCCTTACAAAAAGGACCAGTCATTACTGAACCCTTCTCCAGAGTGGCCATCGACCTGGTTGGCCCTATCCACCCCCCTTCGAGCGAAGGGCACAGCTACATTTTCACCTTAGTAGACTTTGCTACCCGTTTTCCAGAGGCTGTCCCCCTTCGCCGAATCAACAGTATTTCTTGCGCCGAGGCCCTTATTTCCATCTTTTCAAGGGTAGGCGTCCCCTAGGAAATACTTTCCGATAGAGGCCAACAATTCACCTCTGGTTGAGGAAGTACGTAGGGAAGCTGCTCATGGTGAAGCTCCTTTTTACCACCCCCTTCCGGCCACAGACAAACGGGATGTGCGAGAAATTAAATGGAAATTTAAAATCCATTATTAAGAAGATCTGTGCCAAGAAGCCCCGCGAATGGCACCGATATCTCCCGGTCGCCCTATTCGCCTTTCGGGAAATTCCCCACCGTACATTAGGCTTCGCCCCGTTCGAGCTCCTTTATGGACGCAATGTACGCGGGCCACTCAGTATTTTAAAGGAGCTGTTAATCAAGCCCCAACTGGATCAAGAACTCCAGTCATCCAACGCCTATGTCTTGGACCTACGCCAGAGGCTCGAGAAATGCGCAAACATCGCCTATAAAAATGCCGATGTCAATTTGGAGAAATACAAAACCTATTTTGATGTCAGGTCCGAAGATCGTAAATTTAAGCCCGGTGATGAAGTACTCCTGCTCCTTCCCACAGCCAGTAATAAATTACTGAGTCAATGGAAAGGTCCGTACTCGGTCCGCGCGGCACGAGGACCGGTAGATTACCTCATTGGTACCCCAGCAGGCGATAAGCTCTATCACGTCAACTTATTGAAAAAGTACCACCGGCACGCCCATGGAGATACCTTCGTAGCACTGGACGAAACATCGGCGCTTGAAGGGGATTACCCCGCGGAGTCCCTTAATGTAATCCAGACAGTGTGCATCCAACCTGATGCCGATTACCCCCTTCCTTCCCTACCAGGCGAGCCTTTTGAACCCTCTGACCTGGATATCGACGCGCAGCTGACACCACATCAAAAGAGTCAGCTACAAGATCTATTATGTCAGTTCGACGACGTTATTTCGGAGAATCCTGGGTGCGCTACTAGTTTCGAGCATGATATGAAATTAAAAACCTTAGAACCCGTCCGTTCAAAACCCTATCCCATGCCGATTCATTTACGCCAAGCTTTTAACGCCGAAGTTGATAATTTAATTAGTTTAGACATCATAAAACCTTCCACCTCTAGTTATTGTTCCCCAATCGTCATGGTCAAGAAACCTGATGGCTCTTATCGGATGTGCATCGACTTCCAGAAGTTAAATTCGGTAACTGTGTTCGACGCCGAGCCCATCCCGTTGGTAGACCAAAACCTCCACCTTTTCGAAAACGCCAAGTTCATCTCAGAACTCGATTTGTGCAAGGCGTATTATCAAATCCCCCTCTGGCCCGAGGTGAAAGCGTATACCGCCTTTGCAACGGAGAAAGGCCTTATGCAATTCAAGCGCCTCCCTTTTGGCCTCGTCACTGCTTGTAGCAACTATAACCGTCTCATGAGAAGGTTGTTAGATGGACTTCCAAACGTATCCTTTTACTTTGATAATGTCTACGTCGCTACTCGCGAATGGAGTCACCATTTAACCACCCTATTAGCTCTCTTCGAGCGACTGCGCGAAAATAGCCTCACCATTGGCCCCAGCAAATGCCATTTTGCCCACGAAACCATCAAATATTTGGGTTCCAAAATAGGACAAAGCCAGTTGGGTTTCCAAGAGGATAAGATTAAGTCAATCGCCGACATGCCCCTCCCGATTACAAAGAAGCCATTAAGATCGATCCTAGGATCAGCTTCTCCCTATCAGCAATTTGTTCCGAATTTCGCTGCAATTTCAGGGCCCCTCAGCTCCCTTTTAAAAAAGAATTCACCCAATCGTCTACGTTGGAATGATGTCGCTATTTCCCATTTTAATCAGCTCAAGAGTAAGCTCATTTCTGCCCCCATTTTAAAGTTGCCCAACCCGGAAAAATCCTTTGGGATTAAGACAGACGCGTCCAACGAGGGCATTGGAGGTGTACTTCTTTAAGACGAGGATCACGGCACGAGTCATCCAGTTGCATATGCTAGTCGTCAATTATTACCACGCGAAAAGAGATATGCTACTATAGAAAAGGAAGCTCTATCAATTATCTGGGTCATAGACAAATTCAAGATGTACTTGATAGGTAAAGAATTTCAGATAGGAACCGACCACCGTCCGTTAGCCTATATTAGGAATGAGCAACACTCCAACAGGCGCATCATGCGCTGGAGTTTACTCTTGCAAGAGTATCAATTTAAAATAAATTATATAAAAGGTTCCGATAACCAGGTCGCTAACGCACTCAGTAGGAATGCGTTACCGAAGAGCGTAGATTAATTGTATTCATAGAATTAGTATCTCCATGTAGGTATATACCGTCTTGTACGACTTAAATTAGATTCTCTTGTATTATAATTAGTTAATGTATATGTCTGAATTTTGTAACGCTCAATGTCTATTTTTTGTATGTATATATATTTGTACCCATTAATTTACGTATAAATTATTTTGTCCCGTATGTACTAATTTTATATCATTTCATTGTTCCATGCCTTTTTTTTTTATTAAGTTGTATTAGAGGCTATTTTCCCCTGTAATCTAAATATCAAAATAATCATATGTAGTGAGGTAATACAAGTTAGGTGCAGGAAGGTATGGTTGGTACAAAAAGACGAGTTCCCCACAACGGAGCTCTATCTTTGTCCCTTCTCACTTTTTTCGAAGTGACAACTTCCCCCGGAATGGAGGGGTGTGATAGAACGGGTTGAGGCAGCGTTAGTTTCAACTCCTATCACATATTATTTAAAACCACGATGCTCCCACGTGCATCTTCGCTTCAAAGCTTGGCGCCTTATCGCAGCCACCGGATGTCAATGTTTAAACAAGGAGGTTATCGTCCCCCCGTTCGTTTCCATACGCCGACCTCGCCAGAATAAGTTAGGCTTATAAGCAGGTAAGGCATTGTTCCCAGGCTCGGCTGTGCATTCCCTCGAAGCTCCCACTCCATTGTCCCCCACGCCAAGGGAGTGTCTCGACTATTTAGATGGAAACTTTACCACTAAGATCAGATTGGAGATCCAGATTTTCGTCGCGAAACATCACCACGACCCTCTCTCACTTTGTGCGCCAAGGGACCTCGACCTCGAGATTCACCATCACTTGTCCAGAAGGAGGACAATATCTCTTGAGTGCCAAGGTTCAAGCCTTTCGTGACGCCAAGTCCTCAAGGCTTCCCCCTCGTTGTTCAGAAAGAGAACAACGTTAGAACAGCCATTGTTCGTTCGAGCCGTTGACAAGAAACGGTTCTCACCCCTTTCCCTGTTGTTCAGAAGAGAACAACATTAGAACAGCCATTGTTCTTGAGCCCGTTGACCAGAGACGGCTCTCACCCCTTCCCCTGTTGTTGAGAAGAGAACAGCATTAGAACAGCCCTTGTTCTTTTGCCCTTCGCCAAGAAACGGTTCTCACCCTTCCCCCTTGTTGTTCAGAGGAGAACAACATTAGAACAGCCATTGTTCTTGAGCCCGTAAACAAGAAACGGTTTTCATTCCCTAGACGCCACGTCAGGATCATCTTATTTCCCCCCTTCGGCTGGAACTTGCCAGCGGACCGAAAATTCCTTCACGTCGCCTTCCACTGCACCACTCGTATAAAGTTACGTAAGCCAAACGTTACCTTTGAGTATTGAACCCTTTTGTCAATTCTATCCTGTGCTTTAAATGGTTTAGCAAACCATCCCATCCCTGTAACTCTATATTTGTTTTACCTTTTTTTAAATCCTTTAATCCTCGGATTAGCCCGAGCCCCACGACCCTTTCCATTCTCTGTTTATGTCAATATTTTCCGTTTTGTGTTTGTTTATAGTTATTATTAATAAAACTCTATTTTATTAATGATAGCAATATTATTATCCTTGAGCTCAGTTCCACTTCTTAAGCATATCGAAGATACATAATATCGGCCCGCCAGACATTAACGCACTCTAAAGATAATTAAAGAAGTTCCCTCAATGAATAGTTATATATGGTATATCGTCGAGAGTCCATTCTACGACAGGGTCTTTTATTCTATTGTTGGTGTATATAGTTTGTCTGCTTCGGTAATTCTCTTGGTGATTAGCTGCAGCCTCGTTTCTAGTTCATTTTGTCATTGGTTGTTTAGCGATCCGATCTCTATTGTATTTAAATATTATTTGTATTTGTCCTAGTCAGTTCTGCTGGTTGCTTTTCTTCGTGGTATCTTAATTTGAATGGGCGAAGTTGAAATGGTGGTGATCGTACTCAGACGATCGAATGAGGTTGCGGGTCCGGGGTCAGTATAGTGATTTAGGTTGAAATTGGTGAGTAAGATGTCCGGAGTAGTTGATGCCAGGTCGGTTAAAAATGTTGGGAAGTCTAGTCCTTCCCTATTTACCAAGTTTCTTGGTAGTAATAGCCGGAGAGTTCTTCCTGTACCATTTGTTTGAGTGATGTAACCTGCTTCCCTGCATCCCTGCGTTGAGATCACCAACTAGTATGGTTGAGGCTGGTCGGCGGAAGAGCTAAACGAAATTAAGATTAAAAGGTATGAGCGCCTTGGTGGTTGCTATGATCTGGCGATGACTAGATCTGCTGCAGTCATTTAAATTTTTACAGCAATATAGAATTTACTTTACTATGAACATTTACATAAAAAAAATTGTGTTACATTCGACAAGGGCAAAAATAAAGATAAAACTGTTTCTTAAGAATGGGCAAGTTTGTCCATTGGTGGCTCAATCGTAGAAAGTGCTACTCTTAAATCATGTTCAGGCTGCAACTGATTTATGCTTTTTATTTTGATGGAAGCTAGGGATTCAAACCTTGATTCACACAAGTAGGTTGTAGCGAACGGCACAACACTTTCTCAGCCTCCCTTCCAAGGACTGGTTTCTCCTACTTCACAGCAGTCTAGAACATGCCCAGTGATTGTTGCTGAAATTTAAAGCGGAGAGTGCCATCATGTTGTACCACATTAAGCTCCTCTTTCAGATTTTGAATTGAAGATTCTTCCTCTAAAAGGTCTTAGACGTTGACATCAAAGGGTCTGCGCACCCATTTGTATTTGTTATGAAACTCTTCATCAGGAATATACTTCTAAAACTCCTGTCTCAGCTTTTCAAGGTGCTCATTAATGCTACTTTGTTCGCCCGGATGTAAAACGTCTTCTTCGTCTTCCAGAATAAAGTTCAAGAGTGGAAAAGACACAGTCTTCTCCCTTACAATCTTTCCCTACCACAATTTCGGATTTTATTTGAATACTTTGAGCTTTTCTGACACAGAAAGATGAATTTTATCTTTTCCTTCCATGGATATATTCAGCAAGTTCAACTCTGGTAATTTCGAGATTCACTGCGCCAATTCTTCGCGTTATATTATGCGTCGATTTTTTTCTAACTCTTTAGGTGTCTTTAGTTAATTCTTTCGATTCAAAAAAAGTTGTATCCATACATAATGAGGAAAGAAAAAAGATATGTGCAAGGCAACGAGAAAAAGTAAATAAACTACATCCAGAAGCTGATCAACAAGTTAAAACACTCGTTGGATCCAGACATAATGTGGCTATTCTCCGTTGACAAGAATATCTGCCAAGACCAGAAGATGAACTTTTAGAACAGCAGAGGTTTCCTGTCGCACCCAAAAACATGCCCAGTCAGGCAGATAAAATTTCCGGCAACACTTATAGGCTTCGCTGTTCTCAGCAGTAATAACGACGCCATGCAGCCCAATTTCTTCCCTGAAATCCTCAGGCTGAACAGATATGGATATATCCTATTCTGAGCAAGGTGGATTGATCTGGATCCCTACCATTGCAAATAATTCTCGATTCATTAGGCCGAGCTAAAATGGATAAAGGGAACTTTCCATTCTCTTCGAAAGCAGGGATAACAATTAAAATTGCTATATAATACCCATACTTTTCTTTGCGTTAGAAAGGTTGGCTTATATAAAAACTTAGAGTCCAAACCCATTCTATTAATAAATACAGTAATTTATGCGCTAAGTCAATATTTGCCATGATTTCTCTTGTTGTGCAGGTCTGCTTCCATTCGTTTTGGTCTGATGGAGATCAAATTTTTAATGATATCTAGACTAATAGTGCTCCATTTCGGTTCCTTTAGCACCTGCAACTGCATACAATCGGATGTCTACTGTTTATTAACACCCAATTTCATTTTCACGCAAAAATTCTCAATTTGGGTACAAATCTGGCGAATTACCGTGCAAAAGACCAAAAGGTTTGATGTTATTTTCAGCCAAGGACGGTGTTATTGCTTTTGCTCTGTTTAAAGGAGCGAAATCAAGCTGAAAAATTTAGTTATCATCCCTAAATTGGCCCTGAACCACTGAGAAAAGTTACAGATCAAGAGGTTATGCTATCTATCATTTTGAATTCATGGCTATCTTCTTGGGCAAAATTGTTACTGCTCCAGTTACCTTACATGTGAACACCTCTAGACATGGTGAGTGTCCGGATGCTTCACCGCGGGCACGACACACGACTCGTGAAAACGCTCCCCGTTTATCCTCCTAACAAGGGACCTTCCAGAAGCTCCAAACAAGAAACAGGGAGTTTTATCAAAGAAAAACACTTTGCCTCATTCTTCAAAAGTTTGCTTTTTGTTTTGTTTTTTAAACAGAATTGTATCATATCATTAAGGTTTTTCTTGGTGAGATGAGGCTTCTTCGCAGCCCTACCCACACTTGCTTCTTTGAAATCTTGAGCAAGCTTAGCACTGGATGCAATCCGATCTTTCAACTGGAACCTAACCAGGAAGAAACCTTGGCGTTAATTTGAAGATCTAAGGCATCAAGAAGATTTCTTCAGAAGAGTTTAAATGGTCTTTTTAAAGTCATTAATTAACCTAAAGATGGTGTTCCTTGATGAAATACTCTTAGCAACTAACTCTTTGCATTTCAGGCCACCTTGGTGCAGAGCAACAAACGTTGCACGCTTTTCTTTGCAAAGAATCGTTGAATTTGGAATTGAAAAAGATTCAAGCATTTATTTTTAAAAACAAATATTACGAATTAGGTCATAATTAAACATCATTCATTTAACCTATATTTCTCCTAAGTTTGCCCTTCTGATTGAAGAGCAAAGTTCCAAGGACTGAAAGCATCTCCTAAAGGAACAGTCCTAAAGAGCGAATTTGATTCAGTGAAGAAATTTAGTTTTTTATTATTTTTGAAATGCTGAATTTTAATAACTTGCAATAATTTAAATATAAAATATCACGAATGAAAACATATATATATATATATATATATATATATATATATATATGTATATATATATATATATATATATATATATATATATATATATATATATATATATATATATATATATATATTAGACTCAAAACTTTTGTTCACAAACTTATGGATTCAATAACTGGACCAATTTTCAGTGGTTACCCAGAAAATCGGATCTGGGTAAAGTTTTGGCGTCCTGAGAAATCTTTGGGCCAATTATGTCAAGTCTTCCTCGTAGTACGCTAATAATAATAGTAAGAAATGTGTTAGGATAAATGAAATGTGCATATTTTAGATCACTTGTTCCCAAGCTTTTAGACAGGTGACTCTAATCATGCTCCTCCAGCCATAACTGCGAGCACGCTGGTTTTATGTAGGGTATATAACTATATAATGTATGTGTTGAATGTTACTATATTACTGACTGTAGGACGTAGGCTGTTAAAGCAAAGAACAAGTATAATTTTCTTGCAAGAGGTGCTGTAAGGATGAAAAAAAGAGACAAAAAGAACATGATTAAATTTAATTTACTTTACTATAAACATTTTCAACAGAAACATGTGTTACATCACAAAAAGGCAAACTAAAGATAAAACTGTTTCTTATGAACTGATTTCAATGGGATCCCTTGTTCTGGATTTCCCTGGTAAGTTTGTTCATTAGTGGCTAAATCGTAGAAAGTGCTAGTCTTAAATCATGTTCATGCTACAACCGATTTCTGTTTATTGTTTTGATGGCAGCTAGGAATACAAACATTGATTTACACAAAGAGGTTGTAGCGAACGGAAACAACACTTTTTCAGCCGAACTTCTGGACCAGTTTTTCCTTCTTCACAGCACTCTATAACATGCCTAGTGATTGTTGCTGAAAGTTAAAGTGGAGAGTGTCATCATGTTCTACCTTGATGAGATCCTCTTGCAGATTTTATATGGAAGATTCTTTCTCTGGAAGGTCTTCGACTTCGACATCGAAGGGTCTGCGCACCCATTTGTAATTGATATACATCTCTTCGTCTTTAATATACTTCTCAGACTCCTGACTCAGCTTTTCAAGGTGCTCAATAATAGTACTTTGTACGTCCAGAAGTGAGACGTCTTCTTCATCTTCCAGAATAAAGTTTAAGAGTGGAAAGGACACAGTCTTTCCCCTCTCAATCTTTCCCTAACATAACTTCAGATTTGACTCGAATGCTTTGAGCTTTTCTGACACAGATAAATGAGTTTCATCTTAACCTTGCATGGATATATTCAGCATGTACAAATCTGAAAATATATCTGTCAGATATGCTAATTTAAGTAACCACCTTGATTTTAAAAGCCTGAAAGCCTTGATTACAATGCATGTTTCTTCTCGATCAAGAATACTTCAACCTCTACACGCATTTAAAAAACTCTCTGGAGCACCTTTCCTCGGGATAATCACTTGACAGAAGAGTAATGAAGTAGGTATTCATATTCCGACCCAATATCTGAGAACATCTGACTGAAAAGCCATGAATGCAGCGCAGATGATTCAATAATATTCACTATTTTAATCACTTCTTCCATCACAGAGTTAAGTTTAAGTGAAGTTTCCTGAAAGCAAGGTTTTCTCCGTGGATCAGACAATGGGTCACAATAACAGCAGGGCTAACTTGCTTTGCCCTAAAGGTGAAGCCTGATGTGCCCCAACATCGCAGGTGCTCCATTAGCGCACACACTAAAGCATTGTTCGCAACATAGTCCTTGTTCTTTGATGAAGCTGTCAACGAACTTGTAAAGATCTTCACCTGTTGTTGTTGTCTAAAGTGGTCTACAAAACGGGTAATTCTCTTCCATGTCACTCTTCCCTTGCGACCGCATATAGTTCAAGAGCTGTGCTGGGGCAAACAAATATTCGTACATTCGAATTTTTTTATTAATATCCTTACTAGTCTCCAAATAACTTAAAAAAATTAAAAATGGGGATTATAATGAAGTGTACTATTTTGAAATAATGCACTATATTTCAAATGAAATACATTAAAATTTAAATTATGAAAATTCTGTTGGTAAAAAGCATTCATACAAATGTATTGTTTCAACACAATATTTTGTTCCATAACCATTCTTTATAATCACTGCAATTAGACATTCTTTATAGTTTGCGACAAGTGTTTTGCATGGTTGTGCCTGTATTTTCGCCCATTTTTCATTGCATATGACCTTGAACTTAATTATTTTCTTGGGGTCCTGCGGGTGAATCTGATTTATTCATTTTTCGCATATATGTTTTATGGGATTTTAAATTAGGTAACTTGCTAGGCCACTGCAGCTCTCTCACATTATTATGACCACCACCAATCCTGAATGAGTTTAGCAGAGTGCTTTGGTTCTTTCATTATCTTGTTAGAAGCACCGGGCATCTCCAGGTTGTAACTTTTTGACAGAGGATAGCCAATTTCCTTTCAAAATTCTACGATATTGAGTTCCATTAATTGTACTATCCATAATTGAATTTCTGTTTTATTTGACCATATAACATTGCTTCATTATTTTATAATCTTTTCCAAATGCTTACTGGTAAAATTTAGGCACGCATTTCTGTGTTTCTGGCTGAGATTTTATGGGAAGAGTCAGTTAGGGGAATATTGTGCAGAGTACATCTTTTCTAATTCAAAATATGAGGACCAAATGATACTCAACGGAATATTTAAACTCTTCTATATATTTCTAAACCAAGCATTCATTGGAAAAGTTAACAATGACATTCTTTCATCCAATTGAGAGGTCCTTCGTTTTGGGCATGGTACTCGTAACAACCCCGTTGCCAAAGAACGAAACAATAAATGGCTTATAACTAAGTGCCAAACGTCATAAAATGCTAAAAAAAAAGTGGGCATTTCAGAATAACATCAACTATTTATTCAACCAAGGTTTACTAAAAATTTCGTAATTAGTAATTTAATATTTTAATATATATATATATATATATATATATATATATATATATATATATATATATATATATATATATATGAGAAAAGGCTCACAATATGAACGTGATTCAAAATTATGAAGAAATACCCACAAAGGAAAACTGAAAATAGATTCCGAGCGCTATCTACTAAATTGTATATTATATTATATGCCATTATGTAATCTGGTTAGTATCAATTAAACTATTTATATATATATATATATATATATATATATATATATATATATATATATATATATATATATAAAATAAACCAGATTATTTTGTTTTAGATTTTTTTTTAGATTTATTAAACTGTAAAAAATGTATGTATATTTGAATTTAAATGTAAAATAAATCATAATAACTACCTAGACTAAAAAAAAAACAAGTTACCAAAAAAAAGAAAATTACTTACTCTGTAAACAAAGCTATAACTACTCTCGACGCATGAAGTCCATTTATCTTTTGTTAATGGCTTCATATTCTTATATATACTGTAGTTACAAACTTCAAGTTTGATCAGCTTAACATTAGGAAAGGAAAGTCTTCTTTCTAGTAAGCTATGAATTTGTATGATAAATGGGGATGGTTTTGAAATGGGTTTTTATATCTGTACATGTGAGGGGGGGGGGAGGACTGGAATCTCAAGGAGAGTAATTATTCAACCTTTTTAAATCTGGGTTAAAGAAGAAAATCAGTATGGTCACTAAACTGGCAGAATAGTGATGTTTATCTCTTTGCCTCATTAAGGGCCAGCTCCATTAAAAAAGGTCATGCATGTGTTTGCAGAAAATGAGTATGGTCACTAAAAATGATTGATTAGCGATGTTTATCTCCTTGTCTCATTAAGCATTCCTAATTATTTTCAAGTATTTTCACTCGAAAAAAATCTCTCGATGGCAGATATCTTAAATATGGTCTAGCCATTATAATCTTTGATTAATCTAACGATATTTACTAGTGTGGAATGAAACGATCCCTTTATCTCATGCGTCCCATATACCCTAGCAAGCCCTCATAATTATTTGCAAGTATTTTTACTCGAAAAAAATCTGTAGATGCCAGATATATTAAATATGGTCTAGACATTATAATCTTTAATTAATATTCCGATATTTACTAATGTGCAATGAAACAATCCCTATATTCAAACCGCATACAAGACACCCAAACCATTGCTCTCAAAAGGTCCCTGACGTAGGGGTGAAGGAGAAGGCCGGATGGGAACACTGACGACAAGTCAAAAAGGAGAGAGAAGAGGAGAAGGTCGGGTCCATTAGAAAACCTCATGCCAGTGTATGTTCGTGTATTGTGTACGTGTGTGTTTGTGAGAGTGTTCCTGTGTAGATTTGGCTTCCTTCCTTCAATACAACTATGATGAGCCCATGGGATTTCTAAGATTCATCTATTGGAGACTCTTTACTCAAAGAATTTCCCATGTTTATACAGGGCCAATAATTTTGTTAGATTTTTTTACCATCCCAGTAATCTCTCCTGATATTGAATGCCCACCAATTTTCCCAAGGGGGAAAAAGTATGTGTGAAGTTCAAAGTTACTTTTTGTTCGTTTTGAGTGGCCGTGTATAGAATAGAACATTGCTCTTTTCTAATTTGAAAGAATTTCCCCTTTTAACTTTGCAAATTTTTTTAGGAAGATCTTTTGTTTAAAACTTTTTAAAAGAGATAAAGCCAATTATCGCCTTTTAATAATAAAAAATAGCTTTATTTGTAAAGATTATTCCAGCTCTCTAGCAGACGTTTAATATCCTTATCTAAAAGCATTTTGCTCATTTAATTTCTCACCAATATCTATTTGATCTTGTTTTTAGCTAGATTGTACTGCACTACCTTTTTATTTAGCTGTTTACCTACAGATATTCATAAATATATAGAAGAAAGGATTTGAAATTGTATTTTATATATTTTTGACATTTTTTGTAAAGATTTAACAGTTCGAATCTCGGACGGGGGGGGAGGAGTATAAGCTGGAGTGGGGTCTGTGTAGTGGAGTCTGGGATTGCAGGTATCGAGAGCTTGTAGATAGTAGGCTCCTTTTAGTATTCCAGTCGAGTTGGTTCCGATTCCAAAAGTTTCTCTTCGTGCCTCGGTAATCACAGATTAAAAGAAATGGACTCAAAAGGAAAACGACAATAAGTAGGCTCTATTCTTAGCTTGGGCCTACCTAAAGTGGAGCAAGCGAAATAATTCGAGTCCTACGCGGCTGTGTGTAGGTTTTATGTTAAGTAGCTGTGAATAAAGAGGCAGGACTTAGGGACGAGGAACGGATTCGTGACGCTAATAATAACAAATAGCAAGTAAGCTATACTGACAGAAAACTTAGCTCATTCTCTCTCTATCTTAGTCTCCTTCCTTTCTCTATATGTGTTTAATATATAGGCCCTCACTTTCAAGTGCGTGGCCTCTTTTCATTGATTTGGGTGAGGGGCGGAGATAATGATCAGAAATGTGTTCGTCAGTTCCTTTGTTGACATTTGGGCGGAGTTACAAGAAGTACATATGTGCGTTTAATGAAACTACATATTTTTCCCAAGTTGAGCTTACATCCAATATCAGAAAGACTGTTATTCATTTCATAGGTCCTCTAAATTGTTTACCGATGAAAGCCAATACCACCCTTTATTTGCTCGGTTTGCCCCTGTTATCTATTATTGAGATCGATTCGTTTGGCAGATGTTTGCTACAGTGCGTATGTTTTTGTGACCGTGTGGGAACTTTGGCTGTCTCTCTATTTTACATTGATTCAGCACTTATTTCATTGCATATTATATAATTCATTAATGCGTGTACCCAATTTCAGGATTTCATAGATCCAACAGGCGACCATTTATGGGGGTCCTCGCTGGGCCTACTATTCCTTAAATTTGGGTGCCACAGGCCTACTTTCCCTTCCAATTTTCAGTGCCGCAAAAATTCCCTCTCGATTAATGGACTAACACAAAAGAAGACCTAATAAGTATCGACTGGGAGTAAACAATTTGATGATATATATATATATATATATATATATATATATATATATATATATATATATATATATATATATATATATATATAAATCCAACTTCACCGCAGGAAAGAGAAAACGGAATAATTTTTCTTCGGAAATAGTTATTAATTACTTCGAAAAAATCCGAGCTGGGGTGGGATTCAAACCCTGCACATTGAGGCAGCTAGCAACCGCTTTGATCTCTATTAAATCGCCCTTTAGAACACTCGGCTACGCGGAAGTGGTCTAAGAGCGATTTAATAGATATCAAAGCGGTTGCTAGCTGCCTTAATGTGCACGGTTTGAATCCCACAACAGCTCGGATTTTTTCGAAGTAATTAATAACTATTTCAGAAGAAAAATTATTCCGTTTTCTCTTACCTGCGGTGAAGTTGGATTTATTTTCATCATTCTCTCGCGCTCATGAGATATATATATATATATATATATATATATATATATATATATATATATATATATATATATATACTAAACAATTCGGGGTATTTTACTAGTTCCTCTAAATACACTATATGTTCAATTATAATACATGATTTATACACTTTGGTTCGCAGGAGAGTTATTAGGTATATACCAGATATCGAGGCCTGCGAAAAAATTGCCTTTTTTACTTTTATTATCATACATGGATCGAGTCAATGAATCGACCAACACTGAATTAAAAAATAGAAGAATGATGGGTCTCTAGCGAATGTAACTCCTCTCCCAGAGCGTGTAACTATGTCTGGTTCATCGTTGTTCCTTCTAGTGGCTGGCGAGGTTTCTTTTCAACTTCCTTCCAAGTCTATTTCCTCAATTTAATTCTCTTCTTGAGGCAAAGTGCAAAAGGTCTTCTTGCTATCTCTTACACGAGTCTTTGGGAGTCGCCGATTACTTAGCACATTACCATTATACGAGAGTGGAAGCTTTGCCTCTTTTAGCTTGTCTACTGAAACATGGCCCACTTGCCATCACGAAACTCAAATTTGTAGACTTTGTCTTCGCGCTTGACCCCAGGAAAGGGCCAGTATATGGCGCTTCTGGTGGTTTGCGAATACGATCTATTCTAACCCACACATAAGTTGGCTCACGAAGATCTTTGATTACGAAAGTCTTGGGCACCGAGAACAAGTGTCCTTTTAATGCCTATGTGAAGTCGACATCTGCCATGGTTGAAGTTAATTTCTTAATGAATTTAGAATCGTTTCTTGATGATGAAGATGAAACCAAGGGTTTCCAGTACAGTAATATAGTCCCTGTGACTGCCATGAAAGGTGAAAATCCCGAGTCATTAGGCAAGGAGAGAATGCCCAACGAGATAATCAGAAGGGCCCTCAGCACGCCTTGCCGACGGGTCATTATGTAACAGTTCAAAGTTCTGTGTACCCTTTTCGCTATCTTGTTCGTGGGTGGGCGTTATGCCGTTGTGTCGAGACCATTCAAACCAATGAAGGCTGATAATTCCTTGAACAATTAGGATTCAAATTGAGCTTCTATGTCGCTTACCACGTATAACGGGACTCTTTATCTGGAAATCAATCCATCTAGGAAAGTCAACGCGATCTTTGCAGCATTTACGTCCGGAATCGATAACGTATCGATCCATCTTTAAGCCCGATTAGTGCACGATAGTAGATACCGATTGTCCGACGCGTAGGATGTCCAGGCAGTGTGAACGGTGGAAGTGGTTTTACGATATCAATATGCACCATTTCGAATCTTGACCACCGAATATTAATGGGTAAGATTGGACACTTTGTGTGGCGATCGAATTTGGAGCATTGGAATGATATGCACTCTCGTACCTAGGAGCGAATTTTCCTGTCAATATTAAGCCAAAAGTATTGAGACCTAATTAGACGAATAGAAGCCTTGATCCCCAAGGTGTTGTGACAAATTAAGTAACTTACTGAAGATATCCTTCTGCGCGTTGTAGAGACGAACGGTCGTGGGCTTCTTGTTGTTACTTCATACCATAGTTGACCTTCCCCAGGAAAAGGGAAAGATTTTAATCGTGACCGAAAATCTCTTGTTTCTTCGTCATTATCCTGCGCTGCAGGATAATGAGTGAGTAAGTGGCTAATTGTTTTTATGGCAAACGCATCCCGTCGCTGCATACATTGTAATTTAAATGTTACCTCGGCTGTGGCGATCTTTTTGGACCTGAAAAATAAGTTCTGTTTTATCAAATTACATCAAAATGTTCGTACATAATGAACTGCCATTCAAATGTAAGAATGCATACTTGAATCGTGTGAATGCCTATACGCCAAACACGTGCTACACATTATGGTGTGCCTAAACCAATACACCTAAGCTAAATATCATGCCAAATTATGTTTGATTAATTTCATTCAAATTATGTTGATTAGTTAAATACCTTTCAAAGATTTTATTTGTTTAAAGGTCTGTTCTTTTTTTCAGTTATATAACGTTTCTAAACAGAATTGATCTCAATGGTTAGGTTTTTATGCCATTTAGAAAAAATAAACATTGGTTAAAAATAAAAAAATAATTTGAAGAAACGGTTCCGGAAATATTTCTTGGTATCAGTCCCGGTTAATAATTTTAGGTACTCGTGCAAACCGTAGTAACTACGTAATAGATAGAGATGCCTAAAGAACAGCTAAATTATTTCTTATTATTACTCTTTCAAGTCAAGGCCTCAGTTCGGGGTCCAGGTAATAGACCAAATAAATGTAGGGCTGTAAACCTCCGAGAACCGTTATGGTGTATTACATGATATTTGGATAACGCGTTGTATTTATACCCCGTTACCAAGTTCGATTCCGAGTAAGAACTGACAATATATTTCAAAACATATCGGGAGCATTTCATTAAGCACATTTCCAAAATCATAATATCATTGCTTTTTTCATCTTCCCAACCTCTCCTTGCTTTGCACACAACACACGACTCTTCCTTGCTGAAAGCTACAAAAGGATTTCCAGTTTCGCACTCACCTAAGGCCGAACCGGTGGCCCCTCCTTAGGCTGCGAAAGGACTTTTCTTCACAGGTTGGTATTATCATTTGAAGTAATCTTAAGAAAGTTATGTAAAAAATCCTTCCAAGAACCAGTTGGCTTAACCAATGATGCCATATTTTGGTTATTTAGATAATCAAATTCGCAATCAAAGACTTTTTGGGACGCACTCGAAGAGAACCTTTAATAATGTTTTTATCCTAAGCTCAATGAGTGTATTCAAGAGGCATAAAATAATTTTTAAACGGATAGAAACTATATTTTTTTAATAAATTCTATTCTTTAAACTGTTTTCATTTATCAAGGTAGGTGGAAAAAATCCTTTCTTGGAAAACTAATATAATTAAAAGCTAAAAAAAAGGGCATCATTAAGCAAAAACAATGTCCTAGCCCTTTAGCAATAAAAACTGTCCAACTAACATAATTAGGAAAAGTGTCAAACAAGCTGGGAGAATCAAAGATAATGATCTGCATAACGAGTGAGAGGAGAAGTCCTACTAATGAGGGCAAGATTAATATTATTACTAAACTCTCAGTACATATAAAGGTGGCTGCTCTGGAGGCAAGGGAACATAATCTCATAATGACATCGCGTTCTAAAACATATCGAAGGCAAGATAGAAAATGCCATCGACGCAGTTCCTTACATTCCAAAACCTGACGCCCCAAACGACTCGTCATACGAGTGGTGGTCAATAAGTTTTGCGAATCGGTAAGGCAAAACAGAGGAAGGGGGATGGCTGTTTGTGAGGGTGTTAGGACAAGTTATGACAAGTCAGGACCTGCAGCCGCACGCTTCTGCCTCGTCTACTTAAGAAGCAGTAGCTGATCACAGACCGTCAGTCACAAATTTTTCAACAATGGAGAAGGTTGAGCACCGCGCAGTGATCAAATTTTTGACCAAGGAAGGAAAGAATGCAAAAGAGATCCATAAAGCCATGGTTGCAGTGTACACCGACACCACTCCTACCTATGCAACCATTGCTCGCTGGAATAGGGAGTTCCGCCATGGTCGTGAATCCCTTGAAGATGACCCCCGTCCAGGATGCCCGTCAATCGTGACTAAAGAGGATAATGTAGCCCGTGCGGAGAGGATGATCCTCAAAAATCGGCAGGTGAAGGTCGAAGAAATCAAGCGAGAACTTGAAATATCACATGAAAGTGTTATGAACATCATCCCCGACAATTTGCCCATGGCAAATTGGGTAACCTAGAAACCTCACGCCACATGATCGACTTTAACGTCGTCAAAATCCACAAGGCTAAAGTTGGACAAGCTGCCCTGCGCGAGTGCAGATTCGAGGAGCTCAACCATTTCCCCCTACAGTCCGGATCTGGCCCCTAGCGACTACTTTTTATTCCGACATCTCAAGGCTGCACTGCGTGGACGTCGGTTTGGGGACGATGAAGATGTCCAGCTCGCCGTCCAGGAGTGGATTGAACAGCAGTCGGTTGATTTCTGGTTGTCGGGAATTCGAAGCTTCAGGAACAAGTGGCGCAAGTGCATTGAAGTCGAGGGTAGTTATATTGAAAAATAATAAAACACTTTTCCTCATATCTCGTTTCCTTATATCCGAATTGCAAAACATATTGACCGCCCCTCGTATATGGAAGGTTGAGAAACAGAAATTTGAATGATCAAACATGAGTATAATCATTCATTGGGAACAGAGGAAATAAGAGTAGTAAGAGGAGAATATATGAAAAGAAAGGTGATTTAAAATTTAGTAGCAAGACATTGTAAATGTATAGGATGATAGAATGAAAAGCTCCTTTTAATGTGTGGCTTTTTTCGGTCATGCATGTTGGATTCACATTTTTTTAATTACAATCACATTCTCGCATGATTTTTTATTTTATTGTATAATTTATTTAATATTATTATTTTCCCAATCTAGTGAATATTATCGATCTATTTCATGACTTAATTATTTTATCTCCTCTCTCCTTCTTGCTAAATGTGATATCTACTCTATTTAAAAAATAAAAAATAACACCTTATTTCCCTTATCTATTATATACAAATAAGAAACCAAACTCAGATGGAGAATCTGCGAGCGCTTGGTTGGAATCCCTGAAAACGTAAGTCGCCGAGAAATCTAAGTGGGGAGAAATATAAGCGGGGCCTCTAGATCTAACGGATGCTGAGGACCCACTTGGGAGATCATTCAAAAGTCGAGTTTTCGAGATTGGAACCTTTGCGAGGTTGGGATGAAACGGGGAGGGGAGGCGGGTGGGGGGGCGTTACGATATCGGTTGTCTCTCAGTAACAAGTTCCTCGGAACAAATAAAAAAAAAATCAGTCCCGATTTGCCGTAGCAAAGAATCAGTTTAATTACCTTCAGTCAATATTTTCGGGCAGTCGTCAGAGTCAGTCATCAATGAACATCGTTAATTAACTGGGAGTTATTCGAACTTTGGCTGGATTCCATTAGGCACACAATTAAAACAAACATGGCCGCTTGTGCATCCCAAACCTATCCACTTCACAGCATACTCGAATTCAACATTAGCTTATTTCAATCTTAATATATATATATATATATATATATATATATATATATATATATATATATATATATATATATATATATATATATATATATATATATATATATATATATATATATATATATATATATATATATATATATATATATATATATATATATATATGGTTCTCTGCGTAGCGTAGTGTACTAACGGCATACTTTTAACTGTGATCAAAGCGGTCATCTCTGCCTCAGTGTGCCTGGTTCGAATCTCTTCCCTGCACGGATTTTTTCGAAAAAAGGTAATAAAAATATTACTGCAAGGAAAAATTATTCCGTTTTCTCTTTCAATGTGGTTTAATGGATTCATATATATATATATATATATATATATATATATATATATATATATATATATATTTTTTCTTCTATAGGTTTGCTTCTAAGAAGGCTTATTTTCAGGTTGAGGATAAATCCCAAAATGAGACATGTAAAATTTCTCATTTAATTAAATACAACGTTTCGGATACCTTACCCATCTTCTAGGCTATAAGATAGATTTAGAACACGTTTAAAATTACGAAGATTATAATGCACACAAGGATTAGAAATAAATTATTTAGTTAATTGAAATTATGATAAATCGTTTGAAACTATTGAAACTTTAGATATGGATCAATTATGGGTACTTTAAATATGGATAAATATAACACTAGTTGATGCAATTATTGGTTGACACAGATATTAGTCATTTAATGAAGCAGAAATAGTAATAAATTATTTAATAAATTAAAAATGTGAAAAAATCATTTGAAAACTGTTGACACTAAATATAGATGCTATAAATATGGATAAATATAAAAAATACTAATTGGGGCAATTAATTGGTACACAAAAATATTAGTCACCTTTAGTGGACGGCAAAAGCGGAGAGACGGAGGAAAGATTATAGAAGGAACCGATTAAAGATTGGTAGGTTGTGAAAATATTTTGAGTGATTTATGAAATGAGAAGGGGAAAAGCTGTTGAATCAGAATTTAAACTGGGATTTAGTTCTTTTATAAATAATGATTCGAGAATGCAGAGAGAAGTGGAGTCCTTTGCATGTCCTATAATTTGAAAGTTTTTGTGGGAAATTTCTGTCTTACATTTAATTGAATGATCTCGAATGGGAGAAGTTTCTTTATTGGTCAAGGTGGAGCCAGTGTGAGAGCTAATACCAAGATGAGGTCAGACCCTAGCCCCAAGTGAGCGAACAGTGCTGCCAATGTAGATCTCCTGGATGGCACCTGGGAAAAATTAATTTATAGACAACTGAACAGCCCATTTCAGGTGGGAGTCTGTCTTTAGTTCTGAAAAATTGTCCAATATGAAAGTTGTTAAGGAAAACTATTTTGAAGTTGGTATGTGTGTAAAATCTTTTCCAAAGCTTATTAAGTTTTCGGCGTAAGGTTAGGTTGAGTGGGCCAATATCAGGGAGAAGACAATAGCGGACATCCTTGGGGACAGAGGAAATTTCTTGTGGAGGATGGTATATTTTATCAAAGAATTGACGGATACATTTTCGTACAAGTGGGGGCTGGAAACAATTCCTTTGAAAATAACCCATAAGAAAACTGAATTCTGAATAAACAAGAAAATATTCAGATGAAAGCTGAAAGCCACGGTGAAGGAGGGTTTTGATGTTGTTGATCTTATATGAAATATCACAAAAAATATAAAAGTTCATGCCGAGACCAGAAAAGGAGGATTTACGGTAGACGGAAGTGGTGAAGTTGGGCGAGGAGCGTGATATGAGAAAACCCCAAAATGGTAATTTTCCATCTCTTTCTTTATCAATTGTGAATTTTATATTGGAATGGCTATGTTTCAAATAATCAAAGAATGGAAGAGACTGTTGTTCCATTTTAAATATTAGAACCGTATCGTCAACAAAACGATGGTAAAATATCGGTTTTAAATCAGGAGGCATTCTCGCAAAGCAACTTCTTCAAAGTTGGACATAAAAATGTCAGCAAGAAGAGGACCCATGGGGAAACCCATTCCAACACCATCAACTTGTTGATAAATGGAGTTGTTAAACAGAAAACAGATGTATCTAATGGTTAGTTCAAGAAGAGACCGTAAAAGCCACGGTGTGAATTTATGAAAGGTCGAATCCGGTTCTGGAAAGGCCTTTTGGATGATTAGGTCTATGGTTTCATTTACGGGGATAGGTGTAAAAAGGGAGACGACATCAAAGCTACACAAAAAGTGAGGACCAGGAAGTTTCAAGTTCCTGAATTCTTCAGACAGAGAATAACTATTGATAACTTTGTATTGATTAATGGTAAAAGGGTTAAGTAGAGGTACTAGATATTTAGCCAACTTGTAGGTTGCCATTGGGTATGCACTAGTATGGGGCGGAGGGGAACATTAGGCTTGTGGATTTTGGGAAGGCCATACATAAGTCCGGGATTGGAGCTAGAGGAGAAAAGTTGTTTATAAGTTCCATCGTCAATGATATTAAGAGTTTTAAGTTTAGAAAGCAAACGATTAACTTTATCATCCAGAATTTGGGAAAGTTTCGAGGGATTTTTGTAAAGAAGTTTAAATTTAGATGAATCTGAGAGGATGTTATTCATTTTGTTAATGTAAACAAATTTGTTGAGGATCACAACACCGTTACCTTTATCAAGCTGGGTTACAAAAATATCAGGATTGCTTCCGAGTTCACGAAGAAGCTGGAAATCATTCTTTTGTATGAAAAGGGAACTAAATCTAGGATTTTTAATTTTTATGTAAAATTCATTTGTAAGTAGGGAAAAAGATGATTTGAGATGTTTAAAGTTCTCAAGTATAGGAAGAGGTTGTAAATCATAAATGAATTTTTCAAAAAACTGGAAGTAGTTTGGGAATTTATGAGAAAAAACAGGTAACTCAAATTGAAGACCAAGTGAGAGAAGAAAAGATTCTCGTGGCGTTAATTTATAATCCGATAGGTTATGAATGACACTTTCAGGTGAGTTTAGGCTTGGATGGGACAAATTAAGCTTATTAAGTTTAGCATTAGGGGTTTGAATGACTTGAGAAGAATACAAGTTAGTTTCTTTGACAATAACTGGATGGTAGCAAATATTATCACAAGAGGTAAAGGTTGAGGGCAATTTCGAAAGGGAAAAATTATAACTTTTCTCGGTTTTATGCAAAAGTTGAAATTTTAAGTTGATTTCATTATTGAGTAGATAATCCAATGATGACTTGTAAAATTCGGAAGAATACAGGGACTTAAAGTAGAGTTTAAAGATTATAAAGTTGGGATAAACATTGTTAGACCTATATGTTTCCAGAAATTAATTAGTTCACCAAAATTCATTCGAAAGTCGTGACGCACGAGGGCAGAAAAGTGGTTCACTAAGCAAAACGAAATTCTTTATTGGCCTGACGCGTTTCGATATATACACATATCATTTCCAAAGAGATAAGATAGAGGGATATATATATGGTAAGCTACGTTAACATTTATACGACCAAATTCATAGTAAATGGGATTTCTCTATATACAAAATATGCATGCAAATGGTTGAGACACCATAACAATAACAGGATTAAAATGGGGAGTGATTATTATTGGGGGCTGGCGGACGGGAGGATCGTAATATGAGTTGCGAATTTGTTTGGATATTTAATTCCGGCTCCTTCTCTTTGATTTATATGGCTTCTGATATGAGCAATTGCCGTCGGTTTGAGGCGTATGCTAAGATTTCAGTATTCTCTTCAAGCGACTTCCGGTCCAATTGTTTTCCTTGCTTTTCCGAGGTACGTGTACTGGGGGCACCGTTGCTCAAGTGGTCGGTCATTCTTCGTGTTAGCTTTGTTTCGGTCATTCCGATATATGAACGAGGTTGGGGTTCACAGTCACCCATTTTACAAGTATATTCATATATCAGGTGATTTCTTTGTCTTATGTGTTAGAATTGGTTAAAAATATACAGAAAAATTTAATTTCGTTGAAGTAGGCACTAATGACTTCGGCCCAATTAAACGATTCTTGAATTATCACAACTCTTCGTTTTCGGTCTCTAAGCTAGTTTTCAATCAATTGCAATAGACTACTTTTTAATTCTTGCTCCCCAAGCATTTCCAAAGGTCTTCTATGGGAACCTAATCGCACACCTATTTAAAATCAAAATATATAGTATCTACGGCTTTATGACAATCATATTTTGCCGTCATATCGTAAAAAATAGTAACAAAATCGTTAAACCTTTGCGACGTGTTCTAAAACGGTGTTGGCTACCTTTAATTAAAATATAATTTTCTAAATGAACCACGATTTTGTCTCTCACAATTTCCTCTAAAGGTTTACCCACAACGGACTGTAAGCGAACTTAAAACTTAAAATCTTCAGAAACAATGTGGTCATTTAAATATTTTATATAAATTTTGTTAAGTTTAACAATGATCTAGTTTTTAACTTATTAATATTCTGTGGATGAATTATATCTGGACACAGAGAATGCGTATTATTCAATTTGTCTATAATTTGAGAGTTCGGTCTGTGACTACTTAAAATTGGGAGCTGAGTTTTAGGCATTGAAGTCAATTACATTTTAGGCCGAGAATGCGACTTATGTCTTACAGCATAAACGGTTTGGAAAATTTGCGATTTACGATTTGCGCAATATCTCTTTTGTCTCTAACCAAGTTCCTAGTCATTTTTAATTGGATATAGAGAATCTCGATTCAGTTTCTTATTATTTACATCTTGTACGTATAAAACATTAGGGGTTTCTTTATACATTTTAGAAAGATCAATTTCGTCCTATTATTTGTATTTTTTTTACTTCGTTTTTTTCCTCGCCGCTGATAATGAACATAATTTTACCAGATTCAACTGCTGCTCTTTTCTCTTAGCAAGTAATCGTGAAGGTTTCTTTCCCTTATATCAAAACTTACACCATTACTAATCAATGGCGAGCATCTTTTTCTAATGTTTAAAAGCATTCTTTCTCGTTACTAATATTTTTTTATTGTCTTTCATCGCAGCGATATTATTCATATCAAGGGCTTTTGTTAAGTCGGATTGCCTCATTTTATTACAAAAAGCCTCAACATTTGCTTATGTGAAATTAGGAATATTATTTCTTTAATCTTTAATATATAAAGTGTTTTTGAGTTAAATAAATAGCATTGTGATCACCTTTACCTCTATCTTTGCCAACAGACACTTTCAATACAATTTTCTTAATTTTTTATAGTCAAATCAAGAATGCTTAGCTCGCAGATTAGCTCATCAAATATTTGGTTAAGATAATTTTCGTTTATTTATCAAACAATCGCTTCCTTTCGTTTTCAGCTCTTTCAACATTAAAATCTACTTTTGGAAAGTCAAAATCGCCACATATGACTGATAATAGCTACTAGCAACATTCCCTAGAACCACATATAGTTCTTTGTCATGTTCTTTGAATTGCGCAGGGGTCAATGTACTACAGAAATGTTAAAATTACTTTTTCAACAGATATAGAGAGTACTAAAATATCCATGTTACCTATAGTCACAGTATCAGAAACTATTGCGTTTAATTTGTCTACTACATACAAGAGGACCCCGCCCTCTCTACTTGTATGTCTATTTTTATTAAAATGTTTGTAATCATTTAATTAAATGAACTCATGACGTCTTTACCTTCTGATTTCACCAGATACTCAGTTATTGCGATATTATCAAACTTTTTAATACCCACTAGACCCGCAAGATCATTAAAAATATTTTTAATACTATGTGCGTTAAAATATTTACATAAACGTATATTTTTCGATTTCGTGTGAGTAGTTATAAACTTTATTTATTTTGCCTCTTCCTAGTTCCATGGATCTGTATGAAAAAAACTTATTAGTATTTGGGTCGGTAGTGTCCTGGCTAAAATGTGCATGTAGTTGTTTACAATCTTGCCTAACTTGGTCGTCCTATTCCATTTATATGCAGTTTATCTGCCTTAGAAATATCGTTTCGTTGGTAGAAAATATTGCAAAATTCATGAAATATATTACTTCCTGCTAGAAAAGAACTTTTAAACAGTTATTAATTTACGAAACTCTTCCAAAACCAACTCGCGGCAGTACATCTTAAAGAATAATTTTGAAACTAAACGCACAAATAGCCCCTTCCATCTAATAGAAAATTATTTTTTGTGCCCATTTAGACTATAAACCTAGTATTTTCAGTAGCTGTATCTGTAAATTTATAAAATGAGCTAGATAAATCTTAAACTTTTTCAAAAGAATAGCTGTATCGTCTTCCTTTCTCCGGACAACTGCCACAGAACTCATCGATTTGGTTCCGCACAATCAAATAGTCGACAAGACAAATGTCCTCCATGCCACAATCCTGCAGAGAAGCTAAATAAACTTTTCTTTATTTGTAGGGTCACCTCAAGATAAGCCACTGCCAGCTTTTCTGTGAGAGCATAAATTAAGTGATAAAATTTATCGTGGCTTATCTTTTCATGAAAAGAATTGCTGTGGTTCGTCTCCAGTTGCTAAAATCTAATGTACAATATTCAGATGAGAAAATTTAGGGCAGCTGATCTTTAGGTGAGAAATTCTATGGTGGTTTATTTCCAGGTAAAGAAAGTTGGGGTAGCTTTCCATTAGGTGAGAAAAATTGCGGTCGTTTAGTTTCCACATGATGAAATTTGGGTTATAAACTTTGGTTGGCTTATCTTGAGGTAAGAAAATTTAGGAAAACTTATCTTCAAGTAATAAAATTTGGAGTAGCTTATATTCAGGTGAAATAAATTATAGAAGCTTAGTTTCATGTAAAAAAATTTGGTCTTCCTTTGCTTCAAGTGAGAATATTTTGTCTTCCAAAGCATCAGGTGGAAAAATCTAGAAAGGTTTAGCTATAGAATAAGAAAACTTAGGATCGCTCATCTTCAAATAACAGAAAGTAATTTATCTTTAGGTTAGAAAATCTATCATAACTTATCCTTAAGTGAGAAAATATATGGTGGCAAATTTTCATGTAAAAGATTTCGGAGTTGCTTATCTTTGGGTGAGCAAAATTAGATTGTCTTAGCTTTAGTTTAGAAAATTCGCGTTCTCTAGCGTCAGGATTATTAGCTTGTTTATTAGCCTGTAGTAAAAAAATTTGGGTGGCTTAGCTTCAGGTGAGAAAACCTAGGGTTGCTTATCTTGGCAAAATAAAATTTGTGGTAACTTATCTTCAGGTGAGAAAATTTGGCATTTCTTGGCTTCAAGTGAAAACATTTGCGGTGCCTTAGATTCGGGTCACAAAATTTCGAGTGGCTTAACTTTGGTAATAAACTTTGGCTTTCCATTTTCTTTTACTAAGTTTGCTATCGTAGTATTACACTTGTATATTTTTAGGGTCACCTGAAGATAAGCCACCACAAACTTTCTTGTGAGGAATATCTTCAAGTGATAAAATTAAGTGTGGCTTATATTCACCTAAATACATTTGCGGTAGCTTATCTTCAGGTTAGAAAATTCTGGGTGGCTCTTCTCCCGGTGACAACATTATTGGCAACTAATCTTCCTCTGATAAAATTTAGGCAGCCAATCTTCAAGTAGGAAAATCTTTGGTGTCTCATGTTCATGTAAGAAAATTTGGGTTAGTTTAGCTTCGGTTGAAAAAAATGGGGTGGCTTAGCTTTAATTAAGAAATTTAGGTTTGCTTCGTTTCAGTTAAGAAAGTCTAGGGGTAACTTATCTTAACGTTAGAAAATTTGGTGCTCCTTAGCTTCAGGTGAGAAAATTTGGGATGACTTACCTTCCGGTGAGAAAATTTGGGATGACTTATTTTCAGGTGAGAAAATTTGGGGTGACTTATCTTCAGGTGAAAAAATTTTCATTGGCTCAGCTTCAGCTAAATTTGGGGTTTGCTCTTCTTCAGTTCAGATAATTTTAGGCAACTTATTTTCAGGTGAAAATATTATGCTATTATATCTTCAGATGAGAAAATTAGGGTATCTTATCTACAAGTGTAAGAGGGGCCGAGTCCTGGTCGCCAATGTAGATGAGCCTGTTATTTATCTATTTTTTTTAAATGCTCCGGGTTCTGCAGTGGTTGGCGCAGCGATTTTTGAAAATACAAACAGGAGCCGCATGTGAGGGTGCCTTGTTGAAGCGTCACTTATTTCTAGTAAATTCACTCCTAGGATAAGAGCCAAACAGGTGCATTTTTTTTCTCCAGTTTAATTATTACTTTTGCTGAACTTCTTTGGCAAATTTTACACCTTTCGAAAGGTCTGATATTAAACTATTATGTGGGCAGAATTGTGAGATAAGTTACGTTTACAACAATGTCCTAGGTATATATATATATATATATATATATATATATATATATATATATATATATATATATATATATATATGCCAATTTTCTGACTTACTTGGAGCTGAAATAAATTTCCATTTTTATTTCAAAGGATGCCTTTTCCCAACCTTACTTTACCTCTCATGTGCTAGAAGTTCTTTAAAATCGAAACCTAATTAAAACATACTAGCTTGCTACATGGTTGTTTTCATTTATATCTTAGCAAATGGCCTTGAGGGTAAAATAATGACGGCCAGGATACGTTTATCTGATTTTTAAGAACGGAGGGGACATTAGTTGGAAGGATTTTCTTAGCAAGATGGAGGGACCCAAAGAAGGGGTTGATTACACCATCACAATTAAATTTGCCTTCAAAGGAAGGTGGTTTTCATCTAAGAGGGTTTCTTATTCAGAAGGTCCGGCAGAACATGACTTCGCGAGAAATTGCAAGAATGACGAGTTGTTGCAAGGGTGAATCAACTCGCACGATATCCTCCTCAATTGTGCTTAATTTAAACTTTGGTTCTAGTGGGCTGAATTTCTAAGGCTACTGAATAAGAGCAAATTATGTATATATACTTATGCACACACATACTTATGCACAAATATATACTTATGTACTTTTTATATTCATCTCAGGACGACCATTTTAACTATATGAAAATATAGTATAAATTAAAAGGTCAGAATACAACTGGAAGCGGGTTTGACATGGAGTTAATTATATTTAGTCTTGTAGTTCACTCGCTTTATTTCATTAATAATAATTTCTTAATTTTTGTTAATGTTTCCTATGTAAATGGAACGCATTAAGACAGGTAATTAAATTTGAGTTAGCTTATCTTCGGCAAAAAGAAATTGTGATAGCTTACCTTCACAATAGAGGTATTGTGTTTGCCTATATGTGTATTAACGTATGCAGATAGTGCTCACTGCACGAACCAGAATTGGCATACCGCTAATTGGCGACCAGCTCTAAGAATGCCGAATTGTTTTGTATTTGCTCTTGTTTGGAATCAACCCTGGTACATAGCTCTTGAAATCGAACGCTTTATACACTAATGACAGCCAGGATCCGGCTACTGACGTAAAAAGCTGCCTCTCTGGATTTTATTTTGCGGCGATGACGATAAAGAATAAAATTCGTGGAATTTTAAAGAGGCAAACACCCGTAGTTGCTTAACTTTGCTTCCCTGTAAATCAATTTAGAATTGGATTAGGCTCAACCGACAATGGGCCGATTAATTTTACCGAATGCGTCGTAATGAATATTTTATTATCAATTTGCCATCCAACAGGAGTATTTGCCGCCACAACTTTTCTTCTGCATTTCGTAAATACTTATTTTGAAATTTCTATTACTGCATCACCGTCGTTCTCAGTATATTCGTGGATATAGAGCGAGAGAGTATTTCTGAAGGGTTTTTCATCATCCATTTTCTCAGTGAAGACGCATCGTCTTATTTTTCTTCCCCTTCCACCAATTTAGAGTCATTCTTGGCTTGCCCTTTGGAAGGGGAAAGGAAAATCAAAAGTTAATTCCGAAGAAGATGAACTTTATAAAACATCAGACTCTCAGATATTGTCCTCTATTTCTTGTGTCAATTCCTATCCTCGGGTCTTCAAACTCCATTTGGATCTAATTTTGTATCAAACGCTGCGATTTTATATTTTTTTGGAGGGAGGGGGGATGGAAAAAAATTAATTCACTCGAGGTCAAACTGGCATTACTCCGATAAAAACCAGTGTCGGCTTTTTCAAAGAAGCCCTGAGAAAGTTTGGTTTCAGAGACGACCTGAGACTCGGTTAGATTTGGCGATGTTCAGCGATGGCCTTTTTTGAAAGGCTGCAAGTCACTGTTGGAGAATCGCACAATTTGAAGAGTTGGATCATGGTTTCCTTATGAGGATGCTTTTCCCACTGAATTAAGTAACTCTACATTTGGCTTTAATAGATTTAGTTGACAGGAAATTAATGTGGTTGTTTTAAAGGAAAGTAAAATAATTTTGAATAAAAACAAACATTTATTCAGCCAAGCAGTTTCCATCATTATTGACAATGTTCTATCGTTTAAATAAGTAGTAGATACCTTTCTTGAATAATTTTGTCTGGTTTGATGAAATATATGAATTGATATCCTTTTGCAGATCCTTTATATCAAAGTAAACATTGTCATTTAGCTGATGTTGCAATGATATAAATAAATGTTAATCAGATGGTGTAAGTTCCGGTTAATATGTAAAAGGAGTAAGAACTCACTGACCTAATGCATTTATATGGGTGGCGGTGGCGTCAAAAATGCCACCTGTGGTCCTACATTGTCATGAAGGAAGAAGTCACCCTTTCGGTTGATCAGTGAAGGAGACTTTCGTTTAATAGTTTTAATTAAAACGCTTTAACCTTTGAACAGTTCGGTTAGATTAGCTCAAATATAAATCAATATGCACACGTTGTACATTTTCCTTCAGCCAGTTCATGTGACAGCAAGGCACCATTTTTTAAGGTTAAAATAGGCCTGAGTATTACTCTTGTCTGTGGTAAACAACCTATATCAAATTTGGAACAATTATATAGAAGAATTTTTTATGTGTCATATAAACGAAATTAATTTCATGAAAAAAAACAAACAAAAAGAAGATAAGAAACAAGTCCCCTGAGGCTAATAATCCTAGCTTACCTGGATAGTCGGTCCCCAGTAAAAACACCAAAGCTTCGTGCGATAGAAAAAGAAACTCAAGTCATTCTGAGGGGAGATTTTCACTCATTGATAGAAGTGGAAGAGAATCAAGAGAAAGGAATCAATTAATAATTAATGGGTCAATAATGAAAAAAATTAACAAATGCCTTGGCAAAATTTGCCAAACAACATTTTAAAACTTAAAATAGACCTATGTATTGCAACAGTTACCTTTAAAGATCTTGCATTACCCAGTACATCACCCATTCCTTTACCCACGATCTTTCTCATACCCCGTACCCAAAAGAACACACCCCTTTGCAGCTGGGCGTAGTTAAGCAATATTGGTTGGCTTAGTTACTGTATTGAGTCCTGATTCTGGTGCACTTTGTGCTGGCTGCCATAAGCTGTAGCAACCAAAAGTTTGCGTCGTCGAAAAAAACGTGAGTTTTCTTTATAATAGAACTTGATGGAAATCCCCAAATTACGATGAATATTGTTATCATTAAGTTTGTAGGCCAAAATCAACAAGGAAACTGTCATAAATTTTATTCGGAGAAGGTCCATAAAGAAACTAATAAAGTTAAAAGAAGTGAATATATTTGAAGACACTACTTGGGACCGGTGGGTATGCAACTCTCCATGACCTACCCAATCTTGGCAAGATGTGGAGGCAAACCTTTAAATGCTATTAGCTTCAGGGCTTCTAATTCTACACTTGACACTCCCTCGCGTGGTGATGCGGACGCAAATTTGAACTCTTTTTACCCGACAGTTTTAAAGTACCCTAATTCGCACTTTTAAATACCTTCGCTCTTATTCCCGGTGGTTTAAAAGACGCTTCCTCATCTGTCAAAAATTGAATTAGGCACCCCTCTCGACCATTTTCGTAAAGATAAGCCCTTGCAAATTTGATCAAGGAAAGACAAGCACTCCCAAATTTGACTAAGGAAAGATAAGCACTCGCAAATTTGGCATAGGAAAGAAAATTATTCCCAAATTCAGCCAAAGAAAGATAAACACTCCCCAAGTTGTCTAAGGAAATATAAGCACTTTTAAATTTGGCCAAGGAAAGCTAAACACTCAGTAAATTGGGCCGAGGAATGACAAGCAATCACAAATTTGGCCAAAGAAAGGTAAGCATTTTTAAATTTTGGTAATTAAAGGTAACTACTATTAAATTTATTTAAAGAAATATAAGAACAACCAAATTTTACTAATGAAAGACAAGCACTCTATAAATTAGAGTATGTTTGTTTAGCTAGTTTTCTGTTTACCTAGCATAAATTAGGAAATGAAACTACTAATGATTCGTCCATCCAAAATTGTCAAAAAAGTGGCCAAAGAAAGGTAAGCACTCTAAAATTTGGACAAAGAAAGGTAAGCACTCCCAAAGTTGGGCAACGAAAGATAAGTATTCCTAAATTTGGCCAAGGGAGGCTAAGTACCCACAAACTTGACAAAGGATCGACAACCACTCACTTATTCGTTTAAAAATTGGTAAACCATCTAAAATCTAAGCAAAGAAAGATAAGCTTTTTCTAAGTTAGCCAAGGAGAGATAAGCACTCTAAAATATGGGCATTGGACATTGGACAAAATAAGAGATGAAATATAGGTAGAATTAGAGAGAGAATAGTAAGAGAGTAAAGTGGTTAAAGGGTGAGTTTAAAGAATAGATAGTGTGTAGGAGAAAGAATAAAAAGATCCCTGGTGAAAGGGTAGCTCTGTCAATGTACGGTTAGTTGTGTTCTTTGTGGTTGTTTCGTGTATTTTTTTTTTTGATAAACTATGAATTACAATCCATAGTTTATATAATTAAATTAAACATGTTTAATTTAATTATGGTTACGATCCTACTGATCGGTTGATTGCTTAAGGCATTCAAGCCTTTATTTTTGGCGGGGTTTTTATTCCCGCTATGACTTTAGTAAAAGTTTTTGAGGGGTATTGATTTATTAATTAATTAATTAATATGATTTTGAAAAAGTGAAAGTGAAAATTTACTTTATTTTTGCGTTTTTCAAGTGATTTTTAATTTGAATTGGATATTCTAAAGGAACCTGCGAATTACTTCGTATTTTGTCAGTTCTGTCTGGTGTATTTTGGGATTACGTCATTGTCTGTCTGTAGTTTACTACTTCTAAAAGGTCTTTTTTGTCGGTCTGCTTCGATTTCTAAGTGTGTACGAGAGAATTCAGGGGTCAAGCGGGCGCCAATGGCCTGCCATATCCTCTTAGCTCTCTCGTGGAGCGCCACATTGATCGGAGTTAATCCAACCGAGTCGTGGAGCTCCCTTTGTCTTTTATGTTCTCTTCTTCGGGTATTTGTAATAAGGAGAACCGCTTTGTTCTGGATGACTTGTAGTTTCGCAATGTGGGTCATGGCGCTCGCGTTCAGCGGCACCGGGGGGTACAAGAGTCTCGAACGAATGCACGCATTGAATATCTTGAGTTTATTTGAGCGAGTAAGGTCCATGAACCTATAAAACTCCCTCAAATCTCTCTTGCTATTCGCGACTGTCCGCTCGATATGACACTTGTATCCCCCTGTGGTGATTTTGAGCCCCAGGACCGTCCCTTCTGAGCAGTAGGGGATTCTCTCCCCCTCTACCCGTATATCGTTGAAGGTCTTGCGAAACATGGGAATTATTTTGAATTTTTGGGCATTGGTCGAAATCTTCCATTTTCTCTCGAAAGAGTTGATGTTGGAAATCTCCCTAGCCGTATTTCTCGCCATAAATTCCCTGTGAACGTAGGCGGCTGTACAAATTTGCGATATATCGTCAGCGAACTGAACGTATATCGTACCTTCGGAAAGAGGTTGTGGTAAGTCACGTGTATATATGTTGTATAAAAGGGGGGAGAGACACCCCCCTTGTGGGACCCCAGATTCGAGCTCGAACTCGGGGCCTTTGTGCTCTTTGATCTGTATATACGCTCTCCTCTCCATTATATAGTCGCATAGAATCCTTTCAAGAATGGGGTCAAGGCCTACTTGCAGGATCTTAAATTGCAAGCCTCTCTTCCAAACCTTGTCAAATGCTTTTCTGACATCGCGGAGCACCAGGTCGGCATGCCTTTTACTTGCCTTGATCTTTGCAAGCTTTTCCGTAATAACGGCTAGTGCCGTGTCAGTCCCTCTTTTCTTTCTGAAGCCGTGCTGTTGCTCGTTATGCAGGTTGGCTTCATCAAGAAAAGAGTTGACCCTGTTTGCCAATATCTTCTCGAAGACTTTGCCAGCAAATTCTAAGAGAGATATCGGACGGAAGTTTGCGGGGCAGTCCGGGGGCTTTCCCGATTTGGGAAGGAAGATCATTTTGGCCACTTTCCACTGGTCGGGAAAATAGCCTGTGTTCAGAGCGGCATTCATGATGTTAAGTAGCCCACTCAGAACATTAGGCGGGGCCTTAATGAAATTTTCCCTGGTCAGCCCCGTGGTACCCGGTGCTCTTTGACGAAAGGATTTTAGTGCGATGGAGAGCTCTTGGGCAGTTATTTTACTCCCATAGCCCTCCATCGCTCTTTCCTGCGACACACAGTGATGAAGGGAGGTTTTATGTATTTGTGTGTTTAGTTGTTGGATAATGTTATTTTCGAAATCGAGGTCATAGTTGTCGTTTTCTTCGGGGGTAATTTTAAAGATTGAGGACCAGAATGTCCTAAAAATTTCCTCAATCTCTGTATTCTCGTCAATTTCTTTATCGTCATGTTTGAGTACAACTTTCTTTTGAGGGGGTTGTCCTTTTAAACGTCTGTATGTCTGCCAAAAGGTCCGTGAGTCTCTCTCTATGTCAAGTCCCTCAATTAGTCTGTTCCATACCTGTATTTGTTCGTCTGTAATGAGTGTCTGAAGTTCGTCTTTTATCTGTCTTATGCGTCTATGGATATTGTGGTTGGGGCCTGTCAGCGCTACTACATCGGACAGGTCCCTATATTCTTGGGCCAGGGCTTTCATGGGGGGGGTCCAAATAGGAGCTGGAAGGGTTTTATATTTAATGCGGGGAATACTATTTTTATCTGCTTTTATAAGGAGGTCGGTGATCTTATCCAGCTCTTCATCTATTTCTTCTAAATTAGCGTCAATTAAAGGGTCTGGGGTATAATTTAGAAGATAATTTTTGTAGCTTTCCCAGTCTGCCTGCTTATAGCTTTTGCGTTCTGGGATTGCAATCTGAATGGGGTTTACGCTAATTGTGATTTTAATTGCCTGGTGGTCACTTGGAATAATGGGGCCTGGTTCAATGTAGTAGTTATATGGAAACCTGATACTGGATAAAACAATATCAGGTTTCGTTGCTGCATAGCCTGTAATATATGTCGGGAATTCTGGTCCGATTCTCGTCCCGTAATTTCTGTCAAGTAGGACTTCAATGTTTCTACCTGCATTGTTGTAGGAAGTATACCCTGACGCTGCACACCTTGCGTTCAGATCTCCAGCAAAGATTGCATTTTTCTTATGGCTGAAGACCTGTAGAAGGTTGTGCAGGGGTACATAGCCGCGTCTTGGGGGTTGGTACCCCGTGGCCACGACTAGACCCCCCAGGGTAGTGCCTACCTCAATGGCAAGGTAAGATTCATCTAAGTCGGGTAGTCTTTTGTACTTTAAACCTTTTCTGACGGCTATTGCGCAGCCGTCATACCGTTCCTGACTATGATTTTTGCTAATGACGTCGTATTGAAAAATTTTAATTTCTTTATGTTCAGTCATTCCGTGTTCATTAATTAGTATAATGTCGGGGTCACTTTGTCGTAGAATGTTGCCGTAGATGGAACCTTTTCCGTCCCATCCATTAACATTCATTTGTATTACTGTTAGTCTGTTGGTCATTTTGAGTAATGTAGGTTCTTTTAGTGTATGGAGTTAAAGTAGACGCTTATTCGCGATCTACTTTAGCCCCGTGTGGTGTATTGGGCGGGGTGCGCTCCCTGCCGTTTCTTTTTTTCCTAAATTCAGTGTCGGTGATTGTGTAAAAACAGTCCGTGGCCAGCTTAACCTTATTTTGAGAGAGGGCTTCCTCAACCTGTCGCTCCGGTACCTCGTCGGAGCATTCCCATTTGTATCTTCCGGTCCTAAGACCTTCCGACACTTCACGGGAGTCCAATTCAGTTGGGAATGGGGCAGATTCAGGGGCGTACAATTTCAGGTTAAAGCCTCTTGAGTGGTACTTAAGCTGGTGCTCCCTTCCTCAGGATGAGGAGGTATACCGTGGGCCGCGAGTTTTTGAGATCTTCCTTGACCTAGGGGACCTGGTCTCCTTGGGTCGGACTGCCTCTTTTGTTGGTGTGGGTGTGGGGGTGTGTGTATTTGTTTCTTGTGGCGTGGATTTTTTGGGGGTGAGTGGCGCCTGTTTTTGTGTTTGTGTTTCTTTTGGTTTGTTCAGTTGGGGGTCCCGTGAGATGGCTGTGTTTGGGGTCTGAATCTTCTGGCACTTCTCTTGGCACTGAGGAGCAACGGTTATTCTCATAACCTCCTCTGAAGGGGGGTTATCGGGGAACCACATCTCGCTAAGCCCGTTTTTCACGAGCATGCGATTAACTTCTGTGGCAAAAGTACCGGGGCGTGTTATATTTTGTATGTGTGCATAATATATGCAGCACATAATTTTCGTGGAATGCTCATTTTCGATGTGTAGGTATTGTTTCTGATTTTGACTGTTTGATTCGGCGATGGCGGCTTTGGCTACTTTAGCGTAGGTGGAGTTAGCTTTATTCTCTTCCGATTCACGTTTAAGCTTGCTTTGATTGCTCAATTCCTGCTTTTTAATCGGACATGCCATAGACATGGTCCGGTGAGGGCCTGAGCAATTAAGACATTTGGTGGTATTGTTCTTGCATTCGCGCCACAAATGGTCACGACCGGCGCAAATGGAACACAATTTAAGGTCTTTGTTTTCAGGGCAGTTGGACGTGGTGTGTTTGTTGTATTTGTAGCACCTGAAGCACATTTGCAAATCAACAAACTCCTCACGTTCCATCTGCTCTGGGCAAACTCGCACGTTGAAGAGAAGCAGTCCATTATCCTTTGCCTTCTGAGCCATAGCCGTATCTTCGAATACCACTTTGAAAACATGAGTGTAAGTTTTAAATTTGAAGACTTCCGCTACTTTTGCCCAGTCGTGGTTGTTCTCAATTTCCCTTTTGATTTCGTCAGCCGAGTGGCTCCCAACCCAGGGGTCAAGGCGCCTGCAGATTAAACTGCGGTGGGTCCTTATTTGTGGTGGTGTTTGCGGTCTGAGGTTGATTTTCTCAAGGCATTCAACGGCTTTCCCGGAGGTCAAGGCTTCACAATCAGCCTCCCTCGCGCAGATAGCCGAGTAACCATTGTTTAAGTCTACCAGTCGTACTAAAGCAATTCGTAGGGATCCATAAACCGTTTCAAAAACCTTTTCACGTTCGGGTTTCGGGCCCTCCGAGAGGACCCGAAGAGTAATTCGTAGGGTTTCTCTCATGATATGTGCATCTTACGATGCGTTACAGTTTATTATGTTTGTAGTGTTCACTGTGTTCACTTTTTGTTTTGTTTCTAGACGGAAAGAGGTGAGAAAGAAAAAGAGGGTTCAATGTCCCCCAAAAATTTTTTACTTTACCTCAAATGACTTTTTTTCCTGGCAAGCGGGTGGGCCGGGGAGGGTTTTGATCTCCGTGTCCACAAAGGAGCGAAGATTTCTTCCTTAACCGTATATCACTTTGAAAAGCAAGTGGTCCACTGAATTCCGAAGTATCCTGCTACTACTAACAAGTAGGGTCACGCTATTCACTTTTTCGCTAAAAATTCACTTTTAATAATTATCCGTACAAGATTGCTGTCAAAGCGGGAGGGGGGTCTGCTCATGCAAGCAAGGCAGGCACTCTAAAATATGGGCAAGGAAAGATAATCGCTCCCAAACTTGGCCAAGAAAAGATTAGACCTAAATAATTTGACCAATGAAAGATAAGCATTTGCAAAAGTATGTTTGTCCCGCTATTTTTCTGTTAACCTAACTTAACTTAGAAAAGGTAACTAGTAGAGATAGGCAAAGGCTAAATTGCCCCCAATAAACACCATTTTATCTCTAAAGTACTTTTGTTGACACCCTCCCACCCCAATATTCAAACCTATCGATATTTGTTACTGTTTCAACCATCTATTATTCTCTTTTCCCCCACCCTCTTTTTCACTATGCCCTACATCTCACCAGTATATCGTGAGCGAAGAATGGTATCGTCGATTATACAGGAGTCGTTCTAGTTTAAAATCAAACAAAGATAAGTATTGTTGTTGCTCTCAAGAGAAACTTTTCCTAAGAGATTTCGAATATCCTCTTCCACCCATACGTTTCCAAACAAGCTCTTACGTCGAGTGTTTATCTTCCTTAAACTTTGGAGTCCTAATCTTTACGTGGTAATTTTTAGGGTTCCTTATCTTTACTTGGTGAACTTTAGGGAGTCATTATTTTCTTCTTTCGGTCGTTGAGATTATGTATCTTTGCATGATCCATCACTTTTTTAATAGGCGTTATGAATGACCTTTATTGCATCTTGAATTACCCCTTGACCTGAACTCCATTAATCCGTCTTAAGTCATGCATTTTTTTCTGATGTTTATCCAGATTTTTCTCCTCATTGTAATTACCATTTGCAAACTAAAGGAAACCTGCGTAGGGAGGGACGACTAAACCAGGGTAGGAGCCACTGTCCTGTAAAGCCCCTAACTGCGCTAATGGGTGGGACTGTCACGGACTCGGTCTAGTCATAGATGTAGTGACGTTTATGCTCATCTAATCAAACTTGTGAAAGTCTTGATTAAACTAAATGCACTAATTTAACTTTCTTAGGCAAGAGTGATTGACATGGGTCAAGAAAGCTAAACTTTCAGTCATGTTTAAGATTAATCCAGCATAACATCGATAGGTAGGTTACTTAAACAACCATATGTATATAGCCTAACTTAATACACTCACCTAACTCATAAAATAAAGAAAAATATTTCATTATAAAACTCAAGGTTTTGGATCTATATACTTAATATACACGACTTTATGAAGAATTTAGGCCAGGATTTTTTATACGTGTTTCCTTCTTACTTGTACATAATCTATTTGGCCTAAATGCAAAGCCAATGCTCGAAAACTGACGATGCAGCTTTCTTATTCATAATATTATGAACTTTCCAAGCAGAATCACTAGTTTCACTTTAAGCGAAGTTAAGCAACATTGGTTATTGTATGTTGCAAGATAGCTGAATAAGATTTGGTTGAATTTGTGATAGCTAACACATGTTCTAACGCTACCTTAATGTGTTGGTATCCAATGAAATAGATATTACTAAGTAATATGAGGAGTTGATGATGAAAAACACATAAAAAGCAAACTAAAAATTCATGGAAATGTTCAAGTTCCTCCGGAGACAGTGGCGATTTGTAAAGCATTGACCGAAAAGCCTCTTTCGTAACACTGGGAAAATCTATCGCGAAACGTAGTCATGTAAGAAAATTTAATGATTTGATTTAATATTTCAATATCCTACGCGACGCTATCGAGGCATGATAATAGTAAGAATCCCCCTAGTTCAGAAATTCCAAAGATTACTTATAGCTCCAGCTAAAAATCTTTCTCACTAAATCTTCTCAAATCGGAGGAACTGCGGAGAGGGCCTTCAAATATCGAAATTCAAAGAGACTTTTGAAGTCGATGAACGTTCGGAAGTACACCGGAAGCAGGCATATGGGGACTTGCGAACAGAAGCTGCGTTCCCTAAAGAGAGAATTGCCAATTAGGCTGCGTATCGTATTTCATCGCTATGAGGAAAAGTCGACGATGAGTAAATCTCACTGGAAATCTTGAGAGGCCTATACTATAATAGTACAGTATATTTTAATGTGTATCCAGAGATGATATAGAATTATTGAAAATAGCTAAAGCTCTAATAAAACACCTGTTTTTTGTGTAACGTTCTTTTTGGAGTTAAGACAGTTCTGAGTCAAAAGTATAAAGGCCATTTTTTTGTTTTTTCTTAAGAGCTCATCTGGCGACTGCCTACTTGGGCATTAGTCGCCGTATTAAAACTGGCCTAGTACTAGGCTACTTTAAAATAAAATTAAAGAGACGAAAAAAACACCCCAAAAAGGGATAAAGGAAGCAAGCTCCTGCGTTGGGGGAAGGTCACCCCGGCGCAGGAGCGTGCAACCTAAAGGAAAAAAAAACAAATGCAAAAAAACAAAAACAAAAAACCCCCTGATTATAGGGAGAAGGCCGGCCTCCCCCCAAAAGTCAACAAGTCCACCAGTCAATGTGCACGCACTCGTCCCGAAAACAAGGGACAGGCGGTAGCGACCCCACCCATCCCGGTACCGGGACAGGCAACGTGCGCGAAGATCACCCAGACTGGGACATTCGACAAGAATGTGCCTAACAGTTTGGGGGACACGCAGTCGTCACAATAGGGCGCAGCCGAGCGCTGTATAAAGGGCATATCTAGAATCTAAAAGCCCTATAAGGGGAAATTATACGCAAATATTGATAGATTGAATAATTTATTCTCAACAGATCTGTTGCAGATTTTTAATTAGTAGGAAACATAGAGTTCTAATATAAATATATAAACAAATCATATAAATTCTATGAAGCAATTGCAAGAAATAGAATAAAGACAAATAGATGAATCAAATTATTATATAAAAACTCTTCAAAACCTAATCTTGTCTGCAAATGAACTCAAATTTTGATACAAACTGCAGAAACATTCTTTTCAGCATCTTGGATGGCTTTCCAAAGGTCGTATTTGTTGGTAAATTGACTGCCATCGCCATTGTCTCTCCTTTGGATCTTCCACAAGTTTTCTATTGGATTTAGGTCGCAACTATTGGGATGCCAGGCGATAATTGAGTCTCCTACAAATACTTTCAACTCAAAGCGATTCTTTGAGTAATTGCATAAAAAAAACTTGAAGCATTCTACTGCATTACAAGTAACTTCCTTATCTTCAATGACAGTCTTTTGAACCAAGGTAATATGTTTTTCTCCAGGAATTCGGAGTCCGCCTTTCAATTCAGTTTTGAGGCTATCAACGACTTTGAAAGTTACTACTGACCGTCTCCAACAATTACAGCCCAAATCTCCAATACTCATCATTCTTAGGGACCTATGGCGAACTGCTTCTTCCGAAATCCATTGACAACCCGAAATCTTGCCCAACCATCAGGTCATACCAGAATGGCTCTTAGTTTGTATGTGAAGAAAATTTTGCTAAAGTTAGTATTCATCTACAGAAATGCTCTTTGAGTTGGCTGAAGTAAAGAAAACCCCGTATGGAAAACCTGCTGAGCAGTTGAAGCGGTAGGTTTGATAATCGGTTACCGGAGAAGGTTGCCTTCAACACCATCATAAATGGAAACCTTTCTTAGAGCAGACATTAATGGTCTTTGTGGCGTGTGTAGTAAATGTCTCTGTAGTCTAGCTAAACTATGTGCTTCTCGATAGGCTGGTTATATTCTACCAATAATTGGGAGAATTTGGCATTGAGAGTAAAGACGTTCTCAAGGCAAATTGTTTCATCGGGAACTGGAAGGGAGTGAGGAAGAATCTTATATATATATATATATATATATATATATATATATATATATATATATATATATATATATATATATATATATATATATATATATATATATAAATAAATATGACCACTACAGCCATCAGCCGGCTCCTAACGATGCACTTGCGAGAAGGAGGAATAAAAACACATTACATAGAAAAGCATTACGCACAAATTACAAGAGCAACTGTGGTCCAAAACAATACCATACTCATAAGAAACCCTAACGTTCGCCGGCTAAAGATTCTAGAGTCTCTTCTCATTAAAGAGATGGGCACCAAACTTACCGCCCTACGCACCAGTTCCGAGCTAGTACTACACCTTTTCTGCTAAAGGAACATGGTACTCCGACTTTGACCTATAAAAGCACCAAAGAACGAAAATCAATTTCAGATTTAGAAATGTGAGCTATAACAACATCAGAAAGTTATATCTTATGCATATGCGAGCAACAGTCATATAACCCGCGTTGGTGGCCCAAACCTTAAGTAGCACTCGCTTGAAGCGTCTGCAAAGAGTCCAGAACAAGGCGTCTCTCTATATAAATAAACACAGAGGTTGAGATCAAATACCCCAAAGAGAACTCCATCGAAGGGCCGCTTTGACACCAATCAATCTGGCAACCCAAAGTCTCACCAAAGGAACATGGGAGAGGATCCTGATTGAAACGGCACCGGAACTAGCGGAGGGTCTGAACATCCAGAAAACGACCAGAACTAGGCCATTTCCAAGCTCGAGACAATGCTCAGAGGAACAGTTGGCACCATTGTTCCCATAGAGACCACACTAAACAAACAACTACACACATTATCTATTAACAAATAGACTCACACACATGAAAGCTATATAAATATATATATTTCATTATAACTAGTAAGTAAGAAAAAATAAATAAACAAAAAAATAAAATATGGTATAGAAGATTTAGATTACTTGATTAACTACATATAGTATTACTTCTCAAAATCTTATCTCTCTTAAAATAAGTATAATATTAAGGAGATAAATATATAGAAATATATATAAAAAATCATATATATATATGTACATATGAAAGTGTAAATAAATAAAATAAATGAATATAATAATTTTAATAATTTAAAAAAAAAATATATTTCAAAACTTAGGAAAAAAAGGTTGCCAAATAAGTCTAAAAGAAAAACTTGTATGCGTTCAAACTCAAAATCAGGTTCACACAAAAATACAAGTTACCGGATTGAAGGTCATGGACAAAAGAAAAAGAAATCTAAATAAATGAAAAGCTTAGCCCTCACTACCAAGGCAAACCCTACATACTCTCTTCACCCACAATCTTTCATCTCATCTTCCACACCAATTTTTTTCTTAACTATTATTCATCAAATCTAAAATCAATTTCATTCTTCGCTCCTCACGACCAGCAATGAGCTACCTCACCGGTAAAGGAGGCAAAACCAATGGTAACACAAAATCAACGCAGCCTCAAAAATAACGAAGAATTTTGTCTGAAAAGGCCTTAAGAAAGGCGAAAGCTTACGGCCTATATATATATATATATATATATATATATATATATATATATATATATATATATATATATATATATATATATATATATAGATATATGTATATATATGAATGTAATGTCCCGCAGGAAAAAATGAAAAGGTGTTTCCAAGTACTTTCGAACTTTATTAAGTTCCTTATCAAGGATAACTACAAGAAATAATATTCTATTAGAGGTATATATACGAAAGAAAAGTATGAAAGACCGCCTCAAAAACAAGAAATCACCAATGAGGAAGACGGAAGGGGGAAGGTAAAGAAACACATTAAGAATTACAAGAAGCAGGTAGTAAGGTCAAACTAAGTCGAAGGAAAGGGTAAAAGATTCAAAGAAATTGAGATAACCTAACGAGGGGAGATTATAAGACACGATGAGCAAAAGGAGGGGGGCGAGATACAATGTACAAAACAGAGCAGTGATAATTAAAAAATAAAAATAAAAAATTAAAATAAAATAGGGGCCACATAACTAAAGAATGTATATAAAAAAACTAGGAACGAAAGACAAAACAATTTCTTTGAGTATTAATCTTTTAATTATAGCATCTATTTTATATAAGCCAGGGGAAAGGTTAAAATTATCACATTGGCTTATAAAAGCACATTCAATGATATTCCTTTTTATAGAGTCATTGGAACGATAAATAAATTTGGCCGAGTTCCAGTTAATTAGATGGTCCTTATCTGACATATGGACAAAGAAAGCACTGTTATCTTTCCCTCTTCGGACATTATATTTATGTTGATTTATGCGAACAGAAAGTTGTTTACCTGTTTGTCTATAATATTTATTAGACAACCAGAACACTCAACTGAATAAACGCCCCCCCCCCTCCCTCCCAAACTATTACAATTATTACGTACTAATAAATTCTTAATGGTCGTCTCATATTTAAAAGCAACATAAATGTTAAAGTTATTCAAAAGACGGGGAAGATCACTAAAATAAAGAGAAAAAGGTAGAACTGAATTGTTATTACTATTAAAAGGGAGAGTAGGGACAGTTTGATGAAATGTCTTTTTAGCAGAAGAGAGACAGTTTTGAAGAAACAGATAAGGGTAACAAAGTTTAGGGCCAATTTCAAAGATATTGGAAAATTCCAAATCAATATATTCCAGGCTCACAACACGTAATGCCCGTAGAAACATAAAAGAAAAAACAGAACGTTTAACTTTAGGGCTGTGAGAAGAGTAAAAATAAATATAATAATTTAAATTAATAGGCTTACGAAAGATAGAGTATTTAAAACATGCATGAGTTCTATGAATAAAAAGATCAAGAAAGGGAAGGGTTCTATTATTTCTTGTAGTTATCCTTGATAAGAAACTTAATAAAGTTCGAAAGTACTTGGAAACACCTTTTCATTTTTTATTGCGGGACATTGCATTCATTTGCTACCCTCACATGATAAATTGTGAGTTTTTCATTTTTTTTATATATATATATATATATAGATAGATAGATAGATAGAGAGAGAGAGAGAGAGAGAGAGAGAGAGAGAGAGAGAGAGAAAGAGGGGGGAGTTAAAAAAATTTGATATCATTTGAGATATAAATATCAGAGAAACTACATAATCAAGGCAAATGAAACTAAACAGGCTTAATGTTAAGTAACATGAGATTTATTCCTCCAAATTTGAATGAGAAAATCATAGGTATGTGGATTTCATGAACGATTTCACAAATGTTCAATATGCACACCGTCTGAGACACAGCACACCTCAAGTCGGTAGTCCAGTGTGGTAACAGTCTCCAGTGCGGTATTAATTCTGTGTTTGAGTTCCTCTAGGTTTGCAGGAATAGGGGGAACATAGACTAGTCCCTTCACATAGCCTCAGAGAAAAAAAATCGCAAGGTGTCAGGTCAGGTAAACGTGGCGGCCATTTCAACAGCACATTGTCTTCATCACCAGCACGCTTGATCCATCTTCCTCACAGATTCTCATAGAGATAAGCCCACACAGTAAGCTTCCAGTGAGGTGGAAACCTGTCCTGTTGAAAAATGAAGTCTTCTTGTTCATCTACAATAAGCTCATCCATTAGCCAGTTCTGAAGCATTTGCAAATAAACATGGCCGGTTATATTTCCCTCAAAGAAAAACAGACCATAAAGTTGGTTCTCGGAGATGGCGCAGAACATATTTACTTTCGGTGAGTCCCTTTCGTGCTCAACTGTGGCATAGGAATTTTCTTCACCCCAAATGCAAAGATTATGCTTATTGACTTTGCCATTCGTATAAAATAGGGCCTCAGCACTAAAAACAAGACGTTATTTGAACTCGTCTTCTTCAAGTTTTTGTTGCATATCAACACATAATTGTTGGCCCTTTTGCTTCTCATCTGCCGTTTCATTAGCAATCGTTTCCTCAGGACGCGCCAAACTGTCGTTGGAGGAATCTGGGTTCCCAGACTTGTTCTTCTTATAGACTTCTTGGGGCTTCGCAAAAGTTTTTGGCGAACACGCTCGACCGTCTCTTCCGATGTTATTGGTCATCCAGATCTTTTTGCCCTGCACAGACAGCCTTCCTCTTTGAAATTTTGTGCCATGTCGCAATCTGCATTGCCGTTAGTGACTATTTAGAGAACTTTCTTAAAAATGCACGCTTCACAGTCTTGTTCAACTGTGTTCGAGCATACTCCAAAGCACAAAACGCCTTTTCACTTCTAGTGAATGAAATTTCTATACCTCTAAAGATAAAAATTTCAAACATTTAACATAAGGTTTTGACCTATTTCTACACATGCTGTTAAAATTTGAAGTCATTGGAACGGGAACTGGCAGAGTTATTAGTTTGAAAAATGATATCAATTTTTGTTAAAACACCCGCTATATATACAAGGTGTCCCAGAAAAAAGTTAACCGTAATTTGAATTTGTATAACTCAAAACCTTTTAAAGATTTTTGAGTCCTGCAAAAGAAACAAATTTAACAACTATTTATCTGTCGATTCTGTTAATTTCATTAAATTCCCTTTTACGATATTGATACTCTAATGGGTTTAGTGGAGGCAATGAAAATTATGTTTGCGCAAAGAAGTAAAATAAGGAAACTTCGAAGTTTAAAATCAACAAATATATTTAAATCCATTTTTAACAAAAACACCTCTTCATATGAATAATACAAATTCATTTTTTAATTTTCTAAGCACCGTTTCCTTCCACATGTCCTCCATTTCTTTACGAGCACAGTTGCGCCTTCGATGGCATTGATTGAACAACTTTTAGGATTAATTTGTGATTTTCCTTAAGTCTATTGACTCCACATGTGATACTATCTCTTAACTGGTTGATGCTTTGTGGTGGAGTAAAATACAATTTATTCTTTAAATATCGCCATAAGAAATAAACGCACGCTGTTAAGTCAGGGGATCTTGGGAGCCATTCAATTGCATGATTTAGCGCGCCAATGCGGTTTTCAAACGTTTCTCTTAGTTTTGTTCTACAGCAAGCTGTCCATAAGCTGGTGCGCCGTTCTGAATCCACCAAAGTCTATTGAATTAATTGACCTAAATCTGGCGGAGTTCCCGGAAGATCCTTTCGTTGATCATGCTCAGGTAGGCAGCACCATTTAAGTTATGCTCGTAAAACAATGGGCTGACAGGATAGCCATTCCCGCATATTCCGATCCACAGAGACACTTTCTGCTGACAAATACGTGCGTCAAAGTTGAATGCTGGGGGGGGGGGAGAAACAGCGGTGCATATTGCCGAATATTATAGCTAATTACCTTTCCATTCATGAAAAAGGCTGCCTCGTCACCAATCACAATGTTTCCAAGAAACGAGCAGGTTTATGGAGAACCCATTCGGCAAATAGGGCAAATAGAGTGCTGGGTTTTATTAAGAGAAATGTCAGTTACAAAAGTAAGGAGGTTATTCTTAAACTCTATAACTCTTATGTTAGGCCACATCTAGAGTACTGTATACAGGCATGGTACCCACATTTTAGACACGATATTAACCTTCTCGAGTCAGTGCAACGGAGGGCAACAAAGATTATTCCTTCCCTGAGGCACCTTGAATATATAGACAGACTGAGAGTATTAAATATGTTCTCGTTCGAAAGGAGGTGTGTGAGAGGGGATATGATTGAGCTCTTTAAAATTTTTCCGGGATAGATAAATTGGATGTTAGCAAGTTTTTTGAGTTAGATGATGGAAATCAGACTAGAGGTCACCACTTGAAAATTAAAAAGCAAGGGTGTAGGTTGGATTTAAGAAAATATTTTTTCACCAATAGAGTGGTAGACTTCTGGAACAAATTGCCGCAGAGGGTAGTAGGTAGTCCAAATCGAAATGTATTTGAGAGTAGGTTGGATGAGTTTATGGGAAGGGAAGGTTGTGATGGTTCCTAAGTTTTGTATATATTAATATTGTTTGTATATATCTATAGCTGCATGTTTTAGTTCTTGACAAGCCTTGATTGGTGATACCCTTGTTTCTGGATGCAATCCTCTGGATTTAGTTTTCCTGGGAGTTTGGGTGCCTTAAAAAAGAGGCCGTTTGACTCGGATGACCTATGATGAGCCCTTGTGGCTTTTGTCATATGTTATATTATATTGTGGGGGACTTTGATTTTGTCTTCCCCTGGTGATGGTGCTTTTTGTGGGTGGGTTTTGACGGAGGCGGATGACCTTTGATAGGCCCTTGTGGCTTTTGTCATCCGTGTAATTATGTTATGTTATGTTATGTTATCAGTTTCAAGAAGCTGGTTCTTGCATGCATCTTATAGGGATGCCATTTTAAGTCATGTTTATTAATGGGGTTAAATGATGACTTTAACAATTGTAACCCATTCTTTCTGAGTGATACATGTCGATTTTGAAGAAGCGTGATCTGAACTTTTTCGATATTTTTTGTTCTTCTTATGGTTCTCATACGACCCGAACGACCTTTATTTAAATTTAAGCATGTTCCTTCATGTTGGTATTTGGGAACATTTTTCCAAATTATGGGCTTGCTTGGTGGGTGCCTACCTAGAAAACGTTGTTCAAATGAATCTTGTACTTGTTTAATCCTGCCAGTCTTAATAAAGTTTGTGACTACAAATACGCGTTGATCTTTTGTTAACTGCATGATTAAAAAGGTTCTATGGAAGTAAACTTTTACCCAGAAACGCTTTGATTTGCTTAGTAAGCAATAATGACGAGAGCATAGCGCAGCTGGCTAAAAAAAAAACACTATAAAATGGCCTAGGCTTTGCTTGAAGAATGGCACAGTGACCTAGGCTACCTTGGCTCCCTACACTTTTCTTGAAAGTGCACGGTGGCCTAGCATTCCTGGGCTTCGTTGCATTATTTTACCTCCTTGCGCAAACATATTTTTGATAGCCTCCACTAAACCAATTATTGTATCAACATCATAATAGGGAATTTAATGAAATTCCAGGAATCGATAGATAAATAGTTGTTAAATAAAAAACCTTTTGCAGAACTCAAAAATCTCCAATAGTGTTTGAGTTATACTAATTCAAAGTACGGTTACCTTTTTTCTGCGACACCCGGTATATATATGAATATGTACTACGAAAGGAAACTGAATAAAAAGCAGATTGGAGTTAGTAATTTCGTCTATTCGACATTTTCAAACTCAATGGTAAGAAAAATAAGACACTCAGTATTTATACTAAGCGCGTTTTCCTGGGATGAGGTCAACATTTTAATGCTATCAGATAAGTCGGATTTTAGAAAAAGTGATAAAATTGGATCTAGCGAAAACAGCCCTGGGCTAATGTTGAGATTACTCTCCTATGTGTGGGAGATTAAAAATGATTCCAGGATATTTCTCTTCATAAAATCATTACTATGGATTATAATAATGATTTTGCAGCCACGTACAGTCTCGTACCTCCTGCTCCGCCTCCCAACGGCTTCCAGCTACGAACGCGACGAGTCTGCGCTCTCCCTGGCCTCGCTCGTACCTAAGGCCAGAGTTCCCACCCAACCCGACAGACGATAGACACGGACAAGCATCTATCACTCGGCATCGACTTCGTTCTCATTTGGAGTACTCCCTCGTTCATTTCTCAGCAAGGTTAAAAAAGGAATTTTTTAAGTGGAACTTTGCAGCGCCCCGCTTCCTCGTCGTCTCCCATAGCCTCCAGTCAATTTGGCTTTACGTGAAGCTCCCCGTTATTTGCACTCTCCCACTTTCCCTGGAAGCAATCATCGTACAGCCTCTCTCGGACTTTCGTCCCCGTTGATTCAGTCCCCCCCCCTCGTTTTGTCCTCCCGGTCTCATCTTATTTATTGTTATTTATTTACTTTTACTAATAATATTTTCTTTGTATATAGTAAAGTTATTTTTTCTAAAATCAGTTTCTCTAAAGTCAGAACCTCTAAGAATTGATTATTTATACCAACCGCACTCGATTTTGATTATTTAATCCACGCACTGGGATCTATATCCCAATTTCTGGCGTGCTCCCTTCCCGCGTCACCGCAGAGTCAATTCTCGGCGAGCATCAACGTTCGACTCTACGACAAACATTACATAATTCTGGTGTCATGTGTGGGGTCACCCTACGCCACACATTCATATAAATAAGTTACATCTGCAAAATTTCTCATTAAAAACTAATCCTCATTTGTGCAAGAATATCTAGAATATTTTCAGATTAATGGGAGATATTTTTCGTCATCGTGCAAGTCTATTGTATCATTCCTTACAAGATAGTCATACGGCCAAAATCTACATCTTGAGGAAAACAAACAAATCAGTCCAAGTCTTCGTGAACGCATTGTAGCCGTTCATAAGCGTGACCTTGGGTAGAGAAATGTCTCTACCCAGCTAAAAGTACCTCTAAATGCAGTGGTACCATAATAAATAACCAAAGGCCCGTAAATCAATTCATCTTTGGGATCCTTCAGGTCGCCTTCAAATGTTAACGGATCGTGCAGATAGTAAACTTGCTATAACAGTAGGAGATAAACCACATACTACTCTTAAAGAGCTGCAGAAAGATCTTGAAATAAGTGGATTTGAAGTTAGCAAATATATAATAAGTAGGACGCTGCATGGTTATCTTTTTTCTCTTGCTCCAAGGAAGACCCCGCACTTTAAGAAAACTCAATGTACATTTTACTTGTCGTTTTCAAATGAACATGTAATTAAGCCTGCAAGTTCTGGGAACAGAGTATTTGGTCATATAAAACGAAAATAAAAGTTTTCGGTCGAAATTCAATTGCCATGGTTTGGAGAAAAAGGTGTGCAGCTTAGATGACAAAGAATACGATCCCTAAAGTTAAATTCATTGATAAATCAATTATGATATGTGGTTGGTTTTGCTCAACAGGGATTAAAAGGATGGAAGTAGTCGAAGGAAGAATGAATGCTGAAATGTACAGGGGAATTTTGGAAAGAAATGTGTTATTCAGAGTGGGCTTTCTGAACCAAGATAGGCATTTCAACAAGAAAATGACCCAAAACATACAGCAAAACAAACTAAGAATTGGCTGAATACAGGTAGAATTAATTTTTTGGAATAGCCAAGTTAATCTTCTGACCTGAATCCCATCGAAAATCTGTGGAAGGAGTTGAAACTCCTCCTCAAATGAGATCCGCGTAAGTTAAGTGATTCGAAGAAAATATTTCTGGTGGAATGAAACAAAATAAGCTGTAATTAACAACAAGGGTTAAGCAATTAAGTAATAAACTATGTTTATATAAATGTGTTGTAAGCTTTTGCGTAGTTAAATTTCACTATGGTACTTAGAAATTTTTCCTGTAAATTTCATTAACATGCGTTAACCAAATGTATGTAAATTTGCATTTCTAAGTGTGTTGTAAACTATTGTAGCCCAGTCACTGTAAGTCACTCTGCATGTTATCATTAACTTCAACATACATTAAAAAGCATATCATACCTTGATTAAATACATTGTTTTTACAATGCTCAAATTGAATTGATATAAATTCAATTTTCATTAATTATTTCCTGTCGTAGTGAAAATTTAAGCCATTTTTTCTGTTTTGTAATTTCCATTTTTATACTCAATTAATATTATTTAATTGATTATTCACTGCTTATATTAATAAAGCAGAACATCCACTCTCTTTTGCTGTAATCATCCTGAGTAAATATTATACATTTACTGACACATTCAGGTCACATTCAAATTTAGTCCAAGCTGTCAATCGCATCGTTGGTTTCGAAGATGAAATAAAGCCAAATATTTTTTTTCCTTTCGGCATACAATTTAGTTTCGGCTGTGTCAGTGCTGTCATCAAAGTTTTGTTCAGATGTCAGTACTACCATCAAATTTGTGTCAAAATGTCAATGCTTTCATGAAAAATTGTGTCCAGATATCAAAACTGCCCTCAAAATTTCTGTCAAGACGTCAGTTCGGCCATAAAAATTTGCATAATTGTCAATTCTGCCATCAAAATTTGTGTCGAGATGTAAGTGTTGCCATAAATATTTATGTCCATATGTCAGTGCTGCCATCACATTTGTTGTCCAGATGTCAGTGATGCCATCACATTTGTTTTCCAGATGTCAGTGATACCATAATAATTTAAGTCCAGATGTTGTGTCCATATGTCAGTACTACCATTAAAATTTGTGTCCAGACGTCAGTGCTGCCAGAAATGTTCGTCTCCAGATTTCAGTGCCACCATTAAAATTTGTTTCCAGATATCAGTGCTGCCATCAAAATTTGTGTTCAAATGACTGGTCCCATCAAAGTATATGTGTAGATGCCAGTGATGCCATCAAAGTTTGTGTCTATATTTTAGAGATGGAAGAAATTTTTTCCCAGTGTCAGTACTGCCATCAAAATCTGCTTCCAGATGTCAGTGCTGCCATCAACATATGTGTCCAGATGTCAGTGTTGCCATCAAAAATTGTATCCAGATCTGAGAATAAAATTATTTGATTTCTCCTACATAAGAGGGCATGAGGTGTAGCAATTTAGCATGATAAGTGATAACTATATCATACATTTGTACGACTGCTTGGCTTTCCTGCTACATGCCTGGAAGCTGATCAGCAACTATCATCATTACATTTTCACTTCCACCATCTTCAACACTTTCTTTACGTCACCTTACAAACTATATCGCTGAGGTGCGCTCGATGGTTTTAGCTTTTTACTTTAAGTAACAACAATAACTTTGCTTTTCCTATAGGCATTACTTAGTTCAGCTAAAGAAAAATATAATATATCATTTATAAAGTTCTAATAAATGAATAATTATTTTTCTATAAATTGTAGCGTATTTTAGAGCTAGTTTTGAGTTTTAGTTGGATAATTATTATAACCTCCGCGTGACGGTTAGGTATATGGACATGGCCATCATGCATGTTTCAAACTCTAAACTTCTCTTTACTTTAATGTATTTAATATTTCTCATAAATTTAAAATGAAATATGCCTTTGTTTGTTTTTTAAAATAAAATACATCTTTCATCGAGATGTATTTATCATGGTAATAATTGCCCCTAATAAGTGAGGTGAAAAAAAAGGAAAATAGGAAGAAAATGAAAAGAAATGATGGATGTTTTACTTTATTTCAGAACGAAAATTGACAGGAACATTACAAAAAAGTTTATAAAAAAATGTTGGTGAAAATAAATATAAAAGTATGGGAGTAAAATGTATTTTCATTGTTGAGAGATCGAGTATCTAACAAAAGAGAAGACTCCATGGAGACCATTCTCCCGTGCTTCAATGAGAGCACTTGAAAATTAAAAAACAGGAGATAAGTGGCAATAAAGTGAGTTGCTGGCAAACTACCCCTCTGGTATAAGTTTTCTGAATAAAATATTATTAAAAAAACGCAAAAATAACTACGGAAACTTCGAATTACATCAATTTATGATGGGTGGTTAGGAATAAAGGCCTTTGGTGTGTCGGTCATTTTGATATCAAAGAAACAACTATTTCACGAAACCACATTCGAAATAAAACAAGGGCAGGATAAGGACAGAATGAGGTCTTATTCTTAATCTCGGTCTCAAATTCCTGTAAAATTAATTCTAAGAGATTTCGTGTAAAAGGAAAGAATCCTCTTGACGGAGGAGACACTAATTTGGTTGTTTATTTTAAGTAATGACGCTGTCCCTCATCTGGAATCACAACACTATTTTGCCCTATACTGACTACTGTCAGGATCTACTAGATCAGATAAGCTCAAACGATAGAGAGATACTCCAATCATAGAGGGATGAACTTTTTTTTATAGGAGGAATCAGGAATGATTATATACACTTTGGATCAGAAAATCAAATACAGAAAGCAGCATTGTTACACTTAGTAGTTTGAATGCATTATTTTGCATTATATAACACTTGAACTTTGGCAAAAATGGTGTTTTTATCTTTTTTTCATGATAAAACAATCTATGTATCCAAATTAGTATGATCATAAAAAATATAAATACCATGTAAGGAGTATATACATACCCGCAAAATTTAAGCAAACGCATAGAAGAAATTAAAGTTTGTGCCTCCAAACTCAATTCCAGAGCAGTTTGTGATTCGCTACAACTTACCCCAATAAATAACTGGCGTGGTATTGCAAGGACGGAGTGGAGGTGTACATATGTATAGGTTTGTTACGTACTTCAAAACCTCCTTGATTAAGTTTTCTCTAAGAGTGCTATATTATATTATTATTACATTATTTTAATCTTTGAGGATTTGTAGTGCCTTGCTCAGCGTTTCGAGGATTGAATTAAATACTTCTAAGAAAATAGACCATTAATTATAACATGAAAAAATATGAATTCCAACAAAACAAACTACACAGTTATGAAGTAAATGAGTTTAAGTGAGACTTACTAAATTACACAAATGAATATACAGTAATGGTTGACCCAAAGCTCACTTTAATATTGAACCCTAATTGACCTTCACAAAAAGATAATGGAATTTATTTACCTTTAAATACAACCACAAGGGAATCTGGTTGGAGACTGACCTTGGCTTCAATTATTATGTAGCCGCAAGCATGATTTTTCGGCAGGCGCGTGGACTTATTCACAGGCACTGTAGATGTTTGTCTGGCGCGGGGATAGTCTTAAAGCCACAGATGAATTCGGTGCGGACGACGGATGGCGTTTAGCACGTTGTCTTGGTAAAATGATTTCCTCAACGGGAGAGGGAATGTATGCTTCTTTTAATCTTCTGGTTAATCTTGGAATGATTCGCACTGACGAGCGATGAGCAAACGAGTGAATCCTTTGATGAATGGGGTGTGTATGAGGAAGTTCACTTTAGGGTATTCCTCAATGGTGAGGACTATCTCTGGGTTTTGTTGTAAACCGGGATAGGGGGTTTCTCTGACAAGAGATTGAGCTTGTTTGTCAATACAAACTAACTTAAATTTCGGTGTGACCACCAGCAACTGGCTCAGCATGAGCTTTTTCTGTGTTCCTTTTGTTGGGTTGCCGGGCACTTAGCCGGATTTCATCGTCTCGATCGCAAACTCAATCTTCCACGTTCTTCTACAATTACCTGCATATATACTTTGCTACCCCACTGGGGGTTGGGGAAGGAGGGGGGGGGGGGTGAGGTCCTCGGAATTAAGCCACCCCCTCTAACGGTTCTTTTCCGAGCGTCTTTCACTTAACCCTAAAGGCACCTTCTGGCTTTTGGTCGATTCTCCTCTAATTTCGTTTATGCAGTGAAATTAAATATCCACTCTTAGTGGAAATATTGGCGGTTTAACTAATGTTAGGTTCGCCTGACCCAAAAGTTGATGATTTGAGCATTATGTGATTGTGGGAGACCTTTCTGGTGATCCCCTAGGTGAGGGGTGAGAGAGGGGTTACGTAATCGGGTCACGCCGCCCAAATGCCAGGACGTTGCGGTTACCGAACAGGGCCTTAGTTTTGAGGGTGGGATATCGATTTCCCTACAATTACTAGATATAATTTCCTATTATAGAGGCGTCTTACATAATATACGATTGTCAGTCAACATTTCGTCCACATCTCCTATTAATAGACAACAGCTAGGAAATTTTATGTCAATTTGGAAATATTCATCTATTGGAGATTGAAAGGTGAGCTGATTTTATTGCGATGCTTTGATTGGTAACCGGGACTTATGTGATAAATAATGTTGGGATCAAGACGTTCCTCGATGATTTAGTTAGTATGAAGATAGGTCACTTTGCAAAGCGCTTTTGCCCTTTCCAATAATACAATGTATATGGACATTGAGTTAATGGAATTTTAAAATCAAATAAAATATAGATTTAATTTTTGATTTAATTAAAATTAATAAAGATATTTTTTTTCACTATTTACCAGTGTAAAATATTTATGATGAAATAATTACATGGCACATTTCAAAATAGAATAGGACTTAAGGTAGTCTGCAATCACAAAGAAAGAAACATGAAATAAGACTCGAAGAATGATTCGGCTGTATAAACTAATTACACTATATTAAGTGAAAATCTTTGTAAATTGACAATGTAGAAATGAACATTTGTCCTCGTTTATTAATTAACGCTCTGTTATAGGAGACCAAGATAACAAAATGCTACCATGTTAAATCGGTCCTCAATTCTAATCGAGTGCGATTACCATTTCCATCATACAACTACCTCTCCACTACAAACAATAATTACTCACAATAAACTCAGTCTAGAAGAATTTCATTGAGTACTGTCTCCCCCTTTCGAACTCAAACCAATTAGATTACCTCTACAGAGGGGAGCAACTATGGCTCTCAAGTAAACACTGAAACGCTAGTGAACGATACCTCTTGTATGTTCCTACTTTAACTTTACAGATGTCAATGGATTTTTCCACCCCTCATTGGTCAGCTCATGCTGCTAATTGACTGATTTTATCTGATATAATTGAATCTTTTGCTTTCTGTTCAATTCAATTCAATTTAAAAATAAATCATCAGCAAACAGTCGTAATCTATGTACTTTCTGTTTGTTAATATCTACTTTTCTGACGAGCATATAATGTAATTAATAGCTATTCATCACGTTTATTCATAGAGTGTAGAAAATTTTCTGATTAAAATATTACCAAACTTTGGGCAAAAAAAATATTATAGGTTGTGGAAGAATTAAAAAACCATACCAATTACAAGTACGATATTTGGTTCGGAGCCAAATTTTACTTGTTTTAAATATGGAAGTTTATTCTGAAATATTAACAAACAAGAATGAGCGAAGGAGAAATTAAGTGATCACATGAACATTAATAATTTTTTCCAAATCACCAAATTTATATATTTAAATGAACGCATTGTTCCCCCTATATATTAGTTGTTACCAATTGTGTTTGAAACCAAAATTTCATCTTTTCAAATGCGAACAACGAACCCCTTTCACCTTCTCAATGGGAAGCCACTTTGGAACGATTGGAGCGAACATATGTGAGATATCGATTGACATTGAATGACAATCGGAACAGCAATCCAGGAAGAGACACCTTAAAGGACCGTCGTGTGTGCACAGCCAGTAGCGAGACTGCTAATAAGGAAAAGTTAATGGCACGAGACAGAGCGGAGTTGCTTAAATTGAAGGCAAAAGGAAGATTTATAAAGATATACTACCATTTGCAGTTCTTTAACTTCTCTGATTTAATAAAGGACAGCATGGTCATATTTGGTTCAAACCTAGTTTATAGAGGCTTTATTGAGAAAGTGCAATCATTTAACGGGAAAAAAGTCACAAATTTTATGGATAAAATTGAATAGCATTCGAGAGGATAATCTGGGTACATAGAATCTATTTCAATTTCGCTTCTTCGTTACTATTATTTCAAATTAGACTCCACTAACGCCGGCCTTCTACGTTCATGCGGTCTGTTGTATCAGTCCTATTCACAGTAATCTTAAATAACTCCGGGAATTATATCAATGCATTGTTTTTCTTTCTCCTCACCCATATTTCATCCTCTCTGGGTCAAACTAAAGAACACACAAAACTGAATGAAAATTGAGAGAGATTTGTAATAGTAATATTAATCATTGTTTATGGCGTTATCAAGGTCAAAAATCTCCCCCAATCTTCGTTAAACCAAATAAGAAGCGACTTGAATGCAGTGGTGAATCTTCTTGAAAAGATTGAAAGTTCCAAAGGAGGGAAGGTTTTTGCAACAACCAGAACATCTTCCAAAATCAGAGAGAAAATCGAGACAACACGCTCACCAATACAGTAGAGATGATTACGAAGGACAAAGAGTAAGGGGCAATAGCCAGATCATAAGGATCTCGGGCATTGGGAAAGGTTCAAAGAGGAAGACAGGTAAGAGGAAGCCGCAGCATGTAGGATATTGTAGGTAAGATATGGGATGTTAAAGGCGACGTGAGATCAGACATGCATCCAATGCTTTTCATGAGCAGGTCAGTTACATAAGAGCAACGGGCCCAGTGCTGTAGAATATAGAGTGCAATGTTTTTAACCAGTTCAGGTGGTATAATATTGAAAGAATTGGAAATATTGAAGGCGGAGTTAGAGTAGCAGCAGTACACCTGTGCTGCTCTGTTCTACAAATACCATCAAAGAAACAAGGAAGAAGGAAGAATGATGGGCTCATGGACATCAAGGTAGGAGTGCATAATTAGAATTTAAAGGCAGTTAAACTAATGGTAGAACACAGGGGAGAAAGGTGGTAGGGAAGATCCAAGGTGAGTTTGGGTGTCGATTGTGAAAAACCGACGATAACGATACAGAATAGCAGGGTGTAAACGTATGATGGCTCAAATGGAAGGACAGAAACAAACTCATATAAGCATGTGGTCAGAAACTTTCGTCGAGGGGTCTGTTATGCTAAGGCTATTAAATGAGAAGGGTTGGGCAACAAGATCTAGAATATCTTGAGGCATGTTGATGAGAGAGTAAAGCTCTGACATTTTAAGAATTTAGAAATATGAGGAAGTATGCTTAGAAATATTCAACTCAGCAAGGATAAATTCCCCTAAATTGTCAAAAATAACTGCCTAATAAGTGACCAGGAGGTCGGTAAATAATTTCATTTTGAGAAAGTTTCACAGCCAGGGATGCGAGAAGACTTAATAAGATCTGACGATTTGATCGGAATGATAGGGATAAGGAGCATATGCGAATCAGCAATTAAGCTAACACTGCCGCTTCGTCATACAACTCTTGGAACATATGTACATGAACGAGTCCTCATCATGAAAGTCGTCAGCTAAAACGGCGTTTGAATGATCGAAAGGCCAACTCTCTGCAAGGCCGGAAAGAGCTAGCGTCTTAAATATGATAAAGACACATGAAATCAGTCTCATGTATATACATGGAGTGGCAGCTTAGAAACCAGCTTAGTTATGGCAAAAAGAAGAGAGTATTGGGCGAGAGGTGTGATATGGAACTCCTCTAAAATATTGCATAGTAAAATTGCGATAGAGAATACCTAAGATGCGTGAAGGAAAATCTTAGATCTCAAAAGAGTAATTTCCCATTAATTAGTTGTGACGTTAAATGGATTACTTTTGTATATATTCCTAAATAATTCTTGTAGTTTTGTGTAATGCCTTATAAGAATATGTGCCATTATTTTTTTTTATTATTGTGTATATATTTTTGATGAGTTGACGCAATGCAATGCCTTAATTGGGCAGATTGGAAAATCAAAAGGAGAAGAAGTAAGCAACAGGATAGGGTAAAATATACTCAAACTATAACAATGAGGCCTAAGATTTAGAGAGGTTAGCCTAGAAACTAGGAAAAAACTAGAAATTAGAAATCAATCGTCGTGTAAAGATGCTTCATATTATAATTGTTAGTTGAACTGCTATGTACGTAGTCTTGCTATGCGGTTGCCATATTAATCTTTACTTCGATTTTATATGAAAGTGAGCAACCACTGAGATGGCAACTGGATTAAATGACTGAAAGAAAATTAAGACACTAGAACATAAATAAAGTGAGTACACAAAATTGTCTCTGTTTTTAATCGCTTATTACTGACCCATTATTAAAACTTCCCAAATAAAACAAAAACAATTGGAAGAGGAAGTTTTATAATTTTATTTACTTCTGCATGTGTTCAAAGTGACATCCCTTAACATTCCTACATTTCACACAACTGGAAATGAAATTATTTATTACAATTTCAAAAACGCTGCATTCAATGGACTCGTAGTCTACCACCTTTTGCTTTAATATTTCGATAGAGGATAGTTCTTTCCCGAATATTTTGTCCATGGCAAATCCCTAGAGAAAAAAACTCCATAGGTGATTGTTTGGGAAACCTTGCGGGCCAGGGAAACTGCGAGCGATGAGAAATGAATCTTTCTTCAAAAATTCCTATTAAACATTCCAGTTATTGTTTAGTTACGTTTGCTGCTGCTTCATCGTGCTAAAACCCTCTGTTACTGCAGTTTTCTTGTTCATTAAAGTTGTTCAGCGTTTCTACATATCTTTCTAAAGTTACTAAAACCGGTCTCACTTTTCTTTGGGTCCTCAAAAATATAAGCGCTTATTAAACCTTACTGCAACTCAAAACACTCAAGAGAATAACTTTTGGGGAATGCAGAGATTTCTCCAAGTGTACATTCGGCTTGTTTTCTGACCAACCCTGATAATTCTATCTGCTGAAGACTCCAATGAGATCCATTGGGCATTAATTACTGAATATTACGTCAGTTAATCTTAAGTGATTTTGTTCAATTATTGTTTCATTGCATTTACAAATCATCAAAAGACTCTGGTAGTCTTGTTCGCTAAGCTGTTGCAAATACATAATTTTGAATGACTCCATTCTATAATCCAAAGTGATTATTTTCAGAATACTCTCCCATTTGATTATTAGCAGAGCTGATAGTCATCTCACAGATTTCTTACTGTCTGTTTCAAGTTCATTTGTGTCTAAATCAATGTTTTCAGCGGTTCGCACACCTTTGTGCGCCAAAAAATTGCCTTTATGCATGTTCTTGAATGAGCCTTGATGTTACTCTTTGCGAAAATCCTGCGAATTGTTTTTGGATTTATGGTCCTTTTCTGACCGTTTTTATGTCTGCCAACTTTTGAATGTTTTCTTTCTAATACTTTTATTTCATTTATAAAGCTAAGATAATGAATGAGTAATAAGCGATTAAAAATAGGGACACTTTTTGTGGCCACACGGTAGCATAAAACTTACAAAGTATAAAGCAAAGTTGCACTCAGAAATTCCAAGGTAAGGGAACGAGGGAAAATAAATTGAAAAGAGAATAGGTAAAAAAAACTAACAAAATATTTTTAAAATGAAGAACAAGTAGTGGTGATACAGTGGCTTAGAAAATAAAATGTATTGATGTAAATACCTTTTATAAGTACCAACGAAAAGAAGAATAAAAGCTATTTTGAGTAAAATTAGTTTTTGTTTTTTTACCTTGGAAGAACAAAGTAAAACAGAGGCGAAATTAGATTAAATTAAATAGGAAACCATTTAACCTGAAGATAAACAATTTTCTTGCTTAGCTGGTGGTCAATTACTAAAAGGCTCTTCGTGGTAAGTTATTGAACTAAAAATATATTACATAAGCACTTAAATGAATGCTCTATTTTGCTGAAATGAAATTCTCAGAAAAATTCGCATTTGGGGAATTTTCGTTTTCCACTTAATTCCAATAAAATACATTTAAAATTTATATTATTAATCAACTAGGCCATCATAATTAGCATGGTATAAAGACTAGAAGAAATTAAGAAGAAAAGAAACTAATCATTAAAAAATAACGTAGTAGAAAAACATTTTTAACTGATCAATTGCATGATAAGTATATAAAAACAAAATATCAGGATTATAAAAAGGTCATTCAAAGAACTCAAGGTAGAAGCTCGTATCAAATAATACAAAGACTATAATGTCTGAAATTAATCTCCCACCTCCTTGTGTTTTGGGATTATCACGCTAAAGAAAGATAGAAAGTCTTAAAAACAAATTTTCTCGTTCTAAATTGATAGTGAGTCCGGGTATATCAAATAGACGTTAGGATGATCGCTTTGGGAAACTATACAAATTTATCAGAGGATTCGCAGTTAATTCTAAGGAAAGAAACTTTTCCTCAATTCCAAAGGCTATTTCCCGAAGTCTGATCTAAATTAGTAAAAGTAGGCCTAACCTGAAAAATTTACTTGAATTTAAAGCGAAATACTAAAATGGGTGAGAATCTCGCAGAAATTTGGGGAAGGAGAGATCTCTACAGAAAATGTTGAAGCTAGAGAAAGGAAAATATGCTGAAAACAAATTGGCGCAAATTTGCCTGCAGTCATTCGAGCTAGGATCCAACACAAGGTCTAACATGTAGATGAAACTCAAGTTCTAAGCATTTTTCTACATTGAAACATAGAATTCCAGGCATTTATTAAGTTAGAACTTAATGGATAAGAGCCTCATCCGGATGAGTCTCTTATCCACAACAGAATAGAATTTGGTGATGGCTTACAAAAATAAGAGTTAGTGGAATGAGTGATGTTTATAGGTAAATGATTTATACAAGGCAATTGGAATTCACCAATGACTAAAGACAAGTAATTTATGTAATCCCTTTTAAATATACGTTAGATAAATATTATTTTTTAAAATTTCATTTTTTTGTAACCATTTTGCAAATTTTCAGCACTATTCGGTCCATCTTTGTTAGATGAAGAGTTAGAGAGGCATTTCACCTTGCATGTGGAGTACCAACTGTGAAACATGAAGCTGGTTGTATCATACTATAGGGGCTGGATGTTTTCATCGTGGCCTGGGGAGTTTTTTAAATACAAGGGAAGAATGAACTCCACAAATTATACCCACATGTTGTCTGTCTCAGGTTTTAAAAGCCCTCTATCCGGAAATTTTATCCCACAAGATTAACAAATGAAGTTATATTTCAGCAGTACAATACCTCATTAGCACTGTTCCAAATTCAACTCTTCTTATGTTCATAGGTTTATATATATATATATATATATATATATATATATATATATATATATATATATATATATATATATATATATATATATATAAATATATATATATATAAATAAATCACAATTATTTTAATCTAGGATGTAGGAAAATATTATCGTATGTAGCTTTAAATGTTTTGCTTTGAAATCGGCTAAAAGCGTCAGTTCCGGTGTCCCTTAAATCATCTTTTAAACAATAACTTTTGATCTAAACAAGATAAAACAATATATTAGGTATCAAAGGAGAGATAATAAAATTATTGAAAAAGTAACAATTAATAATAATTAATAATATTAATACTACTTATCTATCATTTTTATGGTATTAAGAGAAACTCATTTAGAATCTAGAAAAACATCTATAAATTACAACTTGAAAAAGGCATTAAGTAAGGGGCTAAAGAAGCTTAAGGGGCGCACAATTAATATACCACAGAACCTCCTTGCACTGTACACAGCCAGGTGTTAACTGGATTATCTATCAGATCTCTCAATGAAACTTTCCTGGTTGGGCACCATTCAGCTTTTTCCAGTGGTTCCCAGCTTCTTACCATCAGTCAGGCGTTCCAGCATTTGCTTAATCTTCAGAATTGACCAGAAAATGCAGGGAGGCTCAAAAATGCATATGAACAGGTTGAATCACTCATTCAATTCTAGCCGATGGCTAGAATCAAGACGATGACAAGTACAACACAATGAAGCTCTCTATGAAATTACATGAGAAACATGGTGCTCTGGTGAAAAACAAAGGAAGAGCAGGTAACCATGGAGGAAAAAGGAGCAGTCGTGACGTCGGGTCCGAACAAGACCTCCCCCATAGCCCAACACTCCTCTTCCCATTCACTCCTTCTTTCGCGAACGAGACCGTCTGCCTCTGCGCCTACCTCTCTCCCCTCCTAATCCCGTGGGTGGTCTGGATTAATGACGAACGTACGAAGAGGAGTACTGGCACACGAGGGCAGCCCTGTTATAGATACCGGGGTCGATATCGATCCCTACAACATGGAAGGAATGTAGCCGGGCGTTCTCGAGGGCGTAACGCCAATTCACTAAGCCCTGCAGGTAGTATAAACGCAGGCGTGCGTTCAAATGCGTCTCCTCAGAACTGAGGAGGTATTCCCTTAACCGATGGAGTATGAGTAATAGTTGAATCTCCTCGATACATCGGGTCCGTAGGTTGCCCGTCGGACTCGTAATCCTCAGCCGTAAGGTAGCAGATACCAATTCCCAGTCAGGAGCCACGCGTCCGGGGAGCACACGATGGGGGATATTCTGAGAGGATTCAAAACCCTGAGACGTAGATGGAATGCTCTCGAGGGCTTCAGCTAAGGAACGGGTTACAAAACTAGGACCAGCTTCTTTTGGAAAATAGGGCGGGTTATTTCGTAAGAAATTCCGACAGATGGAACCTATACAGAAGAGCCGACCCCGCCTCATCCCCTTGCATAAATATTCTCTCGCCACAGTACCTCTTCGGTATCGACGTAGAGGTCGGGGCGGACGACGGCCGCGGGATCGTGGTCTCTGGTGAGTGGTTTACTACTCCGGCGGAGCCGTGGTAATATCCGTAGACCCTCCCCCATGTAATTTTACCCCCATCTTTCCAGAGGATAATCCTTACTATGAGGATTAGGTTAACTTACAGCAATTTGAGATGACCGAGCACGAGTGCCTGCTGGCACGGGACCCTGGACTTGCCGCGGGTGTTAAGGCCATTGGCCAGCTACTGATTGGCCCCCCCACATGACGACTGTGAGGACCTCGAACGCCTCATGGACCCGGACCTCGCCCTGTGGGAGGTAGTCGACTCTATCTGCCACTGCGCTCCTCCACCTCTTTCACCGTTGGCTCCCGTTCTCGAACCCCTTCGACCAGCGGAGGCCCCTCCTCAGGTGCCACCGCCGGTTCCCCAGGTCGAGTCTCGGGATGACTCGGGTGGGGACGATAACGACTTAAACGACTAGGTTTCAGTGTTCGACCCGCTGGCCGTCTGGCCAGGGGTGAGTGTGTGGGTCACATCTGCGACTTTATTCCCGGGAGAGTCTGCACCGGGCTCCCGCTGCCCTCTAACATGTCGAAGGCGGCCGCGGGTAAGGGAGTCAGGGTGTTTTGGGGGGCTAGCGAAACATTGATAAGACCGCCCCGGCCCTGGAAGAGCCCGTACAATCTCTCGTGCGCTTTCAGGTGCTCGAGCGTTCCACGGAAATCACGTGCGCTCATCGGCTGTTTCTCGTCCCGCGTAACAAGGAAGGGGATCGGATAGTTTATGACATGTCTCTCCTTATAGCCTCCGACCACTACAAGGTCCCTTCGTTTCCTCTACTCTCGTTGGGTAAAGTCCTCCGTGAGGCGGGCCCCGAGACGTTTGCGATTAAGATAGATCTTCGCATCGGCTTATACCATATCCCCCTTTACCCCAATGCCCGTCGCTGGTTCGGGGTGAAGTGTAGTGAAACCACCTACCGGTTTACCTGTCTCCCCATGGGTTTCTCTAGGGCCCCTACATCAGACAGATGTGCATGGCCCCGATCATGACACACTTCGCACAGACTTTTGGGTGCAGAGCTTATACCTACCTCGACAGCATCCTTTTCCTGGAACCCGCTGGCGCCCTGTTTAAGCTTCGCGACGCCCTCTTCCAGACCAGCCTTGAAATTAATAAAGGTAAAAGCACCCTGGAGCTATGTAAATCCCTCGTGTACCTCGGTGTCGAGATTAACCTCGCCACTAACTCCACTCGTCTAACCCCAATGATGAGAGGACACCTGGCCTACGCTCTAGACTGGGCCCCCCGGGTGGCATACCTCTCGGACTTTTAGGGATGGCTTGGCGGTCTCCTCAACTTCGTCTGCGGGGCCATCTCTCTACCCTTCTTCTGGGCTCAGTTGGCTTACACCAGGTCTCCCAGGGTCTCGTTGCTGTAAGCCCTTCTCTCGTCCGAATGAGTTCCATGGAACCCCCCTGAGGTCACTTGGGGTCGAGTCTTCGCAGACGCGCCTGAGGAAGCCATGGGGTGGGTCTGCCCTTGGGGGGCAGTCTTCTGATTCATTTTCCAGTCCCCTTGCCCAGCCTTTGTTGGCGAATTCATTGCCTTCCTTTTCGCAACTCTTAGCTTCCCTTATGCCCGCCCATTTAGTGACTGGACCGCCAGTGTCTCCATGATTAATAAGGGGAAAGTTTTAACATGTGTCATGTCCTATATCCCCGACCTTATTTTGATTTTGTATCATTTTGTATTTTTGTTTCGCAGACCAAGAGTGACATGAGTCTCGACTTCTTCGAATCCTGCGGATTAATCATCGCGGCCAAGTCTTTAGGGCGCGAGAGTCGTGACATAGGACTCTCATAGTCGCTCCCGCTAGGTCACTATATAGGCCGCGCTGAGAGAAATCGAGACTCGCTCGCTCTTGGTTTGTGCTCTTTCACTGTTAAGACTTCAGTATGTTAATACTTCATTTGTACACAATAAAGGGTGCACAAAGTGAGTAGTGCTCAAATTAATGTTTTAAACTCACGCCGGCTCTTCTGAATAGGTTCCACCTGTCGGAATTTCTCACGAAATAACAGACCTTATCCCTCAAAGAAGACCCCGCGTGCAACCATAGAGCGATCGAGCGACGTAGTATCGCCACAGGTTTCTCCAACAAGGTACGTTCTCGCCCAATAGCCCACGACCTCCGAGTTTCTTCGTCAGGCTCTTGAATCTATGTCCACCTCGGAGGTGGCTCCGCGTCAACCTGCCCCACCTACCTCACCAGTCCCCTCAACTAGCTCCCCTGTGAACTTAGCTGGCCCTAGTTTTGTAACCTTTTCCTTAGCCGAAGCCCTCGAGAGCATTCCACCTACGTCTCGGGGTTTTCATTCCTCTCAGGATAACCCTGGTCCGTAGGTTGCCCGTCGGACTCGTGATCCTTAGCCGTAAGGTAGCAGCTACCAATACCGAGTCAGGGGCCACGCTTCCGGGGAGAAAAACAGTCTGTTATTCCGAGAAAATAAAGATAATATCTACTTGTTCAAAGACCAAAAGACTGAGAGGAAATGTCATATGTCTGTCCATGACAAAATTTTTGAGACAAGTTCCCCGCAACAAGCAGTGATGAGTGTAGGAGCATAGCAAAGACAAGAACAAGTTAAAAATAATTAGCATGCTTTGAAAAAGTTCTGTTACACACGGGGCAGGGGGGTATCTTTTGAGAAGTATACGTGTATGATAGAAAAAAATTGCGTCAAGCAAACTTAAATTTCTGCTTTTTCAGCACGTGTTATTAATATGCCTTTTCATTGTATACAGGTGTGTCATGGAAATGAAAGAACCTAGCTAGATCTCTGCTCTCCTGCCACAGTAAGCCGGCATCTACAAGCGGCTCAAAGTCAGCCAGATGGCCGTCCACAGAGTTGCGAAAAGGCTCAAAAACGAAGAAGACCTCAAGGATTGATCTAGTTTAGGCATACTGCAAAGTTATCAACCGTTTGTCTATGAAAAAGGCCCTTGAAAGTGATCCTAAACTCCAAATGGTGGTACTCGCGAAGAAAAAGAAATTTCAGTGGTTATGGTTTCCAGGCCCGTCAAGGAAGAGAGCGGCGGCAAGAACTTAAAGTGCGTGAAAATGCCTCTGCTCACCGATCTTAAGCGACAACAAGGTTTAGAGCGCTGTCATCGCCTTCTCAACTACTTGAAGAATCATGGCAATGGAATTCTCATATTTTTCTGATGCAAAAACCTTCTCGGTCGTTCTGCCCATCAGAAAGCAGAAAGATCGCAAGGTTAGCTTCCAGCCCAGACGTCTCCGAGGTCCACTATGTGTCTACGCCCAAGCATCCGGCCCTCATGATGATGCTCGGCGGCGTGGCTTCGAATGGCGAGAAGATGTCACCGGTGTGGTTCGCGGCAAGTTATGGGCTAACCGCGACTGATTACACGGACATCTTGGCCACAAAAGTCATGCCTTTGTGATAAAGATCACGAGGAAGAAAGACTACGTCTTTCAGCGGGCCAGTCCCCCGTCTCACAAGGCTAAGAAAGTAGAAGAGTGATTGGGATCGAACGTGAAGTTCTGTTCGAAGGGGTTTTGGCTGCCACAGTCACTCGACCTCAACCACCTCGAATATAGCGTGTGGGTGCATGTTGAGGGCAGGAATTTCAAGAGTAGTATGAGGAAGGACTTCGTTTGCAACGTGTGTGCGCCCTTCAGTTCTCTCCTCGAGCGCGTGCTCGCCCCCGAAGGCAGCCAAATTGATTTATATAACAATTTAAATACATATTTATATGTTCAAACACGAAAACGTTTCTAACTAAATCAGAACTGTTATTGTGTCCTTTTTGGCAGTGTAAAAGGACTTTGCAATACATGATACATTGAACATGAGTAAAAGTTTTAGGTTGTACTATATTGTCATAGCACTGTACAACAATGAAGAAAAAACGAAGTAAGAATAACTTTCTCTAAGGCATTTTTTTGTGTAAATCACGTAAATAACATCCACGTCATCTGATTTTGCGACCCTCCAATTTCTTTTGAATTACCATCTTACTTAGGTTAAATACACTGATGGTTCCGTAGGAATTGAATGCAAACAGGATTGGGCCAAAATTGACAACTCTAAAAGTTATAAATGGATTTTGATATAATTTTAATGGGGTGTTTCTGAAGTATTTGTCAACCTAAAATATGAAATTTATGAGAGTATACTCAATATTTATTTAGTTATATGGATCAAAATCCATGGTAACTCTTACGTAATGGTTGATAATTTTGTAACATATATAAATGCTTCCCTTTTTTGCTCGTTATTTAATATTTTTTGCTGTTACTATTTATATTATTTTTCACATAATAGTATTTTTTTATCAGGAGACAGCTAACATGCCTAGTAAATGCAAAAATTGCCTAGAATATTTCTATTATATACGAGGGGTGGTCAATAGGTTTTGCAATTCGGAGATAAGGAAACGAGATATGAGGATAAGTGTTTTATTATTTTTCAATATAACTACCCTCGACTTCAATGCACTTGCGCTACTTGTCCCTGAGGCTTCGAATTCCCGACAACCAGAAATCTCCCCACTGCTGTTCAATCCACTCCTGGACGGCGAGCTGGACATCTTCATCGTCTCCAAACCGGCGTCCACGCAGTGCAGCCTTGAGCTGGCGGAATAAAAAGTAGTCGCTGGGGGCCATATCTGAATTGTAGGGGAGTGGTTGAGCTCCTCGAATCCGCACTCGCGCAGGGCAGCTTGTGCAACTCTGGCCTTGTGGACTTTGACGACGTTGAAGTCAATCATGTGGCGTGAGGTTTCTAGGGACCCAATGGGCAGAGACCTTGATCATGGCCAAATGGTCGTGGATGATGTTCATAACACTTCCATGTGATATTCCAAGTTCTCGCTCGATTCTTCGACCTTCATATGTCAATCTTCGAGGATGATCCTCTCCACAGGGGCCACATTGTCCTCGTTGGTCACGTTTGGCGGGCGTCCTGGAAGGGGCGCATCTTCAAGGGACTAATGATGATGGCACAACTCCCTATTCCAGCGAGCAATGGTTGCATAGGTAGGAGTGGTGTCGGTGTACACTGCAACCATGGCTTCATGGATCTTTTTTGCATTCTTGCCTTCCTTGGTCAAAAGTTTGATCAGTGCGCAGTGCTCAACCTTCTCCATTGTTGAAAAATTTGTGACTAACGATCTGCGATCAGCTACTGCTTCTTAAATAGACTTGGCAGGAGCGCGCGGCTGCAGATCCTGACTTGTCATAACTTGTCCTAACACCCCCACAAACAGCCATCCCCCTACCTCTGTTTTGTTCTACCGATTCGCAAAACTTATTGCCTGCCCCTCGTATGCGGAACAGTTACATTAAGACAATGCAAGAGACAGTTGACTAAACATGTGAAGAAACTTTATGAGGTGGACTTTGGCTGTAAATTGGGTGACCAGGACATAGGCTGGTCGTCTCACATTTTCGGAGAATGACCAGCACATATATATGTATATTATATTCAGACAGAGTGGGCGGTCAAGGTCAATTGAGTGACCTTTGCTCGTCTCCAAGCAGCGACAGACAAGGGGGACTGTCTAGGAATAGGCCGAGGGGTGGTTGGAGTTTTACCCCACTCTTATATATATATATATATATATATATATATATATATATATATATATATATATATATATATATATTTATATGTCCTAATATCAAGAATGCGGAGGGATCGTCGTACTACTCCTTATACTTCGTTCGGCCCGTGCACTGAATGAGGTTATTGACTGAGTGCTTAGAGGTTGGCTACGGAGGGATTGGAATAAACTTTGCCAGTAAGCCACCCAAAGGAAGTTAGAAACACAACAATATGAAAATAAAGTTTTAATGAACGCTAAACAAGAAAATATATATATATATATATATATATATATATATATATATATATATATATACATATATATATATAATATATATATATATATATATATATATATATATATATATATATATATATATATATATACAAATAAGGCTCATTGAGAAATAAATTAATAAGTGAAGCTCGGATATCTCACTTGGCTTGTAAATAACTGTTCATTATGTAAATTCCAAGACGCTTTTAATGTTGGTAAGCTTTGCGGTGTAGTTGGGGAATGTGAAAGGGGAGGGTTACCTTGGAACCTCATGTTCGGTTGGTGCTGGTGAATGAAGGTGGTGAGATACGGGGTGGAGACGATGAGGTAGGTTCTCCCGGGACCGACTTGATCCCACAATTCCGTCACGATTCTGCTGGAAGAAAGCGAAGACGGGAGCTTCTTGTTAAAGAGGGCCCACGCTCGTGAACTTTGAGGAATATTGGATGCCTCTGCGAGGGGGGCGAAGTGACCTATCAACGCGTAGGGTCAAGAAGAAAATCTGGGATGTAGTTTTCTCGCTGAGGGAAGCAGAGTGAGGCTGTTTTTTTTCTCGGCTCTGAAAACGTGATTACGAGCATGGGTCCGCACTGAGTTGCAGACCAACGGGGTAAGGAGCCTTCCTCACTGGGACCAATCTCCTCTCAGACGCTGTTCCCATGGCTCCGGAATTAGATTTGATGTCAAGCGCCCTTCTTAGGGTCAGAGCTGCTTGATTATCTCCTCCATTTTGTCCTTTGTAAACTTCCGGAAACTAAGATGGGCTCCCATCTATCGATAACCAGTCCGAAAAATAATGCGGTGGTTAGCTGAAATGGCACGCGGGTTCTACCGACGGGAGGCCACCAGACATCGGGCCGGAAGGGGAAGGTTTGATATCGTGGCCCGCCCGTAAGGAAGATGAGGAAACGTGGGAGCGTTAGGCTCTTCTCCTACTCTAGGGTTATGAAACGGACGATAGCAAAATAATATTTAATAATTACAAGAGATATAGGACATAATATATACAAATGGAAAAGGTTGCAAATGGATACTTAGTCTTTACAGGGATCAGATTAAAGAATTACCGGGAGCGATTAAATAAACTCAAACGTGAGCAAATATACGAACGTACACCTTACGAGTAGATTGGTCAAGAAACCACAATTTAGTCTCTGGAGCATAGCTTGGGGTTGGAGGCTTTATGAGACGAGACAGCAGTGGATGGGTGATCAAACAAGTAAATCGTAATCGATGGAGTTTAAACTCGAGGAGTGAAATCAATGGATTACTTGCGCCATATGAGATTAAAATCGAATACAAGGATAGCTAATTGATTGGGGCTAAATTACTTCGGTGAGAATTCTTGCTTTCGAGCTCGAGAAGGGAAACGGAGCTGAATCGAGAAATCGACATGTCTCGTGCAGAAAAGCAGGCCTATACTGCTTTTCCCGGCTCAGCCGAGCATTATATATGGGCTGGCCGGAAACGAAAATGCCTCAGGCCAAGAAGGGAGATCTTCTTAACCAAATAATCGACTAAGGGATAAATGATGAACTCCAACGGGGTTTCTTGATAACGCCTGGAGAGGCTGACAGCGTCTTCTTACACCTGAACGCTTGGAATTCTTTCTTCTGCCGTATTAGCGTAAGTGGCTCGAGTCTGTCACGGTTGCCACGAATTTTCTGTGCGTCGCCCGACCTCGTGCGCAGCCTTATGGCTTCTCGGTCACATGGCGGTATTAACCTCTATTCCCAATACACATATGTTGTGTCATGTGTACGAGTTCATTTTATGCCTGAGTGAAAGGCAAAGGGCCTGGCCTCATGTTTTAGGTACCAATGGTCTGGAGGGAGCCTAAGGACCATTCAATGGATTGCTTCTTCCTCCTAATAGAAATTAAAGGTAGATATTGAATGTTTTATTTCCTGGTTTTTAATATATTTTCATGAGATGTATCAATTAAAAGGATCAAAATTCAGACTATGTTGTAGTTCCAAGTGATCACAGCCAGTATTATCCATTTTTAGTTTGATTTTATTATATTTCACTGCAGGTCGCAACAGAAAAGACAAAAATCTATCATGTATCCAGATTTTCCTTCTGCAATTCGTCAAGTCCGCCTTTTAAGTGCTATTCCTCTACCACAACCACCCTTGAACTACCAAGCGATGACACGAGCAACTCAGACGATTCATAATCTCAAGTTACACCATATGTGGCACAGCTTGAATCTAACAAGAAACCATACCTCACCACTCAACCGGAAGTCAATGAACTAGTTCGTGATCTATCACTTACTAAGCAATAGAGTGAACTCCTGGCATCCCGAGTGCCACAATGGAACCTGTTCGATGAACATGCTCGAATTATAGTATTTAGGAATCGTTATGCAAATCTACAGCAATTCTTCAGATTTGAAAACGACTTGACTTATAGTAATGATGTCAGAGGCCAATTCAATGCTCTTGAGCTGACTTATGAACCAAGCAGGTGATTGTTATTCGTAGATACATCCCTTGAAAGCATAGAAGCGGTTCTGTTGCTCATTGAAAACACCATGCCTTCAGTTTCAGTTGCTCACTCGGTCATTTTAAAAGAAACATATGAGAACCTTGTTTTTATTCTAGACCGCATAGGTTACAAGTAGCATGAGTGGCCCAATTTGTGCGGACTTGAAAGAAAGTAGTAGCCCTACTTAATGGGCTGCAAAATGGATACACCAAGTTTATGTGCTTTCTTTATAAGTAAGAGGGGAGAGCCAGATTAAAACATTATCCACGCTCAGAATGGTCACCTCGGGAAACTATGACACCTGGATGTCATAATTTAATTCATGGGCCACTATTTAAGAAGGAGGAAATCATTTTGCCACCACTGCATATAAAACTAGGCCTAATGAAGCAATTTATCAAAGCACTGCAACTTAACAAGCCATGTTTCTAGTACCTTAAACCAATCTTCCCTAAAATACGTGATGTCAAGATTGAAATCACTTTAATTTGATGCATCTCTTATTGCACTATCTTGTTTAGATAAAAATTATATTGCAAAACATGTTGCAAGGGAACTAGTGCTTTTGGCCAATTTCAAGTCAGAAAATTTATAGGTTCATGCGCGCATTGCTTCCCATTATTCTTGATCAAAATAGTTGTGATTTTCGATTTTGTCCTGTCAAATCTCATTGTTAAATGTACAGAAAGATGAAAATAAAAAAAGAGTTAATATTTTAACATGCTTTGTGCACCCTGCCATACATCTAACCACACCAAGAATTGTTTGGAGAAATAGGGATCATCCCTATTGAGTGGCATACACAGAGTCCAGACTTAAATCTAATATTTCACTTTGTGTAGAATGCTTGGATAAGCAATAAGAAGTACGTGAGTACAAAAAAACAGTACTGTAGAAAAAATTACAAGCTAAGTGGGGGATTCCATGCCATAAGGAATTATGGATGTAATTAAAGCAAAAGGGGGTCCACCTAAGTATTAAAATAATGAAAAATAAATAAAAATATGTAATACACATCTAATCAATTCATTTACCACAAATTTATAATTATATTATGCGAGTGATTCCATAGAGTGCTTTATACCTTTGGCCAGGCGTATATATTATTGATATGGGCTTATTATTTTTATGTGTAATTTTTAGGGTTCACTATTTTTTATATGTGTAATTTAGGGTTCTTTATTATTAAAATTAGTAATTAAGGGTTTCCTAATCTTGATTTGAGTAATTTACGGTTAGCTAGTCTTGAAATAGTTAATATAGTTTTCGCTATTTTTGAGATGGGTTCGCTATTCTTAAAATGAGTAATTTATGGTTAGCTGTAATTTATATTATCCTGTTCTGTTGTCGACCACACGCTAAAGGTGAACCAAAACCTTTGTTACCCTTAATTAACTTTTTTATCATTTAAAGCAAAATCCAAAGAGGGCCTCATCCGCAGAATGTTTGAATGGATAAAACATTAAAGATAGTGGAAGGGAAAATGAGAGAAAGACATAGATAAACTCAGATCCTCCTAAAGGCATTGGCTCAAGGAGGGCACGAAAGTGGTAGTGTTTATAGCTGGGAGAGAACGCAACTGTGGACAGTGTGTCCATGGGGAAAACCCACATCTCAAGATGTCAGTTGTAGCGTGGTTGGCAATTTTCCCACCTGATGTTTGGTTAATATCTTCAAAAAAACAATAAAAATAAGGAAGTAGCTTCTAATACCACAAACCTTTACTAATGTTTAACAATTCACTGCAGAAATAGTCTAGAACACCTTCCCTGCTCCTGCGCAAAATTCAACAATTTTAGCTTCACCCATCGCATCAACACTAACTTTGTTTCTTTAAGAACCTATTCATCAAAAAGACAAGGGTAAACAAAATACCAATTTTGTTCTGTTTACACAATAATAAAAAAAGAATGACATCCACATTGATAAGAAGAGTTACTTAAAACGTATATTCATTTCAGTCAGTTGATTGATTCATAAAAGGGCCAAGAATTGTTTAAATTTCATTTTTACCTAAAAAATTAGGACGTATGCAAACAAATCATTATGGACCAGAAATCTTGATCCCATTGTCCAGGCAAAAGGAGGGACAGGAGGAATGTAGCAGGGAGCTAATAAAAACAATTTTGATGCGTCTGGAACTTTGTGCATTATCGGTAGATAACTTTTACACTGCCTATTTTTTCAAAATACTCTTCAAGGAAACATAGAACCTTTTTAATGATTTAACAAGTGAAGGAAAGCAGAAAATCACCACTTAAAAGAGTATATACGTTATTCAACCAAGGAATTTTCAATTAAATCTCAAGGTGTTTTTTAAAGCTCCTTGCACAAGTGACTTAATAGAAGCAAAAGGCTAGAAAATATAAACCTCAAACCATATACAGTTTATATTTAGAAATACTAGAACAAAAAAGAAAGCCTAGTAATTATAACAATACAGCTGCTACATTAAACGTGGTTAGGCTTGAAAGTCTCCGCTATTAGAATCTGCTAAAACCGTAAAAAAATGATTTAAAAGTCATGAAACAAACGCAATAAAGTCTTATATTAAGTTTCTTTTACATTTTTTGAAATAAAAAATGAGTTATCTGAGACTTTCATGAATTTTTTTTTTAATCTGAGACCCACAGTATAAGAGCAGAAACAAATTTATGACAAATTTGACAATGAAATATTATATTATTCGCCTTCCTGTGCTTAGGGACGTAGTTGGAATGTAGGACCAAGTGTGACCACAAATGTTCATTTGGGATCAGGTCTAGAGATTGAGGGGGCTATTTCTTTTCAAACCAACCCTTTGAAACTCTAGAGGTGTGGCATGGAGGATTTTCTTGTTGAAAGATTACGCCATCCGGTATGTCATCATTGAAGATTTTTTTCAAAGAAGGTTGATAAACCTGGTCGAAAATGTTGGTGTAAGAGTTGGAATTCACTCGTCCCCCACAAGTGAACAACAATCCTGTACCTGAAGACGACATGCAGCCCCAAATCATTACACTACCACCTCCAAATTTGACTGTTGGGACATCACATCTCGGATCAACAGCTTCCCCAACTCTTTGACGAACATAAGCAACTCCGAGTGTTCCAAAGATATGAGGAGAAATAAAAATTTTACTTATCATTTCTAGTATCCAATAAAAATGTGTACACGCGCTATAAATTGCTGGAAACTAATGTGGAGAACCTACCTTAAAGTTGCTTTCATGAATCTAAAAAACTTTAACCCAATCATCATCAGTCCAATCTTCATGCTCCTTTGCCGAAGAAAATCGCTTTCTCTTGTTCAACTGAGACAGCCACGGTTTCTTTCTAGCCTTACATCCTATGAGCTCAGCTTCTACTAACCTTCTTTTCACTGTGCATCTTGATAATTCTTTGTTTGTTGCTGCTCGAAACTCAACAGATTCATCAGTGGATGGTATTTTCCTATCGGCCAGAGATGTCTCTTTCAGCAACCTTTCTTTCCTCAAATTTTACACCTTTTTTAACCGTGACCATCACGGTTTTTGAAATAATTGGTCTTATTGTAACTTTTAATGGTTGTTAGGACACAGTTTCTTCAGCATTTAAATTTTGACTTTGGATAATCCCTCTCTGTACAATGCAATGATTTGAGCTGTTTGAGATTCAAGCACCTCTTTCTTTGGCGACATATGTAACAAAAAGTTACCACTTGTAAATTAACAATAAGATATCACTGAGAAAATAGGAATAAACGTTACGGTTAGGTAACGTGGAGAACCTTCCTTAAAGTTGTTTTCACCAGACCAAACAACTTTAGCCCAAACAACATCAGTCCAATCTTTATGCTTTCTTTGCCAAAGACAATCGCTTCTTCTTGTTGACTTGAGAGGGCCACGGTTTCTTTCTAACCTTGCCTCCTTTGATCTCAGCTTCTACTAACCTTCTTTTCACTATGCGTTTTGATAATTCTTTGTTTGTTGGTGCAAAAAAACTCAGAAGCTACATCAGAAGAAGTATTTATTCTATCAGCCAGAGATGTCCCTTTCTGCAACCTCTCTTCCCTCGGGGTTTTACACCTTTTGCGACCGTAACCATCACGGTTTTTGTAAGAATTGGTCTTATTTTACCTTTTAATGGTTGTTTGAACACACTTTCTTGAGTATTTCAATTTTCTTGCAATTCTGAATTTGAATAATCTCTTTATGTACAATGCAATGATTTAACTTAAAAATAAGATATTACTGAAAAAAATAGGAATAAACGTTACGGTTAAGTAAGGCTCATAATAAGTTTCCTTAATCCTCTAAAGAAGTCTCCTGGAGTTCCTCAACCCTCTTCAGGAGCGTTAAATATACGACAAGGCAACCATCCACTTCCCCAAAAAAGGAAATTTCAAGAAGCCTTTATATAAGCAAAAATTTAACTTCAAAGGAAAATGGAGAAAACGTGAATTTTAGCAATGGATCTTCGCCCTTTCTAATTTTTTTGATAAATAAACAATAAAGTTCTATTCAATGCGGTAAGGTGAGGTTAATAATAACGTTCCCTAATCCTTTAGAGAAGTCTCCTGGAGTTTCTCAACCCTCTTCTGGAGCCTTATATATACGACAAGGCAACCCAATAAGAAAGTTTCAAGAAGCTTTTTGTATAAGCTAACGAAGAGAAAAAATCCTGAAGAAAACAAAACATTAATCCTACGTGGGCATATTCATTCGCTTTCACTATTGACTAGACGTGTTTAACAGTATGCCTAATATGTCGCGAGAAATTGAAAAAAAAATAAAAAGTCGAATGTGGCAAGACATTTGCAGAATAAGCACACCACTTCTGCTTAAAAATATATTACAGCTCTGATTTGCAGACACTGTGCACTGAAGTTCAAGAGAAAAAGTCACATTAACCAGGTGAAGTAAATATTTTAATTGGCTTTCATTTTACAAACATATATTTTACATTGTTTAGAGAAACCGTCTTTTTTTATTCCGGTAGACAACTGACTGCACGATAATAGCACACAGAAGCAGACGTCAGTTTTGATTTGCTAAAAATGGATCATTTAAGTCCGGCTTTTTATTTCGTGAATACGAGGAGGACTTAAATCGACACTAAATATGTTATTTATCGAAAATGTTCAACCCAGCTTTTTTTTGAGTTCCATTAATTCTGTATACACAAATAAAATTTCATTTACTCTGTAGCAGCTCATTAATTTCATAAATGCACCAAACTATTGTTTTTTGTATATATCATAGAGGTAAAAATCGATATATGCAGTGTTATCTTCATTTATATGCAAAAATGGTTTTGTTGCTCCTAGTGTGTTCTTTTCATTGGAAAATGCGTCCAAATGCCTCCATAGTGCTGAAGGTTGCCAACCCCTGCCATACCTCCACCCAACTCGCCCCAATTTTGTCTATTTCGAGTATGAATTGTGTCTTTATCCCTAAACTAGCTTCTCTCTGGCACTAAAGTATTCATAAAAACTATTTTAGTAATTCAACTCATTCTAATTCAAGTTATAAATAATAATAATGTCAAATATTGTAAAACATTAGTGGTTTTTGACAAATAATTTAAAAAATTATCTCATTTGTTTTTAAAAACGATAGTTGCCTAAATTTCTAATCAAATTTTACAAAATTGAGACAATTTTCCTCATTTTAAAGTGTTAATTAATGCTGCAATACTATTTGCCTACTTATTCTACCTAAATAAGGACTTGTTTGGTATTTAAAATACCTAATAAGCCGTCATCATAGATGGAGTCATACAAATAAAATATCAGATTGTAGAGCTTCCCTACAGTTGAATAAATATCGATTAACTTCGTTATCTCTACCTTCAGATTAACTGTAAATCAAAATAATTAATATTTTAATGTAAGTTCATTACTAATGCATGTTTCTTGTTCAATTCCTTGCTGATTTTGAATTCTTAATGCCTGCTGAACTAGCTAATAATTTTAAGAATATCTACGGGAAGCAAATTCTCTGTTCGAACAACCAACAACAGTTCCCCTCATCAATGACATTTTCGAAAGCTGACGTTATTCAACCTTATTTTTTTATCAGAAATGAGGAAAAATATGCATTAAAATTCTTAAAAAAAATAAAATTAATTCTATAGAATTGTGTCTAATTATGTAGATGACATCTGGAACAGTTGTTTCCTTAACATTGGATTTGAAAGAATTTTGATCAGGTTGGATAATAGCAGGCATTTGCTATACATTTAATTAAATTTTTATTAAACGAATGAATGGAATCTTCCACAAAAAATTGCAAAATCTATCTAGGATATTCGTTTGCTTTGAATAGTGAATTGGATAATTTATAAATATTAGAATAAATAAGTAATAACAGCGAAAGAGAATAGAACTTTGTTCCAGATTATTAGTTGTGAGAAAATGATCAAAGCATATTCTCCAATAAGAAATTATCTATAACTGCTGAAATATATAGTTAATGCTGTTTTACAATATACGGCGATACTGAATGACAAGAGCATACTAGATAGAAAGAAATTAGAAAGAAAAAGGTACAAAATTGGTCAGAAAACAAGAGTAAGTCAAATTCTGCAAATCAAGAGATTGAGTGCATTGGATTTAATGGAAGACATGATCAAACTAAGGCATTGCAGGGTATGGAAACTCAGAAGAATTCTATAATAGTCAAAGATCCTAAATTAATTATTTTGACCATGTTTCACTGAAAATTGCAGGGCTTTTAATAAAGCAGAATAATTAATAATATTCTTGATATATCCTAATATAGAGGCTCCCGTAATTAAGGCTTTGCTATTGAATGACATTGCTGTGAATACTGGAAGAATTAGAGAAGTCATAAAGACTATTTAAATATTTATTGAGAAACCAAGATCAGTGTTAATTTACTTATTGTATGCTAATGAATTCTCCTGTCAGTAAGGTTTTGAAGCCAGCGATGTAAAACTTACGCACAAATTTTAAAAAAACAACTTTTATTGAGGTCACTTTATTGAACTCCGTGCACAGTGTACAGAAGTAAAAGTTTCATTTTTCAGCGGTTGTGTTTAAAATCTCCAAGAGCTATTTATTATACAAGATGGTTCACTCGAACCAATATTGCGCTTATACATCCCCAAAGAAAATCGCGCCCAATAGCTACTAAGGGCGCTCACAATTTCTGGTAACTACTGAAATTTCTAAGAAGTTTGAAAGAAAAATGTCATCTTGAGAACATTTTACTCTCTATGATATCAGATCCCTGAAGGAAAATGAGAGAAAAAGCTCATCAGCAAATCATTCAAGCAAGAACTTTGGGACAAATGAGTTATTTTGAAATGCTAAAAACCCGAATTTTTTAAGCCGATGACTATGCGGATATAATTAATTGGGACATGAATTATCACTTCAGCACTTTTGCAACATTCAACTAATGATGACGTCCTTAGAGCTCGAAAGGAAGATCTTAATGATCCCCATATTCTCTACGACAGCAAAGGAGGTGAATAGACAGGTAAATTAATAACAAAAGCTTTTCCTTTTTTCACCAGAAATCTCAAAAGAAACATTAATTTAGGAATTATTAATGGATTAATGCATTATTTTGTTTTCTAAATACTAATCTGCTATTCATCATGCAGAACATATTTCTTTCATTTTGAATATATCATTCCTATTTTTTTAATTTACCTTAATAATAGTCATTAATTTTAATATAGGATGAGAGGAAGGGGTGTGCCCGGGATAGGAGGGTTGCACAAATCTCTACTTTAAGTATGCTTTTCGACCCTCCCCAGTATGTAATCCCTCGTGAAGTCAGCCATAAATGGAATACATTCGCAAGTAATCACAGCAGATGTGGCTTAACTCAGCTCAAATCGGAAGTTGTGTTTACAGTCGATGGATCCTATTTCATAGAACCAAAAATAAACAAAACCAACGAATTCCGTCTCTTTTGAAATTCAGGTTTGTTTATTCTCAAGGAAGAAAAGAATCAAGAACAAAACAAACTTATATATGAATAATAAAAGCTCTGCCTATTTACAGACATGGCAAAAAAAAGAAGCGTGAAGAGGACAAGAGAAATGAAGTGGACCATCGCTATATTTCTAAGAAAAAATATATCAAAGAGTGTTTGGGAAGGTCAAAGAGAGGAGGCGAGGGTGACAATAAAAATTAGGAGTTTTAAAACGAGAGGAAATTAAAGGAAACAAGCGAGAACAAGAACCCTTTATATATTAGACCTTTAATCGACGAAGAGAAGATAAATAAAAAGTAAAATATGGAAAGAACAATGGTCACAAAAACAAAGGATTATCGCTGACGTGCTATTAAATATATATATATATATATATATATATATATATATATATATATATATATATATATATATATATATATATATATATGCTGGTTCTATTGAAGTCCACAGCGTGGTAGCGTTATTAATTTTAACTTGTATATTCTTAATATTTCTTACAAGTTTTTTAACGGGGTCTTCGAGGCGAGAAAAAACATCCGCAAAGGACATTCTTTATTCCTAGGCGTCTTTCGACCATGTTAGGTCATCTTCAGGAAATGAACAGATATGGAATTATTCATGTGTTGCAAGAGTAGATGTAGGTAGGGGGTAGAGTAAGGGTGTGTGGACAAATAGCATAAAGTAGACCAGTGGTAAAAAGAGAAAAAAATCCGGAAGAGTGCAAAGATATGCTAGAGCCTGGTGATCAGGTCTATCGCTTTTAAGTATCTTTTGGTTTTGTAGTTCCTATGTGTCTTTGAGTTAGTTTATATATTTATATATATATATATATATATATATATATATATATATATATATATATAGAGAGAGAGAGAGAGAGAGAGAGAGAGAGAGAGAGATAAATATATATATATATATATATATATATATATATAATATGGCGTTCAAGGCATTTGTCTTCAAAATCCATTAATGTCTTTGGATATGATATGCGCATTTGCTGTTGTGGTAATAATTGCTTTATTAATTACTTTATTGTTTTGCTTAGAGTCTTTGTTTTTTCGTATATTTTGTAATGTGTGTAATATAACTAGTGTTTTTGGTTTCTTCGTAGATGTCTTCTTCGGTAAGTTTTGGTTTTGATTCGTAGATTTGAGGCTTCATCGGTGAATTTGTAGTAATCGGTGAAGTTTTATAGTTAGGTTAACTTTTTCTGAGTCGGGTTTTTCTAGGTTAGCTTAGGGCAAAAATATTTCTATTACCATGCGTAGAACAGCACCTCTGCTCAGCCAGCTAAAACCCCGGCGAAGCTTGGAAATCTGGCGCGACTTATTCCTTTTCTATCCTGGTCAATCATTTGGACGATTTCATTGTCCAATTCACGATTAACCTTTTTCAGCATTGTAGAGGAATTGCTTCCCCCCCCGTTCTCTTGTGGTGGAGTCACGAGGCGGTTACCGCAAAGACATCCGGCCCCAGGCATCGCCGGGTGAAGCGCGTAACCGCAGCACCGCACCACTCGGCGCTATGAAAGACCTAAATGTTAAAATGCAAGATCTCCCCCAGGAGAGTGAGATTCAATTTCACGTTAAATAAGAAATTGGAGACGTGTTTCACCCAAGCTCGAAAGCTAACGAGGAGACGACCAACACAAAATGGATCCGGTCGAAAGATTCAACCTACAAGCCCAAATTCTGGGATTTGAAGGCAAGGATATGGATGCCTACATCCTTAAAGAATTGAGAATACAAATATAAGAAGAAAAAAAAATAATAGAGTTTGATAGAAAAGGGAAAATATAAAAAAGGAAGGGAAAAGAGAATGTGAAGCAATAAAAATACGGAGAGACATAAAATTAGAGAAAGACAGGATACAGGGGAAAATAGAAACAGAGGAAAGAAGAATGCTGAGAAGTGGTAAAACAAGCAAAAGAATAATACTCTTGAAAAGAGAAACAAAAGAATTCGGAATAAGGATAGAAAGGGAAGATAAGGAAAGGAGAATAAAGATAAAACAAGAAGATGATGAAAGAAAAATAAAGATAAACTTGGAAGATGAAGAAAGAAGAACTCGACGGGAAAATGAAATAGCGAAAGCAGAAAAAGAGGCTGAGGAAAGGAGAATGAAGAGAAGAAAAGAACGTGCTCAAGCTGAAAGAGAAGAGAGAGAAGAAAAGGAAAGATTGCTCGCACTCGAAAGAGCACGTATCGAGAATCTGATAGAGGCCGAGGAAGTTGTAACTCGGCCTGGACCTAAGAAAGGACCATCTAGGGAAACCCAGCCAAATGGGGTAACGATGGAAGAAGTAGAAAGTAGTGATGAAGTACCAGCAGCAGAGAACCTACGAGGAAAAACAGCCAAATGGGGTCATCAGGGAAGAAGTAGAAGGTAGAGTAGAGGTACGAGCAGGTGTACCTGAGGAACTACCTGCGAAGAGAATAGAGTCAAATGAGTTGACAAGGAAGGATGAAAGATGTGTTATTGCGATACACCCAGATAAAGTTAGTCAAATGGTAGACGCGGATGAGTATCCCCTACCCCTAGTAGTCTCTTCCCCAAACGGAACGTCCACGGAGTTACCGCTAATGCGCCAAGTCGTAGTGAGCGCCACGCCCATTAACGACCTCGCAGGGAAAAGTTTTTTCGATCCCCAAAGATCGAACCCACACTTGATCTTACGATGTACCTTGATAAAGAAGGATTATGGGACTTAAGTTCTCATCAATTATGCTCCGCTGCAACAGGCCGCTCTAGCCATAATGTTCAGTTTAAAGGTAGTCAAGTACCATAAGAAGGGTAATTTGAGTAGGTTGAAATACCGCTACCATTTTGTAACATAATTGGGTAGACTCAATAACTCGAACGGCTGACTCAGGCGCGGTAGAGTATTGGTATTAGAGCACCATTTTAGGATTAGCTACATCAAAGGAGCCGATAAATACAGCTGCTCTATAGGCGGATACGAAAGACCATTGAGCGTTATTTCAGTACCTAATGAGCGTGAAACCATGTTTTCATATGTTGTTCGTGTTAATATTTATCTGTAGGATTTAAGTTCTCAAAAGGTAAGAAATGTAAGGAAGTAGCTTGTGTTGTTGAAGTTTTTTTATGCGGGTAATCGACGAATTAAGTTTTTTTTATTTTCATGTAAAATTGTATTGCGAGTAGGTCTAGTTTGACACATTGCCTGTGTGAACGCGCGCGAGGGCGGTCATGTGTAAGGAAACTTAATGTAAGAGAGGGCTCAAACAAATACAACTTTGTTAATCTCGAAGAGGTTGAGTTAGTTGTTTTGAGTTCCCGGGAGTCCCCCCTTCCCCATTGATTTCTTCAATGAGAGGTGTGTAGGGGAATCGTCACTCCCCCCCTTCGTTCTCTCGTGGTGGAGTCACGAGGTGGTTACCGCAAAGATATCCGGCCCCAGGCATCGTCGGGTCAAGCGCGTAACCGCAGTGCCGCACCACTCGGCGCTATGAAAGACCTAAAGGTTAAAATGCAAGATCTCTCCCAGGAGTGTGAGATTCAATTTCACGTTAAATAAGAAATTGGAGACGTGTTTCACCCAAGCTCGAAGGCTAACGAGGAGCCGATGTAAGACTTGGTAAGAAAAACCGTTTGGCAAAAGAACCCTCCTGGGCCCGCCATCAAGCCTTCCCCCTCTTAGCACTCCCCCAGTGGGGTGACAACTTATAAATAAGGAACACTGAGGAAAATCGAGGTAGAATACGTCAGTCTCCATGTGACGAAGTCCTCGGATCAAAACCGAGCTACCTAGACTGGATAGGTAGAATACGTTAGTCTCCAGGTGACGAAGTTCTCGGAATTGAGACACCGAGCTACCTAGACTGGATTGGTAGTTTATTTGGCTCGCCAGACCAAGAAGTACCCTGCAAGAGAGGCAGGGCTACCTACCTTGAGGGGCTAAGAAGCAGCTCATCCTCGAGCTAGTCGCTGGTTATCAAACCGAACACTAAGTTAACTTTGTTAAGTTCAACTTACTCTCGTCAGAGAGACTCCTCATATCCTGGTGCATCTTAAAATCCAGGGGTGTTCCTCGTCCTTGAGGAATTAAGAAAAGAATAAGGAAAAGGCTCCCCCTCGAGTCCGTTACTCGGTGGCCACACCGAACTCATAATTTAACTTGGTTAAGGAACCAATTTCAACTTGTTCTCGTCAGAGAAACCCCCCTCCGTTATACTCGCCCTTGAGGAAGACTGGAACAAAAAAGAAGCTCATCCTCGAGCTAGTTGCTGGTTACCAAACCGACCTTAAAGTTCAACTTATTCTCGCCAGAGAAACCCCCCTACGTTATCCTCGCCCTTGAAGAAGACCCTCCACGAGTTCAGTCCTCGCCCATGAGGAATTAAGTAACAAGGGAGAAAAGCTCCCCCTCGAGCTCGTTACTCGGTGGTCACATCGCACTTCAAGTTAACTTGGGTTGAGGAACCAAGTTCGACTCACTCTCGCCAGAGAGACCACGACTACCTTGGTGCCGCATAAAGCACCGTAATTGCTCTCGTCCTTGAAGAAACCCCATCCCTGAATACCGTGTGGACCTCCCAACTGCTACCCTCGCCCAAAGGACCTCGTGATCCCGCCCAACTACATCTGGCAAGGCGGCACGCGTCGTGAGACAATAATATTCCTGAAGTATTTTAAACTCCAGTAGAGTCCGCAAGCCTAAATCTTATATATTGCTGTGTGTAGCGAAATTAACCAATTTTAGAGGGTCAAACTAATTTAATTAATTCTTGTGTATGATAATATTCCGAGTATTGCTGTGGTTAATGTTTAAATTTTGAGTATTTAATTGTTAAAGTTTAAGTATAAGTTTATTTTGGGAATTATTGTGCGTTTCTTTATATCCTTACGTGTTTCAAATGGCATTCTTCTTAAGATATCAATATTAACACTCTTAGAACAAAAAGGGGGGGCATTCTACGACAAGCATATTCCTTGTCCGTTCTTCTATGACAATCTTAATGGGACTTAACCCTGCTTCCCGGTGCAGCTCTTCTTGGCGTCTTCTTTCTAATCTACGTGTACCTGTAATTAGGTAGGTACATTTATTCTGCACCACTTGTAGTTTCCTCTTTTGTGTCTTCAAGACACACGAGAGGGCGGAAGTGGGGTATAGCAGGGCCAATCTTACAAGTGAATTGTAGATCTTTTTCTTATTGCTTTGACGAAGATTTCTAAACCTATATAGAGTCTTGACTGCAGCAGTGGCCTTGGGGATTCGTTCTTGGACGTGCTTCTTGTACCTGGATCAGTTAATCTTCATTCCGACTACATTGCACTCCGTGATGTAGGGATATTGTCTATCCACCACTCTGACGGCGTAAAGTAGTCTCCTGCCTATGGGGACTAGTTTCGAAATTTTCATGGTTGGTGCGGATCTTCCACCGGGCCTCGTAGGTGTAAAGATTTTTAATTTCTGTTGCTGTCGTACGAGCTTGCCAAGACGCATTCCTCCATGGACAAGTGATTATCTTGGTAAAATCATCGGCGAATTGAATGTTGAGGCAAATGGGGCTTACAGGGGCTGGGACATCCGCAGTGTAAATCAAGTAGAGAGTGGGGGACAGGCAACCCCATGCGGGAGCCCCGCAGTGAGCGGAAACTTTGGTCCGTCCCTGCACCCTGAACTGATGTACGCCGCTCTCTCCTTGACATAGTCACAGAGAGTTCTTTCTGAGTTTTCACTGAGTTCCAGTCGTAAGATCTTGTACCTCGTTGCCACACCTTATCAAACGCCTTTGATATATCCCGAGAAACAATGTCCACGTAAATCTTTTCCCGTTTAGCTTGGGCTAGCTTTTCCGTGATGACATTACTCGACATCTCCGTATTTCGCTTCCTTCTAAGCCCGAATTGATGTGGGTTGTAGAGGGAGTTTTCTTCCAGGTGAGACACCAGTCTTTTGTTGGGGATCGTCTCGAAGAGCTTCCCGCCAAATTATAGAAGTGAAATTGTCCGATAACTCTCCTTCAACGTTGGGTTCTTTCCGTGCTTAGGCAAGAAAATCATCTTAGCCGTTTTATAATCAGGCGTTATATATTCTTCTCATCCTTTCGATGACACTGGCTGGTGCCTTTTCAAAGTTAAACTTTGTAAGCCCCGATTGTCCTGGGGCTTTTTGTTGGAATTAGCTGAGCGCGCCAAGTAGTTCTTCTTCGGTAATCTCGGCCTCTTCGTCGCGTTGTCTATCCACCTGGTGGTGAGGGTGCGTCTTGTGTATTTGTTCGTTAAGCTCGTCGAAGATGTTACTTTCAAACTCTAAGTCATAGTCTTTGTTTTCCTTTTCAGTTATACTGAAGATCTTTTATCAATAACTTCGGAATATCTCTTCAATTCTTCCTTCCTCCGTTTCGGTGTTTCCATCTTCCTTTTGTAGCTCGATCTTCTGCTCCTTCTTTCCAGTCGATCCTATGAGATTTCCGATCTTTTTCCCAAATCTTTGGGAGTCGTTTCGTGATCGAGGCTATCGATCGCGTCCTTCCATGTTCTACACTGTTGTTCGAGGATCAACTGGTTCAGTTCTTCTTTAACTTCTTTACTTTGCTGCATTTAGTAAACTGACGCATTCATGATGTTGATTTAAAACAATAACTTCAGCTCACGGTATAATTTCTTCATATATTCGGTCCATCCATAGGTAGAAGTGGTCCTATACTCGGATTTAGGGATACAAGCCCCATCTGCATTGATGAGATGGTTATTGAGGTCGTCGAGTGCATCGTTAATCTCCTCGAAAATTGTCTCGTCCAAGTTGGGTGTATGGTAGGCCCCGAGAAGGCGCGCGTACCGTGTCCAGTCTGCTCTTTTGTGGTTCTTTCTGACTACAGCTGGAACTTGTATAGGGTTCCTGTTGATAGTAAGTAGGATCCCTATATGGTCACTACATGGTACCTGGACTGGTTCCATATAGTAATTGAACGGCAGATGACGATTCGCTAGACAGATGTCTGGTTTTGTGGCACTTCCTGCTCTTACATAGGTGGAAAATTCGGGTCCTATTCGCCTGGCAATTTTTTCTGTCCACCAACAGGTCCAAGCTTCTTCCTATACCGTTGAAGGTCCTGTAACGGGATTGTCAGCATCTGTCGTTCAGATCCCCCATTAATATAGTAGGGGCTCTTCTGCCAAATAGCCCAGTGAGAGTCTGAATTGGTAACACATCTATCCTTGGTAGTTGATATCTGGTAGCAATGACCAACTTTCCTAAGTCGAGTTCGACCTCAGTCGCGAGGTAGGATTCTTCTAGATATCTTATTTGCTTGTATTTAATCCCTTTACTTATTGCAATAGCAGCTCCGTCGTACCTCTCCTGCGAATAATTTGTGAGCAACACATCGCAGTTCCAGATTTTCATTTCTGCACTACGCATGTTGATCTCGTTTTCTGAAATTAAGATGATGTCCGCATCAATTTCTCTGAATACATTTCCGTAAAGAATTTCTTTCGTCATTTAGCCGTTGGTATTAATTTCCAATATCTTGAGTGCGTTCCGTAACATGGTGAATTGTTTTTACCTATGCTTCTTCTTTTTCTTCTTCTTCTTGGGGGCTGGCTAGGCGGTTTTACTTGGCCCAGGGTTTCCCTTTTTCGGAGAGGGACTCGGGGTTTTGGACCTGCTCTTCGTAGCTAGTATACGGGTACAGGGGCCCTCTTCGTTGTCAGAAGAGGAGGATCCCTGCTCACTTTCAGCCTTATCCTCTTTTTCGTTCTCTTCGGATTCCTCCAATGAGGGAGCTTCAATAATCTCCTCCAGTTCAGACTTTACGCTATTATTCTTTATGACGGAGTCCTTGAATGCCTTGGAACATTCGGGGTCTTCAGGCATAATTACTGAAGGGGGATTATTGGCCTTCGGGAGAGCGTTCAGTACCTGGTTATAGCAGCCAGATTTTACTGCATTTGCCACATTTGCGTGGGTAATGTAGATTAGTATCTTTGCACTCAAATATCGGGTCATATTCATCTGTGTAAGTGAAGATGCAGGATTTATTTCCGCATTCCTCTTGGCGGCCTTCACGTATGTCGTTTCTTTGGCTTTCCTCTCTTCTTCTTCCATTCTTTTAATAATTTCGCGGCGCTTGGGGCAGTTTAAGGCCATGGTCCTGTGTTCCCCTTTACAATTTAAGCATATTTTCTTGGTGCTCTCGCTTTTATCAAATCGGTGACTCTCTGTGGCGCATTCACTGCACCACAGTTTGTTTTTATCTGGCTTTGTTGTTGTCGTGTGCTCTTCGAGTTTGTAGCATACAAAGCACATTTTTATGCTAATAAAGTTTTCCTGTTGTATATTTTCGTTTGGTATTCTCATATTGAATACCAGTATTCAATTATGAGTTGCTTTTTTTGCCATTTCTGTGGTAGTGAACGATATTTTAAAAACGTGGGTATGTTCGCGAAGTTTGATTATTTCGCAAACTTGGGCCCAGGGGTTGCTCTTGGTTATCTCTTCCTTGAGCTCCTCAGGTGTATGTTCACCCACCCAGCTCTCCACTCTGCGGCAGATCGCGCTTCTCTTTGATGCCACTTGTAGAGGGATTTTTGCTTCTAGGCCATTGTTCCGTAGGAACCTAGCTCCCTCTTCCGATAGGAGCTATCCACGTTCTTGGTCTCGGAACATATGGCGATAAAACCAGATGAAACTTCAATAAGTTTCAGTAATGCCCCTTTTATCTCGATGTAGAGGGATTTGCATAGGTGCCTTTTGTCGGGATTCTTCTTTCCGGGGATGGTCCTTAGAGAGACCGTCTTAGTAAAGGTCTCCATAGTCTTTGTTGTCCTCTTGTGATGTCTTCTTTTTTCTGAAACCAAAGTCTAATTATGGTGTTTTGGAGGGAAAAAGAAAGTTATGACGTGGTAAAGGAGGTAATGGATAGTGGAGGTAGGTTTGGGTATGAGATCAAGAAATGGGTAAAAAACGCCCCCATCCATTTTCCTGTTGTTTCTCCGCTCGTTTGCTGCCAGAATGATAGATGATGGATGGATGTGATGGGTCTCGAGTGGAAACCTCAATAGGGGTAAATTGTGATGGACTTGATGCAGTAGCGGCCGAATCAACGACCGCTAAAGTTTCCCCCCTCTTCCGCCCTCGGGTACCTACGCCATAACTGCATCCAACTAAATAAAGACAGGTGTACTTTCCCCTATGATTCTGGCCGGTTCCCATGGGCGATGAGGATCTCTCCTCCGTCCGCAACTCGCAGCGAGATCATTTTTGACTACGCTTCTGCTGTAGGTTAGGCCTCAAACCAGTTTTCACATAAGCCGTTAATTATGTCAGTCCAAGTGGCCGGCATAGTTAGGACGAAATCAATCTATAGTAGACATCCGAGCAGGTTTACACGCAGTCAATGGACGGGAGCAGTGAGGCGCTTAAGCCCTCATTGAATTATGATCTTCGATGAAAAAAAGTATCTCTCTTTTCGAAGGGTGAAGCGTAATCTACCGTAAGACTTCCAGAATAGGCGCTCTTCTATGTAGGCGGTGCTCAAAGTCCGTTACTAAGCAAGTAAAAATGCTCTATCCGAAGGTTGTCAGCAGAGGGTAGTAGTCGAATATTCGGCCGTAATGGAATTATTAAAAAATTGCTACATTATATATAGTATTTCTACGCGAACATAAGTATTACAAAAATTGGCTAATCGTGGCGCGGGAAATTTTTAAGGCGAAACTAAGCGCTACAAGAAACATATAAAATTGGAAGGCTCAGATTGCCTATCTTCACTTCCCTGACAACATCTCTCAGATTATGACTGCCCCTCAAAAAATTCAGGTTTCATGGCACAGATCACCGCCAGAGAAATCGACCATATCAACAGGTTCGAAAGAAGATGGAAGATCGCCACGAAGACCCAAAAATTTACGGTGATTTCATTCTTCCGTAAGAAACGGGCCCACATCGAGACCGATAACGCCCGGATTCCTTACAGCAACGACGGGACAGTACTTGTACTAAAAATAGGTAGTAAGGGATACGGTAGTCACGTTGCTCATGCAGCAGCGCGAGCGCGGGTAGAGCTTTCTAAGTTGTTCATGTTCCGAAACCTGAACACGGCTAACAAAAAGAAAATCTACAACGCGCTCATAAGATCGAAGCTCCTGTATCCACCATGTCGTGGTATAAAATTACATTATATCAATACCATATTATATCTATGGGAGAGGGACCAATAACTAAAAGGCGAACCGACAATGGACGGAACGCCACGAGTTTCGACGCGCGGAACAGCGAGAAAAGAGTGCAACGAGGTCAGGTAAAATTTGGGTAATGACAAAGCTCAAGGTTATTTAAAGAGGCATGTACAAAAATATAATTTTATTTTCATAAAATAGGAGAATCAATGGGCAAAATTAAATTGGTAAATGAGGGGGAGAATTGCAAAGATATGCATCAGACTCTGAAGTTAGAAATTAATGCGTTACAGAAGGAGACTATTCAAATGGGGAGGATTAACTCAAATGAGTGCTGAAGGGGGAGAGGGGTTGGTTTACGGAGAATTCCGGGTGAGACGTCAGGGTAAGGCTTCACGGATGTCTTCTGCAAGCAATAAACGTGAGGGCGAGGGCGCTCAGAGCTTCTGAGCGGGAAGTTGCCGTGATGACGGTTCTCCAAAGGGATGGGGGCGGTAACGTCCGGTCGAGGGGAGAGTATTTCGGCCACCGAAAAACGAGGAGTGCTTCGCTAGGAGTTGATGAGTGGAGTCGGAAAAATCACTCGGTGGCGATCGTCAAATGGAATTACCTAACTGGTTGGGCTAATTCCAACGCAGGAAATGTTCAGCCGTCACTTTGCTTTGTTGTTAGCACCTGACGTGGAACTAGGGGAAACTTCTTGGGTCTGGGCGAGGCTCCTCAACTCTGTGTCTGCCACATGGAAGACGAGCCCTATATATAGCCGAGGCTCCCCTCGCAGGGGTGGGGGAAACAGCGCTACTCTCGAATGGCCTCGAATCTTCAAGCCGAGGAGATTCTAACCCGCTAAAAGGTGGTTCGAGGCTGGCTCTTGTGGATAGGGGGGAGGGAAATTCCTAATTTAAGCCTTACCAAATTCTAGAACCTTCTCCAGCGCATGGACGTCACTTTCGTGCTGGAAAAGAAATTCCACGTGGAATTCCCCCAGCACCAATACCTATCAATACTAGTTCCAAAAATAAAGAGTTCAAAACAAAGGTGTACTCCTAATAACAGGCACCGGGGGGAGGGAAAGAAGGAAGCAGAGGAACCTTCGCCAAGCCATCCAGTTGACTCCAATCAACATGGAGCTGCAAGGAAGAGCCCGAAAAATCTGGGAGAAAATCCCAAGACTCATGACGAACGAAATCAGACAGAGACACATCGATATCCCGTTAGAAGACTTAAACAGAAGAAGACTAGACTTTGTCAGTAGCAAAGCACAGACCGGAAGACGAGAAGACCCAATCTTCACATTAGACTAAACATACCAAATAATGGACTACAAAAGTATAAACAGGAAGAAGAACACTGAAGACACATAAACGAACAACGAGAGAAACACATAATTTACAATAAACACATACAGAGGCTTGAACGCTACAAAAAACACCATAAATTACACGTAAAATAATGAACACACAACCAATAACATGAAAAACAAACAACCACACAAACAAACATGCTAAACCATAGCAACCCAAACAAGAATCAAACAAAAAGAAGCAGATAACAGTACGAATAAGAACAAGAATATTAGATCAAGTAGCAAAGAGAAGAACATCAACCTCAGATTCCCTATCACCAGGGATTTTCTACCCCTTCTATCCTTTTCATCACGGAAGTCCATTCCTACCCGTCGCAAAATGTCTTCGGGAATACATATTGCGACAGCTCCTCTAAGCATGCATAAAAGAAGCTCCGTTCTACGGCCCCGATAGGAAAATGTACGTGCAAATCGATGGCGTCGCGACGGGGTCACCCCTTGGCGTCCTCTTTGCCAATTTTTACATGGGTTCAGTTGAAAACAAGATTTTCAAGAGTAAATAGCGCCCAAGCCTCCCATATATGCGCGCTATATCGATGATATAATTTTGAATACGAATAACCTTGAACAAGTGAACGGCCTAGTTGAAACATTTAAGAACAACTCTTCTCTGAATTTCACCCACGAAACGGAAGATGAAGGATCCCTTTCCTTCCTTGATATCCTCATATGTGCTCAAGAGTCCAAATTTGTGACCAAAGTATACGTTAAGGACACGAACTTGGGCATCTGCTTAAACGGTTCTTCTGAGTGTCAGGAACGTTACAAGAGATCAGTCATCAATGCCTTAGTTAACAGGGCAATTTCACGAACTTAAGAGGGTTTCCCGAGTTCTCGTTAACAAGGGCTACTTACAAGAATCCATCGACGCCATCATGAAAGAGAAAATGAACTTGGCTGCTGGCCGTGGCGTTAGTTACACTCTGAAGAAGAGTAATATCGACCTTTATTACAAGGCTAATATGAACCCTAGTTACCGTGAAGACGAAAAGGCTCTCAAAGCCATTCTCCATCGTACCGTGACCCTAACCGACCCTAATACGGGTATTAATCTAGTTATATACTACAAGACCAAGAAAACAAGTAGTTGCATCATGAAGAATAGCTGTCTCCCTCTAACGAGCAAACTCTAGGAGACTGACGTCGTGTACGAATATTCGTGCAGAGTCGGTGACTGCGAAGACCGCAATTCAAAGTACATCGGCGTGACCTCCACAACCATGCCAAGGCGAATGGCAGCTCACTTTCAAGATGGCGCGATTAAAAAACATGCCTAATCTCATGGTACTACACTAACCCGTGAAAAACTGAATCAGGACACTTACATCATTCTGAGATTCCAAAATCGCAGAAGATTGCGGATGTCCGAAGCCGTCATCATTCAACTGAAGAAACCAGCAATTAACGTGCAACTTTAGCCGGAAACCATACCCTCGACATCTCGGCGTCCCCGAGTTAACCGCCGTTAAAAGAAGCACGTTGTCAAACACCCTTTTTCTCCAGGTGAGACACCAGTCTTTTGTTAGGAATCGTCTCAAAGAGCTTCCCGCCAAATTATACCCCCATAGTCACACTGTCTAGAGCCAAAGTAGGCTCCAAGCATTGTGAGTACGGCGGTTAGGAATGAGAGGGAGAGGAAGAGGAAAGTTTTAGGATAGGACAGCGAAGAAAATAGTAGGAGACAAAAAGTGGACTTAGTTAGTCATGGGACCTTCAGCTTAACGTGGAATCCAAACCACGATGTGTCTCTTGTCTCTACCTATAACTATAACAGTTTATCGTGGCCCCTGTCCCACGTATCATTGTGAGTCCCGTGTGGACGGAATTCGGAATTCGGAAATTCTAAGGTAGAAAAATGGTATTTGATAGTGGTAGAGGTATAGTGAGAAAATGTGTATGATAGTAGAAGATAGGCCTGCAAGTATGTCTGGCGATGGCTTCTTGTTGTAATCTTGTTTGTTTGATATAATATTTAACTTAATTTTTCAGCATTTAAGCCTTGTTTTCTCTTTTTCCCTTTTGCATCTTTTTCGAGCTATCCTTGTTTTGTATTTATGCGTCCTTTTGGATATTTTGATTTATTTATTGAATTTATTTGGTTTTGTTGTTCATTTTTACTTGTTTCTTTTTCGTTTTCATTACTTTGTTGTTTATGTCCTCTTTGGCTCTTTTGTTTGTATTTTTTACTTTGTATAATCTTTATTCTGTCCTTTTTGGACCTTTTGGTTTCAATCTCTTTCTTTGCAAATATTTGCTTTATTTTTGTCCTTTTGGGATCTTTTTGTTTTTCTACTTTTGCTTATTTTTGTTATGCTTGAATGGTGACCTTTATAGGTCTTTAATCCTCCTTTTTGTTTGCATATTGTATCTGCGTTTCTCCGGTTTTATTTATGTATATATTGGTGTTACAGCCTCCTGCATTCGCAGTTGGCTGTTGGAAAATCCTTGTCTATAGTGTCTAATTGGGGCTCATGATCGGGGAGTCGTATATTTCGGAGGATACCTTCTGGTATATGTTGGTCAATTTTGCTCCATATTTTTCTTGCTCTTTCATGTAGGGTTAAATTTAGGAGTTCTATGTCGGTTAGGTCGTGTAAGGTTGTTGCAGGGATGCAGTCCAGGAGACTCACGTCGAGGATGTATCGAAGTACCTGGTTCTGCACCGCCTGGGCTTTTCTTTTAAGTCTTACTTGCCAGATGCAGTGAAATTACCGGATACAAGAGGATTAGCCTTACAAGTACAGTTTCCTTTTGGTTCGGAAGGATAGCCTTCTGAACCTATACAGTTGTTAACCCTTGTTTTGGCCTTAGCTATTTTGTCAGCGAGATGGACGTTGTACCCATTCGAGTTTAACTTTAGCCCTAAGGCTTGTCCTTCGGTAGTGTATGGGTAGAGCTCTTCGTTCACCACAACGTCATTAGTCTTGACTCAGCCGACTAGAAAAACCTTAAACTTGTCGTTGTTGGTTCGGATCTTATTTCGCTTCCCATAAGCGTTTATATTCCCAATCTCGCCCGCCGTCCTGTTGGCTATATCGACAGGGTTTTTGTAGCCTCTGGTGAGATGTCGTCGGCTTGTTGCACGTTGAGTGCATAGTCTTGGGTGGGAAGGGGGAGGTCGCTTGTAAAGATAGTGTATAGGGTGGGGCTTAGGCAGCCCCCTTGGGGTACACCAGCCTTCATAGTGAAAGGGTGTCCTTCATAGCCATTTATCTTTCTAGTCGCCTTTTTGTCCTCCAGATAGTCGCAGAAGACTTTTGATGTTTATTTCTATCCCAAGATCGCTGACGCAACATCAATCAGAACGACATCAACCCTCTTGTCTTGTGCTTTAGCGTTGGCAACGAACTCTGTCATCAGGGTAAGGGCGATTTCCATCCCAAAGTGTTTTCGGAAACTGTGTTGGTGCCTGTTGTACAGATTTCCTGCTTCTATATAGCATTGTGTCCTGTTATTTAGGAGCTTTTCGTAAAGCTTCCCTATGAACTCCAGGAGAGAAATAGGCCTGTAAAATTTGACCTCTCCTCTAGGTTTGCCCGGTTTGGGAAAGAAGATCATCTTTGCTCTCTTCAACCGCTCCAGGAATTATCCGACATTCAGGCAAACATCGAATAGTCGTAATAGTGGCTCGTTAATATTAGGCAGCGAATAAAGAAGATGATCCTTAGTTATTCCCGAGATGCCCGAGGATTTCTGCTGAAAACTTTTAAGGGCCTTTTCGTACTCCTCATGAGTAAACAGCCTTCCTTCCTCTATTGGTTGTCGGTCGTCGTCGACGTAGTGGAAGGGTGTTAGTTCGGGTCTTCTCCGTTTTAGGTGTTCCATTACTTCCTCCTCATACTCCATATCAAAGTCTAAGTTTTCCAGCTCCATAATTTCGACTTCATGATCTTCGGTCACTTTCCTTCCACCCGAGGTGATGGAAATGGAGCTTTTATGCTAGAGCGTGCCGTTTATATTTCTAATTTGCGACCAGAATTTATTGGGGTCGTCTTCCAGCTATATCCTATCAATGATACCGTCCAAGATCTTTTTATTTTTCTCGCTGATCAGATGTTTGAGCTTCATGCATATGTTTCTCATTTGATGGTTTCTACCTGCATTATTGCCATACGCATGGATCTCTGAAGTGAGCTTTTAAAGTCTATTACGTCGTTGTTGGATCTCCTTGTCCCAGCATGGGGCTGTGAGTGTCTTATATTCTACCCTCGGGATGGCCAATCTGTCTGCTTCCACTATTTTTGACATAATGTTCTCAATATACTTGCACGTCTTCTTTGGTGTTCTTCCTGTTCTGGTTTGTTTTAAGTGTTTGTTGATTCGTTTCTTGTGGTGCTTGTACTACTTCCACATTGTTGGTTATTGAGGGAGTTGGTCGGTTCAGTCTTGGGTCTCTAGATTGTGACCTATTGTTTCTAGTTTGGGTGGAGCTTCTTCCTGTTCGAGACTGATATATGTCTCCGGATGGGAGATTATTCGGGAACCACATGGGTTTCATCCCGTTTTGCACAAGCATTTTATTCAGTTATGTCGCGTAAGTTCCAGTTCTGGCTATATTCATGAAGTGAGCGTGAACAACGCTCACAACTACCTCCTGGTTCATGTTGAGGTAGAGTGGGATTATGGTTTCGTCTTTTTCTTTACTTTTAGTCGCTTGGGCATAGTTTGTGTTAGCCTTTCTTGTTTTTCTTCTTGTATTTTCCTTTTCTTCTCACACACCATTGCTTTATTTTGGGGACAGACATCGCAGTTGATGCATCTTTTGTTGACCCTGTTGGTACACTCTTTTCACGTGTGGCCGGCACCTGAGCATTCCGAGCAGATCTTGCCCTGGAATGTGCATTCCTTCGTCGTGTGGTGTTCAAGTGCATAGCAAGAGAAGAATACTTGCACTGATACAAAGGCTTCCCTTTCTATGCACGCGGGAGAGATCTTGGTGCAGAACATTATTAGTCCTGCCTAGGCCGCTTTGCTTGCCATTTCTGATGTTTGTAAAGTTGCCTTAATAAGTGATTGTACTCTCCTCCATCTTGTTTTTTGAATTTATATATCTCGTCTATTTTCGCCTAACTTTGCTTTCCATCTATTTTTATATTTTGTGTTTCATCTCATCCGCGCTGTGCGAGCTGACCCATGGGTCAAGGACGCAGAAGATGATTGACCTCTGCGTGGAGACGTGAGGTGGTACTTTTGATGTCAGACTGATGTTTGCCAGCGTTGTTCTTGATTTTTCGATGATAAGATTGTCCACGTCCTGGTCAGAGTCGCATATGGCTAGGTACCCATAGATTTGATCCACCAATATGCATAGGGAGACCCCTATGGTGGAGAGGATTGTCTGGAAGACCTTCTTCCTAGTTGGTCTCGTGCCATGCAGGGTCCTCTTCTCTCCCCTGGGGTCGTCCATGACAGCACTTTAGGGAGATTCGTTTCTGCGAAGCCTATCAGGTCACGAATTTTTGTGTCCCTAAGACTATTTTCCCGGTTCACCTACTCTGTCCTACCTATATAAATGTTTATACAGGGTTCACCTGCCAACCTTGACCACTCTGCCCCTATTGGGGCCCATTCTTCGCTTTTCCTGTAAGGTTTCCTTCCGGGGTTCGGACACATCAGAGACCGGTGGTTTCTACAGGCCTTAATTGGCAGAGAAGTTATCAGAACACGGGGTGTGCTGCTGTTTTAGAGATAATGAATTATGGGTGGTCTCTTCTGCGTCAACAGCTGGTTTGCGTGCGTGCGCGACGCAGCCTCCGCGAGAGAGAGAGATATTAGCTCTCGAGTTGAGTGTAGTCTGGTTACGTCACGCCCACTCGGGCTTCCCGAGTCAGCGTCTGTGAGGCGAGCGAGAGCGAGAACGCTCGGCTGCCTCCTTGCGTGAATGTGACGTCACGCGGCGGTAAAGCGAGACTCCGCCCACCGCGGTGATGAGGTTGGTGATGTCACGCGCCGGGATGGCGGGAACGTCTCGCTGGAGGTTAGGAGACTGACTCCCTGCAGCTTATGAGGCGCTATTGGTGCGAGTTGTATTGGAAGGAGGTAGGAACTCTTTCTTCACCTACTATTTCTTGATGAAAGATCTCAAAAGATTGAGGGTAGGGCTTTTTGCTGTCTTTGCAGTCTAGAATTGCTCGGAAAATTTCTGCGCAGTCCCCGTGTGGACAATCTGAGCCTTCTAATTTTATATGTTTCTTTCTTATAGCGCTTAGTTTCCCCTTAAAAATTTCCCGCGCCATGATTAACCAATTTTTGTAATACTTATGTTTGCTTAGAAATACTATATATAATGTAGCAATTTTGGAATAATTCCATTTCTGTTCATTCCCTAAAGATGACCTAACATGGTAGAAAGACGTCAAGAAATAAAGAATGTCGTTTGCGGATGTTTTTTCTCGCCTCGAAGACCCCGTTAAAAAACTTGTAAGAAATATTAAGAATATACAAGCCAAAATTAATAACGCTTCCACAGCTGTGGACTTCAATATAACCTGCATACAACATGGCATTTTACTTAATTACATATATATATATATATATATATATATATATATATATATATATATATATATATATATATATATATAAGAACCTCACGAAGTAGCGCGTGAGTAGAGAAATAAATGCAAAAAAAATAACGGAAAATAAAAGGCGGATTTTTTTCTTTTATATATATATATATATATATATATATATATATATATATATATATATATATATATATATATATATATATATATATATATATATATATATACGATACCGCCCGCCTCTTATAGCACCTGTTTAGCGGACACAAAAAAAATTCAATCGGAAACAATAACCTTATACTTAGATCTCTCGCTATTTTTACCTGCGGCGAAACACCAGGTCAAGGAGTCGCTTTTTTTCAACTTGAGAAAAGTTCAATTGTACCGATTTAGATCCATGAAATGTACCCATATGACCATGGGACATATGGTTATTCACCATGGAGATTTCAAATCTATCATCAGATTTGGCGCTGAGTGGCGCCATCTAATCACAGAAGCCTCACAAAGCCATTCACAGGCATTTGTAAGTGATTTGAGCCATGGAAAACCATCAATGCAATAACCATTCATCATCTGATCACAAAATGCCGCAGGTCATTGGAGGGCCTTTCCCTCTTGTTAAGAGAAAACGGCAATTATACACAATTTCTTTGAGTATCTATGCTAAACACTTTTTGATAAATTTGGAAAATTTAAAATTTTCAAAGTTTTCGTTATTGACTCGACTCAATAAATAAATGCGATTACTACTCCCGAATGTGTGCAATTCTTTCTGATACATCTATGTTTATACCTCTTGCAACAGATTCTATAAATATATTCTCAATTTAGAAGATAGGTTAAATAGTTTACCTAGGTCTCTAAAATCCCACAACATTCTTCCGGAATTTTATGATAGTCTGTATGTCTCAGGTTCTAACGCAGGAGTTTTATATGGTTTCCCCAAGATATACAAGGCCAATAACCCGTACCATGCCATGAAATCTGCGATTAACACATATAGTGAAAAACTAGCTAAATTTATGGTGCTAATCTTAGAACCCCTCACTGGAGATGATTATAATTTCAAGGATTCTTTTGAATTTGTAGATTTCATTATCAGTTTCCCCAATAGTAATTATTACTGGTCTACTTCGATGTCGAATCACTTTTTACTAATGTACCTGTTTTAGAAACATGCCAAATGATTTGTGATAAACTCTTTAGCAGCAACGCGCTGATTTATGGTTTAAATAAGTCATTATTTTTGCAACTTTGAAAACTAGCAGTAGAAGATTGATAGTCAATTAGTTCACTCCTAACTGGATGTGACACTAACAAATAGTAACTTCCAGTAACTATTTGGATGTTCCTTTTCTTTCTCAAGTAACGTTGAACAACAGAGCGTATTCTTCTAGTCACAGACTCTGGGGGGCGGGATTGACTTCAGGAACACTTTAAAACAGTGACCAAGTTATCTCGGCGGCACGTTGACAGTCGATACGTTACGGCAACGACTCATGTTCAACGTGGGGATTACGCGAGTAGGTTTGAGACACTGCTGTAGAGGGATGAACGTCGTTATTATTTATACCGAGGATTGTGGGAAATCGAGTGAGAGATTCCATTCACGACAATTCGCTTATCGTAGCACCTTCTGGACAATCTCCATGGTAACATAAAGAAGGCAAATAGAATTTAGGCTTCTCTGTGAGATAAGCCTTCTTTCGTCAGACTTTCTGTCGCCAGTTGGGGGAAGGGTGGGGGGAGGGGAGAGAGAGGAGACGAAGGTCAACTCAAACGACAAATTTCTTTCGTTTCCACGATTGTCTGGTGGCATGCGAGTATGTACGTTCCATACCCTCACACGCCTACCTATTTCTAGGAACATTATTCCGCCATGAAATAAGGAATAATGTGAAAATTAACTTCACCGGGGAAATTTGTAATTATCTTCCTCGACTTAAACAATTAAGGCGGTAATTTTATCAAAACCGTTAGGAATTTACCTTAGTATCTAATGGCTACAAAATACTACTGCTAAGTCAGTTTCTCTAATTTACATATACAAAACAAAGCAAAACTTATACGGAGTACAGGCAAGAAATAATTAATAATACAAAGAGATACACACAAAAAAATAAATAATTGACTATTAATCGCTATCTGAAATTGGGTTTCTCGAAAGGCTATCGGCGAGTACATTGTCAGACCCTTTTAGATACCTGATTTCATAACGGTACTCCGCTAGCAATAATAACCAGCGCATTAGCCTGCCGTTTCGGTTTTTACAAGTTTTTAAGTAGGCTAACGGTCTATGATCAGTCTCTATGAGGAATGGAGGACCTACCAGATACATTCTAAATTTTGTAATCCCCCAAACAATTGTTAGAGCTTCCAGTTCTACCGTAGCGTATGCCCTTTCGCGAGCCGTTAGTCGGCGACTCGCATAGCTGATAGGAGCGGGTTATTGATCCTCGTCATATTGGAGTAATACGCAGCCAATACTCAGTTGGGAGGCATCTGTTCTTACGCCAAATTTCTTTTGAGGATTCGGCAGTTTTAAGATTGGGGCAGAGACTAGCTTCTCTTTAAGCTCTTCAAAGTGCGCTTCGGCGTCGGGGTTCTACTGGAGGGTGTCCGGAGTTTCTTTTTCAGCAGATCGTTTATGGGAGCTGCTACTTAAGCGAATTGGGGTACGAAGCGGCGGTAAAACGAAGCAGCACCGAGGAAAGACCGTAATTGCTTCTTGGTGCGCGGTAGAGGCATATTTACAATAGCCTTTACCTTCTCTTTCTGTGAGGCCAGATGACTTTCGCCTATTTTAAATCCAAGGTATTCTAGGGATTTATAAGAAAAATGGCATTTTTAGGGTTTAATCGTTAAGCCATGATGCTTTAAGCGTTCTAAAAGCGGGCGGAGGGACAAGATATGGTCGTTCCATGAACGTGTAGCCACATACACGTTATCAAAATGAAAAGAAACGTTTTTTAAACCGTCTATTACACGGCGCATTATGCGGTTGTAGCTACTGCAGGCAGTGACTAGACCAAAAGGAAGACGAGTGAATTCCATTAAACCTTTGTCTGTAGGAAAGGCTGTTAGTTTCCTCGCTGAGGCCTTTAGGGCGATCTGATAATAGGCCTTACATAGGTCTATCTCAGTGATGTAGGGGCTCTGTCGAAGAGATGTAAATTTTGGTCAATTAGGGGGAGAGGCTTGGCGTCGAACACGGTGACGGTGTTTAACTTCCGAAAATCGACGCACATCCTAAAGGACTGGTCTGGCTTGCGGACCATGACTATTGGGGAACAGTAGTCAGACGTAGATGGCTCGAAAATCCCTAATAGCAAAAGATTGTCGACTTCCTCAATGAAAGCGTCTCTTAAGGGAACCGGTATGGGATAGAGCTTACATCGCACAGGTTCGAGCGTAGTGAGGGCGATATCATGTTCGAACTGAGTCAAGCATCCTGGTGACTCGGAAATCACGTCTCAATTCTTCCAAAAGCGCCATCAAATGGTTCCTTTGGGCAGGGGTGAGGTCGGAGTTTACATCCAACTCGGAAAAAGGTTCTTTTATGGGGGCAGCTTGGATGGGAGGACGGGGGGATGGGGCAATCTTCGCTTGACTCTACGCAAATCGAATTAACAATATTTAGGGGGTTGTTTGGGTGTACGGCGTCAATTACCTTTTCTTCGTCGAAGGCGACTCTCGAGAAGGGCTCTGAAATGATTGGGGTTCTTTGCAGGGGAGCTGGGGCTATTCGACTTTTTGCCGTGGTTTTCTGGCACAAATCGCACGTTTTTCAGAATTCTGCAATATCTTTGGCTGCACCGGGCCCAAAAAAATTATTTAAATACTCGCTGAGAAGTCTTGTTATGACCGAAATGACCGGCCATGGTACTTTCATGTGCTACTCGCAGGATTCGGTCTACATGTGTGCGCGGAATACACATGACCTCGGAAGGTGGGTCCGACTCATCTCGCGAGGTGCAAAACAAAAGGGAGTCGTTAATGATTTCCCTTATGGGTCGCTTCCCTCGAACAATCACCTCTTCGTTCTTTCGGGCCTTTTCCCAAAGGGATTGAAGTAAAGGTCAGCTCTGCTGAGCTCTGAGAAATCGTGCATTACTCGTTGGGACCTCTAAAGGAGCCTGTGGGGTGAAAAGGCGTGTTGGAGGAGAGGCCTCGCGGCTAGCTTGCGCTCGAGTGACGACAGCTTGAGTCACTTCACTCAGGGAGAGTAGTGCGCTCTGGCCAATGAGTACCGAGCAAAATTTGATGGGGGCTGCCACTACATCGGCCCAACCAGTGAAATATTTACACTGTACATGGCAGCGGATTACCGGGAATCTATTTTCTCGACCCAAGAAGGCGTGTACAATTGCGTACTTCTTATGTTGGGGGTCGACAGGAGAGAGCAATTTGTCTGACACCACAATGCATGTGCACCCTGTGTCTCTGACGATAGTGGACACTTTACAGCCATTAATCGAGCCGGTTTCAAAATTTAGTCCTCCGGGGGAACTCTTGTTGAACAGGAAGTTCACTTGAAATTCCTGTGGGGATGGAGACGAGGTGGATGACGTAAGTGCGGCCGTCTGTACCGGGGGAAGGGTAGCAGTTACTTGGTGGACTTGTTGGCTCTAGAGGGGACGTAGGCTGGAATTCTGTACACATTGGGACTTATAATGGCCGGGGGAACCGCAGGAGTAGCATATAACCTGCTTATTCTGGTGCTGGTTATTGTAGGGGGTATTGAAGACTGGGGGGTTTCTGTCTTCGTGGGCTACAAAAGGCTTATTCTTTGGCCTGAACGGGGCTGTGGTCTTTATCAATGGAGGGGGGTTCCTTTGTTGGGACTTCCATTGACTAAATTTATTCTTCGCGGACGTGGGACTATTCTTCCGGGTATCTTGTGGGTATAGGCGATGATTTGTCGCATGGAGATCAGCTTCCTCAAGGCATTCTTGAAAGGTAGACGCTCGGCGTTCTTGCACGACTGCTCGGATCTCCTGGGGAAGGGTGGACAATAGCTGGTCTTTTAACATAAAGTCAATCAGGGCCTCATACTCCAATTTGACTTTGGAGGATTCTAACCAGAACTGGAGGTTTCGCTTCAGGATATATCCAAAATGTCGGTAAGTTTGAACGGGCTGTATTTTAGCCGATCTAAACTTAGCGTGGTAGAACTGAGGGTTCAAGTTGAAGGTGGATAGCAATTCTGCCTTCAAGGTGTTATAGTCTATTGTAGCTTCATGTGGTAACGAGATGAAAATTTCTCTTAAGCGCGGACTGAGCAATGGGAGCAATCTACTCACTCCTTCGGATTCTAGGGCCCATCCGTTTACCTCGAAGATCTTTTCAAAATGTGTTAAGTATGAGCACAAATCTTCTTCGTCTGTATATTGCGGAAGTTTCATGGCGGGGCCCTGGGGTTGATGATCACGAGGTCCAACAGAACTGACTTCAACTTGGTCTCTGCTTAATTCCCTTTCATGTTTTTGAATCCTTTCTCTTTCTTCAAGTTCTAACTCTTCTTTTCTTTTCCTTTCTTCCATTTCTAACACTTCTTTTCTTCTCCTTTCTTCCAATTCTAACCCTTTTGTTCTCACTTCCATTTCACCTGCTCTTTCTTCTCGCTGTTCACTTTGGACGAATTCTTTTAGTTCCTGCCCTGTGAGACCGATAGTTTGTCCTTGCTTGACGAAAACTTCGAACGGTTGTGAAGCCATTGCTGCTCTTGCTGACGCAACTGGTGACTCACGAAAGAACTTACGCACCTGGTAAGAGAATTAGAAGCTGCGATTGTTCCTGACCGATACAATCTAATAACTAATCCCCAAAATAACGAAAGTTTTCCTAGCTTTGTTTTTGGCTATCTGGAAAGGATTATTAATGGTTAATATTTATATTCCTTCGGGGAATAGACTCTAATTATTAATATTTACGTTAGTTTATTTTGGCTTCCTTGGACGTTGGCAAGTTTTAGGCTATATGAGTTCGCTGCCTCAAAAATTTCACCCCTTAAAGCTGACACCACTTTTATATATGTCGTAGAATTGCTCATAGTCTGGTCCAATAATTATTCTAGTCCTTGATCTGGACACACCGCTTTTGTTTAAGTCCATGGTATTGACCCTATGACTCAATCTACGATCATATATATATAAATATATATATATATATATATATATATATATATATATATGTATATATATATATATATATATATATATGTAGGCTTTAATTTCTACTGAATGTGCGAAAGCTGGTTAGAGGCGGGTTGTGCCGTAGCCAGGATTCTCACTATAAAAGTCCAACTTGTTACTGGGGGGAGGTTTGTGATTGTTGAATTCTAAGAGTGCATAATACAGGTTGAATAAATTAGCCGAAGGGATTCTTATTTAAAGTCTTGTCAAGGGTACGTCAAAAGGGAGGAGCCACAAATAAACACACGTACAAAAAATAAACTTTACTTTACACAAATATAATAATTAGCAATAGTTAAATGGGCAAAATTAAGGATTAAATATTAAACACTGACGTTAAGCGTCTAGATTTATAATGACTCAATGGGAGTATAAATCACTGTTAATTAAATAAGTAATTTAAGAATAGAGGGACACTGGGTTTACAGATTACCATTAATTGTGATGGATTGGAGAGACGACTACTTAGGTCCAGACGGGGTGGTTCGGGTGGCGTTAACACGAGTTCTCGGGGAGAGGAGGGATAAGACGACGGGTTCGGGGCTGCTGGCTGCAGTTCCGGTTAGTTCACTCCTAACTGGATGTGACACTAACAAATAGTAACTTCCAGTAACTATTTGGATGTTCATTATATTTCTCAAGTTACGTTGAGCAACCGAGCGTATTCTTCTAGTCACAGACTCTGCGGGTCGGGATTTACTTCAGGAACACTTTAAGACAGCGACCAAGTTATCTCGGTGGAGCGTTGACAGTCGATACATTACGGCAACGACTCTCGTTCAACGTGGGGATTACACGAGTAGGTTTTGGACACTGCTGTAGAGGGATGAACGTCGTTATTATTTATACCGAGTATTGTGGGAAATCGAGCGAGAGATTCCATTCACGACAATTCGCTTATCGTAGCACCTTCTGGACAATCTCCATGGTATCATAAAGAAGGCAAATAGAATTTAGGCTTCTCTGTGAGATAGGCCTTCTTTCGTCAGACTTCCTGTCGCCAGTTGGGGGAAAGGAAGGGGGTAGAGAGAGGAGACGAAGGTCAACTGAAACGACAAATTTCTTTCGTTCCCACGATTGTCTGGCGGCATGCGCGTATGTACGTTCCATACCCTCAGAGGGTATATATAGGAACACCATTCTCATTACGAAAGGGTAAAAAGATGACTCTTCTCCATAAATGAAAGATTTTAAAGTGGACCACCATAAATGTGGTTGAGTGATGCCAGTTAAGTAATTACAGATATGTTAAGTGAATAATGCTTGAGTTGCATCATATATACCTTGAGATTCAGATCTTAATTGTAAATAATTCAGCCAATTATCAGGTATTTTGTTTCTAGACCACTAAAGATAAGCAGCTTTCTTACGATTAAAAACATCTCAACAAGCATCATTAAACCATACTTTGTCATGTGACCTCTTTTTAATTATTTCTTAAGGGATTCTCCTTGATATAATTTGAACAAGAATATCATTTAATGCAATAGGATCAATCGATTTAAAGACATCACCCCATGCTTCAATCATTCAAATCATTGGCTATATTATTCCAGTTAGCACGGGACTTAAGATAAATTTTTCTTGAGGTAGTAAACTTAGGAAGGTTAAAATTAGTCATTAAATTGAAACTAACAGCAGAATGATCCGACTGACCAATTGGTGGCAAGAAATTCACCTAAAAAACATCTGTCACATCAGAAAGCAGTAAATCCAAACAATTGCCAGAGTTATGAGTTGGGCCAAAGACAAGTTGAATACATCCCGATAAATTGGAAAAGTCACGGGCAGCATGGCAGTGTCTCTTGGTTGGTGAAACAAAGTTTAGCAATTGCTGGTAATGTGCATTTAAATCTCCCACAAAAACAAAACAAGATTTATTATCTGATTCCTGAATCAAAGCTATCTTAGCCAACAATAATAAATATTATCGTCAAGGTCAGGGTTACGATATAAACTAAATATATAGAAGTTGTTCAGACGACTGGTAACCCTAACAACTTGAATTTCATAACACCCACACATAAGGTCATGGAGTCATGTGGAATTGTAACCCTTTCGTGTGTAAGCAACTAAGACACGTGCTCTTGGGAAGGCATCCCAACGAATCAGATGAGGATTCCTAAAATTTGGCAATAGGATTTCAGTGATTTTTCTGAATTGGGAGACTAAGGTTTCAGCACACAAAATAATATATTTAGATGATACAACCGTTAGATCATTTAAGTTACCATACAAGCCTCCAATATTACAATATAATATGCGACCTTTTTTTGAACATGGAAGGCCAGGGTTCAACTCAATGTCACCACATAATAACAAAAGAATAAAATGAATGCATTAAATAACTTAAATTATTAAAATTTTAAAAGTTAGCAAGGCTAAAACCTAAAATAGTAATTAAACAAATATTTCAAAAACAAGAACAAGCAAATTTGAGAATTAGAAAAACCATACTACAGAGATATCACTCAGAATTAAACGGTCAACTTGGCGGAGCCGGTACACTAAGTAAGGCACTTATGGTTTAGGTAGCACCATGATTTGTCTAAACAGAACCCAAAAGTAACGATGGGAGAAACCCGCCAGGAAAATTCTCACCACTCAGCCTGTCTGCACACCTTTGGAAGAGAAGAGGTAAGATTGTATCGTGCCCTACAATGCTAGGGAAATGAGAGAGTTGTGAAATGACAAGCACATGAAAGTAGCACCAACTCTAAATATCCATTTCAGGGTTGCCGTTGACAGCACATTTGCTATTCTTCAGCCTTAAGGGCTACCCAAAGCCCTATTAAGAAGGACAGTCATACGCTCAATCAAGGTAATTAACCGGTGGTGCCCTAATGAGATATTTGGGATCATTTACTTCAACCCAGGGTTCACGTACCCTCCCAAGAAGACTCATTCGCCAAGAAACCATTGGCCTTCTATACGTGTATATATATATATATATATATATATATATATATATATAAGAAATTGATGTAATATCTTAAAAAATTAACTAAATTAAATAATAATCCCACGAGTTTTTAAATATGCATAATAAACATGACTTAAATGACTATCGAAATACCAAAAATATAAACTATAGCAATAAAGTCGAAAGCAAGGCCTTGTTTTCGACTTTATTGCTATAGTTTATATTTTTGGTATTTCGATAGTCCTTTAAGTCATGTTTATTATGCATATTTAAAAACTCTTGATTTAGTTAATTTTTAAAGATATTACATCAATTTCTTATATATATATATATATATATATATATATATATATATATATATATATATATATATATATATATATATATGTGTGTGTGTGTAGGTTTTATTGAAGTCCAAATCTGTGGCAGCGCTATTAATTTTAACTTGTATTTTCTTAATATTTCTTACAAGTTTTTTAACGGGGTCTTCGAGGCGAGAAAAAACATCCGCGAATGACATGCTTTATTCTTAGACGTCTTTCGACCATGTTAGGTCATCTTCAAGGAATGAACAGAAATGTAATTATTCCTGTGCGTACTGCAGATACATCGTATCCCTGTGTATTGGAGTAGGGAGGTCGATGGAGAAGACCAGGTAAAGCAAAGGACTCAGGTAGCTCCCCTGGGGAACACCCGCTTTGAGCTCGAATTCTGTTCCTTTGTGCTCTTCGATCATAATACGTGTCCGTCTGTCCATTATGAAGTCACAAAGGATCCTTTCCAGGGCTGAGTCTAGCTGGAGACCTAGGATCTTGTATTATAGTCCTCTGAGCCAAACCTTGTTGAAGGCCTTCTGCACGTCCCTCATCACGATGTCTACATAGTGACCCTTCGCTTGGCAGTATGCGATATTTTTTATTAGGAGCACCAGGGCCGTTTCAGTGCCCCTTTTTGGTTGGAACCCATGTTGTTGTGGTTTATGCGCTCCCAACTCGTCGAGTTGATTTTGTGGCATGTCGGCTATAATCTTCTCGAAGATCTTGCCAGGTATCTCTAAAAGAGAGATTGGGTGATAGTTAGCCACTTGGTCTGGAGGATTATTGCATTTCGGAATAAAGATGATTTTAGCCACCTTATACCTGTCAGGGAAGTAGCCTGTATTCAGGGATGCATTCATGGTGTTCACCATGCCCTGAATAATTTTTCATGGGGCATTCACTAGGTTGTTCTTAGTGAGCCCATACCAACAGGGAGCCCTTTGTTTGAAGGACCTTATGGTGCTAATGGTCTCTTTAATGGTGTTAGGGCGCCCGTGATTAACCATCTCTCTTTCTCTAGATACTTGCGGGTGTGGGTAAGTCCTATGTATCATCGCTCCGAGGTCCTCGAGCAGTTGGTCTTCAAAGTCCTCGTAGAAATCGTCGTTCTCCTCAGGTGATATTGCAAATATCTCTTTCCAATGCCTACTGAATCTCCTTTCGAGAGAATCTGGATCCTCTATGATGATGTTGCCTTCTTTTATTTTTATCCCAAACCTGGGAGGCAATCCCCTAAGTTTTCGGATGTTATTCCAAAAACTTACAGGATTTCTCTCCCTGTCTAGTTTGTCTATGATATCGTCCTAGATTTCCTTCTGTTTTACCAGGATTATGTTCTTTAGTTTCTCGCTTAGATACCTCATTCGGGCTGCTCTTTCCCGATTTGAGCTTGTCCTACCGACCTCCTCGTAGATGTCCCTGTGTTCTCTGGCGATTTCCCTCATTTCGTTCGTCCACCTAGGTTGTGGAAGCATTTTGTACGAGATTCTTGGGACGCATCGTTCGTCAGCTTGAATGAGGAGGTAAGTGATCTTGTCAATCTCCTCAGCAATTTCCTAAAGATTTGCGTCATCCAGGTCAGCTAGCTGGTAGGTGCTGAGCATTTCTCTGTACTGCTCTCAGTTAGCTTTCGCGGAACTTTTACTAAGTGTGACGGGCTTGAGCATTGGCGCAAGCGAAATGGTGGTAATAAATGGGATATGATCGCTTGAGACCACTGAGCCTGGAGCGCTGGCAATGTTGAAGGGGAATTCTCGATTTGCCAACACACTGTTTGGTTTTGTCGCCGAGCATCGTGTTAGATAAGTTGGAAGTCTGGTCCAACTCTCCGGAGCCTATTTCTTTCAAATAGTACCTCCAGGTTTCTTTCCCTTTGCTCGATGCGCCTGTAGCCAGATGCACGGCAACTGGTTTTTAGGTCCCCGCTTAGCAACGCTAGCATTTTTTGTCTGAAGAGGGTGAAGAAGTTGTTAATCGGTAGGTATTGTCGCCTGGGCGGTTAGTAGGCTGCCGCCACAGTTAGGCCTCCAACCACGGTCGGGATCTCGTCAGTCACGAATGATTCGTCTAATCCGGTAGTGTTTTAAATTTTATTTTTTTCTGATAGCGATGGCTGCGCCATCATATCTTTCTTGTGTATGATTCTTTTGTATTACCGTGTAATTCTGTATTTTTTATAGTGTCCGTGTTTGTGGTGACACCGTGTTGTGATATGAGAATGATGTCCGGGTCCACTTTACAGATGTTACCGTAAATAATGGATTTTCCCTTCCATCCATTTACATTCAGTGTGAGTATTTTTAGAGCGTTGTTCATGTTCTCCATGTTTTCTTGTTTCTGTGTTTTTGTTCTTTTGGTGTGTTTTAAGTCTTGTGGTTTTTGCCGTTTCTTATCTTCTTGTATTCAGCATCACTTAGGTTGATGCAGGAGTTTTTGTTCAATTTTACAGTGCCTTCATGCATCGCTTGCTTAATATCTGATTCTCGTTCTGGTGCTGCGTAGGTCCATTTGATTATTTTTTTGCTGGATACCCTGATATATCTCCTTGGGGGAGAGATTCTCGGGGTATGGGGTCTGCTCGTTCGTTATTATTTTGAGGTCGATCTCCTCTCCATCGTAGTTGTAAGTACGTTTCGAGGTCTTCGACCTACTTCTTGAACTTACGGGGCTCTTGGTCGTCCTGTTTTCGGCCTCCTCAGCATCAGGTTCCGAGGATGATTGGCTCGCGAGGTTGCCCGCTGCTTCCTTGATTCTTCTCGCCGCTTTGCTCTCCTTCTTCTCACGTCGCCTTTGTGCCTCCAATCTTGGGTCTGTTCTAGTGGTATTTATTTTCCCATTCGTAGCCTCCGCTTCTTTTTCAGACTCTGATGGTCTTTCCTCTGGGAGAAATGGAGTCGCCGATGCCTCTGGTGCACCCTTTGATAGAAATTGCAGCTTCAACACGTTTCCCCATGGTGGGTCGTCGGGAAACCACATCTCAGACATGCCGTTCTTTTTCAGCATGAGATTTAGTGTCTTCGCGAACGATCCTGAGTTCGTAAGATTATTTACGTGCACAAATAATATGCACGTAAGAATCTTTGTCGAATTCTTATTCTCTAGTTTGAGATACGTTTTCGGCTGTTGCTTCTCTGTAATTTTTGTTGTGGCTGTTCTTTTTGTTTGGGCATAGGAGGTAGTATTCCTCCTCCTTTCCTCAGCTTTCTTTTTCCTTATGATTTCTTTCTTTTTGGGACAGGACATGGCCATCACCCTGTGGTTCAGTCCGCAGTTTAGGCACGTTTCCGTTGCTGCCGTGCACTGTCGTCATCCGTGCCCTTTTACACTGCACCTAGATCACGTGATGCTTTGCTCTTTAAAATCATTTGTTGTATGGTGTTCCATCTTGAACCACCGGAAGCATTCCTGGATGATGGCGAACTCTTCCCTCTCTATCTGGCCTCCACTGATTTTAGCGTTGAAGAGTAGTAATCCTCTTTCTTTAGCCTTTTGGGCTATCTGTGTTTCGCTTAATATGATTTTAAATACATGTTGGTGTTCAGTGTTGCCCCGTTTATTATGGAACTTCACTACTTCCACCAAGTTGGCCCACGACTGGTTTCTGTTAACTTCCTCCTTGATCTCTCCTTTATTGTGTTGACCGATCCAGGGGTCGAGCTGTCTGCAAACTACGCTGCGATGTGCCTGGATCTGAGGCGAAGTGCTGGGCTGGAGGTTTATCTCCTTAAGCACCCTTTGTCCCTCTTCCTTCGTCAGCGTCTCCACATCTGCTTCTTTCTCGAAGATTGCGACGTAACCGGCTGGGGTGTCGATTACTTTGGGAATAGCCACGCTCAGCTTACCAAAGACCGTCTCGAACATTTTGCCACGGTTCGGCTTAGGTTGTCCACCTATTGTCCTTAGTGATACTCTTTTGGCTGGGTAGGACGCCATTTTAGAACGTTTGCAGCACCTCTGACTGGGGGGTGCAAATCTTCTTTACTAAGCTGTGTTTTTCCTTGGTAGTTACAGGGCTTCAATTTTACGTGTGTGTATATGTATTTTACGTTTTTATGATTTTTATTTTTCCTTGGGGATGAAGAGATTTAGTGTCATCAGCCGCGTAGATATAAATTGGAATTGCCTTTTAGATGAATGATAACGATGGATGAGATGAATCCGGGTGGGATCCTCTCAGGGTTGTGATTGTATGGCGGACTTATTGACAATGCCCCCCCCCACGATGCTGTTTTAATCGCGACCGCATCCCAACATACCATAGAAACGGTTGTGTGTCCCTCTATGGTCCTGGAAGGGGCCTCCGCTGGGATGAGCAGCGGAAGTAGCAGTCCGGAAGAGTTTCTGACATTGTTATCAGCTGTGGGCTATTCCTCAAACCAGCTTCCTCTAATGCCCCCAATTATGGCCATGAAACTTCCTGGCATAGTTGGGACAAAATATGAATGGCAATCCCCTTTCACATTTGATAGCAGTTTACATAGAGGGGTATGCCTGAAACTTAAGCAGTCATCTGCCTAAGTGGAGCCACTGTAAAAGGAAAGATGATTACTAGTGAATGATGATGAAGATGAGTGTGACACCAGTATAATACTCTCTTTTGTGAAATCTGGCTCTAAAATTAGAAACCAGATTTTTAGAGGCGTAGGCAAAAATTTTCCCCAAACTTTTCCTCTCTTTCCAGGTAGTGAGATAAATATTCCGAGGTAGTTCTGCCAAGAATTCCAAACAGGCATGGATTTGTTTTGTTTTTGTTTTTTTTTAGGGGGAGAAAAGTTACGGCTCGCGGTTAGTCCTCCCCTCTGTACCCTTTCCACGATCGGGGAGGGGCACACGACATTAGTCTTCTGGAGTTCGCTCGTTGGAGGGAGACAGTTGTTCTTCATGATGCAACTACTTGTTTTCTTGGTCTTGTAGTATATGAAGAACAGCTATCTCCCTCCAACGATAACTCCAGGAAACTAAAGTCGAGTACGAATATTCGTGAAGAGTCGGTGACTGCGAACACCGCAATTCAAATTACATCGGCGTAACCTCCACAACCCTGTCAAGGTGACTGATAGCTCACCTTCAAGACGGCGCGATTAAAGAACACGCCCACTCTCAGGGAAATATCCTAACCCGTGAAACACTGAATCAGGGCACCTCCATCCTCCTGAGACTCCAAAACCACAGAAGATTGCGGATGGCCGAAGCCGTCATTATTCAAATGAAGAAACCAGCAATTAGTGTGCAACTTCAGCCGAAAACCATACTCCCGACATCTCGGTGTCTCCGAGTTGACCGCCGTTAAACAAGCATGTTTTCAAACTTTATTTTCCTTTGCCTCCCTTGCCAGAGAACTAGATCGGAGCGACAAATAGTCAGACTTATTTTTTCTTTTTTTCTTTAAAAGACCAACGGTTTCTTGGCGAATGAGTCTTTTTTGAAGACAAGAAACATGAGTTTTTTTAGAGAAAAGAGAAAGGGACATTAGAAAGGGTCATTGCACATTCGCGTCCAATTTCCTCTTTCCCTTCTACTATATGTATATATAGTCTACTCTACAAGGTTTCTGCATCTTTCTTTCTGTCTTCAAAATTGGTTTGAAAGGCAGAAAATAAAAATAAGGTGAAAGCTCTGTGGTGGTTGTTGTTATCATCCGCAGAACTTGTATTCGCTCTTTATTTGCATGTGATATAGACAATGAGCCTTTAAATTGTGAGCGGGTAAGAAGATGTGGTATAAAAACTCCTTGGAGATTCCTAGCTTAGGAAGATACTGGCTTTGATGGTGTAACGCTTTGAGCGAAATAGAGTCACTTTCCCTGGTAGCTTAGCAGTAGAGCATCTGAGCAGCAAAGAGCAGACCCGGGTTCGAGTCCCGACCAGGAATTTTCAAAAACCTTTTTCCTGGCGTTATTTCTTCTCGGTAAAGTAATGCCTTCATTGTGCCGCCCTCTGCTTTCTTTGACTCTAATGTTCTTCTAATGTCCCTTTCTCTTGCCTCTAAAAACTCTTGTTTTTTGTCTCATTGCTCATTCGCGTCCAATTTTATATATATATATATATATATATATATATATATATATATATATATATATATATATATATATATATATATAGAGAGAGAGAGAGAGAGAGAGAGAGAGAGATAGATATAGATATAGATATAGATATATATATATATATATATATATATATATATATATATATATATATATATAAATTAATCTTTCATGAACGCGAAAGAATGATTAAATGAATCCAGCAAACCGCAAGAAACAGAAAAACAGGATAATTTTTCTTCGGAAATGTTATTTCCTAATTCGCAAAAATTCCATACAGGGTTGGGATTCGAACCGTGCAAACTGAAGCAGCGAGCAACGCTTTGGTCTCAATTAAACCGTCACTTAGACCTTTTAAACGATTAAATGCAAAGGAAGAAGAATTAGTCAAACTGATGAGCAAACCTGTTCGGATGGTTTTTCTCTCTGCCTCCTCTTGTTTGGGTGTAAAGCCGACTCGCAGAACAGAGAATCGATGCTAAACTGATTCCTAGATGGCTGGTCCATTGCAGCCCTCCCCCTTCTCCCTTCAGAGATCGAAGAGAGATGTCGATTCGACAAATGAGCGGATTGTGCTGTCGCACACCAACGGCGAGTAAAAATACAAATTTTTTTTCCCGAAATAAATGCAATATTTTTCTATTGTAAACATAGAATATTCCGCCCCTATATTTATTTAGGTTATATGGAAATGTACTATTCACGTTGCCTCAGTGGGGTGGCGGTCTAACTCTCGTTATAGGGTATTCAGTTCTTTTAACCTGGCGATTGCGATTAGGCCGGCTTAGATATTTACGAAACAGATCAATTTAGGGAAAGGGATTGCCGAGTGGATTAGCCCCCTGTCAATTGATCTCCGCGACATCTAATGACTGGATCAAGTGTTGTCGCCTACCTGCTTTTTATGTTTTTTAACATAACCACTCTCTTCCTAACCCTTTCCTTGCAACATAGTGTACCATGCCCTCAAAATACCCTGTATTTCATTTTTACCTAGGGGGAAGCGCCAGGTCAAGGCGCCGCTTTTTTTTCAAAATGAGTAAAGTTTAATTGTACCTATTTAGAGCTATGAAATGACCCATATGACCATGGGACATATGGTTATCCACCATAGAGCTTTCAAATCTGCCATCGGAATTTGAACCATGGGAAACCATCAATGCAATAACCATTTATCATTTTATCACAAAACGCCGTAGGTCATTGGAGGGACTTTGTCTTGTTTTTAATAACCGCAAAGTGAGGTTCAAGATGGGCACCCGTGTTTCGACTGAAATAAGGAGAATTGTGAGCCCTCCTGTCCCCATGACGGCAGTTGGATCTGCGGCTTCTTTCGCATATTCTCACTTCTTCTAGCTTCTATTCCTTCATTCCAGATCTCTCCTTTAAACGGCTGTTATAGGTGGTGGCTTTCGGAGCCGCGCTTTCCTGGACTCTTCAAAATGTATTTAGCATATATTTTCAAGAAATTGTGTTTAATTCCTCAGTTTGTCCTAAAAAAAAGCAAGGGATATTAAGTATAAGGTTGGTATTTCGAATGACCTTTAGAGGGGTCGCTAGAAATGGCTAACTGAAACTTGATCCTCCTTGGTGGCAACTAGGGTCTTCTCCAAGGGGGTATAAGAAGTGGTCGATATATAAAAAAGTAAGAGATCTTAAGTATAAGGTTGTTATTTCGAATGACCTTTTTTATGCTCGATAGAAATGGCTAACTGGAACTTAATCTTCCTTGGTGGCAACTAGGGCATTTCCCAGGGGGTTATAAGAAGCGGGTGGTATCATTTTGTGCTATATAATTACAGCACCATCTGTTGTGATTTTCCATATTTGTCAAAAAGTATTTAGTATAGATACCCAATAAATTATCTTTAATTCCCCGTTTTCTCTTCCAAAAAAGCAAGAGATCTTAAGTATAAGGTGCTATTTCGAATTACCTTCTGGGGGCGTTAGAAATAGCTAACTGAAACTTGATTTTCTCTAGTGGCAACTAGGGTGTTCACTGGGGGTATAAGAAGCGGGCGGTATCCTTTTGTGCTACAAACTTACCCCACCATTTGTTGTAATTTTCCATATCCTACATTGTTTATCTAGCAAAACTTAGCATGGAATTGAATATCAGCGATGCTAATTGTTGAACACCTGTCTATAAATTTAAAATCAACCCTACTACCTATGAGGGGATGGTGAATTCGGCGGATTTATATACATTTTTAGGCTTACTGGGTGACATTTTAGATATAAAGGCTAAAATATCAATCTCAGCTTTATTCCCACTTTTCATTTCTTCCCGAGAAGAATTAATTTCCGATGATTGACACCGATTGTTTGTGAAATTTGCTAGTAACCATTTTTGTCTTAAATCAGCATTTTTAAAAGATCTTAAGTCCTTAAGTGTCAGTGACTCCTTTTCATCCATTGCTAATAATGAATCATCGATGCAAATTTACTTATCGGAATTTTGTTCTTTGCTCCACCATTAAAGGATAATTTCGCTTTGCGATTAATGGGGAGCTATTTTCTTGGTCAATGTCGAAGACCCGTCACAATTAAAATAAGAGTAATAAATAATCTGGAATCATAAGGAATAATTTACTTCTCTATGTAAATCTATGACTATGTGGGATTGACAAAGGAAGAGCGCAAAGAGGTGATAAGCAGACGTTTTCGGATTCTGAAAGGGCAGCTGTCACACAGTAAAATTTAAAGATAAATGCGAGAAGTTAGAGGAAGGAAAATACATTTTATTTTATTAAAAACAGATCAAAGGTAGTAAAAATGCAAAGAGTGAAAAGTTATTCGGCAATGATATGAAGTTAAGTTATCTGAAAATGTGTGGTAGAAATGTGAGATTGGCAAATAGGAAGAATATACATGTACTTGAAACGGAGAGAGAGAGAGAGAGAGAGAGAGAGAGAGAGAGAGAGAGTACGTGATTCTTCTCAACTATTCGGGTTCAGCAGTGAGTCAGGTCATTTTAACGAGGTGGATTTGTTTAATCCTAAGTGACGAGGGTGCAACGGCGAGTGCATGCAAGCCACCAGAGAACAAATTGAATCAAGGAAGACCCACCACTACATAGACATAAACGCACATAGAGAGTAACTTTCACTGAGAGTCTGCAAATTTAATGACCAGTGGGTGATCCAAAATACGGACATGAAAAGGAATCTACTGAATCCTAGAGTTATAAAGGAACTTAAGCAAATAATAAAAATCCGGCGCCACTAAAATAAAGGGAATTGCATACGAGCCTCGGTCATTGTTCGGGGTCAATCCCTAAAGGGGAAGGGGGCATCCTCGAATATAGCGCCCTCTCCTGTGCTACGTAGAGTCCATTGACTTGATTTATTAAGATTTATTGCACAGAGGAAGAGAAATGGTCAATATGATACTTGCGGTGAGAAAGAGAGTTAGAGAGTGAGTTAGAAAGAGAGAGTTAGAGAGAGAACAGAGAGATAAAACGATAGAGATGGAAGGACAGAGAGTGAGAGTGATAGAGTTATAAGAGTTACAAGGAATGTATGTACCTTATAGACCTTATGTTCCTTAACTATAAGGTGCCATTTTGGAGACGGGCCTTCACCATTCTGAGATATGTTATTTTATTTTAAGACTTTGGTAAAAGAGGATAATACAGACGAGAGATTTTCCCGACTCGCCACAGCAGGTGTACAAATTTAAAAGGATTAAATGTTTCTAATCCATTACTAGATGAAATTTCACCAACAACTTGTTCCAGATATTACCTATTTTGTATGAAAGAAAGGTTCCACATCTGTAACCTGTTCTAAATGCCACCACCTGCTACACTTTACACCCCCATGCTGGTTAAAAATCCACCCCTTTCGGGTTCAACATCAGTTTTGCTGAAATGTCTCAGTAAGAGATGGTAGCGCGACGTGAAAGAAGGAGGACAAAATTAAAGTGAGACTTGAAACAAGGAGTACAAAATTAAAGTGCGACGACTTAAAACAAGGAGACATGGTGGATAATATGTCACTGGGACTTGAAAAGGAGAGCAGACTAGGAGCGCAAGAAAGGGAATTGGTGCTCCACAATAAAAATATTCTTAGTGATGTTATGGATGAGGTTTCGAAATATGCTATCCCTCAATGTTATCCCTTCAATTTACTGTTAATTAACCAAAATCTGAAAAATAGATTGAAATATAATTGACGGGCCTAAAAAAGCAGTGAGTTCAACTAAACCATTTAAGAAGAATATTTTAAGACGAAAAGAACTCTAATTCGCAGCTGAAATTGGAAGTGTGATGCTTTGAAAGAGCATTATAGTGACTCTTCTTCACTTGGTGATGTAAATTATATGACTATAGCTTGAAAAGTGATGTATATACTCGCTGCTAGTGCTTTGCCTTGTTATTTATAGGATTAGAAGGATGCAAGTCTCTTCTGCTGATGTCCACCCTGTGATTTATTTTGCTGGCAAGATGTAAATCTTTGCTGGTAGTGTTCTCCCTTGTTATTTATTGGAGTGGTAGGATTGAAGTTATAACAGCTGGTGTTCTACCATTTTTTTATTGAACTGGTCGGATGTAAATCTTTGCTCTTAATGATCTACCTTATAAGTCGTTGTACTGACAGTATGCAAATTCTTGCTGCAGATAATCTACCTTTTTATTTATTGAATTGACAGGATAAATATCTTTGCTACTGGTGTTATAAGTTGTAATTTAATAGAATGGAAGGATGCAAATCTTTGCTGTTTGTGCCCTAGCTTTATATATATTGGAATAGCAAGATGCAAATATTTACTGCTTGTGCTGTACTTTGCGAGCTATTGGTCTTGCATGATTCAAAGGCTCGTTGCTGGTACTATACTTTTATATTTATTTGAGTGAAATGCTGCAAATCTTTGTTGTTGGTGATCTACCCTATCATTTATTTGACTTACAGGATGCAAATCTATGCTGCTGTTGCTCTAGCTCTTTATTTCATTAGTAGAATGGCAGGATGTGAATCTTTGCCTCTGTTTTAAACGCTGTGATCTTCTGAGCTGGCAGGATGCAAATCTATGCTGCTGGTAAGCTAACCTTTTATTAATTGGAATTTCAGGAAACAGATTTTTTTTGCTGGTGATCTACCATGTAATTTATTTTATTTGCGGGATGAAAATATTTGCTTCTGTATTTTGGGCTGTGATTTATCTGGCTGGCAAGATGAAAATCTTTGTAACTGGTGCTCATTTTTGTGATTTATTTGCTTGGTAGGATACTAATTTTTGCTGCTAGTGCTAACCTTATATATTTTATTAGACTGGCAGTATGCAAGTTTTGCTTCTGTCTCTTTACTTTTTATTTATTAGAGTTGAAGGATTCAAATCTTTGCTGCTGATGTCAACGCTGTGATTTATTAGCCTGAAATATGCACATCTCTTCTGCTAGTGACTTACATTTTTATTTTTTGCACCGGCAAGGTGGAAATCTTTGAGCTGATTCTATAACTTTTCATTTTTAGACTGGCAAGATGCAAATCCGTGCTGTTTGTGTCTACTTTGCAGGATTCAAATCTTTGCTGCTGCTGACCTACTTTGTAAGTTACTTGACCGGCACGATGCAAATCTTTGCTGCTCGTGCTCTAACTTGTCATTTATTAGACTGGCACGATTCAAATCTTTACTGCTAGTGTTCTACCCTTTTATTTATTGGAATAGCAGGATGCAAATTTTTGTTACTCTTCCTTTACCTTTTTTATTTAATGTACTTGCAAGATGAAAATCTTTGCTACTGCTACTCTAACTTGTGGTTTATTAACTGGCAAGATGCATTCTTTGCTGCTGATGCTATACCTTCTAATTTATTAGACAGATAGGATGCAATAGTTGCTGCTGGTGCTCGAGCCTTTTGATTGTTGAAGTGGCAGAAGTCATATCTTTGCTGTTAGTGTTCTAGCTTGTGATTCATTGGAATGGCAGAATGCAAGTATTTACTGCTTTGATTATGCTCTACCTTGTCAGATATTGGTCTTGCATCTATTTAATTATGAGTGGGCAAATATTTGCTGCTGGTGTTTTGCCTTTTAAATTATTGGACTGTTAGGAGATTCAAATATTTACTGGTGTTGTAAATATTGTGATTTATTTGGCTGGAAGGATGTAAATCTATGCTTTAATCTTTGCTGCTGGTGCTATAACTTGTGATTTATTGTATTTGCTAGAAAAGATCTTGGCTGCTAATGTGTCTTCTGTGACTTTTTTTACGCTTGTAGCGTTAAAATCTTTGCTGGTGGTACTATATCTTGTGATTTTTTGAATGGTCAGATGTAAATCTTTGCTGCTGGTGCTCAACTTTTATATGTATTTATTGTACTGGCATGATTAAAATCTTTGATGCTATTGATCTATCTTGTTATTTATTGCAATTGCAATTGCATTATGCAATTTTGCTTCTGTTCCTTTAGCCTTTTCATTTTTGGACTGGAAGGAGGAAAATCTCTGCTAGTCTTGTGAAAGCTGTGATTTATCTAGCTGGCAGTATGAAAACCTTTGTTATTGATGCTCTCTCTATCCTGTGATTTATATGAATGACAGGAGGCTAATATTTTATGCTAGTGCCTACCTTATATATTTTATTGGACTGGCGTGATGCTTGGTATTTATTGTACTTGCAGGATCCAAATTATTCTCCTGATACTTTACTTTTTTATTTATTTGAATGAAAGGATGAATATCTGTGATGCTGTTTTCAACTCTGTGATTTTTTTAGCTGGCAAGATGCAAATCTCTGCTACTGGTGCTCTACATTTTTTTATTTGGGGACTGCCAGTGTTAAAATCTTTGAGGTGTCTATTGTTTATTTTGGGGACTGGCAGGATGCAAATCTTTGCTGCTGGTCTCCACGCGTGATTTAATGGGCTGGTATGATTCAACTCTTTGGTGCTGCTGCTCTACCTTGTAATATATTGGACTGGATGTATGTAAATCTTTGCTTCTGATTCATTATATGTAATTTACTTGATTGGCATGATGCAAATATTTGCTGCTCGTGCTCTACCTTGTCATTTATTGGACTGGCACGATGCTAATCTTTACTGCTGGTGTTCTACCTTTTTATTTTGGGGGACTGGCAAAATGAAAATATTTGCAGATCTTGCTTTACCTTTGTATTTAGTGGTCTTTCGGGATGCAAATTTTGCAACTGGTGCTATAACGTATAGTTTATTGGACAGAGTGGAAGCAAATATCTTTGTTCCTTGTGCCTTATCTTTTTAATTTATTCAAATTACGAAATTCAAAGCTTTAGTGCTTGTGCAACACTTTGTGAGCTATCGTTCGTGCAGGATGAAAATGTTTGCTCTTGTTGCTCTACTTTTATCTTTTTTGGACTGAGAGGGTTAAAATATTTACTGGTGTTGTTATACCTTTTGATTAATTTATCCCTGATGATGCAGATTTATGCTACTGCTGCTTTACCTTTATTGGAGAGGTCGGAGGTGAATTTTTGTGGCATGTGACCTACAAGATGATTCATTGAACTAATCTGATATAATATTTCATACAAATGCTCTAATTTTCTATGCAATGGAGTGACAATATGCAAATCTTTGGTGATGTTGATCTAACTTTTGATTTATTCAATTAGCATGATTAAAATCTTTGCTGATGGTACTCTACCTTGTAATTTATTGGAATGGCATGATGTAAATCGTTATTGCTGTTGCTTTTCCTTTATATTAGTTTGACTTTCAGGATGTAAATCTCTGGCTCCTCTGCTCTACCCATTTATTTTTGGGAAGAGAAGGGATGCAAATCTTTAGTCTGAGAGGAAGTAAATATTTTCTGCTGATGCTCTATTTGTGATTTATTGCACTATCTTAATTAAAGGTTTCCTACCCGTGTCTCCCCTTGTGGTGTTTTAAGTTGGCAAGGATGAAAATCTTTGCTGCTGGTGCTCGATCTTGTGATTTATTTGACTGAAAGGATGTTAATCTCTGCTTCTGGTGCTTAGCTTTTTTATTTATGGAATGGCATGGTGCAAATTTTAATTTTGTTCCTTTATATTTTTATTTAGTTGACTGGCAAGATGGAAATCTTTAATCCTGTTTTCAACACTCTGATTTATTGGGCTAGCAAGATGCAAATCTATGTTCCTCCTACTCTATCTTTTTAGTCGCGTGCGAGTCTCATGGCGAACGACTCTACATCTCACTATTTCAGTCGGTCGGTCGGTTCCCGTTTTGATCTTGTTTTGTTTTTGTAATAACATCATAATTATTCGACTGATTCTAACGAAATTTGCAAACCTTATGTTGTTTTACATTCTCTTTCGACTGCTATAATTGCCAAAGTTTTCTCAAGGTTAGCCCTGGAAGTATTTTGCTTTGACTATAACATCATAACTACTTGGCTGATTCTAACAAAATTTGAAACACATATTCTTTAACATTCTCTTTCAAATAATATAATTGTCAAAGTCCTCCTAGCTTGGCTATACTAGGCTAGGCTTTTGCATGCAAAGCTAAGCCATACCTGGTTAGGCTAGGAGAGGCTATAGTAAGCTAGGCTATACTAGGCAATGCTACGCTAGCCAAGGCTATACCTGGCTAAGCTAAGCTAGGCTATACTATAATATGCTAGGTTAGACTAGGGTCTACTAAGCTAGGCTAGGCTATACTAGGATACGATAGGCTAGGCTATACTAAGATACGATAGGCTAGGCTATACAAAGCTAAGATAGGATAAAGTAGGCTATACTAGATTATACTAGGATAGCTAGATTATACTAAGCTAGGCTAGGTTAGGCCTGGTACAGCTAGGCTTTTCTATTTTAAGCTAGGTTCTAACGAAATTTGAAACCATTATGTTGTTTTACATTCTCTTTCAAATGATAGAATCGCCAATGTCCTCCCAAGATTAGTCCAGTAATTATTGAAAGTTTTGAAGGTCGTAAGGTTATAAATCATAATAAGTGAGAGCACGCGACTTTTCGATCAGCAGACCTTGCTCTTGTTTCGACGGGCTGGATATAAATCTTTGATCTGGTGCTCAATGTTTTTTTTTTGGGGGGGGGAGGGTCGCAGCATTCAAATCTTTGCTGCTGGTGCTCAATCTTGTGATTTATTGGTCTGCAGAATGTAAATCATTGCTGCTGATGCATTACTTTGTGATTTATTTGACTGGCATAATGCAAATTTTTGCCTCTGTTGATATACTTTTTTATTATTTGGATTAGCAGGAATCAAATTTTTGCTGCTCTTGCTCTACCTAGTGATTTATTGTATTAGCAGGATTCAATTCTTTACTTGTGGTGATCTAATTTCTTATTTTGGAGATTGGAAAGATTCGAAACTTTGATGTTTGTGCTCTAACTTATAAAATATTATACAGGTTGGATGCATATCTTTTCTACTGGTGCTTTACTTACTTATTTATTGGACTGGCCGGATATAAATCTTTGCTGTCGGTGCTCTACCCTTTTTTTAATTAGGAGATGTAAATCTTTGCTGCTGCTGGTCTACATTTTATTTTGGTTACTCGGAGGGAGAAAATCTTTGTTGCTGGTACCCTACCTTATGAAGTGTTTTACTGGCCGTTTTGCTGCTCGTGCTCTACCTTGTCATATATTATATTAGAATGATGATATCTTTACTGCCAGTTCTCTATCTTTTTATTTATTGCAATGGCAAGATGCAAATCTTGGCTGCTGGAGCTTTACTTTTTTATTTATTTGAAAGGATGCAGGATGCAAATATTTGCTGATGGTATTCTAGCCTTATAATTCATTAGACTGGCAGGATACAATTTTTTTAGGCTAGTGCTCTATATTTTTATTGACTAAACTAACAGGACGCAAATTTAGGATGGTTATGCTTTATCTTCCTTGTGAGTTATTGGTCTTGCAGGTTGCAGATGTTTGCCTTTGCTGCTCTATCTTTATATTTATAGGAGTAGGAGATATAAAGCTTTGCTTCTCGTGCTCTATACTTTAGTTACTGAAGGGTAAGATGGAAAACTTTGCTGATAGTGTTCAAGGTTATTTTATGTACTGGTATGATGCACTTCTTTGTCGTGGATGCTATACCTATTTTTTATTAGGATTGGCTGTAAGCATACTTTGCTGCCCTTGCTCTACATTGGAATTTTTTGTACTAGAAGGATGCATTTCTTTTCTCTTCTGGTGTCTGATGGTCTAAAATTTTATTTGTTTGATTGATAGGATTCAAATCATTGATGCTAGTGCTCTATCTTTATTTTTTTATACTGGCAGAAGGCACATCTTTGCTTCTGTCACTTTACTAGTTTATTTATCGGACTGGCCGGATGAAAATCTTTGCTGCGGATGGTCTATTGTTTTATTTTGGGGAATGGATGGATAATAATCTTTGGTCTAGTTCTCTACCATGTTAATTATTGGACTTGGTAGAGGAAAATATTTCATGCTTGTTCTTTACTTTTCTATTTATTTGGGGGACATGCTTCATTTATTTGCTGTCCTTGATCTACCTTTTTATTTAGTAGACTGGCAGGAAGTAATTCTTTACAGCAGGTGCTCCACCTTTTAATTTATCCGACCTGCAAGATGCAAATTTTGCACTTAATACTCTACTTTTTTATTATTTTAGATAGTCAGAAGCAATTCTTTGCAGGTTGCGCTCTACCTTTATGTATTAGACTTAGTTGAAGCAAAGAGAGCTCTATCTTTTAACTTATTTGACTGTCATGATGCAAATCTTTAATGCTCGAGCTTAGCGTTGAGATTCATTAGAGTAGTTGGATACAAATCTTTGCTGCTAGTGCTCTAATTTATTATTTATTGAAATGTCAAGAGGCAAATCTTTTACGCATATTTCTACTGTGTGATATTTTGAATTAACAGAAAGCAATTCTTTCCTGCTGGTGCCATATATTTTTATTGGAATGTCAGTATGAAAGTCTTTGCTGCTAGTGCTCTCCTTTTATATTAAATGGACAGACATGATGCAAATCTTGGCTGCTATTCCTTTACCTTGTGATTTATTGAACTGGCAGGAGGGAAATCATTTCTGATCTTTTCTCTATCATTTGATTTTTGGGACTGTCAACCTTTGCTTCTGGTGTCTACTCTATTATTTGGGGGACTGGAAAGATGTAAATCTGTGCTGCTAGTGATGCTCTCTGTAATTTATTGGTCTCACATGAAGCAAATCCTTGCTGATGGTTATCTGCTTTACGATTTATTAGACTGGCAGGATACAATTATTTGCTGCTTGTGCACTACCATGTGATTTTGGTGCTGCTGCTCTAGCTTTTTAATTTTGAACAAGCAGGATGCAATTCTTTGCTGCTAGTGCTTCAATTTGTGATTTATTTGGCTGGTAGATACAATTCTTTTCTGTTGCTGCTCGAACTTTGTATTTATTGGTTTGGTGGGATGCAAATCTTTTCTGCTTGTGATTTACCTCTGGTTATGGTCTTGCAAAATATATATGTTTTCTGCTGGTTCTCTACTTTTATTGGACTAGGAAGATGCAAATCGTTGATAATGGCACTCTACCTTTTTAATTTAGGGAATGTCATGATGAAAATATTTATGTTTTAGTGCTAACTTGTGCTTTAATGGACTGACTGGAAGTAAATCTTTGCTGCTGGTACTCATTTTTATTTTTTCAAACATGAAGAATGCAATTCTTTGCTCCTGTTGCTGCATCTTTTTATTTAAAGAAGTAGCAGCATGCAAGTCTTTGTTACTAATTTTCTAGCTTATGATTGTTTGAAATGGAAGGCTGAAAATCTTTGCTGCTGTTGATCTAGTATTTCATTTAGTTGACAAGCAGAATGCAAAAGTTTTGTGGTAGTAACAACAACAACAAGGAGTAACGACAAAGAAAGAAGGTACCCTAGAAGATCTGATGGTCCATTCAATGAGGGTACCTTTAAACTAGTAGTCGAGCGGGCACATCTCTGCTCAAATGATTTACGTGCTTTGACGACCATTTTACAAGACCTTGTCTAGTCTTGACTTGAACTGCTCAACAGATTTACTGTTGACAACTTCCAATGGAAGTGCGTTTCACTTACCGCAGATACTGTAAGTGCAAAAATTTCCACACAGATTGCGGTTGTAACGCTTTAGTTCAAGTTTGAAGCCGTGAATGCGCGTTCTGTTCTTACTGAGTGTGAAAATATCCCGGTAGTCAACATTGTCGAACCCTCGAAGTATTTTAAAAAATTCGATGAGCTGACCATGCAGTCAGCTCATCAATAGATCTAATTCCCTTAATCTATTCTCATAAACTTTTTTCTGATAGAGGGAATCAGTTTGGTTGCCCTGGTTTGTGCGCGGGCCAATTTCGCGATGTCTTTTCGAAATGAAGGACTCTAAAATTGTACGGCATACTCCAGGTGCGGTCGGACAAGTGAGTTGTACAAACACAGTACAATTTTCTTGTTCCGATATCCAAACTGGCGCTTTATATAGCCTAGCATCCTTTGGGCCTTTTTCTCCGTCTCAATGCACTGTTTCGAGCACTTGAGGTCACTAGTGATTGATACACCCAAGTCCTTCTCAGTGTCGATGGATTCAATAGCAATGCCCTTAATGATATACTGAGATTGGGGGTTTCAGTGGCCGAGATGCATTACTTTGCATTTCCCCACGTTGAAAGGCATTTGCCACGTGTCCGATCACCCTCCCAATCTTCCCAAGATCTTCTTGCAGGCGGGCAGTATTTCCATCCTTTGCAACGTTCATACCAAGCTTGGTATAGTTGCCAAATTTGGAAATCTTGGCAACCATGTCACCGTCCATGTCGTTGACGTAGATGATAAATAGTAGTGGTCCCAGGACAGAACCTTGAGGCACCCCGCTAGTAACGGGCACCCACTCAGAAGCCCGTCTATTCAGCACCATCCGTTGCCGTCTGCCACTTAGCCAGTTCTCGATCCAGCCGGCTAGTTTCCGTCTCTCCCGAGCGCTCGCACTTTCCGGAGAAGGCAGCGGTGTGGTACCTTATCAAAGGCTTTCTGAAAGTCTAAGTAGACCACATCCACCGCCTTGTCGCGATCGTGCTCACTGAACATGAAGTGAAAGAATTCCACAAGGTTCGTCAGGCATGACCGTTGCCTTTCGAAGCCGTGCTTGGAACTCCTCAGTAGCAGGTTTGACTTTAAATACGACGTCATTTTGTCCACCATCATGCTTTCCATGAGTTTACCGACTATCGAAGTCACACTGATAGGTCGGTAGTTTGACGGTTGGCTACGGTCTCCTTTCTCAAAGATAAAGGGCACCTCTGCTTCACGCCAGTCTCTAGGAACGCATCTGGTCCGGATTGACATGTTGAAGATTGCGCTCAGGTGTCGTGACACATGATCGCGCACTTCTTTCAAGACTATAGGTAGAAACCCATCCGGGCCAGGAGACTTATTTGTCATTAGGTCACTGATCTTTTTTTTTATTTCCCCTTCGGTGAAGTCCATATCCTCCAGCTTTTTCCCCGAGTAGGAATCCTTTGGCTGGGGGATGGGACCACACTCTTCAGTAAACACTTTAGAGAAGTAGTCGTTGAGGAGGTTAGTATTTTCTGCATTTAAGTGCTTTAATGCCCTCTCCTCATTTCTCAAAGGGCCAATCGTTCGACTGATTGGTTTACGGCTGTTCTCATATCCAAAAAAGTCCTTGGGATTCTCTTTACAGACTCTCGCCACTCGGAGTTCCTCAGACCGCTTAGCCGCCCTTTTGCTGGACTTCACTCTCCTGGCTAGCCTCCAGTATTCGTCAAAGTCACCCGAGATCTTCGATTGCCGGTACACAGTTCTCTTCTCCCTAAGCAGTTGGCCGATTTCTCGATTAAACCACTTTGGTTGAACAGAAGCCTGGCGGTACTTTTATATTTATTGGACTTGGAGGAAATAATTTTTTTCTTATTGTGCTATACATTTTTTAAATGTCAGGTTCAAAATCTTTCCTGCTAGTGCTATACCTTGTGATTTATTTAATATCGTTGCAGGATCCAAATCTTTGCTGCCAATTCTCTAACTTTTGATTTATTAAACTGAGAGGATGCAAATATTCCCTGCTGGTGCTCTATTTCTTTATTGAACCTGCAGGAGGTTGCAAATATTTGCTGCTTATACTCACCTCTTATATTCTTTGGACTAGCATGATTTATATCTTAGCTGCTGCTGCTCTAACTTTATATTTTTTTACCTAGCAGGATAAAATTCTATCCTGCTGGTGTTCAACCTTTTTATTTATTGTACTTGCGGGATGCATTTCTTTGAAACTGGTGTCCACCTCATCAAAAAAATATTGGGCTGACATGATGCTTATCTTTACTTCTGATGCTCTATATTGTCATTTTTTGGAATGGCAGCGTGCAAATCTTTGATGTATGTACGCTAGCTTGTGATTTATTGGATTGGAAAGTTGCAATCTAGGGTGCTGGTGTTCTACCAGTTTATTTATTGGACTAGTAGGATGCAATTATTAATGCTCATGATTTTCGTTGTGATTCAATAGACTTTTTAAAAGCAAATCATTGTTGCTTTTGCTCAACATTTTTATTTATTTACTTGCAGGATGCACAGCTTTGCTGATGGTGCTCTAATTTGTTATTTATTGTTTAGCATGATGTAAATCATTACTGCTGCTGCTATACCTTTTTATTTTGTGGAATGACATGCCAATTTTTGCTACTGTCAGGATGCAAATCTCTATTCTTCCTACGTTAACTCGCGATTTATTAGCCTGTTAACCTACAAATCTTTGCTGCTCCTGCTGATGCTGCTCTACCTTTTAATTTTTTGGATCGGTATGATGCAAATCTTTTCTGATTAGAGGATTAGCGTTTCAAATAGGGTCTAGTATGGTTCGGGCCATAATGTCATAGAGCTAATCAAAAACTTAGATTATATTGTGAACTCACTGGAGGCAGTTGGTAATGGGTACATAGGGAAGTTGGAGAATGCTGAATATGTAGAAATTGACTCCCACCTTATGAATCTTCCAATTACAGCATTCATAAACACATTGTACTCGAATCAAGCCCTGTGGCTTGTACGGTGACACAGACACTGCCATCTTTCTTGATAAGAATGACGATCTGCTCCCTTGACTAAGAGAATTCTTAGGCGATCTTACATATTATATCAAAGCTGTATAATGTGTGGAGATCCATTCTGTTCTACGGGTCCCAAATCATACTTGGTACATATTCAGATGAGGAGTGTGGTGAAGTATATTTCTCGTGCTTTAGGATTAATCATTGACCCTCAAAGAAATAATATAATCACCTAGGATACTATGAAATGCCTAGTTTAAGCTGATGAATGTGGGGAGGAAGCTGAAAACCATATTCTTTTACCACTTATGGATTTCAGAACCTAGGAATATAGTGGAGGGGATAAAAAGTTTTCAGACAGAATTTTATAAAAAGAGTCGAAATTTCATAAAAGGTCTCGAACTATAACTTTCGATCTCCTAAGAGAACTAAATGTCATTTGAAAAATTAGTTAATATACATATACCATATGTGTTAATTATTATCACCTCTTTACTTGTATCATTATTTTTTTATTTTTAATATTCTCTGTTCAATATGAAGAAAATAAAGACGTTAAAATCCGAGTGTTACCGATCCAATAAAAGTGAATAATACTTTTTTGTCTTCTATCAACTTTGTAATGTGTCTACAAATCCACTAATCGCATTCTCTTGAGTTTGTGAGAAGAAGAATTATTTCATCCTCGACTATTCATTCTTGGTTTTCATCGTATTAGTTAGCCGTTGGACATGCCAGGAAAGATAGCGAAATTACGTTAGTTTTATATCAAATATAACGATGTCCGAGCACTTAACACCATCATTCACCCTGTTACACTGCAATATGCAGAAAAACTTGTCGTCCTATGTATTTTGAGGATCTGAGAGTCACCCTACGAAGATAGTTTAATCCATAACCAGGTTTGTTAATTTTTTATCAATGAATAAATTGTCTAAATCCATAAACGAGAGGTTATTAATTACTTCTTTTTCACTAATGTACTTAAGAGGTGGTGGGGCTGAACCATTATGCAGAAATTCAATGCGATCAAGTGGATGATCATGAATAAGTCGAAGAATATAGTCGAAGAAAGTAACCGTAGTTTAAAGGTCTGGACTAGATTTTTAACCCTATTGGCAGACATCTTCGGTACCAAAGTAGCTCCGAGTCCGGGTGTTATACGGTGTTAATGGACTATCATCTTATAACGTCTGGCACATATAGAAACATAGGCGACAATTAGTAAAAACCTATGTGGTTGATTTGGGACGAGGAGACCACCAAATTCTGAATATTCATGTATTCTTTCGTTTTACCATATCGGCGGTGTGGCCACCTCACTTTTTTTCCTAAGCTTCTAAACTAGTTTCTGTTCTGTATAGTGTAAAGTGATTCCTATAATAACCAAGTAAAAGAAGAGAGTGCATTATGGAAGCCTTTTGGAACAAAGAAATCAATATTTTATGCTCAATAATTATACATTGCGATGAACAGATATATGCTCTAGAAGAGGCTGAGTTGACACCGCTCCTTACAAATCTTTAATTTTTCCGCGCAGTTTTCATTATAGGGACTTGTTTTCTTTGGTATGCGTGAGTTTGTAGAAGTGGGGTGCGGTGTGATGGCGAGTGAAGTGGTGGAGTCTAGTGTGGCAAGTATCGAATGCTTGTAAGTAGTAAGCCTACTTTTGTCTTCCAGTCGAATTTGTTATGACTCCCAAAGTTTCTCACGGGAATACGCTTTTAGGCTGGGTTCCAGAAATGCCTCGGTAATCAGGGGTGGAAAATGACTCGAAAGGAAAGTGGTGATAAGTAAGCTTTATTCTTAGCTTGGGCCTTTCCAAAGTGGGAGCAAGTGGAACAGTTTGAATCCTACTCGGCTGTGTGGAAGTTTCCCGTTAATGTTAGATATCTGAGTCTAAAGAGGCAGGACTTAAGAATGAGGGAACGGATTCACGACGCTAATAATAACAAAATAGCAAGTAAGCTATACTGACAGATGACTTAACTGTTACTCTTTCTATCTTAGTCTTTGCTTTCTCTCTCTCTCTCTCTAACTCTCTGTGTGTTTAATATATATATATATATATATATATATATATATATATATATATATATATATATATATATATATATATATATATATATATATATATAGGCATCTCGTTTCCAAAGGGCATTATCTCTTTTCACTTGACCTAGGGCACGAGGTGAAGCTGAAGATCAGAAATATGCTTGTCAATCAATTCCTTGGTAGACCGTTGAGCAGAGTTACAAGAGGTATTTGCGTCTAAGGAAACTACATATTTTTTCAAGTTGGGCCTAGATGAATTGCATTTCAATGGTCCTCAAAAATTTTAACCTGTTAAAGCACATACCACCCTGTATTTGTTCAGCTTAACCTTGTTATCTATTATTGAGATCGTTTTCGTCTGGCAGCTGTTTCTTAGCGTGCGTATGTTCGTGTGCCTGCGTGGAAACTCTGGCTGTCTGCTTTGCTCGACTCATACCTTTCTTAATCAATATACAATTGTGATATAGTATTTCTCTCTACTTTACATTGGTTTAATACTTATTACATGGAATATTATTTCATTAATGAATGCGTGAACCCCTAATTTTAGGATTTCATAGATCCACCGGGCGCCCATTTGTGGGGTTCCTCGCTGGATCTACCTATCTTGTACTTTGAGTGCTACAGGCCGACTTTCCTTGCAATTCGGGTGCCACACCATGTCTTCCAAACTTCCTCATTTTCATAATGGTTTGTGTGTGTGTGTGTGTGTGTGTGTGTGTGTGTGTGTGTGTGAGGGGAAAGCCCTTATGACGTCAAACCAATTAGCGACTTTCCCCCCAAAAGTGCACGAACCTCACCAAAATGGGGGAGTGAAGAATTAGAGAGGTGGTTGGATCTCTAATGACGTCAAACGAATCAGCGACTTCCATCCAAAACGTTCGATAACGTCACCAAAATGTCGGAGAGAAATATTTGATCGGTTCCATTTTAAAATTTCTTTTAATTCTCGCTATAATTCGCATTATAATCTAATTCTATTTTGTATCATAAAATGCTTCAACTACAATATTTTAACATAATAGATTTAATTAGATAGAATCTATTAAGATACAAAGTACAATTTTTAGGGTAGTCAGAAAGTCTTGTCACTTCCTACTGAAAAGTAATAAGAACAATAGAGGAATAATATAATAATATTAATGGCTGCTTAAACAGCGCAAAAATGTAAACAACTTTCCTTATGAACTGCTATTATAATTAAACCTATTAGTTAATTTATATATAAATATATAATTAATATTATCACAATACTAATAAAACCAATTATGTCTCCATATATAAAATTTTATTATAAGCTTCATATATCCATTTTTAAATTTGATTTTTTTATATCTACATTTTGCATCTTAGCTTTCACCAGTGTTAGGTTTCGCTATGCAAATACTCCTAATATTGATTGTTGTATCTGACTAAATGTGCGAAGAAATCGATAGTTATAAGTTAAGTAAAGTTTTTCCCTTCGAATAATGTCATCTGTGGTTAGGATAATGATGTGATATCGTTAATCAAGATAGTGGGAGGGGGTGTAGGGTACAACTGAGGTGAATTCGTGGGTGGATCCCTTATGACGTCAAACCAATCAGCGACTTGGAATTAGTTTTACAAAATGCCGGTCTCGACATTTGTATTATAATGCTACTAATAATGTTACTAATGATTGCTATAATAACCGCATAGTTAAGGCTAGGTTAGGTTTGATTTATTATGGTTTCGAATCATATTTACTTAACATAATACCAATCTAATTAATATCTAACATACGGACACCTAAGTCTTAATATGCGTCATGATCCTCAAAAATAACTTTATATAAAGTTTGGAAATTTTTAGTTATCGAGTTTAACTTTGTGATTTATCGCAAACTTGGATAAGACACTTTTCTAAAAAAAAATAACAGTGATTGACTTCTGCTGCTCTGTTATTCTGAAATTCGCGTAAATAAACTAAAATCAAACTGTGCCATTTGCCACTCTACATTAGTGCAAATTGTTTTCATTGTTGTTTTTACACACCAAGACACATATTTAAGTCCCTTTTTGGGAATATAAATTTATACTTTTGTCTATGTCTTCTACAAATACTCTTGATGAAAGCTACGTCTGCCAAGAATACTTTATATTCCTAATGATTTGTTAAGTAAACAATGAGACTCTACGGATTCGAATGCCCCTTTAAAACGAAAATTTATTAAGACTTCCCGAGGCGTTCACTCTAATTATCCTAAAATTAAATTTCCATAAAAAAACAGTTTATTTAATAAACAAGAAACAAAGGGTGAATTTCATTCACTTTTTTTATCCTATATGTAAAAGAACAATCTTTGACCCCCACTCCCACCCCACCCACCCACCACACACACTTTATCAGAGACCACGTGCGATGGCATCCTTCCATGAGGAACGTCACTTCCTGTTCGAACACTCACGAACTTTCGACTCCTGAGCGCATTGGGGAAATATTCCCCAATCCTGCGAACTCGTCCCAAGCCTCCCCCCCCCCTCGGTGACTAGGCAAAAAAAAGCCGCACTGTCTCACCTATTGCTGTTAAATGATGAATCGACTCCGCCTCTAGATTAAGATGTATGGAGCTAGTGACTCCTTTTCCTTAGAATAGGAAATACAAATACTGGGGCTATTCTGTAGTTCGAAGAGTCCAGCCTGCACCTCAAGGATGACCTCATCCTCTCAAGTCTAAGTAAGTCCCGTGAGCGTTCGTCAGACAGCAAGAATTTCTCCGCTGTGATTCTACCCAAGTCAATTGGTAGCTTCTCTGATCAGCAAGCTTTTGAATTTGCACAACAGTCTCCCTTCGTTTAATCGAACCGAAGAAAATCTCCATCGATTACCTTTGAGGAAAGGAAGTTTCCTCTCCCAGGGGAATTACAAAGAATCTCACATTGCCCGTCGAACGTGATCTTTGAAGTTTGGCTATCTTCATCGGAAGGTTGTTTCGGATCGTTCCCCACCTGCCTCATTCGAACCATGCCCCACTTTCCTAATCGTATCGTGTTCCACTTGCATCATCAGATTGTTTTCCACTCTCCTCTTCACAAGAAGGACCTTCCTCGAAGTCACCGACCCGTAAGACTGAAACCACCTCCATTATTAGTATTGTCAAGTTCCCCCCTTTGATCTGAGCCTAGTTGCATTAATCAATTAATTATATTTGGTAATCCCTCCTCCTAATAATTATCAAGAGACTATTTTAATTTAAATAATTCACTTTTGCCTATTATTATTCTCATTTTTTATATATTACTTCTTTATTATAAAAACTGGTGTCAAATGTGTAAGGTCCATTACATAGTAAATCAGTTTAGTTGATTTACATCCCCTTTGAGTTTTAGTAGTTCCCTCTCATTAATGAAGTTTCTTCTTTTTCTCCTTTGGCCGAAGTATGTTCAAGTTAGTTCTAGATCAGTGTAACTTTAGTCTATTAACTATTTAATATTTAGATTATTAGTTGGGACCCGTTGTTTGTTTTTGTGTATTCGACTTACCGGAATATTTGAGTTTATCCCTAGTCGGATTAGAAAGATTAACCCGTCCTAACCGTGCATGAAGAGTTTTAGTGTTCTTTTAGTGGGATAATTTTTAAATATTTATTTTAGGGAAAAATTAGGCTACACGTATATTGCTGAGAAATTTCGTTACGTCAATAGCTCCGTTGGCGTGCTACGTTCTCCCAAGTAAGCTAACAAGATGTTTTCTTCGTTTGACCGCAAGAGTACGAGTCCCTTCTGGACTTCGTCATAATAGATCAATTCTTAGCTTCCCTGACCAAAGAAATCCGTGCCATTGTTAAAGACAATCAACGCTCTACGTTCAAGGAATGCCTATAAGAAGCTGATGATTATGCAATTAGCCAGAACTTATACCCCAAAGTTAATAAGAAGCCTCCCCCGTCTCCGCCCAAGTTTAAGATTAATAACTCCAGCCCCCCTCCAAGAAATACCCCTAAATGCAGAAACCTCCCTCCTTCAGAACCAAGAGACATTAAGCCCATAATTACCCCCCCCCCCCGCGTCATTATTCAAAAGAGAGCAGATAATCTGTTTTACGTGCGGAATAGAAGGTCACGTACGCACAAACTGCTCTCAAGATTCCCAATCTAGAAGCGTGTCCTCCCATCAGGTACACCAAGTTAGTGCCACTCCTGCTCCTCCCTTGTCTCTTCAAGATACCACCACGTCTCTCTCGTCGACTAACAACTCCAGTCACTAAATAAATTTCCTCTTTAATAAGAGCTCCCCATGTGGTTTGAAATTTGAAAATGGAGCCGTGAACGGATGCTGTGTGTCCACCCTTGTACGTGAAACTGGGTGCACATGTATCGTGGTATCCGAGAATTTACTTCTCCCGGTCGGTCCTGATCACCAAAAGTTCGCTGTGGTCCATTATTACCTCGGCCGAGCGAATCGTTTCTCTATTGTAAAATGGCACATCGAATGTGAGTATTTGACCGGTTAGGTCGAAGTGGTAGCAGCCCCAAACAAATTTTGCTCTGCACTGATTGATCAGAGCCCCCAGGTGGCAAGTAACCAGGTAGCACAACCCGTGGTAACCCGTGCCCAGGCTGCCAAGGCTTCCCTGGAAACCGTTCCTTTAGAAAACCCCGTCGATCCGGAGATGGATAGCCTCCGGAACGAGGATTTTTCCCGCGCCCAGAAAGGGTGCGCAACTCTACATCCCCTTTGGGAGAAAGCCAGGACTCATGAGCAAGAGTCTTCCTGTGGTGAAAAAAGCATCTCATACCTTGTCAAGGATGAGCTGTTAAAACGTAAACGTTCCGACGGAACCGAACCTGAAACACACTCCTTGTGTGTTCTCCGCTCTCACGTCCCATAAGTCCTCCAGATTTCTCACAATAGTTTATTTCCCTGTCATTTTAGTTATAACCAAACCGCTAAGAGAGTTTTTAGGTATTTTTATTAGCCGAGTGAGGCCAGAGAAATTGCAAAGTACTGCAAATCATGCGATGCCTGCCAAAGGACATCAGCAAAAGAGCACGTCAAGCCGGCCCCCCCACCCCCTTCCGAAAAGCCCGGTCATCTCGGAACCTTTTTCTTGTGTGGCCATATATCTTATTGGCCCTATTCATCCCCCGTCTAGTGAAGGACACAGTTACGTTCTCACCTTGGTAGACTTTGCTATCCGTTTTTTTGAGGCAGTTCTCCTTAAGCGCATTGATAGCGTTTCGTGCGCAGAAGCCATCATTTCCATTTTCCCCTGGGTGGGTAGGAAGCGCTAATGAAGTATTGTCGGATCGAGGAAGACAATTTACCTCCGAGTTTATGGAGTATGTCGGAAAGCTCCTCATGGTAAAACTTCTGTTTACCACCCCCATACCACCCAGCCGCAAACGGAGTTTGCGAAAAGTTAAATGACACATTGAAAGCAATTCTAAGAAAATTGTGTTTTGAACAGCCCCGGGAATGGCACCCCATTTTACCTGTGGCACTGTGGGCGTGTCGTTAAATCCCCCATATGACCCTAGAATTCGCCCCATTCGAAATAATGTATGGCCGTAATGTTAGAGGCCCCCTTGCTATTTTAAAGGAACTTTTTACCAATCCCCGTCTGGATAACGAAATCCAATCCTCCTATTCGTACTTCCTAGACCTCCAAAAGCGCCTCGAGATATATGCAGACATCGCGTACCAAAATGCTGAGGTAAATTTGGAGAAGTATCGATCGTATTTTGATTTAAAAGCGAAGGAAAGAAGATTTAAGCCTGGCGAAGAGGTACTGTTGCTACTTCCCAAGGAGAGTAAAGAACTTCTGAGCCAATTGAAGGGCCCCTTTTCCGTTTTAGAGGTAAAAAGATCAGTGGATTACCTCATTCGAAACCTTTCAGGCGATAAGGTTTCCCACATCAATATGTTGAAGAAATATTACCGCCGTGCGTGTCTCAACAATATTGTGGCCCTCGATGAAGTGTCTCCGTTGGAAGCGGTGTATGCCACTGATCCCCTCAATGTCGTGCAAGTAGTATGCATTTAACAAGATGGTGAATACCCTCTTCTATCTTTATCTGGAACCCCGGAATCATAATATCCCGTGTTGGATTTCTCCCTCAGGCTAGCGCCTCTTGAACAGAGTAACTTGCAGCAGTTGCAAAATGGATTCAAAGATATCATCTCTGAGACCCCCAGTTGCTCCAATCAATTTGAGCATCGTCTCTACTACTCAAGAGCTTGTTCGCTTGAAAAATAAGATGGGGCCCCCAGGATGAAAAGGTCAGAGCCATTGTCGAGATGCCCCTCCTCCGCACGAAGAAATAGCTCAGGTCATTCATGGGATCGGCCTCCTTTTACCTCCTTTTTCCTGACTTCGCGTCTATTTCCGCCCCTTTTAAGTGCCCTTTTTCAGAAAAGATGCCCTTTCATGGAATCCCGAAGCTACTACCAGGTTCAAGCAGATCGAAGGACAAGCTAGCATTCGCCCCCATTTTGAGGCTCCTAAATCCCTCCAAACCCTTCGCCATCCGGACGGATGCGAATGACGAAGGAAATGGATGCGTGCTGCTCCAATACTCCGACGGTGAAAGCCACGCGTTGAATTACGCGAGCCGAAAGCTACTGCCCCGTGAACGTAATTACTCGGTAATAGAACGGGAAGCTTTAGCTATAGTATGGAGTATTACCAAATTTAGCATGTATTTAATAGGAAAAGAGTTTATTGTCGAAACGGACCAACGCCCTTTGTCGTACCTCCGAAATACTAAGGGCCAGAACGGACGTATAATTCGATGGCTTTTGATACTGCAACAATATCACTTTAAAATTTGGTATATACGTGCTACCGAGAATTGTATAGCTGATAATCTTAGCCGTAATCCATTAGCGAACAATGCTGGCTAATGCACTAAATTATAGGTCGACTGTAAACCCGTAAGCTAATCATGTATATATTATTTTTCATTTTTTTCAACTCTGTACATATATCTATGTTCCCTGTAGATACTTATTTAATATAGTGTTTGTTTTTTGTGTGTGTTGTTGTTCCACTACCCTTTTAAACAAAGTTCTATCCCATCCCATCTTAATTTAAATGTATTTTTTTTGTCTACCCATTTACATTATTTTTTGCTCAGATCAATATCATAGCTTTTTTTGTAAGCCTGTCGAATACAAGTCAGGTTCCCCGTTTATTTCACTGGTCTGCGTCAAAAATGTTTCTGAGAGTTTCATAGGTGATTCCTTATGGAATTTGTCTCTTTAATCCAAATCAAGCATTCATATTGCTCAATCAGGTCGAGTTCTTAAGATACAGACCAAGCTCCCTAAATGGCGTTAGAGAGCTCAGTCTCTAGCTGACCGCGAGCGCGAGTGGTTGTGTGTTGCTTGCTCACTCTCCCACTAAGTGTTGGTTTTTTAATCCATGACTTTTCTCATCTATGAACAGTGTTTAAAGTGTATTTCTAAACCTTTATTTATCTTTGTGAATTTTTTTGCAGGCAAATACATTAGCAAAACTCCTTATATTTCATAAAAAATGAATATAAAGTGTAAAAACAGTCCTGATAGATTTTGTTTTGTTTGTGGAAAGGTAACTTTTAGTGACCAGCAATGCACTATAACGCCTTTAGTAATGTACATTTACAATGCATATTTTGGAATAAAGCTAGGTGATCAAGACCAAAACTTTGCTCCACATATGTGCTGCAAAGCCTGTGTCATAGCCTTAAGACGCTGGAATGAGGGCAAAACGAACTGTTTGTCATTTGGTGTACCTATGGTGTGGAGAGAAGGCAAGGACCACATTACATACTGCTATTTTTGCATGACAAATCTTAAAGGTGAGATAATTACTTTAACAATATAGTCCTTGACAAATCTAGAAATGTTTATACAAATCTTTTGGTATCCTATTAAAATTGTAATTGTGTATAAAAATAGTGTATTATGCTGGTAGAAAAATTGTGGTTAAATTGTATATAAAAATTGATTGTATTTAAAAATTGTAAATTTACCTGGTATGAAAAATGTGTATAAAAATATGAAAACGAGGGTCGAGTGAATTAAAAGTATGTAAATTAAGTATGCGAAACTTTTTTTCAGGTGTCAATAAGAAGAACAAACAAACTGTAGTCTATCCTGATGTTCTTTCTGCCATTAAACCACAACCACATGGTCCAGGAGTTCCAGTTCCTTCTCCACCTAAAAATACTGAGCTACAAGACAATATAGAAGATATAGAAGTGGATGACACAGACACTTCAGTGACATATCAGCCTACGTCTACAATGACTTTGCCAAGACCACTCACTCAAGGTCAATTAAATGACTTGACTAGAGATCTTGGTCTTTCTAAAGAGAACGCACAACTTCTTGCATCCCGTCTTAGTGAGAACAACCTCCTCTCTCAAGAAACTACATACTTTTCGTCCAGAAATAGAGACGAAGAGTTTCGGAAGTTCTTTGCAGTTAATTCTTGCAGCTCTTTGGTGTATTGCAATGATGTAAAAGGTTTAATTGAGGCACTTGGCGTTCCTTACCAACCAAGTGAATGGAGGCTCTCTATTCATTTTTCTAGCAGAAGTTTGAAGGCAGAATATTGGCAATAAAATGGCATCTGTACCTATTGGCCATTCAGTTCAGTTAACAGAAAGCTACAAAAATATGAAAGTATTGATTAATACAATCAAGTACTCTAATCAGAACTGGTTAATATGTGGTGATCTCAAGGTAAGATATATTTTACTTTATTGAACTTGTTAAATATTTCAAAGAATGTTTGTTTCTAAATACCAATGACAGAAGGATATTATACACATATTAGTTTCTCCCTACCCCTAATAAACTTAGTGAAAATTGCCTATGCAAAATAGAAGTTCTTAGAAACCATGTACATCAATATGCATCGATATGTTTTCTTTCAGGTTGTGTGCCTTCTTCTTGGGATGCAAGGAGGCTACACAAAATGTCCATGCTTCATGTGCTTATGGGATAGCCGGACGGATAGTCTTCACTATAAGCAAAAAGACTGGCCATCTCGAGAGGCATTCCAAATTGGCTGCCACAATGTGGTAGCTCAACCTCTAGTCCCTCCCAAAAATGTTTTACTGCCTCCTCTTCATATAAAGCTTGGCCTGATGAAAAACTTTGTCAAAGCACTAAATAAAGAAGGCCAAGCTTTTAAGTATCTACTGCAAAAATTCCCACAGATCAGTGATGCCAAGCTACATGCAGGCATATTTGATTGTCCCCAAATTAGAACTCTGTTAAAGGACAAGCATTTTTACACTAATATGGAAGCCAGTGAACAAGAAGCATGGCGAGCGTTTAGTAAAGTAACGACGGTTTTCTGGGAAATAAAAGAAGCTCAGAATATATCTCACATGTAAATGAGCTTATGAAAAGCTTCGAAAAAATGGGACCTCGCATGTCGATAAAAATGCATTTTATCCAGTCGCATCTTGACTATTTTCCGGCAAACTGTGGAGATTATAGCGAGGAACAAGGAGAAAGATTTCACCAAGACATAAAGACGATGGAGACAAGATATCAAGGACGCTGGGACATCAACATGTTAGATGACTATTGCTGGTGTCTTAAACCCGACGAACCAACATCGCTTCACAAGCGGAAGTCATCAAGGACTTCTTTTCTTGCAAAATAGTTTCTTTGCACTCCTGGGTAAGCTCATAGGTAGTCTGTAAGTTTAAAATTAATTAAAAGAAAGTCGAATTAAGTCGGTATTTTTTTTATTACAAGTAATTGTAATTTATTAAATAACTTTTATATAAATAAGGGATTTTTTCAAAAATGGCCCTTTTCGAAAAACAGTAGTGCGCTGTATCTCAAAAACCAGACCTGATTGAGCAAAATGAATGTCATATTTCAATTTAGGAGAACAATTTCGTTAGGAAGCACTAAAGAAAACCGCAGGAACATAAAATATTTTTTCAAACGCAGGCCTGTGTTTTTTATCAAGCTGACGCCTTAATAATAAATCCTCCTATCTAATTTTGCGATGTCCCTTGTTTTTCCCTCTCTCTCAGAAAATTTCCATCGTATGCAAGGGAGGGGCCTAAAAGAACAACCTCTGACCCTACCCCCCACACACATACTTTATCGGAGACCACGTGCGATGGTATCTCGTCATGAGGAACGTCACTTCCTGTTCGAACAATCACAAATTTTCCACTCCTGAGCGTATTCGGGAAATATGCCCCAATCCTGCGAACTCGGTCCCCACTTGCCTAATCGGATTGTTTTCCACTCGCCTCATCGCAAGAAGGACCTTCCTCAAAGTCAACGACCCGTAAGACTGAAACCCCCTCCATTATTCGTATTGTCAAGTTCCCCCTTTTTATCTGAGCCTAGTAACATTAATCAATTAATTCTATTTGGGAATCCCTCATAATAATTATCAAGAAAATATTTTAATTTAAATAATTCCCTTTTTCCTACTATTATTCTCATTTTTTATCTTTGTAAATAAAATTATATTTTGTTGTTTCATCTTTAACTAACCTTGAACGATATTCTCGCCCTATTCAAGTAAATCTCGCCAACCATTTATGCACTCTGTCTTATTATTAAGGATTTGAAACCCAACGCCTCAAGTTTGACCTCCTAGTCGGTCGTTAATCCCTGTGAACAGTCCTTCAACGGTTCTCCTTGCAGTAGGTGATTAAGTCACCCCCTACATAATATAGGAGTAGTGAATGGTATAGAGTGGTGTTCCACGACACTATATAGGTTTATGTAATGATTAATGATATTGAAGATCATTGCTAAATTTAGTCGATAAAGACCTCAATGAGTAACACTACAGTAAAATTAAAAAATGTTCTGACTTTATCTATTAGTACAACGATACAAAGTATAATAACAAATCAAACTAGAATAGAATAAACAATAAAACGCTATCTAATTTGCATACCTAATTTGAGCAATCTTTTTCGTGTTCCATTTATCTCTAAAATATCCTAGAAAAAATATTCCAGCAGAGCAATATGTTCATTTCCTTCATACGAGCAAGATCACCCAACATTATTTAACGTATGCCTATCATGTTTCCAATGCGTACCTAACACACTTACTCACCACCACACACAATATCTAGGACGTAAAACCTTTTGTGTCTTTTCTCTACTAAATTGAACTATTTAAACTTTAAAGCTCAACTTTGTTCTGTCATTCCTTTTGGGACAGGAATATTTCGACAGACGTAATTCCGACTCAATATAGTTATAATAATAAAAATAATAATTTGATCAGTGTTTTGCCATTGTTATCCCCTCTGTATGAGTTGTCTCATTTATAATGTAGATTTATATGATAGTGTCGGATCCGAAACACGTTTCACTACAGCGTATGTCAGAGTGGCTACTCACCATATACCATGTAGCTTACATCCGCTGTAATGAAGCGGTGCAACCAGCCTGCTTTGCGGTATCTTTCATATCATTATAAGACCTTCGCTATCAGTGAACAGGGCATAGGTTCGCCGTAACAAGGATTAAACCTAATTTCCGATTGAGATAAGAGACTTTTTAGAGCTCCTAACATGATTCCCCACCATGAGTGAAGGAGAGGCGAGGTCGATACTAATACCCTTCTTCAGACTTGACTTGTATTTATTCTACTTTCCCTTATCCTTCCATGTTATTCTCATTAGTATTCTTTCAAATCATTTATTACTGATAGAGAGGGAGAGAAAGAGAGAGAGAGAGAGAAAGCGAGTCGCGTAGATAAAGAGAAAACGAGTATCTCACGGACGAAGAACATTCCATCGGAACCTTTCGGTAACTTCCGGAGCGATATCGAAGTCAGACTGGAGCCAGGACACTTTTTAGTGATATAGCATTAAGACCATGGCCACCGTGTATTCAGGACAGAGTCAGAATCGCTTACGTCGGCAAACAAAAGAGCTTCCGGTGGAATCGTATATATTCCCCAGCACGGGAATGAGCAAAGGAGTATTCTCTGGGGACCTGAGCTCTATCCATGCCGCTTTCACGCAAGCATGATTCACACAATGTTCATGCAGTACTCTCACAGTACTCACTACTCACGCAGCATCTTGAGAGGTCATTGCAATCATCCAAGGACGACGCGCACTTCTCGAGCGACACCCTGGCACCCTAAGGGCTCGCAGGCAGAAACCATTATTCGGAACGACGGAGGTCAAGGAGGAACCACTCAGTCAAGAAATACGCACTTACCTACGCTTCCCATAGAAGAATAGTTCCCCGAGCGACTATTCGAGGTCTCCTACAGAAAATCGTAAGCCATTACATTTTCTTTTTCATCGTCGAAGAGGCGTGACGCTCTCCGACCGCAAGACTCACTTCGTAGTCTCCTCTCATTCCCTCTCAGGTAATTATTGTGCCTCGTACGGCTCAGAAAATATCATTCTTTGTAAATTCAATTCAATTTTCAATTGCTGAACGATTAACATAAGTGTTAAAGTGTATCATTCTTGTTAGTCTCATTTGTTGTTTGTATAGTATTAAAGGTTATTTTGTTTCACTTGTTTGTATCTTATAATCACTCGAAGCCTATTGAAATAGTATCAAAGTCGGCAATATTAGAATTTACGCTTGTCTTTAATTTCAACGCACTTAAGAGGGAGACATTCCCTGTATTTGTGTGTCGCCTCCTTCCCTCCGACGTCTATGGAGGGTAGCAAAGGTCAGCTAAGACTACCTAATCCTATGACAATTACCTTTCTTTCCTTAAATCCTCGCAAGAAGGCTTGCCTTTTTAGCAGGATAAGGAGGGTTGCATATCATCTTCCATCGCATCCATCCAGTGTTGTCTTTTTTTGACTAATTGGGTCCTGTTCTTTACGTATATTTACACTTACCCTAACTTCAATATTTTTCTGACCAAGCTCCGTTTCAAATAATTCTCGTGAAGGTACTTATTTTTTTATGTTAATGGCAAAAAATATGAAATATAAAATTAATCCTATTCCACATTCGATGTGACAGAACCAATATATTCCGCTAAAACACTGAGTTAATTCCTAAATCCAAAACTAAGATACTTTTCAGTGAAATCAAAATTACATCTTAACGTAATCTCTCTTATCATTTTAGACATCTCCATCAAAGGCAAAAATGCCTTTAACCTTTGAATAAAATTACCATGATTATATTTGATTGGATATTCAAATTTAAGGTATATACTTTATTACCCTGCAGGTAATGTCGTCCCACCGTAATCCAATTTATGAAGCTGTACCCAAATCAATTTAAGCCACCACGTTGTAGGGGGAAATGCTTCTTGGAAAGAGTATTCAAATTTAATTGATCCCTCAAATCTGATTTCCACGGACAAAATGAGCAATTTAACCTATGAGGAAAATAATTAAAATGTTGACCACATTATTCTGTTAATGGTGCCTTAAGAAGGCGAAAAGCGCAATTTAAAAAAAGTTTTAACTTTGCTTAATTGAATAAGAAACTTTTAAGTATTTAATACTCCAGCAATCAATGAAAAAACACGTTGAATACATGTTTCAGACTAAGTTGACAAATACCAAGGTTTTCTGCAAAGTTTTGTGGTTTGTTACTCAAAGCTAAGAAGCGAAAATAAACGAGTAAATCCCGCGAGGCAGTCTGTAAGGAGAGATCTGTGAAGATAGTGGTGAAGAAAGAGAAAAAGTGTGAAAGATATATAGCCGTAGATCCACTTGTAGACGCAATCATCAAGAGGTCAGTGACAGCATGGTTACCCTTGCTAGACTTGAAAAGGTATCGAGGGCGGCAGAATAGAAGAAATCAATTCGAGTCATTGTGGAAAGATTAAAGAAGAAAGTAAAGGCAAGCGTAAAATTATTTGCGTAAAGCAATAAACGTTGCAAGAAAAGCATGAACTTTCTGTGGGGGCAAATGTAACCCCAGTAAAGGAACTCAGAACTTAGTAATTTATATTTTGGACCTCAGCTTACCAACGGTGAGCGTTGTTCTTCTCCGCAACATTTTAATATATCAGCAGAGAGTATTGCTGAAAAGAACATGATAATTTCAGCAAAAGCGTTCCTCCTCTGTCCTCGCCATCATTGATAATAAGGGAAAGGCACTTGAATCTCCAAAATAAGATGAAGTAACGAAATTAAATTCCATGGTTTGATGCTATAGGTAAATCAAAAATTTAATAGCAACATGCTAGTCATAGACCAAGGAAACTTTAAATTTTCAATAATATTAGAAGTTATAACTTTTTTAATCAAAATAACTATACCACTCAATATATTTGATGACATCGAAATTCAGGAAAGAAAGAAATAAAACTTGTCTTATTTTAGAATAATTGCGATCAACCGAGAAAAGGCCTCGATAAAATTTGGCAGTCGGTTAGCCCACGACCATTACATGATAAAGGCCGCTATTGATTCGTGGCGCCGATGATTAAAATATTAATGTATTTCCACTAAAAACTTATACATAAAATTTGAATTAACATAGGCTTTTTATATACAAATACCTCATCAAAGCTGATATATCAAATTTCGACATAATCATATTGATGCAGTGATAGAGTATTTTGGGGCTGAGTTCAGGATTTAGGCTCTGTATCTTGATGGTGTCTATTGAATTGGCTCAGGTCACCTTTGACAGACTCTAATCGCTTTACTCATCTATTAAATGACGTTACTTATGACAAGATAAGATGCAACCACACTCCACCTTGAGATTCGGAATGACTCAAGCGGGGAAAATGCAGTGACCATACCTCAAAACGTGGTATGAACACAAGATTCGCCACTGCTGAGTTTTATTATATATATTTATTTATAAAAGAGTGTTATCAAAGGGGTCTAGAACTATTGCGTAAATCGGTTCTTAAAGAAAATGCTGAAGTTAGGACCTGAAATTATGTAAAAGGCTCATACACCGAGGAATCGGAGGAGGAAAATACTAGTGCCGTAGAGGACGAGCATCATACTCAAAATTCCCGAAACTGGCCATACTCCCAAATTAAGGTACTTTATACAACTTGTTACCTTTTCAAACTTTTCTCTTTCCCTAACTCTAATACACTAAGAATATCTCAAAAATTTCCTTCCCAGAGATACCCACGTTAGTTGTTGCTTTTTATTTCTCGGACTAAAATATATGTAACTTGGTAAAGAGATTTGAGTATTTCTAATATACCTCCGCTAGGGTGTGAGTTGGTTCTTTTGCATATCTGTGTTCTTTGTTCGAACTTATTTGGGGGTTTTCAGAGTGAATCGGGACACCAAAATTTAAGGTTGAAGAGGTTAGCTATGGAAGCCTCGTCATGTTTTGTTAGTTCATGATTTCTTTTTATTATCTTTATTAGTTTATTGCTATCGCTCTCTCTCTCTCTCTTTCTCTCTTTCTCTCTCTCTCTCTTTCTCGGGTTTTTACCTTCGGGAGAGCTCCAGGTCTAGGCGTCGCTTTTTTTCAAAAGGAGTAAAATCCAATTCTACCCATTTAGAACCATGAAAGTACCCATATGACCATGGGACATATGGTTATTCACCCTGGAGATTTCAAATCTGCCATCGAATTTAGCCTTGAGTGGCGCCATCTAGTGGCAGAAGCCTCATTTAGCCATTCAAAGGCACTTGTAAGTGATTTGAACCATGGGAACCATGAAGACAATAACCATTTATCATCTTATCACAAAACGCCGCAGGTCATTGGAGGGATTTTCCCTCCTATTCTTTATCATTAAATTTCTTCATCTTTTTTTATTATTTAAATAAATATAAAACTTTCAAAGTGTAAATTAAGGAAAAGGAGGAGAGTTATAAACCGAGATATGTAAATATATAATGTACACAAAAAATAACCAAAAGCGAAAACGAAAAGGAGGAAAAAGGAAGGGGAGAAACCGAGAGAGAAAAGTGATCAAAGAAAAAGAGAAAATAATATAGAAAAGAGAAAAATGAGAAAATGCGAGAACTAAAGAACAACAGAAGTAGGATCAGCCAGGCCCCTTGAATCTACTCAATGCCAACTCGAGACCACCAGATACTACCAGATTAACCTTTTACTAATTACATAGTCCGAAAGATGATGTTAGCTATAATGTTAGTACGAGTACTCTGCGGTATACTTATCTACTCTTGTGTCAATTAAAATCATGATTTTTTTTTACTAAATATAGAACTAAGGTACACACTTATCTACATGTAGACCTATGAGTAATCAGGGTTCTATTCTAGCTCAAAACAAACGCTTAATTATAAAAGAGGATGATAGAACAAATCTTCTTCTTCCGCATGGCCTTGACAGCTAATGAAGAAAGGAATATTGCCGGGAAAGTCAAAAAGGATACTGGAAAAGCATTTGCATAAATGTCTTACAGGGCACAATTGCTGACAGAATTTTATTGGTTTCTACTTTTCTTTTCCTCAGCCTTTAATGATCTGTTCCTCTTAAAAATATTCATCGAAAAATATTCATCAAGTCGATTCTTAAGCATATTTACTGACGTACTTTCCTCCACTTGGTTAAGTAAGCTATTTTACATTTGTAGGATTTCATAGCTAAAGTTATTTTGAGCTATGGCCGCGTTGAAGCGCTTGTTTACTGATTTGAATATATATTTACGAGTGTTTGCCCAATCATTCATCTCGAACAGAATCTATAATCCTTTTAAGATTTTAAATCCTTCGATTAGTAGTTCCTGTTGCACTCAGCAACTTGCAAGGTATAATAAGTTGAAGAAGCGAAGTCTTTCTCCGTACGTTTATATCCAAGATCAGCAATTAGTTCAGTTGCCCTACGTTGAACTTCTTCGAACAGTACTACATCTTTGTTGAAGTAAAGATACCAAAATTGCACTACATACTCCAGATTAGGTTGGACGAGCGATTTATATCGAAGTAAAAATATATATTTCGACTTAGAAGTGAAGTCCTCGGACAATGTATCCCACCAGTACATGGTTTAGATGCATTGACACTTTGAGAACCTCGGAAATTAAAACCTCTAAGTACCTCTCTAAGAAACGAATTCTCAGGTAAGGCCGTTCATTATTAATCATATATTGAATTTCTACATTCTAAGTGCATGACTTTAAATTTACATAAAGTATGCTGAGGTTTATTTATTATAAATTTATCTACTCCTCGTTGGTTTTAGCCAAGACTCACTTCAGTTATGGAAATCGCTTTTAAAACCGACTCTGTTAAAAGCCTCGCGTCATCTCCAACTTATGATATTTTACTAAGCAATCCATTCTCAAGGTCCTTAGTGTATACAATGAACAACAGTGGGCCCACTAGCGACCCATGATGGGAGGATAGGTTAATCGGAGAAAGATAGAAAGTAAAAAAGAAAAGAAAAAGAAAAGAAAAGGAAGAAAGAGAAAGTAAGATACAATAAAAAAGGAATAAAAGAAAGAAAATAAATAAATTAAGGGATATTGATTGGATCTGGCTCTTATAAGTTGTTAAGTTGTTATTTTATTGTTTTCCAGGGTCTGTTATTGACATTACAATTATATATTATATATATATATATATATATATATATATATATATATATATATATATATATATATATATATATATATATATATAACATATTAAATAGTCAAGAGAATCGCAAAAAAAATCTATAAAAATTCATTGGTTCCTGTCCTACTAAGCCTATGTACATATAGTGTACATGGTCTTCAGACCTCTAAGTAAAGCAGCACTAATTTGTACTGTATGAAGAGAAGCATGATTAAGAAGACTAGAGCAGCGAAACCAAAATAGATAGGTGGGACTAACTGGCTGACGTATATCAACACAAAAACACTTACAAACGAAACTAATGTTTGTTTATAACTCTTTTTTTCTTTTTAGCAAAGCATCCATAAAAAACATAGGTAGCACATTAATACTTTAACAAACAGACCGATAGTTATTAGGGATAACATCAGCAAGATCAATAGTTATTAGTGATCGCAACAACAAAATCGAGAGTTATTAGTGATCAAAACATTAAGATCGATAGTCACTAGTGACCACATCATCAAGATCAATAGTCACTAAAGATCACAACAAGATCGATAGTCACTAGAGAACACAAAATGTTATCAATAAATTAAATTCATTGTGGCTTGATTATGAAAGTAATAATATTACTTAAACAAAGAATAAGGAAAAAATTCAAACCTTCTTTTTGATCCTTCATGTAAAAAGGAATCATATGAATTGAGCTGAAACACATCCCCGCCAATATACAGCTAATGCTATAAAAACTATTAATCTCCATTTTACAACGATAGATACAGAGATACCAGACTAATGTAATTTAAGTAAGATTATTCGTCTTTGTCACTCTTTAGATCTCTAGTGTGTTTGAAGAAACAAGTAAAATCAACAGAAATTCAAGTCTAAAATTATAAAAAGTATCTCTTAAATAAAGGCAAGATAGGGAAAGACAAAGAAGCCTAGAAAAACAATAAAGGAAATGAGGCAGGGAAGATAATGACAATAATAAACTCCTGTGGGAAAAAGAAATAAATTTTCTGTAGTGGAAGATGTAATTTCTTCCACTACATCACGGATGTTGCAAACTTGCTTGAGGGACCCTCGCTCTATTATGCACAGATAAATCAGCTTCCGAACTTGGCTTTATCCTATTTCATTGTAGGAAAGGGGCGGTAATTCCTAAACCTTATTCCCAAATAGATCAGGAAGACACATATCTCAATAAAACTGACCCATAAAAATAGCAAGGTAAGAGTGCGAAGAATTCTCGTTAAACAGGTCTTCTGGCCTAGGCTACGGTCGGCTTCTTCGCTAAGCCTAAGCTTATCCGCCTATTTCTAAATAGGCCTCGGCTCTGAGCGTATTTCTTTAATGGGCTCAAGTGATGGGTAAATTATTTTCTAAGACTTTGGCCCTCAAACATCGTAAAGAGAATGTTTCTGAAATATCATTGAACTAAAATAGTTTTTTCCCTCTCGCTTCAAACTGCAAATGCTGTAAAATGGATGTAATAATAAAAATAGTTCTTTACTTAGTATTTATGAGGTCTGTGAAAGATGTAAGAACCAAAGCGTTTTTATTCGTTAGTGAAACGAGAACCTTCAAACAAAATAAATTTTGGTGAACTTATGAAAAAAAATTTGTACCGCTTTTATTGCTCTTAACGACGGATGTAGTTTAAGTATTTGAAAAATGAAGTTCAAAATATGCTTCCCTGTTATTATTAAAAACGTAAATCTTTTCTATTATTTAAGAGGGGTATTTCCTCCCAAATCAATTACACTTTGGGAAATTTGACATAGAAGATTTATTGTACTCGATCATTTTTCTTTTTTTATTTCATCTTCTCTTTCTCTCCTTGGATTTTCAACGTTCATAGTTTAAATTACATAGTTTACAGAATTACTAACCGTCAAAGGCACCTAAATCCTCTCGAGACTATTTCAAGAGAGAACAGAAAGGTTGAAATTCAAACGCGGAGAGATAAGAGAAAGAGAGGATATGGATAAAGAATTAGTTTCAAAAATCTTATATCTATAAAGTTATATTTTAAGATATTTGTCTAGTTTATCGTTAAAAAATATTTACTGCAATGCTTTCAACGATTTTCCTGAGAAAAAAAATTGTGCTATCGCAGTAAAACCTTATGTTTTAGAGTGAAATCGTTATTTCTCATGGTTTCTCGGTCATTAAGCTCCAGTACAGAGACATACTTTATATTACTGAACACGTTTAGTATTTATTGAAAGTAAATTGTGAAACCACAGTCTATTTTCATACGATATTCTTCTAATTTATGGAATTAATTTCGTTTCTCGACAGGTTCCAACATTTCAATGTCCTTGGGCATATATGGAGACCATACTTCCAATACTTACTCATAATGAGGTCAAACTAGCTCTTTATGTAACGGAAGTACAATATCTTTCGATTTAAAAGCAAAGTGTATCTTAGAATCATATTTGCCTTTTATAAAACTACAGTTGCCTTGTTTTAAATTATTTTGAGCACATAAGATTAAGACACCTAAATCTTTTTCCATGTTAATTGTGTTAGAATTTTACCACCTATATTAGAATCTCTTCGAGAATTATTATGACCAATGTGAATTACCTTTTACATGCTTACAATAAATTGTATCTTTTCGACCATTTGACTACTCTATCACAAACTTTAAGCAGGTTTTCACAGTCATTGTGATATTTTAGCCTAGTACCATGTTTCGTGTGATAAAAAAAATATCAAATTTTACATAGTAATTTCAATTAAAAATCGCTTTAATATATTAAAAAAGAAAAAAAGTTTCGAGAACCGATGCCGAAGGAATGTCGTTAGTGATCATTGTCTTTGATGTTACTTCCATTAAGAACTCTCCCTAAGGTTTTTATGTTAATTTTTAATTAATTTAGAGGTCAAGATAACCTACATCCGCAGCTTTTCTTTTATCAAACGTTGCAAGAATTTCGTGAAAGAATTTGAGCAATAGTTAAACATACGCCTCCGCGTCGAAAGCCGTGAAATGAATCATTTATTAAGTTATTTATATCCAGATGCTCCACTAACATATTTTTAACAGTGGATTCCAAGAGATTTCCAAAGACTTATGTAAGAGAAATTGACTGAAAGTTTCCAGGATCAGGCCTTATGCCTTAATAAAAATAACATTACATTTTCCTCTTTGAAACCGTGAAAAGATTATTTTAAAATTTGTAGCAAAGAGTTATAAAAATGTCATCCCAATATAAAAGTGGTGACATTGTATAATCAATTGATTTTGTCGTCATAATCCTTTACAACCATCAGCAAACCATATTTTTCTCTAACGGAGAAACTACGTTCAGATTTGGCAAAATATTCCATTCACTGATTGAGTCTTTCACTTTCTCATATGAGTCACCAATATCAGAGTGCTATCTGCAACAGTAGTCATTAAAATCTTATATAAATTAACCCGACAGCCTAAACGATTGTTTTATGACTACTATCTCCTGCCCAACATGCACGGATTCTCTAAAGCTCGCTATAATCTGCCAGCACGCACTCTCCAACGACGGAAGGAATTTGAAAAGAAGAAAGTCTCTCGCACAAGAATCCAAATCTTTGAGACAATCTTAGAAGACAAAGCTTGGTAGAGCCAATCACCTTAGCCTTTTTTCTACCTCCTCACACCTGCTATTCATCTTCATTCTCTCCCCGCCCCCCCGCCCAAAAAAAGAGATAATACTTTTCATCTGGCCCTCATATTTTAATATGTCTGGCTAATTCACCACCCTCCCCTGTCTCAGGGGACCTCCGTCCGGATGGGTAAGCTGCCTATCATCGCCTAGTTCAAACTATGCCTTGCACTGTGCAAAGGCCTAAATTGAGGCTCCGAGTAAAGCAGTTTTGAGGCTTATCCCACTGTGGAACTAGGAGTCGTAGGTTCTGGGTCAATGGGACTGCGCTGCAAGTCCTGGGGTGTTCCAAAGGAACCTCCGAGGGAACCCGGCCAAAACTATAGAGAGAATTGAAACCGTCTCTATAAAAGTTGCTCGCAGCGTAGAATACCTAAAACCCCGAAGGGACGGCACTCCGGATGGTGGGAGTTGATTTGACCACCATCCACCAAAAGGTCCGCCATATTTTACCCCTCAGAGGATCCCACCCAGGCTCATTCATCCATTCAATCATCCCATTTTTCATCTTATATAGCAACCCTTATCCGGACACACAAAGCCCCAATAGAGGCAGGGGATACTCCTCAGTAAAAAACCCCAATAAATAAATAAATAAATATATAATTTTTCACCAGACAAAATTAAAATACAGGTATAAACTACAAAGAGGCCAACCAACGAGAAAAGAAGAAACAGCAGCACTGGGGGTTAGGCCCCCTAAGGCCTAATGGATAACTCAGAAGGGGCAAAGAAGGTCCCGCTCAGGATCATCGAAGGACACTCGAAGCCAGATTAGGAAAAGACCCTACATACCATCAACGCAGAGATATGAGTCATCATTCTTAGATTTAAAAAACACTATAATGGAAACGTGGCTCAATGCGATACTGAGAAGAACTTAGATAACCTCTTAAGCGACAATGCTTTCAAAAAACTGAAAAAATTAGGACTCACTACCAGGACATCACCTGCCGTCGCAACCAAAAGATCGCTAATTTCCTGAAGGCAAATTCCGCAGAGGAAATTAAGATCAAAATCGAAAAAAACAAGACTGGGCCAAACTTCAAGAAATCGTAAAGTTAAAAAAACAGAACGGTGAAGAACATACTCACGTTTTTAAGGCTGTTTTAAAAGAGATAGACATGGCAGCGAAAGCGGCGAAAAAAGGTCTATTGGTATTCTACACTAAGATAGCACCAGAGCAGATAGAGATGGAAGCCTTTATATCTGTACAAATATGCTTCAAGTGCTATGCTCTGGATGACCACCCCACGAGGGAATGTACATACCAAGGTATGATATGTTTCGAGTGCTCCAGCACTGACTACAGATAGGAACAGTGTAGAAACCCAACACAAAAGTGTGCTAACTGCGGAAATGCACACCGCACTCTTTCAATGGCCTGCCCTCTGAAAAAAGAGAAAATAAAAATTAAGAAGACCGCCATTTTAGGAGAAAAAGAAAAAAAGAAGAACCACCACATATGCAGCGGCCGCAGCAGAAAGACTTACGCAAGAAAATAAAACAGTCGTAAATATCAAAGGGAGTATGAGAACGGACCTTATATTGTGCATATTACATACACACTTTGTAAATATGGTAAAGCTTGGTACATATTCTGAAGAATTGGATAAAATGCTACAAAAAACGGCTTGAAACCTATGTGGTTCCTTGAGAACACACATTCAAATGATGATCTATATCCTATCTTGATGGCGCCTAATCAAGAACGAACTTAAAAAGACCAAAATGGAACCGACACATCAATTACCGATGAAGACCAAACTGAAACCGATACAGCAATTACCGATGAAGACGGAAGTCATGGAAAATATTCGACCTCTAAAACAAAAACTAGAGAAAGAAAAAGAAAAGTAAAAAAGTAACAATACCGAAAAATATAATATAAAAATGTAGGGAACTCAATCCTCACCAGTATCACCGGCCAAAATGCAGAAGGATATTATCCATGGCCTTACCAAAGGCATATATAAATGGGATTACGATTCCGACTACGATAAAACCCAAATCAACAATGACCTTAAGCAGGGCCTCATAGAGTTCTCAGCAAACTCCTGCTTAAACCTATCGGCGCAACAGTTCAAGAAAAAACGTCCAAACTACGTCAGATCGATCACCTGCACATTCAAACAAGGCCAAAGTAGGGAAGAACACAAAAGACAGGATGTATAAAAATGTGCAATACCTAAAAACCTGAAGATCTTTACCCTGAACGTCGACGGATGAAGAAGCAATAAACTCACATTCTGCAATATTATTAGAAAGATCGACCCAGATATCCTCTTTATAACGGAACATAGGATAAATTTACAAAATTAATATATTAAAACCCAACCTATACAATCATAGCCACAAACCATACCCAAACATATTATGACTGGACGGCCATGGGGATCAGGAAGGGACTGTGATTCACAGAGATTAAAGATCTGGAAGAATCATACATTGCCATCAAACTAAAAATGACAACGAGGGACCTAGTGGTAGTCGGGGCATACCAGCCTCCCCGGCGCTCGTACCTACCGATCCTAACTTTATCTGAATCTTCCGCCGACCCTCATCCGCAATCCTCCTAAGGGATTTGAACACAAGGTGCAACTCCGTGGGTTACAGGACCGACCATAACAGTAATGGGAAAACCCTCGAACTTCTCTTTAGGCGGCAAATAGTGCAAAGAGAAGGCTCTGAATTTCCCACCTCCCTAAGGGAACGGTCTTCGATCATTCCGGATATAATATCGACGAATCCGAACTTTTCCTTCAATATCCATGCATCACCCAGCCCCGCAACACCATCAGACCACATAGGATTTGTCACAAATATCTCCACCTCGCCCATACAAATAGAAACTCCCCAAAGGAAAGCACTATCCAAGACCAACTAGACCCCATATAAAACCCACCTTAAGGACTACAACATCAACAACCTTTAAGACAGTCTCTTTAAAGAAATAGATCTACACCTAAAGAATATCGCTAACCACATTATAAAAGCAGACACACTATACACCCTAAAAACCAGTTATAAAACAATTTCAGCCCCTCGCTGGACCGACGAAATAAAAGAAAAAATGAAAGAAGTTTACAATACCTTTGATGAAATCTGCCGACATGGTAACAGCAGGGAGAGGTTTCTGCACTTAAGACAAATCTGAAACCAAACAAACGAACTAATTAGAAGAAATATAACATTAACATGGGACAAATTAATTAGAAAAATGGATATAGACAAGGACCCCCAAAGGTTCTGGAACCAATATAAAAAACTAAAAGGTTCCGCCCCAAAGGAAAAAATGCAGCTGAAGGAAGGAGCACAGGAAATAAATAATGATAAAGTCATTGAAGAGCGATTCAGAGATGACTGGTCAAGGATCTTCTCTATTACACCGGAAGAGAACCTAATCATAAACAACTACACTGGCTCTGCCTTCGCCCTAAGAGCAGGGGTGCCACAAGAGGGATGTCTCAGCCCCACGCTATACAACATGTTTACTAGAGACCTCCCCCAGCCCTTGGAAGAAATTTCATTGTACACCCAACTGGCCGATGATGTCTCGTAAACCATTGCCAGTGAACAAAAAAAAACAAAGGGAAATTGCATAACGCACAGCCAAGGAAAATGCAAATATAAATAATTTCGAAAAGACACAAAATAAAAAGCAACATCAACAAGTTTCAAAACATCCATATAAACAGAAGAAAAACGCATTGAGTAAACGCAAATAACCGATTACCCAAACAACAACAACAGAGGTAAGGCACTCGGCTTGAAAATTACAAGTAATGAGTACGGTACAAATTTTAAGGAAAAATTACTCAGGCAAAGTCCACCCTCTCCTCTCTACATAGATTCAAAAACCTCTCTGGAAGTAATAAAAGAAACTATATCTATCCTTTGTGAAACCAATTTTAACGTATCCCATCATACCGACCCACACTCTACCCAAAACCAAAATGTTACCAATCCAAAGGGTCCAAAACAAAGCAACCAGATTCATAACGAATACTTCCAGATTAGAAAGAATCCAATCGATTGAATTACATCACAGAAAAAACTAAAACCTGTAAACTAATATCTACATGAACGTGCTAAAAAAATATTGCACAGATTAGAAGCAAAAAAACCCTGGCAATATTATGAACAAAATTAAACCTACCCAACGCAAAAGAAGGAGGCTACAATTTAAACAGAAGTTTAAAAGTAGCAGGAAGATGATACAAGAGGAAATAGTACCACAAAAACAGCTAACTTATAGAAGAAAGATTCTAAATGAAGAGAGAGAATTAAGGAAAAGCAAATAAAAACAAACAAACTATAAATACAGAAAACAAAAAACAAGGGTTGAGAGTGCAACCGTAAAATGATAAAAAAACTTGACGAAAAAGAATAATAAGAGAATAACTCAAGAGAACAAAGGCTTGAATGCTTTCACCCAAGAAATAAATAAAGACTATAACACAATTAACTGTGGAATATATATATATATATATATATATATATATATATATATATATATATATATATATATATATGTATATATATATATATATATATATATATATATATATATATATATATATATATATATATATATATATATACAAGAAAGAGAAATTGGACGCGAATGAGCAATGAGACAAGAAACAGGAGTTTTTTAGAGGTAAGAGAAAGGGACATTAGAAGAAGACAAGAATCAAAGAGAGCAGAGGGCGGCACAATGAAGGCAATCCTTTACCGAGAAGACAGAGATAACGCCATGGGAAAAAAGTTTGAAATTCATTGCTCATTCGCGTCCAATTTCTCTTTCTTGTACTATATTGTTATAAAGTCTGCAGTGCAAGGTTTCTGCACCTTTATTTCTGTCTTCAAAATTGTTTTGAAAGGCAGAAAATAAATATGGCGAAAGCCCTGTGGTGGTTGTTATCACCCGCAGAACTTGCATTTGCTCCTTCTTCTATATAAATATATATATATATATATATATATATATATATATATATATATATATATATATATATATATATATATATATATATATATATATTTATATATATATATTTATATATGAAAACAAAGGCTCCTATGCTTAATTATAAAAATCAACCAATATGTAAAAGAAATAAAGTAAAATAAAGCAAAATATAGCGATTGCCAGGCAACCTGGTACATATCATAATCACCCTCATCCAAATCATTGTTCATTATCACCCATACTCATTATCCATATGAATAACGTGATCCATTCTAAAATACACTATAATTTCTATCTATTCTGTTTTATATTCTTACATATTCACGACATAATATTATCCCTATCCACAATTGTTTTAGTTCGATTATGGCAAAGGAGAGTCAATATCGTATTATAATGATCCTTGCGCGCGCGTGTGTGTGTGTGTCCTTCTTTCTGTGTGTGTGTGTGTGTGTGCGTGTGTGCCTCTGTGCATTTAAAAAATGTGTAATGATTTTTTTTCTTGCACACCATTCTTGAATGTTGTGTGAAATAAAACAACCTTTTTCTCTCGCACATTTTCTTAATTTTGTGAGCGCAGTGAACAAGCGCCGCAGCCCCAGCAAAAACGCCCGTATGGCGGATTTTGCTAGTTTTTACAATGATTTGAGATAAAAAAAGCCAGTATAGTATGAACTTTTTAACATCCTTACCCATTTATCTCTCTAGGGCCATCATAAAACATCCATTTTGTGGGATTATCTTTTCTACTCTTGAAAAACCTTCATTTTACCACAATCTCTACAAGATCAAGGATATATTTTCACACGCCAGCGGAAAAATTCAGAAACATTATTCGCCAAGTAAAAACAGTTTCGCATCAGTCATTAACTTTTATTTATGGGCAATAGTCTTCTTAGGGCTTATGTCCCACTACGGGATCTTTTTATTTTTTATTTTTATCTTAGAGTTTTGTCCCACTTCGGGATCTTTTATCCATTTTTGTCACTGATTTTAATATGATTTTACGTTTTTCCTTGTTTGGTCAGCAAAATATAGGTGCAGGTTCTCATCTTTTGGTGTTGGGGAGGTATCTTATACAGGTACCTCACTCTGCCTCAGGATCAAGGCCTGCTAGGGTCTCCAAAGGAAGAATGTCCTCTAGCCTTAACGAGATGTTCCGTCCTCTTTTATTGAGAATGATGTTGACTGGGTCCAGCCCAGTCTGTTCGTTAAGGCTCCTCGATGTCTGGTAGTCCTGCCACCTTGTGTTGGTGGTAAACCGGAAGCCTCGATTCTGCGCGCTCTGGAGTCTTGTTTTGTCTTTTTTATGCAGTATTCAACGCTATGGCAGGATACACCAGTTTGGAGTTAACCATACTGGTGTATAGATTGATCTCGTTACGTAGGTTCAGGCTTCTAAATCGTAAATGTTTGTCCAGTTTGGTACCTGCTAGTCAGATTATTATGCCTATGTGTGCGCCTATGCCAGTGTTGGCAAGTCTGAACCCGAGCAGGAGATTCGGCGAGTAGTCAATTTCGGTATCGTCCAAGTTGAGGGGAACGGACCGATGTTTCCCTATTGTGGCTGCCCTGAATTTAAACACTTTTGTCTGGATGTTTCAGCGTTTTTCGAAACTGAAGATCCTTTCAGCCTCAGTGGTCGTGGCTCTGGCAATCATCCATGCGGATTTTGTTATTCCTACCACGACCAGGGTGACATCGTCCACGTATTGCATGTTCAAGTTTATCTGGTCTATAAGTTTCGCTATATCCCTCATAAAGATGGCAAAGAAAGTGGGGCTAAAGCATCCTCTTTGGGAGACAGCGAGCAGGAGTTCGAAGGCCTCTCCTGTGTACTTTTCGAAGACGATGACAGCTTTTCTGTTGGTCAAGTAGCTACGTAGGATTTTTTTGAAGTGAAGTGTGAGGCTTAGTCGCGAGATTTTTTACTTCAGGCCGTGGATCTAGATTTTGTTGAAGGACTTCTTTACGTCTTTGAATATTACATCGATCTAGCACCCTCTTGTCCACCTGGCTGCTGCATGTTGCATCATGTGGGCTATGGCTGTCTTAGTGTCACGGTGTTTCTTGAATCCATGATGTTCCTCGTTCAATAGAGAGTGTTGTGACAGGTGTTCCGTAACCTGCTGTTGATAATCTTCAAAAGAACCTTCACAAGTGTCTCAATCAATGGGATAGGTCTGGTGTTCATGACCTGATTTGTTGGTTTTCCTGGCTTCAGAATGAAGATCATTTTTGAGGTCTTCAGACAGTATAGGAAGTATTCCATCACCAGGAATGCGTTGAACAGGCTCAGCAGCCTAACCCGAAGTCTTTCAGGTACCCTTTTCATATTTATAATGGTAATATTGCTGGGGCCCGGGGCTTTTGACCAGAACGATAAAATCGCCTCCCACAATTCCGCATTGGTGGTGGAGTTTTGTGGTTCCATAAGGGTTGAATCTGTCTCCATTCCTCCCCAAGTATTCGAGAACCTGGTCGTTGAAGCCTAGGTAAAAGTTTCCCTTCTCTTTTTCGGAGATTCTGAAAACATTTCTCTAGACTGCTCGAAAAAAGCTCCTCCTCACAATGGGTGGTTGCCGTATTACCTTCATGCAAAGTTGCGGTAGGCCCAGACAGACTTCGGATTCCCATCAGTGTCTAATTTTTTGATCAGACTGTTCCATTTCTCCCTGACTTTGCGAGACAGTGCGGTGTTAGTATGTTTCCTGAGTTGTTGAACGAGATGGAATTCCATAGGTCTTGTGTATTCCATGTCGAGGATGCGGTTATAAACAGCGTTGAACCGTTGTTGGAGCACCACGTTCTCCTGTGTGGGGGTTGTTGTCAGCACGACTGAGAAAGAGATTGTCGAGATAGCTATTGCGTCAATGTTGAATATGCAGGCGTTGATAGCAATTAATTCGTCGTCGAGGCCTTTTTTGGATGCGCCTTACAGATCAGGAGATCTACGAAACGCCCTCCGTATGCATCCCAGTCGGCTCTCGAAAAGTCCTTCCTGCGTTCAACGGGAATCGGTATGAGAGCAGCTGCTACTCTGATCAGCACCAGGATGTGATAACTGTGTCTCAGTGGTCCTAGTAGAACTAGCTGGTGGAATGGGAAATTGGAATTTTGGAGAATGACATCTAGCTTGGTGGCCGACTTTGGGTACAAAAATGTAGGAAAGTCCGGCCCCATGTGTTCAGTGATATCCCTTTTAAGCAAGAGCTCAAGGTTCCTGCCTCTTGCGTTTGCCCTTGCGTAGCCTGCTGCTCTATTTCTGGTGTTCATGTCTCTGGTTAACACTACTTAGTGCTCTTTTTTGAATATGGTGAACAAGTCGGGGATGAGCAATTATAGACAGCGAGGAGTTTGGTAGCCCGCCCGCGCCCATCTTGATGGTCCCCAGAGAGAAACTCAGAATGATCGACGGAAACGATTCGTCCATTGGGTACACTGCTCTCAATTGCAGATTTTTCTTAACTGTTATCAGTGCTTCGTCAAATCTCTCTCTTATGCTTGTCGTCTTCCCTGATTCCAGTCTATTACTTTAAAAGAATTTCCGAGACCAGTTATCTGTAAGTGTTGCAAAGCTGGTGTCGTAGAATGCCCCCCCCCCTTCCATTTTGTTCCAAGAGTGCGAAGAATGCTAATATTGATATCTTAAAGAAGAGAGCCGTTGGAAACACGTAAGGATATATAGAAACGAACAATAATTCCCAAAGTAAACTTATATTTTAATTTTAACAATTCAATACAAAAAAATTAACCATTAACCACAGAAATACTTCGAATATTATAATACACAAGAATTAATTCAATTAGTTTGACCATCTAAAATTGGTTAATTCCGCTACACACTTCAATAAATAAGATTTAGGCTTACGGACTCTACTGGAGTTTAAATACCTCATGAATGTTATTGTCTCACGACGCGTGCCGCCTGGCCAGATGTAGGTGGGCGGGATCAAGTGGGACTTTTGGCGAGGGTAGCAGCTAGGGGGTCCACACGGTATTCAGGGGGAGGTTCTTCAAGGACGAGAACAATTTGGTGCTTTAGGTGGCACCAAAGTAGGCGTGGGCGCTCTGGCGAGAATAAGTAGAACTTTGTTCTTAAACCAAGTTAACTTGGAGTGCGGTGTGACCACCGAGTAACGAGCTCGAGGGGAAGATTTTCTCCTACGTTACTTAATTCCTCATGGGCGAGGACTGAACTCCGGCAAGGTCTTCTTCAAGGGCGAGGATCGAAGAGGGGGGGTTTCTCTGACGAGAATAAGTTAAATTTGAATAAGTTAACTTAAAGGTCGGTTTAGTAACGGGGAAATCGAGGATGAGCTTCTTTTTAGTTCCAGCCTTCCTCAAGGGCCAGTATAACGGAGAGGGGTTTCTCTGACGAGAATAAGTTGAACTTGGTTCCTTAACCAAGTTAACTTAGAAGTTTGGTGTGGCCACCGAGTAATGGGCTCTAGGAAGAGCCTTTTCCTTCTTCTTTCCTTAATTCCTCAAGGACAACGAATACCCCTGGTGTTTAAATGCACCAGAATATGAAGAGTCTCTCTGATAAGAGTAAGTTGAACTTAACAAAGTTAACTTAACGTTTGGTTTGATAACCAGGGACTAGCTCGAGGATGAGCCGTTTCTTAGCCCCTTAAGGTAGGTAGCCCTGCCTCTCTTGCAGGGTACTTCTTGGTCTGGCGAGCCAAGTAATCTACCTGTCCAGTCTCAGTAGCCCGAGGTCTTAATCCGGGGACTTCGTCACCTGGAAACTGACGTATTCTACCAATCCAGTCTAGGGAGCCCAGTCTTAATCCGGGGACTTCGTCAACTGGAGACTGACGTATTCTACCTGGATTTTCCTCAGTGTTCCTTATTTATACCTCGTCATCCCACTGGGGGAGTGGTAAGATGGGGGGCTTGAGGACGGCCCCAGGAGGGTTCTTATGCCAAACGGTTTTTCTCACTAAGTCTTACATCGGCTCCTCGTTAGCCTTCGAGCTTGGGAGAACGACGTCTCCAGTTTCTTACTTGACGTGAAATTGAATCTCACTCTCCTGGGGAAGATCTTGGATTTTAACCTTTAGGTCTTTCATAGCGACGAGTAGTGCGGCTCTGTGGTTACGCGCTGGACCCGATTGTGCCGGGGGTCGGATGTCTTTGCGGTAATCGCCTCGTGACTCCCCCGCGAGAGAAGGGGAGAGTGACAATACTTTTACACACCTCCTTACGAAAGAACTTAATGGGAAGCGGGACTCCCGGGAACTCAAAACAACTAACTCAACCTAGTAGAGATTGGCAAAGTTGTATTTCTTTGAGCCCTCTCTTACATTAAGTTCCCTTACACATGAGCGCACTCGCGCGCGTTTACACAAGCAATGTGTCGAACTTGACCTCGCGCGCCTACTGGGGGCAGGGGTGTGGGGGGTATGTTACACAAGCATCTTTACCTACTCGCAATACAATTTAACCTTCAAATAAAAAAAAAACAATTCGTCGATTACCCGCAACCAAACAAAAACAACAAAACAAGCTACTTCCTCACATTTCTAAGATTTTGAGAACTTAAATCCTACCGATAACTATCAACACGAAAACAAATGAAAACATGGTTTCACGCTCATTAGTTACTGAAATAACCCTCAATGGTATTTTGTCTCCGCCTATAGAGTGGCTGTACTTTATTGGCTCCTTTGATGTAGCTAATAATAAAATGGTGCTCTGTGACCATTATTCTACTGCGCCTGAGTCAGCCGTTAAGGTTATGGAGTCTATCCAATTATGTCACTAAATGGTAGTGGTGTTTCAACCTACTCGAATTACCCTTCTTATGGTACTTGACTAACTTTAACCTGACCCTTATGGCTAGAGTGGCCTGCTGCAGCGGGGCATAATTGATGGGAGCGTGGATCCCATAGCTTTCGTTTAACCAGGTACACGGGAAGATCGTGTCTAGGTTTGATCTTTGGGGATCGAAAAAGCTTTTCCCTGTGAGGTCGTTAATCGGCGTAGCGCTCACTACGACTTGGAGTATTAGCGGTATATCCGTGGACGTTCTGTTCGGGGAGGAAACTACTAGGGGTAGGGGATACTCATCCGCGTCTACCATTTGACTAGTCTTACCTGGGTGTATCGCAATAACACCTCTTTCATCCTTCCTTGTCAACTCCTTTGACTCGGTTTTCTTCGTAGTCAGTTCCTCGGGTACACCTGCTCGTACCTATACCCTACCTTCTACTTCTTCCTGATAATCCCATTTGGCTGGGTTCTCCTCGTAGGTTCTTCCTTTGGTACTCCTGCTGTTACCTGACCCTACTTAAAATTTCTTCCCTCATAACCCCCGTTGGCTGGGTTTCGCTCGTAGGTTCTTCCTTAGGTTATTCTGCTGGTACCTCATCCCTACTTTCTATTTCTTCCATCATAACCCTATTTGGCTGGGTTTGCCTTGATGGTCCTTTCTTAGGTCCAGGCCGAGTTCCAACTTCCTCGGCCTCTATCAGATTCTCGATAGGTGCTCTTTCGAGTGCGAGCAATCTTTCCCTTTCTTCTCTCTCTTCTACTTCAGCTTAAGCAAGTTCTTTTTTCCTCTGTATTCTTCTTTCATCTATTTTTTTTTTAATCTTTCTTCTCCTCTCTTTCGACTCTTTTTCCCTCTTCATTCTCCTTTCCTCGGCTTCTTTTTCTGATTTCGCTATTTCGTTTTCCCGTCGAGTTCTTCTTGCTTTATCTTCCAGCTTTATCTTTATTCTTCTTTCTTCATCTTCCCTTTCTATCCTTATTCTGAATTCTTTTACCTCTCTTTTCAACTGTCTTATTCTTTCGTTTGTTTTACTTCCGCTTGAAAATCTTCTTTCCTCTATTTCTATTTTTCGGTTCATCCGTATTTCCATTGATTCACATTCTCTTTTCTCCTCTCTTTTTATATCCACTGTTTTCCTATCCAACTTTATTAACTCTTGTTCTTCTTCTTTATCAAAAACTTTTTTTTCCTCTTCGCAATCTATTCTCAGTTCTGCCATGACGTAGTCATGCATCTCTTTGCCTTCAAGTCCCATACTTTGGGATTGTCAGTAAAATCTTTCGACGGGATCCATTTTGTGTTTATCCGTCGATTTTTCATTACTGTATTCTGAGATACGTATGCCTTCACTCACCAGGTAGTGCGAAGCCTAACTTACCCTTAATCCCACTACTATGCTGATTAAAATACCACTCCGACAAAAAATTTACCACTTAGCCTACCAATTATCTTCAGATTGTTACCACCCCTAACTCTACCAATTTTCCTCTCGTCAATTATTCTCTTATTCCTGATATGATATTCCTTTACGTGTTGGCTCTTTCTTACATAGACACTGATGGGTTCTTTTTAATATAAAACCTACAAACCTAACACCACTTTTATTAATGTCGTGGAATGCCCCCACTTTTTGTTTTAAGAGTGCTAGGAGTGCTAATATTGTTATTTTAAAGAAGAGAGCCGTTGGAAACACGTAAGGATATATAGAAACGAACAATAATTCCCAAAATAAACTTATATTTTAACTTTAACAATTCAATACACAAAAATTAACCATTAACCACAGAAATACTTCGAATATTATAATACACAAGAATTAATTCAATTAGTTTGACCATCTAAAATTGGTTAATTTCGCTACAAACTTCAATATATAAGATTTAGGTTTCGGACTCTACTGGAGTTTAAATACCTCATGAATGTTATTGGCTCACGACGCGTGCCGCCTGGCCAGATGTAGGTGGGCGGGATCACGCGGTACTTTTGGCGAGGGTAGCAGCTGGGGGGTCCACACGGTATTCAGGAGGAGGTTCTTCAAGTTCGAGAACAATTCGTTGCTTTAGGTGGCCCCAAAGTAGGCGTGGTCTCTCTGGCGAGAATAAGTAGAACTTGGTTCTTAAACCAAGTTAACTTGGAGTGCGGTGCGACCACCGAGTAACGAGCTCGAGGAGAAGATTTTCTCCAACGTTACTTAATTCCTCATGGGCGAGGACTGAACTCAGGCAAGGTCTTCTTCAAGGGCTAGGATCGATGACGAGAATAAGTTAAACTTGAATAAGTTAACTTAAAGGTCGGTTTAGTAACCGGGAACTAGCTCGGTAATAAGTTTCTTCTTAGCTCCAGCCTTCCTCAAGGGCGAGTATAACGGAGGGGGGTTTCTCTGACGAGAATAAGTTAAACTTGAAGAAGTTAACTTAAAGGTCGGTTTAGTAACCGGGAACTAGCTCGTAATAAGTTTCTTCTTAGCTCCAGCCTTCCTCAAGGGCGAGTATAACGGAGGGGGGTTTCTCTGACGAGAATAAGTTAAACTTGAAGAAGTTAACTTAAAGGTCGGTTTAGTAACAGGGAACTAGCTCGATGATGAGCCTTTTCTTAGCTCCAGCCTTCATCAAGGGCGAGTATAACTGAGGGGGGTTTCTCGGACGAGAATAAGTTGAACTTGAAGAAGTTAACTTAAAGGTCGGTTTAGTAACGGGGAACTAGCTCGATGATGAGCTTTTTCTTAGCTCCAGCCTTCCTCAAGGGCGAGTATGACTGAGGGGGGTTTCTCTGACGAGAATAAGTTGAACTTGGTTCCTCAACCAAGTTAACTTATGAGTTTGGTGTGGCCATCGAGTAACGGGCTCGAGGGGAAGCCTTTTCCTTCTTCTTTCCTTAATTCCTCAAGGACCAGAAATACCCCTGGTGTTTAAGATGCACCAGGATATGAGGAGTCTCTCTGACGAGAGTAAGTTGAACTTAACAAAGTTAACTTAACGTTTTGTTTGATAACCAGGGACTAGCTCGAGGATGAGCTGCTTCTTAGCCCCTTAAGGTAGGTAGTCCTGCCTCTCTTGCAGGGTACTTATTGGTATGACGAGCCAAGTAATCTACCTGTCCAGTCTCTGTAGCCCGAGGCCTTAATCCGGGGACTTCTTTACCGTTAGACTGACGTATTTTACCAATCCAGTCTCGGTAGCCCGATTTTAATCCGAGGACTTCGTCACCTGGAGACTGACGTATTCTACCAATCCAGTCTAGGTAGCCCAGTCTTAATTCGGGGACTTCCTCACCTGGAGACTGACGTATTCTACCTGGATTTTCCTCAGTGTTCCTGATTTAGACCTCTTCACCCCACTGGGGGAGTTGTAAGATGGGGGGGAGGTGCTTGAGGACGACCCAGGAGGGTTCTTATGCCAAACGCTTTTTCTCACCAAGCCTTACATTGGCTCCTCGTTAGCCTTCGAGCTTGGGAGAACCACGTCTCCAATTTCTTACTTGACGTGAAATTGAATCTCACTCTCCTGGGGTTGATCTTGCATTTTAACCTTTAGGTCTTTCATAGCGACGAGTGTTGCGGTGCTGCAGGTACGCACTTGACCCGATGGTGCCTGGGGCGGGATGTCTCTGCGGTAATCAGCTCGTGACTCCACCGCGAGAGAACAGGGGACTGACAATTCTTCTACAGCTGGTGTTTGTGCCACTGCCAACCCTGCACGTTATGCGCTAGATTAGTCAGCCTATTTTTAGTTACCATTTTGTCTATCTGTGCTACTCTAGGGCTTTTGGCCATAAGGTTTGCCCGAGTAGAGCTTCTTGTAGAAGGATGGCTCAGAGAGCTTGAGTTTTCATCGTAAAGCATTATCTGCTTCTTCAGTTAGGCTGCCTTGACCGACTCTTCGACTACGGGTGAGTCATGCCTGGCTCCTCTTGTCTGCCTCCAGCTGATGCGGGGGTCGACATCTCGCAGGTGTTCGGTGAGAGCGTTTCTGCCCCTTCCTGTTTGAATATCCTGCTTGTGATCCCTCACTCTGGTGTCCACACCCCTGTATGTCTCACCAAAGTAAGTCTAGGGGCAATCGGTGCAGCGCAACCTGTATGCAAAAGAAGTAGGATGAAGGCATTGAAAGCAGCATTCATAGAAACGTCAAAATGCTTGAACACCAACTCCGATTTCTTCAACCTTGAGTCGGAACGTGGCCAAACAAGTAGTTTTTCTTCTTTCCTTTGCCTCTTTAACCCTGAAAAGATGCAGAAGAACAACTTCACGGCGATGGACAGCCCCAACAATGGTCCGCACTTTTCAGAAAACCGACGAATCAGCAACGAGCTCGGACGGGCGAGTTAAGTTCAGTCCCATGCTTATATAAGACGGTGGTCCCGTTAGACTCTGCTCTTCCAACGATCTCGCTTCGATTCCCTGCTATCTTCCAGATACAGAAGCAAGACCAAGTAAAAATTTCATCGACGCCCCTCACAGAGAAAAGTGATTTTCTGCAAGCTATACCGTCGACGGTATAATTTCATTAGCCAACTATTAGCTTCAGTAATCCCCCATCCCCCTGCTTCCCCATCCCCTGCTCCCCCCCTGCTCCCCCACCTTCCTGCTCCAACTCCCCCTGAATAAAAATTCATTTATTTCCCTGTCTCGTCATAGTGGTATGACGTGCTAAACCTTCCCCATCCCTGCACTGCCAAGACTTAGCTCTGTGAATGTGACTACACTTAGAGCTCCGTTACAACTATGCCATTCTAATTAGAAAGGGCATAATTGCAAACTTTAGGGAAAGGAGGTCTGAGGCTTAGCCCGTTGCGGAACCCAAAGGAAGGAGCAAACCTGGATTGGGACTCAGTAAGCGACGTGGGGAAGATTAATACCCTACCCTGCGCACCGTCCGAGACCACCGTCTCTGTGAGATGTCGGACGTAAGTGAGAAATACCCAAAACCCAATAGAGGAGGCGTCACACGACACTCCCATCACGAACATAATAAAGACACACACAGGCCACAAACTTGTATTCCACTCACAGGAGGACGCAGTCAAATTTCATGACTTGCATTGGACACACTCGCCGCAAAAGACCTCCAGACAAAATTAGCCGACGGTGTACGGAAAAACACCAAATACGTATCACTAAGACCAACCCTCTATGCTTGGCTTTCTCCACTGATGAACACCACACACACCTCAGACAGAAGTATGAGGAGGAGGTCATCACAGATCACTATTACAACCGCACGGAACAATGGGCAGTAATCATACTGTCCAACGAACATAACAAGACACTGCTGCTAGACCAAGGTGCAAGGTCTGCGGTTCTCTAACGCACCCACACTACATAGAGCCCAGCTATACATAAGAGCTAGACAGTGCCACCGGTGTTACAAAAACGGACAGTCTCTACGTGATTGCTAAGCAGACCTGCTCTGCTCCAAGTACAGTATAGTGGGCCACCACTACACCACCTGCACAGCCACCACATCCTTCTGGACAAACTGCGGCGGCGAACATGTCGCCGTCAACCCAAAATGCCCTTACCTAAGTAAGGCCCGCTCTGAAGCCGTAGCAGCTATACGCGTCCTCTACCCACCAATACAACCACACATACCGCCCCTGTCCCTCCTCCCACCACAAAAACATTCGCTCGCTACTACTGCCAGCGCAACGGTGTCCACACCTCTCCCTGTCCAAACACACCCAACCCCAGCAGCAATCCAAACTCACCCACATATTCCGACACCCGCCTCCACCCAAGCACCTTACACTCAGAGACCCCCACTACTTCTGACACCCACCACTAGCCAACACTACACACCCACCCCTACTCCACACCACACACCTAACGAGAGCACACTCCCAAAGCTACACCTGGCCGCCTTGCTCTCAACGGTGGCAAAAGACATGTCGAGGGGCGACTCCCGATTATATTTAAAGATATTCAATACACTATTCGCCTCGCACGGTCTAGAGCAGATCATCTTCCGCGAGAAGGTTTTCTCTCTAATCGACGAGCACACAAAGAGGAGATTCGCGCTCCCTCCCACTCCGATGGGCACGAACACCTTCCAACCTGGACCCACCGCCCCCTCACACCCTGCCCCCACCCTCACCACGCTCCCGCCTCCTCCCGCCCTTCCGTTCCTGCCCCTCTCACCACTGTACCCTCCTTACCTGCCCCTCTTCCTACTGCTACCACTCCTTCCTCCTCTATACCTTAACTCCCTCCTACCACCAGCACTCCTTCGGCATCAACCCCCCCTCCCTATTGCCACTAATCCCCTTCTACCGCCCCCCTCACAGCCTTCAACCCCTCTCCCACTGATACCACAACCGCCACCTAAATCTCCCTAAAGACCACTACACCCACCACAACACCCCGCATTAAACCCCAAAACTCCAACACATACTTCCCTTCCCCCCACAGAACCACGCATAAAGCCGACCAACCCCCTCCCCGCTCTTCCCTTTACTCCTCCTTCCACCTCTCCTTCTCCGCTTCCCCAAACTCCTTCCTCTCCCGACTCCCCCTTCTAATAATCTGCACCTCCCCCATCATCTCTAGCCCCCCATCTAATAGCTCTACTTCCTCCTTCTCTACTCCTAACTACCTCCTCCCAGACTCTACCCTCCCCAACCTTCCTTTCACGACCACCACCTATTCCCACTTTCTCTAACCCTCCCTCTGCAGAACACACTGCCCCCACTACCACGGCTGCCCACCCAATAACACCACAGACAACCTCTCCACTCCCTTGAAACCACAGCCGACACGCGTAAAGGTACTCGCTCCCCACGCCTCCTGGGAAATAACCAAGGAGAGGAAAACTGTCTCAGCTAAATTAGCCTCACGCGCACTCCACCCACGTCAATAGGAAGCCTCGACGTAACACAACTAAACGTACTCAGTTGACACGGTATTCACCATACTGTTGCCAACTGAGTCCTAAACACACAAAGACCTGACATAATACCCTTAAACTCGACTAACCTACATACACTCTCCCAACAACAGACTCCGCATTGCAGGCTACGACACATATCTAACTCCACAAGCGTCGCACCTAGGATCAGCGATCCTAATAAAGCGCTCTATACACCACTTCCTCATCCAAACACACGAAGTCTATTCTCTAGCTTGCGAGATACAGACTAGCTCCGGACCCATCCTATTGGCCACACAATACAGACCACCACGCCTAAAATTAAACATCGAAGTCTCACTCCATCTCTATCAAACCACAACCATCCTTTCTTCTTTGCGGAGGACCTCAACGCTTTCCACCCAACACTCCTTTCCAACACCCCCAATGATGCAGGAAGGTACCTGGCCGGTGCCCTGCCACGTTATCGCGGCGAGCATATCAGCCCGGCCTTTTCCACATTCTTCGGTCCTCGCGGAGGAACCACGTCTCCGGACATGATCTTCTGCAACGACCACGCTACACGCTTCTACACCCACATCTCACCGGGTCCCCACGTACTCTCTGACCATATACCGATATGCCTTATCATATCCACATCTCCCATACTCATACCCACACCACCTCTCTTTGACTACAAAAAACACGAACTGGGGAGAGTTCAAGAAAAACATAACAGATAACACGCAACAAAACCGGGACCTGGACCACACCAATCCAGATATGTTAGAAGACCACTGGTGCTCAATCCTAAACACTATAACCACAGCACGTGACCTACACACACCATACAAAACCTCCACATGCATAAAACATTTCACATATTCCATACACAGGCATAGACTCGTCACACAGTACAACAATCACTACACTAGAGGCCCACGATAACACAACATCAACCCCCTACGTGCCCGCACCCTACAGTGCGTGCAGCTAGATAGGAACCGGCAGTGGAGAGAGATCGTCAGCACCACGGACGGCACTCGTTGCAATAACCCCTCCCTCTTCTGGCGGCACGTAAAAAGGATGCTAGGCACTGATCCACCCAAACCCATCACCTTCCATGTAAATAACCAAACACTCACAGACACTAACGTCATCCTCGACGCATTTAGGTCCCACTGGGACACAGTACACACACATAACCCACCCAAACCACACGCGCAAGAACACTTCTAGGAAGTCTAGGAATGGTGACGAACAACGTTCACAAGCGAAGGCCCGCCTTGCTGAATAAAGCTGCTGGAATACACATCCAAACTGACCACTCCCATCACCCTCGAAGAAACAAGACAATACATTAAAACAACAACAAAACGTGCACCCGGCCCCTCCAAGCTACCAGCCTCAATAATACACAACCTCCCAGCAAACATATACCCCACACTTACACAGCTATTCAACGTCTCACTAGCCTCAGGCGACTTCCCCAAAATATTCAAAGTCTCTCACAACATACTTCTACACAAAACGAACAAAGAACCCAAACACCAAAACAATTACAGGCCTATTGCTCTATTAGAGCACCTATGCAAAATACTCGAAAGTATGATCAACTACCGCCTACGGGACTACCTGGAAGAGACGGATTGGTTCTCCTCCCGCCAATATGAGTTAAGGAGGGGCCGGTCCACTCAGATGGCTGCGACCATCGTTCACGACAGAATAGAGAAAAAAACGCCAGGTACATCAAAAGACAATCTCCATCAGCAAGGACGTGGTCAAGGCCTTCGATAAAGTGTCGCACGAGGGACTCCGTTGGAAATTCGCCAACAATACGGAGTTACCCCTCTGCACCAGAAGGTTCCTCCCGCACTACCTCACTGAACGGAGATGCCACATAAAATACAACAATACCCTCTCACAACACTTCACACCACGCTCAGGCGTTTTCTAAGAAAGCGTACTGGCACCCACACTTTACATAATGTATACAAACGACACCCCACGCCTATCAGAAAACTGCTGTCACACATACATAGTTTCCTACGCCGATGACGGCACCATTCTCATCAGCGACAGTGGACCAGACGAGATCGCGCTCCACGCACAAATAATATTAAACGCTAAGACAGAATACCGTGATAAATAGCTGATTGCCAAGAATCCTCAGAAGCCACAGATAACACCCCGGTGCAAAAGATCACTTCATGCATAACCTACAAATCTTCTCACACACACCAGACATAAAGCATCTAAACCCAACAAGGCTTGATTACACCCAACATACAAAAATCTTTGGGGTAACTTTTGACAAGACCCTTAGCTCTTGTGTTTGTACGTGCGGAAAGAGTCGCACCTATATAAAACACTCGTGTGACCTCTTCTCGCGTACGACCCACTGTCACTTATAGCTGCGAGTGCCACGTGGGAGCAGAAGGTTCATCGCATTCAGAACTCTGCTCTGAAGCGCGCTTGCCGCTCTTCCTTGTACACGAGAATGTCCACACTACACGACAACAAATTAGCATCCTTAACACATACGCTCACGCGAGACTCACAAAATAACTCGAGAAACTCTACAGAGACCTCTTTACACCGTACTACACGCAAGAAGGTACGTTGCGATGGCACTACGATATCTCGCAGCCCATGACCACCCGCAACCCATACCGTTCTTCGATAAGTGAAAAGCCTCATGAATAACGCGTTTCCGACTAAGTAAACAAGCTCTCCTTGCCGATCACCCTCCAACCGTCGTCCAGTTACGAACACTTCGAGACCCACCCAATCACACCACGCATCGGTGCCTAGCCACCAACCTATCAACTCTTCCTATCTCCTTTCAAGTTATTTCCGCACCCATTTCTACGACTGCTGGTTCGCCTGTGTTACACAGTGATCCCTCTCTGTCCTTTATATACACATAATTCATTGATTCATTTCTTATTTTAGGCCCGCTTACAGTGGGCCTTCGCAGCAGGAGGATGGCGTATTTCCCCCAATTTATACTCGATTTACACTGCAGATGACCCAGCCCCTGTGAACCCCACTTGCCTCAATATTCAATTCACTGATGATTTTAGCAAGATATTCACTTGTCCTTGGAGAAATGCACCTAAGCTAGCTCGCATGACCGCGGCAGAAATCAAAAGATTAAAGATCTACGAGTCTCAATGGAAAATAAAAACCAACCCGGAGAAATTCAAGCTAGTCCCATTGGAAGAAAGCTACTTTTGATGTCGGAATGGGGGAAAGGCGGTATCCCTACAGCACGGTGTGCAATGTACTCGGAATGAAAATTACTCTATCCGGGTACAGGAAGCACCTCTCAAATCGAATTTATAAAGCCGTAGTCGTAGTCAGAACTTTATGTATATATGTTTAGAAATCTCCGCGAGAGCAACAAGAAGAAGATTTACATTGCCATTGTAAGATCTATGCTGCTTTACCCCGCTTCCACCTTCTCTTGTGTCTTCCCATTAACATTGTCATCAAAGAACGGACAAGGAATATGCAGGAGCTGGTTAATCGAGAATTGAATGATGAAATCATTTAAATAATTAAATAAATAACATTGAAAATTTTGCTTTTCGTAGGAATGAATATTTAAAGTGCAAAGAATCATAGTATAATTGAGACAATTTTGAAAATGCAATTTAATTAAATAAAAGTTCAGCATTTATTCTTTCGAATAATATTTCATCTCTTTAGCTAAAAGGCCATGTGGTAGATTGCTACTCAAATCCAAGCACACTTTTTACTGGTCGCATTATATAATATATAGAGGGTTCAGTTCAGGAGTACTAATTTAAAAATAAAATGGCACCCATTATTAAGCTAATAAAATAGCGCCAAGGAGTAAACAAATAAAACAAACAAGACGAAAACTAAAATAAAATACTGGTGAGAAATTGAACAAAAGATAGGGTATGAATGTTGTTTTAGTTATAATTACCCTTTCCCATGAAGCGGTGTTAATTCTCCAATTACGAACAGACATAAAAAAAATCAACGTGGCTTTTAAAGAGAGAAGTATTCTAGCTCTGTCGAAAAAGACATTTGAGTTGACCCCTTCTTCATATACGCCATCCCAACTTTATTTGTTCCACACCACGATGAGAAAAGAGCATATAATAAAGTCATAACTAGTCTCAGAATTATTGAATGAATCGGCATTGAGCATAGTGATTAATCGACTAAAATGAACTTTATTAGAAATCACGCGCTGAGACCAATTTGATAAGTATCAATTGCCGAATTAAGAGAGAACTTGTATGTATATTATTCATTAAGTCCGTCAATCACAGTCGTAAGAAGAGCCCAGTAGTCCTACAATATGAAGAGAGATTTATTAGTCACGTGCAAGTCTAGTCGCGAGCGACTCTACATCTCACTATGTCGGTCGGTCGGTCCCCGTGTTGAAACTTTTTGTAATAACATAATAACTATTCGGCTGATTCTAACAAAATTAGAAAGGCTTATGATGTTTTACATTCTCTTTCGAATGGTGTAATTGCCAAAGTCTTCCCAACGATAGCCTTCGAATTATAATGTTTTGTCAATAACATCATAACTATTCGGCCGATTCTAACGAAATCTGAAACCCTTATGTTGTTTAACATTCTCTTTCGAATGATATTATTGCCACAGTTCTCCCCATGGTAAGCACGGGAATACTTTGGGGGAGGGGCAATAACATCATAACTATTAGGCTAATTCCAGAGAAATTTGTAACCTTTATGTTGTTTTACATTCCCTTTCGAATGATATAGCTGTCAAAGTCCTCCACAGGATAGCCCGGGAATTATTTAGTTTTGGCAATAACATCATAAATATTTCTGCCGATATTCTGCTAGACTAGACTAGGCTAGAATATGCTATACTCTGCTAGGAAAGCCTAGAATAGGCTATACTATGCTAGGCTACTATAGGCTATGCGAAAGGCTATACGACAGGCTATGCTAAGCTATACTAAGATATAATCTACAAGGGTAAGATATACTTTGCTAATTTAGGCTATAAAATGCTATGCTAAGATAGCATATATTATGTTAGGCTAGAAAATACTAAGCTATGCTTAACTAGGGTATAATAGGATAGTAGAGGCTATACTTGTCTAGGTTAGTTAATTCTGAGATAGGGTATACTATGCTAGGCTATGCTAAGCTATGCTATGGTAAGCTATACTAGGCTAGACAGGGCTATACTATGCTATCCTAAGGTATGCTAAAGTATAATAGGCTAGGGAGGGCTATGCTCTGCTAGGCTATGTTAGGCTATGCTAGGCAATACTATGTTAGGCTACGATAGGCTAGATATCCAAGGCTATAATAGGCTAATATATGCAAGTTTATTCTATTCTAGGGTATGTTATGCTATACTAGTCTAGGATATAGTAAGATAGGCTATAACATGATACGCTTGGCTGTATTATGTTAGGTGTGGTTATGCTAAGATATGCTATACCAAGCTAGCCTATAGTAGGCTAGGCTAGACTATATTGGCTAGGCAAGGATATATTGGCTAGACTATGGGAGCCTATTTTAGCTTGGCTATACTAGGATAGGCTAAGCCATACCTGGTTCGGCTATACTAGGCAATGCTACGCTAGGCAAAGCTATATATAATACTAAGCTAGGCTATATATAATACTAAGCTAGGCTAAGCTAGGCTATACTATAATATGCTAGGTTAGACTAGGGTTTACTAAGCTAGGCTAGGTATACTAGGATACGATAGGCTATGCTATAATTAGCTAAGGTAGAATAAAGTAGGCTATACTATGCTAGGCTAGGTTATAGAAAGCTAGGGTACACGAGGCAATGCTACGCTATGCACTGCTCCGCTAGGCAAGGCTATACTAAGCTAGGTTAAGCTAGGCTATACTATAATAGCTAGGATAAGCTCTATTATGATATGATAGGCTAGGCTATACTAGGCTAAAACATGGTAGGTTATACTATGCTATGCTTGGCTAATGGCTATGATATGCTATACTAGGCAAGTTTAGGCTAGACTATACTAGACTATGCTATGCTATACTAGGCAAGTTTAGGCTAGGCTATACTAGACTATGCTATGCTAGACAATACTACGTTAGGCTAGACTATTCTCTACTATGCTATGCTAAATTATGTAGCTATATTATTCTATTTTAGGCTAGGCAAGACTATGTTATGCTATACTATTTATTCTGTGCTATGCTATGCTATACTATATTATAATATATTATGCTATGTTATACTATGTTATGTTATACTATGCTGTGCTATCTTAGGAAATGCTGTGATATGCTATACTATGATATGCAATAATATTCTATAAAGTGAGGGCACGCGACCTTTTGGTCGACAGACTGTTTTAACAGAGACCACTGGTGAGAGACGACTAATGACTATGTCGCCGTAATCAAGCTACAGCCTAATAATTGTCTATATTAACAAACAAAAAAACATGCAAAAACCAAAGAACAAAAATAAAACAAAACAAAAGCAAAGAAACAAGCAAAAATACAACAAAATAAGAAAAAGAGCAGCAAGAAGAAAGAAACATGTTTCGGCGTTAGGTGGAGGCCCGCCTTGCCCTGGCGCAGGAACATGCGACATACAACAAGGAGAAACAAATAAAATGGAGGAGAATAACTTTCTCCAAAAAGTCAGATAGACCGCAAGTCAGTGAACACGAACGCGCGCGATCACAAAGAAATGGGACATTCAATAAGAATGTGACAAAGAGTCCGGGGGTCAACGTAGTCGTTGCAATAAAGTGTGGGTGAGCGCTCCGTCAAATGGCGATGCGTCCCGCGAGTGTGCCCAGTTCGAAGACGACATAAAATAAGATGAAGGCTTTGCAGCATTGCAGGGTATGCCCATGGAAACAGTCGCGGCGCAATGGCACGCAACTTTAAGTTCCCTTCGGCCATCTCCCATCTTTTTAGCCAACGCCTGTCTGGTTACCCACTCCTCACGGACTATCTGGAGACCTCATCGGCGTGCTAACTTATCTCAATTCCTACATATCCAGGAACCTAGTAGAAGATAATCTGGACATCTACTCGGTTCGTGGCCACCGGATTCCGCGAACCAGGATGTGGGGAGATTCTAATGCCTCGAGAGCAAACAAGGCGCTTTGTTAGCAGCTATAGATCAAAATCCAGTCTCAAAACAGGGCAGAACGCGTTATCTCGCGTACCTAGTCGTGTATTACAACCAGCTCGTCCATAAAGACGGACGCAGCGCCTGGTTCAGCCGCGCTGACATCAAACAGAGGAGATAAAGCGTGGAAAACGTTCAGGGTGGTGTCTTGGGCAAAACGAGAGGCACCACCGGGCCGAGAGCTACACCAAGCTCCCGAAGGAGTTTCCTAGCCCTAAACCCATAGGGCTTATCTTATGGGAATAAGTGGCCTCTCTCGGCGGAGCGACACAGTCGAAATAAGCTGCGATACAGGGAGAGCCTTTGACGACTAAAGGAGGCGCCTGGCTTGCGCGTACAGGTACATAATGCACTGTACACGATGAAGAGCGAGTGAGATCTCTCCAACATATACAAGTAGGCTCTCAAAGGGGGACAGTCGTCACGCGAAAATCGGCAGAAACCGACCTGGGTAGAGTGCTCTTTCACCGGTTTGCAAAAAGCGAACACAGTAGCTATTTGCCAGAAGTCTGGTAGGATACCCTCTGTCGACGCATGACATACGGGACATCTTCCGGACCAAGGGCAGTGTCCGCGCACGAAGCTAGAGGGAAAAGCAACTCACCCAATGTAAACATGTTGTTGAAGGGTTCTCCGCCTCTGGAGGTAAACTCCAGTAGGCTGCTATCGGCGATACCAGACGTTTATTGAATGCTATCTTAGCAGCATTCCAGCTAGATAATGCGGAGAAAGCGGTTGCGAAAGACTCCACCACGGAGAGGAGGTCCTAGATTACGGTCCCATTCTCCTAACGAACGGGAAGGTGGGGTCCTGCGAAACCTGAACCCAGCCTTTTTATTCGCTTCCACAGCTCTGCTAGAGGGATCTTCCCTTTAAGTGAAGATACGTATGCTCGTCCTGAAGAGCGGCAGGCGTGCTTCTAAACATAGCGGAACCTAGCTCGACGAAATTCACCGACAGTGAAATCGTTCGAGCGGCGCTTATAGTGCATGTAGGCATAACGCTTCTGTTTGAGGGCCTTCTCACACTCGGTTGACCACCACGGAAGCAGTCGGCGTGCAAAACAGCAAGACGTTCTAGAAATACTAGCCAGGCCCACGGCAATGAGGATACCAGAGATGAACTAAACGGCCTTGTCCACTGAACTAAACTCCTCGAATGGCACAATGAAATCAGTAATTTCCTAAAATGCGGACCACCCCGCCAAGCAGAAATGTGTGTGCGGGGGAGGGGGGGCTCTCAGACTATTTGTGCCTCCCCCCTTCCGGCTGGAGGGAGAGAGGACCCTTCCTTTATTTTAAGAACAGAAATTACAGTTATAGAGAAACTTTGGGGTCCAAAGATCCCAAATGCAGAGGGAAAATCGTTTACGATTCTTTTAACAAAAGAGGTTACAAGGGGGGTCTGACTACAGATCCTTTAATAAAAAACACGAGAAGGAGGAAGGAAGAAAGGCGAGGGTGGGGCAACTTGACGGAGGTGACCTTATGCCACGAGATGTAAAACGACCATGCCGCCTCGCTGAGAAGCAGCCGCTTATATAGTTGTTGTAGCGGCGGGGCTGCTAGCCAGAATCGTGAAACTTCGCCGAAGGCTCTGGAGGCGCCATCAGCAAGGTTGTTTCTGCTGCGTATATAGGCAATGTTAAGTGATGCTCGTCGAAAGAGTCGTGAGAGTTTACTCCGCAATTTGTCCGATATCTTAGTTAGGAGAGATAATGGGATTTTTTCCATTAAGAAATTAAATATAGCAGTTATATTGTCGGAAAAGATTCTTGCCTTGGCTAACAGGGAAATTGTTAGCCAGAGGGCCACGGTCTCACTTTCGAAGATAGATCCGAGGGAAGAGGAATCCAGCAGCCATGCTGCCGTATGTTCCCGGTAAGATATGGCCACTCCGGTCGTACTGGCGTCACAGTAGATGATCAAGGGGAAAGCTCTAGGGCAAGAATAGAGAACCACTTTCCAGTGATGAGGGGAATTAGAAGAACAAAGTACCCCGGTCTCGGAGAGGTAGGCTGAACACAACACAGCTGATTCCAGAAGAATGGAAGGCGGATGAAAGGTCTCACAAAATTGAAAAGACCGGCGACCCTCATCCATCCCTTCTGGAATAGGCGGTGTTCAGAAGGCAGTTTAATTACCTCTCTGAACTTATTACACATTGGCGAGGACAGGGCAACCTGTTACCTTTTCAAATTGCAATGTACCCCGTGGTAGGTTGAGCGATGTGTAGGGGTCAGGGTGCTATTCTCTTTATTGATGTTCAGGGAAGACACTAGGATCTTTTGTACGCAGGCTCGTACGTGTTTTTTGTGTCCCACCAACAAGATATTATCCAGGTAGACATGTGCCCGGCATCTATAAGACTTAGCGAAGGCAGTAATGGTAGATGCAAGGGCCATATGCATAATATATGGACTCCCAGCAAACCCCATGGGGAGACGAGTCAATCTGCAGCGCTTCTCGTTACACACGATGCCAAAAAACCTTCTAAACTTTGGGTGGATTACCAAATGGTAAAATCCATCGTTTAAGTCTAGCTTGGCGGCTACATCACTGGAAGAACACTGTCGCAACACTTTGCTCACACTGGGGAGTTGGAAAGGCGGGGGCCGATAGTGCTCGGATTCCAAGGGATTCATGTCGTACACCACACGAACACTATTATTGGGCTTAGAACAGCAAAGATCTTATGGGCGTGTGTAATCTCATTGGACTCTTTTATGACACCAAGGTCCAAGAGTTGCCGTAAAAGGATAAAAGTGGAAATACACTAGGGTTGGAGCTCAACTGGGAAAAGTGATCACTACCATGGAGGTCATTGACTACCTTCTGCCCAAAATTAGGCTGTGCATCAGGAGAGCACATGGATAGATCAAGAGAGGTAAATGAAGCAGTTCCGAGACAGTAATGCATAAATTTATTCACATTTAGGACACCTATCACCAGCTGGTCGATCAGGTCGGCAAGGACCTAACCCCTAGGATTGATCGAGTAGGGTCCTCAGAGGTGGCCTCTACCGTTTAAATGCCCGAGAAGTAGAAAGGGACTCGACAACCGTTCCGCAGTGCAGGTCGGCTGATAATATACTTCCTATCCAGCTGTAGCTGCATTTCTATCGTGCAATGAAGTATTTAAGGCAAAGAGAAGAATGAAGACATCATACAAGGTGTAAATAGCAAATGTTCCTGCCCGGCCCCCATCCCATGGTGGTGGGGTCACGAAACTATTATACCCCAAGAGGGTTGGCAAGGGGCACGCGCCCAGCATGGTCTCCTGCAAAAAGATTTTTAACGGGGAACGGGAGGAGACGAGACTCCTAGCTCTTCACAATTGGCCTGGAGTCCGTGGCAATTCCCTTAAGGGAATATGCCCACAAGGTCTATCTCGCATGAGATGCGGCGGCTCCCTGCGAATACAAGACCCTCACTAGAATGGCCGGGTGCTTTCTCGGGGTAGAACTCCTGGCGCTGTTGGCAGAACTAGGCGTTATCGCCTGGGAATACCTATCGGGTGAGGTTGGGCTCACCAGGCGACTCTTTTTCTACCTCTCATTGAAACTTTAGGAGGGCGAGGTTGCTTCTGAGGTGGAGATTCCTCCTTTGGAGGATGAACTGGCTCCGAGCCACCCAGCCTTACCTTGTGTGTGGATGTAAGACCCAAAGCTCCTTTGGTACGTTTCTCCTTTCGAAATAAAGCTTTAGGAACCCCGGAACAAGACCTTCAGGGGTGTTGCCTCATGTAAGTCTAACGAGTCCTTGGAGGCGCACGGCCGTTTCGCCTTACGGGAAACGGTTACGATGGGGGAGGAGCTCTGGTTTTAGCCAAGGCTGGATGTGAGCCTATTGTGCCGCTAGCTCTACCATGGTAGCTCGTGGGATGAGTAGAAACCGCAGAAGGATTCTGAATGTAGCAGAAACAATTGTGCTCGTAAGCCTAGAGGGGTCAGGAACAGTTGGTGCATTTTTAAAATTGAGTCATAAGATCTCCAAGGCAGTGCCTGGTGCGCTATGACCAATTCCTGTGCCACCCAAAATGAGAGTCGATCCGTAGCCTGAGTGCCCAGGATATCCTTCTCCAGAAGGTACGCACTACATTGCTTCGAAGAAGCGGGTTGCTGGAAGACCGTGTGCGGACTTCCAGCAACTTACACAGACTTCGGGTAAACCCAAATTTGCACGTCTAAAGGAGCGATTTTAATTGCCGAAGCGAATGCAATATTAGTACTTCCGCGGCCGTGCCACGAATGCCTTCAAGTGGTATCGATACTAACCAGCATACACCGACTCAGGGAGCCTGTCACGGTCAAACGTAATTCAATAGTGTTGGTTGGGTCTCGAGTCTCTTCCCTGTTTTCTCTTCATAGGTTCGACCTTGACCACTCTATGGTCGGCCAACTCTATGGTGATGTCATTTATGGATTATTACACGAGTTCCCTTGCGTAGACCACTGCTTTTACGAAGTTCATGATAGAGTGCGGCATTACACTCACCGGAGCGCCATTAAGTGTCCGAACGGCACTAATCATGGCCGTTTCGGATGGATCTGACGCATTCGCCAGAAAACTTCCGTTTGACAAACTGGACACCTGCGAGTCTACCAATCGAGCTAGCTAATTTGCATCTCTGATGGATCATGTTGCCCTTAGCCATCGAGAACGCCAGGCAGTCTCTCACTGCGAGGCTCCGATGTAATCGAGGTTTCGCTCAGCGCATTTGCGTCTTTAGTTTTGGTCTGGGACCCTCCATCCGGGGGCGCCAGGACCAAAAGTGCCAATCTTGGCCTGGTCGCATGCCAAAATTGCAGCAGATTCATCTGTCCCCGAAGCCCCCGCGGAGTGATAGGAACCTTTAATGATCTTCTTGCTTCTTTTTTTAGGACAAGACGGTGGGAAATGAACCTGCTTCTCTCTACCGCCGGAAGGAGCCCTTATGCCCGATAGAATGACTTCAGACAGATCTTTCTCCGAGATGGAGAAAGTCTTAGCTGTCTGAGTGGTACCAGCAAGGGGAGCAGGTCCCTCATCTGCTTGTGAGTCCTCTGGCGCCCTAGCCTTCTGAAGGGAAGCTTACACAAGGGCGGACTCGGGGTCAACCCGATGGAAGGATCTGACTCCTGGGGCCGAGTCCCCTTCAGGGCACAGTCCATCTCATGGGGCGCTTCCCTATGGCCATCATCCAAAGGCATCACAGATCCCATTCGCGGTACTCTCCATCACACTCAATTCTTTGGTCAAATGGCTGCCTCGATTTCCTCTATCCTCCCCGACACCTTGAGAAGAGGAGGCCGCGCTTGGGGGCGGATCTCCATGCGCTTTCCAACACTTGCTGAGTGTAGGCTAGGGGAAAGTGCACTAACAATTTTGCAGGCCGATCATAGAGTTTAACCCAACCCAGTGACGAGGACTCCCTAATTTGTGCTCAGGCCTGGATGACGTGCAGGTCGTCCGTATACCAAGTGCAACAGGCTACGTAGAGCACCTTCCTGCGGGGTGATGAGAAAGACAGAGAGACCACTCATGAAGTCATTTTCATCCCATCAATTTCTCTTGCATAATGAAAAAGGTGGGTTTGGTTAATTAAAGGGAAATGGCGCATCGCAACTGCAAACAATAGAAGCTAAGAAATAAATTATCACTAGAAAACTTTTCTACATTGATAGCAGAGTGCAGTCACAAACTTTGAAATATTGAGAAAAGGACGCTATTTTGAGTGATAGTTTCTTCATTCAAAAGAGAATAGTTTCGAAATTATGCTATTTCTATCATTATCAGTCTCATTTTAATGGAAAATTATCCTAAAAAAGTGACCTTTTCTGTGTTTCACCATTACAAATTACTTCTTCGTTTCGTCAGTGAAAAAAGGTAAAAAAATGAGAAGTCAAACGACGGTATACATACTTAAATGGCGAGGTACTTCTAGAAATTAACACTCCACCGTTTTGCACAAAATTTATCCTCAGTCTATTCCTAGGCCTATTTGGATTGTCTGTTGCTATTTATTCATCGCGGAAAGCACTATTGTTTGTTTTTTTCGCACTTAAAAATAGTATTTTCCAAGCTATCGACCTCTTATTTGCCGTTACTTAACCTGTCGGTATGACGTCATAAGCATAGGGGTAAAGAGATTTTCTTTACACCGATATAAGAAATACACATTCCTAACGAAAATGCTAAATTAAATACGATATACAAAGTTAAGAGTAGCATATACATGCCGCAAAACATATGTTGTTTTCCGCATAATTGCACTCACTTAAGTTTTGCTGGGCGCATGTGGCGCAGAGTGGAAAAGAAATTTCACCACCTATGGATTTAGGGAGAACTGGAATATACAGATCATTAGGAGGAAGAAGCTCTACTTTCTCGATAACGAAATACATCTGATTCGCGCCTTCGGTGATTTTTTATTAAACGGAATTCTCTCATAGATATGCTACGGCGAGGTGATCCTACGGAATATGGATTATTTTTTATGCAGTAATGTTAAAGGAGTAAATTTCTATCTAATGGATGATCACGCCTCCCTGGGGGGTAGTAAAGTATAAATGGGTTACATCTTCTTCCGAAAAGCGCATTCCCCACATGCAATACACCATTCACTATATTGACGGAGATTCTATTAACTAGCTCATATCTCTTGGAATGGTTTGCATCATAGTTTCAAATTCACACTACCAGAGACTGATAACCTCATTCCTGGTACAAAGAATTCGCTCACTCCCTAGTACTTGGTAGAGGCGGGCTAATGACTCACGTCCATTTATGGAAACATCTTGTTTCTGACACCCATGCCAGTAGCAACCGTAGAGATAAAAACGATATCTCCTCCCATTGGTGAAAATTCATCAGGGAAAAATACTTTCCCACTCACGGCAGGCTTCCCTTGCTAGTATTTATTGCATGGAAGATCGGTATTCCCCTGACGTGTTATTCAAGCATAATCCATCGTATAGCCTGATAGGAAAAATATTTTGATCTATTCCTATCGATAATTGCGATTGATTTTTCCTCCCAAAAGAGCTCCTTTATAGACCTTGTAAATAGCGTGGCTATTGTAATAAAAAACTTCATAGGATTCATGCTAAATCTGTCGATAAAGGAACACCTAAACTACCTCAAAGTTGAATGAATGATAAAAACATCTTTCTGGTACTTAGCGAAATAATTATTGTCTGAGTATACTTTTTCATCCTTGTTCATTTTCTCACAGTTAAAGTTTTTTTTAAGAATCGCATCGATATAATTCAAGGCTTCATCAAAAAGGAAATCGTAAAGAAAATAACTTTTTCTATTTCTAGGATTCCCATTGTTTTGGGCATTTCTTCTCAGTGATTATGTCAGGAATAAGAGAATATCGTAAGATTATGCCTTACACAAGCTCTCTTCAAGAGATTCCGTCCCCGCATTAGTGGATTTGAAGTGGAGATTAGGATTGAGATATTGAAGCAAATCGTCATAGATGAATTCTCTATCGAATTTTGCATTATCATGTGCCATCACATACGTTTTCACATTTTTCCTCGATCCTCTCATTAGTACTCGTATCTGCTCTTTGATAAATCGTTAACATGGGGAGTGCTCACCATCTCTTTCAAAAATTCTTATTCGAACCACAATTCTTTGATTTTTATTTGTTTCATCTTTATCAAAGCAGATTTCACAGATAATCTGCATAACTAAAATATAAAATAAAAGATTGAATGATCCTACTTTTTTATAGGTTTTAATGTTTTAATACACGAAGTTCCATTTGTTTACTATCGACTTTTACGACCTCGTCATACAGCACGTATGTTCTGTCCCGTTCGCTTTCTAATATGCATAGCATTTAAAACAGAACAACTTCTCATATTCGTGTTGTCTCATTTTATTTGTACCCTAAATGATTATGAAACAACATATTCGACACATCCAAATCTTCCTACCTGTCTTAAGCTTCCATTGGATGTTAAAATATGATTGGTTGTAGAATGATCGATTGCACTTATTACATAAAATTTGATTTCTTTCTCCATTGCACTACTCGATACACTGAGTACACACTCCTTGATAATCTTTTAGATGGGTTGTAGGGTTTTCATGAAACTTATAGCAAAGAAAAGGCATACAGTGGTTAAAAGGAAGTATCTTATTTTTTTTTACGTATCATTGATAATTTTAATTGTATAGTAGCTCTCACCTTCAGGACCATTTAAGAAGAGTGTGACTCATTATTTAGGATATGTTGATCGATTGAGTAATGTAATTACAATTGGCGTTATTCTTCTTGAAATGTGATTGTGAGTATCCTGCATTTCTGTTCACTTTCTATCAACGAGAAGCGATAAACATTGATAGTGTCTTCGTACAAAAGATTACAAGATTACACTTTCTTGCTAACTTTTGTGTTTCTTGTATTATAGATTGAGGCCAGAAGTTATTTAAAGGAGAATTCTCCTTCGGTTTTTTTTCGACAAAACTGACGAAACGAGGCGCATCCTATCAAATTTATATGTCCTCTATAGATTCTATAGCGATCAAATCGAACATTAGACTGTATTATCGGATGTTCTGCTGGAATCCTAAAACTGCGAATTATGAGATTGAATATTCGAATTTCAATTGTTTCCGCAGAATGAAATGCCTGATCGAGAACTGAGGGTACCCATTATACCCATAACCTGTAGAAGGAGAGATGAATTATTATGAGTCAGTATCAGAGAAATAACCTTAAGTTGAGATACATATTTGTTGAAATTATAAACATAAATATGAATTTTGAATAAAATAATGATAAGTAACGTTCATTTTTTGAACAAAATTGTTATTTAAATAAACAAAACAACCTGGGATTTTTTCAAATTTGACTTTAAAAAGCACCCCCAAAACAAGGTTTTTAGGGCTGGGTTTTTTGATTTTCCAACCCTGGAGAAAGATGTAGTGTAGTATACACGGCGTTGTTGTGTGTATATCACTTTGGGGATGCATATGTCTGTTATTAGTTGCCTAATTATCTTTTATTGGTATTTCTCTGTCTTGTTATTGTGTTTTTCCATTGGTTTTTACTATGTGATGGGCGTTCCCTTCGTATCTTTGCACCCTATATAAGGTTGTCTTCTCCATTTTCATGCTATTCCTTGAAAATGAACTTACAAATATAGTTCGAAAGTGCTTGGATTCATCTTTTCCTTTTCATGTGGGTTAATTTTCATATATATATATATATATATATATATATATATATATATAGGGTGTTCGAAAACTAATGGTACATACTTTGGCAGTAGGTATAAAAACCCAAAAGCCTGACTTTTACACGAATAAGTAAATGTCCAAAGATCGATTGTTTTCGAGATATCGAATCGTAGAGTTGAGTATGGTATAACGAACTCTGGTGGGGGCAGTCCCCAGAGTAGTATGTGAGGGAAACACATTTGAGTCCAGACTTTATTATGAAATTGGCATTACAATAGGTGTTCGAAATGTCCTCCCTGTACGTAAATGTAGGTCTGGTAGCTACGCAGAAGCGTTTCCCGAACACGATGAAACACTCGTGGATTATCCGCAATGAGTCCTGCAGCGTCCACTATCCTTCCAACAAGATCCATCTCTGTCTCCACTGGAGTTTCATAAATTAAACTCTTCATGTGGCTCCACAGGTAGAAGTCCAAAGTGGTCATATCTGGAGACCTTGCTGGTTATTGCACTGGCCCAAAGCGTCCTATCCATCTCTTGGGAAAAGTACGGTCTAGATATTGTCGCACATTCCTTGAGCCATGCGCTGGAGCACCGTCATGTTGGAACCACATTTGACGTCGAATACCCAAAGACACATCGGCCAGAAGGTCAAGCAATATCCCCCGTAGAAATACTGCATAGTAATCTTCTGTTAAATCTGTTGGAAGCACATAAGGCCCACCCAAATTGGTACGAATAATACCAGCCCACACATTAACATGGAACTGGTGTTGGTGGTGGCTCTGATGCACAGCGTGAGGGTTTTCATTCTGCCATATGTGTAAAACACACTACCGCGCCTAAAAGTAGCTTCATCAGGGAAGAGCACATACTTTGGAAACTCATTATCTTCAATGGTCTTATTCATGAACCAACGAGCAAACCGTTCACGAGGCAAACCGGCTGGAAGGAGCTCTTGCACTCTCTTGAAAAGGGTAGAGGCCCTTGTCATAAAGCGTTTGCCATACTATTAAGGGCTAACGCATTCCAAGTGCACTTGCCGCGGCCCAAGTGCTTTTACATGGGTTTGTATTAAAATGGTGTAGTATCCGCTCTTCGTTCTCAGTGCTAACCCGCCTACGACGAACACCCACTTCTCTTATGTTTACCTGAAAACTGTCATTGTCTCACAGCCGTTAATGCACCCTGTTAAAAACGCGATGATCAAACAAATGATGGTTGCGAAAACGCTCTGCATACAATCAGGCAGCCAATCTAGCATTGCCATTCGCCGAACAATGTGCCATGTGCATATCTGCCATTTCAGAATTTGCAAAGCGATTCATATTGTCACAGCTATTTTATAATGTGCACCGATAGCAGACGCCCATTAAAGTATAATGCCGAGAGTAAGAAATATCACTTGAGACCTCCAATCTTTACGATTCGATATCTAGAAAACGATGGATCTTTGGACTTTTACTTATTATTGTAAAAGTCGTTCTTTTTGGTTTTTATCCCTACTGTCAAAGTATGAAACCATTAGTTTTAACACACCACGTATATATATATATATATATATATATATATATATATATATATATATATATATATATATATATATATATATATATATATATATATATATATATATATATATATATATATATATATATATATATATATATATATATATATATATATATATATATATATATATATATATATATATATAATAAATTCTGGTGTCAGGTGTGCGTTTAATTGAGGACCCCTTTCGTTTACAAGTCCCTCAGTTTAATCAATAGAAAATTACCAAGTTGAGTCAAGTTTATCTAAAGATAGGAAGATAATTATTATTATTTTTTTTTTTGAGTAATCAGTCTTTTGTAGTTGCCCGTGAAGACATATTTAGTTCAAGCCATTGTTTTTGTGTGCGTTTTGGGAGAAAATCTTTTAAAATCCCAGGATTAAGAGGTCCTATATCAGGTACTCATACAGGAATTAGTATATTTATCATATTTTATTGCTTTTGTCCATGTGTGTGATCACAAGGGTAAGATTTCATTTAAAATTTTGGGGAACTATTGCGAGAGCCCCATTTTCTTTGCCGTAATATTCTTAAACGCGTTAAGTGGCTAAGGCTCGCGTAAGGAAACAAGATGACCTCCTTCGAGAGATTTTGGCAACAGGATGAGATGCTTGGTCTCTCCAGTAAAGAGCTAGTCGCCTATATTCAGGATGAGGAGAGAAACGAAAGAGCAGAGAAGAAATAACTAAGAGAAGCTGAGGAGAGAAGAAGAGAAGCTGAAGCTGAAGCTGAGGAGAGAACAAGAGAAGCTAAGGCTGAGCAGAAAAGAAGAGAAGCTGAAGCTGAGCGGAGAAGAAGAGAAGTTGAAGCTAAAGAAAGAGAAATGGTGAGGCACCATGAAAGGGAGTTAAATAGGAATAACTTAGAAACGATCTCAGTTAGTTGCAGGAATAAAGCCCCCCTGCCTTCCAGATCCCCGCTTTAAAGCTTTCAGCATTTAAAGAGGGTGAGGATTTGAGGATTTCAACGCTTACCTCACTCATTTCGAAAAGATTTTTGAGGTAAATCACTGGGATATTCAAACTAATGGAGTCGCCCGGCTCTTGCCACTACTCAATATGCAAAATATATTCATTTCGCTACCCGCCGAGGCTAACCTCGATTATTCGACCATTAAGTCCGAGCTCTTGGCTGTGATCAACATGAATACGGACTTCTACAGGGCAAAGTTTCGTCAGGCAAAGTTGCAACCTGGCCAGATTTACCGCCAGTTTGGATTCACCATCAAAGAAGCCTGCAGTTTTGGTTGAACTCCGCCCAGGTAAACGGCGACTATGAGTCTCTGTTCGACTTCATTTTTTGCGAGATCAATTAATGGCTACGCTGCCCTCTGAAATTCGTGGATTCGTGAAGGACTGAAGAGTTGCTTCCCTCAAAGAATGCAATGAAAAATAGAATTTGCACACGGCCAGTCATAATCTTTACCCCCAAAATCCCAGGAAGAACGCTCCCAAATTTATAAAGGTCCAAGGTCCACCCTGTGAGCTCCGACCACGATAAATTTGCATTAGTCCAGGACTACTTGGGACGAGCGAACCGCTTTCCAGTGGTCCGTCGTTTCATCGAATGCCCATATTTCACCGGTTAGGCTGACGCAGTAGCAGCCCCTATTAAATTCTGCGACATATTCGTCAGCCAGAGCCCGCAGCTCTTCCCTAGTCCCGGTACTCAGCCCGCCATCACGAGAGCACAAGCCATTAAGAACGAGCCCACTCCCCCCCGGTGACATTAGAACCCCTTTTTTTCCCCCGAGTACGAGACTATGAACAACTAGTCTTTTGTAAAGGAACAAGATGAGTGTCCTTCCCTACAGTCAATGTGGGAAAAGTCGAGGACCAACGAGCGCGAATCCGTTCGTGGTCACAAGGAGGTCTCTTACCTTGTTGAGGGTTAACTGTTGTTCCGTTCCCACTCCGTTCATAACTACTTCCTTACGCGTTCTATATGTATCCCCTGCTTCTATGACAGTACCCATTTTGACACTAAGTCAAAAGAAAGACGTTTCTAGCCCGGTGAAGAAATCCTGCCCACGGAAACAAATAAACTTCTTTCCCAATGGAAAGGCCCCTTTCACTCCAAAGCCTGTGGCCCCATGGACTACCTCATCCACTCGCCCTCTGATAACAAAGTATTTCACGTCAACATGCTTAAACGTTACCACCGCCACGCCTGCATCAACACTATTGTTGCCCTGGATGAAGATGCCGTTATGGAAGCCTATTATAAAACCCGAACCTCTTAACCTAGTCAAAAACAGTTTTCGTAGAAGCTGATAATGACTACCCACTCCCGTTTCTCCCCAGAACGTATAAAGATTCCCCCCAGGAGATCGATCTAAATCCCCACCTGGAGCCCGCTCAGAAAGTCCAGGTATCCCGGTTGTTAAAGGCCTACCTCCGGCCCATTCATTTGCGATACACGTTTAATGCGGAGGTCGAAAACTTACTAAAAATCGAAATAATAGAACCATCCTCGTTAGACTACTGTTCCCCCATGGTTATGGTTCGGAAGCCAGACTAGTCCTTTCAAATATGTGTGGACTTTCGAAAACTTAACGCATTGAAGGTTTTCGATGGCAAACCGATCCCGTTGATAGACCAGAGCCTACATTTGTTCTTAGATGGTCTGAATAAAGTGTCATTCTATTTTGATAATGTGTACGTAGCTACACGCACATACGAGGGGCGGTCAATAAGTTTTGCAATTCGGATATAAGGAAACTAGATATGAGGAAAAGTTTTTTATTATTTTTCAATATAAATACCCTCGACTTCATGCACTTGCACCACTTGTCCCTGAGGCTTCGAATTCCCGATAACTAGAAATCTCCCGGCTGCTCTTTTATCCACTGCTAGACGGCGAGCTGGACATCTACATCCTCGGCAAACCGGCGTCCACGCAGTGTAGCCTTGAGCTGGCAGAATAAAAGGTAGTCGCTAGGGGCCATATCTGGACTCTAGGAGGAATGGTTGAGCTCCTCGAATCCGCACTCGCGCAGGGCAGCTTGTGCAACTCTGGCCTTGTGGACTTTGACGACGTTGATGTCGATCGTGGGGCGTGAGGTTTCTAGGGACCCAACGGGCAGAGACCTCGGTCATGGCCAAATTTTCGTGGATGATGTTGATAATACTTCCATGTGATATTCCAAGTTGTAGTTCGATTTCTTCGACCTTCACTCGTCGATTTTCGAGGATGATCGTCTCCACACGGGCCACATTGTCCTCGTTGGTCACCTCTGACGAGCGTCCTGGACGGGGGTTATCCTCAAGGCACTCACAACCATGGCGGAACTCGCTCTTCCAGCAAGCAATGGTTGCATAGGAAGGGGCGGTGTCGGTGTACGTTGCAACCATGTGTTCATGGATCTCCTTTGCATTCTTGCCTTCCTCTGTCAAAAATTTGATCACTGTGTGCTGTTCAACCTTCTCCATTTTTGAAAAATTTGTGACGGATGATCTGCGATCAGCTACTGCTTCTTAAATATATGAAACAGGAGCGTGCGGCTTCCATTCCTGACTTGTTATAACTTTTCCTAACTCCTGCACAAACAGCCATTCCCCTTCCTCTGTTTTGCCCTACCGATTCGCAAAACTTATTGACCGCCCCTCGTAGGATAAACATCTAACCTCACTTCGTTCTCTCTGTAATAGGATCCGAGAGCATGGTCTGACCATTGGTTGTTCCAAGTGTCATTTTGCTTACGACACTATCAAGCACATTGGATATCACATTAAGGTAAATCAAATAACGAACGCCCCAGCAAGAAAAGGTCAGGGCCATTTCAGATATGCCCCTTCCCCGTACTAAGAAGCAGCTAAGTTCCTCCTTGGGTTCAACCACCTTCTACAGGCGCTTCGTCCCCAACTTTGCCGCCTTAGACTCCCTCCTGAACTCCCTCCTTAAGAAAAATCCCCAGATTCCCTCGTTTGGAGCCCCAAGGCAATTTCTCATTTCCAGCAGATGTTGCGGCTCCCGAACCCGAACAAATTGTTTGGCATCCGTACGGATGCCAGTGAAAAGGGCATCGGTTGCGTGTTGCTGCAGTACGAAGAAGATGGGAATAGCTATCCTATCGCTTATGCAAGCTGGAAGCTGTTGCTGCGCGAGAGAATCTATGCAGTAATAGAACTTGAGGCTCTGACAATAGTTTTTGGTGTCCGGAAGTTTAAAATGTATCTGGTAGGTCAGGAGTTCGTGATCAAAACGGATTACCGCCCTTTGGCGTACTTAAGAAATTGAAAAAAGCCAAAATGGAAGGCTTATGCGTTAGGGTCTGCTATTAATGGAATATCAATTCCGAATTTTGTATTTAAAAGCTAGTGAAAACTGTGTAGCAGACAGTCTTACTAAGAATCGAGTAGATGACCCTCCTCTTCCAAAGTACAACTCCATACATCCTATAAGTTCATGTATATATTCGAGTTCGTTACTTTCCCATGTAAAATTTATCTTGTGCGTGTGTACGTACACCAGCATTTTACTGTATTCCTTGTATATACGTGTTGTCATTATTGATTTTTTTATTTTTCTTAGATTGTCCCTCTGCTTGATTGATTCCATATTCTAAATTGTGGTATTGCTTTTACATGAAACTATATATATATTTTAATTTTTTAATTAACTACCCATTAACCTTTATATATTTTTAAGTTTTATCCGTCGTCTGGGATCAAACGGAGAAACTCCTGACCTTGGCGGCCGCAGTGTGGGCTAAAATCTTAATACCGATGGGCTTTGGTCGAAATGCCCTTTTTCCTTCCCTTTCGTTTCGGAAAAAATGCCATTTTTGGAAGGAAGGGATATAAGGGAAAAGAACGAAAAGAAGAATACCCGCTTCATTTGTTTCTTGAAGTTCTTTCCTCCCTATGTCTCCAAAGTATAAATCCACGTGGAGTAAGCTCTGTATCCAAAGATAAAAATATAAGAAGAAAGAATTTGAGTATCCGTCAGCGCCTCACAGTTGTAGTTAAGTTGGGAACTAAACGCTTTCACCTCGCTGATGAAACGTTAATCTCCGTAGTCGGGAAAAGGATAGCCTAAAGTTAACCACCCATATCGTTGGAAACGATTAAGACCTGTGTCAGGCGACGAAAGCTAATCCCTATAGGCACCGGAAGGCTTCTCACAGACGTCTGTGCCTTCCATCGATTGAGCAGCAAAAAAATGGCCGTGATATAAATACCCTGGGTTTTTCGAAGATCGGCAGATTTAGTTTGAGATCTCGTCGCCTTCGGTTCAGATCGTGTCTGTTTTCCCAAGTCCCTGGCATTCGTGTATACCATCGAGGTTGGATCTCACCAAGCAGATCCATATTTTTGTGAAGGCTTACTCTGTTCAGATCAAGCCACGAATCGTTTCGTCCCCGAAAGACCGGCAAGATTCAACTCGTCTCATCTGGAATCCCCCCTGAAGGATCTCCAGTTTCCTGTGTGAGATTTCGCGCCGAACCGCGTCATAGTATCGATTTCTGGAGGTCGCACTTCTCTGGAGAATAGGTGCCATCGTCCATCTTCAAGGATGATCGTGAACTCTTATTCTGGTCCCCTACCCTTTCATCTTCGTCACTATCAGGATATTAGGCCGAGAATCACGACTATTTTCTGTTTTCATTCCCCAGTGCCGACTCATTAGAGGATTTACCTTTCTCGAGGACCCACTTTAAGGTAAAAGGATCGTTGATTGTATCTCCCGTTAATCGATCCGCTTTTCGACTTTTAAATATTCCTTCTGTATAACTGATTTATAGTATACCCTTTAAAAAGCTAATTACTAAGTAATTATCGTTACCTGATTGCAAATTATCTATGTTCTGTCGGTATTATCCTTATTTACATTTCCTTTATTTCCCATAATTATATAAATATAGAGATATAGGAGTTAAACAAAAACCGTTAATAAATTGAGAGTTTACATATATATCGAGGCCTCCCCCATGGCGAGGAGAAATAATGAAGTAATAACAAAGGCCACCTGGGTTTCCTGAGCCCCTCTAACTGGTCTCCAGTAACATTCAAGAACGGAAAAAATGGTAAATTTAGGAGACAGTTATTCCTGACCTCAGCTCAAAAGGCAGGCCTTTCGAGGGTGTACTTATAAACAATCCATTCAAAAATGCAAACTGTCGATCTCGTATTACGCTATCCCCAAAGCTCCACGACGCGAAAGTACGGCAGAATTAATACCCCACCTCTGTCGTATCAATATGGATCCGGTTTCCCATATTTTAAAATGCCGAGGAAAAGAAAGAACAGCCGCCTAAAAAGGAGACCACCCTTGGGTCTCACCCTGCAAGTCCCCTTCACCCCCCATTACCCCGCGAGAGTAATTCACGTATAAAAGTGTTCGACAGGAGAAAACGAGGCTTTTTCGTTTTCGTAAGAGATAGAGAAGTCACTGGTAGAGAGCTTCACTGCAAGTTAAGAAAGACTTGCAGTTTCTTAGACAATATCAGATTGTTCCAAGTAGTCTCGGCATAGTTTGAGCCCAAGGATCTTCGAAGGATCTAAACAACAAATACTCTCGAAACAGCTCGAGTACTCAAAGATCGTCAATTGATCTTAGTCTATCTGAGTTTGACAACTCCAAACTAGATAGATTTCTCATCCAAAAGAGAAACTCTAAATCGCTAGAAAAGAATATAAACATATTCCAACCTCTTCGGAAGAAAACCTTTTCAAGGTTATAAACGTCTGAGTATCCACCCGCCTCATCGGCGTCTTTGTTTTGATTCTCTTACGCCAACTCGAAATTCCGTGTGACATCGCTTGCCCACCTTTCATTCGAAATAACGCCATCTAGTGAGAAACCAACAAATTACGCTCACGACGCCTCCCTAGCCATATTTAACGAAGGTATTTCCGTTGGATACTTTGAGTAATACCCCCTACCTAATGTAAGTAATCAATTGTATTGTTCTGTCCTCGTGCCTTTAACGTAGAGTATTTGTATATCTTAAAAAAGAAGTTGTTTAAAGTAAATTGTTTTCCCGTAAAGACACCAAGAATGAGTATTAATAGCGGGACTTAAAAACCATTTTTTTATTTGTTGCTTGTACGTGTATATACTAATTTTGTTTGCTTTGATTAATGTTCAGTAAAAGTGTATTTTTGGTTGAAGTTTTTAAATTATCCTTGAACGAGTTGCGTTGGCAGTATTTGTTAAATTCAAGAAAGAACTCTCCTTTTATTCATTTATTAGAATAAAGATTAAGTAAAGCACTCTTAGAGACCGATCCTGGAGCGATCACGGGAAGTATGAAGGTACGACTCATTTTTATTAATCATAATAAAATAAATGTATATATAATCTCGCTAATCCACGACAATATATGTTAACTAGTGACTTATTAAAATTATATTTTTGCCTTTTCTGATTTTCACTCTTTAAATATATCCTTGAATTGCAACTTGGTGAACTCATTAAACGCTATCGGCTCTTGTATTGAAATCGCTCTCTTATACCTCGTAATCAACGGATTACTTTTACGAACTGAACGTACTTGTACGTAGCGAAGGACGCGTACGTTTATTAGAGGATATATGTGTTTATAACTGTATATATACATATTCTCGTGGCATTTATCTTTTTCCTTCCAACTAATAGATACATATATGTATATATAGAGGTATTGTCTGGGGAGGTGACCTATTCCTCGAAAAGATGCAACTATATTTTCCGACAATACAACCAAAATCGATTATAATATCAAACATATATATGTAGTGTTTGCCGAGCAAAAATAGGATCAATCCAGACTTTCCCCTTTAAATGTGCCAACAGATGCCTCCTTGCTCCAATGCCCTCATTTCAATTTCTCTTCAGATTTCTCCTAGCCAACTTTAGGCGGGAGGAACATTCCTTGATTTTCGCTTGAAAATTTAAAAATCTGAATGAAACGAAGTTTTTTTTTATTTTCATCATTTAAAAAATAGTTATTTCCTCCGTAAGACATCAACACGGGATAGTTTATCTACCACAAAATAATTTATTACTGGTTATATATTGGGTAGCATAAGTAAAAATGAGTGTGATTTTGAGCCATCATTTCATCAACTCGTGCAGATATTGAAAACCATATTTTTTAGGATAGCAGTTAAAACACATGTGAATGATGTAGGGAAAAATGAACTGAGGCTCTTGTTTATAATATAGGAATTATTTTTCTAGCATACCTCTAACATAAAAATATTGAAAGCTTGATAATAGCTGAGAACTTTACGATATACATTTTAAAAGAAATGCTATATCGTTAACTAGTAGGAGTCACTTTAGAGGTATCTAAGAAAAACAAATTTTTACCAATGTACAACATTTTTTAACAAAGTATTAAATGGTTTGTTTTCCTTTATTTATCTATTCTCGTAAATTTCATGCATATTCTATACTTGTGCAACTGGTGGGAACATCAAATATTTTAGGCACATACATTTTTATATGGTTAAATAACACTGTCGTAGAATGACTCCCGACGATACCATATATTACACTATTCGTTGAGGGAACTTCCTTAATTATCTTTAGAGTGCGTTACTGTCTGGCGGCCGATATTATATATCTTCGATATGCTTAAGAAGTGGAACTGAGCTCAAGGATAATAATATTGCTATCATTAATAAAATAGAGTTTTATTAATAATAACTATAAACAATACACAAAAACGGAAAATATTGACATACACAGAATGGAAAGGGTCGTGGAGACTCGGGCTAATCCGAGGATTTGAAGGATTAAAAAAAGGTAAAACAAATATAGAGTTAAAGAGATGGGATGGTTCGATAAACAATTTAAAGCACAGGATAGAATTGGAAAAAAGGGATCAATACTCAAAAGGTGACGTTTGGCTTACGTAACTTTTCATTAGGGTGCAGTGGAAGGTACTTGAAGGAATATTCGGTCCGCTGGCGAGTTCCAGCCGAAGGGGGGGGGATAAAAGGATCCCGACGAGGCGTCTTGGAAAGGAGAACCGTTACTCGACGAACGGCTTGAAGAACAATGGCTGTTTTACTTTGTTCTCTTCTGAACAAAGGGGGGGGGGAATGAGAACCATCTCTTGTCTACGGGCTCAAGAACAATGGTTGTTCTAATGTTGTTCTCCTTGAACAACAGGGGGGGTGAGAACCGTTTCTTGGCGAAGGGCTCAAAACGAACAATGGCTGTTCTAGGTTGTTCTCCTTGAACAACAGGAGGGGATGAGAACCGTTTCTTGGCGAAGGGCTCAAAACGAACAATGGCTGTTCTAGGTTGTTCTCTTCTGAACAAAGGGGGGGGATGAGAACCGTCTCTTGTCTACGGGCTCAAGAACAATGGCTGTTCTAATGTTGTTCTCCTTGAACAACAGGGGGGTTGAGAACCGTTTCTTGGCGAAGGGCTCAAAACGAACAATGGCTGTTCTAATGCTTTTCTCCCTTGAACAACAGGGGGGGATGAGAACCGTTTCTTGGCGAAGGGCTCAAAACGAACAATGGCTGTTCTAATGCTGTTCTCCTTGAACAAAAGGGGGGGATGAGAACCGTTTCTTGGCGAAGGGCTCAAAACGAACAATGGCTGTTCTAATGCTGTTCTCCTTTGAACAACAGGGGGGGGAAGCCTTGGGGACTTGACGTCGGAAAGGCTCGAACCTTTGGCACTTAAGGAATATTGTCCTCCTTCTGGACAAGTGATGGTGAATCTCGAGGTCGAGGTCCCTTGGCGCACAAAGGGAGAGAGGGTCGTGGTGATGTTTCGCGACGAAAATCTGGATCTCCAATCTGATCTTAGTGGTAAAGTTTCCATATAAATAGCCAGGACATCTCCTTGGCGTGGGGGAAAATGGAGTGAAAGCTTGGAGGGAACGCACAGCCGGCCGGAGAAAAATGCCTTATCTGTTCATAAGCCTAACTCGATCTGGCGAGGTCGGCGTATGGGGGCGAACGGGGGGACGATAACCTCCTTGTTTAAACATTGGCATCCGGTAGCTGAGATAAGATTCCAAGCCTCGAATCGAAGATGCACGTGGGCAGCATCGTGGTTTTTAATAATATGGGATAGGAGTTGAAATTAACTCGTTCTATCACACCCCTCCATTCCAGGGGAAGTTGTCACTTCGAAAAAAAAAGAGAGAAGGGACAACGATAGAGCTCCGTTGTAGGGAACTCGTTTTCTTGTACCAACCGTACCTTCCTGCACCTAACTAGTATTACCTCAATACATATGATTATTTTGGTCTTCAGATTACAGGGGAAAATAACCTTTAATACAACTTAATCAAAGAAAAAAAAAGGGCATGGAGCAATGAATTAATATAAACTTAGTGCATACGGGACAAAATAATTTATACGTAAATTAATAAGAACAAATATATAGACATACAAAAAATTAGACATTGAGCGTTACAAAATTCAGACATATACATTAATTAATTATATTACAAAAGAATCTTAAATTAAGTCGTACAAGACGGTATATACCTACATGGAGATACTAATCCTATGAATACAATTATTCTACGCTATTCGGTAACGCATTCCTACTGAGTGCGTCAGCGACCTGGTTATCGGAACCTTTTATCTAATTTATTTTAAACTGATACTCTTGCAAGAGTAAACTCCAGCGCATGATGCGGCCGTTTGAGTGTCTCAAATTCCTAATATAGGCTAACGGACAGTGGTCGGTTCCTATTTGAAATTCTTTACATATCAAGTACAGCTTGAATTTGTCTATGACCCAGATAATTGATAGAGCTATCTTTTCTCTAGTGGCATATCTCTTTCCGCGTGGTAATAATTGACGACTAGCATATGCAACTGGATGACTCGTTCTGTCATCCACGTATTGAAGGAGTACACCTCTAATGCCCTCGTTGATCACGTCGGTCTTAACCCCAAAGGATTTTTCCGGGTTGGGCAACTTATAATTGGGGGCAGAAATGAACTTACTTTTGAGCTGATTAAAATGGGAAAAACGACATCATTCCAACGTAAACGATCGGAGAAATTCTTTTCCTGAAGGGGGCATAGGGGGGCCGAAATTGCAGCGAAATTCGGAACAAATCGCTGATAGGGAGAAGCTGATCCTAGGATCGATCTTAATGGCTTTTTTGTAATCGGGAGGGGCATGTCGGCGATTGCCTTAATCTTGTTCTCGTGGGGACCTGACTTGCTTTGTCCTATTTTGAAACCAAAATATTTGATGGTTTCGTGGGCAAACTGGCATTTGCTGGGGCCAATGGTGAGGCCATTCTCACGCAGTTGCTCGAAAAGAGCTAATATGGTGGGTAAATGGTGATTCCATTTAATTAGTTCTTGGAGCTGACTCTTCTGACGTGGTGTCAGCTGCGCGTCCCTATCCAGGTCAGAGGGTTCCAAAGACTCGCCTGGTAGAAAAGGAGGAGGGTACTCGGCATCAGGTTGGATGCACACTGTCTGGATTACCTTAAGGGACTCCGCGGGGCAGTCCTCTTCAAGCGCCGATGCTTCGTCCAGTTCTACGAAGGTATCTCCATGGGCACGTTGGGGGTTCTTTATTTCTTGGGGTCCAGGGACAGTCTCCGTGTCCTTGTCTGGAGCCTTATCACCTAAGGGTGTTAGTGATTCACATTCCTCTTTTGCCGTCCTAAAGTCCTGGTTAGGGGTCTCCGAGAAATCGGACGGTATCGGGGTTCTGATGGGGACGGGCTCCTGGGCTTCTTTCTTATCTCGGCCTTGAGGAAGGGCGGCCTGAAACACAGGGTCGAAACTTACTTGGGGGCTCTGTCCTATAAGTACGGAACAGAATTTTATGGGTGCTACAATGACTTCAGCCCAGCCATTATAATATTGACACTGCAGGTAAAATCTAGCGACGGGGAATCGGTTCGCCCGCCCAAGTTGGTCATGTACCACCGCAAATTTTTCGTGGTTAGAGGCCACTGGGAGGAGTTCGTCGGACACGATGAAGCACTTACATCCTGTGTCCCTGACGAGAGTCGATACTCGACAGCTGTCCACGCTGCCCTCCTCATATTTCAAAGTTCCCGATGAACTTTTACCAAAAACAAAATTTACCTGGTGGCCTGACGGAGGGGAAGAAGTTTCTGCTTGGGTCTGCACCACCGGGGGAGCCGGGGTCGCATTAATCTGGTGAACTTGGTGGGCTGGTCCGCTTTTAAGCCTAGAATTTTGGGGGCAATTCCAGCTCATGTGGTTTTCTACACCACAGGTGAAGCATATTATTGGTCGCTTCGGGAAGAGAGATGGAGGAGAAGTCTTAACGGGAGGTTTGGAGTCCCGTTGTTGGTTTTGGGGAAAGAAGTTTTGGGGTTTTACGGGGCTCGGAAACTTTGTCAGCTTTCCTGGGAAGGGGCGCGAATCCTTCCTTCTTTCTTCTCGTTGGATTTCTCTTTCTCGTTCTTCTCGTTGTATTTGTTCTTCTCGTTCTTCTCGTTGGATTACTCTTTCCCGTTCCTCTTGTCGGATTACTCTTTCCCTTTCTCTTTCTACCTTTTTTCTTTGACATTCTGCTTTAATCCGAGCTAATTCAATCTGAAGCTCAGCTTGTCTTATCCGTTCCTCTCTTTCTCTTTCTTCTCGTTGTATTTCTCTTTCACGTTCCTCTCGTCGGATTATACTTTCCCTTTCTCTTTCTTCCTCTTTTCTTTGCTCCTCTCGAATGTACTCAATTAGTTCTTTTCCGGAAAGTCCACAGGATTCTCCTTGCGCTTTAAAGATTTCAAACTGAGTCATCTTTGCACTTGGGGGCGCACTAGTCAACCAACTAAAATTCCTTGCAACAAGAATTATGCCTCTATAGAATTAGCCTACCTAAATATGGGCACTGAACTATTCGTACTTGGTTTCTCAATCTAAATAACCCTGACTAAAATCACAAAAAATCACAAACAAATTATTATAACCGTTCCTTGAGCTACTCCAGCTTCTTAAGTTTAAAAAAAAGGGGATAGCAATCGTTAAAACAAAAGGGAACTACTATATTCTATTATTATAACGAATAACACTATGCTTTACTCGACTGAGACCAGTGTTTGCAAAGATATAGCGTTAAACCTTACACACCTGATACCAAATTTAAATAGTATATATATATATATGTCGTAGAATGACTCCCGACGATACCATATATTACACTATTCGTTGAGGGAACTTCCTTAATTATCTTTAGAGTGCGTTACTGTCTGGCGGCCGATATTATATATCTTCGATATGCTTAAGAAGTGGAACTGAGCTCAAGGATAATAATATTGCTATCATTAATAAAATAGAGTTTTATTAATAATAACTATAAACAATACACAAAAACGGAAAATATTGACATACACAGAATGGAAAGGGTCGTGGAGACTCGGGCTAATCCGAGGATTTGAAGGATTAAAAAAAGGTAAAACAAATATAGAGTTAAAGAGATGGGATGGTTCGATAAACAATTTAAAGCACAGGATAGAATTGGCAAAAAGGGATCAATACTCAAAAGGTGACGTTTGGCTTACGTAACTTTTCATTAGGGTGCAGTGGAAGGTACTTGAAGGAATATTCGGTCCGCTGGCGAGTTCCAGCCGAAGGGGGGGGATAAAAGAATCCCGACGAGGCGTCTTGGAAAGGAGAACCGTTACTCGACGAACGGCTTGAAGAACAATGGCTGTTCTACTTTGTTCTCTTCTGAACAAAGGGGGGGGGATGAGAACCGTCTCTTGTCTACGGGCTCAAGAACAATGGCTGTTCTAATGTTGTTCTCCTTGAACAACAGGGGGGTTGAGAACCGTTTCTTGGCGAAGGGCTCAAAACGAACAATGGCTGTTCTAATGCTTTTCTCCCTTGAACAACAGGGGGGGATGAGAACCGTTTCTTGGCGAAGGGCTCAAAACGAACAATGGCTGTTCTAGGTTGTTCTCTTCTGAACAAAGGGGGGGGATGAGAACCGTCTCTTGTCTACGGGCTCAAGAACAATGGCTGTTCTAATGTTGTTCTCCTTGAACAACAGGGGGGGTGAGAACCGTTTTTTGGCGAAGGGCTCAAAACGAACAATGGCTGTTCTAATGCTTTTCTCCCTTGAACAACAGGGGGGGATGAGAACCGTTTCTTGGCGAAGGGCTCAAAACGAACAATGGCTGTTCTAATGCTGTTCTCCTTGAACAAAAGGGGGGGATGAGAACCGTTTCTTGGCGAAGGGCTCAAAACGAACAATGGCTGTTCTAATGCTGTTCTCCTTTGAACAACAGGGGGGGGAAGCCTTGGGGACTTGACGTCGGAAAGGCTCGAACCTTTGGCACTCAAGGAATATTGTCCTCCTTCTGGACAAGTGATGGTGAATCTCGAGGTCGAGGTCCCTTGGCGCACAAAGTGAGAGAGGGTCGTGGTGATGTTTCGCGACGAAAATCTGGATCTCCAATCTGATCTTAGTGGTAAAGTTTCCATATAAATAGCCAGGACATCTCCTTGGCGTGGGGGAAAATGGAGTGAAAGCTTGGAGGGAACGCACAGCCGGGCCGGAGAAAAATGCCTTATCTGTTCATAAGCCTAACTCGATCTGGCGAGGTCGGCGTATGGGGGCGAACGGGGGGACGATAACCTCCTTGTTTAAACATTGGCATCCGGTAGCTGAGATAAGATTCCAAGCCTCGAATCGAAGATGCACGTGGGCAGCATCGTGGTTTTTAATAATATGGGATAGGAGTTGAAATTAACTCGTTCTATCACAAACACTGTTACATGAAATCCTATCACTGAACTAACTTTTTAAAATCTGACTCACAATGCGGACCTACTTTCATAAATTCGACAAGTTAATGTTGAAAACGTCCGAAAGATGCTGGTCAAATTGCCACAGGTGATATATCAGTTTATGGTCCATTCTGGGTGTTATAATATACACATATGAATCAACCCAGCTTGACATATATACTCTTTGATCACTTCATTGTAATTAAGTACGTCCAAAACTTTCACTCATAGCACAAGTGAGATAGAAGAATGAAAGGTAAATGATTTTGGAAGTTGATTATAGAAAAGGGCAGACTTACTCGTACGTATGTTCCGTCCTAAACATGGAGTATTTCCTCTTTCCCATACTATTCATTTGGTCCTTCAAGCTCTAAAGCCTACAAATCAAAGAGCAACGACAAACTTCCTTATATACCTCCTTTTCTCTCGGGGTCTTTAATAGTAGAAAATCGGTGGGTATCTTGAGGGAGTACTCCTGGAGGAAGGTGGGGTAGAGAATGTGCTCCATCTACTATTCTCTTAAACTACCACAATTTCCAGTCATATGCCTCTTTTAGAACTATTCTAATGGGTATCAGCAATTCACTTAGGGCCAAAGCAGTGTAGTCAGCGATCCACATCACAGAATCCGGAAAATAAGGTAGATCCTCTTAATTAAATTACTTGAATCCTGGCTATCATAAAGTGCGCAAACAAGAATGAATAATAGGAAGAATTGATGAGGGAGAATTATCAACCAACAGCAAGCTTTCCCCCAAAATGCGTCGGAGCACATCAAATCAACTAAAACTACATATTGTATCATGCACAAAATCGTACATTACTTTATCAGCGTTAAATTAAATCTTCATAGCCTCAAGGTGCTAATGATCTGCAGGACCTCATACAGGGTTCATCACTGGGCAGAACGCCAATGAAACTATGCTCTCCTTTATGCCATATTAAGTACAAAATCACCCATTATTTTGTCACCCTAAAAGGCCCTACATAGCGATGGGGTGCTATGTACTGTAACACCTCATCCAGTCAGGGTCTATTTCTGGGCATAAGACTCCTAGCCCACCCCTCACGCCTATCATCCACAATTCTACAGATCCATGAACCAAGCATACACTTTACAACTTTATCCATTGCCCTCTCACCTAACAGTCCTAGTGCATATATTATGTTGAGGAATAAGTTATCGCGTTTTTTTTAAATGTTGTGTTGATTTAGGTTTGTTGACGTGATTTGTGCACATATTAAGAAACAATAATAAATATTGAGAGCAAAATTTGCAAAGGTTAGGCTACGTTTCTTAACAGTATGTCTATTAGGCTTTTGCTTAGGCTACGTCTTGAAGTTGGGTAATAAGTCATTGCAGCTTATTTAAAAGTTGTGTTAATTTAATTTTTGTTCTGTACCCTCAAAGTGGAATGTCAAGCTGAAAGAAAGGCGCATTTTTGACACTTGTTGTTATTCATTTTCAATCGAGACGAGAACAATGCAAACGCAGCCAAAGCTCGTCGCGATATTTGTGTTGTGTACGGAGAAAATGCTTTATCAGAAAGGACAGCTCAATGGTGGTTTTCACGTTTCAAAAACGGTCATTTCAATCTAAATGACGAAGAACGTTCTGGTCGCCCCATTAAGTTGGATGAATATCGATTGAACGGCCTTCTTCATGAAAGTCCCCATCAATCGACTAGAGAATTGGCTGTACAATTTGCATGTGATCATAAAACTGTAGTGAATCACCTTCATTAGATGGAGAAGGTTCAAAAACTCGGTGCATGAGTTCCGCGCGCTTTGAGCAAAAGCAACAAACTTTAACGCTCCACGATTGCCGTAGGTTTGCTTGCTCGTCACAAGGCTACTCGTGGATATAAGCACAGATTTCTTCACCGCATCATCACAAACGACGAAAAGTGGTGTGTTTATGTCAACATGAACCATCAAAAACAATGGCTTAGCCCCAATAAAAAAACACTTGCGGGATTAAAGCAAGGACTTCATCCACGAAAGATTATGCTGTGTGTGTAGTGGGATTGTGAAGGCTTCATTCTTTATGAGCTCCTTGCGAAAAACGAGATTGTCAATGCAGAACTCTACGTCCAACAAATGTATCGACTCGCCGAAACTATTCGTGAAAAGCGACCTCATTGACGTTATGGAGTCCTTCTGCAACACCACAATGCTCGTCCTCACATTTCCAATATGACAAAAGACGCCATCGAAACGCTTAATTGGGAAATCCTGCCGCATCCTCCATATTCGCCAGACTTGGCTCCATCGGACTTCCATCTGTTCCGATCGCTATCCAACAATTTGTGCGGCGTTTCGTTCAATACTGATGTGGAATTAAGAACCTGGTTAGACGAATTCTTCGAGTCAAAATACAGAGATTTTTATTGCAGAGGCATCGAAAAACTAGTTGAACGTTGGAAAGAAGTCGTAAATAACAACGGAGAATACATTATTAATTAAATTGCATTTTGTTATCAATTAAAAATGAAGTTTTTCTAGAATTATTAATGGTAGTAAATAAATTTTATAAAACCACAAGAATTATTCGTCAACCCAATACTTGACCCCTTTCCCTTCTACACACTCCAGCTTCCCTTGTTCAGAGCCTATCAAACCACAAATTCTCTATCTTACACGTCCGTTCAGAATTTTGCCTAAAATCTACCTACAACACAATAGACTTATTCTCCCCCCCCCATGTATCCGATTCAATCACGTTTCGCTCTTTTATATTTATACAATGACACTGTATGGCAAATGACGCATTTTAGAAAAAAAAATAATCACCACTTTTTTGCATTTCAGCAACTCTATCATTTAGTCCAGCTTCCTTCCTATTTTTAGACCTTACAACATCTTATACACTTAATCTATCTCTTCCACACCACGATACGGCACCCAGCTACACCTACAGAACCAATCATATTTAAATTTTCATCATCATAGGGAGCATAATTATACAATTCATGAAAGCATTATCACCATTTCTATTTTACATCCTCATCGCTAGCAAGTACCCTGCCATTATTGTACCTACCCTTCACATAGCTAGAGCTCTCGTTAGCCTAGAGAATATGGCGTTGATCTTCTAACGTCGAGGTCAAAGGGTTCAATCCAAGTGACAGCAGGCTCAAACCTCAGCGCGCGTACATAGAGATCTAGTCACCGATTGTGGTTATAACTGCAGGGAAAGGTTGATATTAAACAGGCAATCATATACAAAACCAATCACAACACCGCTATATTTCCTCTCTCATCTTTACAATGCAACACAGACTCTTCTCTTCTGTTCCAAGGAATCATGCAGATGGGTTGTTGTATCTAGATAGCACTAACGTGGAACGGGTCACTCCTTAACTGGAGTGACAAAGGTATTACTAGATCGCGGGTTGATGTTACAACAAATACTTTTCCCCTCCCTAAACCATGACTGCCCCTGGTACCATCATACCCTCATGTTCGCCAACGATTTTGATGCTGATCTTAATGTTGGTTCATTATTCGGTCGGGTGATTACTTCTTCAAGACGAAAGATCTTGTCCACGACTAAAAGACGGATGGCGCAACAGAGATATTAGTAGTTTAAATAACTATTCTTCTCCTGGTTTTTCACCCTTCTTAATTACGTTTAGGATACCTTCCAGTACTATCGGAATCCTCATTCATCCTTTGTTCAAATGCTTAATTTTCCTCTTTCTTACTTTGTTTAATTATTTGTCTCACTTTCCTTATTATCTACTTATATGCGCCCAACCGCGTCTCCCTGACACCCTCATCTGCACCATTAAGCAATGGCAATTAGCCCTACTTTCCAGTTCAGTACTGGAATACCAATACACAGGTCTTGCACTACCTAGTGCTTTATCGCTATGCTCACAATTATTTCCACTCTCAATCATTCTTACACACCCATCCCTCTCTTCTATGATTCAATAACCATTGTGGACCCTACCTTCCTTTTCACTTCTCTGACGCAATTCCATCTCTCTAGTAACCATTTTAACCTTGCACAGCACAAATATATAATCTTAGACTCTCACTTCTTACAGCATTCACATCAAATACGTGCCCCAGCATATTCTTTCTTACTAAGTACAGATCAATTATGGGTAACACTTGAGATTCGGGGCGCACGGTAGATGGCGCTGTTAGTCGGCTACAATTTTGGGCTTAAGCATATCTCTTATGACGTCAGACGGTCGCGTCAGATGTGAACAATATCAGCGTAATATTTTTTTGTATATGAGTATATACTGGGGGGCTGTGCCCCCTAGACCCCCCTCCCCCCAAATTGATTAAAACTCAGGATCATCGCAGGGTGGTGTCCCTACAGTGATATCTCCCCCACGAGTAGTCACCTTAAATTTACTGGGTTTTTCTCCCCAACAGCTTTTTACTGGCAGAAAAACCTAACCTAATAGCAAACAATTCTTACTTTTATAGGTTTCTTGACAAGTTTATGCGCCTCTAGATAATCTAAAAGTTTTTCGCGATTATACAAACTAAAGCCGAATTCGAATAACAAAGAAGCATATGGAGAGCACGAAAACACAATAACGAAAGAAAAACATTTGCAAAATGGGTCCTATTTATAAGCTACGATGTTGCCAGTAAGAAGCTGTTATCGTTCGCAGTAAACAAAAAATACGAAAACAAAACAAAAAACAATAAAGACATCAAGAAACCTTACCTAACTTAGAAAAAAACTATAAACGAGCAGAGCGCAGATATTTAGTAAATAATAGACTCAAAGTTACAAATCCCCAAAAGAACAAAAAAATATAACGCAGTTATTGTCAGATCTGACGCTACAGTCTGACGTCACAAGATATATGCTGTAGCCCAAAATTGTAGCCGAATAACAGCGCCATCTACCGTGCGCCTCGAATCTGAAGTATTACGCAATTATGATCTTAGGTTCTACTCCTCTCTTAGGCTTAGTACAGGTGTATCTATACTCAATATTGGGATTAGAAGCCTACCTCCCGACTCTGTTTTCAATCTCTCTACTTGTATAAAAATGCGCTAGTTATCCCGGCTCTCATTCTTTCACCTATTCGTTCATTCATACCTCCTACAACTACTAAAATATATCCATCTTTAATTTCTCCCAACGCTTAGGATCACAGAAACTCTCTTTCTCAGCTTCACCTCTATCATTCCAGGGTTTCTACAAAACAACTATGCACAGTTTCAATAGTACACTAAAATCAACTGCATAATTCTTCGCACATGCCCATAAAAATTCGGCACAGTCAGTGGCATCCTTGTTCATCACATTAAGATATTTTATCCAGGCTTCATTCAATCAATTTACCCTTTGCTCACAAAACACCCCTCTCAAGTTATCCATTTTCACTACTCAACCGAAGACTTTTCTTACCTCTCTCTCTATTCTAATGTTATCCCTATACACAGATGTCGGCTTAAGCATGCTCTAACGGTTGTGTGGAAAATTCCATACTAAAAATATTAACGCACTGATTGACCATGAATTTGGTATCAAAAACCTTCTAGTTCATTTGGTTTATCTGAACCATTAGCAACTTTTTCACCTATATCCTGTAAAATGCTTCAACCAAAATTTCAAATTTCTTCTCATTCAGCCTCAGCATATAATTGATCCTTCATATTCTTTATCAATCTTATATTCCAATTCCTCAGTATTCTTAACTACCATGCAATTCTTATCATTGACGTTCACATCATTTCTTTGGGTTTTTTTCCCTTATTTTCTGAAAAACTTTATGTTCCAATCCATATCCTCATTCATAGTCCATTAAAATGCTTGGTTTGATAATTTCTTAATCTGGTTAATGAATGGTTTCATTTCTTTCCTCTCCAAAGGAGTGTCATGTGTAGATAGTAACACCTGGTACCTGTAAAAGCGATATGCCCTCCCATCTCAATTGTACCAAGCAGTCTTAAACTAGATTGAGACCACTTGGGCATTATTTCTTCGGGATATTTCTATTTTCCTTTTTTTACGACAAATACTTTATTACAGGTAGCTAATTTTGAAGGGTAGTTACTGATCAACTTTCAAGCTTGGTCTGGGTTAGGGCGAAATATTCACTTCTCCTCTTGGCTGCTGTTTGGGTGGTGACTTTTAACATGCTTTCCTTCTTCCAACCCCTTTCTTTTTTTACCCTACTCATCTTTCTTTTAGTTACCTACCCCCTCACGCACCGATACAAGGATATCATGTGTAGCATGGGCAATATCGCTGCAGCTACATATAGAGGATTGTGTGCACCTTCGGCCGCAATGCCTGCATAGGTATCTGCAAATATCTCTTCCCCATAATTCCAGTATCTCTATATTTCCAAATTACTCTACACATCTCTCATTACCACTTTTCTGTGTAACCCCATCTCATTGGTATTTCATTTGAAATGAGGAAAAGAAATCCTGTATACATTCATCTATATATCCCTGGCTTTCTGAGCTTCATTAATGAGCAATCATTGAGCTTAAGGTTTGTTAGAAATAATACAAGAGTTCTATAACCTTGAACCAACCAACTATCGCAACACTTCATCATTAAATGGCCATTTAAGTGGCAAAAAACAGCAACTAAATGAGTCGAGTGCTACTACCACATTTGCTAGAGTCAAGCTATGGTGAGAGGATCAAAATGACCAAAAAATAAGAAAAATTGCATTTAATCAACGAATAAGTTCAAAGAGTAGACAAGTCACTAAACCTCAAGACCTCCCCTCTCAACTCTTTCAACATTAAACAAAATACCAACGAGGGGGGTCCTGTATAAAGTATGTAGGGATAAATCTTTCAAAAAAAGGGGGCGAAGAAAGAGAATGTGAAAATGGATGGATTCATTGAAATCTTTAACATGCGTGACAACGTTTTACAAAAGAGAAATTCTTAACAGTCCTTCAGCGTCTCATTCAGTAAAATAATCGAGGGAGAGTAGATGATAAAAGTAGATGCCTTGAATAAGAAGTGATTACAAGTCATTTGATGGTTAAGTAGCGATCGGAGTATTGTAGCAAATACACGTTGTAATCTCAATTGCTAAAATGAGAATCAGGGCAACCATAAGTATCTAGGCAAATATAAAAAAGAAACGTAGGAGGCATTGGAACATGCTGGTGGCAACGTTGGTATAGGCGTGTAAAAAAAGAATGGAAATATACTTCTGCAGACTCTATATGAAAGTGAGTGTCAGGTTGGAAAAAAAGGCTCAAGGACTACGTTACAGATGAAATAATTATGTAAATGAGTACATGAGAGAGAAAGAGATAACTGAGAAGCAAGTTGATTATTGTATGATAGGTGTGCAAGGTTGTTGATTTTGAGTATGATTGGAGCATTTGGCCTAGAGACGAACCTTCTCTGGACTAGACGCTACAGCACATAGCACCCCATTGCTTTGAAGAGTCATTTGTAATGGACAAATGATGGGTGGATTTGTGCTTCATGCGGTCTAGAGTAGGTGAAAGAGAATGGCTCGTTATAATCACGTTCATAAATCCTTGGCGGGATGATGAATAGTTATAATCCACTCATACTAAAGGATAAGTAAATTAATATTGGGTTAGCAGAATACTTTAAACCTCACCCAACGATCCCAATGCAGACGTAAATATGAGTTGGCCTATAGATGTTGTGTAATTTGTGCGAATATCAGAATAATTCTTGCTAGTAATTGGTGCTAATGTACCTATGTGTCAATCAGACCTCTGTTGAATCTTCTTTATTTTCGGGGGAAATGCATTGGAGCATTATCATGGATACGTGGGGCAACTCTATACCCATCTAGAAAGAACAGTTAAATATTGAAGGATAAGAGAAACTACTCGTTAAGCCTTAGAGTTTAGGAGTGGTTTCTCCTCTCCCTCTCTACCCTAAGGTTACTTATATATGTGGGTTTCATTAAAAATTGCTTTGTTTTCTGACATTTATACAACATATGTGAATAATTTTATTATATTGCTACCTATATTAAATATATGAAACTTAATTTCAAAAAAATTCTAGAATGGTGAAAAAAACGAATATTTTCCAAATTTACAGAAGTAGAGTTGAATTTTGAAAAATAATTAACAAGCTATAATGCAATTGCACAAATTTATGATTATTTTCATTAGAGCGAATTTTCTTTTGATTATATGTATTCATATATCATAACCAAATATCGGTGTGGATAAAAATGAATATTACCTTCCCATTGAGAAATCACCATACATGGAATGTTTTTTACAATTAATACATGTAACAATTAAAAAAAAACGCCTCTCAAGTTTTGTGCATATGTACTAAACCAAGGCAAATGTTGAGTTGTGCATTTTCTTTTTATTCTGTTAATTAGCTCTTAGGATTTTATTAGGTTTTCCTTATTTTATTATATTTGCGTAATAAGTGATAAACTGTCTCTTTTATTCTTCATGCTATTGATTTTAGATCATTTCCTGAAAGGAGCAAAACCCAATATTTATGCATTTTAAAATTACGGTGACATTTGAAAAATAATTAACATCAAAAATGCATATGCACTAATTTACAGAATATAACCGTATAGAGATTTTTTTCTGTGGATTATATTGATTTATAGGTGTCGTAGAAGTTGATAACCGAGTGATAGATGCCTGTTCAAGTCTATTGTCTGTCGGCGGGAACTCTGGCCTTAGATACGAGCAAGGCCGGGTATAAGTGACGCGTCACGTTCGTAGCTGGAAGCCGTTGGGATGCAAAACAGGGTGTACGAGACTGTATGTGGCTGTTAGCCAAGACACAGCTGTATGGTACTGCTTTCTCAAAGCTTTTCCCGCGGTATTTATACTGCCTCGGCGGAAGCGGGTTGCTGGGAACCCCCAAAATGGGGACTGGGATCTCATTAGACTTGTCGCGCGAGAGGTGTGGGGATAGTCTTGGGTGCCTCACAGCTTTGCGCAAAGGTCTTTAGCGCCGTGGGTCTGGCGCTGCTCAGACGGTGCGACGGCTAGGAATGAAACTAAAACGAATTACGCGGTCTAGCAAAAATCTCGCGGCTCCCTTAGGGCTATCTGGCTGTGCAGGTATATCTTCTCAGGCGCCACAGGTAGACGTTGGGCTCTAGGAGGGAAGTGGAGTAAGCCTTCTCTCTCTGAAAATAGGTGGCGATAAAAATAATTAACCATTCATTTTTGTGGCCATTCAGGAATTAGCATCAAATTATGTTTTAACAATTAATACATGTAACAATAAGAGAAACTGCCTCTGAAATGCTTTGCAGATGTACTAAAGCAAAGCAAAAAGTTGTTGCGCGTTCTATCTTATTCTAGGTCTTAACCCAAGATTAATGGGTTTTGTCAATTTAATTAGGTTTGTTTTGTTTTATTTTATTTGCACAGCAAATAAAAACCAGTTTCTCATATTGTTAGCTATATTAAGGATAAAAAAACTTCATTTTAAGAAATTTCCTTAATGGTGAAAAAAACGAATAATTTCTGCCCTTAAGCAAATTCAAAATGAGCAAATAAAATTGGAAATGCCTTGATGTTTAATGCTTGGCTCAATTACACACACGACTACTTTCTTTAAGGTCCTCCTGACTTAGGCAAATTTACGAATATTACTATCTTTGATAAACTCTGCTGACCAGACGGTATTTTCCCGAGAACCAGCAATAAGTATCTATAAAATTTGTCCAATTTGTGAAGATGTCATGTATTTTATGGATTCGAACATCCAAAAATGCATCCAAATGATGCCATAAACTTTAAAATGGAAACAAAACAGTTTATACCAAATATATTAGGCCAGTCAAATAATTAAACATATTTCATAGTTATATCATAAGCTAATGTAACTTGAAAAGTGAGAAAAGGCACTCGAACCTATCAAAGGTCATCCTAGTCAGAGTACCTAACATCCTAAAAAGCCCGTACGATGGTATAATCTGCATCTATAGGATTGTGTTATCTGCAATCAACCAGTAGTCTCGTCATATTGGATTTTTACTACAAGACCACAAAACTGCAAGACTTAATAACAACTGGGATAAAAGACATATACAGTATATATATATATACATCTTAAAATAAGTTTCACTAAGAGTGCAGCTTATGTTCATAATCGCTCTCACAGAAAAAATATACTTTCCTATGTATTTTAAATGAATCTCGCCTTAATTTCCGTCAGAAATGAAGCTTTAGTGAGATAGACCTAAAGTTTCAATGGAAATTTTCAATGCGTTGATGCTCAGCTCTGGGTATGTTCCGCGCACATAAACCCAGAAATCTTCGAGGTCTTGTGCATGTAATTCATCCTTGGCAGAAGAGTCACATGTGAGCTCCAAGTAATCATCTTGCATTCCCTCAGGGATATCATCTATCTGACACATGGACGAGTTCCTCACCAGCCTTATTAAATAACGGTTAAACTCATACCCCAAAAAGTTCCAAGTGGGCGATGATTTCCTCCTTCAGTGGGTTCCCCATGCTTTCCTCTCCAAGTATGCCACTCAAACGCTGAAAAGCTCTAATATTTTAATTTCAAATTCTTAGTCGTCTTCCCCAACGCTGAAATTGTGTTATCAAAGCACTGATGACAATCAGTGTGCACAATCACATTACTTCCTATTCTCTGCAGTTTCTTGTTTAATTTATTCAGAGCTTCGAATATATCAGCAAGATAAGCTAGTCTAGCTTCGATTCCTACACTGTTGTAGGCAATAACATGACCACCTTGATTGTATCACTCAAAAGCAGCTTTACAACCTGCAGCCAAAAGACACTAAAAAACATATTGAATTTCCTTTTGACAACTATTGAAATTATTTATTAAATAAAATAGTATGCTCAGCTCAGTGTCCATGTCCTTGTAGAGTTCGCGGAAGAGTCGAGTGTTGATGGCTGGTCCTTTCACGATAGCAACAAACCTGAAGGTACACCAAGCATATTATAGCGCTAGTATTGGTTCAAATTCCTTCCAGTTGGTTCCAATTCAGCACCTTATCTTAAAAGCTATCTCCTTCCACTTTCATCTCAACATCCGCCTTCGTTGTCGACTCTAACGGCCTACGAAACAGGAACACTTGCTCGATCTCTTAACGACTCTAAACGCAGAGTTGTGAAATGTTGGCTCTATTTGTGCACTCGTCAAGCATGGCCATACTATTTTTGATGCCACATGTTCCTTGATGTTTTCAATTATTTGGGCAATTCTGTTCTTGAAGGTGTTGTTAGATGGGGAGACTCCCCTTCTAACACATATCACACGCCTTCTACGATGCACGGTTACAACAATCGTGTGTGCTTTCCTTTTCTTGGACATCTGAAGAGTGAAGGCATATGAAGCCTCATGATATTCATTCATTTTGTTTTTTTTGGTAGGTGCAAGTTTCATTTATTTTGATTCTCTTAAATCTGGTTAGCTTTAACACAAAGAACCTCAAGATTTTATCTTTCAAATGCTGATGAGCATTTTTCAAGTGATGCTTCAGTTAAAATGGTTTCATGGTAATATTTGAAAAGGTTTTTAAACAGATGACTCATTCAGGGATATGTGCAGTGTCTTTGGCAAGATAACTGAACCAATAGTTTAAATAATTATCTTTGTATAATCTTCTCTTCTCTGACATCTGAAAACAGAAATCAGACCGATCAATTAGAAAATAAAAAATAGAGATCATATTTGTACTTATGTTATTTGACTATAATTTATATATTTTTTAAATGATATCCTCGTCAAAATACTTCATGCATTGGAAACCTACAAAATGATCTCAACACATTCGCTCTTGTTAGTGGAAAATAACTAGACTCGTTAACCGAAAATCAGCTTAAGTAACCCCTCCCCTCCCCGTCTGACATCATACAAAGTACCATTTTAAAATAGAGCTAATCACACCCCTTCAGGTCTCACGTTAATTATATATCCATTAATAATATTTACATATCTGGTTATAAGATAATATAATGCCAGTTCATTACTTGTTAAAATCATGATTAAATAATGTATAATTTCATTAAAGTGCATCATGCGAGTACATAACTCCACATCCCCGCGTTCACTAGTTCAAATCAATCAATAATTAGCAGTCAATAACATCACATTCTAAAGAACACTTTCAGTACATACTATGATAAAAATTCCATTAACATACATCATTCAGGTTAGGCAAACAAAGGTGGAGAGAATGGAGCAACAGTTACGTATGTCAGTTGATAATTCGTGCAGCCCTACCTGTGTTGCCATATTCAAAACACAGAATTATCATACTAATCACAAAATTATGGAATTGCAACCAAAACTCTTGTAACTAGTCACTAATTAAGAAAAACAGAGCATAAATTTTGATTTGCATTTTCCTATAGTATGTGAATAAAAGTCACTTGCCACATTATATAATATGTTTTTATGTCGGGCAATAGGATGGCATCTTTTCCTCATTATAGTTACCCCTTTGAATCCTAAAATTTCTCCCTAGGAAGAAATTTCCTAGAGGCTGGGAAATACTGTGTCTTTCCTTATCCTACAAGTAGAAGATAATGATAGTTATAGGGCTAATATTTATATCGATAAAGATCGACCATACCGACACACGAACGTATTACAACTGTGGAGATAGTTTTTTTTACAATTGTAAAAACTGACCGGCATCCATTGGTGTACACGGAAGATCTATAACAGACACGACGCCATCACCAAAACACGACCTTATACAAGGAATTCTGCATTTTATCCCTCAATATACTTCCCCCTTTGATTCCTAAAGTTTCCCCTAGGGGTAAATTTCCCATAGGCTGGGAAATACTGTGAGTCTTTCCTTATCCTACAAGTAGAAGATAATGATAATTATAGGCCTAATATTTATATCGATCAAGATCTATCACACCGACATACGAACTTATCACAACGGTGAAGATACACAGTTGTTTTTACAATCTTAAAAACTGACCGGCATCCAGTGGTGTACACGGAAGATTTATAGCAGACACGACACCATCGCTAAAACAACCTTACACATGAAATTCTGCAATAAAATTGGATAAGACCACCATATCTCGTCTTTGATTTTTATTAGAGAACGCTGGTGGAAATTAATTATTAGCTAATTAATTAAATAAGACCAAATTCAAGAGAGTTTCTGAAATTATGGTGTGAGTTTACAGTGAATAAAAGTGTATATAAAGTATCCAACCAGAGAAACTGCGAGAAAAGATTACTGAGAGCATAGAGGACCAGGAGACCGCGTCAGTGCAAATCTCTGGCAACTGAGAAGTATGGCATCATTACAAATGGGATTCAAGCCGTAAAATCTTCGAGGCCATTGTGTTAACTACAGAGGGAAAACACCCGTTTCCTCGGTTTGTTTCTAGTCCTAATGCAAGATTCCGCATTTACTTTTTGCAAATTCTTAGATAAAAATACTGGGTTTAGAAGAGTTGTGCAATCTCCATAGCCTTAGTGCTCGAACATGTTCTCTTTTTTTGGAAATTTCACAACCACACATTTTTTATTCACCCGATTTAACACAAAGTTTCTAGCGGTAATGCCATCGTTGGGTAATATTCAATTCTGCAATAAATAAGAGAATAATATTAAATTTAATAAAAGATAACAGGGAAATGGGAGATAGCTTGTATTTATATGAGTTCTTAATAGAGACATCGTTAGCCTTCTTTATTTATGCACACCATAGAGGGCTTGACCCTACCTTTTTGATTGAGCAGAGATGCTTCTCTAGGCATTGTAGGCACTCTAATGGACCCAGTGTGTTAAAGACTTTTTCTAAGACAGTATTTATTACCTTAATATTTTTCATTATTTCTGCTTTCCTTTCGTCTGTTCTCTTCCATTTTGACTCGTTTTGAATGGTCCTTCCTGCTTTAGATTGCCTCAGCTCGCGTTAAGCTGTTTTATCAAGAACAAACTCATTGAGAACAATTAGATGATTACAAGCATTACGTATATTTAATGCAGTGGCTATAAAGCGATTGTAGGTAAATTTTAAAGAAGATATGTACACCGCTCTTGCCGACGATGGAATTTTTCGATGAAGTTAAAAGGAATAAAATAAAGAAGAAAGGTAGTATAAATCACTAGGAATGAATAAATGCATTAATTAACTTCTTCAACCATATTCGTTGATACAGTATAAATCTCGAGGGACACTTCGTTCGAAGAGAAGAGATACGCAAATTACCGAACTTGATTCGTTACACAGTGGGGAGAGATAGGCAGAACACAAAGGTGGATATGTAGTGACAATTAGCCAGGTGAGGTTTGATCTATAGCTGGTTTAAAGTGGTCAGATAACCTCAGGAGAGAACACAGACAAAAAGAAAATATGAGAGAGAAAGAGAGGAGTTTTGAGGAATCCGAAAAACTTCAAAGTTGAATGGACCTTGAAAATTGGTGAGAGGTCAGCCAGTCTCATAAGAAGATTCTCAAAGTATTTTAAAAGGATGGGGGGAGGTCGAAGACTGAGGTAAAGAAAATTTCTAATTATCAAATTATTTGGGGCAAATCTTTAGACAACACTTTTGTGACCCATTTTGTCATGTTCAAAACTACTCAAACTGATTAAGATAAATTATCTGTGATTAATTGGTTCGACACAAAAGAATTGAGTTTCATTATGGCACGGGGTCAGGTTAAGGAAAGTAACACCCTTCAAGAGTTCAGATTGCAATCAATGAAACTAATAATGGCAATGGACTTTAATGGAAGAATTGGATAAAAATGAATGGAAATTGATTGCAACATAAAATAAAGAGTATGAATTTGAAATCGTGAGGGGAAGTTTTGCTGAAGATGATTGTGAGGGAATCCCCACGTGGAAGATCTTTAGCAGACAGGAACTCCCATGTGCAGCAAAAGGCCCAGCTAGGCCTAAAGTGGTAAGCCTACCCCCCTCCCCCTTCCCTCCACAAGCGGTAGCCTTGAATCGAGTCCCCCACGATTCAACTTTATGCGGGCTAAAATAGCTCTTCAAGAAGATTCGAGGTCCTTCGAGAGTAGAGCTGTTTCCCGCTAACCCCCAACTCCGGGGAGAGCCTCGGATATAAATAACGTTCGACTCCCCGGAAGACACAGAGAGTTGAGAAGTCAAGCCCAGAACGCAGAAGATTTCCCCATGGTTCCAAGTCAAGTGCTAGCCACAAAGCAAAGTGACAGCTGGACTATTTTGTGTATTTGGAATTAGCCCCAGCCAAGAGGTAATTCCACTGAACGATCGCCCCCGAGTGATTTTCCCCGACTTCTTTCATCAACTCCTGTCGAAGCCCTCCTCATTTCGGGTAGCCAAAATACTCTCCCCTGGACCGGAATTTACCAACCCTCCCCCCTTGCTTTTGGAGAACCGTCATCACTTCAACCTCCCGCTCTGGAGTCCGAGTGGCCTCACCTCAAGTGCAAAAGACATCCGTAAGCCAACTCCTCTCCCCCATTTTAGTAACCCAATTGAGTTAATCCCAGTCATCCATTTGAGTAGTCTCCTCCGGGAATACCTTAAGTTGTAACTTCATAGCCTGATTTATAACTACATTTCCCCCTTTCATTTACTGATGTGATTTTGCCCGTTAATTCTCTGAGGTAATTTTACCCATCAATTCTCTCATTATTTTTGTGTAAATAAAATTATATTTTTGTACATGTCTCTTTAAATAACCTTGAGCTTCGCCATTTTCCATAATATACCTGACCTCGTTGCACTCTCTCACGCTACTCAGCCCCTTTAAGCTCGTGGTTTTCCGTCCCTTTTGTCGGTTTACTTTCAAGTTATTGGTCCCTCCCTCATATATATAATATGGTATTTATATAATGTAATTTCATACGACGACAATGATGAAGTTAATGCTACTTCTTGCTGATCAGTGCTTGACTAAGAGAGAGCCTAAAACTCACAGAGATCTGATAACAGCAAAAAAAATAGAATTAAAACAATTATCGACGATAGCTTTTACCATGTAAATGTCACCAGGAAATAAAATATCAACCCTACTTCAAGTTGGAGTGAGTTCCTATGTTTTGCTTCCACCGAAAAGAGATTAAATCAAATTAGTTCTATTACATAGATCCCTTGTGTTGTCCACCAGCAAAGGAGCTAACACGCAAAATGTCGAGACTTCGATTGACGATGTCAAGTTAGGAGGTTCGGAACCACAGCTAACGAAGGCCAATATGCTCTTCACGAAGTGATTTCTCTTGTTATCTGTTAATTTTAGTCGAAATCCGTTCCCTAGTGTTGTGATTTATTGCTAACACACACACACACACTTTTTTTTTTCTCTCTCTCTCTCTGAGAAAATAGAGGGAGTGGGGGTGACGCTCCCTTGTCGCGGGAAGAGAGCTTGTGCGTACCTTTGACTTTACGAGCTATATCGGCTGGTGTACCTCTATTTTGCGTACCCATGGTAGGGCTTTCCTTATCGATTTGGTCGGAAACAAGGTTCCAGACTAAGTGCGTCATTCTTTTTCTGTCCTCTTTCCTTCTCATTTTTCACTTTTATCCTATCTCTTCCACTTACTATACAAAAAAAAAACAAAAGGAAAAACTACTACTATCATGTCACTCTAATCCTACTTTCCATCTTTCTGCGTCAGAAGAGAGGCTTTGGAACCTCTATAAACAACGCCAATCGACGCTCACTGGTTGCGAGAGACTAGGAGTAGAGGTGTCCTAGGCGTTGGGGCACGATGAATGGGATGAGGGTAGTGCCCCGTTAACCCCTTCCCTGGCGCGTAATTATTGACCATTCCCAGTGACCGTTGACGGGTGCCTCTGGTAGCATCGGTCCGAGGTGACGGCCTTTTGTTTGTTCCCAGGTTGGTTGCCAGGCCAATAAAAAGCCTTGGGTCGAGTCTCTTGGTGTGGCGGGATATCCATTGAACGCTACTCCGAGATCCTGGCCGTCGTGAAGTGAACTCGTAGGAGTTTAGTACGAGGCGTGCTCCGTTGTTCACCTGATGAGAAATCGATGGCCCCTTCGGGGACCGTCAGTGCTACTTGGTTGGGAGCCACGGCTCGCCGAGGCTTGACGACTTAGTCGGACGAACAGCAGCACATGGAGCGTGCCTTCTGAAAGATCCAAAACCTCTCCGATCGATAGGCGGGAGCGACTCAAGCAGGGAGAACTCACCAACCCCGCTTTTTTATGATTGATTGGTCACGAGTTTTCAGAGAGAGAGAAAGCGCTCAAAATGAAAAGCAAAAAAGGACTCGATGCCTAGAAAAGGCGCCGCCCACTGACGTATCGGAATCCTCTGGTACCCAAGCGGAGATTACGGCATCATCTGAGGCTAAGCTAGCTGAGGCGAGAGAAAAAGAGAAACAAAAGAAAGGAAAAAAGAAGAAAAAAGAAAAAGAATAAAGTTGAAACAAAAGAATAAGAACCAAAAATGAACAAAAACAGATAAGCAAGAAGGAAACGGGGATAATAAAAAGAAGGATAAGAATATGGAGAGTAAAGAGGAAAAGGAGAGGTCTCTTCCCAAGGGAAGACCCCGTCTTTAGAGACCAAGTGTCCGAAGGTCACCCTCTGGTGATTCGCGAAGACGGGATCTGCAGCCGCTGCTAGCGTCCCGCCTTCGCACTAACGTGAAAGTAAGCTGCCTGTCAGGACGGGGTAACCACAACATCAGAGTAGAGGCAGAGAAAGCTCAGAGTTTAGAGAATTCAGTTGTTGCTCAGAGGCAGTAAGGTTGGCCTCAGTGGTAAGACCATCCAAACGGTGATGGGAGCCGTGGATGACATAGGGCTTAAAACCCGCAAACGTGTCATGGATGGGATGCTCCCGAGAAGAGGTGAGTCCCGAACCGCTCACGAGAGAAACGTCGCAGTGAACAGAAGGTTGGCGGATCTCGCACGGCAGAAGAAGTCTTCTTTGTGGACCCCTATCTTGCCTTTATCGGTAGAGACGACCTCTACCAAAGGGACGGGGTACATCTCTCCTTAAAAGGCAAGGCCTTTCTCGCCAGCCTAATTCAAGATGTTGTGGAACGTACCCAAAGAAGTGTTCGAAGCAGAGCGAAAGCGGACCTGAACCAGCACGCCCGTGTCACTTCTGAAACGACCTTCTTGGAGGTCGTCAAAAAGGGTGTGACCACAAAAACAGAGAAGCTGGGAAACGGAAGAGCGTAGGGACTCCTATACTAGGGAACTCCCTGAAAGTTCTTCTGTTCAAGGCGAGGTCAATCAGGAACAAGTTTCTTGAGCTCCGTGGCCTTGTAGCAACAGAAGAACCTGAGATGGTTGCCATAACGGAGTCGTGGATAAAAACTTCAAGCCGAGATTTTGAAGGTGAATTCACGATTCCCGGTTACTAGCTCTTCCTGAAATATAGGCCAGACAGAGAGGGTGGCGGTGTGATGTATGTCAAGGATACTCTCAACTCGACAGATTGCAACATCGTATCCGACCATGAACTACTAGGTGTTGACCTAGAGATGGATCCGGCCAAATACAAGACCCTGGTGCTTTATAGACCTCCTGCCCAACTCTATGAAGAGGACAGAGATCTTTACTAGCTACTAGGATAACTTGTTGAAGAAAGAGTATGTATCGTCATGGGGGATTTTAACATACAAGTTGACTGGGAAACCAGAGAACTCTGTGGGGAGAACGCACTACTCCTGGAGTTCGCGAACAACGAGTTCTTGCCTCAATGTGTGAGAGAGCCAACGAGATGAGACAATACCCTCGACTTGGTTTTCACCTCTCAGGAGGACATCGTTGAAGACCTCTCTGTTGGCGAAGAGCTCGGTGGCAGGATACTCTCAACTCGACAGATTGCAACATCGTATCCGACCATGAACTACTAGGTGTTGACCTAGAGATTGATCCTGCTAAATACAGGACCCTGGTGCTTTATAGACCTCCTGCCCAACTTGATGAAGAGGACAGAGATCTTTACCAGCTACTAGGATAACTTGTTGAAGACAAATTATGTATCATCATGGAGGATTTTAACACACAAGTTGACTGGGAAACCAGAGAACTCTGTGGCGAGAACGCACTACTCTTGGAGTTCGCGAACAACGAGCTCCTGACTCAATGTGTGAGAGAGCCAACGAGAGGAGACAATATCCTTGACTTGGTTTTCACCTCTGAGGATGACATCGTTAAGGACCTGTCTGTTGGCGAAGAGCTCGATGGCAGTGACCACCGACTAATTAGATTTGTAGTCAAAGTCCCGAAGGCAGTGCCTGCAACTAGTAAATCGAGGAAACTTGATTTGAGAAGAGCAGACTTTGCAGGTCTTCGTGCTGGACTGACTGACACGAGGCTAGAAGTGTGCGATGCTTTTTAAGACTTGTGGAACAGTTTCAAAACCACATTCATGAGTCTTCAATCGCATTTCATTCCTTTGAAATGCTCCCGTCGGTCTTCTGTTCAACCAAGGTGGTTAAATCGAGAAATCGGCCAACTGCTTAGGGAGAAGAGAATTGAGTACCGGCAATTGAAGATTTCGGGTGACTATGACGAATACCGGAGGCTATCCAGGAGAGTAAAGTCCAGTATAAGGGTGGCTAAGCGGTCTGAGGAACTCCGAGTGGCAAAACTTTGTAAAGAGAATCCCAAGGAGTTCTTTAGATATGTAAACATCCGTAAACCAATCCATCGAACGATTGGCCCTTTGACGAATGAGGAGGGGACATTAAAGCACTCAGATGCAGAAAATACTAACCTCCTCAACGACTACTTCTTTTCAGTGTTTACTGAAGACTGTGGTCCCATCCCCTAGCCAACGAGTTCCTACTCGGGGGAAAAGCTTGAAGATGTGGACTTCACCGAAGGAGAAATAAAAAAAAAGATCAGTGACCTAATGAAGAATAAGTCCCCTTGCCGGATGGTTTTCTACCGAAAGTGTTGAAAGAAGTGCGCGATCAAGTGTCACGACATCTGACCGCAATTTTCAACATGTGAATCCGGACCGAATGCGTTCCTAGAGACTGGCGTGAAGTGGAGGCGACTCCTATCTTCAAGAAAGAAGAACGTAGCCAACCGTCGAACTACCGACCTATCAGTCTGACTTCGATAGTCGGTAAACCCATGGAAAGCATGATGGTAGACAAAATGACGTCGTATTTAGAGTCAGAGCTGCGATTGAGGAGTTCCAAGCACGGCTTCCGAAGGCAACTGTTATGCCTGACGAACCTTGTGGAATTCTTCCACTTCGTCTCCAGTGAGCACGATGGGAACAAGGCGGTGGATGTGGTCTACTTAGACTTTCAGAGAGCCTTTGATAAGGTACCACACCGCAGCCGCAGCCTTCTCCGGAAAGTGCGAGCGCCGGGCATAGATGGAAAACTAGCCGGTTGGATGGAGAACTAGCTAAGTGGCAGACGGTAACGGGTGGTGGTGAATGGACAGGCTTCTGAGTGTGTGCCCGTTACTAGCGGGGTGCCTCAAGGTTCTGTCCTGGGACAACTACTATTCATCATCTACGTCAACGACATGGACGTGACATGGTTGCCAAGATTTTCATATTTGCCGACGATACCAAGCTTGGTATGAACGTTGCAAAGAATGGAAATACTGCCCTCCTGCAGGAAGATCTTGGTAAGGTTGGGCAGTGGTCAGAAACGTGGCAAATGCCTTTTAACGTGACCCAATGCAAAGTCATGCATATCGGCTACAGAAACCCCCAATTTCAGTATATCCTCAAGGGCACTGCTATTGAATCCACTGACACTGAGAAGGACTTAGGTGTAACAATCACTAGTGACCTCAATTTCTCTAAACAGAGTGCATTGAGGCGGAGAAAAAGGCCCTAAGGATGCTAGGCTATGTAAAGCGCCAGTTTGAATATCGGAACAAGGAGATTGTACTGTCTTTGTACAACTCACTTGTCCGAGTGCACCTGGAGTATGCCATACAATTTTGGAGTGCTTTATTTCGGAAGGACATCGCAAAATTGGAACGCGTACAAGCCAGGGCAACCAAACTGCTTACCTCTATCAGACATAAAAGTTATGAAGATAGATTAAGGAAACCCGTAGACTGCGTGGTCAGCTCATTGAAGTTTTCAAAATACTTCGATGGTTCGACAATGTTGACTATAGGGATATTTTCACACTTGTTGAGAGCAGAACAAAAAATCACGGCTGTAAACTTGAACTGAAGCGTTACAACCGCGATCTGTGTGGAAAGTTTTTGACGTACAGTATTTGCGGTAGTTGGAACGCACTTCCATTGGAAGTTGTCAACAGTGAATCTGTTGACCAGTTCAAGTCAAGCCTAGACATGGTCTTGAAAAATGGCCGTGAAAGGACATAAAGCATTTGAGCAGAGATGTGATCGCTCAACTGCTAGTCCAAAGATACCCTCATTGAATGGACCGTAAGGTTTTCTAGGGTACCTTCTTTCCTTGCTCTCTCCCTACCTCTCTCTCCCCTTGTCTCCCTCCCTCTCTCTCTCCCTCCCTCTCCCTCTCCCTCTCCCTCCATCCCTCTACTTCCCCCTCCCTCTCCTTCTCCCTCCTTCCCCCTTTCCCTCTCCCTCTCCCTCCCTCTCCCTCCCTCTGCAATGTTTGTCTCCCCTTTCACACCCAATAAATCTGACCAGTCAGCCCCTGAAGACTCCTTTGATTCCTTGACTGACTTAGAGCAGAATACTGTTGTCGTAGTATGCAACCATTGCTACTTCTGCGGAGAAGCTCTGCACGAGAATAGTGATAGTTTTCCGGCAAAGGGGATCTATATTTACCATGTCAAAGGTGGGATTTTGCGAATGTATGTCGATCGAATACGATGGAGGTTAAACCCTCCGATAAACCTGGCACATAAGTTGTGGTTCCTATAGGCACCTTGGTTTCTGTGCCATCCTCACTTCTGGAATCGTATATGAAGGTGGACATCGCCAGGGTGACAAGTAGAGCCTTGTAGGGTGCTCAGAGAACTTAGTCGGGACAGAGTATGCCTACTTGGCTTCTTCTTAAAGTAGAGTTCTCCCCCGCAGGCATATCCACCACAACAACAAACCTTTTGTGCAGGAGGTGGAGCAAAAGAGGCTAACACCGGATGCGCTCACATTCATTTTCCTAACAGTCGTGAGGATACCGTCGTCCTCCGTGACCTTGTCCTAGCCGAATAGATCACAGAACAAAGGATAGTTGGCTTAGAGAGCGACATTGTGAAGATCCTCCCCTCAGACGGCTTTCTTCCTAAGATCCGCCCTCCAGGTGACGAAACATACTCCCCAGAACGACCTCTAGCTCCGATGGCTCGGAACGCTTTGACTTCACATCCTTCCGTACCGATTGAAACCCCTTCTAAGTTTCCTGACTTTGAAAGCGTTTCCTTTCGCTCGGCACGTGTTCGAAAGACCCATTGAGCGCTACGTGCCACCTTAATGATCACAATATATTTCATTTTTAGAAAGGTGGTAATTGTTGTGATTTGTTACGATCTCTCTCTATTATTCCAGAAATTATCTAGATTTATACCTTAAATCACTTGTATAATTTCGAATGTAAAGTTTGTATTATTGTCATATTATTATTGTCAAATATAACCTCTTCTTTTCAGGTTGCATTTTGCATAATGACCTAATGTAATATTATTTATTTATTTTTCTTTTTAGTGAATTAAGTCAAAATGTTACACGGAGTTTTCTAAACCTCCCGACGGTCGCAATAGTTGACAGGTGGTTACGATGAATCTTCTGGTGTATGAGGATCGGCAAAACACAAGATTTCTCGCCACTTTAGTCGCAGAGCGCCTGGTAGTCAATAGCCTGACAGCTGATTGTTTTCAGAAAATTGGGGTTAAAATTGCCTTATTTTTTTCTAGTCGAGGCCCTTTGGATGTCACATGGGTACATTGCAAGATTAGCTTATGAATGGACCTCATTAAAACCGAAATGGACACGGATGCTTTTTATATCCGTGCTTGTTATTCTTGGTTGTATTTAGTTTTCTCCTTTTTTTATTCACAGTCCCATTTGACACTTAATCTTGGCTCGACCAAAGGTAATATTGGCATGATCAAACTTCCATCTTATATTTCCTTTTGTTTCGCTTTTAGGGACCAGGGTAATTTTTTTCATTAAATTTCAAATTCAAATCCTGACAACTGATTATCGATACGAATGGTTCTGTTATCAATTGATTCAATATTAACGTGCTACCATGAAATTACGATTCGATTCAACGGCATTATTGCGAGAACTCAAGGATTGAATTGATCGTGATTCCACTGATTTTCCAATGTTAATCTTGTACCAAAAACTCAGTAATTAAGTTGATTTATGACAGCCCTAGATACGGAAAGGAGGTTTCTGCCAAGGGTTCTAAGGTTTCCAATTTAAAAAGCAGTGCTCATTGTATGAACATATACCTAAAGGTTTTAATGTGGCCCTTTGGGTTTCCTCAATTTACGGTTGTTTATGTTTAGTTTTGCTACTCCTACCTGAGATGAATGTTACACTATTGCCTCGCTATTCTTTTTTCTATCACCCATATTCTTTTTGCGGTCTAATTAAATTTAGTTCCGTTGAATAAGTGCTAAATTAGGAAATTTCTAATACATATCAGTGATGTCGAAAAAATGCACCTTTGAACAAATTTGAGAGCAACAATCTTAAGGAAAAAATTTAGGAAAATTATGAATCACTTTGAAATAAATTTCGAATTTCACTCTTCCGGAGAGGAACCTACATACTGGGGGAATCCCTAAGAATCAATGTGTTTTAAAGATAAAAGAATGTAAAAAGAAAGAAAGGTAACATTCTGCCTTTTTAGTCGCGTGCGACTCTATATTACACTATCTCGGTCGGTCTGTTGGTGTACGTTTTGCTTTATTCTTTTGGTAATAACATTGTGACTATTTGGACGATTAAATATGAAATTTGAAACCCATATGTTGTTTTATATCTCTTCCAAATGATATAATTGCCAAAGTCCTCCCAAGATTAGCCAGAGATTATTTGGCAATAACATCAAAACTATTCAGCCGATTCTAACGATATTCGAAACCCTTAAGTTGTTTTGCATTCTCTTTCTGCTAAGGTTAGTCCGGAAATTATTGAAAGTTATGTAGGTCGTACGGTTATAAATCAGAATAAGTGAGAGCACACGACTTTGGTCAGAAGACCTTGTTTTCTTTCTTTTAAATTTGTGAGTTGGACATTATTTTTAACATGTGAAGAAAATTGTTTTAATCCATTAAACGCATGTTTGTCCAGTAGAATGAATAAAGATATACACAAAAAATGAGGGGTTATAAAGAAAACAAATTACGAAGGAATAATTATAATAATTATACGTAAATCACTTTCATTTATCATTAAAGATCAATTTAAATCATTCTTTGTTTCGTCGTGGTTAAAAAAGGTCCCTCCAAAAGTACGGCAGAGCGCCTTCAGGAAGACCGTTTTAACAGCCACACAGGTAACTTCCGTATACATAAAAGTCCTACGCGTATTTTTCAATTGGGTTAATCAGGTCTAGTGTGTACATGTAAAGATAGTTCTAAATATAAGAGCCGTTCGAATTGCGCCCCTTCAGCCCCCAGGTCCTGCATGCTAATTCATTTAAGTTTATCTCCAACGCTCTCGTCTGAACCCCCTCTGAGCAATCGACTACTCGCCTCCAATGGACCATTGTTCCGTATGATTCTGGAGTCCTGAATAAACCCGCTTTGATCACGTTCCTAAGGATCTATAAACCGTGCTCCGGTCTTGTGTCAGGCAAGTCCGTTCCAGGCAGGTAACCAGATTACTTCGAAGTTAATCCACTTGGCTTGGAACAAAACTGAGGACTGCAAAATAGGTTTTTAGATTTCAAAGAACGCTAAGAGGGGTAGAGGCCTGAATTTACGGTCTGTTTCTCGTCGAGAGTAATATTTAAATGGCTTCAAATGAGAAGAGACGCTCCACTTTTATTTCCCTTGTAGAAGAAATGAGTCTCCCTACCCCCTCCTCGAAATAGCCATCTAAAGAGAAATGGAAGTGAAAAAGGAGGGGGAGCGCTTAGGAAATTATATGTACCGTAAGAAGCAATGGGATCTGTTTACCCTAAAATAAAGTAGAAATAAAAGGGAAGTGCGCTGTTTCTGCAAATTTCCCGTTGAAAATCGACTGTGGAATTGCATATATAATTATTTTTGTTTGGTTTTAAGAGCAAAATATGGGATATCTTGACCAAAGGTAGTAGAGGTGTTAGCATAACCTCCATTCTTTATTAATTAATTTTACCAATTATATTCTGTACCTATTTTTACTGAAACCTTCTCTTTCTATGACACAGTTTGATTTGCGTAAATTTCAAGGGAAGATGCATTGAGACACGGTTGTGACTACAGTAAAGAATCTTCTCTCATAAACTTCTCTGGTATAATAGGTCAACCGGGAAATTCCTGCTACTTTGGGAAAATTAAAAAATATATATTTTTAATTAAATCTATTCAATTATATAGTTACTCTTTTGTTTTACAAACTTGTCTCATGTCAATGGTTTGGGAAAAAAAACTAGACCAAATACTTGGGAAAAAAAGTTCTATAGAAATTAATCAACTAACCTCTACCTATGAGCGACAAGGGACTAGGCTAGCCTAGTTAAGCTATAAATACTGTTTTATACAAATTCTAACCTTTTTTTAGTCAAAATTTCCATATTTATTGCCAGTAATTTGCTAGCCTATTCCTAGTTTATAGCCTAACTAGCCTTACCTAATCCTCATTAGTCACAATTACTATGTGTGTCGTTTTTAAAATCAACTAGGCAAAGGCTTCGCCACTTCCCCCTACAGGGGGGAGCTTGCGTTTCGCGAATAAGATTAAAATTTCAAATCTAAAAAAAAGCACCCATGGCTAATTTTTTATAAATTTTCTGAACTTTGCCAATTATAATAATTTTAAAAAGGAACTCTAAACTAAATTTTACCCTGCCCTTTCAAAATATCAAGTTGCTAATATATAGTTATAGAAGATATAATTTTTTTTTTCTGAACTTCAGCATATGAAATTCTTTGGGTTTTAAAAAAATTAAAAAATTTCGATACTTAGATTTATTTCTGAACTTTGATAAAAAACATAAGTCATAACCAAAATAAGATGAAATTATTATTATACTTTTAACTGTGATTAAAGCAGTGCTCGCTGCCTCAGTGTTCATGGTTCGAATCGCTTCCCTGCACGGATTTTTTAGAAAAAAGGGTAATAAATATTACTGTAATAAAAATTTATTCCATTTTCTCTTTCAATGTATTTTATTGCATTCATCTTCATCATTCTCGGGCGCTACTTTGAGAAATATTATATATATATATATATATATATATATATATATATATATATATATATATATATATGAATCCTTTAAACTACATAGAAAGAGAAAACGGAATAATTTTTCCTTGCAGTAATATTTATTTTTAATACCTTTTTTCGAAAAGTCTGTGCAGGGAAGCGATTCGAACCATGCACACTGAGGCAGTGAGCACCGCTTTGATCACAGTTAAAAGTAAGCCTTTAGTACACTATGCTACGCAGAGAACCAAAAAGTTCTCTGAATAGAATAACTTTTGAGGAACACTTTCGCAAGCTCGAACGGGGACTATGAAAGAAATAGGAAATTAACTGGGAATTTCAAGAATAAATGATGAATAGTTAAATGCGTAGTAAATATACAAATGTATGTCTTTTCCAAATATCGACAGTGAATTTTAAGTCTTTTTCCTACGCTTCTTTTTCTGTAATAGTTAAATGACTCTACTCCAATCCCAGAGGGCGCCAGCGTTTTTGGAAACGTGGCGATTAAATTTGGCAAGTTTCCCCCCTTTGATCCGTCGTAGCTTATCAAGCAAGAAGTTGTCCCGTTGAATTCCAGTGAATGTAGACAAAAAAGGACCTGAAACGAGGCAAGAGAAAAAAAGGTATTGCGAATGAATAACGAGTATATAAAATCCATCACAATTGCATCTCTCCAACCATCAGCTAAATTTAAACAATAGAGTACACTGAGAGGCTTTTATCTGAAACAAATTTATCCTGTTATTCCCCTTGAACGCTATGCTCCTAAATTCTCTGCCAAAATGGTAATCATTAATTAATCACTCGGTTGAGGTCGAGTTAGTATGGAAGGCGAGGCAGTCATTGACAGGTGTGGTAAGACTAGTATCAAGATATTATAGTTGGAAATTAAGGACTCCTCTTTAAAAAGAGGCAGAAAGTATGTCTTAAATTAAGAGAAACCTTCTTTAAACAAGTAAAATTAAAAACAATGAAGAGGAGGTCACTAAATTATTGAATTTCTAATCGAGAGAACTGTTCCACGTATTTTTCCCCAAAAATTCTCTCAATTCAATTTGGAATGCGACGCCGACACATAAAATGGGCTTCGTTACTTGAAATATGAAAAAAGAGATGATTCAGTCAAGAACTCCTACCATGATGAAATAAGCCTCCTTTCTTTTAAAGAACAACAAATTTCCTATGAATGAACTTTGCACGCGTACAATCTTTTCATCCACTCACACAAACAGTAGAATAACCTTTATGACTAAACTTCTATACTATATTACATGTTTAAAGATCATAATTGGATATTGACTTATTTAAAATTTAATAAAACTTATCTACTTAGGGCTAAATACCATACAAAATGTATAAGCAAGGAAACAGAAAGCCAAAATTGAGAAAGACCTTTTCCCCAAAAATTTAAAGCAATTGCCAACGAGGGCTTCTACTGCAGCAATCTTTCAAGGGGTGATCTGAAAAATGATGTAGATAGAGGAAGGGAAGATATGTGGAAGACCTACAGCCATAGATCCTCTTAAAGTAATTGAGACCAAAACTTAACACATCTGCGGGTGTTAGGGTATGGCATGTAGGCAATTTCCTAAATGTCTTCAAATTCATCCTTTCGGAGGAAAACCCTAAACATCCATAGTAAACAAATATTGATTAACATCTCTCATTAAACGGGATTCATGGTAAAATAATGTGTTATTGGCCAGTCTTCTTGATCCCACCCAGCAGATAGCCCCGCAATATTGCTCCTTGAAAAATCGTAAACAGCTGCTTAATTTGGATGTTACAACCCATTTCCTACCAAAGAAGCTGAGTAGGGATCCGTCCAAAGGACTATAAATCATCTCATGATTTGTAGCTGATCTAGTCATTCTTTTAGGATCAGCTCGTTCTTAGAGATCATAAATATCAAACAAGGGTATTTTTATAGGTGAAGAAGCTATTTAACTCGCCATACTCTATTCGGTAGAATTGTATTCATTTGTATGGTATTGTAGGGAATCGATATTCCACCCTCACAACTGAGGCCCTGCTCCTTAACCACAACGTTTCTTTCGTTTTTTTCTATTATCTCATCTGGCGACTGCCTTCTAGGGCATAAGTCGACGTACTCAAGCTAGCCTGTATCAAGGCTATATTAAAAGCCAAATAAAAAAACATAAAAAAACAACAAAAAAACAAACGAATTGAAAAAATATAGAGCGAGCTCCATCGACGGGGGGAGGCCCGCCCTCCCCCGCAGAAGAAGACCGCGTTCCCTATTTGAATATTAAATAACGGGGAGAATGCCGGCCTCCTCCAACAAGTCAACAAGTCCACCAGTCAATGTTCACAAAAACGCCCCGAGCACAAGGAACAGGTGGTAGCGACCTCGTCCATCTCGGTAGTGAGACAGGTAACGTGCGCGAAGATCACCCAGACTGAGACATTGTACAAGAATGTGCCGAACAGTCTTGGGGACGATGCAGTAGTTACAATAAGACGCATATGAGCGCTCCATTAAATGGCGATGCGTCACAAGAGTGTGCCGAATTCGGAGACGACAGAAAGCAACCTAAAGCCTTCGCGGCATTATGATGTAAGTCCATGGGAACAGTCGCGGCGCGATGGTACGCAACTTTAAGTTCCCTTCGACCGTCTCCCATCTTCTTTGCCGAGCAGTCCGAAGAGCTGCATGTATTCCTGCCATGTAGTCGGTGTGAGAAAGGGCGAAACGCTAGTCCGGTTGCAGAGTCCTCAGGGACTCTTTAGCGCCTTCATCAGCGCGCTCATTCCCAGAAATTCCTACATGTCCAGGAACCCAGCAGAAGATAATCTCGACATCCACCCAGCTTGCCAAAACCGTGGCGTCACGGATATCGCGAACCAGGGGATGCGGAGATTCCAATGCCCCGAGAACACTCAGGGCGCTTTGTGAGTCGCTATAGATCACAATCCTGTCTCTACACCGGCTATGTTGCGTAATCTCCCGTACCGAGTGGTGTAATACCACCAACTCGGCCGTGAAGACAGACGCCCCCATCGTGTGGAGAGTCTCCATGATACCGTATCGCCATGTGGTATCATAGGCCTTCTTCAGATCGAAAAACACCGTGACATAGTGTTGTCTACAAAGAAAAGCCTCGCAGACGGCATTTTGAAGTCGAGACAGAGCATCCGACGTGAAGTGAAACTTGCGGAAGCCGCACTGTGCAGAAAACAGATGGCCTCCGCTGTCCAGGAAAAAGTCTAGTCTAACATTTACCAATTTCTCCATCAACTTGCACACGCAAGAGGTTAGAGAGATTGGGCGGAAACCGGTCGGAGTAGAGTGATCTCTCCTCGGTTTGAGAAAAAGGGCACAGTAGCGATTGGCCAGGGATCTGTGAGAAACCCTTCCCCTAGAACAAATCTAACAGAAAGGCCATGCCTCGCTCACCCAGGTGTCGAAACATGGCGTAAGAGACATCGTCAGGACCATGGGCGGTGTCCGCGCAAGAAGCAAGAGCGGAGTGCAACTCACTCACAGTAAAGCTGTCGTTGAACGGTTCTCCGCCTCTAGAGGTAAAGTCTAGCCGGCGGCCTTCCGCGACATCACGACGTGCATTAAATGCTGGTGGAGCATCATCCCGGTTAGAGAATGCGGAAAAAGCGGTCGCGAAGGATTGCGGCACGGACGCGGGGTTCAAGATTGCGGTCCCATTCTGCTTGAGAACGAGAGGGGGGTCCTGCGAGAACTTTCCCCGAATCCTTTTGACTCGCTTCTACACCTCTGCTAATGGGGTCTTCCCGTTAAGTGAAGACACGTATGCCCGCCAAGAAGAGCGGAGGGCGTGCTTCGAAATATACCGGAACCTATCCCTAGCCCGACAGTGAAATCGTATGGGCGGCGCTTATAGCGCATGTAGGCATAACGCTTCTGTTTGAGGGCCGTCTCACACTCGGCCTACCACCATGGGAGTGGTGGGCGTGCAAAATGGCGAGACGTTGTAGTAATAGTAGTCAGGCCCACGGCGATAAGGTTGCCGGAGAAGAACTCAACGGCCTCATTTACCGACCTAAATTCGTCGACTGAGATAGAGAATTCAGTCATTTCCTGAAATGCAGGCCACGGTGCCTACGCCAAGCACCACTGAGGTGGGGTCTCAAGCGGCAGTTGCCCTGAAAATAATAATTGAATGGGAAAGCGATCACTACCATGGATGTTATCGACCACCCCCCAATCAAAATCAGGCTGTGCATCCAAAGAGCATAAAGATAGGTCATGGCAAGAAAATGAAGCGGTTCTCTGACAGTGATGCGTAAACTCATCCACGTTTAGGACACCCATCTCAAGCTCTTTGATCAGATCGGCAAGGACTTGTCCCCTGGGATTTATTGAGTAATCTCCCCAGAGAGGATGCCTGCCTTTTAGATCTCCAAGCAAGAGAAAGGGCCTCGGCAACCGTGCCACGACGCGGGTGAAGTCCCCCGCGTCGAAGTCAGCTGAAGGTGGAATGTACGCAGAAATGATAGCATACCTCCTATCCAGGGGGGCCCTTTTCGATCAGAAGAGCCTCACGGGAATGGTCGTACGCTTCCCGGAGGCAGAGCTCCCCAGCGCTGTTGGCCGGACAAAGCGCTGAATGCGCTGTCGCCTTCGAGGACTTATTGGGGGAAGTTGGGCTCGCCATGCGACTCTTTTCCTCCCTCCGCCTCGAAACCTTAGGCGGGCGTTGCGGGTTCGGAGGCGGGGGGGCCTTCCTTTCGAGGAACCACAGTCTCCGAGCCACTCGCACCACCTCTAGGCGTGGGCGAAGGAGCCAAAGCTCCTTTGTTACTGTCCGTCCCCCTTTCGGGGGACAGCTTTAGGAACCACGGAAGATGGCCTAGCGACCAACTTCAGGGGGTTTCCCTCCTGTAAGTCTAACGACTCGGTGGATGCGCGTGGCCGTTTCGCCCTACGGGAAACGGTCACGCTGGGGGAAGAGGGGCGAGCCCTGGTTTTAGCCAGTGCTGGGTATGAACCCTTTTTGCCGCCAGCTTTACCAGCGGAGTGCCCGGGTTGAGTAGTTGGCCGGGATGGGCCAGGAGCAGAGGGTGTCTTTCTATTGAGGCATACGACGTCTTAGGCAAAGCCGGGCGCGCCAGGACCAAGTCCTTAGCCTCGCGGAATGAGATTCGATCCTGGGCCAGAACGGCCAGGATTTCTTTCTTGAGGAGATATAAACAACATTGCTTCGTAAAAGCGGGGTGCGGCTCTCTGCAATTGACACACTTGGCCACACATGATTTAGACTTATCGTGTGCGGCCTTGGATCAATTTACACAGACTTCGGGTGACCCCGACTTTGCACGTCTACAATAACGATTTGTATGGCCAAATCGGTGACAGTAATAGCACCGCCATGACAGTGGCACAAATGCCTTCACGTGGTAGCGGTACCAACCAGCACGCACCGACTCAGGGAGCTTGTCACAGTCAAACGTTCCGAAGAGTGTAGGGGTGCATCTCGAGGCCCCTCCCTGTTTTCTCATCACACTTTCGACCTTGACCGCCTCATGGTCTGCTAGCTCTAAGGTTATGTCCTCAAAAAGTAGTCAACGAGTTTACTCGCATAAACTACTCCTTTCACAAAGTTAATAGTAGAGTGTCGCGTCACACTCACTGGGGTGCCATGAAGTGTCTGAAGAGCACTTATCTTGGCCGCCTCGGCGGGATTAGAAGCATTCGCCAGAAGTCTCCCGTCCGAGAAACGGGTCACCTTCGGCTCTCTAACAAAATTGCACTAGCTAATCCTCTCCTCTGATGAATCATGTTGCCCTTGGCCAAAATGGTGCCATCAGTGGAGTGAATAACGAGGAAGCATTTGAAGCCAGCGGGCTCGAAAACACCAGGTAACCGTTGAATTAGGGGCCCCGATGTTATCGAGGCTCCGCCCTGTGCACTTTTTGTCTTTTTCATAGTCAAAGGCTCCGCAGTCAGGGGGGCAGAGGGGCCGGATGTGCCGATCTTTGCTTGGTCGCTTGCCAAAGTGGCAGCAGACCCATCCGTCCCCGCAGCCCACGCGGATGGAGAGGAGCCCCGAGACTTTTTAGTCTTTTTTCGGGGGGGGGGGTTAGGGGGGAGGGCGGGAAATGAACCCGCTTTTCTCCTCCGCCAGCAGGAGCCCCCAGGCCAGATTGTCCGGGCCTCAGCTAGGTTCTTCCCTCCTTGTAATGCCTCGAAAACCCTAGCCGTTTGAGGAGGACCTTGCATATGGGCGGATTTGGGTTCGATGCTTGGCGCCGAGCCCGGATTCCCCCCCATGGCAGGCCAGACCGTCTAAGGCTGGGTTCCCTCAAGGAACATGTCTATCTCAGGGGGACCTTCAGTTGGCCATCCCTCCGCAAGGACATCACAGGTCCCATTGACAGAGCTGTCTCTAGTCAAGTCTGGGGAGGCACAGGCCTTGACCCCGACAAGGTTCAATATTCTTTCCAACAGGTCTTTTGAGGGAGCGACCGAAGGGGCCTGGCTTCCTTCTCATCCCTAATGGGGTTTGTCCCACCGAGCCGCTTTAATGGGGAGCGGTCGGCTATGGGCTACCTGCTGGCTTTCTTGGTAGTCCCCTTGGAAAGAAAAGGGGGTACTACTGCTGGAAAGAGGGAGGTGCCCGAAAGCACCTCCAGAGAAGGGGGTGAAGGGGAGTCCTCTACATCCGTAGGCGAAGGAGAGGAGTAAGCCTCCTCTCCGGTTAGAGAAATTTTAAGGGTCCCCTGCGCAAGCAGGAGACCCTCCAGTAGCCTGCTCTGCAAGGGGTGCGTACGGGCCCGGCCGAGCCAGGTGCCGCCATTTTAGGCCACCCCTCCCGCCTGGTGACCGGGCAGCCCTTCAGCATGGCGGCTTCACCTTGAGCACGGCGCAAAAACAAAGATAGATGGTGAAGTTAGCAGAAAGGGGATGTGCGGAAGGTATGGGTGGGGGATAAAACAGGTTGTTTAAAAACCACCATCCCAAACCGGAGCTCAGGGGTGAGGGAACATTGTCCCCTCCCTCCTCAGCCCCGATCTGGGACGGTTGGATGAGAAGAAGGTCAGCATCTACCCTGTGAAATTAGAGGCTGACCAGAGAAAGTTGTTGGAGAGGTTGTATGAAAAGTGAGGAAACAGCGGGGAAACACAAGTGTCTTAAGGAAGGAGAAGAGGCTAAGCTGGGGTCGGACGGAGTGCTGAGTCCCGTCGGCACGGCGGCCCGGATAGCTAATTGCCGCTCCCCTTACGGGGTTAACAACAACGTCCTGGCTTTTTGTGGAGGTGTAGCCTGATCACTTAACCTTCCCTCCTCTCTCCCCTCGCCTCAAGGAGAACCAGAAAGACCGCCCAAAACTACCTAATGCATTAATATTCACATGTCGGACCCCAGGGAGCTTAACATTGGTTAAACCGCCCCTATTTCCTCTAAGAGTTTATATTTAATTTTCCCTCAAATGCAAATTCAGAGGAGCGTCGGCCTAAAGCCAGAATGTTTCCTTTAGGGCTAACTGAAAGATGCTCTGAGAAAAGCCGTTAGAGGTGGAGACTCAATGCTACCGTCCTCACATATCCCCCCTTGCTTCCCCTACCCCCAGTGTGGTGGCGAAGTATATGGACAAATAACTGCAGAAGAGCAGGGTAGATCGTGTTAGTCCTCGAGACAACTATGTGTGGCTAGAGGCCCGGCAACCAACGGAAGGGACACAGAAGAAGCTCATCCTGAGCCAGTTCCTGGTGGTCACACCGAATTTAGAATCCTGTCACGGATAGACCGTAAGAGTCATCGAGACAGCGAAGTCCGGAATAAGTGCCCGGCAAACCAAAGAGTGGGACTTAGAAGGAGCTCATCGTGAGCCAGTTTCTGGTGGTCACACCGATCTTTTAGTTAACTTAGATTGAGAAGCAAGTTCACTAACTCTCGTCAGAGAAGCCCCCTAGTCTGGTGTACCCCAAAACCCAGAGATAGTCCTCGCCATTGAGAAATACCCCAAAGTGAACTCCCTCGAGCACTTCCCTTTGTCAAAGGATTCACTCTTTGGATCATCGCTCGTCAGTGCAAATTATTCACAGAGTAACCCCGAGATTGGAAGAAACATTCTTTCCCTGTCCCGTGGTAAAATCATCTCACCAAGAAGACGTGCTTAACTCCATCCGCCACACGCGCCGAATTCCTCTGTGGCTTTAAAGCATTCCCACTTCAGACAACATCTGGAACGGCAGTCCACGTGCCTGCCCGAAAACAACATTCTTGAGGCGACATAAAATTTGAGGATAAGGTCACTCAAACCCGATTCTCGTTTGAATCTTTAAAGGTATTTAAATCCCGTTTTCTGTTTCTTTGAAGGTCAATTTGCATTAAATATTAAAGTCAGCTGTAGCTCAACCATTACTGTATATTTAATTGTGTAATTTAGTAAGCCTCACTTAAATTTGTTTAATTCATTACTGTGTAGTTTGTTTGTTAGATTTCAATTTTTTTTCATGTTTTTCATTAAAGGTCTAGTTCTCTTAGAAGCATTTAATTCAATCTCGAAACGCTGAGCATGGCACTAAAAACCCTCAAAGATAAAAAATAACGTAATAATAATAATAACAATCAAATATAACACTCTTATGGAGAAAACTTAACCACGGAGTTTTAAAGTACGTAACCAACCTATACGTACGAACACCATCACTCGGTCCTTCCTATACCACGATAGATATAATGGACCAGTAATCAAGTTACTTCAATGTTTTGTTCATTTTCTTTTCGTACCAAGTTCCGTTATTTGATAAACTAGCAGAAATTGTTGATTTATGAAAGTATGTTTAAAAGTTTCTGATCCAATTTAGATATATACCCAGCGCTTGATGGTAAATTTTGTCCATTCATCGAACTTAAATCCGGACTAAAGATGTTTCAACTATCAATGATGCCTAAGAACAAAGTCGTTAGTATCATATTAAACGGGGTTTTTCTGGGGGGTTTTAATTATATTTGGATAATAGTTTTCTTACTATCATTACGACTCAGCATCTCCAAATAGCAGAATATTAGTATTTTTTCGTCATCACTGTAGCTGTTCAAGCACATGGAATTGCCACTTACGCTGAAGATGTGGTCTTAATCTCTTAATTATCATTAAAATTTATTTTAACCTATTTAATATTATTTTTCCTGTATTTAGATAAAATTAAATGCAAAGATCTTTAGATGATGCTTGAATATTTAAACTATTACTCAAATATTTCTGACAAAAATACAAAACACTTTTTAACCACACAAGCTTTAATCGGGAAAATGCATAAAAACAGAAGGAGACATGTAAATCTAAGATTTATTATTTTAATGGTAGACAACAGTAAAGAAAATTGTCAGTCAATCTAAATTCTTAAATTGCATCATAATACACACACGAATGCAAACATCGAACCATAACAATGTTTAAGTACGTACAGGAAGCAGTCTCTATCAATTAAATTACATTTCTATATCCTATTTTTTTTGCCGACGTCATAAATTTTACTCCCAAGCCGATTTCAGCCATAAATCTTCCCTGCGGCCAGAGAAGATTGAAATTAAGCAGGTCTGTGAACGAACGTATATAGTTCGTGGCGCCTTACAGTCCAGCCCATGGGAGCAGTGAACTTTCAGGTTAAAAGTTAAGCGCTGCCCTGAGCAGAAGCTATAGGAGAAGGCCAGGAATTAATGTTCAATATTCAGAGGAATATCCAGAGTGCGATAAAGAAGAAGATAAAGAGAAACAAAAAGGAAGAGTTGATGAAAACTTGAGAACGTTGACGATTGAAAAAGAAAATTATTTCCTCAATACTCAGGGGCTAGAAGGAAGTACGCTAAAACTGACATAGAAAGAGGCTAATAAAGAAGAAAAGAAAATTCAAAATAACGTAATTAGTGAATATATTCTGGCGCCTAAAGAATAGCATGGGGAATTTGTTCTCTTCCAACAACAACGCTCGACGATAAAATATTGGCACCTTTGCAACAGGGGTTAGCTCTCATTCTCTTTCACCTCTCCCCTTAATTTTCACACACATACACAAAAATAATCTTTTAAATGGAGGGTGAATTAATTTAATAAAAAGTAAAGAGGGAACTAGCTAAAAATAAAAGATGGATGAATAGAGAAATAGAGGGGCACAACATTAAAAAAGAAAGGAAAAAAACATTGGGAAAGAAAGTAAAGAAAATGTAGCCGGATAAAATCGGAAACAAGAACATCAATACCTGACAAAGGCTAAAACCAGCAAATCGTTTGCGGATCTTTCGATTGAGATGAACAACCGAGCATGAGAAGGAGACGTAATGATAAAAGTAGATAGTGCCGAGTAAAAAGGAACCTTCGTTTGAAAGATTAGTTCTCATTGAGGAAAGGATTATATCTGAAGAGAACTTACCAAATTTGGTCCCTCACAAGAGTAGCAGGAAAGCCATTTTTTTCCAGACCTTGATAAATCCGTGAATTTATGTTTGTCTTTGTATGTAGGCAAATGTATGTTGTAGATTTGATTATGTGTATATGAAAAAAAGTGTATGCGCGTATCTGCTGTGATCGAAACGTTGATATCAGGAAATTGGACCTAAAAGAGTACTTTGCAACTCTTAAAGTATAAACTCTTTTATACAATATTACACATCAAGCGAAAGAAGATAGTTTCAAATTTATAGACGAGTATAGAATGACCTATAAAATGAAAAAAAATTGAAGGCCTCAATCACCCTGGAGATACAGGCCATAGCACCGCGCAATATTGATTACGTGATGCAGTACTTTCCTGCAAGAACAGTGGAATGGTTTGAAAATAATGAAGCACATTTGAAGAAAGTTACTTATAGAAATAAACAATTTATAAACTTATTTTTTCACTCTTTGTGCTGATATATATATTTTTTAGAAAAGAAATAAAATATTATAAACGGCAAAAACTAAAATGAAGGTTATTTACAAATTAAGTTAAACTGAATGATGTTTAGGTTTTTTGTTAAGTAGAATTGGAATGTGAAGATGAGTTATAAAAAATTGTATGTAAAAAGGTATTAACTTATTTCTTACTACTTCTCCCTCAATCTTCAGCCATTTAAGTTTATTGTGTCTATTCGCTGCTGAGCATTTTACTGTCACCTGATGAATCTCCCACGGAACTAACCTCTTCCCCTAATCTCCTGAGCTGGTTTGGCTGAACCACACTTCACTCAGAGTAATAAATGTTTCTAGGACTTATTTAATGCCTTATAATAACAATTTCATACAGAAAAGTACGGGTTATGAGTCTTATCGGATTACGAGGTAATACGACAATACTTAAAAAATCCCGTTTAAAGTAATGCTTTCAAGAAGGCAATTATTTGAGTTTCTAGCAGGAATTGTTTACCTGATATTTATTTAAACGAGACTAAAATTATAGAAACTATAAGTTAACAGAAGTCGAAAACCAATTTAAAAAGCCTATTCTAAATTTGAGGTATTTTATAAAGGGAAGTACATTTTAACGAGGATCGCTGGCATCAGTGCTCTAAAATATAGGGCACCAGCCTCAGTGTTATCAAATTTAGCTCTCATCCAGTAACTCGCCTTACTAAATGAGGCTTTAGTTCTCTTATGTTAAGAAGTGGTGTTCCCAGAGTGCGCGAGACAACTCTCATTTTACGTAAGAGATTAAATTTATATTTTTTAACATGGTTCTGAATTTTTACAACTCATGCGAGCAGTTATTGATTAGCCATCAGTATAAAAAACAGACTTGCTATGCTCACATTTTATCATATTTATTCAATAAGGTGAGCAGAGGTGAAAATTATAGGCCGATATAAATTTGGGTCATTCTCATGAATGTTCTCTAGCTACTCTATTGAACTGGAAGATGCCTTTTCGTCATCTTCGTGGGAAGATTCATCTTTATCTTCAGACTTCTCAGCTGTGACTTGGCTCAAAGATTCCGTTCTAGTTTCATGATCGCTCGAGTGTGGGGATTAATCATTGACTGGGTTGAGCAAAGGAAATTTAATGCAGTTATTCACATTGGACACTAAGTCTGCTGCTTCCCTTACTGCTTTCAAAGGTTAGACTTCCTATATCGTATTATTTTTCAAGCATATGGTTTTGTTTGTTTAGGATTCCTAGTATTTTCTTTCCTAACAAAAGGTATTCGAATAAATAAGACTTAATTACTCTTTTGAAGAGATCAGAATTGAGTTATTTTTATCTGCTATTTGGTCCATTTGATATCTGTACATTGCATGTTTCACAAATTCTTAACTCTGACCGCGAACATCAACTGCAAGTTAAATGCTAATATTTTATACCACGTTATTCCAAGCTTATTTTAAATGCTCGAGCATTTAATCTAAGTGCTTCTGCTAGGTGATCATCAGCTCAAAAATCTAACTTAGTTCTTGCGATAACTCCAAGCAAGTTACAGGTGGATATATCATTTGTATGCATCTTGATATATCCTAGATATTTTTCAGCATTCTCTTTTCTTAATTTTGGATGACTTGAGCTATTGAGACAAGTTTAATATGATTACTTCTCCACATATCTAAACTTGCAATGTAGGCGTTGTTATCATATTCACAAAATTCACTGTTATATTGAATGTTATCTGAGCATTACAGGACTTCAGGGTTGTAAAATATGTCAATAAAAGGACGAAGTTTGCTATCAGTTAATTCTTGAAATTTTCTTTCGATGCTTCTAAAGATGCAAGTGAATGGGGAACATATCTCTTGCTTGGCTGGAGATCTCTAGTTGTTAGCCATTCTGGAATCCAATGTTCTTTAGCTGTTTCGCTTGATAAAGATAGTTCTTTGTTGTCGAAGGATACCAATTATATACTTCACAGAGCCGATCTGATATGACTACTCATCTATGCGACTACTCTTAAAATAGAAATTCTGTTTTCTTCCCTCACCTTCTGGGATAAATTATAATATAAAGAATATAATTACAATATCATTATATTTTATGCACTTTTACTGAATATGAAGACAAGGAGCTTTACAAAAAAAAAGTGTTTTTTAAAGGGAAATGAAGAGAAAAGCTCTCGTAAAAAGTATTTTTGCTCATGGACTTCTATAAAAATCTTATATCTCCCCGTCATTTTAATCCATATATCGTCTGTAAATACAAAATATTTTGTTTATTCTCATTGAAAGAATGATATAATGTACGAACCAATCATTAATGGGTTTAATTACTGACTCAATATTGATAGCGGTATTTAAAATGACAGTGTTAGTCCAATATCTCCTCTTAAATTTAAGGAAATTTGAGCTCGATAACTGACATGAACAGTATACGTTAAAATTTGGGAAAAAACAAAAAATATTCAGGGACTATACGATGAAGAGCGTAAGAAGATCTATTTCCCAGCAATAATAGATTTATGTACACTTCTTTAGAAATCCTTCCGCTAACTGGAGTATACTACTATATCGCTAGAAGTAACCCGAGGATCCTTCCTACTGAGTTACTTTGGGTCCAACTAAGGGCTAAGGGGTTTGTTGAGATAGCTCTTGCTAGAAGGAACTTGGTCCAAATGAGCATCTTCAGAGCTTGAATTGAAATATCTCTGACGGCAAAATCTATCCTTTTTGTACCCTAAATTGACAAGGGTTGTATTGTAGTGTAGAGATTATTCTCCCCCAAAGGAAAATTACATGGGTCGCAGGTGCTTGCTTGAAGCCCACTCGTGAAGGCTCTACTTAAGCGCAAATTTTCATTGAAATTTCGATTGGACATCGCTCAGATGGAATTGGACTCTTACTACGGTGACGATCTACAATACGTTTACGACGAGAAGAGTGCCTGGGATTATGACTATTACAAGGAACAAGAAGAAGAAAATGATGCTGTACAAACGGCAGCCGAAACTTATCTCGTGAAACTTAAAGTCACTGGATTTCTAGTTCTGACATTTTTCTTCATTCTAATCTGGATTTTGTGTCCCTGTATTAAATTAGCCTACAAGTCTATGTCCAATACCATGATGTTGGTTATGCCTTACCCAGGAGTCTCAGAATTAGAATCGATGATAAAACGAATAAGCCCTTTACCAAAAATTAAAAAGCTTGGGGAAAAAATACAAATTTATGCTGTGAATGGGCTGTTTATGTGTATTTATATCATATGCTTCCCAATATGCCTTCTAATTATGATAGTGTATGTGAGTTATATTGTACTCTGGTTAATTAAAAATGGATTCGGGGTCAATATTCCATATTACTTCGTTATGAAAGAAGCAAAAATTAGGGGATACTATCCCTTAAGCTTAGAAGAGTTTAAAGCTCTCAAAAAAGTTGATGTCCAATATGCAAGGCAATACAGTTTAAAAACTCAATTTAAAGCAAAGTTTATTCAAATCCGTAAAAGATTCTTTTAGTGTTTCATGAGAATAATGTTTCGATTTGAGAAAAAATATTTGATTTGGTTAATACAAAATCAATTTCCTTAAAGAGATTTAACCAATTTATTGTTTTCCTGAAAAAGTGTTTATATTCTTACTTTTATGTACTCTTATTCTGAATTGATTTGTTCACGGTATCTTTTAATCTAATGTGGTTCGTGTAAGGTGTTGAAAAGAAGTGGACCAGTCACAAAAGAAAGAAGGTGAGAACGAGTTTCAAACTTTCAATCTCCGCTTAGATGAAATAGAGTTTCGGATGACTCAGTCCACTCTACAATCACGGGCTTATGATCCTTACTCATCATAATCATGTCACAACTGAACTCAAACTTTAAAATTAATCAGGTTTACTGGTGTTGTTCCTTTCTCTCCTAAATTTTCTACTACAATTTTCAGTTCATATTTTTCCTTCTCTGTTTTCAATAAGAATATGCTGTAGGGTTCTTTAGTGTATGTGGTTCGACCACAAAGATGATCTTTAAGAGCTTTTCGCTACTGATTCGTCATTGGTTTAGGGAGAAGGTCTGTTTCTATCTACTCGTTTCTTATTGAATGAGGGGAAACCTTTTTGCATAAAACATACTTCTTTGACACCAAATTTTAAGTCTTGGTTTCTATAGTGAATGTAAAAGTAGAAGCCATTTTCATTTAAAGTAAGGGAATGTTACACTGAAATTCTTAAAATATTAATTAGGTGAAAAAAGACACGAGGGCCTATTAGGGGTCATCCGATTCAACACACACCATATAAACTGCCTCTACAAAATAGTGTTTAAGCTGTTTAAAAGTGCATTACCAGGATGGCTTGTCTAAAACTATTGGGTTGATGAATAAGTTCTTGCGGGGTTTTTTATGTTGTGTTGATTTAAGTTTTGTTGACGTGATTTGTGCACATATTTAGAAACAATAATAAATAGTGAGATCAAAATTTGCAAAGGTTAGGCTGCGTCTCTTAACAGCTGAGACTATTAGGCTTTTGCTTAGGCTACGTCTTGAAGTTGACTAATAAGTCATTGCGGTTTATTTAATTTTTGTTCTGTACCTTCAAAATGGAATGTCAAGTTAAAAAAAGGGCACATTTTCGACATTTGTTCTCATTTATTTTCAATCGAGATGGAAACAATGCAAACGCAGCAAGAACTCGTCGCGATATTTGGGTTGTGTACGGAGAAAATTGCTTTATCAGAAAGGACAGCTCAATGGTGGTTTTCAGGTTTCAAAAACGATCATTTTAATCTTAATGATGAAGAACGTTCTGATCGCCCCATTAAGTTGGATGAAGATCGATTGAACGACCTTCTTCATAAAACTAGTGAATAACCTTCATTCGATGGAGAAAATTCAAAAACTCGGTGCTTGGGTTCCGCACGCTTTGAGCGAAAGCAACAAACTTCAACGCTCTACGATTGCCGCAGATTTGCTTGCTCGTCACAAGGCTACTCGTGGATATAAGGACATTTTTTATTTTTTTTTTAAATTCTATAGAGCCCATCTGGCAACTGCCCACTTGGGCATAAGTCGCCGAAAAACACGACAGGTTAGAACTAGGCTACTTTGAAATAAAAATATGAAAACTTAAATGATATAAATTGGAAAAACTTAACAATCAGGAAGCAATCTCCGGCAGCGGATGGAGGTCCCCCTCACCCCGGTGCAGGAGAGTGCAACCTACAAACAAAACAATAACAAAAAAAAGAACCTTAAATAAAGGGGAGAAGCCCGGCCTCCCCCCAAAAGTCAACAAGTCCACAAGTCAATTTGCGGGAATCCGTCCCGAGTACAAGGGACAGGCGGTAGCAACCCCGCCCATCCCGGTACCAGGAGCGAATAACGAGGAAGCGTTTGAAGCCAGCGGGCTCGAAAACGCCAGGTAACCTCTGAATCAAGGGCCCCAATGTCATCGAGGCTCCGATCTGTGCACTTTTGGTCTTAGTCAGAGGCTCTACAACTGGGGGGGCAGAGGGGCCGGATGTGCCGATCTTGGCTTGGTTACTTGCCAAAGTGGCAGCAGACCCATCCGTCCCCGTAGCCCCCGCGGATGAAAAGAAGCCCCGAGTCTTTTTTGTCTTTTTAGTCTTTTTTTTTCTTTTTTGGAGAGGAGGGCGGGGAATGAACCCGCTCCTCACCTCCGCCAGGAGGAGCCCCCAGGCCAGATGGACCGGCCTCAGCAAGGTCATTCTCCTAAATGGAGAAGGTCCTGGTAGTCGTGGGGGCACCGCTCAGGGGAGATCCCTTCCCTCATTGTACTGCTTCGAAAACCACAGCCGTTTGAGGAGGACCCTGCATAGGGGCGGATTCGGGTTCGGTGCTTGGCGCTGAGCCCGGATTCCCCCCCCCATGAAAGGCCCTACCGTCTGAGGCTGTGTTTCCTCAAGGACCATGTCTACCTCAGGGAAGGCCTTCAGTTGGCCATGCCCCCCAAGACTTTGCAGGTCCCGTTGGCACTATCGTCAATAGTCTTGTGTGGGAAGGCATGGGCCTTGACCCCGGCAAGGTTTAATATCCTTGCCAGCAGGTCTTTTGAGGAAAGCGACCGTAGGGGCCTGGCTTCCCTCTCCCCCCTTAGGGGGTTTGCCCTAACGAGCCGCTTCAATGTGGAGCGGCTGGCTAAGGGTTGCCTGCTGGCTTTCTTGGCAGTCCCCTTGGAAAGAACAGAGGACGCGGCCGCTGGTAAGAGGGAGGTGCCCGAAAGCACCTCCAGAGAAGGGGGTGAGGGGGAGTCCCCTGCACCCGTAGGCGTAGGAGAGGAGTAAGCCTCCTCTCGAGTTGAAGAGATATGGAGGGTCCCCTGCGCAAGCACAGGGGGTGGGACCTCCTTTTTTTGGCTGGAGCTGCCCGAGTGCGGGTCCGTCGCTGTTTCAGGGGAAGTTAGGGGTTTGGGTTTTTTTGTTTTTTTTTCATACATGGGCATGGTGACCCTCTTTTTTATACGGGACGCAATAGCTCATCACCTCTTGCAGTTGCCCGCACTGCAAGAGGTGCTTACATGCGTGGCAGAGCCAGGCGCCGCCATTTTGGACCACCCCTCCCGCCTGGTGGCCTGTCAGTCCATCGGCATGGTGGCTCCACCTTAGACACGGCGTAAAAATGGATAGAATGTGAAGAGGAATTTTTATTTTTTATTTTTTCAAGAGCTCATCTTGCGACTGCCTACATGGGCATTAGTCGCCGTATTAAAACTGGCCTAGCTCTAGGCTACCTTAAAATAAAATTACAGAAACGAAAAAAAAAAACGGCCCAAATGGGGGAAAGGAATCAAGCTCCTGCTTTGGGGGGAGGTCCCCCCGGCACTGGAGCGTGCAACCTAAAGAAAAAAAACAAATGCAAAAACAAAACAAAAAAAAACAAACCCTGCTTAAACAATAGAGAGAAGGCCGGCCTCCCCCCAAAAGTCAACAAGTCCACCAGTCGATGTGCACGCACTCATCCCGAGTACAAGGGACAGGTGGTAGCGACCCTGCCCATCCCGATACCGGAACAGGTGTCGTGCGCGAAGTTTACCCAGACTGGGACATTCGACAAGAATGTGCCGAACAGTCTGGGGGACGACGGAGTCACACGGAGTCACACGAGTGTGCCCGATTAGGAGATGACAGAAAGCAACCTGAAGCTTCCGCGGAAGTAGCACGAATGCCTTCACAAGGTAGCGGTACCAACCAGCACGCACCGACTCAGGGAGCTTGTCACAGTCGAACGTGACGAAGAGTGTAGGGGTGGGTCTCGAGGCCCCTCCCTGTTTTCTCAACACACGTTCGACCTTGACCGCCCAGGATCGGCCAGCCCTACAGTGATGTCCTCAATGGAGTAGTCAATGAGTTGCCTCGCATAAACTACTCCTTTCACAAAGTTCATGGTAGAGTGCGGAGTCACACTCACCGGGGTGCCATGAAGTGTCCGAAGAGCACTTATCTTGGCCGCCTCGGCGGCATTCGCCGCATTCGCCAGAAGGCTTCCGTCGGAGAAACGGGTCACCTTCGGCTCGCTACCAATTGCACTAGCTAATCCTCTCCTCTGATGGATCATGTTGCCCTTGGACAACATGGTGCCATTGGTGGAGCGAATAACGAGGAAGCGCTTGAAGCCAGCGGGCTCGAAAACGCCAGGTAACCTCTGATTGAGGGGCCCCGATGTCATCGAGGCTCCGCCCTGTGCACTCTTGGTGTTAGTCTTAGTCAGAGGCTCCGCACACGGGGGAAAAGAGGGGCCGGATTTGCCGATCTTGGCTTAGGCGCCTACTAAAGTGGCAGCAGGCCCATTCGTCCGCGCAGCCACCGTGGATGGAGAGGAGCCCTGAGTCTTCTTCGTCTTTTTAGTCTTTTTAGTGTTTTTCTTTTTAGGAGAGGAGGGCGGGGAATGAACCCGCTTCTCACCTCCGCCGGCAGAAGCCCCCATGCCAGATGGGCTGGCCTCAGCCAGGTCCCTCTCCGAAATAGAGAAGTTCATGGTAGTCGTGGGGGCACCTGTCGGAGGAGATCTCCCCCCCCCCGCCTTGTATTGCCTCGGAGACCTCAGCCGTTTGAGGGGGACCTTGCATAGGGGCGGATTCGGGTTCGGTGCTTGGCGCCGAGCCCGGATTCCCCCCCCCCATGAAAGGCCCTACCGTCTGAGGCTAAGTCTCCTCAAGGACCATGTCTATTACAGGATGGGCCTCCAGTTGGCCATCCCCTCCTAGGACATCGCAGGTTCCCTTGGCAGCGTCAATAGTCTTTTGTGGGGAGGCACAGGCCTTGACCCCGGCAAGGTTTAATATCCTTGCCAGCAGGTCTTTTGAGGGAAGCGACCGAAGGGGCCTTGCTTTCCTCTCTCCCCTAAGGGGGTTTGCCCTACCGATCCGCTTCGATGGGAAGCGGCTGGCTAAGGGCTGCCTGCTGGCTTTCTTGGCAGTCCCCTTGGAAAGAAAAGAGGGGACTGCCGCTGGAAAGAGGGAGGTGCCCGAAAGCACCTCCAGAGAAGCGGGTGACGGGGAGTCCCCTGCACTCGTAGGCGAAGGAGAGGAGTAAGCCTCCTCTCTGGTTAGATAAATATGGAGGGTCCCCTGCGCAAGCACAGAGAGGGGATATACCTCCATTTTTTGGCTGGAGCTGCCCGAAGGCGGCTCCGTCGCTGTTTAAGGGGAAGTTGACGGTTGAGTTTTTTTTTTGGGGGGGGGGGTTCATACATGGGCATGGTGACCCTCTTTTTTATACGGGACGCAATAGCTCATCACCTCTTGCAGTTGCCCACACTGCAAGAGGTGCTTACGGGTCTGGCAGAGCCAGGCGCCGCCATTTCGGACCACCCCTCCCGTCTGGTGGCCTGGCAGTCCATCGCCATGGCGGCTTGACCTTAGACACGGCGTAAAAATGGATAGAATGTGAAGAGGAGAGGAAAAGGGATGTGAGGAAGGTATGGGTGGGGATGAAGCAGGTCGTTAAAAAAACCCCATCCCGATCTGGAGCTCAGGGGTTAGGGAACATTGTCCCCTCCCCCCTCAGCCCCGATCTGAGACGGTTGACTTGAGAAGAAGGTCAGCATCTACCCTGTGAAATTAGAGGCTGACCATTGAAAGTTGTGGGAGAAGTTGTATGAAAAGCGAAGAAACAAGTGTTTTGAAGGAAGAAAGAGAGGCTAAGCTGGGGCCGGACGGGGTGCTGAGTCCCGTCAGCACGCCGACCAGGATGGCAAATCGCCGTGCCCCTTACGGGGTGCGCCATAACAAGGAAAAGACCCCTCCTTTGCAATAACTATAGCAAGTTGATATCACGTCTAAAGTGTGGGGACCATGCTTATATATAGTATTCTAAATGTGGACTCACAGATGAGTTATATATTTTAAGGGATAACATCCTTACCTTTATAACTAAAATTCCTCTTAATAAATCTACACACTCAATTTTCTCTATTTTTGGCCTCATTATACTGCTTAGAAAACTTAAGTGACTTACAACTATTCCTACGTCCTTCTCATTCTCTACTGCATTCAGTCAATGCCCATCCATTTCATAGCTAAATTCTCTATTATCTCTTCCCATGCTAATTACTTTAGATTCTATTAAACCTAAAATTCATCTGCCACTTTTGTGCCCAACCTCATGACTTATTTAAGTCATTCTGCACTTTAAAGCTACCCTCAACTTCATTTATTACAGTTGCCAATTTTGTGTCATCAGCAAAAATTGACACTTTGCTATATACACCCTACTCATTTATATAAACTATAAATAATAATAGGCCTAGGACTGATTACTGAGGTAGGAGACGGATAATTTCCCTCGACTCTGACCTCACCTCATTCAGTACCACTCTCTGTTTCCTGTCTTTCAGCCATTCAGCAATCTAATTCAAAACTTTGGCACATATCGCATGCATTTTTTATTTTTGAAATAGTCTCTTTTGTGAAACCTTATCAAAAGCTTTGCTAAAATCTAATCAATTTACATCAATATTCTCTCCCTTATCTAATTATTTAGCTCAATAATCCATAAATTACAGTAAGTTTGTTAAACATGAACTACCATTTCTAAACCCATGCTGAGCACCATTTATCAAGTAACCTCTTTCTAGATGCTCAGAAATACCCTTCCTAACTACTTTCTCAAGAATTTTACAAAATATAGATGTTAAGCTTGCGGACCTAGGGTTATTTGGGTCCTCTTTAATTCCTTGTTTAAAAATTAACACTATATTTCCTATTTTCTGCCCGTTCCCCTTTTCTCTGTGAATGCATACGAATGCTTTTCTGGCACTCAGAGATAGAATGGATCGGAGAGGTATGATGATATCTGTGAACTTTTGCTACTTTGTGTGAAGAATTTAGCATTTTCAAGACTAAGGTACGGTAAGAGGCTTAACAAATGTATGAACTAATAATTGGTGTTTGAGTTATTATTTTCTAAAAATTACATATATACATGGAATTTAGTCAGCATACTCACTACGAGCCATAGAATTTATCCTAAATATTATTTATGTTCTTATAAGAAAAGAGAAACTTGTATAAGCTGCTAATAAGACAATCTTAGACTTTAATCTATATTAATAGACCATGGTCTTATTTAACCTGAGCTGGCGATAATTCTCTATTATGGTCAAGCAACTCATTCACAGCAAAAACAAAGAAAAAGCAAATGAATTTAAATAACTGCGAAGCCCAAAGCGGCCTCTTGTAGTCAAACTCCGGACCACTAGTAGAAAACGACACGATGAAATGTAAAAAAAAAAAAAATCCTTTGATCACAATTTCTTTCTTATAATCTGGATGTAATAGGCATAATACCTAATAGACTCAAAACATTCAAGTAAATACCATTCATAAATTTTAAATCGACATTGCAACACAAATTTATACCCACTCCGCAAATTCCGTAATAGAAACATTAATTATTTATTTTGGCACCATGACCATTTACTTTTTACTTTGGATATCATTTTGATATCATTAGAGCAACATTTTAAGCTTATGCTATTCTTGTATAACCGTGCGTTATAAATAGATAAGCTGTGACTTAACTAAAACTAATATTATTTTGAGTATTAAGTTATATATTTATTTTTAAAAAAACATTAGTTGAATATCTATTTTAAAACGCATAGAAACACTCTTTAATACTCCTAGTCAATGAGTCAGGGAATTGATAAACAAGATTGCAAAAAACTACCATTTTTTCATGTTCATATCTTCTTAACTAATGTACCTAGGAAGTGGACACAAACATGATAATAAAGTTCACTTTTAAATGAAAGATACAATAGGAACTCCTTCCTGATCTTCGACCTTACACTCGGCTCCTCCAATTAGAATATAACCTTTCTAATAGACTCTTATCGAAGAATTTTCCAATCAGCCAGAATTTGCAATCTAAGATAAGACCTAATTTTAATTTTCTCATCACTGTAGAATTTTTATTTTAATTCTGAGCAAACGGAAAGATTGATGGGATTAAGATCGAGCCTGATAGTTATCCAAGACTGAGAGTCACCCAGAATAATGAATAGAGGATATTTCTGACTTCTCTTTACCGAAAAAAAGAAGACTTTCACAGGGTTTGGCTTAAATTATGTTAGTTTTTATGATTTTTGGTACAAAATATTGACAATAAAAACTACTACATAAAAGCTTCACCTCACATCTACCTACTTTTCAATGCACAATGAATATATTTTCCCCATAAAGTATTTAAGAAAGGATTTATTTCCCTCGAACTTGTTTGATAGTGTCTTAAAAAATTTTCTTAATAAATGCATTGACTGCCATCAACACTCCAGGAATGTTTCCAAGATACTCAAAATTCTGATAATTTCAGAGATGGGTTTTCTAAACGATCGCTTTAAAAGGAAAATCTTCTTTATTTTGAAAAGATTACTTCCACAAGTTAACCCCCACATAATTTTTATAAACTAGTTTACTATAGGCCGTTTTTTCACTAGTAAAAATCCTAGCTCTTTGTAGCAAGCAGTTATGCTGCTTATCTATTTAAATGCCCCAATTGTACTGGCGCTTCTTACATTGGCAGCACTGTTAGGTCTCTGGGAGCAACGTTCTCTGCTCGTATGGAAATTAGTTTGGGTAGAATAGAAAACTATTAGGGAACACGCCATTAATTGACAAATTGATGTTTCTATTAATAATTTTAAAGTATTACCCCCTAATAATGCTTAAGAACTATAGAAACATTATACAGGGCGGCTAATAAGTCTCAATACACTCCACGTACAAAAATAACCAATCCTTCCAACAAGAGATTTTGCAAAATGCCCCACATGCTATGATATGGGCAGGTGTCACATCAGGACACTTGATTGGCCCATATTTCTGTAAACACAATGTTAACCAGGAAACATATGGCGCTATGCTGAAAGACTGGCTATTCTCTCACCTTAATGACTTGGGCATTATAAATACCATTTGGTTTCAACTAGATGGTGCCCCAGCTCACTGCGCACTACCAGTTAGAGAGGTTCTTAATGAAACCTTCCTTAACCGCTGGATTGGCCGTGGTTCAGATGCCATAAGCTGGGCAGCGAGGAGTCCTGACAGGGTATAATAAAAAAAGTTGCATCGAGAAGATATAACACATCGATGAACTAAAAGAGGCAATTAATGTGTCATTCCAAACGATTTCCAGCGAAACATTAAAAAAGATGCCTCAAAGAACATGGCGGCGTTTGCAGTTATGTCACGACAACGAAGGCGCTCATACTGATCCACTCGACCATTGAGGTAAATACGTTTCATAACACTGACTATTACATTAGGTTTTCTTTAATAATAAAATATTAATTATTAATTAATACAAGAATTAGTAAAAAATAAATTTGTTTTCCGTTAATAAAATATTTATACAAAAGTTGAACGTGGAGTGTCCTGGGACTTATGGGCCGCCCTGTAGATAGAATACTACAAACCTACTCTCAATGAAGATTTGAGTGAATTGCATAAAATACATATATATAACTACCGTACTTTAGTTTGTTTATCGCTTCCTATAACCCCCCCCCCCCGCGTTTTTTTTCTCTCGTTCTAGTGGAACTCTTCTCTACCTTAAAGATATAAATACTAGTTATGAGGTTAAATCCATGTCTTTATCCAATAAATTTCCGTTTTTGTAAGTAATAATAGTATCTCTTTTGATTGTTTTATAATTCCTTTTATACCTTAATAGCTATTTTACGCATATATATATATATATATATATATATATATATATATATATATATATATATATATATATATATATATTTAAATCTATGGCTTCTGCTTCCACTACGGCTTCAAAAACATTCCAGAACCTGGCGCATGCTTTCCACACTGTCTCCGTCTTAAAAGATCTATGAACACCGCTTTGATCTCAGCTACCAGTTTTGATCTTGGGTTTGAAGACAGAGCGGTTCGTGTTTCCTTAACCACCCCTGACACATAGTGTCACGAACTGAGATCAGGTGACATGCCCAGATTCTTTAAATAAAAAGTTTATAGCCAAGGATAGAAGACGCGTCGACTTAAAACGAAACTAAATTTACAAAAAGGGACATAATGAAAAAAGGGATCGCTCCTGAAGGAATTAGTATTGCCCAAAATAAGCAAATTTACGGAATAATTTTTTAACTTAATTGTTAACTTAATTGCTAACTTAAATCTGACGGGCAGCAACGACAATTACCTATTATGATTCCAAATAGTCGTATATCCTTCTCTCAAACTAATAAATGAATACTTACAGATGTACCTCAAACCCCCAAATTATATTTATATACATACATGCACATATAATATTCCTATCTATATGAGACCATGGGCAAAGAAGGTTAAGCCACAAAGGGAAAAGGAAAGCACTCCCCGGTAACGTGACCACAATGCACCAACGCGCAATGACCGACCTGCATATTACTAAGGCCGATAAATCTGGTAATATCGTAATCATGGATAAAAATTCTTATCTTAATAAAATGAATGTAATGCTTAATGACCAAGATACTTACCTACCTGTATTAAAAGACCCCACTCTTCAAGTTAACAGTGACTTCCATAAAAATGTACGGCGATTACTTAACAACTTTCCTGATTTAATTTCAAAATTCAAGTCTAGTAACGCTACCCTCCCTTATCTGTACGGCTTAGTTAAAACTCACAAACCAAATTTTCCATTACGCCCTATTATAAGTTCTGTTGGGTCTGTTTCATATTCCCTGTCTAAATGGTTTACTTCATTTCTTACTCCACTAGTTGGTTCCATTTCTCATTCTGATGTCATTAATAGTTACGACGTTATTTCTAAAGTTAATGCTATTCATTATTCTAATGATTTTACTCTTGTTAGTTTTTATGTTTGTTCATTATGTACCAAAGTACCCGTTGAAGACCTTTTCAATTTCCTTAATGATCATTTGCAAAATTATGACTTGCCGGTACCCGTTACTACTTTCTTGAACCTCATTTCCCTTTGTACCAAAAACTGTAAATTTTCGTTCGAAAGCAAATATTTCCTCCAAAAATTCGGATTTGCTATGGGTAATTGTCTTTCACCTGTCCTTGCTAACTTATATATGGAGTTTTTTGAAACAAAACTTCTCCCTACTATCCTTGACGCTCCGATCGTTTGGTACAGGTATAATGAAGATGTCATTTGCTTGTGGCCTAATTCCCAAGATGTTAAAGTTTTTCTTACCAGACTCAATTGTCTCGTCCCTTCAATTAAATTTACCCACGAGTTGGAAAATAATAAAACCCTTCCCTTTCTTGATCTTCTTATTCATAGAACTCATACATTTTTTAAATACTCTATCTTTTGTAAGCTTACTAATTTAAATTCTTATATTCATTTTTACTCTTCTCACCGCCCTAAAGTTAAACGTTCTGTTTTTTCTTCTATGTTTCTACGGGCATTACGTGTTGTGAGCCCGGAATATCCATATGGATTTGGAATTTTCCAATATTTTTGAAATTGGCCATAAACTTTGTTACCCTTACCCGTTTCTTCAAAACTGTCTTTCTTCTGCTAATAAGATATTTTATCAAACTGTCCCTACTCTCCCTTTTAATAGTAATAACAATTTATTTCTACCTTTTTCTCTTTGTTTTAGTGATCTTCCTCGTCTTTTGAATAACTTTAAAACATTTCTGTTGCTTTTAAATATGAGACGACCATTGAGAATTTATTAGTACGTAATAATTGTAATAGTTTGGGAGGGGGGGGGAGTTTATTCAGTTGAGTGTTCTGGTTGTCTAAGTAAATATTACGGACAAACAGGTAAACAACTTTCTGTTCGCATAAATCAACATAAATATAATGTCCGAAGAGGGAAAGATATCAGTGCTTTCTTTGTCCATATGTCAGATAAGGACCATCTAATTAACTGGAACTCGGCCAAATTTATTTATCGTTCCAATGACCCTATAAAAAGGAATATCATTGAATGTGCTTTTATAAGTCAATGTGATAATTTTAACCTTTCCCCTGGCTTATATAAAATAGATGCTATAATTAAAAAAATAATACTCAAAGAAATTAGTTTTGTCTTTCGTTCCTAGTTTTTTTATATACATTCTTTAGTTATGTTGCCCCTATTTTATTTTAATTTTTTATTATTACTTTTTATTTTTTAATTGTCACTGCTCTGTTTTGTACATTGTATTTTCCCCCCCTTTTGCTCATCGTGTCTTATAATCTCCCTCGTTAGGCTATCTCCATTTCTTTGAATCTGTTACCCTTTCCTTCGACTTAGTTTGACCTTACTACCTGCTTCTTGTAATTCTTAATGTGTTTCTTTACCTTCCTCCTTCCGTCTTTCTCATTGGTGATTTCTTGTTTTTGAGGCGGTCTTTCATACTTTTCTTTCGTATATATACCTCTAATATAATATTATTTCTTGTAGTTATCCTTGATAAGGAACTTAATAAAGTTCGAAAGTACTTGGAAACACCTTTTCATTTTTTCCTGCGGGACATTGCATTCATTTGCTACCCTCACGTGATACTTTGTGAGTTTTTCATATACATATATACATATATATATATATATATATATATATATATATATATATATAGTTATGAAGGCATATAACAAAAATATGGGTAACTCGCGACCACAAATATCAGGCCTCGTATGGGCCACACAAAACAAGGACACCACACACGGTTGGCGCTCAAAAAATGCACGAGAGGTACAACACTCGATGTAATCCCGCCCTAAAATACAATAAGGGGTACAACTCTGTCGGTTGTCTTACAGAAAGTCAATAAATCACAATAGCCGTCCGAGACGCACGAAACCAGAAAATAAGTGCATGAAATCCACTCTACTCCTGAACACAACTTTCTTCTCCAAGCACGAAAAAATTATCTGTCTTCTGTGAAGAATGAAGGCCTCGACATCGAATTCCATGGAACAATAATGAATATGGATCGTTTAAAACCCCAATCCTATACCAACATATATTATTGTTCTTAACTCTAGATATCAAATAACTTTTTTTCATAACAAAATCGCAATAATTCTTAATCCAACTTTAATATTCAATTAAATAACTAGGAGAGAACTGGCCAATCAGGGCGAACGAAAATTCTAGAATTTTTAGGATGACGTGTCGACCTCAAAATAATCTAACGAAGGTCCTACGATATTACGTCATAGCCCTCATCAGAAAAAAAATACAAACTATCAGATGTTACGTGTGTGACACATAGTAATGCATGGGATTACAAATGGACGATCTAAGAGGCCATGAATTGGGGCTGGTGGAGGCGTAGAAATTCCAGACAACAACTTCTGACTCTTTCCAGATTTATAGCTTTCCAGTGGCCACCCTCTCCACCCGGCATTTGACCACAGTCTCCAACAGCTGAATTGAGCTTAAAAATGTAAGTCGACATGATGTCACCAACAATGAAGACACACACACACACAGACCATCACAGTTTAAGGGAATTCTGTTTACATTTTACGTGGAAAGTCACATGAATTATAGGCAAGCCACCTGTTATTCTGAGTGTTATGTAAGTGGTCTTGGTAAAAAAAAATTTCATCTCAGAACAACCAAAGCATATCCAGCTCAAAAGGATGCTTCAGCTTGTTTAGGTGCATTTTTACCTTGGCTGTCAAAACTTGTCCCTTGCACCATTTGTAAGAGTGGTAGCGAAGGTCTTCATTCAAAGCCAGCTTCATGGTGGTGACTCTCCCCCATCTCTCTCGCCTAAGTCGAGATTCTATTACGCGGATTTTCCATTACCTTTTCTGCAGTTGTTGGCTGAATTCAAGGGTATGTATGCAGTCAGAACACAAACTGTGCTGTTTTCTGTTAGCCAGGGATTCGCATTCTCCGTTGCAGCTGCTCATGTCACACTATATGTGCTATTAAACGCATTTTACGGTTCATCAAAAAATTTAATATGTTCCTAAAAAGAGCAGACATGAGACATTAATAATCTCAAATTTAGGCTGATATATATATATATATATATATATATATATATATATATATATATATATATATATATATATATATATATATATATTCAATCAGGCAATGGCTTCGCTACTAAGATTAAAATTTAAAATCTAAAAAAAGGAGCCATGGTTAAATTTTTATAAATTTTCTGAACTTCGCCAATTATAATAATTTTAAAAAGGAAGTCTAAACTGAATATCCCACCCTTTCAAAATATCACGTTGCTATAATATAAAGTTATAGAATAGAAGAAGAAGATATATAAAAATAAATTTTCTGAACTTCACCATTTGTAATTCTTTGGGTTTTAAAAAAAATCACAAAATTTCGATACTTATATTTATTTCTGAACTTCACCATTTTGTTTTGTGATATTATAAAAGAATTATTAGAAATAGGAGGTGAAATTGCTAGTGTCAATAACTACGAAAAGAGGAACAAAATTAAGACAAACATCGGCAAATTCAGAATGATTCCCATGGGACACAGACGTACGAGGGAAGTAATAGCAGAAGGAGTACGTTACCAGTACTCCACAGACGGTAAAGCACCTGGCCTAAAAATAACAACGAATGGATATAATTCGCATCTTAAGGAGAAAATTGCCAGAGCTAAAAAGGCGCTCCGATCTCTCTTTCGTTTTAGACTGATTTCACCATCTAACAAAAGAAAATTATACCTAGCGCTTATGAAACCGATACTCCTGTACCCCGTCGTTCCAACACACACCATGACCGATACAGCACTAAGGGAAGCGCAAAGAGTACAAAATGAGGCGCTGAGATTTATAACAAATGTAAATCTTCAAGACCGTCTTCTCTCGACATTACTACACGAAATTAACAATCTAGATCCAATTATTTAACTTTGCATAAAAGAGCAATCAATCTATGCAACAAAATGTATCGAACTATACCAGAGGAAATTATAAACCCAACAAGACTACCTGAAAATGAACACCCTAACTTGCACTTTAAGCAGGCATTTAAAAGTAGCCAGCTAAAGATACTAACTAATATAATACCAATATATATATAAAAGATAATAAAATAAAAGAAGATTAAACAAATTTGAACTGGACAAAAATGGAAAACAAATAATAAAACAAACATAACTCAAGAAAAGATCCGAAGTGGACAAAAAACAAACAAAATAACAAACAAACAAAGGAAATTAATATAAAAGATCCGTAGAGGACACAAAAAACTTTAATACATAGGAAATAATTAAAAAGAATTAAAACTGTAAAATTGAAACAACTGTACAAAATAATGTTAAAAGGTCCGAAGTGGACACAATAAGTTACTTAAATGAAAACAAATAAGAAGAATCAAGAAGAATAACTGCATTGGCATTTATCCAAGATCAATTAATAAACTGAAATACAAACGAAAACAAAGGCTTGAACGCTAATCAAAAAAATTCAACGTAAGAATCAAAATAAATACTTAAAAATACTGAGTTTGTCAGCCGACTTTGCACATATAACTCTCTCTTAATTACACATACTTCTATCTTTTTCTCTAACTATCACCACACCAATTTCTCTCTCTAAACATCATTGATCATTGATAATTTAATAAAAAAAAGTCATAACCAAACTAAGATGAAATTATAATTCAAATACTCAAAAAAATCCCCTCCTTTAAAACTAATGAGTGAGGAGAGACACGAGAATATCGCCCCTGCCATCTCATCACTGCCTCAGGTTGTTCCAACATTTCGCCTTTACGACCCATGTTTTTTTCTATTGTCTGGTTGACACTGGTGCTCAAAGTAGTGTTATTCCAGCTTTTCTCGAATAACATTAATTCCTCAGATATAAGGACATATAAGCCGTATCCTTCAGTTGTATCTCTGCCTCCGTTGGGTTTTTTGATGGACGTTTATTATTGCTAAGGTTGACGTTCCTATTTTAGGCCTCGATTTTCTCTCTTCTCAGGAACATTTGGTCGAATCTCGCAACGGCAAGCATTCGGACCGCACTAATTAAAGACAGTTACGGGTTAATTTTACTCTTATTATGGTTTTCTCTTCTCTTTCAAATTTCCTTCAACCAATCCACAATTCCAGCGCCTTGTACATGAATTTCATGGCTTTAGAATCACCTCTTAAAATAGAAGGCCTATTAATCACAGTGTCGTTCATCGGATAAAGACGACAGGAGTGCCTGTATTCCCCCCCCTCCGTCGTCTAGCCCCAGATAAACTCGCGTTGATGAAGCAAGAGTTCACCTTCATTGTGAAAGCTGGCATAGCTCTCCCTTCTACTTGTCCTTGAGGCTTTCCGCTGGATATCGTATAGGGGGGAGGTGTGACGTTACCGTTAAAGTTACCCAATGAGGTTGTTAGTTTGTGGGTGCCTGGTCGGTAATTACAAGAGCGTGATTTGAGGAGTCCTCGTTGCTATTGCGCTCGTCGGGTGACGAGGACTTAAGACAGTCGGCCTACCTTACGCCTCTGTCAATTATTTGTGACTCCTTATAATTTCTCACGGGGGTTATGCGTTAGGCTGGGCTTACCGAAGGGAGTTCAGTAATTGGGGCAAGTAACGGACTTGAAAAGGACGCGGCAACAGATTATAACTTTATTCTTGAATTGGCCTACTGAAGGAGCAAGCGGAAGCGTCTCGAGTTCTTTACTCTTTTATGCGAAGTATGGAGTCTAAAGGCAGCAAGATTTAGGCGACTAAACGGGATTCCGTAACGCTACTAAGAGAATGAATTGAGTCAATGAATAAGAAATAATGATGATTCTCTGAATAATGATCCATAAGAGTCTGTCTATCTGTCTGTCTGTCTGTCTCTCTCTTTTTTTTTCTCTCTCTCTCTCTATATCAATATATATATATATATATATATATATATATATATATATATATATATATATATATATATATATAAAATATATATATATATATATATATATATATATATATATATATATATATATATATATATATATATATATATATATATATATATATATATATATATATATTACGTCTCTGAAGGGCGTGACTTTGACGTGTCCGTGGTCGACAGCTCTGTGTATCGCTTGTTGCAGATCTCTGTGAAATTTCTCTGGTCAGAGCCTATATTTCTACAGCCTATAATAAATGTTCCCAAAACGTATGCGTTTGTTTATGTGCAATCCTTTGAATTTTTCCAGGTGCTCACTTTTGATGTCTTTGTATGTTCGTGGGTTTCCGCGCGACTCTTACGACCACTTGACTCAGATTTATTTATAGAATTTAACATATATAGTTTCATTTTCTAATTCTCGTTTACACAGCAATTTTTAGGATTTGATAAATCCACCGAGCGTCCATTTGTGCAGTTCCGCGCTGGGCCTATTAAATTTGGCACTTAGTACCAGAGGCCTACCTATTTTACAGAACAAGCCCTACAATCGTGCCAAAATCCATTCTAGATATATTCAGAGCTATGGGTATTAAAGGCTTATAAATTCACATACCATCTCAAATAGGTATCCCCTTCCTTATCTTTCTGACTTCAAATCTCCTCTCTTTGGTTGTTCAATCTTTTCTCAAATCAATATGGTTCCTGCTTTGCACATTTCCCTTTCCACTCGAATGACATCTCGAACATAACTATCACTAAACCATTTGTTTCATTCGTCATGCTCCGAACCCTTTGGGTATTACCTTCGTAACAGTGGTAAAACCTTTCATCATTTCATGGATCATGTTCTGAGAGGTTTTCTCTCTCGGTTTTCGTTACATAGAAAACCTAGTGATATCATCTTTGTCTTTAGGGAAGCATATATCTCACCTTCGTCAGGTTTTCGTTCGACTGGGAGAGTATGGTATTGTCTTCAGCACTTTTCACTGTGTATTTGCTGTCAAAAAATTCTCCTTTGATGGACACCATGTTTCTCCTGATGTGATTCATCCTATCGATGACAAAGTTGCTTTCATTCGGGATTTTTCCCGACCATCTTCGCTCAAAGGGCTTTGTTGGTTCTGAAGTATGGTTAACTTTTACTATAGATGAATTTCCGGCGTTTCTATAATCATGCAAAAATTCTACGCTTTTCTCTTTATCACCACGAAGAATTTACCTCTGTCATGTTTTTCAGATGCGAACGAATCGTTTTCTCGCACAAAAGAGGTTATGGCCTCTGACCTTTCACTGGCCCATTGTTACCCAGGGTGTCTATAAGCGTTGCCACCCTTGTAGGTGCAACCTTACAAAAAATTGTTGGTGACTCATGGCAATCTCTTTCTTCCATCTCAAAATCTTTAAATCCTTCTCAAAATAGATATAACGCCCCTTCAAGGGAGCTGTTCGAGATAAAATTCACACTGCGACACATCCGACAATAATTGCAAGGGCAGGAATTTACTGCTTTCACTGACTACAAGCCATTGGTTGGTACACGATCTGCTCATAGTATTTCATCCGTGCACTCTGCAGTCAATACTCGTCATCTAGACTTCACCTTGCAGCTTACAAGTGACTTTCAATACGTTCCTTGCTCCTCAAAGGTCGTACCAGACTAGCTTTCTCTCATTTATTCAATATCTGGCACGCAGCACACTCATACGCTCATTGACCATGCGATAATACCGTTGGCTCAGAAAAAGGATGAAAACACACAAACATTGCGTTATTCTTTTCAAATTGTCGTTTCCGAGATCGACGTACCAAACAGTCCTTCCAGACTTTCGTTACCTGACTGTCCTCTTCTCTTATTCCTTTTGCTTGCTTACCGTCGGCCTATATTTGACCAATTACACGGTCTTTCTCATATTTTTATGTGAGCTACTCGCAAACTCATTGCACACCAATTATTGTGGGTAGGTATGAAAGCCGTGGTGGCCAAATGTTCCCGCTCATGTGTGTCTTTTAAGCGTACTAAGGTGCAGCGCCACATAAATAATCCTCTGTTTCTTGTACACTGCCTCCATCCCATTTCAGCATCATTCACTTTCATCTTTTTAAGCTCCCCCCTACCTTACTCTAATGTTTGTAGCTCTCTTCTCACCATGATCAAAGTCTTCACTCGATAGCCAGAGGCTGTCGACGTTCGTTGGTGCGCTCAGCTCTTTGGATCAGGCCAGGTTGCTCGTTTTGGTCTCCATTCCACAATCATGACTGACCGGGGCACTCAATTTTGTTCCAACCAATGGGATGTACTCATCGCCGTTATTGGTTGTATTTGCCTTCTTACCAGAAGCTACAATCCCCAAAGCAATGCCAGATTTGAACGTCTGCATCGGCATCTGAAAGCAAAGCTTACGCTCCACTGATCCAAATAGCTGTAGGGTTGACAAGCTACTTTTGATTCTTTTTGGCATTCCTTCGTCATTGAAAGGGTATTTGGCTTGTTCTATGGCGGAACTTTTCATACTACCCAACTCTATGTTCATGGTCAATTCCTTTTTTTCTATTGACCACACTCTACCTTCTTATTTCGATACTACTTCATACGTAATGAATTCGGTAAGGATGATGATTGAAATTAAGCCTACATCCCCAACAATGACTACTAACCAGAAACCTTTCGTGCCAAAATAGATGCATATTTGTTTCACCCTTATCATAACCCTTGTGAGACGAGGTTTAAATTTGTCGATCAGGGCCGAGCTCCTGGGCTCTAAATATTTCCTTAGTCATTGTGCCACCAAATTCAAATTAAACTCTATCAAAAACTTGTTTCCACTGCCTATAACCTGGCCTCATCATACCTTAGCTTCGACAACTAGGTCACATTCTTCACTAACAATTTCCAACAAAACGGATATACTTTGTACTACAAACTCTTCGAACTTTTCTCAGTTCCATGTGCAAATCGAAATACCTCTCATAAAACGTCCTCAAAGAAAAGCATTCACTAATCTGGTCCAACCTCTCACCCATTCTTAAAAATTTCTTTCTTGCCATTCAATTTATACTCATTTTACAAAATCCCCGCAAAGTACGGCATCTTTTTAACTTTAAGATAAATTCCAAACACTGCTTCAATCATAGATCATATATGAGTTCACCTGCTTGAGATGCTTTCCTGAGGTATATTTGCGAAGGACACAGCGCAGAATAAATGCCCGTTTTTGCGCACATCTAGGTATCACCCACAGAAGTGAAGCTCAAATTCCCCCTCGCTATTTTTGAATTCTCCCATATCCGATTACATTATTAAACCAGACATCCACACCACAAACCCACCTGAAACAACTTCTTAATTAAACACAGAGCCAACTTCGAACAATAGAATTCTTTTACATAAAATTTACAAACTACACTTTGAACTCAGACACAAGCTCCTTTCCACTATTATTAAACCTATAAACACCAATGAACTAGACACGCCCAAACCACTCTCATCCAGAACCAACCCATATTGCTCTCATGTTTTGATTCTTATCTCCCTTTTGTACAGCGAAAACGCACAAAACAGGTTATTTTCAGGTTTTGTACAAAAAAATAAACACATCCCCTTTCACTCTAGCTTAAAACGCCTACATTTTCACTATTTCATATTCCCACTTGTGCCTTTTATTCCCGATCTTAAACACAGTATTCATATGCAATTTTCTACTTAAAAGTCCATGAAAACCGATTCCTTGATACCCAATTCGAATAATCCTACCTCTGCTGTTTCGCATACCACATATGATTTCTTTTATTATGATTACTATTGTACAAGTTTCTTATGTATGTATATTTCTAATTTTAGGTACTTGAAAACGTCGCTGTCAAGAAATTAATACATTATGATGAAAATCCTAAATGCAGTCATGTTATTTATCCTTTTCTTCTCTTCATAACTCCATTCCTTTTTGACGCACAAATTCTTCAAAAGATTAGATGTAGGGCAGGGAATGAAGGTAATTGATAAACTATTTAGTCTTTTTGAATAACATTTCTATAAATTTTCTCTCAGAAATGAATGTAACCATTTTATAGCCAACAAATATAATATGTCTAATAGGCGGCAAAGTCGTGTCAGAAAGTACCTTTTTCTTTATGGTTATTGTATCCTATCTGTAAACATATAATATTCCTGTTTCAGCCTTTTCTGTTTGTTTTTTTTTTATTTCATGTAAACATAATAAAATTAAGCTTGCAAAAGTTTATTCCTTTTTTATATTTATTTTCTTTACTTTCTTTTACACCCATGTATTGCTTTAAACCTTTACAGCTTCGCTATTTCACATCTTATTTTCATCTTTATATGGACATTATATTTAAAATGAATTTTTATTCAGTTTTAATCATTTTCCCCTTTATACGTTTTGTCTCATATAAACCATTTAATTCATTTCCTTTTTTTTAGTATGGTTGTCATATAGGAACAGTTTTGCGAGTGTGCACTTTCTAATGAACTTCAATAAAATTTAAGAACGAGTATTTTCATAATATTTCGTTTCACAAATGATTAAAAAAAGGTCCTAACAAATGGATCTTTTTGTTCGATTCATTTGTCTATATAGAAAATATCGCACACTATTCTTTAATTTTGATATTAAAAGATAAAGTTTTATTCCTAGATATCAAAGCTGATCAGGGCACTACTGTAATTAATGAGTATTCTTTTAAGATAAAAATAAAATAAACTTATAAATACAGTATTATACCGTATTATATGGGTTTTATTTAGAAGGGCCTCAGTTCGGATGGCACAGGAAAATAAAAATAAATTTTATTAGTTCTAACGGACATATACAAAGATAGGATCTTTGATAACATTAAGGTAAAGTCGTTGTAGGCTTAGTCCAAAGAAAAATAGCATAATTTTACCCAAATAAAGTATCTTGAGTGGCTTTGAGATTCACTTTGGATAGATTTACTCAGTAGAGGAATTACAACATAAAGCCTCCCGGAGAGCCAGGCAGACGTATACCTTAAAGTTTCCCCTCCCCCCTCACACCGACTGCGGAGAAAGCAAGAGAATTGAGCCACATGAGGAGACTCGTGGGAACGTTAGCTGGCGAATAACAGTCTAACAGCCTATCTTTTGATCTCCACACCGCATAGGTAGCCAGAGCGAGCCACTATGCTGAGGTGACCACCAAAGGCCCTTAAGCTGCGTTCAAAGGATCCAATTACCTACGAGATCCGGAGGCCCGTGGTTAAATCGCCAAAAAGCAGTGCCAGTCAAAATGAACACCAAGGATGGTGACGGTTGATGGTTTCTCTAATTAACAAGCCGACTTGGGCACCGTGATTCTACCCTCCTCACCCCTCACTCTTCCCTCTGCGGCCTCACGCCTTGCTCTCCTCGCTGCGGCCTCGGCCCTTTTCCCTTTGATGTGACGGTCGCCAGCCTATAAATAACCCCGGAAGGAAAGAGAAAAGATTATTTTTCGAGGAGAGACGATAAAGGATCAGTTCGAGAAGATCGATTCTTCCCCCAGGGTCGAATTAACTTAAAACGTCACGTTTTGTATCGGTACCAGACCGAACCATCCTGTAAGGACTTAGAAGAAGTCTGACTGGATTACCATTCCTAGTGCCAAACCAGGAATTTCGGCAGCAAGAGAAGAAGGATTATTTCGCCGTCAGCCCGAAGCATTCTGCGCAAGCTTAGTAAGAAGATTAGCAGGACTAATATTCCTAGTGCCAAACAGGAATTTCGCAAGTAGGATAATAGAAGAACCAGTCACCCTCGAGTGACTCTCAAATTGCGATCTCAAGGCCGAAGAATTAGACATCGGATTCCCTTACCACCATCCCATCTCAAGGAAAATCTACCATCGGCCACTCCAACACAACGAAACGCAAAATAAGCCATCTAGTGATCGCTGGCAACCCCTGATCCTTTCTTTCATGTAAGTTAGAATGACCATTTATATTCATATTGCTTTAGTATGAGTTCATTACGGTACTCAAATTAACTGTATTTTAGAAGTGTTAATGAACTCCGTCATATCTACAAGTAGAAGAGTGTAATAATTTGATATTTAACGCTAATCTAAAAGGTTTGCTATAAAATAACTAATCGGCAATTGTTCAGGCAGGCCCGTATAAGACCTGGAAAAACATACAAACATAATAGATTTGAGCTTCGTCGAAACCTACAGTTTTGGATGGAGTCAGAAGGGATAGACAACGAAGTCGTCTGGGTCGTCGACTTTATTCTTAGAGATCAGTTACTAAGCACACTACCTTAGAAAATTCGTGCATTTGTTAAGGACCGAAAATCTTCTACCTTCAACGAGTGTCTTGACGAGGCTGACCTCCATGCGGTAAATCATATTTTATATCAAAGGAAGTACAAGAAAGAGAAAGCTCCCTCTCCAAATAAAAATGGACCACCACCAACGCATTGGCAGAAGAAGCCCTTTAAGTTCTCAGCCCCAAAAGGAACTTATAAGCCAAGTTTTGGAGGAGCAAAAATTCAAAAAGAGGTTAGGGTTCCCCAAGGATCATATCCTAATACCGGCACTTATCCCAGGAAGCGCGTCACTTGTTATACTTGCGGGATAGTAGGTCACCTGAGTTTCCAGTGCATACAGAACTCCCAACTGAGGGAGACCTCGAGACAACAGGTGCAAATCTAACTGCCGCACTCCCAACCGGACAATCTGATGCTTCCTCCATCCCCAAACCAATATCTGTAGGCCCCCAACAACAGGCAAACTTTCTATTTAACAAAAGTTCGCCAGGCGGCCTGCAATTCGAAAATGGCACTTTTAATGGGTGCCTAGTATCCACTTTAGTCAGAGACACCGGATGTACGTGCATAGTGGTATCCGACAAGTTGTTGCCCCCAGTAACCTCGAATCATAATAAATTCGCCATCGTCCACGACTTTTAGGACGCGACAATCGATTCCCCGTCGTGAGATGTCATATACAATGCAGATATTTCACCGGTTGAACAGACGTGGTAGTAGCCCCGATTAAGTTCTGCGCAGTGCTAATCAGACAAAATCCCCAAATCCCCCAGCAAGAAGTGGCCCAACAAGTAGTCACCTGGGCACAAGAAGCACTAAAGAAGGAGCAACCTGCTGAGCTGAGCCCGAGGATTACCCTCAAAGACAATGGGTTAAAATTGACTTTCTTTCCCATTGCTCAGAAGGAATGCCTTACTCTTAAACTCCTATGGGAAAAGGCGAATAGGGGTGAAACTCTCCAAGTGAAAGGAAAGAAGCCAATCAAATATATTGTAGAAGACTCACTTCTTTACCGTACTATCAGCGAAGAGAATAAGGAGAGCAACAAAGCACGGTGTGTACCCCAGGAATACACGCAAAGAATATTGAATACCACGCATGATGGAATATTAACCAGACACTTTGGGCACAATAAAACGTCGCAGTAAATATTCAGACACTTTTATTGGCCCCAGGCTGCCAAGGAAATTGGGGCTTATTGCCGATCATGCGACGTATGTCAGAAGGATCCATCCAGAGTACGGGTACCTCCCGTGCCATGACAAAAAGTGCCCGTTATATGGGAACCATTCTTTCGAGTGGCTATTGATTTGGTTGACCAATTCACTCCCCTCAAGCGGAGAACACTCCTACATCCTCACTCTAGTAGATTGTGCCACCCGTTTACCAGATGCAAAGGCACTACAGAAAATTGACATTATTTCCTGCGTGGAAGCACTAATTTCAATATTTGCCCGAGTAGGCCTGCCTAAAGAAATTTTATCAGATAGAGGGTGCCAGTTCACATCAGAATTGATGGAGTATTTTAATAAACTACTGATAGTCAGGCCAATTTTTACGAGTCCATTTCATCCATCCACTAAAGGAATCTGCGAGAAATTAAACGGGACTCTGAAAAATTTATTGAAGAAGTTGTGTCAAAACAACCCTACTCAGTGGCACATATACCTGCTTGTAGCCCTGTTGGCATGCCGATAAATTCCTCACCGGACGCTGGAATTCTCGCCCTTTGAGCTATTATACGGGAGAAATGTGCGAGGTCCTATGAGTATTCTTAGAGAATTATTTACCAACGCGCATCTCGACCAAGAAATTAAATCGTCTTACGCATACGTAATGGAAATGCGCGAGCGCATAGAATACTGCTCAGGATAAGCTCGAGAAAACGCCGAGAAAAATTTAGCCAAATATCGGGACTACTTCGATATGAAAACGAAGGCGCGAAAATTAAAGGCAGGGGATGAAGTCTTATTATTACTCCCGACCGAAAATAATAAGTTATGCGCCCAATGGAAGGGACCATTTAAAGTAATCGAGGCACGGGGACCAGTCGATTACTTGATAGATACCCCAACAGGACGAAGAATCTATCGCATAAACATGCTGACAAAATATCACCGGCACGCGTGAATAAATAATATTACCCTACTAGACGAAGAAGAACCAATGGATGCTGCTTGCCCAGGTACACCCTTACAAGTCATGAACACAGTATGTGTGGAACAAGACGAGGAATACGAACTGCCCTCGCTCTCACTCACCTCGGAAGACACTCGGGTGGATTTAAAGACAAATCCCCACTTAGAGATTCAAAAGAAAGCGGAAATGTTTAACTTGCTCAAGGAATTCCCAGAAGTCATTTCAGAAACCCCCGGATGTGCTAAGGATTTCATCTATGAAATCAAACTAAAAACTAATTCAGTGGTGCGAAGCAAACCATATTCGTTGCCGATATACCTAAGGGAAACCTTCAATAATGAATTCCGGAATTTATAAAAATTGGAAATTTTCGAGTCATCGGAGTCCGATTAATGTTTTTCCATCGTAATGTTTAAGAAACCTGATCAATCATTTCGGATGTGCGTGGACTTCCGAAAATTGAGTTCAGTGACGGTTTTCGACGCCGAGCCCATCCCGCTTTTAAATCATTACTCCATCTATTTGAAGACGCTAAATTCATCACCGAATTGGATTTTTATAAGGCTTACTATCAAATACCTCTCGCTAACGAGACTAAAAAACTAAAGGCTTTTGCGACCGAGAGAGGGCTTTTACAGTTTACCAGGTTACCTTTCGGACTACTTACAGCCGGTAGCAGTTACAATAAAAAGATAAGGAGAATTATCGCGGGCCTAAGTGACGTGTCGTTTTACTTCGACAACGTGTACGTAGCTACCCGTACCTGAGAGTCCCACTTACACGCCTTACGCTCGTTGCTGGAGAGATTAAAGGAGCAAGGATTAACCGCCGAGACTACCAAGTGTTATTTCGCCTACGAATCCATTGAATACCTGGGATTCAAAATAGGGCAAAGACACTTGACTATCCAAGAAGAAAAAGTGGACGCCATAGTCAAAATACCCCGGCGGAAAACAAAGAAACTATCTTTTTAGCGGCGTTTCGTAGCGCACTTCGCTTCCACCGCGGCCCCACTGAATGATTTATTAAAAAAGACAGCGTCAGACCCTGTCACGTGGAACTCCCATGCAATAACTCAGTTGGAGGTTCTTAAAGGAAAACTCGTAACTGCGTTCATTCTTCGTTTACCAAATCCCAACAAGATCTTCGGAATTCGCACTGACGCGAGTCAAAACAGGTTAGGTGGAGTATTGCTTCAATAGGAAGATGACCAATCACCGTATCCCATAGGATATGTCAGTAGGAAGCTTTTAAGTAGAGAAAGAGCCTACACCACGATCGAAATCGAAGCTTTGGCCATAATATGGTCCATAGGTAAATTCAAATATTATCTAATAAGGCGCGAGTTTAAGTTGGAAAGCGACCATAAACCGTTTTCATACTCAAGTAAGAATAAGAGTAAGGATGGAAGGCTCCTGAGATGGAGTTTACTCTTAAGGGAGGACCAGTACTCCATTCACTATATAAAAGGGTCCAACAATTGTATGGCCGACTCGTTAAGTCGGAATCCTGTCGACGATTAAGGAGCATGCCGACTATTGTATTATAGTAAGTGTCAAGTTAATTGTAATCGTTAGAATTGTAATTAAGAAGGGGCGAGTGACCCCCTAATTGTAGATAAGAATCTCTTAAACTGGGACAGTAATATAAGCATTAAGGAAAGGTCAGGTGCAAACGTTATCGAGACACTGCCTAGTGAACTCGAAGTTTATTGTATAATATAGTGTTCACAAGTTACCTTTGTACATTATTGTAAGTATCGGGCAGGAATACCCCCCCCCCCCATTAATTTCTTTAGGAGGGAGGTAAATGTATAGGAATTACAACATAAAGCCTCCTAGAGTGCCAAACGGAAGTATACCTTAAAGTCACCCCCCTTCCCTCTTGCGGAGAAAGGAAGATAATCGAGCCACATGAGGAGACTCGTGGGAAAGTTAGCAAGCGAATAATAGTATCATTGCCTACCCTTTTGATCTCCCCGCCACATAGGTAGCCGGAGCGAACGCTGTGCTAAGTTGACTACCAAAGGCCCATAAGCAGCGTTCAAAAGATCCAATTACCTACGAGATCCGGAGGCCCGTGGTTAAATCGCCAAAAAGCGGTGCCAGTCAAAAGGAACACTGAGGATGGTGACGGTTGCTGGTGTCTCTAATTATCAAGCCGACTTGGGCAACGCGGTGCCACCCTCCTCACTCCTCACTTCCCCCTCTTCGGCCTCACCCCTTGCTCTCCCCGCTGCGGCCTCGCTCCTTTCCCCTTTGATTTGGTGGTTGCCAGGCTATAAATAAGCCCCTGAAGGAAAGAGAAAAGATAATTATTCGAGGAGAGACGATAAAGGATCAGTTCGATAAGATCGATCCTTTCCCCAGTGTCGAAATGTCTTAAAACGTCACGTTTTGTATCGATACCAGACCGAACCATCCTGTACAGACTTAGAAGAAGTCTGACTGGATTACCATTCCTAGTGCCAAACCAGGAATTTCAGCAGTGAGAGAAGAAAGATTATTTCGGCGCTAGCCTGAAGCATCCTGCACATGCCTAGTAAGAAGCTCAGCAGGACTAATATTCTTATTGCCAAACAGGAATTTCACAAGTAAGATAATAGAAGAACCAGTCACCCTCGAGTGACTCTCAAATTGCGATCTTAAGACCGAAGAATTAGACATTGGATTCCCTTACCTCCATCCCATCTCGAGGAAAATCTACCATCGGCCACCCCAACACAACGAAGGGCAAGATAAGACATCTAGTGACAGCCGGCAACCCCTGATCCATTCTTTAATGTAAGTTAGAATGACCATTTATATTTGTATTGCTTTAGTATGAGTTTATTACGGTACCCAAATTAAATGAAGTAAAAACAAATGTTAGGGAACCCCGTCATATTTACAAGTAGAGGAGTGTAATTTAATTTTATGTTTAACGCTAATCTAAAAGGGTCGCTATAAAATAACTAATCGGCAATTGGTTTGTTTACGTGGAGCCTATTATTTTTTTATTTGGTCAAGAATAGATTCTGTAATAGGCCCAGTTTTAAGTATGGTTAACCTCGTTAAACTTATCAGGTGAATATAAATATTTTTACTGTTTTTTTTTAGTTAATTGATAAAGTTAAAATATATATTTATTTGTGGATAATTCTGGTGTTTCAATGGATCCTTTACGTGTTTAATGGGCTCTCTCCTTAAAACGAATTAAACGCTGTGACACTCTCTCAACAATAAGGTAATTAAAAAGTCCACTCAGCCAATATTGAAGTATTGTTGTCTTTCATAATTTATAGGATCAGACCTGCTTCCTTAAAACAACAAATACAATACGATTACACGACACACTTATAATAGCTAATTGATGCTTGGAAACTCGCCCTTTCCTTTCATTCTCTCTTTTAACAGCACTGATTATTCTCTCCTAATGGCAAGACGGTGGGGTTTTTTAAAGATCATATTTATACCTATGCTTGTTAATAATAAAAATTTCAAACTGCTCTTGACTTCGCCAACCTTAATAAGTGAAAATCCAAGCATTTTCCAACGCACTTTGTATTAAATTTACACGTATGATTTGCTCTACATTAATAAAAGTTTAGAAACGATTTAGCATAACAACGCGATTTCGACAATTAGCGACTGTTTTATTAGTCTCTAAAGAATAAATGGCGACAATCAGAAACTTCCCTTCATTTCAGGCCTACAAATGTCAGCACTAAACGAACCTTCGTCAGCATCTTTTACACCATTACGACAGATTTTTTGGACGGCACTTCTAGCCTTTCGAGATATTGACGCTACAAATGTAAAATTACATCAATAAGAAGATTAATTCCAGTTAATTATACCATGAAGAAGGATAATCAGAATTAGGAATGAAAGATTTCATTATTTTCTCTATTTTGACAACTCATCATTTGAAATGGAATGGCCGGAAGAAAATGGGGTCTTTATGAATTTATCCTACAGGCTTATTTCCAAAGGAAAGAATGGAAGAAGAAAAAGAATAACGTAGGCAAATTAAATGGGATATAATTGGTCTGAGTGAAACCCGGCAATACGGAGAAGCTATTTTTCGAACAAGTAAGCACTCGCTACTCTATCACACATAAAAAGAAGACCAAAGCTAAGATGGATTTGGATTGCTGATACGTAGAGTAGTCAAATAAATGGTAGGAGAGTTTCAGGTATATCGCAAAGAATAGCTTATGTAACCTATCAGTATTTAAGGAGTACAACCGGAAAATTGTTTAGGTATACGAATCGTCATCTGCTTGCACGCAGGAAGAAATAAATGGATTTTATGATGCCATCCGAATAGGCATAAACAAAACCAAAGCCTATATAAAAATCATCATTAAAGACTTTAATTCAAATTAAGCGGGAACTAAATAAAAAAGAACATGATCTGGTTGACTTAAGACCGACCCAAGAGCTCACAAAATTGCCAACACTATGTTCAAAAAGAAGCTGCAGCAAAGATGGACTTGGAGATGCCCAAGCTTTGTATGAGATGATGATTACATTCGGGTGAACAAAAATAACTGTCAATAATTTCCAACTCATATATAAAATGAAAATCAGTGACTGCAGGATTATCAGAGGTAGCATAAAAATTAGCACACAGAAAGAGAGAAGTATTTATTACTGTAGAAGTCTAAATACCGCGAAAAAAAGCTGTACGCAGAAACACTCTGACACAAAGCTGCGCACCCTCTTGCATCCCTAAAATGCACCTCTCGCCTCGAATTCTCCGTCGCCTTTTTTCACACCGCCGTAAACTCCGAGAAGGCTCGAAGGCACGAAAGAAATACCGTCGGCCCAAAGATGAAAAAAGGCCTTTCGTGCGACGATACGGATTTTAGGAGAATTCGATTCTCTCTCTCGATTCTGCTCGTGAGAGAAATAAAAGGAAGACTTCTCCCTGGAATCAGGCAGAAGCTCTTGGGCCTACGTCAAGTGTGTGAGACTCAATCCACATAGGAAACCGTTCACCCTCTGCAAGGAAGGAAATTCTCCGGGAATTGGTTGTTTCTGTCACGGTACTTGTAGGTGCCAAACTTCTCACAGCCCCCGCCCCTTTCAGAGTCTCAAGTTACACAGGAGCTCCCTCTGCGGATTACCCTAGACGTAACTAGATAATTGCTTTTGGCTACCCACTCCAAGAGTCGTATAATCGGGCAGGTACAGTACTTCAAGAAAGAAGTCCGATTTGAGTCAGCGTGTGGTTCACCTTCGTGTCCTGGCAAAGGATCAGCATATCACCGGTCTAGGATTACGTTTTCATTCGGTAACTTCGGACGGCCGGACTAGGTGCGATCATCGTTTACAGAAGAAGATCTTCACCGCCCATCCCCCCTTCAAAAATACTTATGAACTCAAAGGTATCGTTAATTGAATTATCCCCTCCCCTAACTTCACCAGTTTATTTGTGAACTAGAATTCTCATCCCGAGCCCATACCATCGAATATTAGGAGTGCTTACTTAATTTAGTGTTTAACTCAATAATAATATTCCCTTCGTTCTGTCTGGTGTCATTAAGACGCAAACATTCCAGTGAGTAATCTGCAAGTAATCCCCAAGACATTTTGTAGACTTATTTATTCAGTGCAAGGTTAATCCTATTTATATTTATATACGCTCTGTTTATTTCGAATTCATGTACATTAAAGATTATTTTTGTATCTGTGTGTTTAACTAATTTGGACGATCCTTTGGCAATTATTAAGCAATCCACTCGGCTTAAATCTCAATATTCCACTGACCCACCCATGGTTGGCTTTTACTGAGTGGTGAACACACTCAGGAGATCATCATCTTAGTTTTCATCAAAAAGGTACGCACCGTAGTTATTCTTATTCACTGGAAGTGGCTAAGGTAGGTGTATTTGATACGCTTCACCTCCGTTTCACCTCGGTGCGGTAATAAAATATATGTCCAGGAAGTGGGACTGGGATTACCCACTCACTAAAACCTTGACAATTACATTAAAACAATAAGCCTAATAAGATCCAGAGAAAAATCTTTCCATTTTTCAATGCTGGACATTAAAATTGGCCATAAGCAAATTAAAATAGTAGACAAATATTTGACCTCTCTTCATTAAAAGATCAGAATGTCACCAAGGAAAGATCAAGAAACACAACGAAGATTCATTCTGGGCTGGAAGGCATTTAGATAGGCAAGCATCATCTTCAAAAGAAAAATGCCCATGTGAATAAAAGAAAAGAACACAAAAAATGGTTATTCTAACAATTTTAGAACCAGCCAAAACACTTACATTAAAACTTAAAACAACGCAAAAAGCCCATGAAAGCATCATGATGGGTAAACTTAGCGTGACAGAAAGTCACTCACTTGTATAAGCGAACAAACCAAATTTTAGGATATAATGGAAGTTTTAAGAAACATGATCTAGAGATAGGTATGCCATATAGCAAGATTTCCAAACAAAAGATTGACCAGACAAATTAGTAATTGGACTCAACCTAATAAAGACGATCGAAAAGAAAACTACAAAAACAAGATATAGATATGATCTTAAACAAGCTCTGCTGACCAAAAATTCGTGTGTTCTAACTAATTCTGATTTATGACCTTACGACCTTTAAAACAACAGGAGAGTTTCAAATTTTGTGAGAATTAGACGAATAGTTATGAAGTTCTTGCGATAACAAAATAATTCCCGGGGTAACGTAGGGAGGAGTTTACCAATTATATTATTCGAAAGAAAGTGTAAAACAATATAAGGAGTTCAAATTTCGTTAGAAACGGACGAATAGTTATGATGTTATTGCCAAATAAATATAATTCCTGGGCTAACCATGGGAGGACTTTGGAAATTATAAAATTCGAAAGAAAATGTAAAACAACATTAGGGTTTCAAATTTCGTTAGAATCGGTAGAATAATCATGATTTTATTGCAAAAAACAACATAATTCCTGAGCTAACCTTGGAAGGATCTTGTCAATTATATCATTTGAAAAATAATATAAAACAACATAAGAGTTTCAAATTTCGTTAGAATGGGCCAATTAGTTATGAAGTTATTGCCAATGCACAATAATTATCTGGCTAACAGTGGGGGGACTTTTGCAATTATATCAATCGAAAGAGAACTTATGAGAAAATAAGTGTGTTTCAAATTTCTTTAGAACCAGCCAAATAGTTATGATGTTATTGTCAAAATGAATTAATTAATGGACTAACCTTGGCAGGTCACTGTCAATTATATTATTCGGAAGAAAATGTAAAATAACATTAGGATTTTATATTTCGTTAGAATCGGCCCAATAGTTATGATGTTATTGCCAAAAGAATGTAATTCTCGGGCTAACCTTGGGAGGACTTTTGCAATTATATCAATCGAAAGAGAACTTAAAAGAAAATAAGGGTTTCAAATTTCGTTAGAGCCGGCCGAATAGTTATGATGTTATTGCCACAATAAATTAATTCTTGGGCTAACCTTTGGAGGATATTGGCAATTATATTATTCGAAAGAGAATGTAAAACAACATTAGGCCGTCAAATTTCGTTAGAGTCGGCCGAATAGTTATGGTTATTGGTAAAACAATATAATTCCTGGGTTAACCTTGGGAGGACTTTTGCAATTATAGCATTCGAAAGAGAACATAAAACAAAATATGACTTTAAAATTTCGTTAGAATTGGACGAATAGTTATGATGTTATTGCCATAACAAAATAATTTCCCGGCTAACCATGAGAGGACTTTGGCAATTATACCATTTCGAAAGAGAATGTAAAGTAAATAATGGTTTCAAACTTCGTTAGAATCGGCAGAATAGTTATGATTTTATTGCAAAAAATAACATAATTCCCGGGCTAATCTTGGGAGGACCTTGTCAATTATATCATTTGAAAGAGAATATAAAAAAACATAAAGGTTTCAAATTTCCTTGGAACGGGCCAACTAGTTATGGTGTTATTACCAATACGGAAATAATTACCTGGCTAACCATGGGAGGACTTTTGCAATTATATCAATCGAAAGAGAACTTAAAAGAAAATAAGGTTTGCAAATTTCGTTAAAACCGGCCGAATAGTTATGATGTTATTGCCAAAATATATTATTTTATGGGCTAACCTTGGGAGGACATTGGTAATTATATCATTGGAAAGAGAATGTAAATCAGCATAAGGTTTTCACATTTCGTTAGAATGAGCCGAATAGTTATCATGTTATTGCCCCCCCAAAAATCCTGGGTTAATCTTGAGAGTATTTTGGCAATAAGATCAATCAAAAGAGGATGTAAAACAACGTTAGAGTTTCAAAGTTTGTTAGAATCGGCAGAACACATATGCTGTTATTGCCAAAAGAAAAGAATTCCTGGGCTAAACTTGGGGGGACTTTGGCAATTAAATCTTTCGAAAGAAAATGTCGAACAATATAAGGGTTTCAAATTAAGTTAGAATCGGCCGAATAGTTACAATGTTATTACATAAACCCAAAAATACAAAACGGGGACTGACCGACCCATAGACTGACCGACCGACCCACCGACATAGTGAGAAGTAGATCGTCCGTGACTAGACTCACATGCGATTAAAAATATTCCCCAAAATAGCAAACAAATTGCAAAATATCACAAAAATTTTAAAAATATAGAAAGAGATCTTGTCAAAAGTGGGAGGTATATATAATTATATATTATTAAGATTGCAGGGGTAATGGCGTGTGGTTGGGTTCCTTCCGGTGTGCTCTTTCTTTAGTATCGAACACGGACCCGAGGTGGTTTATGGTTATATGAGTGGGGAGAGAGTGTCTCCCGTATTTTTGGGTGGAGTCAGGAAGGTCTATCGCCCTCATTCGCTTCTCAACTTTCTCATCCTCTACTCTTCCCAGGTTCCTTATAAACCAATTTACAGAAGAACGGACTCTGGTCCATAGAACAGTTCGAAAGCTTGAAGAAGAAAGAACTCAAAGCACAGAGTTCTAACGGCACCTAGGTCCTATTCTTTTTGGTCTTTAGATGTGAAATTGCGAGTTTCCGTGTTCTTTGCTCTCCTACCAAGGTAAGCATCCGCTCTTTTTCTCGAACTAGTTCCGCGTGTTCCCTAAAAATTCATATCAGTTTCAAGCGACTCCTGAAAACGCATCTGTTCAGGATTGCCTACTCACCCACCTGATCTTAGCCCACAGCCGAACGTGCGCTCTGTGAAGGCCTCTGGCCTTGAAGAGCGTATTATAAAAAAATTATTATTATTATTATTATCTCAAAACCCTTAACCAACTACATCTAACGAGAACAGAGTACTTGAAACTAAACTTCGTTTCGAATAATCTATGAAGAGGCAAATTTTCTTTCCAAATCAATCGGTGAAACCCGCCTCTCATCTAAACACCACCACCTGCTTATTCTTGCCCTGCTTTCTGAGTAATAAACTTAACATTAAAAAGGAAATTTATATTTCCACCAGGCAATGGCTTCGCCGGGGGGAGCTTGAGCTTCGCTCCTAAGATTAAAATTTAAAATCTAAAAAAAAGCAGTCATGGTTAAATTTTATAAATTTTCTGAACTTCACCAATTATAATAATTTTAAAAAGAAACTCTAAATTAAATTTCCTCCCTTTCAAAATATTACTTTGCTAAAATATAGAGTTATAGAAGAAAAATATATACAAAAATTTCGATACTTAAGAGTATATTTATTTCTGAACTTCACCATTTGGCTTTTTGAAATTATAAAAGAATTATTAGAAATAAATTTGATAAAAAAAACATGTCATAACCAAACTAAAATGAAATTATTATTCAAATGCTCAAAGAAATCCCCTTCTTAAATTATAGAGTTAGTGATGATGATGATGATGATGATGATAATGATGATGATGATGATTAGTTGTTCTAAAGGAAATTCCGAATAAATGGAGAAATATGTTTTTCCAGAGATATTCTCATTGGATCATCTTTTTGCTCAACCGAGCTTCCCGTTATCCTTCAAACCCAAAATGGCCGACAATCCTCAAGTTTCCATATCTGATTAAATCAAATCCCATTTCAAAGACTTGGTCAGAAATAGGGCTTTGTTCAAACGTAAAATGACCGTGATGTTTAATCAAATTAGCACGGATATAGAAGAGTCGGTCGGAGGTCATTCATTGCCCGCGGTGTATTGTAAACAAAGATCGATTAGGACAAGTCCCACTTTGCTTCTGTGAATGATTTAAATGGCTAGCGAATCCCTCTGTGCCGAGGGAGTTGTCGAATCAATGGTAGATAGAGAGCTTTCTGGTCAGGTCGAATATCATTTTAATTTTAAATGAGTTTTCTGTAATGCGAAAATGGCTAACTTTTAATTCTTAGAACTCAAATAGATATTGACTAACTTGGGAAAACCCATAGTACGAGAATTCCCCCTGCCTGCATTGTTTACCCTGCATCGATTTTCACGGTACGACCGATAAACTTAATGATTATTCCTTTTTGTCACAAACCGAAAACGTTGTGGGTATAAGGAGTAACATTTCTTTTGCCACCAAACTTGCGTATTTGAAGGGTTATCTTAAAGATTAAGCGTACTCCTTATTCAAGCATTTGGGAAAAACGGATGCCAATTTTGTTGTTTAAAAATTACTCGAAAGATAATTTCTCAACATAAACACGATCATCAATTCGTAATTTTCTAAGATCCTAAATTTCAAGTTCTTCCCTCACTCGAGTCTTCACAAACTCTGTTCCACAGTGAAATCCGGGCAATCATTTACAAGTTGAAAGGAATTAGGATTATTTTTTCAAGGAAAACAGCGCAACAAATATTATGGTATCTCACGAACTTTAAAGTAAATTACCTTCAAACATTAAAAGGTAGATAAAGTTGACTACCAAGAATGACTATCCATCCCTGGCACAAATCTTAGACAACTATAGCAGTATAATCAGAGGCCTTGAAAAATTGAGGTGCCCTTTGGGGCTCAACAAGTAAAATTACCTCCGAGGAAGATCTAAACATAACTTGACTTGCCATCCTGCTTTCAAAACTGTGCATAACTCTCAAAACTAACATTTCGGCCGCTCACAGCGGAGAGGTGTACCTTTCAAAGAGCATGTTTAAACTTTATCATACTTACAAAGCTCAAACTTAGATCTCACTCTGTTCTTCAAACCCATGTCAAATTCCCTCCGTTATATCTGCAAGTTGTGCATCAGAACTGAGAGCATGGTTTGGAACTGTGACGAATATGAAATCCTTGATAGTAGAATTCAAGGTTACATAGAACTGAGCCTGTACTCCCGTTGTTCTTCCACTCGACATCCCCCGGAAATCGTGCCACGCATTCAAACACTTCCTGACCTACCCGTGTAAGTTTTGCAGGAAACTACTCATATATCTGCTCTATATCCCATTCCTGTTAAAAGCGATGTGGATTTGTGACTGAACCTAGGGCAAATTATGACTTAAGACTCGGATGTGGAAGTAGCCAAAGATTCCGTTAATTCAAATCTCTATTCCGATTTCCTACTTTCGACTCTGACTGAGTGTCTTGGATTGGGGAGTAAATTCTTGACTGTGAGTTGTTAAATCGACCTTGCGAGCCAAAGGCCATAAATTTCTGAATTCGCTGCTTCATCGGGTCTGTCGAGGGTTAGTGAGTGGGTAATCCCAGTCCCACTACCTTTGGCATCTATTTTAATTCTGCACCAAGGTAAATTTGGGTGAAGTGTAGTCAATACACCTACCGTAGCCACTTCCGGTAAATAAGAATAACCCTGGTGCTTCCCATTTGATCAAACTTAAGATAATGATCCCCTGAGTGTGTTTTCACTCAGTAAAAGCCAGTCATGGGTGGACTTATGTAATATTGAGAATTGAGCAGAGTCAATTGCTTATCAATTGCCAAAGGATCGTCCAAAATAGTTAAAACACACAGATACAAAAATAAACTTTAATATACATAAATTGAAAATATTAAATAGCATATATATGTATAAATAGGATTGATCTTCGTACTGAATTGGTAAGTCGATATAATATCGTGGGGATACACTTGAAATCTAAGTACTAGGATGCTTGCGTCTTAATTGCACCTAACAGAATGAATTGAATAATATCACGGAATAAAGCACTGAATTAATCACTTGTAATACTCGAGGTTATGAGCTCGGGATGGAAATTCTAGTTAACGATTAAACTGGTGAAGTTAGGGGAGGGAATAATTCAATTTAACGATACCATGGAGTTCGTAAGTATTTGGAGAATGACGGTGAATGTCATCTTCTTCTGACGATGTTCGCACTTATCCCTGTCGTCCGAGGTTACTGAATGTGGGGGTAATCCTAGACCGGTGTCCTGATATAATGATCCTAGGCCGGATCGCGAAGGCGAGTCAAACTGTGACTCAAATCGGAATTCTTTTCCGTGAAGTGTCCGTTACGATTATTGGCACCTGGAGTTGATAGCCAAAATTGATTACTTAACTGCGTCTAAGGTAATACGCAGAGGGAGGTCCTGTGTAACCTCTGACTCTGAGGGGAAGGGGAGGGGGTTCTGCGAGAAGTTTAGCACCTACAAGTACTGTGACGGCAACAAAATATTCCCCGAAGTTTTTTCCTTGCAACGGGTGAACTGTTTCCTTTGTGGGACTAGCTCCAAGCGCAACGTAGGTCCAAGATCTCCTGCCCGACTCCAAGGAGAATTTTCCCTTTTATTTCTCTCAAAAGCAAAAATCGAGAGAGAGCACTGGATTCTCATGAAATTCTTATCGTCGCGCGAAAAGACCTCTCGTCTGCCGCCAGACATGGCAAACATTCACACCTCGGCGCCATCCGAGCTTTCCTCGTCTCAATTCGCAGGTTTATGACAGCGCGAAGAAACTCAGGCCTTCGTCGGCTGGCAGGTGTCTTTGAGGCATACATTTTCCTCTGTCGCCAGCCGCGAATTTGTTTGTCTGAAAGGCGCGAAATGGGGTGAAGGGAATTCGAGGAGAAAAGGCGACTTTGGAATATGGATGAGGGGGCACGCAACTGTGTCGGTGTATTTATGTATGTACTAATGTATGGAGGTCTTTAGACTACTACAGAGTCAAAATTTACTAGCATAAGGAAATTGGGGGTGGTCTCTCGTTTCGGATCTCTCCAAATGTAGATCAAATTCTTGGTTGATTCCGATTTAAACCTAGTCTTTACTTGTACACTGTGTCGAAAGTACAATTCTGTGTTTGAGGGAAAGATTTTCCCACTAGCAGATGATGCCTTTTCCCAACCCTTTGTTTAAAGGGATAGAATAGCGGGAATTGTTTGTCTGCTGGGGGTTAATGCCATTGAAAGTCTGAAGTTCTTAAACAGGGATTGCAAAGGGGAGGACCTCTCTCTAGAAACAGAAAGATCTGATTCCCTATGGAAAGATCAAACGAATAAGCGATATTCCAGTATTAGAGGGTCACTCGCAGGACCCCGTGCCCCAGGCTGACACGTTTCAGAAAACAGCCATTGATTTCCAGTTTGTTGCACTTCCCATTTCACGAGCGGGCTGCCCAACCAAAGGGCTGTCACTAGAGGCTTTTCGGGTTTTTCAGTTATACCGAGGTGGTTATGTTAGGTCAAACGAAATAAGAAATACACTTTCCTTGTAATGTAAGGAAGAGGTTCCCATTGGATGACACTGCACTCCAAATAACCACAACACTGCTCACAATATTCAAAAAACTTGTAGATGGATAATGGTAGTTTCATTCTAGATGTTACTCCGATGGGGCCGACTCCTCCCACTCTGAGAGAAAGGCAGAAAATGAAGTGAGAAATGAGATGAATTTGCTCCAAGGGCCTTATTTGGAACCGGAGGCTGACGAAAATTTCTCGTTTCCACCCTTCGAATTTTACAAAATCAGATCCCGACTTAGATCTGAGCCTAGAGTATCTGTTTTCAGTTGAATCTCTCGAATTAAAGGATAGCGATGCGATGCGAGGACAAATCTAAAATTTAACAGTTTAGAAAGTCGATATAGCTAAATAATAGTACGTTTTCCTTGATTTTACCTAGTTTTACTTTCCCAAGTTCTATCCAATTTCAAAATTGCCTTGACATAAGTGAGGCGTAATCGTACTCTCTTGGCTTGTAAGTGATATTCAAAAATCCAAGAATAAATTAGTTTTCGTGAAAAACCGCCTGCTGGATATAAATCAATTTAAAGAACTCCCTCAAAAGTTCAAAATGCCCATTTCTTATAATTACACTAACACAATGAAAAACCACGCTGACTTTAAAACGCGGGGTGTATCTCTTAAAGAGTTTACCTTCTAATTCAATCTTTGGCTTCAAATGCCGGCATGGCAAACCCTTAACAAACGGCATTGGCCTCTAGAAGATTTAAAATGTCTGACCCAGCAAAATAAGAATCTTATATCCACCCTCGTTACTTTACAAGATGAAATCAAGTCTCTCTTCGGCATCAAAAGGCTTTGTATTTGGATAAAGTTTATAAAGTAACCCACCACGTGTTAAAATTCGACATTGTCCTTCTAAAATACCCAATGTCGTTCTTAACTCTGCAAGACGTTTGAAATCGATATCTCCCATTCAAACCAATAGTTTTCACGGTATAAAACTACTTTCTAGAGACCAGTTCTAATTAAGAGGGAAATATGATACAACCTCTCATGAAAGACCTCGATCTCTTTAAATACATCTAACGAGAGCGGAGCATTCGGAACTAAACCTCGTTTCGAATAATCTCTGGAGAGGAAAAAAGAAATTCACCTTAATCGGTGAAGACCACCGCTCATCTAAGCGCGATGATCTTGCTTAGTCCTGCCCTACTTTTGTGGTAGTAAACTTAACAATATATATATATATATATATATATATATATATATATATATATATATTAGACCTGTTTAAAATGTTACATGTTGCGAATACTTTTGGGCCACATGTTTTTTTTTTGTTCCATTGAAAAAGTAAAAGATTTGTGCCAAATTTTATTGTAATCGGACATTGCTTATGGGTCCCCGACGAAGCATCAATTTTTCCAAAACAAACAAAAAGTTAGCACTATGAAAAAAAGGAGTTCTAATATATTTCCTTTCGCATGCAGAGAAGTACAAATAGAATAACATCACTGAGAACTAAAACAAGACAAAAACAGTTCCGAAAGGACCTCTTTGCTTTATTCGGAGTCCGATCGCTCGGACTTCAGTAGGGCTGCCTAGGAGGTCGTGGGGCACTCCATCCTGTCCTTTGCCACCACCTTTACAAGGAATTGCTTCCGAGCATCTTCTTGGGTGATGGCCGCATTGAAGGTGGTCATCATAGCCACTTCCCGTTCGGCAACGTCGTTGGGCACCTTACCTGGTCAATTGACCTCTTCATATTACAGACGAGATGATCCCCCTCCCAACTGGTGGAGTTCTTAGCCAAGAGAGTGGCTGGCCAGTTCCTCTCCTTTTCCAAGGAGCAGAAGTTTTAGCGCTTTTTCAGATTGGGAACTGAAGAAGACTGGAAGAGGCTTATGGGGCTTGAAGGCCTTTCCGTCCAAACGTTTCGATCACTTCCCCTCCCTCTTTATGCTCTTGACTATGGAGGCCTTCTCTTCCTTTGTAACCATTTCGTCAAAGAGAGAGAGAGGGAGAGGCACCAAGTCTTCTGACACGTACCAGAGATGGCGCTTAGGATAACTTTAGGGCCACTTCAGCAACGCGCTTATTGTGGATTTCTCTTCAAAGTTCCGTAATGAAGAGGATATCTTTGTAAGAAGCATGGGAAAAAACCATGGCCTCGTTCAACGGAATAGCATAAATGAGGGTGATGAAGAGGGACACCTGTTTCATTGCTCCAGGTTCGTGAAAGGTCAGCCGAAACCGAGACCAGAAGAGGAAAATCTTAAAAGCGGAAATTCCTTTCAATATCCATCTCTCTCGATAAAACACTCCTGGTGCCCGCATCTTGAAAGTCGTCTCAATATCGCCTCCTAAGAATATGTAGGAGAGAACTAAGGGCTCCTTGTAGTCGTCTCTTGGATTGTTTAAATGTTCGATGGCACTCTTGAGCTCGCTCATAGCTGTCTCCCTTGCATCAGACAGCTCGCCTGTCAGGAGAGGAAGGAGGCTTTTTTCATCCATAGAGGATGCCAAGATTTCTGATTGAGGAAGTCCAACTGGTCCTGGAACCGGACGAAGAGAGTGACTTTAGGCCCACCAAATGGTCCATAACAGTGTTTGAAAATGTCCCCAAAGACCACTTCCAGGATGTTGTGCCTGCTCGAAAACCAGAGGAGATTCCTTCACAGACCCTCCTGAATCTTGATGCAGGTTTCTTCATTGGGACCTGTGTTCCAGGCAGTAGGCTCAAACACGATTCCTTGAATGCGCGACTCTAGTCCAGCATTGAATACCACCTTGAGGACAGCCTCGGCCATGTAATGCCCAGTGCTTAGGGGATCTTGCCTCCTTCCAAGAGGTACTCCTTGTCACCACCTGTGATGTGAATAGAGAGCCTCTCAACGCGTTTACGTCCCCCAGCGATGTCAAGCAGCTGCTTGGCATCCCAGTGAAATAGCACAAGGCATCTACATGGGAAATCGATCTTCTTTGCAATGGCCAATTCTTTTCAGTTCTTTCTCGTATGGCGGTGGATGGAACTCGTAGAAAGCCTGTTGTTGTCGATGTTCTGACCGGTTATCTTGGCCACGGCTGCTACCACTGCCATTGCAGCCGGATCTTAGAGCTTGATGCGAACCTGTTTGGAGGTCACTTTCTTTGACACGATCATGGCAGACTTTTTTTCCAGCTCTTCTCTTAGGGGGACTTAGGCACTTTAACTCGGCATTGCTTCCATCAGTTTCCCCGTGAAAGGACAAAGACGATTAGGCTACCTGACTTGAAGGTACAAAACTTAAGGTAATCTTTTTCTCCATCTCCGCATCATGTTTCCACTTCACCTCCGCTTCTTCCCGCTTCTGCTTTTTCTATTGGAGCATCGCTGACACACTGCCCAGTCCGGTCATGGAGGAAGTCAATCGATCCTCTCTTTGGCTGATGAGGAAGGCCCTGTCCTCCTCGCTTACGGTCTCCTCAAGGGCATCTCTGTGCGCCACATCGAACAAGTCATTAAGGTCCCCTTGAAAGATCTCCTCATTTATCCTTGCCATTTCCGAAGCTCTTTTCTTGTGCCTTTGAAACTCCCGTAGGCATCCACTAATTTGAGCAGCTTCGCCTTGCTGTAACGCATTGTGGAGATAGGGAGACCTGACTTCTTCAAAATCCCCAGGACTCCCTCAATGGTCTCCTTCGCTTTTCCGCCTTTGTTTTCTTTTCCAGACCATGGTGGAAGTAGAATTTTCGGAGCACTTACCCCTTTGAGGAGAGACAGCTCTCGGTGATGTTCTCCTTCGGGTGGCTGATCAACCACCACTGTTTGAAAATAGAAACCATCGCACCTGTGAAAGGAAAAATGGGAATATTGAAGTTCTCTGTTCTGATAGTGATCGCGACACCAAACAAACACTTCCAAAGGCCAATCCACTTGACTGATTGCCAACGTCACCTCAATTATGGACTAGGTGGCGACCGCATGGAGTGAGAGGAGAATGTATTGCTCTTGGGGACCTTTATATCTTATCCGATCAAGTTCAAATTTTACGACCCCAAGTGGAGCAAGAACAACATGTGGCCTGAAGTATCCCACAACTTTTATATTTTCACCATATGAATGTATATATATATATATATATATATATATATATATATATATATATATATATATATATATATATATATATATATATATATATATTCGCTATCGCTTAATCTAGGAATAAACAACTGTTTTAGCATTCATGCAATATAATATAAAATAAAATGCTCACCTGGCAATTTTAAATTAAATGGACAATAATAATGAACATATTCTATTTTTTTTAATCTCTACTCATAAAAACAATATCCCCTACACTTTTGCCTTTTCATTTCCTAATTATAAATACCTCTCTCAACAACTAATTATCTTTATCTTATTTACCAACAGAACCACAACTTTACCTTTCTTCAAAGTTATGCCGTTATAATTTCCTCATTTTCTGATTTCCCTTGACTTTCACGGGTAAACTACATTATATTTTAATAATTTAGGACGAATAAAACTTCTCAGGCTTTCATGTTAATATAGGCTGATATATCTCTTCCATTGCTCCATGTAAAGAATATTTCATTGTCAATCTGATTTTCACAAGAATAAAAAGGTTTAAATATACGCTGCATAACTCTAAAGAGTTCCAGATGAACATTTTTTGAAAATATCAAGTAATCGTTAACAACATAAAAGTTGTGTTTCTACAAGAAAATGTCCGACCACACATCGCACGCTGACTTGTCTCGGTTTGTACTTACTGCTAAACTTGCCTAACAAGTCTCCTTTGCATGACCACCACTTTATCCTTAGATAACTAATCAGATTCGCAATGAAAGATTTTTTTATAAGATGCCCTGGAAAAGAAACCTCAACAGGGTTTTTTTCTTCAGAAAATCGTAAGCAGTTTTATTCAAAAAGTAGACAAAATTTACTTTTGATAGAAAAAGATCTCGGAATTGGAAGGAAATTATTTAACAGAAGGTAATCGAAAAGTTCGTTCAAATTTAGGCTACCCAATATAAAATTGATTAATGTTTTCTTGCCAGATAATGTGGGAACAAGTTTGGAACTATCGAGGTAAATTAGTAAATTATTTCTCACCCTTGTATTAAATGGTTAAGTTTCTGCAGTTGTTTCGTAATTCGAAGGAAACACATCCTGAGGGCATTTTCTTGCTGGTTTAGGTTTTACAGATGCAGGCTCTGCTAGGTGTATAAATATTGCGAACTCTTCATAGAAATCTTTCTCTTAAAAAATCCATTTCTACAGCTTTACTGGAGATAAGGTTTCTACGAAAAATATGTTCGTGCAAACATATAAAGATATGGCGATAAATATTCAAAAATCCTTGTACAGAATAAATAACAAGATTTGTCTAAAATTTCTCTAACACTCGAGCAAAATTTTATAGAGCTAACTAATTCATTACTGAGAAACTAGCCTACGTATATTTCTGGGTTAGACAGAGGCACAAATATACAATAGATAGCATTTACTATTTTCCAAACCACTAAACCTAATCGTCACCTATAAGTATATTTTTTATCCGTTTAAAGTTATTATATGTTTCCCCCTCAAATTTCAGTGTTCATTCAAATCTATTCAATTTCTCTAAAAGATTGTACTTTTGATTATATGATCCAAACTATGTCGGTTGATTAATCTCTTAAATTACAAGCCGTTTCATTATCTCATCTTGACTAATACTAGGTTTCATGAGATAGTAATTTTTAATCAAGGTTTTCCACAACTTCGCCAAGTCCCAGAGCAGATCTTCATCAAAGACTTTTTAGAAGTTTAGCAATAAGCTTGTATACGAGCGAAGCATGTTTTGTCAAAAGTTTTGCTTGTTGAGGGAAGCATTTCTTGTTAGAAAGAAATCTAGTGCAAGAGCGAACGAACATATATGGAAGGAAGAGTAAAAATAAGAGTAGCGAACGATAATACTAGAGGATTGTTAATAGATAAATCAACCCTCCCTCCGCCCAATCACGTTGAAGCATCTAATGAAGCGAATGAATATTAGAGACTCAAAACTTTCTATAACGAAAAAGACAAAAATATGATGATTACCAACCATTATTAATATCAAAAGAGGTTAAAGATCCATGGGTATCCCAGAAGAAAGTCTGAAGTGATGGAAATAAAAAGTGTGCAGAAAGAATAAAATGAACCATAAAGATGAGAGTACTTGAGGCGCTCGATATTGAAAGGGCGCGCACCTTTGCTAACATTCATCAACCCCCGCAAGAAAGGCAAATCCACCTGACAGTTAATGAGAGGCAAACAAGATAATCCTCAGTAAACTGAATTCCTTGAAGATAAATGAAGCTGTGAGGGTGTAATCATCAGCACAACACCAAAAGGCGACATTGCGGGAGAGACGCATGTCTTCCTTTGCACTCTCTCCTTCATGAAAGTAACACCACTTTTAACACCTTTTATTCTATTTCCATTTACATAATTATGTTTGTATGATGACCATAAAATCTACAAAGGTTGCAAACCAGCCTTCGGTATTGATGCGGCCATCAACATATATTGAGCATAACTAATGCAATAAAGGTCTCACACGTCCACTCCGATGCCAACATTACGTGGAAACAATGGGAGTAGTAGTGTCTGGGTGTAATGCAACCAATACAGAGGCAACAGATTTTTATTAATTTAATTTAAAGCGAAAACCAACGACAGATCCTACCTCAGAAATGTTATTCGGAAAGATCTACAAAGTGAGGAGGATAGATGAAATGAAAATATAGATGGAAGATATATAGACGAGCATCCTCTGCGAGCATTGAGGATGAGAGGACACTCAATCCTCCAGTTGTCAGCTGAACTATTCTTGCCAATCATGCACCTTATAACATTTTGCAGGGAATACTATTCCTATAGCTTTCAGGCTGTGCATAGACACCACCCTACAAAATCGCCCCCCACACCCTGTTAGGAGCAATAATAGGTTGTAATCATATTTTTTTGTGGGAATGACGAATTTAAAAGGCTCATGTGGTAATAGGTATGGAATTACTAAAAACAAACAAAACCGGCAATAATTATCATCAGATAAAACAAATAATCTACGTTGACTTCTATTTTATGTCGATGAGGTTTTCGTAAATTTAAAAATCCACTTCAATTTCACATTACCTCAACCATCAACAAGGTCCCAAAATTATGGATACTTTGAATCGGATAAAAAGGTGCAATAAAGCCTTATTCATGCCTGTTCTTAACTGCCGATACAAAGTCTCAAACAAAAGGCAACAAAATTGTGACTACTCTTCTGCCCCTTCAACTCGAATCCCTGCTTAGAGGCGTAACACGTATCCATCGACGCGCAAACAATGTCAAATTCCCATTTTTCAACAGAGACAGACTCATGAAATATTCCTCGAAATTTGCGCTATTTTGATGCCGCGACGAAGCTTCTGTGGTTTTCGATAAGAGATTTGAGTGTATTGGGCCGGAATAAATCAGTGAGAAATTATTATTCTCGTTTCTTTGTTTATATGCTCATCTGTCCTTTTTTACTGCGATCTTTTATTTGTTCATTTTACGGGAGAACTCTTCTCCCTTCGCTTCGCCCCCTAACAGGCCTTTTTCAAGGTGGTTTCTGTCTTTGATTTATCTTTAATTTTTCTTCCGCGTCCTCGATTAGTTTTCCTATTATAGGTCTTGTGCCGCAAGATCATTAAAAGGGTTCAATTTTGTGTCTTCGTCTGAGGGTACCTATAGGATAGTAATGAAGTTCATGGTTGAGCTGGATTAAAGTAACCAAGTTCACTTTTGTTTCCTAAAATATAATAATAGTCCTTGATTTTGTATATATATATATATATATATATATATATATATATATATATATATATATATATATATATATATATATATATATATATATATATCTATATATATATATATGTATGCGCACTTCGGATATAGTTGGACTGGAAAGTTTAAAGTAACTAAATATTTTCTACTCATTTAAAGTTGTAACTTCGTTAAAACAAATGAACTTAGAATTGGTTTTCAAAAGAAAACCCCAAAACAATGACTGTTTTAATTTCTTTCATTTTTGTATTTCAGTCTACCACCAGGTTCCTTTAATATTCCCAAAACAAAACCAAATAAAAACCAACAAATATATAAAAACGAAAGGAGTAAGAGCCATCACCAAGACAAGAAGAAGGAAGCAGGCTCCGGCGTTCGGGGGGAGCTCCGCTAGAAACGGTTCAGGAGCATGCAACCATCACCAAAAAGAGTGAAATAAAATGAAGGATGCGCCTTTCCACAAAAATTCAGATAGTCCACAAGTCTCTATGCACGAACTCGTCCTAAGGACGAGGTGCAAGTGGTAACTACCCGACTCATCCCGTTACCGGGACAGGTAACGGGCGCAAAGATCACCCAGACTGAGACATTCAACAAGAAGGTTTCGAAAATTCTGGAAGATAAAGTAGTATTCGCAGTAGTGTGCAGGGGGTGCTCCAGTAAATTTCAATGCGCCCCCGTACTGTACCCAATTCTAAGTAGACAGAAAGCAACCTGAAGCCGTTGGAGAGTAGGCCCATCCGAAGAGTCGCGGTCCAATGGCACGCAACTTTAAGTTCCCCTCGGCCGTCTTCCATCTTCTTTGCCAGGTAGGGCTGCCCTGATACATGCCAGGTAGTCGGTGTAAGGAATAACGCAGCGCTGGTCTGGTTGCCCTGTCCTCGCGTCTTCTTTAGCGCCCACATCGGCGCGCTCATTCTCCGCATATCCCACATGTTCAGGATCCCAGGAGAAGATAATCTCGACATCCGCCAGGCTCGCGGCAATCTTCGCGCCACTGATACCGCGTAACCATGTGTTGTGTAGATTCCAATCCCCCGAGAGCACTCAGGGTGAATCCAACCCCTCCTGGCATTTAATTGCATTTGTATACACTGGCACGGATCTAACGTGATACGATGTGTGCTCCCAAAAGTTCAAACGCATTAGGCAGGCGCTGTGGATGCTTTCGGAGTAAAGGAGTAGCGAAAATAGCCCCTCAAAATTTGTGAAGTTAGGGTACCTATAAAAGCGACCTCATACCCTTTCTCCAGAAAATTTGGGGACTGTAACTCAAATAAATATATATATATATATATATATATATATATATATATATATATATATATATATATATATATATATATATATATATATATTCAATTGTAAAAACCCGACATCCCTTCTTTGAGCAACCGAAAGCTATCGGCCAGTGTGGTTGGCGTGCAAACTAGCACGCATCCACCCCCAAGATTAAACACTTGATAATAGTATGTGTGGTATGTCTGGAGGTCGCTCAAAAAAGAAAAAACCGGCTTTTACAGCTGTATCTTCTCCGTCCTTACAGGCACGGTTTTATTTGAGCGGTGGTGTTTGGAGGTGCGAAGGAAAAAGTTAAATTGATGAAATGCGTTGTCATGGCTTACGTGTCCCGTTAGGTCAGTCGCTAGATCACTGGTCTAGATAACCAGAGCTCTGAGGTTCGAATCCTTGTCGGGCAATGATGAAATGAATCCAGCAAACCGCAAGAAACAGAAAAACACGATAATTTTTCTTTGGAAATGTTTTTTTCCTAATTGGCAAAAATTGCTTATAGAGGTGGGATTCGAACCGTGCACACTGCGGCAGCGAGCAACCGCTTTGGTCTCAATGAAACCGTCCCTTAGACGACTCGACTACGCAAAAGATAAAATTTTTTCCAAATTACCAAGCTTTTAAGGTACGCTTCGCAAGGTCGATCGGGACTATGAAAGAGAGAGAAATTAATAGGAATTCAAAGGACAGAGGAGAGTTGAAGTAAACACAAGGCGAATATACAATGTATAAATTTTTCATGTATAAATCTAACATTTCCGAAGAAAAATTATCCTGTTTTTCTGTTTTTTTGCGTTTGGGTTTTACTGGATATATATATATATATATATATATATATATATATATATATATATATATATATATATATATATATATATATATATAAACTTAAAAATTAAGTTCAATTTTCTCCTTCAAATTAACTTTCTCTTGGATCGATACGCCATTTACAGAAGATGAAAAAGGTTCAGGTGTTTTCAGCGTTGAAGTTTGACTCTTAAACGTTATTATTTTTTTACTGCCTCACGATGTATTTCAGTCGCGTTACTGTTTTGTTATAAATTCGCATCATTTTTTCTGAAAAAAATATTTTACCTTAACAATAGAGAACAAAGAGTTAATTTAAATTTCTGTGTCAAGGTATGGATCAGAAAAATGCAACTGAAATTTAAATTTACGAATTTATACAATTACGCCCCAGCAAAGACCCTAAGATCCACTCGAAGCTAATCCCCAAAAGAAAAGAAAGGTTTAAGTGAGGGATGGAAAAAGGTAAAAGGAGATAAGATACGAATAAGGAATTTGTTTTGCAACTCTTATTTGTTTTAAAATATAATTTAAAAATATGTGAAACATATTTACTGTATTGCTTTCAGCCACAATCCAAGATATTTCAAGGTTTTCTCATTTTTTAAGAAAAGCTTGGCTATCAAGGTGTTATAGCGTAAAACGTTAAGTCTCTTGACCAATTAGTTATCTGGCTCAAATATTAATTCAAAGTTTACATTTTTAAACCCTATTAGTATTCTAAATACTTCAATAATGTGGCCGAGCAAATGCCGACCTTTCGGTGCAATTGAATTGAGATGTCCCAGTCTTTCTTCGTACGATCTATTTCTCAATTCACCAATTAATTTCGTCGCTCGACGATGACCGAATGCGTTAAAAAATATTTATGATAACATTGAGGCGATATTCTGAATATGTACAATCTTGTGGAAGCTGTTTAGAGCGTTATGACGTTTGTTGGGTATAGTGGTCGGTTGATTGCCTTGGGGGGACCTTGATAGGCTCTTTAGCTTTTCTCGCCCGTTAAATTATACTAGATTGTGTTTTTAAACGTGTCGTTTGGAAGAGAATCAGCAGAATATAATTAGCTATCATGTATTCCGTTTACTAATCGCATTGATGAAAACATTGAATGAATATAAACATACTTGTAAAATAAATGCCAATTCAGTGTCAGAAATGAATTTAACACCTGAATATCATCAAACGTGGCGTCATGTGTGGCCTACTTAAAATTATGTTATGCTAAAAGATTTTCAATTTGCATAAATCCTTTTTCAGCAACACCCCTGTTTTTGTAGGGTCTTTATCATCTATTCACACCATCTGATCTAGATCCCAGTGTGGACATATAACTTAACATGTGCTTTGAATCACGAGTCTGTACCTCATATGACAGCCACATCAAGTATCAACTGGGCTCCAAATTCGACGACTAACAAATCAATTCAGCTTAATATCTTTTAGGTTGAAAAGTGCTATTCTGACCCTTAGTGAGCGCAAAGGGAAATAATAAATGCAGATGAAGAATAGGTAAATTTCTGAAATTAAACAACAAATAATGATTCCATTGCCAAATAACGGAATTAATTATATAGCACAAAGTCAATGATACGTGTTGTTCTTCCACACGGATTGCGTATTAATTAATATCCACAGATTGACTAAGTATTCCTTTGTAATTTGGTCATTTATTTCTTACTCCATATCATTAACTTCCTAACAAAAATTAGGAGGATCTTTTTAAAAAAAATAATAAGTAGTTTCTCCTTAGAATAATCATATTCATCTCCATTATTCATCCAGAATATAATCTTTACCTTCATGAATGAGATGTATGCGTTCATTCTTTCTCGATTCGTATGTTGCCATCGTAATGAGCGACCACAGGCTTATAAGAATGATAGATAGATATTCCATAGATACCCATCTCTAAACAAATAAAGTTCGATAGATTTTACCAAAATTTAACTACCAGCAAGAAGATAAGCTAAGGATTTAGTACTCAAACTAAAAAGACAACGAAGGTACGAGGGGCGGTAAATAAGTTTTGCAAATCGGTAGGGCAAAACAGAGGAAGGAGGATGGCTGTTTGTGGGGGTGTTAGAACAAGTTATGACAAGTCAGGACCTGCAGCCGCACGCTCCTGTCTCGTCTATTTAAGAAGCAGTAGCTGATCGCAGATCGTCAGTCACAATTTTTTTGAAAATGGAGAAGGTTGAGCACCGTGCAGTGACAACATTTTTGACCAATGAAGGCAAGAATGCAAAAGAGATCCATGAAAGCATGGTTGCAGTGTACACCGACACCGTCCCTTCCTATGGAACTATTGCTCGCTGGAATAGGGAGTTCCTCCATGGTCGTGAGTCCCTTGAAGATGAACCCGTCCAGAACGCCCGTCAGACGTGACCAACGAGAACAATGTGGCCCGTGTGGAGAAGATCATCCTCGAAAGTCGACGGGTGAAGGTCGAAGAAATCAAGCGACAACTTGGAATATCACATGAAGTGTTATCAACATCCTCCACGACAATTTGGCTATGACCAAGGTCTCTGTTCGTTGGGTCCCTAGAAACCTCACACCCCATGATCGACCTTAACGTCGTCAAAGTCCACAAGGCCAGAGTTGCACAAGCTGCCCTGCGCGAGTGCGGAATTGAAGAGCTCAACCATCTTCCCTACAGTCCAGATCTGGCCCTTAGCGACTACTTTTTATTCCGCCAGCTCAAGGTTGCACTGCATGGACGCCGGTTTGGGGACGATGAAGATGTCCAGCTCGCCGTACAGAAGTAGATTGAACATCAGTCGGGAGATTTCTGGTTGTCGGGAATTTGAATCCTTAGTGATAAGTGGCGCAAGTGCATTGAAGTCGAGGGTAGTTATATTGAAAAATAATAAAACACTTTTCCTCATATCACGTTTCCTTATATCTGAATTGCAAAACTTATTGACCGCCACTCGTAGTTTGTCGTTCTACTTAGTCAACCAACATTTCTATATTCTACAGTCGATACCAGTAAATACTATATTGCTTTTACCCAGCTGATCACTTTTCCAGGCGACCTTATCTTACTGTTTCATTTACCCCTCCAAGTATAGAGCAAGTCCTTTTTACCTTGCTCATAGACTCCTTTTGGATTACCCTTCGCACCGTTACCTCACCTTAATACATACTATCACTCAGTCAAGCTTGTGATTTCGTGAACCACAAACGCAACCTCATCAGATTGTACATCAGCATTGCCCTTCTTAATACTCTACGTTCACCAGCGAGTTCTCCAAATCACCTTTACTCATAGAACTAGGAATTACAATCAACCCCGTTTACCTTTTATCCTCACTTATTTTTTTTAGAATTAATGGTTATAATAAGGATTGGGAATATTTTATGGCGCCCTTCAAGGTCATGAGTATTTACATATGGCGTATCTACTAACGAAGGAAAGTCTTGAGAGGAGACTTCTTTCTATACTCACATTGATCAATTTAAAAAGAGGCGGCTCGTCAAGGCAAGCTTGAAGGCAATAATGGAGGGAGATGAGCGTAGACCTACGAAAACGATGCAGTATTATCATCCCTTACCTTCTCACACCAAATTTATTTCATACAATTCACTAATTCTATCCAAAATCACATGGAATTACACCATTAGTTCCATTAAGCACCCTTATTAAAAAATACATAATTTTCTTTGAAGAAATAGAAGTCGCTTGCCCCCAACCGCCAATCCTATTTCAACCAAATTAGTTTCCTTCTCTCTTGCACAATTGCGCACAAAGATCAAATTCTTCGAGATTCTCAACTCTGAGACTTACACACTTCTCAAACTGCGATTCTTTGCCCTTCCTCCGCCACATGCTTATTTTCCGACATTCAACAAACTGACAAGTCGAATCTCCTTCCTGTGTCTATCTATTTGTGTATGGGAAGATTTCTCACCATCCCTTAAGCAACTTGATTCATTTACCATATTGAAACGTCTTTGAATGCAACATATGCAATTTTAATATTACTTAAATGTTTTTTATCATATGTTATATAACTGACTGCTATATAAGTGTAAATCATGTATCCAATATTTTACTATATTAATTGTTCTTATTACGCAGAAATAGCATAATATTAAACACATTTACAAGCTTACAACACAACCTAGGTTAGGTTACAAATTTCAACAGAACTGTCGTTAATCTATAATTACGAGGGGCGGTCAATAAGTTTTGCAATTCGGATATAAGGAAACGAGATATGAGGAAAAGTGTTTTATTATTTTTCAATATAACTACCCTCGACTTCAATGCACTTGCGCCACTTGTCCCTGAGGCTTCGAATTCCCGACAACCAGAAATCTCCCGACTGCTGTTCAATCCACTCCTGGACGGTGAGCTGGACATCTTCATCGTCCCCAAACCGGCGTCCACGCAGTGCAGACTTGAGCTGGCGGAATAAAAAGTAGTCGCTAGCGGCCAGATCTGGACTGTAGGGGGGTTAGTTGAGCTCTTTGAATCCGCACTAACGCAGGGCATCTTGTGCAACTCTGGCCTTGTGGACTTTGACGACGTTGAAGTCGATCATGGGGCGTGAGGTTTCGTGAGGTTTCTAGGGACCCAATGGGCATAGACCTTGGTCATGGCAAAATTGTCGTGGATGATGTTGATAACACTTCCATGTGATATTCCAAGTTGTCACTCGATTTCTTCGACCTTCACCCGTCGATTTTCGAGAATGATCCTTTTCACACGGGCCACATTGTCCTCGTTGGTCACGTCTGACGGGCGTTCTGGACGGGGGTCATTTTCAAGGGACTCACGACAATGGCAGAACTCCTTATTCCAGCGAGCAATGGCTGCATAGGAAGGTGAGGTGTCGGTGTACACTGCAACCATGCGTTCATGGATCTCTTTTGCATTCTTGCCTTCATTGGTCAAAAATGTTATCACTGCGCGGTGCTCAACCTTCTCCATTGTTGAAGAATTTTTGACTGATGATCTGAGATCAGCTACTGCTTCTTAAATAGACGAGGCAGGAGCGTGCGGCTGCAGGTCCTGACTTGTCATAACTTGTCCTAACACCCCCACAAACAGCCATCCTCCTTCCTCTGTTTTGCCCTACCGATTCGCAAAACATATTGACCGCCCCTTGTATGTAACCATTGTTATTTAAATTAATAAACTCATTCAACAAATTATTTAAACATATACCCCAAATTTTTATTTATATGTAATAGCTAAATTATCCAACCTTTGCAAATTTGATGTCTATATCTAACTCAATCTAAGCTAATTAAGTCTATAAAAATTAACAAAAAATTTCAGTCTATCACTGATTTAATTCCTTAAGGAAGAAAGTTCCTCATTGTTGGTAACCAAAAAACTAGCCACTTATCTTCAAACCATTTTTTACCTAACCTAATCATTTGCATCGAATCAAAGTTGTATCCAGATCTGCGCCACAATTGCCAATAACAGCCAAAATTCTACTTCATCGTCGGTAAAAATAATTTATTCATAAAATCTAACAAAATTCTGGATGAAACTCCACGAAAAAAAAAACTTTTCTTCCTATTGAAAATTTCATTAGAGGCTTCGGAAGAGCTCTCAACACTGACACTTCCTCGGTTTGGAAATATTGGTCTCCGTCTGTCATGAGGTCTCGGTTTTGGTTTGCGGTTCAACACAGAACTTCCAAACGCGTTAGCTCCGTCATTTTTCACGGTCAACAGCACAATGATAAGAGAAGAGCCATCTCTTTCGACAAAACAAGCCTTCATTCTGACTCCCTTAGGGAGATGCAACGATTAAACGACGGATGATTTATCAAAAATCTCAAAATTTAGCTTATAGTTTCGAAATTCATAGGAATCATTTGATATGTATGTTTGTTTATATGGACGGGTAAGAAAAGAGAGATGAGAGTGGATACTTGTCGACTTGTGGCTGCTTCCAGCATAGGTGACAGATAGACGAAGGACGAAATGGAAAAGTGCATAAAATGTGAGGACGGTTAATGATAAGTAAAGCAATGTTTGAACCTTTTGTAAGCTATAGTAATGCCTCGGCCATTTTTAAGCTAGTAATACCGATTCTTTTTTTTAGATAAAAATGGCGTTTAATTGCCAAATGGGCTGTTATAGGCCATCGTTTACACCATAAGAATATTGCTATATTTTTATTTTCCGTAAAATGCCCGTAAGCCATTTACGGACAATAGTTGCAGGAGATGAGAAATGGATTCTTTATTGCATTGTTCATCGCAAAAAAACAATGGCTTGATCGTAAACGAACATCTATTCTTACTTCTAGACGTGAGCTAAAGTTTGGAATGTGAAATAAATTATTTATTATAAATTTCTTAATGATAAGCATACAGTTACTGCATACTTATATGTTTAAAAAGTGCAATTTTTAAATGAAGTTCTTGAACAAAAACGTCCTTCACTGGTCAACCAAAAGAGCGTCCTCCTCCATTACGGCCAATGCATGACACGTTCGACCGAAGAGAAAATTTTTGCGCTAAGTTGGGAGGTTCTTCTTCATCTTCTTTTTTCATCGAACCTTTCACCAACTCGTTAGCGTTTATTTAATTCCTCAAAACAACATCACTAACATGACAAAGTTTACTCTAATAAGAAGTAAGTGGAAAAGAAAATCAATTCATATATTTCATCAAACCTTAGTTCAACGATCGGAACACATTTTCGATTATGATGCAAACTACTCTGTTAAATTAAGGCATTTATTTTGTATATTAAAATGATTTATTGTCAGGGTGTTTTAAAATGAAACTAATTTCTTGACAAGTTAGTAGAGGGAAAAGAGAAACAAATTCAAACAAACTGAAGAGTATCAAGCACTCAAATAACAAGCACACGTTTACTGCACAAATATAGATATGGGATATAACCTCCATGGGAATAAGGGGTACATGCAAATGTTGTGATGAACAAACGAAAAAATCAGACAGGTTTCGTGAATAAGTTAAAATTTGATCGCATAAATTGTCTCAATGGCTCTAAATTAGGAATTCCTGTCCAGTGAAAGATGACTCTAATAGTATTTACCGAGTTTAAATTGATTTCGTAGACTTTTTATCTTTAAATTTTCAAAGTTATACTTCATCTAAAGAAAAAATGAAAGCAGAGGAGTTAATTACAGAGGATAAATTTCTAGAAGAGAATAGGAATGTGATTATTTGACGTAAGGATGAGTTTTTACTCATCCTTTCACTACTAAGAAGATTATCTTGTGCCCCTCAGGAAGCCGCCATTTTGATGATGTAAAGCTTGGTTCGAGCTGATCTAGTGCAGCGATTTCCAACCTGGGGCCATATGACCCCAAAGAGGCCATGGAAAATTTATGGTGGGCCATAGAATACTTTGGAGAGTGAGGGAGCCTCAGGTCCAATGAAAGGGGCCACAGAGCTTCATTTTCTTCTAAAATTATTATAGTAATTCGAAAATTATCTAATTTTCAGCCTTTTGACAATATGGCATGTTTGACTATATGTAGTTCTCCATAATCTGTTAATCTAGTGACAAGCAACTATTTACGTGTTACAACAACGTTGTAATGATTTATTAGTTATACGTTTGACAGCGTCGTATCTATGTTCCACACCCATGGCACCAATATTCGTTGCAGTTGCTAACTCAATCAGTTAGTATCTATGTTCCAAGTTGTAAGTACCATCATTCCTGCTCCGTGACAATATTGTTTGTTGGCAGTATTTTTTGGGGGGTGAGTATCCTTTCAATCATCATAAAATAACTAATATTATATGGTGACTCTAAACATAGTATTTATAAAATATATGCTACCAATAAGGATATTTTAAAAATTACTTTATTTCTCTTTAAATTAATTGCTAACGAAAACACCATCATGCGCTTGCATTGCAGCTGCACGGCGTTGCTTATACGAAATGTTTATTGTTTCCAGAAATATTACGTTTTCTGGTGGTAATATTTGCTTACATTTATGTTTATTATGTGTTTAAATGGTGTCATAAGCATAAGGCCAAATGAGAATACCAGCCTTCATAAACCTTAAAAGTTATTAACTGTTTCTTAGGGCGAAGTGGAACACATCCCGCCCTGCAGCTTTGCGATCTAAAATTTAGTAGCGTCAAATAGGGTTAAAATTAGTAGGTAGTGGTTAACCGTTGTAAACTGTTTCCCTATTAAATAAATAATATCATATTTTATATATTCTTGAAAATATATATTCGCACAGTATATATAATTTAGTTCAATATAAATTACATACAAATTTTCAAACATTTGCGTCATCATCTTCTCAATAATTATTTTATTTTATTTTTTCAAAGAAATTAGGAAAATCTAGTTTATTTAAAACTCAATATTCACTGCATATATATATATATATATATATATATATATATATATATATATATATATATATATATATATATATATATATATATATATATATATATATGTATATATGTGTGTGTGGAAACCTCACAAAGTATCGCGTGAGTAAGCAATAAATGCAACAAAGCCCACAGGGAAAAATAATACGAGGATTCCAAGTTCTTTCGAACTATATTTCGAGTCCTTTTTCAAGGAATAACACAAGTATTGAAAATTGTAATATTTATAAGGATAATACAAAGTATTGGGAACGCCCACAAAAAAAGCAAAAACCAATCAACAAAATGAAATAATATGAAATGGAAACCTTAGGAGGAGCGAAGATAAATACAAAAGAAGATCATTAAAACAGGTAAATTCTCTATCCCGATGATCTACTCTTCGATGTGACCAAAAGGAACAGCCTCGGGAAGAAAAATCCCGCCCAGTTCCACCGCTTCTTGATTCCCTGTTTTACTCAGAGACTGCTCTTCTTTTCTGGATCGCTACCTAGATTCTCCTTTTCATTCCTGCAGATCGATAGATTTTTGTCCTACAGGCTATCCCACCCTCCTTTGTTTATATTAACGGACTACGAAATCTTCTGATGGTAGTCCTTCTTTGCGAGTGATATCGTGGATTGTCGGGCTAGTGGGGCAAAGGGAGGAGAGGGGGGGGGAGAAGTATAGGACTATATGGAACGTAACTGTTGACGCTGTGTAACCAAACTAGTGGCTGTTTCTCCTCGCGATATTGATTTCCCAACATTTCCTCCCTTCTAAAGAAGGTAATGGGAGGGGGAAGGGGGGGGAGTGAGAACTAAAATGCACAAAAAAATAAACAACAAAAAAAACGCATGTCTTGGAATGCCATTCCAAGTCCGACTGTTACCGTGAAAATACCGTGGTCAACCATCCTACTAAACTAAGTCTTATTGACTTTGTACGCACAAGCGCGCACGTACATAGGCAGGTGAACGGCAGACTTTTACCTTAGCTAGTAAGGCCAAGCAGTCCGGATCACACACTTAAATTTACGCCCCCCCCTCCCCAAAAAAACATCGATTACAACAAAGAACAAGAAAAAGAAACTGACTATTACTCCGTATCTATACAGTTAATTCCGTACACAAATAAACCTTAACACATTAATATCTACACAAAAAAAGACAAAAGTAAGTTTAATTAGCTCTGTGGGGTTTTGGATCAAGTTATCGGCTCTATATTTATCGGGGCCTTTTATATAGTTTATTATAAATTGGTACTCGATGAACAATAGACTCCATCGCATGAGTCTGCCGTTCTGATTATTGCTGTTACGCAAATATGCCAGAGACGGTGCTTGAATTCCACGTTAAACTCATTACCTTTTACATAGAAATTGAATTTTCTACCCTAACCTACGGCTAGCGCTGCCTGTTTTATAGTTAGATAAGCTATGGGAACAGGGGTATGATCGTCTTCATTTTGTACCCAGACACTACCGATTTCTTCGCTACAGGCATCGGTTCGGATTCCAAACTTCTTTTGGAGATTGGGTAATCGAAGGATGGGCACTGAACTTACCTTTCCCTTTACTTGAGCGGAAAATAGTGAATCCATGAACGGGCCAAGGTAGGGATTTAAATCTAACTCTGTGGACGAGTCGTCCTGGGGGAAGTCTAATGAGGGTAGGGGATACTCGTTATCCGTCTCTACATACACCGCGTTTACCACCTGAAGGGGTTCACAGGGGTATAACGCTTCCAGGGTTCCTCCTTCCTCTATCGTCACAATATTTTTAATACACGCTGGTTGGTGATACTTCTTAAGCATGTTTATGGGATACAGTTTATGGCCTGAGGGAGTTTCAGTCACGTACTCAATGGGGATACGAGCTTTTATGACCGGGAAGGGACCCTTCCATTGGAAGAGTAACCTATTCGTCTCTGTCGGCAGTAGTAACAATACTTCGTCACCAGGCTTCAATTTTCGAGCTTTTGCTTTTAAGTCGAAATAACTTCGGTATTTTTCAAGGTTGCCCTCCGCGTTTGAGCGTGCCAACTCTGCACATTTCTTTAAGTGTTCCCGCAGCTGGATTACATATGCGTAGGAGGATTTAACTTCTTCCTCTAAGTGGGGATTAGTTAAGAGCTCCTTAAGGATGCGCATAGGTCTTCGGACGTTACGTCCAAACAACAATTCGAAGGGGACAAAACTCAGACTTTGGTGAGGGATCTCTCGGCACGCGAAGAGGGCAAATGGTAGGTACCGATGCCATTCTCAAGGTGAGATTGACAGAGCTTTCTTAACACTGCCTATAGGGTACCATTCAATTTCTCACACATCCCGTGTGCGGATGCGTGAAAAGGGGTTGTAAAGAGGGATTTGATGAGTAGTAACTTGCCGACGTATTCTATCAGTTCCGACGTGAACTGACCTCCTCGATCTGAAAGGATTTCATTAGGGATGCTGACTCGGGAAAAAAATGGAGATGAGAGCTTCTGCACAGGAGATACTGTCATTTTTCCTAAGGGCAACTGCGTCGGGGAAACGAGTCGCGCAGTCTAATAGAGTAAGGATATAAGAGTGTCCTTCCCCTGACCGGGAAGGAGGGCGGGGCCCGACCAAGTCTATAGCCACTCTGAAGAAGGGTTCGGCAATGATGGTTTTTTTTTGTAGGCGAACCGGTGGTATCCGGCCTTTAGCGGTGGCCTTCTGGCACAGTTTGCATGACTGGCAGTATACGGCGATCTCTTGAGTGGCGCAGGGCCAAAAGATGTATTTAAAAATACGTAGAGAGTTTTTGTTGTGACTGACATGTCCAGCCAATAATCCTTCATGTGCGACTTTTCTTTATCTCTCTTCTTTTTCCGCTTGCGCTTGTTCTCTTTCCATCTGTATTCTTCTTTCTTCCACTTATCTTTCCATCTGTATTCTTCTTTATTCTACTTCTCTTTCCGTCTGTATTCTTCTTTCTTGTGCTTTTATTTTCATCTGTATTCTTCTTCTTCGGCTTCTCTTTCCATCTGTATTATTCTTTTTTTTATTTTCCTTTCCATCTGTATTCTTCTTTCTTCTGCTTCCCTTTTCATCTGTATTCTTCTTTCTTCTGCCTCCTTTTCAACTGTATTCTTCTTTCTTTTGCTTCTCCGTTCAACTCTATTACTCTTATTTGGCTATTCTTCCCTTTGGTATTCTTCTGCTTCTTTTTTAATCTCTATTCTTATTTCTTTGGCGTCTCTTTTCATCTGTATTACTCTTTCTTCTACTTCTATATCCATGTGTATTCTTCTTTCTTTTGCTTCTCTTTCTTCTTTTTCCTCTTGTATATCTTCTCGTTCCTGGACTTAGGCAATTAGTTCTTTGCCTGCTAGTCCAAAATTTTGGCCTTGTTGATGGAACCTTTCGAAAGACGACATTTTAACTATGTCTGTCAAAAACTCACCGATGTACGTTAATGGTACTTATGCAACCACGAAACGAGTAGCGTTCTGCTAACCCAACCTTACCATCCAAACTTTCTGGTAATCGGAGTACCACACAAAAAAAATAATTAACACCCTTAACGGGCTAACCACAGACAATTAACAAACAATTATCTAACGACTTTATCCTCTTATTATGTTTAATTTTCCTCGAACGCTAAGCACAAAGTTGTTACTAATCAAGCGGATGCAACACAATCAACTAATATTGAGTTCTTGTAAATACCCCACATCTGACACCAATTTTAATATGTCGTGGTATCGTGCTGGGTATGTATGTACGTTTGTTCCGTACATGAAGAACTCCGTTCCTTTTTTCTCTAAGAGTGCTATACTTTTATTTATCTTTTATTTAGATTCTTTAACCAGGGAGGATTTGTAATATTATATATCCTTTGCCATATACATCGTTTTGAAGAATTCATTAAACAACTAGGGCCAAAATATACTTTTAATTACATAAAAAAATGAAATAATAAAACTTTAAATATGGTAAGGCCATAATAAGAGGATCTAAATAAAAATTAATACTACCAATGAGTACTACGCGATGGTTGACACAAAAATTCACTTTAGTACGGAATGGTAACTGAAGAGCATAATTAAGTTGGATTCCTTTTACCTTTAACTAAGAGGGAGTTAAGCGCGGGATGACCTTGAACGAGAACCTAGTTTAGGCGATGATTCGAGGCGTGAGGCTGACGCGGGAAAACAGATGTCCGTCTCGCTGAGCTAATCTCGAGGTCAGTGAGGCGCCTGTAGCGATGCTTTTGACTTGAAGATATAAGCGAAGGGAACTGTGGATGTAAGATTATTCCAATCCTCGGGTTATACTTTCGGGCTTCTCGATGATGAGACTTGACGATATAAGCGAGGAGATTATGAATGTACGATTATTCCAATCCTTAGGTTACACTTGCGGGCTTCTCGATGATGAGACTTGATCAAGAGGTGAATATTTTCTCGAGTAGAACTTCACATTGGTATTCCTCAATGGTGAAGGATATCTCTATTTTTATTCCAATCTCTGAACGAGATTGGCATGAGAGTGATTCTCTCTTCCGATGGTCTACTCTTTGGGGTGACCAAAAAGAACAGCCTCGGAAAGAAAAATCCCGCTCGGTTCCACTTCTTCTTGATTCCCTGTTTTATTCAGGGACTGCTCTTCTTTTCTCGATCGCTACATTGATTCTCCTTTTCATTTCTCCAGATCAAACTATATATACGTCGATTGTTCCCTGGTGGGAGAGGAGGGTGGGATGAGTACTCACCTTTAAGCCTCTCTCCTAGAGCATCACATTTCAACGCTGTGACCATTCGATCTTCTGGTTTACTTAGGAGAGAGTGAAATTTGGTCTATTTGGCCAAAATAGACCTAAATAAAGGGGGGGGGACAGTGAGCCTGTTCAGAGATTGTAATTCTAAAGGCCTTTCCACCCTCCTTTGTTTATATTAACGGACTACCAAATCTGCTGATGGTAATCCTTCTTTGCGAGCGATATTAAGTATTGTTGGGCCAGCGGGGCCAAGTGGAGGAGAAGGGGTTAAAGTATCAGACCATATGCAACATAACTGCTGACGCTTTGTAATCAAACTAGAGTCTGTTTGTCCTCGCGATATTGATTTCCCGACATAGAGAGAGATACAAGTAAGGAGAAAGGGAAGGCTATTTGAAAGGTTATTTCGGGAGGTTCCATTAGAGGCCGCTGTAACCTGCACTCTCAAAACGGCATAGAAGAATTGATCAATCTCTGATTGAAATCAAAGTTTAGATATTGGACTCAAGAGTTATTGTTAAAGAGTTTGTTTCACCGAGACCTTTAATTAATCCCTTTTGCATCGAAATATTTAGGATAAATAAGTTTTGAAATATCTGTAGTTGTTATTTTTTTTCTAACCCAACCTAAGCTGATCACTCCTTTTTATAAATGCTCTACGGCAGGTACAAGCAGTTATGTTTTATGCTTCGCTACATATAATTCAATCCCTTTATCGGAAATAAGTTAAAAAAAGCCAAGAGAAGATAGAGTGAAGGTGAAATAATAAGATGGAGATATACAATAACTGTAAAAGACCAATATTTTTATCCCTTTTAGCGCTCATAGCATCAATATTTGATTTTTTTTATTTTACGCACTCTAGCTCGGTAAGAGGGGATTCGTACGACTTGGAGTCAACTTCTCTCACATTTCCTCTCGCTATTTCCTCCCTTAGACCCCGCTTGCTCCATTCCCCCACCAACAACCAACAGCCGGGGTATTAAGTGCCTCATAGGAAACCCTCGGGCGATTGGTTTGCTATTAAGTCTGTAAAAGAGCATGGGACTGTAATTTATCTAACCGAAGAGCTATCTGGTAGATGGGAGGTTGTGGTAAGAAAGGGTTGGAAGAGGTGCAGCATGATGGATTGGATATCTTTTTTTCCTCTCCATCCTAGGTAAACCGTTTCGTTCACCGTCATCAGGCAGCGTGCAGCTTTAGCCACCCCATGTGTTGTGACACTACAAATACCAGGATGGAATTTACCCCATTTAGATTGAAATATCGCTCGACGTTTATCCGCAAATGTGTTTTTAGGACTCTTTCCCGGACTCTAATAGGACATTTAATCCGGAATCCACAGCCGATTATTTATGAATTTTGAAGCATGGTTTATCTTGGCAGATTCATGGCCGAGGTAATATTATTAGGAAATTATTGGAGGAGAAGTGTTTCCCTTTTCCAGCAATAAACTACAGCACATGCGTATGTTTGTGTGTAAGGTAGATGCGTGGGTGAGATGATTTCGGATAAGGATGACGCTTCTCTGCCTCTGCCATTTATTCCCCTAATTCCATTAACGTGCTAAAATTATTTGCTCATAAATTTTAAATATATTTCCTGCCATAAACAACAAATGATACGTTTCCATATTTATTTCTATTTTTACATTTCCATTATTTCCTCATTATCTTCCTAGGTTTATTTCTCAGTCGTAATTATCTTTTTTTGCCTTTATTGGGAGCATTCTACTTTTACATCTCATACCCAACATACGCATTTTATAAAAGCCCATAGCAATTTTAAAAGAACGTTGATTTTTGAAGAGGAAAGAGGCATTGGTGTAATGACCAAGAATGCAAAGACAGGAAAATTAAAAGGTGAATGTAAAGAGAAAAAAATAAATAAAAAAATGAAATAAATATAAATAATTCCGTGTATACTCGTCAAGGGATGTTGAATTCAAACCATCGAAAGGAACACATTCGAACAAAAGGGTGCATGCAGTTGAAAGCCGAAATTTGACACCGCAGTGGGGGTCTGTGGGGCTCTGTGGGACGAGTGCATTCAGTCGCTAAAGCTCCTGAGAAAAGGAATGCCTAAGAAAAACAAACGGAGAGAAAGGAGAGGAATAATGTAAAAAGAGAAAGATCGTAAATGTTGAGTCCGATAGCGTATGTTTGAATACCACAGCACATGTGCAAGCAAGCGAACAAAGAACCTCGGAAGATGGGAAGGAGTTTCAGAAATAGCCATCGTGGTCAGTTTTGCTCACTTGAGAATGTAAGCAAACAGAAACACTCTAATGAAAAAAAGGTAAAGAATGACAAAACTGTAATAGCTAACCTTATCAAGCCCTGACGTTGGGACAGGAGCAGCGTCTTATAAACCTATAAGAGACTCATAGGAAGAGGCCCGGCAATCTTAGATCGAACGTTAATCCTTCTTGTCGGGTTTATGCCATGAGGTGCTCGGCAGGTAGGAGTGGAGTTTTCTGCAACCCTGAATTGACCGATGATCAACACCACACTGAGAACAGAGACTATGAATCACTTAATCACTTAATTCTATCGAGGAAAGATGAAGGAAAAAAGCACCTGCCAGTAAAGAAAGAATCTTGTAAGTCGGAACAAGATCCGAAATACTCCCTACACGTCCCTTATATCATAGACGGGTCGCTTAATCATCTAAACTCTTCCTTAGCCTAAAGAAGTCAGTTTGCACCAAGCTTTTATGACGACTGCGTTGCGCTTTTCTTCATGCTACACTTCTTAATCATTTCGTCACTTGCTTAATATTCCTTATTTCAGAAAAAATATTTCGTCGCTTCTGGGATAAAAATATATTCCGATTTTTAAAAGAATATTATTTTCTAAGAGATTTGTCATATTTCCAGAGAAAACTTTCATTTCCCTTTGTCTGTTTGGCCAATATATATTTAGTCCTGCCCGAAATGATAAATCCGGGGTTTAGAAATACTGCCATAGATTTAAAAGACCTTTTGATGTAGTTCTAATTTCTCAATGTTTTCTTCACACATGAAAAATGTCTCTCCTCTCGAAGAAGATGCACAAAAAAATACATTAAGGCAGAAGGAGGCTCATAGTACCCTCTATAAACTGGAAAAATAATCTAGAAATAAATCAGAAAATAACGATCAAAAACTAGAAAGTAAACTTCAAGATTCTTGTTATAAAGTTTTTTAAGTGGAAATCTTTTGGTCACAAGTTAGGTGTCGTTTTTTAATGAGGGAAATTTTGGTCACACAGTGGGAGACGTTTTAAATGATCAAAGAATTTTTCGGAAAAAGGATGGAAGGTTAAATTGCAGGGAAGTTTTTTGCGAAAAGTTAGGCCAGATAGTATCTGATTCTTAAGGGTTTAAGTTTATATGGCCGAAGAAATTTAAAAAATACTCCATAGTCATTATTGCGTCGATCTCCACATTAAAATCAGGCACGAACTGAAAATTTAGGAAGAGAGGGTGTCTAGTTATATAGGAACAAGTATTAACCAAGTGGGTATAGTCCCTCTGTAGACAAAACGAAATTCTTAAAATGTCTAGCTCATCTTCCATAATAATACGAAGTATTTGTAATGTGCTCTTCAAGGCTGTTAGCCTTGAAGAGCGCCCATCTATCATCTAATAATAAGTTTCAGTAGAGAGGTGGTTCTTCAATTTACGCTTGAAGACAGAAAGTGATTGATATTAATGTATTGCACCCGGATGATAATTACAAATACCCGGGGCCAATATAGAGAAAGAACGATCAGCCGCGCAGCAATGACAACTAAGAGAAATAATTAGGAATGGAGCAGAGGAGACCATATGGTTCGCAGGGGCTGATAAGTTCAGTGAAGAAGGTATTTAAGGAGAAGCTTCTTCTTTATAGGTCTTATATGTAAGGACGAATGACCTTAAGGGTGATGCCCTATCAAATGAGCATCAAATGCATTTCGCTAACCAGGAAAGTTACACGAGAGAACTTGCTGCAAAGTCTTAAACCAGTTTCATGGGTCGAAGTGTGTGCGCATGTGTGATCTAATCTAGATGGGGGGTGGGGTGACAAAAGCATGAATGGCAATCCCGAAGCTGTTAGAGTCAGTGCAAAGGATTGCAACAAAGATAATCTCTTCCCTGAAGCAGTTTGAATATTTAGAATGGTTGACGGTGCTATACTAAATATGTTCTCATTTGAAAGAATGTGCGCGAGGTGGAATATGATAGGTTGGATTTTAGCAAGTTATTTGAATTGAAAGGTAGTAATAGAGTACTTTCCACCACTTAACAATAATTATAAAACAATTGTGTTGGTTGAATATGAAAAAGTAAATTTCTACCAAAAGTTTGGTAGATTACTCGACTGGTTTACCCAGGAAACAACACTCAGTCCAAATTTAAATGATTTCAGGCACAGGTTAGAAGGAGTACATGGGATTGGTAGCTTATCATGATTTTTCAGCTGTATTGTGGCAATTTACATATTGTAATATCAATATTGTTGTAGTTGGGAGGCGATGACCTGAACACATTCGTGTAGATGCAGATTTTTGAGGGAGAGGGTATTATTGGAGTTTGGGGTGGACATTTTTTATATATTATATTATTGATATTGTGTATTGGTGATGATTTTTTTAAGCATTGTTTGGGGTGCAATCTTGTGAATGGATTTTATGGGGTGTTGACTCGGATGACCTCTGATACACCCTTCATGTTTTGTCGGCCGTTGAATTATGTTGTTATGATTTGCATTCATTAGTAAAATAAATTTTGAGAGAAGTGACTCTAAAGGTGATGCAGAGATATATTTATCTGTATTGGAAAAATGAGCCAGAGATTTGGGGAAAATTTTAGGATCCCTTCTGACAGCCACCACTGAGGTAAAAGCTGCTCAGTACATATATACAAATACAAATAAACAAAAATCAAAATTAATAAAAATAAAACAACATAAATCAATAAACTATAAAAACAAGAGTATCAATATAAAAAAGGCATACCCAGTGCACGAGTTGAGGACTGCTTCCCCAGTGCACCAAAGCAAGTAACCAAAGATTTAAATAGTATGGAAGAGATTCGCTTCCTCCTCCAAAAATTCTATTACACTACAGTATAGTGTGAAATAGACCGAACTCAGCACCAAGACCAAGTGCAAATGACCATGATTATCAATACTTGAAAGGGACCGCGCACGAAGCTTTCTTAAACTAGAACATTAAATCCAATATGTGGCAGAGAGTCTGGGAGACCAAGCAGTCTGCGCTGGAAGCTTCACGCAAGCCATCCTTCCGATCACCCTACGTCCTGCGAGTGTGTCCAATTCGCAGGGAACAGAAAACGTCTTGATAACTTTCATGCATTTGAGGATAAGGTCATGGGAATATTTGGGGCCAAATGACACGTAACTTTAATTTCCCTTGCAATTCCTCACATCTTCCTTTTCATGGATCACTAAAGGCTGACTTGAACCCTGCCATATACTCAGTGTGCGGAAGATTGAGACGCAGGGCCGGTTGCTCCTTCTGTGAAGAAACCTTGCACCAGAAAGACCCGCCCCTCCTGTTTTTAAAAAAATGAGGAATTAGCATGGAAGCTAATCCCCTTTTGGAGTTGAAGTCATCTGTGTACACTGGCACAATCCCGATATAACCAGCTGTATGCTCAATTTAATACGAATCCAATAATTCGGCTGTGTCTAACTTTAAGAGTAAAGGTGTGGCGTACAACGTTCAAAATTGATTTCCTCCATTGTGTTCGCTGAGGTATAAACATTAGGGGACCAAGCCTTAAAGATACAAGGTTTATTGCTTGTTAGTGTCTCGAGGTAACTTAGTCGCAATCAAGGTCATCCAGCGTCGAAATAATAACCGGGCGAATGAAGGCTATGGCCTGCGCTGTTTCAGTGGCCCATCGTTGCCCAGGTGCCTCTATAAGCGCTTCCTCGGATGGGATAGCTACCCATGTAGGTGCAAGCAACATTACAGCAAAAGGTTGGTAACTCATGGCAACCTCGCTCTTTTTGCTCAAAATCATCAACTCCATTTCAAAAGAGATAGAGGGCCCTTACAAGGGAGCTTCTTGGGATATATCTCACACTCTGCCACTTCCCACAATATATGAATTTAATGTAATCATTGAGAAAAGCCATTGGTTGGTGCACCATCTTCCCATAGCGTTTATTCCGTGCACTCTGCAGTCGATGTTTCTCATCTAGACGTCACCATGCAGCCCTCAAGCGACATTCAATACGTTCCTAGCTCTTCAAGCATCGTACCGGACGCAGTTTCTTGCATTTCTTCCATATCTAGCACGCAACACTCTCATCATGCAATCATTATCCATACAACAATAGCGTTGTCTCAAGAACAGGATGAAGACACGCAAACACTGCGTCATTCTGCTCAACACGTCGTTCACGAGATCGACTTACCAAATGGTCATTCCAGGTGCATCCTGCTCGACCTTTTCTTACCAGACAGTTCTGGTCCTTTCATTCCCCTTGCTTACCGTTTATATATTTTCGACTAAACTCACAGTCTTCCTCATACTGGCACACCGTCTTGTGTGTCTAGGTATAAACGTTGACGTGGCCAAATTGCCCCGCTCATTTGTGCCTTTTTAACGTGCCAAGATTTAGCACCACAAAAAAGCTCCTCCGGTTCATTTTGCATTGACTTCAGCCGATTTCACACCATTTACGTCGATCTTGTAAGCCATCTGCTTTACTCTCGTGGTTGTACCTATCTTCCTACCATAATCGACCACTTCACTTGTTGGACAGAGGATCTTGCCTTCCGGATATCCGAGACTCCATCTTCGCTTGAGCTTTTATCCCAGGCTGGGTTGCTCATTTTGGTGTCCATTCCACAATCCTGAACCAACGTGCTAGTCAATTTTAATCCCACCAATGGGACGTACTCATGGCTGTTATTGGTTATTTTCCTTTTGTACCACAGGGTATCATCCACATAGCAACGCCAACGTCGAAGGCCTGAATCTGACAATCAGAGCAGGCTTACGCTCTACAGATCCAAATATAACATGGGTCGATAATCTATATTGATTATGTCGTGGTATGACATTACATTATCTCATTACCATATTATATCTATGGGGGGAGGGACCGATAAATTCAAGACGAACTGACAAAAGGAACGAAAAGCCACGAGTTTCGACGGGCGAAACAACTAGATAAGAGTGCAACGAGGTCAGGTATATTATGGGCAATGGCAAAGCTCGATGTTATTTAAAGAGGTCTGTACAAAAATATAATTTTATTTACATAAAAATAATGAGAGAAATGATGGGCAATAATAACATAAGAGAATAAAAGGGGAAAATTACATCAGATGAACGAAGGGGGGGGGGTGAATTGTAGTTATGAATCAGACTAGGAAGTTAAAACTTAAGGTGTTACGGGAGGAGACTATTCAAATGGGGGGAATTAACTCAAATAGGTTACTGGAGGGGGAGAGGGGTTGGCTTACAGATGATTCCGGGGGAGACGTCAAGGTAAGCTTCACGGATGTCTTCTACACGTGAGGCGAGTCCGCTCGAAGCTTTTAAGCTGGACGTTAAAGTGATGACGGTTCTCCAAAAAAAGGGGATGGCGTATTCTCCGGTCCCGGGGAGAGTATTTCGGCCACCCGAAAACGAGGGGCGAACGAGGAGGGCTTCGGTAGGAGTTGACGAGATAAGTCGGAAAAATCACTCGGTAGCGATCGTTAAATGGAATTACCTCACTGGCTGGGGCTAATTCCAATACACAAAAATAGTTCAGCTGTCACTTTGCTTTGTTGTTAGCACCTGACTTGGAACTAAGGGAATTTTCTTGAGGTCTGGGTGAGACTTCTCAACTACGTGTAGGTTTCGTGGGAAATGAGCAATATATATGTCTGAGGCTCTCCCCGAAAAGGGGGGGGGTAGTTGGAAACAGCTCTAGTCTCGAATGGCCTTGAATCTTCTTGCCGAGGATATTCTAGCCCGTGTAAAGGTGAATCGTTGTGGGCGCGGTTTGAGGCTACTGCTTGTGGAGAGGACGGGGGGGGGGTAGGCTTACCAATTTAAGCCTAAAATAATCTTCTCCAGCACATGGAACTTCCGGGCTGGAAAAGAAATTCCACGTGGAATTCCCTCACAGATTCCTTTATGTATTCTTCCATCCATCAAAGAGGATTTGGCCTCCTCTGCAACGGAACTTGTTTAGGGTACCCAACTCCATCTTCCTGGCAGCGCTTTTCTCATTCTTACCAACCTCTACTTTCTTACCACAATCTTGGTTCATACCTACACAATTTAGTACGAGTGATGACTGAGGTTAGGATAACCACACCAAGAGTGCCTGCTAACCAGAATATTTTGCTCCCTAAAAAGATACCAACATGTTCCATGTCTTTGTCCGTTACGACTCGGCTTGCTGTTCATTGAAATCTATCTATAATGGGCCATTTCTCGTCACTTTTAGGAAACAGAAATGATTTGTAATACAGTTTGGCATCAATCAGGATACTGTGGGTTTGAACCGTTTGAAACAAGCTTTAATCTGAACAGCCTTTGGCTAGTCCTTATATACCTCGCAAACTAGCCCCGTAAGAGTACGATGATTAGCTTTCCTAGCCGCCGTGCTGCCGCGACTCAGCATACCATCCGGCATCAGTTTAGCCTCTTATCCTTCTTTCTGATACCCTGTCTTCTTCCACTGTTTTCTAACTTTCAATAGAACCTCTCCCTCAACTTTCTCTGGTCGGCCGCTAATTTCACAAGGTAGATGCTGAACAGCTTCCTCTCACCCAACCATCCCAGGTCGGCGCTGAGGGAGGAGGGGCTAACACCCACTGGCCCCTAAAATCCGATTTGGAGCGGTGGGTTGTTAACAACCTGCTTTACTCCGAACCTCACCTTCCTCACATACCCTTTCTCTGTCTATCCATTTTATGCCCAGCCCAAGGTGGAGTCGCCAAGCCGAAGGGCTTCTTGGCTACTGGGCCGGTACTGTGGTCTTAAATAACAGGGGCTGGGTTTTACAGCCCCGTGTTCGCCCATAGCAGAGCAAGCTACTGCGTGGGGTGATTAGCGTATGCATCCCGTGATATAAATAAGGTCCCATGCCCAATGATGAGTTTATTTTAAAAAATACTCCACCCACACCTTCCCCTCTACCATCGCCGATCCCACTTTCGGGCAGCTCCACTAAAAAATGGGAGGTCGCCCCTACCTTTCCTTTCTCAGGGGAACCTCCAAATTGATTTTACCTGAGAGGAGGCTTACTCCTCTCATAAGTCTACGGGCGCAGGAGACTCCCCCTCACGCCCTTCTCTGGAGGCGTTCTTGGGCGACTCTCTCTTTCTAGGGGCAGTCCTTCCTTTTCTTTCATAGGGGACTGGCAAGAAAACACGCAGGTAGCCTAATATTGACTGCTGCCGCTGAAAACGGATGGATACGGCCAGCTCCCTTAGAGGGGAAGGGCAAAGGATGGCAGCGCACGTCAGTCTGCACCCACAATGTCCTACACACGTACGTTCTCAGTTTACAGGAGGTCACTGTTCTTGTCCCCTTATCTTTCTCGAAAGATGCAGTTCACCGGCTCAAGTCGAGACAAAAGCTTCATTAAATGGGATCTGGGGATTAGGGCCTCCTACCAGCTGAGAAGAGAAGCGTGTTCATTCCACGCCTTCCTCTCCTACGAATAAAGAGTACAAAAATGAGACAGAGAAGACTCAGGAATCCTCTCACTTTGCGGGAGCCGCGGAGACGGATGGGGACGCTGCTGTTTCGGTATGCGACCAAGACAAGATCGGCACGTCTGATCCCGGTGCTCGGCCAGGTGAGGAAGCCTATACAACTACTAAAAGTGCGCAGATAACGCCAGACCCCTCATTCAGAGGTTACCTAGATTTTTTGAGCCCGATTGCTTCAAATGCTTCCTTATTATTCGCCTCACTGATGGCAGGATGGTGGCCAATGCCAACATGATCCATAGGAGGAGAGCTCTAGTTAGCGTGATTGATAGAGAGCTGAAGGTGGCCCGTTTCTCGGACAGGAGCCTTCTGGCAAATGGGTCTAATCCTTCAACAATGGTGTTCATGATTAGTGTCATTCGGACACTTGATGCCAGGCTGGTGAGTGTAACACCGCACTCTACCATGAAATTCGTTAAAGGAGTCCTTTATGTGATGGAAGTCGTGGAAAGCTCCATAGATGACATCACCCTATAGCTGGCCGACAATGGAGCAGTTATGTCGAACGTGTGATGAGAAAACAGGGAGGGGCCTCGAGACCCACCCATACACTCTTCGTCACGTTTAAATGTGAAAAGCTCCCTGAGTTCGTGCGTGCCGATTGGTTTCGCTACCGCGTGAAGGCATTCGTACCACTGTCGCGGAGGTGCTGCTACTGCAACCTCTTCGGCATCTGGTTTCCAAAGTAAACCCTTCTCTCCTATCAGCAACGCAAGTGGTTCCCGCAGTAAACTGTCATACTTGGTACCTAGAGGAGCAGTCCCCATTTAGGCTTAGGTCTTCCGGTAGTTTGAAACGAGTTAGAAATAACGAGATCTTTATCCTTCTAGAGTACTTTAACCTTTTATTTGTCAATTTACATGTAAGTCTTTTCTTTCCTATAATTCTTGGTCAGCGGCTAATTTCACAAGCTAGTCCACAGAAGGGAGTCATCCCTTTTCTTCTTAGCTCCTTTTAAGGGTTTAATATTTTTGTAGGTTTCTTCACCCATAGGCCTTCTGCTGCCTTCTTTTCATCTTTCTATACTTGTAAGCCCAAATCCCTATGGGGCGTCATACCACCAAACGTTTGTCCACTGGGCTTGATAGGTGTTCCGTAACGGTGCCCAGACGGTCCAACTCACACCCTTTGCACCCGCTCTGAATCGGGCTCCAGGATGGTCGTTTAACTTTGTCCCCTGATCACAGTTTTATTTAACGCCCTCTTTTTATGCCTCCCTTCAGACACACAGAGAATGGTTAATTTTATCCTGTGCAGTACATTAAATTTATTACGTTCCAAGCCCTCGTGGGTTAATTTTATCATCTACTGTACATTTAATAAATCTTGTTGTAATCTCATGAATCTCATCTTGGTTATTTTATTTTATTCCATGCACTTAATCACAATTTACTTTTTCCGGGGCCCTCATTGGTTATTTTTTTATTCTATGCACATTATGGCATTTTAATTAGTTCCAAGCTCTCGTTGGTCAACTTTATCATATGCTTTATTTTGAATTTCTTTGTTCTTAATCAAACACACCACAACGATACATAATGCAGACATTTCATTCAGGCTATATCAGAATCCGGTATAATAACATATTTTATCCGTCATTAATGGTAAATACCTTGATTGTTTCATGTTTTAATTATTAATATTAAACTATTTTAATATATATACTTAAAACTATTAATCCACACACGCCTGTCGCCAGGCGTACGAGCTGGCTTTAGCGTTCGGTCCTCGCTATTTTTAACCCTGACGTTCGTGTGAACGGTCCCATTGAACTGAATGTATTACTAGAAAGAGCGACAACGAAAGCGCGACAAAAAACGTTCGTGTGAAAGGACGAAAAGTCCTGTTACTGTTTGTTGCCTGATTTCTTCTCCTCGCTAACAAAATGGCGTTTTTACTAGTAATTAAAGGAAATTAAGTTGGCTTCTATATAAGCTTTTTTTCTCGGTTGTCTATGTCCAGTATTTTCATTTGTTCCCATTTTTCCTTCCATGTTTATCCTAATTTATGTTATTATGTTCTACAAACTTAATAACCTCCTTTTAATTTGGAATTATTTAAATTGCTATAATAGTCGTTCATTTCCCAATCGCCTATTGACTTAAATTCAATTCATATTACTACTGGCCTATCGATTCATTTGTTTCTTTGCGTTTAAGAAATTATAGCACATTTCCTTATATTTTTTAATCAGATGCGGGTTATTTTGATTGGTGGAATTTATTATATTCTCGGGGTTACCATCTCGTCTTTCTCTTACTTCGCATATCCATCACACATACGTTGATGTTAATAAAATAGGGAAACTTTCCTTTTTTGTTTACATTCAATTCATATCACTTCTTTTGATTTTGCTTAACCGGGTTTATAGTGAGTTATATGAGCAACTAGGCAAAACCATACACCCTTTTATAATCTATCCTTTTGCGCACCCACAAGAGGATGTGAGATAACATCTGATGGCTCGTATGCCCTCTAAACATATATATATACGAGTGGCGGTCAATAAGTTTGGAAATTGGGATATAAGGAAACGAGATATGAGGAAAAGTGTTTCATTATTTTTTAATATAACTACCATCGACTTCAATGCACTTGAGCCACTTGTCCCTGAGGCTTCGAATTCCCGACAACCAGAAATCGCCCGACAGCTGTTCAATCCACTCCTGGACGGCGAGCTGGACATCTTCATAGTCTCCAAACCGACGTCCACGCAGTGCATCCTTGAGCTAGCGGAATAAAAAGTAGTCGCTAGGCGCCAGATCTGGAATGTAGGGAGGGGGGGGGGAATAGTTAAGCCCATCGAACCTGCACTCGCGCAGGGCAGCTTGTGCAACTCTGGCATTGTGGACTTTGACGACGTTGAAGTCGATCATGGAGCGTGAGGTTTCTAGGGACCCAACGGGCAGAGACCTTAGTCATGGTCAAATTGTCGTGGATGATGTTGATAACACTTCCATGTGATATTCCAAGTTCTCGTTCGAATTCTTCGACCTTCACCCGTCGATTTTCGAAGATCATTCTTTCCACACGGACCACATTGTCCTCGTTGGTTACGTCTGACGGGCGTCCTGGACGGGGGTCATCTTCAAGGGACTCACGACCATGGCGGAACTCCCTATTCCAGCGCGCAATGGTTGCATAGGAAGGGGCGGTGTTGGTGTACACTGCCAACCGTGCGTTCATGGATCTCTTTTGCATTCTTGCCTTCCTTGGTAAAAAATTTGATCACTGCGCGTTGCTCAACCTTCTACATCGTTGGAAAAAATTGTGACTGACGATCTGCGATCAGCTACTGCTTCTTAAATAGGCGAGGCAGGAGCGTGCGGCTGCAGGTCTTGACTTGTCATAACTTGTCCTAATACCCCCACAAACAGCCATCCCCCTTCCTCTGTTTTGCCCTACAGATTCGCAAAACTTATTGACCGCTCCTAATATACGATGGGCGGTCAATAAGTCCAGGAGTGGATTGAAGAGCAGTCGGGAAATTTCTGGTTGTCGGGAATTCGAAGCCTCAGGAACAAGTGGCGCAAGTGCATTGAAGTCGAGGGTAGTTATATTGAAAAATAATAAAACACTTTTCCTCATATCTCGTTTCCGTATATCCGAATTGTAAAACTTATTGACCGCCCCTCGTATATATATATATATATATATATATATATATATATATATATATATATATATATATATATATATATATATATATATATATATATGGTATGAAAGACTCGACGTATAGGTGAGAATGGATGGGGAGAAAGAAAAGTCCAGACACACTGTGTAGTGTCTGAACTTTTCTTTCTCCCCATCCATTCTCACCTATATATATATATATATATATATATATATATATATATATATATATATATATATATATATATATATATCATGAGCGCGAGAGAAGGATGAAATAAATCTAACTTCACCGCAGGAAAGAGAAAACGGAATAATTTTTCTTCGGAAATAATTTTTTATTTCTTGCTTCGAAAAAATCCGAGCTGCGGTGGGACTCGAACCGTGCTCGGATTTTTTCGAAGTAAGAAATAAAAATATATTTACGAAGAAAAATTATTCCGTTTTCTCCTTCCTGCGGTGAAGTTTGATTTATATATATATATATATATATATATATATATATATATATATATATATATATATATATATATATATATATACGAGTATATATATAATAATTTCATCAGTAAAGAGAGTACATAGAATGTGGAGAAATTCATCTTGATTTATTAGGTATAAACAACGTTTATACCCAATTAGAATATTAAAAGTGTTAACAATTATCTACCAATAGAAGTAATATCAGATCATCTCAGACAAGTCAGAGTTCACCTGGTAGATTTAGATCAACCAGAAAATTTCTCCACATTCTATGTACTCTCATTTCTGGTGAAATTAAAGATTCGTCTAAAAACAAACCCATTCATTAAAAAGAGAGATAAATATAGGACAAGTTATCTACCATCTACAAGATTGATTAGAAAGGACAGTTAGAAGAGTAGAAAGTTCCCAAAGGAGATGGATCAAGGCGAAATATACTATGATCTTCAACAAAATTTGCATTCAAGAAAGACTGCTTCCCATCTACAATAATATATATATATATATATATATATATATATATATATATATATATATATATATATATATATATATTTATATATATATATATATATATATATCTTACATACACTTTCATTTATACTAGCTTCACCCCTTCCTTACAGAGAGATTTCTTACAAACTTTCTGCGTGATACAGCCTGGTTACAAAGGAGATTTAATTCGTTGAAAGGAGAAAGGGTCTCGCATTTTTGCACCATTGCCGTTTTAATCATATTAATGTATTGCATTTACGCCTATATACATAGGGCGAGGGATGTGACATAACAGGGCGTATTGTTTTCTCTGTGAGACACGCCAATAAACGAAGACTATTTTTTTTAGCCCTGAAAAGGATTGAAAGACCTATGTAAGAATATAATTATTATGTGACGAAGGGCTTTTATAACAAGAGTACATAAAAACGTATCCAACTTGCTGGCTTCTCCATTGCATAGGATCTAACTTAGTATAATCTGGTAATATCATCTCATCTCAGACAATTCGGGAGTCGTCTGGTAGCTTTAGATCAACCAGAAAATTAAGTTAAGATTTAAGAATGGAAGGGTGGCCCTGCTCAGTTCGTCTTGTTATCTCCCCTTTTTATGTCAAGGCATATTCTGAATAAGGCTTTTAATAAAACCATTTTAAATAACCATGTGGTTGCATTAAGAGCTCATAAAACAGCATCATGGTTAATATCAGTAATATGACAAAACGCAAAGCAAAGTTTAAAACAATTGTATTCCTATGTATTTTCGCATGTTATGTTGCGGCGCAAATAAAGTAAACGCAATACTCATGATTTTTTGTGTATGTAGGTGCTGGTTGTGGATAATTAAGGGTTGCCGAATATCTCAACGCCAACGCAGCGTGTTGTCTGGCGTGTATTTAGGTGTATCTGGTTCTCTTGCGAGTTTCCCCAACTGTCATTTTAAGCGGATGGGGGTGAATGTATTGAGTGGTATAAGTTTGTTGTTGACATGTAGTGTAGACATGAGTGTGTATTGAAGAGAGCGACATGTGGATTTAGACCAGAGTTCCGAATTCTCTGTGCTTGCTTCTTTTATGTGGGTGGCGGCGTGAGTGTAATGGGTGCGTATTTTAGGATTGGTCCAACTAGTGTTTTGTATAGGTGTAGTTGTAATTTGCGGCTGCTCACGGTTAAACCTGCTAAGCATTTTGTTTTTGTGTTTTGCTCTTGTCTTTGTAATGCATTGGTGTAGATATTTGTCGAATGTAGCCCTGAGTAATTAGTGTGAGATTTCTATGTGTATGTAAGTCTTTTGTGGGTTCGTGTAATTTATTTTTCCTGTGTGTGTGTAGATATTTGTTGTTCAGTACTGATCTCGTGCACTGTAGAGTGTTTCCTGTCTGTTGTTGATTCTTGGCTATTAGCCACTGTCCTCGTACTTTCTTCTCGTTTAGTATCACCTGTGCCCAGTGTGCGATGGAATCTGAGCCCTAGCCGGAGACAAGGATGGTCTCTTCGTTAGCGGATGATAATTTTGCGTGTGTGTCTGTAGCTTTTTGGAGGCTGTGGGGTCTTATTTGTGTATATGATGAATACTTGGGAGGCAAGTATGCTACCCTGGGTTACAGAGTGCGTAGTGCAAATAATGGATAAGATGTTGTGTTGTATTTAATGGGAAATAGGCTGTCAGCAAAGTAGTGACTGAAAAACCTTCTGGTGCAGAGTGGTAGCTCCGTATTGTCGGCTATTTTACAGAGGAGTCACTCATACCACACTTTATCACAAGTTTTCTCTACATCCTGGCGGTCGTGCTTTTTCTATGATGTCGTGAATGATGGTCACAGCAGCATGAGGGGACCGAACTTTGCCTGAAGTCAGAGGCAAGTGAGGCGTTGTAGAGTGCAGAGACAATTAGGAATATGTTTTCGGGTATGTTGTTGGATTAATGTCGCTGGGGGGAGGGACGTTTGGGAACTGTTTTATTTAGTTTTATTTAATCGACGGTGATAGGAGTGATCAGTGTGATGGTGTTCTCTAGCACTTCTATCCGTACCAGGATAGAACGGCCCAAGATCTTCAGCCTAGAGCCGACACCATTCTGGACTCAGTGGAAATGATCTCGTGCATATGATTTAGGTTAGTTGTGTGTCTACGCTGTCCCAGCGGGACTTGAATGTGTTGAGGATATCGTTAGAAGCATCGAGGTTGGAGTTATTGTTGTGTAGGGTTATAGATTTGGGTGGGTCACTGCAGTGAGAATCATCCGCTATGCGGGTCACCTCGTGTCACTGACGGTTCCGAGTCAGCTGCACGCATTGTAAGATGCGGGCATGTAGGAGTGCGATGTTGTATTAGTTTGGGCTTCGGCCGTAGTAGTTGTTGTAGATGGTTATTAGTCTTCTTGTGTGTATGGAGAATTTTTAGTGCTTAATTCATGTTTTGCCTTGCGTGTTGTAATTATCAGGTGCTGTGATTATGGTGTTCATGAGTGTAAACTAGTGGTTGTCTATATACATAGGGTTAGTGTTCTGTAAATTGACGTTGTGTGGTTTGTTTGTAGAAATATATCTCCTGATTTCCTTTCAGTTCGTATTTGTGTAGTCGTAAAAGGGTGATGTAAGTAAAAGGAGAGGAGAAGTTGAGAGTAGGAAACATACGGGATGTATGCTGAAATTATGTGGGAACCTGGGGCTGTATTTGGGGAAACAATTTGTGTTATCGATGCGAAAGTGTCTGTGTGGAGACGTGGTCCATCCGCGGTGTAACTAGAGATTGTGGGAATGGCAGGACCTACAATATCGAGCAAAATAAGAGAACGATTCTTCTTTATTAAAATATTTCTTTAAAATATGATGAGTAGGTAAATTCAATTTACATGCTACATAAAGGCATGTATTCAATATATTTTATGTAGATTTCATATTATACAATCGTATAAGCCAGAAATTATACTAAATATCGTAACAAGATAAAATATTGAGACGTGCAAAATATGAGAACTATTATTCACAGAATTGCTTAGCGAGTAAATACAGTAGAAGCAAAGCAAGTTTTAAAACGATACAACTTAAGACACTATATATGAGGTATTGAAGAATTTGTTTTCTTTTATTTCGGTGCAACGTCGACCACAGGACCTCACCAGTTTCTTGCAAAATTCTGGTGATATTTTATTCCATTTTTGCTCAACTTTTATCCATAAATCCGTTATAGTTAAGGCTTCTGGTCGCGAACTTTGTCCTAATTGGGTTAAAGTATGGGCTTTGAGGAGGTCACTTCATTACTTCGATATCTTCTTGTTCGAAGTAGTATTTTACTGTTTTAGAGATGTTCTGAGTGAATGTATAACATGTTGTTGCACGAGGTTTAGGTACACGTTTGCATTTACCCAACTCCTTCAGACGAAAGCATTCCAAAACCATGACGCTGGCTCCTCAAAGCTTGGTAGATTTTTAACACATTTAGAGTTAATTAAGTCTATCACCTGTAGCGCATCTAACAAAGTGTATGCAATCAGATCCAACTAAATTATATTTACTTTCGTCACCGAAATTATTTCTCTCCCAGTCTTCATCCCTTTAAACAACATGAGCTTCGGCATATTCGAGTCTCGCCTTCTATTTCTTTTCATTGATGATTTGTTTGGTTGATTGAGAGCAAGCTTTTAAACCAGATGTATTGACGTGTGAGACTGAAAATCTATTGGTCTTATTTTTTAGATGAATTCGTGCTGCAGTCTAGAAGAGTGTCTTCATAGAGAAATGCCTAATATTTCTGTCTTTTCGGACGAGGTCAACCGACTTTTGCCGAAGAATTGCATATTTTGGCCTCTGGAAGTTATTAGCATCACCAATTTATGGAGTATTCATGAAGATTACCCGTAAAGGGGTGTCGGACGAAGGCGTTTGAGGTCTCACCGTCGAGTTTGCTCTGACTCTCAAAGTTCTTATGGGGAATCCGTTTATAGGCTGGGTTCGAAAGGTAACTTGGTTATCACTATGTTAAAAAAAGGACTAGAAATGAAAATGATGTTCTATAGGCTTGTATCTTGGCTTAGTCTACTTTAATTGGTGCAAGAAAGATAGTCGACACTTCCCCGGATTTGTTGTAAGTTTGCCTCTACGATAGATAATTAGGTCTAAGTACGGCCGAATTTAAAGACGAAGAACGAAATCGTGACGCCAATAAGAGTAATGTGAATTCGGAATCAAGAGAGATGAGTGTATCCTACTAATAATAGTGAGATTCTTCTCTCTTTCCTTTATTTCTCTTTTGGGAATTATCTGCCTGTCTTATTTATACGAGTATCCATTAAGGGGGCGTGACTTAGTTATCCTTAATCTAAGCGCGAGGCGGAGCCTTACAGATTAAAGTATGTTCGTTTGTTCCTTTGTTGAGACTGCAGGGCGGAGTCAAAGTGTGTGTTTTTCAATGTAGATATATCTGACCTTGTCTGGGCCGTCAATAATAGAAAGTTGATAGCAAAGTTGATTTTGTCATTTCGCAGGTCAACGTCAACTTTAGCTGGTCAAACCCGACTCCGTTCTAGCTGCCTCTTTATCTTGTATCGAGACCTTTCGGCAGGCAGCTGTTTCGTCGCATATGTATGTTTGTGTGTCTGCTTGGGAACCTTCAACTATTCACTTGCCTTCTTATACTCATGTTTTTCTTAATGCATGTGCAATTATTGTGCTATAACTAGTTCACTCTATTCTACATTGGTTCATTGCTATTACATGCCATATTATTTCAGTAATTAATATGTGTGCCTAATTTCAAGATTTCATAGGCCTAACAGGGTGCTCATTTGTGTGGTTCCTCGTTTAGCCTACTTTACCTTGCAATTCTGGCGTTGCTAAACATGTACATCTGTGATTTAAAATTATATATATATATATATATATATATATATATATATATATATATATATATATATATATATATATATATATATAAGCATTTCGCTCTATTGTACATTGGTTCATTACTACTACATGGCATATTAGTTCAGTATTTAATATATGTGCCCAGTTTCAATATTTCATAGATCCAACAGGCTTCTCACTTTCGAGGTTCATCGTTGAGCCTACTTTTCCTTGCAATTTGGGCGTCGCTACAGTTGTAGGTTTTGTTTATATTGTGTAACTTCAGAACGCGCGAAATAACACTCTTGGACCTTCCTACCTATCCCGAAGTCGCAGAAAGAGCCCTCCTCGATGTCTTAGTGAAGAATTCTTTGACTGAGCTCGTGAGTCACTTTTACGTGTGATGGCATCTCTGCCGAATGAGTACGACAACAATGGCGGTTTTACAGTTTCTACTTTCTCAGCGAGATTTCAAGAAACTTCTAGAATGTTCCTGAAAAATTTTCTTCTCTTAGTTTGCACGTGTCAATATTTCATTTTCTTAGTTTATTTAGTATACTTTCTTGAATATACGATTGTATCATATGAAATCTTCATATAATAGATTATTCATGCCTTTAAGTACAATGGAAATTCATTTACCTACTCTTCGTATTTTAAAAATATTTTAATAATGGAAAATCGTTTTCTTATTTCGCTCAGTAGTGTATGTGCTCACAGCGAAAACGCCGAATGTCCCCTGTCAGATAACTACCTATATCATTTGGGATGCTGGAAAGTAGGGTAGGATGGTGTACATTTTGTAAGTCTCCTACAAAGAAGAGTGGAAGGTTATGTATGCAAATGTATATGTATTTATAATTACTTTCTTGAATTGCTAGTCATATTTTGGGCGCATAAATGTCTACAAGAATCTGTGTGTTTATAATTAATCTCAAAACGTCTCGTAACTCCGCTTTACTAAATAGTATTGAACGGAAACAACTTTACGTCTCTCCTAAAATGACATGACTGTTTTGTTTTAACAATTGTGAATGTTTGAAGTTAGTTAGGTGGAACCTATTTGCCGATTTCTTGAAAAGGACAAGGAAGTCATTTTGTTTCGACCAAATTATTGTTTCAGTCAATCCTGATTAAAAGCTTTGTACTTTTTCTGGTTTTGTCAAGTTTTTGTTTTTCTTTATTTAATTAAGTTAACTTAGGTGAGTAAGGAAAAATGTAATGTACCTACGCAGTGATGGTATGCGGTTACTATACAAATGAATAGACACCTTAACACTGCATCGTGCACGCCTGTGGAACGCTCTGCATCCCCCTCAAGTAAGTGATTATATCCAATAAATCAAGCTAACAGGCCTAGATTGGTCTATAGGATACAGTCTCTGGTTTGACGTGGATGAAGAGCGTCCCCCAGGTGAGAAGGGTCTCTCTCTCTTGTAGTTCAGTAGGCTGGGTTATTAGGTGACCGTAGCATCCTCTAAAGGTAAATGAAATTTAGAGCTGGATATCAACTTCTTTATTCGGCGGAAGCGTGAACTTGTCTTGAAGAAATGTACAGGAAATAGCTACCTTCAACGACAAAATGCTGTTTTATATATACATTTCCTACTAAAACTTAAGTTATACAAAAATGAACTAATCAGCGTTAAGCCGATTTTTAAGGACAAATATATGTTTAATTTATTCTCGCACACATAGACGTTACGTTAGCTGCTTCTCCAGTACCAAATTGACCAATCACCTTTAAGCAGATTTTAAGGAAGAGTCTACGTTAATGTATTCTTTCACACATAATCGTTTGACAAAATTAACCAATCAGAGGTACATTAGGTGATTGGTAGGAATTGGTGGAGAAATTCATCTGAAATTATTTTTTCTTAGTAAAGGACTGGAAGCTCCGCTTGCCCAGAATCCACCAGGTTAGGATCAAACGACAGTCTTTTAAAGGGCCAACGTCCTATGGAAAAAATCGTCGTGAAACATGGACCGAATTTTGTCGTCAACATGGACAGAATTTCGTGGTTAATCCACAATCCTTTTGAGGACCCATTGCGAAGATCATAATACCACCAGGAACAAGTGCTCTTTTGAGAGCACTTCAGATTCCCCTTCAGCGAATGTGAACCGATTATAAAATTTGATACAACTACAAAATGCTCAGTTTTGAGTTACTTTTGAGTCATATTCGATTCTATAATGTGGTTCCACCACTACAGGACTTCGCCCCCAAAACAGGGAGTGTATTAACACATTATAAAGAATTACATCCCTCGTACAAATCTTATAATTATATACATACGAGTATATACACACATTTATTTCAAAGTACTCTGAGGTTCTTATGAACGAACAAATAATCAGAAATAGTTGTACAAATGATCCTTCTTAAATATTACTCGTCGACCGGAACGAGTATAAACGTTCGCTTCACTACCATTCTCTTGGGTAGGTGGAAAGGAATCCACGTTACTGTAATCATCTTCACTATTCTCCATTAATTATCCTTCATTCCTTCGCTGTGCATTTAACATTACAGGTCTATTTACAATTGATTGACTATTAGATGGTCGCGAGCCATTTTCACCTCTGTTATTAAAAATATTTGGCAATTTTGCCGGTTTAACTCTGTCTATAGATATCGTAAATTGACGACCATCGAGCAATTCTAATCTATGCACTTTGTCGTTCGACGACACGGAACGAGCCTGCATAAAGCGCTCCAAGTGGTCCGAACGTAATCAACACGAACTTACACATGCGTGGCGTCACGTAATTCCTTTGGTACGAACGTCTTTGATACCGAGTGCCGATGGCACCATCTAATCTGGTGCAGCACCAACTGCAAATTAAGAGCTGTCCGTCACCAATTGGTATGGAGTGTCATTCAATAACGGCTGGCTTAACTTGCCGTTGCCAGGGCCACCTTAGTATCATTAAACGCTTCCCTAACAGTGTCATTCCAGACAAGCTCTCGAGCCTTAGGTTGAATTCGTGAGAGTTCAGTTAAAGGAGCGGCAATTGCAGCGAAATTAGGCATCATCCGTGAGTAATAGCCTAGCTAACATACCAAAATATCGATGAAGTCCCTTATAGTCCGTCGATAAGGGCATCTCGCTGATCTCCGGGACCTTCCTCGCTAGAGGGCATATTCCTGCAGCCGAGACATGCTGGCCTAAGAAATCAATCTCCTCCTTTATAAATTCGGACTACTCCTTCGAAATTAGTAGGTTGCTCTCCTACAATATTTAAAAATCTTGGTCCAAATGTTCCATATGTTCGTTTATATTTTCAGAGAAAATGAAAATGTCACCGATATAGACGAAAACGAATTCCAAGGCACGAAATAAATTATCCATATAGCTTTCGAACGTGTAGTTTGCATTCTTGAGACCGAACCGTAGTCTCAAAAATTCCCACAGCTCAAATTGACGTGAGAAGCAGTTTTCTCAATGTCCGCTTGATTTATTGGAATTTGGTGATATGCTCAGATTAAATATAAGCGGAAAAAACTGTTTTCCCATGGAGTTGGTCAACCGGTTTCGGTATGGCGTTCAGTGCTTAAAAATCACCCACAACTCCTGGGATTTTCTTCTGCACTATATGAATGGTTGAAGCCCATGGTGACTGATGGCCGCACAACACCTTCTTTCAACAGAGTCTTGAATGTTTCTTTGTCAATTTGTAATTTTTCCATTGAAAATGACCCGTCTCAATGGTATGAACAACGGAATTAGGTGGGGAAGAATTAAAATCTACACACTTTGGGTTGTATATCGATTCATATTTATTCAGCACTGTTCTGAAATTGGGCGGGAGATGGGAGAGGTAATTAATAATTAATGAAATCACGGGTGCACTGGACTGTTTAACTTTAGAAACGAACCTAGTATGGTTATTAATGAGGATACCACTGGCACAATCCACTAAAAGGTCAAAATGAGCAAGAAAATCTGCTCTTAATAATGGCGACATAATATCCGTAACTACGAATATCCTTCTAAACGAACGTCGTAGAGTAGAGATGACTATATGTGATTGGACTTGAGCATGTACCTTATTTTTCCTTTATTAGCAGTCGCGATGTTAACCCTTGAATTACGCATCTCATTAGCTTGCACTAGATTAAATGGAATTATGGACGTGCTCTCACCTGTATCTATTAGAAATTCACTTCTCCTTACAGTAAGGACTGGATGAACTTGTGTCTCACAAGATCCTCACCAACTCCAACTTGAAGTTGATTGTCTCGGTAGCTCTTCGAGATTAACTGATAGTTGTGCGGTGACTGGGTCTGATGCTATCAACTTCTCGAAAATTTCAGCCTTCGTCCCCTCAGAAAGTCCGGAGACATCTGCTCGTAAGAGAGAGTATTTCTGCGATGAAAGTACCGCAGCAGGAAGACGATCGACTGTCTCGGGAGATAAAGCAGCAAGGATATGGTAAAATTTTCTATCCTCTCGCAGTATCCTCGAAATGTGCAACTGTGCTTCCACTATCTTAAACCATCTCGTTACAGGTGCCTCGTTGAAGAGAGGAGGTTTGATGGTAAGTGAATTTGCAAGCTCTACTTCTTGGTATTGGAAATTAGCAGCTTGTTACCTACTTTGTGAATCCACTTCTTGGTATTGAAAATGAGTAGCTTGTTACCTGCTTTGTGAATCCATTTCGTGGTATGATCACACAGATTGTTCGACGAGATGGAGTGAGTCACCAGTTATGGATGTGAGAAGGGTCTCTCTCTTGTAGTTTTGTAGGGTGAGTTATTAGATGATCGTCGCTTCCTCTAAAGGTAGAGGAAACTTAGAGCTGGATATCAACTTTTTTATTCGGCGGGAGTGTCGACTTGTCTTCAAGTAATATACATGAAATAGCGGCATTCAGCGAAATATGAACTATGAACGATGTAATTGGGTAGGTATGGGTAGGGGATAAAGAGAGGGTATGGGGAAAGATAGCTGAAAATAGATAAGTCGTGAAAAGAGAAACAAGTGTGGCAGGGGGCAAAAAGATGCTAAGGGCATGGTGATCAGGCCTATCGCTTTTGAATTTTTTCTTGTTTTGTGGTTCCTTTGTTGTCTTTGGGATAGTTTATATTATTATGGTGTTCAAGCCATTTTTCTTCAAAAGATTAATGTTCTTGGATATGTTATGCGCATTTGCTGTTGTACTAATAAATTACTTTAATCACTTTAGTATTATGCTTAGTGTCTTTGTTTTTTCGTATATCTTGTAGTAAGTGTAAATCGTGTCTTTTGTTTTTTTCTTGTATGTCTTCTTCGTTATAGTTGGGTCTTCATCGGTGAATTTGTTGTCGATATTCATTGGATTCTTGTAGAAATTGGTTAGGTTTCGAAATTAGGTTTTCTTTTCTTGCTCGGTTTTCTTGGTTTGGGTAAAAACATTCCTATTCTCATGCGTAGAACGGCACTTCTGCTCCGCCAGCTAAAAGCCCAGCGTAGCTCGGAAATCTAGGGCGGATTATACTTCTTCTGTTCTGGTTAATCATTTGAACGATATCATCGTTAAATTCTCGATTAACCAGTTCCGACATATTCATTTTTTATTCTTCTATAACGACGTTAATGTGACTTAACCCGCACCTTCCGGTGCAGCTCTTTCTGGTGTCTTCTTTCTCGTCTGTATATACCTGTAATTAGGTACACACATTTGTTCTTCATCACTTGTACTTTCCTCTTTTGTGTCTTCGAGACACACGAGAAGGCGGAAGCGGGGTATAGCAGCGTCGATCTTACAAGTGCATTGTAGATCTTTTTCTTTTGCTTTCTCGGAGATTTCTGGCTGCAGCTGTGGCCTTGGTGAGTCTTTCTTGGACGTGCTTCTTGTACCCGGTTAAAGTAATCTTTATCCGAAAAAAATTACACTCCGTGGTGTAGAGATAGCGTCTATCCCCCACCATGACATCGTAAAGTAGTCTCCTGCCATGGGGCATACTTTGAACTTCTCTTGGTTGGTGCGGATTTTCCACCGTCCTTGTAGGTGTTAAGGTTTTCAATTTCTGCTGCTGTCATACGAACTTGCCATGGTGCATTCCTCAATGGACAAGTGATTATCTGGGTTAAATCATCGGCGAAATGTATGTTGAGGCACGTGGGGCTTACAGGGGCGAGGACATCAGCGGTGTAAATCAAGTAGAGAGTATGGGACAGCACGCCACCCATCCCGTGAGAGGCCCGCAGTGAGCGGAAACTTTGGTCCGTCCGTGCACCCTAAACTTATATACGCCGCTCTCTCCATGACATATTCACAGAGTGTTCTTTCTAAGTTTTTACTTAGGCCCAGTGGTAATTTCTTGTACTGGATTCCACGTTGTCATACCTTATCAAACGCTTCTGATACATCCAAACAAACAATGTCCACGCAATATCTTTCCCATTTTGCTTGAGCTAGCTTTTCCGTGATGACATTAATCACCATCTCCGTACTTTGCTTTCTCCTAAACCTGAAATGATATGGGTTGAAGAGGGAGTTCTTGCCCAGGTGAGACAACAGTCTTCGGTTGAGGATCTTCTCGAAGAGCTTCCTGACAAATACTTGAAGTGAAGTTGGCTGGTAGCTCTCCTTCAGCGTTGGATCTTTTCCGTGCTTAGGCAAGAAATAATATTAGCCGTTTTATAAGCAGCTGGAAAGTATCGCGTGTTCAGACAGGCGTTAAATATCTTTATCATCCCTTCGATAACATTGGCTGGTGCCTTTTAAAAGTTTAACTTTGTAAGCCCAGATTGTCCTGGGGCTTTTTGTCGGAATGAGCAGAGCGCGCCGAGTAGTTCTTCTTCCGTAATCTCGGCGTCTCCTTCGCGCTGTCTATCCACCTGGTAGTGATGGTGCATCTTGTTTATTTGGTCGTTAAGCTCGTCTATGATGTTGCATTCAAACTCTAGGTCATATTCTTCGATTTGTTCCTCAGTTATAGTGAAGACCTTTTCCCTATAACTTCGGAATAGCTCTTCAATTCTCTCTTCTTCTGTTTCGATGTTTCCGCCTTCTCTTGTAGTTTGATCTTTTTCACAGTTGATCCTTTGAAACTTCTGATCTTATTCCAAAATACTTTGGGAGTTGCTTCGTGATCGAGGTAACCGATCGCATCATCCCATCGTCTACATTGATGTTCGATGATCAACTGGTTGAGTTCGTCTTTGATTTGTTTACTTCGTTGTATTGAGTGAACTGATGCATACCTTGTGTTGATCTCATACAATAATTTCAGCTCACGGCATAAATCCTTCATGTATTTGGTCCATCTGTAGGTAGAGATGGTCCTATACTCGGGTTTAGGGATCAAAGCCCTATCTGCGTTGATGAGATAGTTATTGAGTTCGTCAAGCGCCTCGTCAATCTCCTTGAGAATTGCCTCGTCCAAGTTGGGTGCGCGTACCGTGTCCAGTCAGCTCTTCTGTAGTTCTTTCTGACTACAGCTGGAACTTGTATAGATTTCCTGTTGATAGTGAGTAGGATACTTATATGGTCACTACATGGTACCTGAACTTGTAGGATGTAGTAATTGTACGGCAGCTGACGATTCGCCAGACAGATGTCTGGTTTTGTGGTACTTACGCCTCTGACAAAGGTGGGTAAGTCGAGGCCTATTCGTTGGGCTATATTTCTGTCCAGCAACAGGTTCAGGCTTCTTCTTATACCTTTGAAGGTCCTGTAACCCGATTCTCGGCATCTGCGTTCAGATCCCCCATTCATATAGTGAGGGCTCTTCTGCTAAATAAGCTAGTGAGAGTGTAAACTGGTAACACATCTCTTATTGGCGGTTGATATCCGGTAGCAATGAACAACTTTCCTATCTCGAGTTCGACCTTAATCACGAGGTGAGATTCTTCTAGATTTCTTCTTTGCTTGTATTTAATCCCTTTCTTTATTTCAATAGCAGCACCGTCGAACCGCTCCTTCGAATAATTCATGATCAACACATCGTATTTCCAGATTTTCATTTCTGCACTACGCGTGTCGATCTCGTGTTCCAAAATTAAGATGATGTCTGCATCATTTTCTCTGAATACATTTCCGTAAAGAGTACTTTTTGTTGTCCAGCCGTTGATATTAATTTCCAGTATCTTCAGTGCGTTGCGTAACATGGTGAAGTGTTTTTACCTATGCTTCTTCTTATTCTTATTTTTCTTCTTGGGGGTTGGCGGGGAAGTTTTACTGTACTCATGGTTTTCCTTCTTTAGGGGAGGGGGGACTTGGGTTTTTGGACCTGCTCTTCATAGCTCGTGTACGAGTGCGAGGGCCCTCGTCGTTGTCTGAAGAGGAGGATCGCTCCTCATTTTTAGCTTTTTCTTCTCCTTCTTCGCCCTCTTCGGATTCCTCCGATGAGGGGCTTCGAAGATCTCCTCCATTCCAGATTTAACAGTGTTATTTCTTATGACTGATTCCTTGAATACCTTGAAGCATTCATGGTCCGCAGGCATAGTTATTGAAGGAAGATTGTTTGCCTTTAAGAATGCATTGATGACCTGGTTGTAAGATCCAGGCTTCACTGCATTAGCTACATTTGCGTGAGTAATGCAGATCAGAATCTTTTCACTCAGATCTCCTGTGATATTCATCTGTGCAGGTGAACTCTTCACTTTCCCTTTCTTCTTGGCGGCGCTCGCTTAGGTCATCCTCTTAGCTTTCTTCTTTCTCCTTCCTCCCTCTTGATTATATCTCGGCGCTTTGGGCAGTTCAGGGCCATAGTCCCGTGTTCCCCTTTACAGTTAAGAGATTTCTTTTAAGTGCTCTCGCACTTATCAAACCGATGTCCTGCAGCGCATTCAATGCACCATAGTTTGTTCTTGTCCGAGCAGGTCGGGTTTGTGTGATCTTCTAGTTTATATTATACAAACACATATGTATGCTATTAAACCTCTCTTGGTTGATGTTCTCTCCTAGGATTCTCATATTAAAGACCAAGATCTCGTCCGTCGTCGCTTTCCTGGCCATGTCGGTGTTAGAGAACATTATTTTGAACAGGTGGGTGTGTTCGTGGAATTTGATTATATCCCACGGGTTGCTCCTCATAATCTCCTTCAGATCTTCAGTTGAGTTTTCACCGACCCTACTCTCCACTTTGCGGCAAATAGCACTGCGGTTTTCTACCACTTGTGGGGGTCTTTGCTTCGAGTTTGATGAGCTTCAATGCGGTAGATCCTTCTTCAGACAGGATCAGGTCCACATCTTTGGTCTCTGCGCAGATGGCAATAAAACCTGATGAAACTTTAATCAATTTCACCAGGGTCAACTTGTATTCGAGGTAGCGGGTTTCACATAACTCTCACTTTTCCAGGACCTTTTCTCCTTGTATGGACCTGAAGGGGGCCCTCTTAGTGAGGGTCTCCATGGTCTTCCTTGTTCCCTCCTATGTCCTATTCTTTTATTTTTGTCCTCTGTAACCAATGTATAATTATTTTTGTATTTTGTGAGTGAAAAATAAATGTGAGAGGGTGATAAAGGTAGTAGTGATTAGTGAAAAGTTAAAAAAACGTCAGTGAAAGCGCTCTCATCCATTTTCCAGTTGGTCTCCCCGCTCTGTTGCTGTCAGGATGATGGGTGATGGATGGTTGGGATAGATCTCTAATGAAAACCTCAAGAGGGATGAATTATGGTGGCCTTGATGCAGTTTCAGTTGAATCAACGGCCGCTAAAGTTTTGGCATACCCTTTCGGGTACTTGCGCCATAACTGCATCCAACTACATAGAGACGGGTGTTACTTCCCTGTATGATGCTAGCCGGGTCCCCCGGGAGATGAGAATCTCTCTTCTGTCCTGAACTCGCAGTTATGCCCTAAGTTTCCATATCATTTCTGACTTATATTTCCGCTGTGGGCTAGTCCTCAAACCAGTTTTCACATACGCCCTTAATTATGTCAGTCCAAGTGGCCTGCATAGTTAAGACGAAATCAATGAATAACAGACATTTGAGCACGTTCCCACGTAGGGCGATGGTTGAGAACAGTGAGGTGTTAAGCCCTCATTGAATTATGAATCCTCGGTGAAAAATGGTATTCTCTCTTTTTGAAGGGTGGAGCGAAATTCACCAAAAGACTTCCAGAATAGGCTCTTTTCTATGTAGGCAGTGCTCAAAGTCCGTTACTAAGCAAGTAAAAATGCTTTATCCGTAGATAGTCAGCAGTGCGTATGAATCGAATATTCATACAAGGCATTTCTGCATTCAGCAACAAAATGCTGCTCTATATATACATTTCCTACTAAAACTTAAGTTATACAAAAATGAAGCAATCAGCGTTAAGCAGATTTTTAAGGACAAATTTATGTTTAATTTATTCTCGCACACATAGACGTTACGTTGGCTGCTTTTCAATTACCAAATTGACTAATCACCTTTAAGCATATTTTAAGGAAGAGTTTACGTTAATGTATTCTTTCACACATAATTGTTTAAAATAATTAACTAATCAGCGTTAAATTAGATGATCGGTAGGAATTTCTGAGTAAATTCATCTGATATCCATCTATTATGCCCACACGCGAATCTCTTCTGACCGGGAACCTTTGCGAAAGAGCAAAATAGAATGCTGACGCAAAATGGCATGCAGGAAATGTGGTTTCTACATAAACCACAGTCCAAAGAGGTTCTAAATTTCGTCTCAATCCCCAGTGCGAGACTAGTTGCCAGAAACTCCCCACCTACGGCAGCGCTCCAGTAACTTCCAGAGACCCCAGGATTCAGGCGTAGGCAGCGTGAGATTCAAACTCAGCCAATTAAAAACCATACAACACACAAAACAAACAAACAAAGCAAACAAACACACAAACACAAACAGAAATGGAAGTTTCGGTGATTGAGACTGCGAAACCCGAGGGAGGAGCGCATTCGCCCACACGCGAATCTCTTCTGACCGGGAACCTTTGCGAAAGAGCAAAATAGAATGCTGACGCAAAATGGCATGCAGGAAATGTGGTTTCTACATAAACCACAGTCCAAAGAGGTTCTAAATTTCGTCTCAATCCCCAGTGCGAGACTAGTTGCCAGAAACTCCCCACCTACGGCAGCGCTCCAGTAACTTCCAGAGACCCCAGGATTCAGGCGTAGGCAGCGTGAGATTCAAACTAAGCCAATTAAAAACCATACAACACACAAAACAAACAAACAGAGCAAACAAACACACAAACACAAACAGAAATGGAAGTTTCGGTGATTGAGACTGCGAAACCCGAGGGAGGAGCGCATTCGCCCTGCTCCCGGAAAAGCTCGCAGCCTCAAAGACGTCCGAGATCGTCTTCTTTTTGTAAGAGGAAATCGATGCACGTATACCACTAAAAAAATTAACTTGAAGGTCTACACTGCAGAAAGGTCCCCTCTCTAAAAGAAGATGACTTCTCTTGATTTTACTGAATGAGTTATATCTGGAAAGTACAAATTTGAATTTTCTATGGACGAATGCACGGAAAAAGAAGTCGAGGAGGGTTTATTTCAAGGCTCAATTAAAATTGCTCCGGGAACCTTTACTACCCTCACAGGAAAAGAACGCAATGGAAAAACGATTATGCCACCAAACACTCCTCAAGGGCCCAAGCTCGTTAGAAAATACGCCATAACAACAACACATACACAGGAACCTTACGTGAATAAGACATTAGACCAGCTAAAAATACTATATTATAATTCAAACGGTTGGACCGAGAAAAAACTACTTTACGGTCACATAATACGACAAAGTGACCCAGACTTTGTATTTATCTCAGAACACGGGGTAAATACAGACAAAAACCCAATAAATATTTTTTCATACGAAGTCATAACCAGAAATCACAGTGGAGAACGATTTGACGGTTGTGCAATTGCTGTGAAAAGTGGTATTGACTACAGAAAAATAAGTGAGCTCAATGAATCTTACTTATCTTTGGAGGTATGTACGGCATTGGGGCACCTGGTCCTGGCAAAAGAGTACCAGCCCCCAAGGAGAGGATATTTACCCCTCCATAACTTCCTGCAGCGTTGTGGTCACGGCAAAACTGTTCTTTTTGCCGGCGACCTCAATGCAAGGAGTGCTGCCTCAAACAATACGTCGACCAACCCAACAGGCAGGAATCTCGAGAGACTTATTGACAGACAAATTATGACGAAAATTGCACTAAACTTCCCCACATACATCACACACAGATCAGCCACAAAACAGACAGAGTGCTCACAAGCACTTTGTTCTCATATAATTACTTCACTGAACCGGGAGCTCCTGTCCCCAGCGACCACCAGGCTATCCTTATTAAAATCTTTACCGCCCCTATTCGAGTTCCTATCCCAGAACGCAAGAGCTACACTCGCGCAAAATGGAATACATATAATAACTCCTTGAAAGCTATATTCCTGACCCCTTAATTGATGCAAATTTAGAAGAAATCGATGAGAAGTAGGATAAAATCACCAATCAATTAATAAATGCTGATAAGGAAGCCATTCCCCGATTAAAGTATAAAACCCTACCGGCCCCTTCTTCGACCCCTAGAAAAAGATCTTTGCGAGGGAATACGAAGAACGGATCAATGAAGTGAACCTCACTGGCCCCAATATGACTACACACAGACGAACATGACAAATACACGAAGAACGAATGACACTCATTAGAGAACAGCAGAATGTACTTTGAGACAATTTAATAGGCAGACTTGACTTAGAAAACGACTCACGTACATTCTGGCAGACTGTAAAAAGGCTAAAAGGAGGAGAGACACAGAAGTCAATAAAAATCACACGTGAAAACACGGATATTACTGAGACTGATAAAATCAAGGAAGAATTCACTCTTTGGGGCATCTCTTTTTAAGATATCCCTAGAGGAGAATGACAAGATATTGGTCAATAGAGTGAATACGTTCCTCTAAGAAAATAATTTGCATAAGGACCAAGAGCATGGCTCCCGTAGGAAGCGACGAACGCACACGGCGCTAGCCGTGATCACCAAGAAGTTAGCAAAAGTAAAAGCAAAAAGACGCTTCGCAAATCTAGTGCTCTGAAACATCTAAAAAGCCTTTGACAAAGTATGAAGTAGAGGCCTACAATACAAGATCTTACACCTGGGCCTTGACCCCATACTTAAAAGGATACTCTGCGATTACGTGATGGAGAGGAGAGATTATGTGCACGTAAAATGCTTCAATGGCCATGAGTATAAGTCCTCTGCTTTATAATATATATATATATATATATATATATATATATATATATATATATATATATATATAATCAACCTTCTTCAACTTCTGACAGAAGGCTCGTTATAAGTTCAATTTGCGGACGACGTATTAATGATCTGCACGACACCTTATCAGAATGTGAATTATATGGCACAGAGTACAGCGGTAGAAATCGAAGAAAACATCAACTCTTTCGAGAGGAAATGGAAGATATCTGACAATGTCCAAAAGTTCCAGATAATCCCACTGTTCCCACAGACCCTCACAGACATCCGTGTTGGGGTTGTACGCATCCCATACCGCACGAAGGGCATGGTTCTGGGCCTCCGGATTACGAGTGATGGGGATAGTAGTCATGTGAAAAGGATCTCGGCAAATGCGCGGAGGGACTTGGGTAAATTCTACTAATTCATGTACCTAAGATCCTCCAACAAAGTCAAAATCTAAAATGCGTGCATCCGATCAAAACTCCTTACCCCCGCTCCTCATAAACGTGAGTACCAAGACCCAGATTTTTAAACTGCAAAGGGTTCAGAATAACGAGAACAGAAGGAGATAGAGAAGAAGGCAGAGTGAGATCCATGTTAAACTGGGGTTAACCCTCATAAACGTGGAGCTTCACAATAGAGCGATAAAGATCTGGGACGACGTACACCAGCACCTCACTCCCGAGTTTGTGCTCGAGCACATGAACTTTAATGACGCAAGACACAGAAGATCATTTAAAAGTAGCCGACTGCTCATCAACAACGACATAAACCCAACGTTGACGCGAAGTTCCGTTCGCGAATCAAACACAAACAAAGTCAACACTTTAAAACCCATTTTCTTTTTCGTTTTATTTTTCCCTGAATTCGTAAAACTCTAATTCACCTAAAATAAAACAACAACAACAAAATAAGCGCAAAATTAGGACCTAAAAACGCAGATTAAAAACTCTTCACCTGCAGTAGGAGCTAAAAACTCCTCTGCTATAAAGGTTTGAATGCCTTTCGTATATATATATAGATATATATATATATATATATATATATATATATATATATATATATATATATATATATATATATATATATATATAGAAGTGAAGAATATAGTATTAGAGATGTTTAGTAGGAGAAAAATAGTGGGGAAAATTAGGGAAAATAATAAGAAAGTGAAATGAAAATGGAATGAAAGACAGTCCCTGGTGAAAGGAAAGCCAGAGCAACCCTTTCACCAGGGACTGTCTTTCATTCCATTTTCATTTCACTTTCTTATTATTTTCCCTAATTTTCCCCACTATTTTTCTCCTACTAAACATCTCTAATACTATATTCTTTCCTTATATATGTCCAATGAAATTCATTTTTCATTATTCTGAGTAAAGGACTGTGAGCACCGCTTGCCCAGATTCTACCAGGTTAGGATAAAACTCGTTTTTTTAAAGGCACAACGTCCTATGGATAAAATCGTCGTGAAACATGGACCAAATTTCGCTGTCAATCCACATCCTCTTGAAGACCCATTGCAAAGGAGATCATAATACCTCCGGGGACAAGCGCCATTTTGAGAGCACTTCAGATTCCCCTTCAGTAAATGTTTTATTTAAGGTTCGACGTGTAAACCGATTATAAAACTTGATGCAACTGCAAAATGCTTAGTTTTGAGTTACTTTTGAGTCATATTTGATTCTATAATGTGGTTCTGTGGGGCACACATGTATTCACGTGAAGGGTGTACATGTATATATCCTACACAACAGACCCGGAGGTAGGGAAGAGAGAGCAAGTTTAGAAGGTCGAGATAAAGGCTCGATTTTCTCAATGTAATAAAGTGGTAGTCTCTATATCTGGGCTTAAGTCAAACAGGCACCAGAGAAGTAAACATTAGGACACTGAGAATATCAGAGGTAATAAAATGGCGTATTATAAAAGCACTTCACCATTCTGTAACAAAGATAGCTAGAAGTTAAACAAATATAAGGCTAATAATAAAGTTCCGCCTTTTAGAAATATTGGCCAATAGCGAGGTACTGCAGTGTAGATGCTATCCAATCGGAATTAAATAAAGGATTAATTTAAGCCAATCAGGAGGCGAGATAAAGGAATGAGCAGCCAATCACGTGCGCCAACGTCATTTGTAGGCGGGGCGTGAGGCTGATTTGATGAAAGTTTTTCCCCTTTATAAAGGGGTGTAGAGCGGTTAAAAGAGAGAGTCTTTCATTATTACTATCTTAATTGTTACGCGTTCATCAATTCAATAAATCGATTATTATAATCGCCCGGTCGTTCTACCATATTCCCGCATTACTTTGTTGTAAAATCGAATTGTGAAATTATACTCGGAGTACTTCCTATTTTGGTGCAAAGAAAAATAAATAGACTGAGACTCGTTTACATCTATAAACAGATTCTGGTATTCATCCAAGCTGGTACCTTCTTCTCGGATCAAGTACAAGGCTACCTAAAAGGATATTTCCGTTGCGCATTCAAATAACTTGTCCCCATTGCCGGTGGCAAACATTATCCCAATCCTACCAAGCTCACCCTCTTGAGGGGCAACGTTATCACTAACCGGGCTCCAAACCCGGATGAATTAAGCATTTCACAATTAACCTAATCCAATGTGTTTTTCATTTCAGTAGTGGTTGTGACCTAAAATTCATAATTACTCAGCTACATCTTAATTAAAATATGGGGTTTTAAATATGAGTTTTAAAATAGTTAAGCTAAAAGACCTACATTCTTTCTATCAATTTAAAGAAAACGAATTATATGGGTGAGAATTATAGGTTTTGTTTTTATTGTAAACAAGCTACAAAAAGTTAATGGAAGGGAAAGGGGAGTAACTAGAAAGATATCCAACAACAATTGCAAACAAAATCGTCCACCACTAATCTTAGCATTTACCGAATTCAACCCTAGATGGACAAGATACTGCAGCACATGGTTTGATCAAGGATATCAATAACAAGTAAACGGCTGTTTGATATTATTTTAACACAGACTTGTAATAAGGATCCGACAGATTTTCTAGCTACTATAAAATAAATAATAAGGCGAATCAAGTTAGGACATGGTCTTTTGAAGTGGTGTTGAAAATTAAAGAAAAAGATAAGGAAATATTCGTAGTTATGCTGAATGAACAGTTTATTTGTTTACTAAAAAAAAAATCAGTTTTAATCCTAATAAATATAGGCCACAAGATTTTTTTCTAGAAAATATTAATGTAAATAGGAAAAGTATTATGGTTCTTATAATTATATCAAATGTTAACAAAATATCTGGGCCCTTGTATTATTCATTTTAAGATTCTCAATTAAGGAGAAGAAACTATTTCACTTGGTATTGATAAGACTTTTGTTAAATTTCTTAGATTTGGAGAGATACCAGATGACTAGAAAGGAGCTAATGTAGTTTCAATCCTTATAAAGGGAAGGAAGGATGATCCTAATACTATAGGCCAGTAATTCTGTAGTCCTAACTTAAATAGGGATGTTTGAGTACTTTAATATTTATTTATACTTACAGTATTAAAATAAGCTCACCAACCTCTAAATATCTTTTTTTTTAATAATATTTAAATAGATGTTCAAATGAACGACATTGGAATTGTTCTAATGCGAGTGTTTTTTTTATTTGTGTGTTAATGCCATCTTCAACATGCAGTCAAACTCTACCTTCGAGACCTAATGAAATGGGAAAGATATATACTACCACATTAGTGCATCCAAAGCTTTTGGAAGACTATAGCTGTATCGGCCGCATGCGCCTCCTCCTCCTCTCCCCCGACCTGGTGGGGTAGGAGACGAGAGGACCCCCGATCGACCCATACAAGCACCACGGCAGCCACATCCCTTCGGTTCCATCACGTTCTGTGGGGCCAAAGGAAGAAGGAGAGGTGGGTAGCCATGGAAGGTGTAAAGGAGAAAAAGATGGAAAAGGGTGAAAAGGAAAGTTTGGTAGGAGAGCAGAAGTTGATCTCATGTGTCCGACTATTAATAAATGGAAATAGAAGGATAAAATGGAATAACTTTATATTCGTTGGTCCTACTGGTTAACGTGGAATCCGAACCACGTCCAGCTTAACCTTTTACTGGTAAGAAATTGCAGCTTCTGTAAAATTGTCGTTTGAACTGACCAATCTCTTTTATCTTGTATTGATTCTTTCATTATCGTTTGTAATGTAATATTCATGCGGTTACGTTTACGTGTTGTTTTGCCTCTTTGTTATGTATGTACCTCTGTTTTTTTCAAGTTTTACACTAGAACACTTTTTTCTCTCTTCGCTTTTTCTTCATGATCACTCTATTCTCTCAATTCACTATAATTGACCACTTTTGTTTCAATTCACTATAGTTAAGCAAATTTGATATAATTATTTTTCTTTAGTTGGCACTTCTCTGTAGTTTACATTTGAGTAATCTAGTCACTTTGAGTCAGTTATCATAGGAGTCTTGCTAGGTGATTTCATTTTCTCGTTTGGTTAGGGTTTATCTCGTTCGGGTAAGCTTTATAAGAGATGGTTTCTTGATCTGATGATTTCCTTAGTTACATGTACAATGGTATTTCCACTCTTTCCTGTTTAGTCCTTCCACTATTTCCAATTTAGTCCTTCTACTCGGGAATCTAAAGTTGAAAGAAGTGGTGAATCTTGTGTTGGTGTTTAATGCTAAGATTGGGGGAAAATTGTTGATTTTCCTCAGTATTTTCCGCTCTTTTTACAGCGATGTTTTTGGTTCAATCTTTGCCTTTCTATGAAGGGCTGTCTGAGTACTGATTTCGATTCTTCTGGTGTTTATTATAAGATAGAGTTTTTGGTTTTGAACTTCCCTGAGCTCTCTTTTCATTGATTTACATAGGGTATTTATTGGGATGGGGGGCTAGATGAGTCCTTCCTTTCCTAGAGCATGATAGAATTTTTTTTTCAGCGCTAAAGCCTATTAATGAATATAAGCGTCTCAGCACAAAGGCTATTCTTTCTATACTTTCGGCTACGCGTTTTATGTAGCCTCTTGAAGTTATCTTTTGCCATAGTATTTTCCCCTCCGAATAATTTCTGTATAGCTGAACTTTTACTTCGATATAGGCTATCTTTTGTCTCGAGGTAGGGACTGAGGTGAATCTTTTTCTATTCATTCTTGTTTTCCAGTACATCTCGAACTGGTTGATGTTTTCAATCTTTATAGCTGTTCTCTGTGAATTGATATTGAGACATTTGGGCACTTCCATCTCTCCGAGAGTCGCAGAGAATTATCTCCAGATTATTGTTTATATGGAGGTTCAAGATATCGTGCTGCGTACCTCTCACCCAGACCTGGAAAAATGCCTTTTCTACATCTCTTAGGACGACATATATGTATTTTTTCTCTGCTTCGGCCTCGACGATCTTCTTTAGTATGATGCCAATTGCCAATGTGGTATCTTATCTTTTATGGAATCTTAAAAGTTATCAATTGTAGAGATTTTTTTCTAGTCACATATTCTACAAGTCTTTTGTTGACGATTTTTTCAAAGACTTTTCCGTTAAAATTCAGAAGTGATATAAGTTAGTAGCTGGGATGATATCCGTTTTTTTGGGGGGTTTTAAGATGAAGATCACCTTGGGAACTATCCTGTGTCGAAGCACACATTGAATACGTTCTTAACCAATGTAATGATGGTGCCTAGTGCCTTGGTGAGTGTGGCTCTGGTGAATCCCGAGGGGCCTGATGCTTTCGTTCTTCGAGGGTAATTGTGGTCCCTAGTACATGATTCTCTTCCCTTCGTTTTCCTACGAATAGTGCTGCGGAAACTTCCGTGAACTAACTTTTCTGTTGCTGGATTGAAATATCCACTTTCTTCCAGTTCTATCATTTCTTATTTTTCTCCTTGCTCATTTCGTAGAATTATTTTTTTTCTTGGAGATCTTCCTTCCATTTGGTCTATTAGCTTCCAGCCTTCTTTTGGTCTTTTTTCTACTTCAATCTTTAGGATGAGGCTTTACCATATTGTTTTTTGTTGTTGTTTTTCTTAAAAGTGTTCTTTGTTGTTCTCTGGTTGTTCAGAAATTTGTAATTTGATCGTAGACACTGCTCAGTTGTCAGTTCTTCTCCCTAATCTTTTCTGACTATTTTGGTTGAGGGAATGCGACGTCTCTCATATTCGGTACGTTATTGTTCTCTGCCTCAATGAGAGCTGTTTTCACATTCTTAATTTCTTTTGGTCAGATCCTTTGATATCGGTTCGGACGAATATTCTAAGATCCTCTTTTTATTCGTTTCAGTTCGCTCGATTGGAGCTCTTCCTTTCAGGTTCCCGTACCTGTACCAGGTTCGGATTTACTTCCAGTAGTGTTCCGACATGATCCTTGCATGATACGTTTACGGGCTGCATTATGATGTTGTAAGTCATGTAGTATCTGCTTATCGTTACGTCTTGTTTTGTAACAACATTGCCATTGAGGTATATAGGAAAGTTTGGGCCAATACCTTTGAAGATATCATTTCCCATCAAGATTTTGAAGTTCTGAACACTTTGATTTTTGTTTTGGTAGCCATTTGTGCATCACCATGCGTTCAGGTCTCCCCTGAATAATGTTTTAAGACCAGTGCTGAAATGGTCCTTATATTGGGCATAGGAATAAAATTGCGTCTCGGCAGTTGCAGAATTTTGAGCTTTCCTCTCTTCCGTAATTCATTGTTCACTTGGGTTCTGTTGGTCTGGCAAGTGTTCCATTTGGAAGTGTCTGTCTCACTTCCAAATTTTACACATCGAAGAAGAGTAAAGGTGGTGTGGTTGAGAGTCGCGCAGTCTCCAGAGTAGACCCTGATTTGGTCCTGCATGAGCATCTACTGCAATTTACGTCCATCGTCATCACCGGCTTTACCTTTGAAAGTCCATTTACATGTGCCTTACTTTAATTCTTTGATTATGTGATCTTGTTTTTTCCGATGGTCATGCGAGAGTTGTCACTTATATAAACTTTGAGGCTGAGCTCGGCTGTCTCATTCCTCTTGGTTATACCCTCTGTAGCCTATTTTCCTGGCATTTGGTTTTGACAGTTTTATTGGCGCTTGTTCATTCTGCAGTATTGTTGGTTTCGGTTTCTAGGATGTTCTGCCTAGAATTTTGGCCACCCTCAATTTAACTATTTCTAAAGATGGAAGGTTCTTAGGAAACCACAAATCTTCATACCATTATTTTCAAGCAATTCATTTAGCATTAATTTGAAAGTTCCTGGTTAGCCGATATTCATGATGTGAGCATATGAGATACACGCCAATACCTTAATTGATGCGCCCTTGGGTACCCTCAGGTGGGTTTTGATCTCCCTCATTTCATTCGCTGTTGCTTTCTCAACTCCAGCATAGGAGGCGTTTCATTTCTTCTTTTGATGTTCCTTTTCTTCTTTTTCTTTTCCTTTTCTTTCAATAATTTATATGAGTTTAGAGCACGTCATTGCTATTGTTCTATTTGGAGCTCTGCAATTGATACATTTCTTTTCGGTTTCCTTACAATCTCTCCAGTAATGTCCAGTTTCTCCCAGTCAGAGCATGTCTGGTCCATCTTTTGGCATAAATTATTATTGTGTTCCTCGAACTAGTAATATTCGAAGCATATCTGAATATTGATGTGCTTCTCTTATTCCATGAGTTTAGGCGAGTAATTGTATTAAACAATAAAATAAGGCTCCATTCTGTACATTTTTGTTTGTCATTTCTGTTAATGCACACACTATCTTGAAGACATGTGTGTGACTTACGAATATGATGACCAGTGATTTTATTTTCAGTGTATTGTTTCTCTATTTCTGCTTCGATTTCTTCCAGTAGATGGGAACCTTCCACCTAGGTTTACCTACCTGCATAAGATGCTTGTGTTAGCGATAATTTTAGGTAGGAATCTTGTGGTTAGTCTTATCTTCTGTAGTGTTTTCACTCCTTCAATGGAGACTAACTTTTCTAAGTCATTATCTTTAACGCAAATGACGACGTATCTATTTGCGACGTTTATTATCCTTATTAAGACAACTTTCAGTTGTTCGTAGATTGCCTTGCACACATTTCCTTTGTTTGTTCTCACTGATTCTTGCTCGATGTTCCTTATTAGTACTCGGAGGCATTCGAGCCTGCCTTCATTCGCATTCGCGAGTGGTATTCCTGTCATCTTCTTTTCAAGTGCCCAAGGCGCTCTTTTCTTTTTTGTGTGCTCTTTTATCCAGGTAGTTACTAGCTCACTCCGCCGATGAATCTGACAAAGAGAGAGGTTGCCAATGGTTCGTTTTTTTTCCGATCCATCCATTTTTATTAATTGACAGAATTTTGAAGTTTCTTTGCCTCCGTAATCAATATTTCACTTTGTTTTTGGTTAGGTGGTTTTATTGGTTTGGCAAGTGTTCCCTCTGGGAGTGTCTAACTCTAGTTTTTCATTTTTAATAGTAGAAAAGGTGTCGTGATCGAGGGACACATAGTCTCCAGTGTAAACCCTGATTGTGTCATGCATGTCCATCTTCTCCATCTCACACTCATATTCCTTGCTGGTTTTACCTTTGAAGGCTCAATTGCATCTGCCTTTCTTTAAGCCTTTTGTTATTTCAGCTTGTTTCTTTCGTCTTGGAAATGGAAAGTCGTTACTGACAATGATTTAGAGACTGGGCTCGAGAACCTCAATCTTCTTGGTTACAGTGGTCCTATTTTCTGTTCTTGTATTTTCTTCTTTTGCGCTTTCTTCTCTTATATTTTCTTAAGCTGCGTCGATGATTGTTCCTTCTTCGGTAGTTAGGGTTGCAGTTTCTTCTAAAACGTTATGCCCCAAATTATTGACCACACACAGATATACTATTTCTGAAGATGGAGGGTACTCATGAAACAAAATCTCCATACCTTTCTTCTCAAGCATGTTGTTTAGTGATGGTTTGAAGGTCTCTCGTCTACAATATGTGATTTGGTACAGTAATATGCGCTTTTACCTTCCTCATTACATGGACGCTGGCTTTTGCAAATCCTGCATAGGTGGCGTTTCTTTTTTCTCTTGATGTTCCTTTTCTTCGTTTCATTTTCTTACGATAATTTCCTTTCATTTTCGACACGCCATTCGCATTGTTCTGTATATCCCTTCGCAGTTAGTACATTTCTTTTTTGTTTCCTTGCAGTCGCTCCAGTTATGTCCTGTTTTTCTGAATTCATAATACATCTGGCCCTTCTTTTGATACTGGCTTTTAATATGGTCCTCCATTTAGTAGCAATTAAAGCAAATTTGGATATTGATATTCTTCTCTTGGTCGATATGTTCTGTTGGAATTCTTATATTAAACAATAAGAGTCCATTCTGAGCTATTTTATTGGTCATCTCTCTTGTTGAACCCACTATCTTCAATACATATGCCTGGCTTCCGAATTTTATTACTTCCATGATCTTGGTTCCTTGGGGGTTGCTTTTAATTTCATTCTTAATTTCCTATTTTGTATACAAACCTATCACTAGGTCAGTAGGTCGACCTTTCTGCACAAGAAGCTTATGTCAGCAGTAATTTGCAGTAAGATCCATGGTTTTATTTCTATTTTTAAGTTTTTCAAATATTTCAATGGAGACCTGCTTTTCTATGTCTTTTTCGTATTTCAGATTACGACGTATCCGTTTGCGACATCTAGAATTCTTATAAGAACACCCTTCAGATGTTCAAATATTGCTTCGCATAGTTTTCCTTTTTCCGATTTTGGCGTTCTTTGCTTCATGTTCCTTAGTATTACTCAGATGCCTACGAGCATGCTTTCATTCCTGTTTGCGGGTGGTATCCACGTCATCTTCTTATGGACCGCCCAGACAGCGGTCTAAAGTCGTTACGCGGTTCAGAAATTTCCTGAAATTCAGATCATTATTCTGTGTTTTCGTGCACTGTAATTAAGATATGGTTTTGTTGTATGTGACCTGAATAACTCAAGTGGAGATACGCTCGAAAGTGTTTTTTTCACTTTAACTTGCCTCAATGTAGGCTAGTTAAGAGAAAGGACGAGTAATCTTTCTACGCGGCCTGAGTGTAAAGTGGTGGAAATTTGGTTATTTTGGACACCCTTTTCCATTCTATTTTTCATACATCCTATCCTTATTTTTTTCAAAACCTGATCCCTAATTACATACGCACACACAGTAGCACACACCAAGAAACTCAGGTCTTCCAAATTCCATCCCAATTTACACCCTCAGGTGAAATGACGGAGAGATTAAGGAGACTGGCGTATTGCCCTGAGGACCTTGCCTGACCGGGAAAAAACCGGAGAGGGGTAAGGTCTTCGAGAAGATCTACGGTGAGCTAAATATTGCGCTCGTACACCTGAGTGGCACTCCAAATGGCTACTTGGCTATTTGTGCACGGGAGGAGGACACTGAAGCCCTCACCTCCCCACGCGCCGCAGATGCCCTGAAACAGATAAATTTCAGAGCCCAGAAACCGCCACAAATACACTTTAATAGGAGCGTAATCTGCCATCGCCTCAACCTCTGAGTTGGAGAACATACTCGTAACACAGACGAATTAACTGAGGAGATACTTCGGAATCATTCGTGGGCGAAAGTAGCCGAAGTGATTAAATTCAATGGCTACACATACATGTTTTTAAGTAGTCTTCATGGAAACCTCAATAGCAATAAAACCTAAGTAAACTGGCCGCCTCCTCTTCAATGTCTGCATCTGCCCCTAGAAGATTAAACTGGAGGAGTTCGTCTACCTGCTAATTTGCTTCAAGTGCTACAGGTACAAGAAAAAAACCACTGCCACTTGTCCAAATGCAACAACTCTGGTATGCTCTGTGTGCGCCCAACAGGGCCACGTCTGACGTGTTTGTGAAAGTGACGTCCAGAATTGTCTCAACTGTGGTGGCCCACATAGAGCACTGCCCCTGACTTGCCCAGTAAAAAAAGAACAAATAAAAATAACAAAAGAGAAAGACAAAAAAGAGGAAGGGAAGAAAGCTAACGCCACCTACGTGAAGGTTGCAAAGGCAGCGGTCGCAAAGAGTCTGAGTAATGTGGCCTCCAAGCCTACTTTCATGCAAATAGAGAATTAAAACTCAACAACCACAATGTGATGCATTTACTATGCGCACATTACTAACCTTACCCGGCATAGCACCTTCGCAAAGAAACTAAACACCATGCTCATGCAAACGGCATAGAAGAGAGGCGGTTTTCCCCCAAACCCCGTCAAATGAAGTCCCCGAGCAATGACCGTTCATGGGCTCCTCGGATCAAGGCTATGGCGTCAAGGCAGAACACACAAAATAACACACATAAAGGAACAAGTATTCCAATCGAATCACGACTCGAGATGATGGAAGCCCCTGCTGCGAGGCATAAAAAGGTGGAACATTCTTCCCGCTCCAAAGAGGCCTCGCAGTCACGTCGATCGAGAAGGTCCTCCTCCTCGAAAGCTTTGGAATCCACGTACATTTACTGCGTGGGGATGCTTAGCCTCAAAGTATATGCTGCCGAAGGAAAACATATTTCAGACGATGCAGACTCGGATGATATTGTCGATGGTCTAAGGACCGGACCATTTAAATGGGATTACACGGATGACACGCCAAAAGATCTGGTCAAAGAGGCTCTCTTCTGCGGGCTCGTAAAGTTCCCGTCCTATACTTTTATTGTTTATACGGACGCTGAGTTCCGTAAGAAAATATCCGGCACGTGGAGCACACCACCGTACACCCCTCAAAGGAGAAAAAGTTGAGTGAAAATAGACACGAACTAACCAAAATCACCTACATACGCTACATTGCGGGTGTAGTGTTTATTGCTAGCCGTAAATTGAAGAAGACCTGACTGAAAGATGACACTAACCTTACTTGACATTAAAAACCTGATTATACAACCCAAATTACTTAAAAATAACCCTAATTTAACTAACCGTAGTGAAGGGGTTACTCAGCCACTACAAAGGCTCGAATGCCACTCGATCATTACCAGACATAAACCCGAACACAAAAAGTAACAATGCCAGAGCTACCCTTTCACCAGGGACCTATTAACTCTAACAAATCTATTAATTATACTTTTTTCTAAGTTATTTGCTGGAGGTACTCTTTCACCAGGGAACAAACTCTTTCAACGTCAATCTAAAACTCTCTCATTTCTATCTTTTCCAAATTTTTCATCACTATCGACTCTCTCACTATTTATTCTATTATTCTATCATTTTTCCACCTTCATTATGTCCAATGGGGTTCTTCTATTTGTTGTTTGCCAGCTCACTTCTCAGACAAATCTGAATAGGAGAGATATGTTGAGAGGTCCTATTATTTTAAACGGCCTATGAGTCTCTAAATAACTTCCTATTCACAGTGGCACTACTTGGACCATCTACCTAATTACTGATATTACTTTTCGACGCTTATAATAAATTTCGAACTCGTGGTTCTAAAGAACCCTTTATTAGCGCCCTCTAAAGAGGCTCCTTCGGGGGTTCACTACACCTTACTTAATAGTAGTTATGAGCGCAAGGCTGGTCGAGTTATGTGGCCTTTAGCGTTTGAAATCTGTGAATGTAAAAGTATAAATTTAGGCGAAAATTCCAAGCAGTTTCCTTTTTTATGGCGGCTAACCTATCTACTGCAAAGAGGAGGAATCTCTAATGATTTGAGTGAAGTGAGTAGAGTAAAGTATGCGAGTGGTCACTAGTCTGATATAGTGTAATAAATTCTGGTTGTGGCAAAGGAGGAAAGGTGAAGATCAAGTTCTGGTAACGTCTCCCACCAGACAATAATTACCGTTGAGAAGGAATTTCTCTTCACACACGGTTAGAAGAAAGCGTTTAACAAGGGTAGTAGTCCCGCTACTCAAAGGGTCTCCATGGGCCGGCCCCTCTCATGAACAGACGGGTTCTCCTCCGCGTCATACAGGGGGGAACCAAACGTACAAGACTCGCAGATATAGAGTTTCTATTCGGAGTGCTCAACAGATATGCCACTATTTGACAATGGATAGAGGACGTGGGGTAGCTCCTCTCTGAAACGGCCAAGATTGCACTTCAAAGGATGGGAACTGAAACGTCAGTACCTCAAGAGATTCTTGTTCGCCTAACCATTATTCTCAGATGGCTCGATCCTTTCTTCACAGATAATTCTCTCGAAGAAATTAAGGAAGAGCTGACCAGGCAGCAGAAATGGGCAAGAATATCCAAAATTGAAAATTCCGCAAGGACAACGGCATATTCAAGCTCGTCTTTGAGGGCATCATGCTGGCGGACATGGCCAGGGAGGAGGGCCTCTTAGACCTTTACCTTCGCGTGGCCACGGAGCAGATTGAGATAGATGAGTACATTCACGTGGATTACTGCTTCAAATGCTACGCCATCGAGAAGCACACGACGCGAGAGTGCAAAGAGACCAAGGTGACATGCTCCAACTGCGCCCATTTCGGACACGGATTAAAGTAATTTGTGACCTAAAAGCTCAAATTCATCAACTGTGGAGGGAACCACAGAGCCCTAGCCATGAAGTGTCCCATCGGCAAAGAAGCGATCTGGGCGAAGAGGGAACAGACGAAGCTGCAAAAGGAGGTAAAAGCGAAGTCATTTGCGTAAGCAACGGCTACAAGGAGCAATAATGGAATCACGGCGTTGAAGTTGGTGATGCCAATAGTCATTTTTCGGACAATGGTCATTTTTGCCCACTTGGCAAAGCGGGCAATTCCTGGTACCTTTGGGCAGGAACTAAACCGCCTCCTGCAGAAGAACAAGACTACTAAGAAGCTGTGGTTCCCGCCTAACTCCGCCTCACAGGTCATCCTAGTGATTCAGTTAACTGACCTTCCAAACGTAGAAGAACCAATGGAACCAGAATTAGAAGAGTCTGCTGATGAGGAGACTACCACTAACAAAAGCCCCAAGAAACATCCCAATGAGAAGAAACAAGGAAAGAAGAAACTGAAAAACTTACAAGAAGAAGAGATAGAACAAGACACCCTTTTGTCGAAAGAGGAAGAAGAGGATCCTGTGAAGTTCACATTGTATGAAGAAGTCCCCCTTACCTAGAAAAGGGAAGAAGAGGTAGAACGAGACACCCCTTCGGTGGAAGAAGAAGAAAATGAAACTGTGAAGTTTAAATTGCACTAGAAATTCCCCCTTACCGAGAAAAGGGAAGTCCATGATAAAGGTTTCTTCTTCGACGGAGAGGAACTGTCCTTCAAGGTACATAGCATACTCTTTAAAGGGAACCCGCAACATCTGCTCGAGGGCATCCGGAAAAGGAAATAAAGTGGACGTTTGATGGTCGGTTCTTTCTAAAGGAACTTATTGACCTGATCATAGACGCGCAATCTTTATCCTAGATTCATGCCTCCATGTCGTTAACAAGTCCGTATTCAAAGTGATTCATACTGGACAATTAACTTCCGAAATCAAGTAACCAATATAAAAATTAAAAGCCAATAAGTGATAAAAAAAGTGTCTTACAGTGAGTTATAAATGCTTACTGCAGCTATGCCTCCTTATTAGTGAGCGTAATGTGTATAAAGAGTTTAAACCATGTCCTTCCTTCCAATTGTACATATAAAGTGAGGAATATAGTAGTAGATTTTGCATTGTTTGTTTGTTTTTGTTTTGTTCTTATTTTTGGTGACTTAATCGCGCTAAAATTAATGGATTAGCAAACGGATAATTTTGGAGGGAAATAAGAATGTGTTTGGCTTTGTTGTGTTTTGGATATTGAAAAATATAAATGATTTAGCGTGTCCTAGGGCATTAAAGTTATGTGCTCGAGTACAAACTCGGGAGGAAGGCAGCGGTGTACAGCGTCCCAGTTCAAATTTGCTCTTCGGCGAAGTTCCACGTTTATGGAGGGCAACCCCAGTTCACCATGGAGCTCTCACTCTGCTTTCTCCTCTCTCGAATTGGGATTCTAGTTATAATTATACCTTATTTTGAACCCTTTGTAGTTTAAATTCTGATTATGGTTGTGATATTTAAAGAGAGAAATTGGTGTGGGGATAGTTAAAAGAAAAATAGATAGAAGTATGTGTAATTAAGAGAGAGAGAGAGAAATATGTGCCAGGTCTTCTGGCAAACTCAGTAGTTATGATTATTTATGATATATTTTGTGTTAAAAAGCTTTAGCGTTCAAGCCTTTGTTTTCTTAAGCAGTTGGGTTATTTTGGGATAACTTGCTAATGCACTTATTCCTCTTTGGATTCTTTCTTAACATTTTAATTCTTTAATCAATTTTTATTAATGTGTCCACTTCGGATCTTTTTTATAATAATTTATTTAATTAATTAATTTTCTCCACTTCGGATTTTTTTATTATATTGTAATTGTTTTATTTTAATCTTTTAATTTCGGGTTGTTGTTTATTTTTTTTTAATTATTTAGTTGTCTCCAATTCGGATCTTTTATTATTTTGTAGTTGTTCTATTTTAATATGTTCCCTTGGGATCTTTTTCTTAAGTTATACATGTTTTTTTTCTGTTGTAGAACGTCCAGGGCATAACAGGAGAAGCACACTTGCAGTGGGATAAAGACCTCACATTCAGTGCAGGACGCTGATACTTTGGAATTAAACATAACCATTCCATTTTCCTTAGCTTTGTTTGCCATTTCAGTTGTTTGAAATGTCACTTTGAATACATAACTGTATTCCTCTCCTTCCCTATTCTTGAATTTATACTCTTCGTATATCTTAGCTTAATTTTTCCTGGACTCTATCTTCGGCAGAGAGTGAGCCAACGTAAGGGTCAATACGTCGACAGACGATCGGTCTCTGTGCAACAACTTGACGGGGCACCTTAGGAATGTGGCCGATCTTTTCAAATTCATTTCTCCATTTTGTGCTTAGAATACTATCTATGTCCTGGGTCGTGTCACATATGGCTATGTAGCCATACGCTTGTTCCTTCACTCAGCAAAGAGCAATCACAGGTTTCGAGAAGGCGATTTCGAATACTTTCTTCCTCGCCGGTTTCTGACAGCGCTTCTTCACCCTGAGGGGAATGCGCTTATCGCCATAGAGTCGTCCATGACGGCCCCAAGGCGTCGTTTCCGGTTTCGAACCTAACAGGCCTTTATCGTGGAGAGTTGACCTATTACTATTCCATATTTCTCCTTTATCTGCCCTACCTATGATTGTGTCTTACAGGGTGCACCTACCTGTCCTGACTACTCCACCCTAGACTGGGGTCGCCTTTATCGCGCCCCCTTGAGGGAATTTTTTCCGCTGTTCGGACACGTCAGAGACAGGCGGCTTCTACAGAACTTAATTAGGACAAAAGTTATCTGAACTCGGGATGTTCTGCTGTGTTGAAAAACAAGGAGTTCCAAAGCCAGCGCTGGTTGTCCGGGACGTAGGCTCGCGGGAGCGCGTAATTTAAATCTTCTTTGGGATCAGTTGTAGAGGTTTGGGGTAAAAAGACTTCTTCACTTACTATCCGAGGTGGTGAAAATGCTGGCTAAGAGTAGCAAGGCTTCTGTGCAGTTTTCCTCCTTTTCCTATGCAGGGGCAGGTATCCAACGATGTAAGTAGTCTGTAGTCTAAAGGAAAATATGTTTTATTTAAATAGTAATAGTATATTGTAATAATAGCCCTTTACTTTATTAAAGAATTATTCGCTAAACACAAAGTGCCAATAATTTGCAATATTTGTGTTTTATTACATTGTACTTTGAATTATATTCTTGGAATTTAGAGACAGCTAATGCATTTTAGCTTAAAACATGATTTTTTTTTACTGGAGTTGAATTCATCGGTGAACGAATAATTTAATTATTATTTTGTGTAAGTAATTATCTTGCCTGTTCTATATTTATCTCTGTATTGATTAAATGCGTATGCAAGAATGCAAGAATGACAAATATATATTTATTTCGAAATATAATATATTAATGGCTTCAAGTGTATTTCTGTCTGATCCGCTGCTACTTAGACGCGGAAAAAAATGTGGTATAATTATGTATATATATATATATATATATATATATATATATATATATATATATATATATATATATATATATATATATATATATATATATATATATATATATATTATTTGGTATTGTAAGAATTATGCAAACTAAAATAGAGAACTGATATGTATAATAATATTAAAATTAGGTAATTATTTCAAGACCAATGGAAACCGTGATGTGTGCTTACTTGCCTGATAAATCCGCGAGAATTCCATGCAAGGCCGTAAAGGGAATTGCATTCGCCTCTATGCATGTCGCAGATAACCCTGAATAACCAAAACCAGTCCGAGGGGGCGGCACCCCTCAGCTGGGGATCGTTGATTCGCTCCTTCCTATGTCTACCATACACAAACAACAAACACGTAAGCGCCCCAACACACGACCAACGCTCCTACCAACTCCTTCACATCCCTGCCCCCCTCCCACCAATTCTATCCTCTATCCTGATCCAGTCCCTATTCGTATCCGCTCCCCGTTCCTACTCCTATTTCTTCCCCAGCTCCTACTCCTATTCCTTCCCCAGCTCCTACTCCTATTCCTTCCCTAGTTTCTACTCCTACCCTCTCCCCAGTTCCTACTCCCACCCCTTCCCCAGTTCCTACCCCCACCCCTTCCCCAGCTCCTACTCCCTTCCAGGTCAGCCACCCCCCCCTGCTACACTTCCTCTCATGATTGACGTCCCATAAACCTGTCCTGGCTCTTCTCCCATAATTCCCACCCCTCTCGATGACACCGATGATACACCTTGCACCTACCTCTACCTCACGTTCTCTCTGGAGATAGATCTCACTCCCACTTTATTAGGACCTCCTCTTCACCACTCCTCTCATTCTCCTCTGCCAGACCTATCTCCCTATTCATCACCCCCACACAGACCGCCACCCAAAACGACCAATTCTCGATTCCATAGCAACAGCAACACAACACTCACTTCCAACAATGGAGCAAGCGGTGGCAGAAGCCTCTAAGCCGAAACGTGAGGCTCCGCGGCAGAAACCACCGCTCGCGATTTACGCTCAAGCAATAAATGACGGTAGTCTGTAACACGACATAATAAACTTTGAGTCCATGGCAGTGTTCTTCTGGAAAATATTTATTGCCCCAGATCCTTTACAGTCATCAGCCCGTGGCAAAATATCCTGATTCTTCACCGTTGGCACGGCAGAGGACTCGTGAATGGGCTACACTTTTCCCCTCTTAACGATGAAACTTCCAGAAGCATAAGCAAGGGGAAGGAAGCTTTATCACACAATATCACTTTGTCCCACTGTTCAACGGTCCATGCTCTATATTTTGTATAAAAGTTGAGCCGATCCGTACGATTCTTCTTGGTTAGATGAGGATTCATACCGCCCTTCTCGACTTGAGACGTTCGTCGAAGAGTCTTAGCCTCACTGTGCGCGCTAAAGCATTTACACCTGCATATTTCCAATCGTGAGCAAGCTTAGCACTGCTGGAGGAAACCGATTCTTGGGCTGTCTCCTTTCAAAGAGGCGTTTTAAAGTTCATTTAAAGCTCTTAGGCGTCCAGAAAACTTCTTCACAGGAATGAAAACATATATTTTTAAAGTCCTTAATGATCCTAAAGATGGTGCTCTTTGATTCAATATCCATTGCAACCATCTCCTTTAATTTCTTGCAAGTTTGGTCCCGAACAACAATGGTTGCACACTTTCTTTTAAAGAACTATTTTTAGAACTAAAAAAGATGCAAGTATTAATTTTAACAAGACAGATATATTATGATTTAGTTTTATAATTACACATTATTCATTCAACTCATATTTCTCATCATTTTACCCTTTCGATTGAATAACAGCTCCAGGGACTAATATTTAACTCTTACATGAAGAGTAGTTGAGAGCGCTTATGAATTCAGCTAATAAATACATTTTTCTTATTATTTTTTAAATGCAGAATTTTTAATAAAACTGCAATAATTTAAATATAAAAACAACCAGGCAATGGCTTTGCCACTCTTCCCTACGTGGGGAGCTTACGCTTTGCTACTAAGATTAAAATTTAAAATCTAATAAAAAGCAGCTATGGCTAAATTTTTATCAATTTTCTGAACTTAGCCAATTATAATAATTTAAAAAGGAACTCTAAACAAATTTTCCCCCTTTCAAAATATTACGTTGCTAAAATATAGTTATAAAGAAGATATATAAAAATAAATTTTCTGAACTTCACCATTTGTAATTCTTTGCGTTTTAAAAAATTCACAAAATTTCGATACTTATATTTATTTCTGAAATTTGATAAAAAAACAAGTCATAACCAAACTAAGATGAAATTATTATTCAAATACTCAAAAAAATCCCCTTCTTAGATTATAGAATTAGTGATGATGATTATTCCTATTAGGTAAATTTTAAAAACGAATGAAAAACATTCAAATATATATGAGACTCAAAACTTATGGCCATGACTATAAAACAGTGCCCAAACCCGGGGTGGAGCGCTAGGCAATCAATAACGTTTCCAAGCACCATTCCTCCTATTCATTTCCCTAAAACAAACTCCACTTCAAGGAGAGGGCAGATCAGCGTACCGATAAGTACAAGCTGACGGTCTCAAAGCTTTGCTTGATTTTCTTATTGCACTAAGGGTGGCGCAGTCGATAGACTTCTTGCCAACGGTGGCTGGTTACACAGAATGCTGTTTGCAAATCGTCACACGTTACTTTTTTATTTTTTTCATCGCCCCTTTTCTCCATCCTTTTATCTACAAAGCTTTTGATAAGGTCCATCATAGGAGACTAATAGATAAATTGAGATTGTCTCGCGTCCCAACTTTGCACAAAAGTAAAGTCCTGGGGAACATATCACGCCTACAAAACCTAACCCTATATATTATGGTATAATCATGATTTGAGGACGATTTCTGCCAAAATGGAGCCGTAAATGGCTGAAATGTCATTTTTAGCCAGTTTGTGTCCCAACTTTGACTCGCCTTTTCCAACAATTAGAAGACTACTTTGGTGGGCATACAAGTGGCAGATGACATTCAAACTCAAAAAATACAAAGTTTCTCCGCATGGGCAACCATAATATACAATTTAGTTAGGAAATAGAAGGGTGCTGCCAGTTGGACTACGCTGAAGATGGGAGAGGTTTGGAGTGGTAATAGATCGGCCATTGAGCTTGTCTTAGCTGTGTTTGAGGTTAAAAATAAGGTAAATAACGCAATAGACTTTATTAATAGAAATGTTAGTTATAAAAGTCAGGTTTCAAAAACTTACATAGAATATTTTATTCAGGCATAGTCCCACATTACAGGCAGGACATCAATATTTTGGATGCTATACAGAGAAGAGCAACGAAAATGATAACTTCTTAGAGAATCTTGATTATAGGGATGGGTTGAGGGGACTTAAATTTTGTCATTTCAAAAGGGTGACATAATCCAACTTTTTAGAATGTTCAGGGAGTTTAGTGCGAGTAAATTAAAAATATAGAAGGTTTTAGATGGAGACTTATGATAGGACAAGGGATCAATGTTTTTCAAATTAAAAAATACAGATGCAGGCTATCACCATAATGCCGTAAAACGAAAAGTCAACTCAATTAAATAAAAATAGCTTACAAAAATATAAAATTCTATCTACAGGGAGTTTTTTTTTTTTACATTTCCTATTTTGCAATTTTAAAAAAAATCAAGAATAATTTTGTAATCATATTGAAACTTTCAGAGGGTGGTAATAGTTGTAAGTATTTGGTCCTAAAATGGCTAATTGATTCATTATTATTTTTAGAAGTTATAGTAAGTTTTAGTAAGGCATTAATTTTTAAAAACTTTTCGCTAATCTTTTAGATATTGATCGCCTATTAAAACCAATTTTAGTTTTCACTAATTTTATTTGGTTAAAATTAACAAAAAACTAAGATAAATAATCAGTCTGCATAATTAACATAATAACTTAATTTATTTAAAGATTCTTCATTTCAAAACCTGACCAGTAACGAAGTTTCTCTCATCACTTTTTTCAAAAGTTCTTCATCGATGTTATTAATTTCTTCAGCGATATTATTTTTTAGTTGTTAGGTACTTCTAGGATTATTAGGGTAAACACGATCTTTTAAATATCCCCATAACAAAAATTTCCAAAGGTGTTAGATCAGAGGATCTTGGAGGCCACTTAAACTCAGTTTCGAGAAATGATTTTTTCTCTGAAGTTTCGTCTTAAGAACTGCATTGTTTCATTGTATTTATGCGATGTTGCACCATCTTGCTGAAAAATACATTTGTCTATTTCGAAGCCTTCGAAAGTTCGGTAAAAAATATTCTTCAAGCATGTGTCGGTATCTTTCGCCATTCACATTGATTGCATTTCCATTTTCATTCTCATAAAAATATGTTGCAATGATCTTCTGAGGTGTTATCGCACACCACACGGTGCTTTTTGCAGGATGCAGCTTTTTCTGGTGTATAACTTCTGGGTTGTGATCCGACCATATTCTGTTGTTCTGCTTATTATTGCACCCGCTGAGATAAAAGTGCACTTCGTCAGTCATTATCACTGGCGGTACATTACCTTACCCAAATTTTAGTCTAAATTCTTCTGCCTACGATTTTCTTTTCGCGAAATCGTTTTCTTCTAATTTTTACGCAACCTGAAAAATCTTGTATTGCTTAAGTTTCAGTTTTTTCTTCATTACATTGCATGTTGCACTTTTTAACAATCCCATTTGTTCTGATATTTTCAATGATTTCTGCGGTGACCGTTCGACGTTCTGACGCAACTCTTCATTTTTTGTTGTTCTAAGCCTTTTCTGCCAACACGCCCTTTTCGTCCATCTTGTACACTACTGGCGTCTCGAATTTTTTTAATTAGTTTGCATAGCGCTCGTCGTGCTGGTACGTCTTGATCCGTCGTTGTGTTGAAACCACTAAACAGTTACATCTGAAAAATGTTTCAACAATTTTTTTTCGTCCAATCATTTCCAGGAGTTTCCATTTTTTCAGTTTGGAATTTTTTTTAATAATAATTTTGGCTAGAAAATCTTAATCCTATTATAGTCTACGAATGACTACGATGCTAGTAAATTTGTTACTTCAGAATTTTTGCACAAATCTGCTAAGAATCGAGCATTCCAAAAATCACTTTTTTTAATAAAATTTTTTAAGCTTTCCGTTTCTATCAAAAAAATGACCGATTTACTAAAACTGGCATAACTTCTAAAATAATAAATCAATCAATTAGCTAACAAATTCCGAAAATTTCATCATAATCATAAAATTATTCTTGATTTTATTAAACTTCTAAAGTAGTATAGATAAAAAAAACCTCCCTGCATATAGAAATGTCGGATTTTTTTTAGTTTAATTTTAATGAACCCTGGACAAGAGATATAAGATGAATGATCATTAAGATACGTATTTGGTTTAAAAATAAGAGAATTATCAAAGTCTGAGCTCCCAAATGTTACTTGTTGAGGATAGAATAAAAAAAACCCAAGTTTAGAGTGTTTGACCTGTGCGGCTGTTATTTCCAAAGTACTAATCGGCTCTGCTATAAAGGGTTCGAGTAGTTGACCCAACATAAGATACACTACAATATGCACAACTAAATTGGTAAATAAGATTTAAGCGCTCAGCAAATTGGATTGGCTACCTGGATTTCCACAAAGACCCAATTTAACCGCAATACATTTCTTAAATCCAGATATGAAAAGTTTTTAATTAATAAATATAGTTAATTCCGCTGTAAATTCAGAGTCCTGGCGTCTAAACTATAGAAGGGATCAATATTTAATAGTTTATTTAGATAAGCGGGCCTAGGAAAATTTTATTTAGGTAAGAATGTTGAAGTATGTTAATATGTTGTTTAATAAGTTTTAGAGGGAAGCCATTATGACAAAAACACTTAATGGAAATTAATAATTATTCGTGCAGAGCGAAATAGGTAGAACAGACATAAAGGCTCTATAGAGGAGGATATAAATCGCGTTAGGTTTATATAGGAAAGGAAAGGGCTTTCTTCATGCTGACTTGTGAATTAAATGTGTGGAAGTTGGTTATTAAGATAATGAGGAAATTTTGAGTCATGGTCATGATGGCAAAATACAACGAAACAATCTTTTATAAAACGCCGGTAATAGACTGGGTAAAACTCTGGAAGGAATTTTGAAGCTAAAGTAATTCATTGTGAACAGGTTGGTTGCATCAAAGCGAGGCATAAAGAAATCATCAGAATCAGGCATTGCCATAATTTGTTTTAACAAAGCCCTTTTAGTTGGTCAATATGTCCTTTAGCGTGGCATTAAATTTATTACTGTCCCCCTCAATCTCCTGAAACAGCAATCATTAATGTTGTTCACTCTGATCCTTTTGAAAACTTCTACTCGTGTTTTAAATTGTCTAGAAATACCTGAAAAGGTTTTTTTTTCTGCTCCTCCTCCTATCCATATTTTCCCGCTCCTTCCCACTTAAATGTTATTTACTCGTTCTATCATGCAGGGACCTTCAAGCATGCGACAGACAACCGGAGGCAAGTTTGCGTGTGGTTGGTCACCCTGACTCAAGCGACCCAATTTTGAGACGCCCTTGTCTCACTTTCGGCCAGTTTGGGATAACGACTAAGCTGCATCGCCTTTGCTAACCAAAGCATCGAAGGCTGGTGCCTAGAATTCATCTGAAGCAACTGCTTATCCTTCGCTTTCTACAGTTTTAAGTCAGTCGTCTGTGAGGTTTAATGAGAAACTCAATCGTTTCATTGAGTTAGGAATGCGTTAAAATTGTAGATACATAAATAAATTACCAAGCAAACCTTCCTGTGGGTAATCATTTGTAGCGGAATATGACCCATATTGAAATAGAATAGGCCCCTAATTTATTATCACTTTCGAGTTTTGAATTGTAAATACTGTGATCAATTTTGCAGAGACAAATTTTATTCAATAAATCCTTCAGTTTTGTGCAAACCATCAAATAATTTCAATGTATAAATGTTTACGAATGATTGGAAACTAGAGAAATTTGCATATTTTTCCAGAAACATAATTGCATAAATTCTCTAATGTATAATATTCCTCTTGGGATATTGCAAATAGGCTCGGGTTTTTATTATTGTGACCATATTTCCTTTCTTTAAAGTGTAAGGCCTATATTAGGTTGGGATTCGTTACGTATTGCGTATTATGTATTTGATAATTATAAATTGATATTGAAGTTAATTAAGTTAAATGCTATTGTAAGTGTTATTTGTTTCGTGTTACTAATTATTAACTCACCTCCTGATTTTAACTATATCGACCAATTTAAAACCTAGCATAAACATATCCACATATTATTTTATTCTTATAATTCGGATTGCCAATATTTTATTATTCGAAAATTAATTTATATCTTATCATTTTCTTTTAATTCAATTTCACTGATTCATGCGTGAGATTCCATCTTTGGTTACGACGAAGCAAAACTATTTTTTATGCAAAACAAAAAAAAAACTATATAAGGTGACAACTACATAATTAAAAAATATGATATGGACTAGAAGGGGCTAGTTGGAAACTGGATATAGGTACATATTGTAGCTCATCACCTTTTTTCTTACTTCTCTGATTTCGAAAAATGGCCCATGTGTAAAAGTAATTAATTCCTGCGGAGCCACGTAATAACGAGACCTCCTTCCTCCGATTCTTTATGGTATCGGAGGATGACCATGACACTTCTTTCTGCGAATAGAGGCTTCCGTCAATTTCAAATAAGGGAGGAGATTAACCTTTTCTAGACATTCTTCTATGAGAACTAACTACAAGTTTCCATGTGTAATATGAAAAAAACGATCTAATTTTTAATTTTCCATGTGGTCGTATACTTGTGACAGGCCACGGGTTTGATCCAAGAGCAACGACCCATTCGTGGGTTTTTTGAATGCGAAATACACCAGATTTTGCTCTTAATTGGAGAAGGAATATCGGACTCAACCAGAGATGGCAGGAGAGAACTCCTCTCAAGAGAAAAATCAAATACCCTCAAAGGATAGATGCGAACCTCCCCAAAGCACAGGAGACCATGGTCTTTGATGTCAAGTCTCCCCCAAAAGAGGGCTGGCAGAGGCCGAGGCCAAAAATAAAGGAAGTGAAAATAGAGGAAAATATAAAATGTTCTCTCCCTTAAAGGAATGCCTAGGCCAAAATAAGCAACACTTTACCATCTCCAAACTTGAATTGTTCGAGGTGGATCTACCGGGCCCTGGGACCGTTCACAACAAGAGGGACAAAATGACAAAATGACCAGTGAAACAGCAAACTCAAACAGGAAAAGTTAATAGAACTTCGCAATAGGAGCTGTTGCCTCGTAGGCGTCGAGGCTTTTGCTTTAGTGGCTGCCCGGTGTCTTCGAGTGTGCTAGTTTTAAAAGGCTTCTAATTATTAGGTCAACTAATAGAACTAAATATTGCGATGGACAAATGAAATTTCAGTATAAAACATTTTCTGTTTAGTTGGGCGAGAGCCAAATTTACCGCCTTTGTCCAAAGGCAATTTTCTAGCCAGTAGAGCAGTTTCGTTATAGATTGGCCGCGACAGGATTCCTGATGCGATAAGCAATGGTTATTTGTGCTGTTACCTCGGAGAGCTTTCTACTGCTAATGCTTCCTCTATACATTGAAGACTTACCTAAATTTGCATCACCTGTTCGAAGACAGTGTATGATGATTTTGTCTAGTGGAATGCAATTTTCGTGAATTGAAGCTGGTTACACGCTACTCCATCGAAGCGTTGCAAATCGTAAATATTAGAAAAATAGGCCATATACTTTTATACTTTGGACTGGGATTCATATAAATAATCTTAGGAGAAAATTCTTTCCCGATCTTCACGCCTAGCACCTACTACTCTCCAGGTTAGATACCCTCCATTCCTGGCCTTTGCAGGCCTTATATTGGGCTGACTTCCGTGTCAATTTCGAGCTCTTCTACAGGTTGAGTCAAATTCTCTTGGAAATCCCCCCGATCATTCTAGTCACAATATAAATTTGATCTCTATCCCGCTTACTCCTTCTTAACCGTCTCTCAAACCTTGAAATAGCCACAATTAACCTGCGAATTGATAGATACGTTGGAGAACTCGCTTAGTAAATAATCTATGCGTTTGCTAAAGTAGTATTCGAAGTTTTCCCACCACAATATTGCGTTATCCGCTCTAAAACCGTTTGATTCCTCATGACAAAGCACCTCATCGTTCAACAAGCCCTTCTCCCTTCAAATGTTTTAAAGCAAGAAAAAAAGAGAAGTGGCATCTTTGTCCCAATATATTCTAATAAGTGGTTGAAGGAAACAGCACCAACGACGCCTTTGCCATCTATCAGTCTTCAGAGCTCTGCCACCGGGCAAGACTATAGTCACAATAGCCTTTCGACTACCCTTGTATAGGAGGGCCCCGTCAGATTCTTTCCATTGGGACCGAAATTTATATTCCTTAAATGGAATTGCCGAGGACTACAGGCTAATTGGAAGGAATATCGGTATATTGTTTCTTCTATTTCTACGTTAGCTTTCTGTCTTCAGGAGTCTATGCGTCCACGTTGCCCTCTGTCCTGAGGCACAAGGGTTTCGCTACACCCCTTACTTGTGATAGAGGTAGAGCTGGTGAATGTGCTATTTTTCTAGGCGTGATTTCTCCATTTTATCTATTCCAATTAAACACTACTTTCAATCGTTAGCTTTCAACTTCACTTAAAGAAGATGGGCAGGGACATTTTAGTATACATCCAAACGCCAGCCGACTTCGACCCAGCCGATTTTCGACGAATTGTAAGTCGGTAGTCAGCTTATCTGGAGCCAATAGACAGTCACTACCAGAGGTCATGTCCTTGCGGATGTGATTGATTAGCTTGTGTTAGGCGTCTTTAACGAAGAATTCAGACATATTTGTACACCAACAGTTTTATTTTTTGCTTTTATTCGTTCCTGTGCTCTCCGGATATACAAGTGGACTTTGGGTGGGCGTAACTAACCAACATTATGGAAGCGATCACTTTCCTATTCAAACCCGCAACGGGATGACAAGTGATCTATGAAGGTTTGTGTGCCTTCCCGAACCTATGAAATAAGGTCTGCCAACCTGGCTTAAATGCTTACAGAAGATCTGTGGCTATTTATATTTTACACATTTTTCACTTCCCTCGATCTACACACTTTCCTTACATAACTTTCGTTACAAAATTTGGGAAAGATGTCACTTCGTTGGTATTAGGCTTAGGATTAGATGATAAAAACAATAATTATTAGAAAACAATTTAGGACATCAATTGGAATTCCTTTCACTCCAAAGCAAAATACGCGATGATTCATAAGATGAAACTTTTGAAGTAAAAAGACCGACGGGGTAGAACTAGAGTTGCACCGGGGTTTTTTTAAAAATGTTTTTCAAAAAAAAACATGGCTTGAAAAAAACCCTGAAAAAAGCGGGGGTTTTTCCCCCAAAAAATTTCAAAATTTTATGAAAATAACATATTTTTATGTACTATTTTGAAATAAATGGAAAACATCAAGCATTTACTAGATAAACAATACCATATTTTCGTATTTATAAGTAATTTTAGCTCTATCAGAGTTGTAAAAAGCATTTTAGACGATATCTATATAAAGATTAGCATGAATAAACTGCCAACTCATCAATTCCTTAGATAAAAATTTCCCCAATGGCCAAATTTAATGAAATCTTGTATAGAGGAATATTCAAATGCCAGTAGCCTCCTTTTGTCTTTACACTACTTAATAGTTAGTACTGACTCATTACAAAAAAATTGTTGATCTATGATTCAAAAATAATCTGGCTCCTTTTAATTTCAAAGTTAAGGATTTCGAATATGTAATAGAATGTAATACAACTAGAAACTATTTATCCAAAATTTGGATCTAATGTTTAATTAGTTGGAGCTCTTTACGATGATAAATAAACTCACTAATTAAATTCAATGTATATATATTATTTAAAAAATTAGTAAACTGTTATTATAATTCTTATTATTCCTTTAACTAGACTTAAAAGAAGAGTACGTATACAATAAGATAACACCCTTTATCTATATAAATTAATTAATTGCAGTTTACTAACAAGTAAGAAACCCTCCAATAATCATGTGATAATATAATATAATATAATATAATATAATATAATATAATAAAGGTAATATAACACTTGTTCGTTGACTCTTAATAATATGCAATATAATTTAAATTCTAGACTCATTATTTTAGAACACATTGTGAAAGATAACTATCTATTTAAACATTGAAACAAATATAAACATATCAGCATCCTAAAAATAATCTGTTATACCTTTCCTTTCACTACAGTCTACACTCATTGTTTGAACCTATCTATTTTTGAAGATATTTACAAGCATATATAATAATTTTTAAGAAAATATATGTTTATATATTTGAAAAATTATGTATGTACTTATTACTTATATTATAGAATAAAAAAAATAGAGTATCACAAGTTTCTTTTGACTAAAGTCGATGGTCTACATTAGAAAATTGACAGTAACTCATTTGAAAGATCTCTGTGAGCACATAATATAATTATAAACCATAACTATATATATATATATATATATATATATATATATATATATATATATATATATATATATATATAAGTTAAAACAAGATTAAGTTTTACCACTAGAACTAAATTAAATGTGTAATCCTAAATATATCTGTGGACTGTGACTAGCAATATTTTCCTTTGACAAACAAAATTAATATAAGTACATAGAGTTCATCTAAATCTGTAGAGTGACATGAAGTTAGAATTAGGTACTGATTCTCTAACTTAAGCTACCATCTAACTCGGAGATATTCTCATCGCTAATATCATGTAGGCTATATGAATCTGATGAAACGTTAGAAGATAATTCAACCATTTCATCATCATCTGGACCTACCCAAGCTAATAGTGTACCCAATAAAATTATACCCTCAGTTAAATTAAATCTATCAAATTAAGTACATATATGGTATACATAAATATACTTAAACATACAAAAGGAAAAAAATTGGGTAATGAAATCAATATTTTCTTATTTTGACCCCAATAGCAAAGAAATATTAATTTCTTGTGTTTATATTCTTTTATAATGCAAACTTTAGTTCCTTAATGTTAAATTGTTGACTATAATTGCATAATACTCATTGTTTTATGAAAAAAATAAAAGCTTTTGGGGAAAATATATTGCATTTTTGAAAAAAAAAATTGAAAAAGAATGAAAAAAATGAATTAAAAACGGGGGGTTTTCAACACTAGGTAGAACCCTGAAAACACATTCTGTACTTTAAGGCATCTGTTGGTCTGTCTAGATTAGCTACTGGGAGAGGGAAGGTGCTCTTAAATCTTTTGCATAACAAGTGATTACGAATATATATGGTGTCTCGAAAATATTGACCCAACATCCATTAGCAAAGAAAGAATGAACACTCGAAATTGGAGGACATAATTATTCATGAATTTTCAGAGCACGCGAAGATCGTATTTCATAATTGTGATATTTTAGGAAGACCTTGAAATCATTCCCTATCCCTATATCGTTGAGCTTACTTCCTGGAAACTCTTTGTCAACATGAAATTTCAAGTCAGCAATAGATTCGTTCCTTTATAAAGACTTTCTGACATGACAAAGATACTGCTATCGAATGAGTCAACCCCAAAATGTAGCAATTTTAATGGATTAAATAATTGTTCGATGCATATCTGAGAGATTAATGGAGATTAATAAGGTTCAATTCGTGATAAAACAAAATGTATTAGTGAATGTCACTGACTCTTTAGGTTGTCATACAGATAAATAAAGATATCAGAAAACAGATGGAAGAGGATGCTATCAATCCCGAGTTTTAATAGTTTAACCTGGCAAAGTTGACCGGAATCGGGAATCCATCCGGCTACTAACCAGAGCCATTGTTGCTTAACTTTCCTTATTCACCCAAAGAATTAAAAATTCTCTCGATTGAAGATAGGCGTCAATTAATACAAGTCTTCAAAATTCTGAAAGGTTGTGACAATGTAAACTTTGACTCACTTTTTGAACACCAACAAATGAACATAAATTGAAACTAAAGTGTTATCCGACGAATATTTTGGGGAAACATTTTTACTTATACAATTGTCTCAATTTGGAGGTCTCTATCAGCATTTGTAGTTCAAAGCACATCGATAAACATTTTAAAAAATAAATTGAATGAAGACCTATTTACGTATTAATGACTAGAAAAAAAAGCAATATTTATATAACTTTTTAACCCTAAAGGACCTCCCAAGGCCTCCGTAACTACATTCCTCACACTTTCACGGCCAACCATAGAACGGATCTTAGGGTCTTTGCTGGTCTTGATTCTATAAAATGAGAACCGTTATTTGGATCATTACGAGGTCATTTGTTCCTGAAGGCCTTGAATTATCCCCTAAGAGGTTACAAGGTCGTAGTTTTGCGTGGCTCTGTTCTTGGTACAGGGTTCAGTTCCAGGTATGAAAGGACACAAAAAGAAATGGGGGCTTAGAGAGGGCAGCCGCCAATGAAGTGGTGCGTCGAGTCAGGAAACACTGGCAGAGAGCTTGAGCCATGAAAGTCATCATACACATCCAACTACAACACCGATTTCTCTTTCTCCCTCCTCTCTTCTCTTTCCAGTAATTCGCCGATGGGTTTTACTTATTCCTCTGACATGGAACGGGTAGCCTTCCCTTGGGCCACGGAGGGTTCTTTCTGATGGGGGGAGGAGGACACTACTTCCACTCTGTAGGCAACTCCCCCTCCAACATTGATTAGCATGCCCCTGATTCACACAGGCCTGTCAGTGATTGTCATCCTGATCTTTATGTGAATTACATTATCTGCTCGGAGGACTTCATCGACGATTGAAAAGGGTTCTTGCTGCCCTCAATCGATCTGCATTATCCTCTTACCCTTTTTTTGTCCCATCTCAATTAAGCCTTGTGCCCTTGTTCGTTAGCACAAATTATATAAATTTCGTATTTGCTCAAAGAATTTGTTTTCCACTGTTGCTTCACGACATTTCGGCTTTGGGCTGGAAAATTGATTGTTGAATTCAAGAGAACATGCAAACATCTCATTTTGAGGGCAATGACATCATCTGACATGAAAAAAGAAGTTAGACAAAGACAAAAGAAATATGATAATACCACGAAACCTGGCAATAAAGCAGAAAAATTGATTCTCTACTATGGATTAAAAAACAACTGGTCTAGTAAAGATGATTTTTATGGTATCGATTTATGCCGGTCCCAGAACACGTTCAAAAAATTGACAAAAGTGAAATCATACACCATTATAATGACTTTCCCTTTGCGCTGCGGCAATGATGATACACAAGGTGGTGTTAGCAACGAATCATTGATTCTTATGTGCATGAAATGTACATAGTTGGACGAATTCAAGGATTTCTACTCCTACTTCTAAACCTAATACTAATATTATTTTTTTTATTACTACCAGTATGTGCGTAGATATGTATGTGATATATGTGTGGTTATATATCTCGATGATATATTGGTAACAGATAGAAGTCATCGATTTTACCTTTGCCCCGTGAAAACAAATACTCGTTGCCGCTATAACCTATCTAGGCTATTAACTTTGATCAATGGTCTTGATATGAGGGACAATAAGCCATTAAATAGATAAATTAGGGATGTTTAGTTATGCGCTATGAATATTTAAACAAAAAAATTAGGCAATTGAAAAAAGATAAATATTTTCATACGACAAAATAAGCAACAGTTTGTAAACACACTTTTGTCATTCTTATCAATTGATGTTTGATGTTTTAACTGATTAATTAGAGATGGGAGTTCCGTACCCTTCCTAGTAGGTGTTTTATTGCAACCCCGAAATTTATGGAGAAGTGAGTGAAGTTGAAGCCCTTGAGAAATCAACGGATCCACACAATTAGAAGTCAGACACATATCGGCTTTGCCACAGGTTCATGCCGCCCTTCCTCCCCTCCTAATGATCTATCGATCAGAGAAGATAAAGTTCCTTCCGCTGAATCTTATTCGTATTATACTGATCGCTCACAAGGGGTTCAAGTTAAGTTTGTAATTTTGAGTGTCTGGGGCCCTCAAAGGGGTGCCCTTTGTACAATGATGCAACAGGTTCATTGAGAAGCGGCATGACCTCTCGGCCACACTACCCCCAACAGTTTTGTACTAAATTGAGACTACCTGTGCTTAATTCCTTCGAGACATTTCCATTATCCACTTCCGCCACCATCTAACAAGCCCATCCTGACGTATTATTTTGGTATATGGCAATTATCCCAGGCTAGTCGCCAACCAGCTTTTGTCCATTCATGCCCGGGGATGGGTTGAGTAGATGAGGGGAGGGGGAACTCTCACTTTTCGCTGCTGATGGGGTAGTGGGTTTTAGCATATCTGCATTCTTGCCGACCCTCCATCTTTATTTCCCTTATTTACGCAGCAACAAGGAGTTGTGATGTGACATCTGGAGGCTTGTGCCCCTCCCGACCCCAGATTCCGACAGGTTTAGTATCCTGGACCCAATGATTGAGGAGGATTTGCGGCTATATATTTTCCATACATTTTCACTTCATCTAATCTTCACAACTTTCTTTACAGAACTTTCTACTTCAACTCCATGGTGCTATACGGCCTTTTTGCTCCAAGAGATTGGTTTAACAAGTTTGGGTATGTCATTCGTCGTCATCCTTAACGTTTTACATCTTTCATGCGACTTCTATTTATCCACCTCTTTTTCTTTAGTTCAGACACATTTTTGTTATTTTTAACCGTCCGTGAGAAAGTAGTTTCATCGATTTTTTACTCGCGTGAGACTCTATGTCGGTCGGTCGGTCCCCGTTTTGCTTTTTTAGGGGTTTGGTAATAACATTGTAACTATTCGGTTGATTCTAACGAAATTTGAAACCCTTATGTTGTTTTACATTTTCTTTCGAATTATATAATTGGCTAGTTCCTCCCAGGTTTAGCCAGGAATTATTTTATTTTGGCAATAACATCATAACTATTCGGCCGCTTCTAACGAAATTGGAAACCCTAATGTTGTTTTACATTTTCTTTCGAATGATATGATGTCAAGTTCCTCACATGGCTAGCCTGCGAATTATTTGAGGGGAGCAATAACATCCTAACTATTCAGCTGATTCTAACCTAATTTGAAACCCTTATGTTGTAATAGATTCTCTTTCAAATGATATAATTGCCAAGTCCTTTCTAAGGTTAGCCCGGGAATTATTTTGTTTAGTAAGAACATCATAACTCTTCGAACGATTATAACGAAATTTGAAACCCTTATGTTGTTTTACCATTTTTTTCCAGAGATATAATTGCCAAGTTCCTCCCAAAGTTAGCCCTAGAATTATTTTTTTTTGCAATAACATTCTAACTATTCTACCGATACCAACGAAATTTGAAACCCTTATGTTGTTTTATACTTTCTTTCGAGAGATATAATTGCCAAGTTCCTCCTAAGGTTAGTCCAGAAATTACTTTGTTTGGTAATAACATCATAACTCTTCGAACGATTATAACGAAATTTGAAACCCTTATGTTGTTTTGCATAACCTTTTGATTCTTCAAATTATATAACTGCCAAGTTCCTCCCAAGGTGAGCCAAGGAATTATTTTGTTTTTGACAATAACATCATAACTATTCTCTCGCCTTTTAACGAAATTTAAAACCCTTACTTTGTTTTACATCTTCTTTCAAATGATATAATCGTCAAAGTCCTCCCAAAGTTAGCCGGAGAATTTCTTGGCAATAATATCATAACTGTTTGGCTGATTCTAACGAAATTTGAAACTTCTATGTTGTTTTACATCTCTTTCTAATGATATAATTGCCAAGGTCCTCCCAAGGTTAGTCCTGAAATTATTGAAAGTTTTGAATGTCGTAAGGTCATTAATCAGAATTTGTGAGAGCACACTTTACTTTTTTTAAAATGGTTTTCCCCTATGGCTCTATTTTCCTCTATTTACCGATTTAACCCTACTAAAATAATGTTTCCTCTGTCGCTCTATTTATCCATTTACTTCTTTTAAAATGGGGTCTCCCCTGCCGCTCTATTCATCTATTTACTTTTTTTAAATGAGGGTTTTCTCTGTTGCTCTATTTACAATTCAAAAGGAAAGTGAATTAGGATTGGGATGGTAACTGGAAGTTATTTACTAAAAAGAGAAATATTAAGAACCAAGAGCAAAAGAGATGTATTAATATCAAAAATATGAAAGATACGATTCTTGTGAGCTACAAAGAGGAAGAGAATACAAATATGAATGGCTTCTTTGGCCATGTAAAGTGTTGACCTGTTTTGAAAATACTAGAAAAGGGGAGGCAAGTAGAGGGTATGGCATAGTACTGAGGAATGTATGGTTTGTATAAGTTGTAAAGACTTTGGAAATGAAACGGTGTTTGAGGAGTGAAAGAATTTTGCGATAGTACTGTTAATATCTGGCAGAGTAATAATGGCGCGCAATTGTACGCTGCGTGCTGTTCATTTGTTTATGGCGTGGCGTGAAGTCATAGCCATGCGGCAGGCGAGTTTGACGTTACAGCCGGTGGTGTAATAGCGGCCGGATGTTTGCTCCGCAGCAGTCGTTGTTCAGAGGTATGTTTGCGCAGAAATAGGTCAAGCTAGGTTCTACTTCCTCTGGCATTATATACTACCGTTGTGTAGATGACTATACCAGGCTAACGATCACGAGGTGATGTTGGCATCTCCTGATGATGATGTGAAGAGAGTTGCCTTGAAGCTACAAAAACAATTTGGACATCCCACAGCTGAAAATTTGATAAAACCACTAAGAAATGCGGGCAGCAACAATACTGATCTTGAAAATGAAATTAATGATTTATCAAGCGTTTGTGAAACATGTGTTAAATTTAAAAGACCTGTTCCTAGACTAGTTGTATGTTTACAAATGGTGAAGAGCTTTAACGAAAGTATTGCAATGAATTTGAAAGTCTGGGGTCAATGTTACTTCCTTGTGATAGTCAACATGGCTACGAGATTTAGTACAGCAACAGTAATAAATAACAAAACTGCTTCAATAATCATTAAATGTTTGTTCATGTGTTGGATTAGTCTATTTGGTTCTTTCCAGAAGATCCGCACTTACAGTATAACTAAGGTGAGTTTAATTATGATGAGATAAGAGCCCTTGGTGAAGCCATTCAATATAAAGATGATGACTACAGCAGCAGAGAGCCTGTGGAGTAACGGGAATTGTGAACGGCTCAATGCAGTCATTGGTAATCTAGTAAATGAAATTATGGCTGATTCTACTTGTAATCTGGAGACAGCGCTTGCCTTGTTGAATAATTCAAGATTTTCACCTAACCAACTAGTATTTTGTTTTAACCCTGCTATTCCTAATGTATTTTGAAATAAACTTCCTGCGTGCGAACCGCTGATGGCTTGCACTTGTAAGAAGTAATTTGAATGCTGTTTACTCTGCCAGGAAGCATTTTTTGAAGATTGAGTTAAAAGAGCGACTGAATAGAGCATTAAGAAGCAATATGCGTACTACAGATATGGAAAATCTAAGTAATGGTGATGAAGTTTTCCACTGTTAAGTACGTCTGAACAACGACTGCTGCGGAGCAATTATCCGGCCGCCATTACACCACCGGCTGTGACGTCACGCCACGCCTAAACAAATAAACAGCGCGGAGCGTACAATTGCGCGCCATTATTATTACTCCGCCAGATATTAACACAATTCGTCTTCTCTTCTTTTCACTGACTTATCTTGTTCGCAGTGAAAGCGGCTTGATAAACAACCATTAGTCTCTACTGATAACGGGCCGTAGCCGCTGAGTGGACGCTCCATGCTTGGTGAGACTGTCTGCTATATGTTATGATGTAGCAAGCATATCGCATAGAACAGACACATCAATTCTCAGTCTTCGATAATCAACATTTTTAGAAGAGTACAGAGCATCAAGCAAACTCTTGTTGTCCACAAAACAATGAATGTTAATACCAGCGCAGCGAGATATTTCAACAATGATACTGGCGATGTACACTGCACCTTCAACGCATTCTAGAACAGCCAGGGTCTCAGCAGACAATGTTGACTTGATAAAACACCGGATTTTCCTAGTTTGCCAGTAGATTGGACAACGAGCACCACTATTATCCTCCAGGAATACAATAAACGCTCCTTGAGAACCACCATCAACCAAATTAGCAAAAGCTGCATCCGAATAACAGCCTTCGATTGGCTCAAGCTTAAAGAAGGGGGATCTAATGTTGTCTCTTATTCAATCTTAGCAAATCGCCAACAGTTACCTTGTTACACGTAACGCTCAACTTACAAGTTTCAAAAGCAATTTCTGCTCTGGTATGTGTTGCGATCCAGTTCAGTTGTCCAATCAAAGCTCCGTACGCAGTTATTTCTGCCAGTGTTAAGTCGTTTGTTTTAAGAAAAGTATGCTGATGACTGATGCTGACAGGTGTCAAAGTTGGAGCGTACTGAAACTGATCAACAGTCAAGCCATCAGCAGTCGTATTGATGTTTAAACCAACATACTTGAATTATGCTGATGATAAGCTGTCAATCAAGCACATCTGATGTAATTTCTTAACGACAGCATCCTCAAATGCAGCAGTTCCCGCCTAGAGAAAATCATCAACATAGACACAAATTATGCCTTCAAAATTGTTATCATTGTACCACAAAAACAAAGAATAATCTAATGAACAAATGTGAACACCAAGCATCAATAATTCATCCTTCACTCTTAAATACCAAGCTATGGCTGCATCACACAAACAGTACAGTCTTTAATAATTTCTGCAAGTTACCATTAAAATATTCAGGAGGTGGTTTTAAGTAAATCTCACGTGTAGATAAATATCCTTGACATCAATGGTGTGATACTTCCACTGCTTGGAATATGCCAGAGACAAAGCCAGACGTACTGCTTCCCTGGAACACGTAGGCGAATCCTTGCGCAACGAGATAGTGTCCTCTTCAAAGAGACATGCTACTAATCTTGCTTTAGTAACCGTCTTATTATTTTTCACTTTCTCAGTTATCACCCACCTCACTGATACGACATCTTGACCAACATTTTTAACTTCTTCATAAACATTGTTGTCTCTCCAGTTTTGAATTTCAGCTTCTTTCGCTGTAATCACATCATCTCTATTAAACATTACAATCATCTTTACACTGTCAGGTATCACAGACAATTCCACAATATCATTGAAGTTAATCCAACCAACAGTACCATCATAATCGTACCTGACGTTAAAACAATTACGATATTTGTTATTTGTGGCTTTTCTCGCTCTACTTATCACCTTACCAGAGACAAGGTCACCAGTAGCTGAACTTACACCTTGAAATCGCTGTCCAACTTTGATTTAGGGTGCCGAGTTACCGCCGATGTCAATGCAACTATCTTCATGTTGATTCTCATTACCATCAGCCTCATCACTGCCGTCGTCATCGCTATTATGGTTGTGATCATCCTCATCATCCACAGGAGGATAGCAGTCCTCTTCGCCAGACTACTGCTGCTCTACAAGTACCTCTGCATAAGGCGAAAGGAGAGAGAGAGTGGGATTCAAGAAGTTTTGTGCGATAATGCTAATGAGGGTTCCGGGCAAGGAATATTAAAACATTCGATTTGACGATTTAAGAAGGGTAAGAGTTGCAATAATAGAGGATGAACAAGTGGGCTGAGAGGATTTAGGGGTCTTTGGGTTAATGTGAGAGCGTTGATGCTAAGCTTAAAGATCTGCAGTAAAGAGCGAGTGTTAGTAAAATGTATGTTGATTTGGAAAGATTTGCAGCTAGATTAAGGCTTCCCTTAGGGTGAACAAAAAATTGAAGCGAGTGGTTTGATACAATGTGTGGGTACAAAGCAAAGGCTTATGATGTAGTGATGAGATTGATACTTTTATGGATTGATGAAAGTTATGAGAGGGAGAGACGCAGAAGGAAATGAGATTGATAATGAATGTTAAATTATGGTTCTAAGTTGTTTGCTCAATGATGATCTGATGTTAGCAGAAATTTGGTACTATATAAATTAAGTTTTTAGTATCTAGAGAGAAACATAATCAAGTGTGTATAAAACTATGCTTGATAATCTGGACGAAGAGGGCTTTCTTGAGGTCTACTTCCATGTAATGAACGCTGACTGAGAAAAATGCTACAGCACATGGCATCCCATCGCGATGAACGGCCCACGGCACATAAAAAATGGATGAGAACCTTTGTGTTCAGTAGGGCATAAATGGCTGTTTTGAGTGAGGTATTTTTTAAAGGTTTTGATGTGCAATGACCAACGTTCTCTCTAAGGTAGGTGCATTTGTGTGCGTACCCACCAAGAAAAACTATGTGTACCAAACATATTTCTGGATTAAAATTAGATAGCGATCTACTGTAAAATGATGTTACAATATCTTTATGTATTGTTATTTGATGGGTGATGATGAACCTCAATTTATAAACATCTTCACCCTGGCAGAGCCCCACTGACTTCAACTGAGGGATACAACCCTTCTAATGTCAGCCAAAGCTGTGTCGGACACAAAACTTCTTTTTTTTAGCCCATCTGGCGACTGCCTACTTGGGGCATAAGTCGCCGTACTCGGAGGGCTTTCGACATATTTAGGTGATTTGTAAATATGATTCGGGGTCATGAATATAATGTATACCCAGGTTTTTAAACTAATGTTAGAGTGCAAACGCAAAAATTAATCTATTTTATTTATTTATTTTTGCATAAGCTTTTGCCTCTCTACAAAACTTTGCCCATAGAACGTATGTTGCACCCATAAGCCCCACATAATCAGAGGATACTTACGTGCTAAATGACTTTATATGGGAACAGTAATGATAACGGGGAGAATTACCTGTCCCCAAGCCCTCTTCATCTCGTTCTTTCATCGTTGAATGAACAAGCCCACATCGGATTACACGATTTCCTATTATCCATTAAACTTGCAGAAGGATCATAATGAGATTTATACAAGCAAACTCATTAGTAAGAATAGAAAATAAAAGCTAATTATATTAATGTAGCCCAAAAGTCATTCAGACCACAAATGCGTTTTTGTCTCGAATTCTTCAATCGATCTTCAATTAAAGTTCTTAATCTCTGGATTGGAGTTGCCGATTACCATTTAATCCTTTTCTAAAATGCCTAGCAAACATGTCTGGAGTATAAATTCCACCACATACTGTATGTGAATGAAGTGCGCTAAGATTGAAATGATCATTTTGCCCCAAATCAGGGGCGTGCAGGGGACTTCTTGGTTCCCCATGCATACGTGTCGAGAGTCGGGCGTCGGTCGATAAAACAGCTGCCGACAAAGTTGTGGTTCTGAAAGGCTGAAGTACCTTACCGGCCGCTTACGGAAATGGTTATCATTTTATGAACAGTTCATCGGCTTTTCTCGCAGCCAAAATTAATAAAGACAAGACTGTGGTGGATTTCTGAACATAAAAATTCGTAATAGTAAGCAACCGTGAGTTGTTTTTAGTGTATTCAGCTATAAATGAATCAACGTCGCTTACAACTGTTTGGAGACAAATTTATTCTTTGTATCAATACTTCGGGCCAAACATTGATTTTATATAAGCAACTTGGCTGCAGGGAGATAAGTGTCAGCCAAACAATTACCGAGGCAAGTTAGCGATTCAATAAGTAATAATTTAAGTTTAATGCATATAAACTTGGAAAATAAACCAGGCAATAGTGCTGTTAGTTTAACATCATGCTGAATGTTGCACTCTAGCTTGTCATTTTAAAGTGGTGTGAATGGTATTCATACGGTTGATTTATTTAGTGAGAGGGGAAACAGACTTACATATTACTAACAGGAACACAAGGAGAAAAAATATTTTCAATAATTAATTAAACTACATAAAATGTGCGAGATCACAAAGACCAAACGAAATTTTCGTCACCATAGTGCATACATACTACATAAAATAACGCCTATTTCCTATAGTTCTATGAGCGTCAGGACTTATTTACAATAATATATTAAACTTTGAAAAAAATATATATTACTAGCCTCCCTTTATTTTCTTAGATTGCATTATATGATATAGCCCTAAGCATCTATTATTGAAAAGATACCAAGACTAATAACTGCATAGGACAAAACCTACTAATAACAGGTAAAGATTGTACAGCATGACATACTACAAACGTTCTTTATATTACAAGGAAAAATGTTGCATTACAAGGCAGTGTAAGGTGATTACTTGCACAACTCGATGTGAGTATTTTCTCATCATTAGAGCGATTATTTGACAAAATGCCGTAAACAAACTTCATTTACGACACTTGGTTGCTATATGAGTGAGAGATTTGAATTGAAAATACCTTTTCTTTCAATAATTGCTTCCCCAAAATGAAACTAAAGTATATTTCATCAAAGAGTGGAGCCGATGCAAGTTCTTATCCAAGATTTACTACAGTAGAGGATGGTACAAAGTTTGATTCAGCATAAACAAGGTCTGCTTAACAAAGTCGCGTGCTCTCACTTATTCTGATTTATGAGCTTACGACCTTCAAAACTTTAAATAATACCCGGACTAACCTCGGAAGAACCTTAGCAGTTATATCATTCGAAAGAGAATGTAAAACAATATAAAAGTTTCAAATCTCGTCAGAATCGGCTGAATAGTTATAATGTTACTTGTAAATAATTCCCCGGCTACTCTTGAGAGGACGTTGGCAATTATTTCTTTCTAAATAGAATGTAAAACGACATAAGGGTTTCAAATTTCGTTAGAATCGGCCGAATAGTTTTGATTTTATTGGCAAATAATTCTCTGGCTAAACTTGGGAGGACTTTGGCAATTATATCTTTCGAAATAGAATGTAAAAAAACATAAGCGTTTCAAATTCCGTTAAAATCGGACGAATAGTTATGATGTTATTGCCAAATAATTCCCTGGCTAACCTTGGGGGGACTTTGGCAATTATATCTTTCGCAAAAGAATGTAACACATCATAATTGTTTTAAACTTTGTTATAATCGGCCAAAAAGTTACAATGTTATTACCAAAACAACAAAAAATAAAAATGGGTACCGACCGACATAGTGAAATATAAAGTCGCACGCAACTAAAAATGGTGTTTTTTTAGATTAAGAGGCTAATGCAGTTAAGAAGGCAATTTCAAGTCTGTTACTGAACTAAAGGGTGCTTGTGTCTTTACATAATTATTATTCGAATCCAATTATAAAGGTAGCATAAAGCAAATGTCATTGCTACGGATTCAAACTCAAAATCAGAGAAGTTTGAAGAATGTTAACAAAGGTGTATTAGCCCTAATTTGACATAGTAACACTGATTTAAAGTTAGCTAATAAAGCATTGCTTCTATTGGTCTATGTTTCTGGTCATCCACCTACCCTTGTTAAGTCTAGTCCACATCATAATATTAGATCTTTAATTCCCAAACTGATATATCAAGGTGTCATTGCAACCTTCCAAATTTACTCATTAAAGAAGCACTAAAGAAAAGTGTTGCAGTAACTACAGATAGTAATGATGATGTCAGGAATTATGAACCAACAATGAATAAAATTTGGAAGCAATTATGACCAGAATGTGTCATCCCTGTTAATTCAATTGAAATAGATACGAAGACAAGTGGAGAGGGAAAGCTATGTCGCTTGCATAACGCTAGCGTTGCAAAAGGAACAACAAACGATATAACATACTTGATAGTTACTCAAGGTAAATTGCCAAACGAGGAGGAGCTTTTACAGTATATAGATTTAGAATTAGTTGTGGATGAGGAATATTCATCAAGTTAACTGAATTTAAATAAAAAAGAAGAACTAGAAAAGATGTCGCGATTTCTGAACGTAGCGCAAAACATTAAAGTGATGGCATCTAAGGTAGAAGAAAAATAGAAAGTGCGCTAAACATTTGAAGCCAATATCGAGTAACTAATGGCATTATAGTGTTATATGGCGAATACAAAGATAATTAAAATTCATTTTTCTCAATCCCAATTACTATATAATTCAAATTGTTTGCTTACATATCATAGTTAATGTATTTGTAAAATTAGATTTTCATTTAGTTCTTTATTTAATTCACCTTAATAAGGCGAGGTTAATTTCCTATAAAATTTAATGTATTTATACAAGATTTACATAAATTTTAAACAGAAGAAAACAAAAGTGATGATACAAGGTATGTAGCTTTAAGGAGAATAATTACACAGAGGTAGGAAAATTCCTCACAGCAGTTAATTCATATTCACAATTTTATATCTTTATAAGAATTTTCTCATAATTTCCTCTTCCAACTCTAACATTTAAAACTGACGCAGTTTAATATTGCCGTCGTTTCTCGAAGATTTTTTTTCATTCATATCTTTTCTTTTCCCTCGCTCTTAATCTGATAGTTATTATTATGATTCATATCATGTTGAGTAAACAAATCTTCATTACATTGTACGTTTCCTCTCTTTTCTGGATGGCTAACAGTTAATAAAACAAGTAGGCAAACTCTAAAAAGCACAAATGAATGAAACGACGTGTAGCGAAAATATCGAGGATGCCAATGGCCTTTAAAGCAAATCCCTTCGATCATTAGTGCCAGGATGCCTTTCACGATCTTTAGTTTCAAAATTATCCTACGAAAAATCACCCTAAAATATGATCACAAATCTCTTGGTATGACCATAAAATGCGAGCCCTAATTACAATAATAATAATAATCAAGAATACAGACTTTAAATATTTAGAGGGAGATGACAAGAAATAGGCGAGAATCAATCACCACAAAACAGACCTAGAAATAAAGTCATGAAAGATGGTAGATATTTTAAATGATCAAAGTTAACTAATGTCCCGTTTGTTCATATTTATTTTCAGTTTGAAAATTTTAAACAGCGATTTGAAGACCTTGAAATTGATTGAAATGTAACAAGTTAAAGTTTAGAAACAAAAAGAATTAACAAGGCGTCCTCTTTTCAAGGATGTAATGAAGGTAAGTGAAAATAAGAGTTTCAAACCTATTCCCAACTTTAGTATTTTTAAAATAAGTGAAATTCAGAACTTAGTAAAAGTTCAGTGACTAAGGGTTTTATTTTCTCGCAATTTAAAGTGAACATCAACAAAGGCATTCAGTACCCTCAGAAAGTTTGTTAGGATACATCTGTAAATAAATTAAAGGCAAGGGAGTAAAAATTTGTGGAAGCCATAGAGCTGCAGATCGTCTGGAGGTTCTGGAGCTGTAGGGAACGCAATCCTCCAATATCATCTGTAGCAGGGTTTCCCTGCTATACCTTACCACTGCCCTTGAAGTAGATAGAACTTATCCAAAATGGGGGAAGCAAAGAGAAAAAGGGTGGAATAAGCAGACATATTTGGATACTCCGCCCCAAGACAATTGAAAAGGGTGAAACCCAATCACACCCGTCTTCAACCGCGCAGCAAAGAGCACTGGTGCTGTGAGGGGATGCTTCTCCTACAGGTACTAGGTGTAAGTCTAAGACACTCGCCCTCTTTCTGAGTGACTCAATGCAGCAAAGATGCAAAGGACTTCCATAACAAACTATTGTGATGATTCATTCAAACCTTCCTGAGAGATGGCTGTACGGAGGGTAAAAGAAAATTAAAAGTTATCTCAAACGTGCTTATGGGGGCGTAGAAGGGAGGCTGAAGCTTTTCATTTCCTCACTGAGGAAGAAAATGTCGAATCGACTTTAAAAATGAAACTCACCTTGTAATTCGCTTAAGCCCATGGGATTCCGGTGAAGTGAATTGTTCTTTTTTTATGTTTAGAAAGTTGTTGATCTTTACCCTCTTGCTGTGTGCCGAGCAGCCACCAGAGCTTGATGAAGGATATGACATGTACCGGGTTTTGACACAGAATCCTCAAGGGATTTATATTTTGTCATTGGTGTGTGCCATTGAGCCCAGTGCAGTCTTTACTTATGTGTTTAATCCTGTGCTGCATTGTGTACAGATATCCGCGATGGACACATCCAGTATTTTCTGGTAGCGCAGAAGTGATGGATAAAATCCACACCGCAACCTCATGAAGAAATGAGCAATCAGAAGAATGGATGTCAGGGGCCCATGCATGCATCAGGGTGTTGTGCGGAAGTGAATGAATAGAGAGATGAGTAAATTAGGCGTAAGTATGTTTCTGGAAGCTGGTTTTGGGTGGGGGAGGTGCAAGAGTTGACAGTCTCTCTACAATGTATTATATACTAAGTGTTGTTTTTTTATATTTGTAGGAGTTGTTTTGGGCATGTAGTGCAGTGGGTGTGCTGGGTTTTTGGAGGCTGCGGCTAGTATTGTTCGCCTCTCATGTCAAGGTAACCCTTGACAATGTGTTTAATTCAATGTGTTGGTTGTCTAATGGTATATTAGTTGTAGAGTCTGTAACTCTTTTTAAGGCTTTAGTGAGTGTAGGAGTAGTTCCTAAACTGTGATTGTGGTTTCTCTTTTGCCCGAATGTTGTGCGTGCGAGTGATTTGCAGGCGTTAGGTGTTGTGTACATTTGTTTTTATGTATGGTTATAATATGCTGTTTAAATATCATTCACGTATTGTATGTTACGCCATGTATGTATTTTGGCTGTGTTTGTGTGTGGTGTGGGGTGCTGTATATTGTGAGCTGTGGCGCATATTGGTATTCTCATATATCGCTGCTGAGGAGGTTAGGAGATAGGAGAGGAGTAGCTGTCATTGTTTCTGTGCGTGCATGAGAGAGCTATTTCCCCATGTATGCAGCTATGTGTCTCTAGGGTTAGGTAGATGGGCGTATGTCATGCATGTAGAGATTAAAGAGTGTGGGGGAGGGTACAAACCATTGGAAAACACCGTTTGAGAAGTATTTATGCTCGATGTCTGGCTAACAAATGCCTATCCGGCAAATATGTAGCTGTCAAGACATCTTTTGTTTTCGTTTTTAATTTAAGATTTGTCCTCTAGCGATCATCTTTTTGTTTTGATGTGCATGTTAGTGTTGTATATATTGTTACTGAAGTTGTCGCGTGGGATGGCATCGAATTTTGGCTGATATCTAACGTTAGAAAGAGTGTTCTGAGTGGTTGTGTTTGGTCGATGCCATCGAAGATCCTTAGTGTCAGTTCTGTAAGAAGAGGGGTTTTAGGTGTGGTGGTTTAAAAACATGGTTTAGGTGCTAAGATAAAGTTTGAAGTGATCTGGTTTTGGATGAAGAGTGATATGAATTTGGAGGGAGTAAACAGGAAAGTAGTGAGGAAAGTAGTGTAAAGTTTTATTGGGCTTAGAGATTGTGATTATTGTATCATGTTTCCTAGGTTTGGGTAGATGTAGTTTGCAATATTGATGAGTGTTTTATTCCAAGGGCTCAAAGGTATCTGAGGTGTATGCTACTGATGTCGTCTGAATCACTTGCAACTGAGTGCTTAAATTGTGGATAAAATGATTCTTCTGGCGGCTTGTTAAATATGCGTAGTTTGAGTGAGTAGGGAAATATTGTTTACGTTGGATCCATCGTCTATCATATGATGGGGTAAAAGTCCTTAATGAGAGTATTTTCTTGTTGTTTGTTTGATATTGTAGGTGCCTCTTGTGGCGATTACAATTGTTGTATCTGATTGTGGCTTGTTGCTGTTATAAAATATGATACTGTTTAGTGTATTGTGGCGTTAGCTCGTGTACCTTCTGAATTCAAGTGTTCTGACAAACTTTTGACAGTGTTTTCTGTTGTATTATTTTGTTGTTTATTTATGCCTTTCGAGATTGTATTTGGTGAACTATATCTTGTTTGAGGAATGTTGGGGAGTTTTATTTTAGTGGCGAATTATCTGATGAAGCATCTGGAGATGTGTTTACTGGCATTATGTAGCATTGTGTTGAAAGCATGTCCAGCAGTGTTGATGACTCTGATGGTTCTACTGTTTAATATTCCGAAGTGTTTTTCTGTTTCGCTGGTGAATGCTTCCCAGTCGGTTCTTTTGTAATTTATGTAGGTGGTATCCCTGTCCATCTGATTTAATTCTTGTTTTTGTTTTAAAGATCAATAGCTGGTTAGATCCTAAAGATATGACCATATTGTAGGTTATTGTGACGGTGAGTTTGTGTGACCAGAAGGTGATGGCTCGGAATGAACGGTAGTAGAGGGCTTGATGTGGGATGTGAATATGAAAGTGGAGGTTGTTCAGTAGGTTGAGGCTGCCTGTCGATGACTGGATGCAATGCCCTCTTTCTGGGTTATCAAGATAACAAGCTGCGGCCTGCCCTTGAAGTCGCCACCATGAATGATGGGTTAAGTGATGATATGGTAGTGCTAGCGAAGAAATGTGGGGAGGAGTAGGAGAGATTTTTGTAGCCGAGGTAAGCATTTACTCTTGTTGTGTGAGATATTTTGCCATTTAGTGAGCACTTTGATTGATTGCAGTTCTGTAGTGGTCTTGTGGGATGGGGTCGGATGAGGGAGCTAGTGTATGTACTTGTGTGTAAAGTTTATGGATTTGTTTACTAGGGTGATCAGTCGACCACAAATACCGCCAGCTCGGTATTGCCTGATGATAGTGAATTTTGGAAAGAAAAGAATCTTTTGTGTTGTGAAGAGATTTGTTTCTTGCGAGATAGCAATGTGTATGTTGTGTTGTTTCAAGAAGTTTATGAATTTAGTTAATGTTTACAGTTTTAATGTTGATAATATTCAGTTATACGATGTCAAGTGTTTATATATGTGGTCTATGTTAGGTGCTGCTATCGTGGCTTAATCACTACACAAAGTAGATCGTTAAATAAAATGCCACTATTTGCGCACGTCTCATGGCAACGACAGTGACACAGCTGTTTTAAAATTGGCTTTTATTTGGTTTGGCTCCGATGCAGATGAGCCCTAGTAATTTAGCATGATGAAGGTCAAAAGCACAGAAAAATTAAAAGCGAAGTTTAGGGAATTGAAGGAGAATGTTTGAGAGGTGTGCTAGTACTGGAAAGAGAACGAAAACGCTTAAAGGTGAAATGGCGACGTAGAATGTGCACTAGAGAGCAAAAGGAAGGCATACTGAAAAATGATTAATCGGGCAAATGCGAATATGAGAGTAATGTAGATGAATGCAGACATGAGGGTGAAACGGAGGGGGAACCAATTAAATAGCGATGGGGAAAAGCAGAAAATGAGTCATGATCAGGTGTGCAAAAGGTGTGTTATAAAAATAAATGAGAGAGAAAGGGCTGAGTGAGAAGCATGTGGATGATATTGCTGATGATAGATTTGCAGAAAGCGGGTTTGAGAGGTGGTTTGTGAGGGAGCCAGCTTGTGTATTCTTTTCCAATGAGGAACTCTGACTGAATGAGAAGTTGCAACACATAGCAACCATCATCGCTATGTGGGGTTATTGGACGAATACAAAGTGGTTTGGCTTTATTCTTGCTAGCGCATAAAGGATATGGGAAAGGGCTAGTATTTTTAGTGTCATTGATGGTCAACGACCTCACTTTGTGAGAAAGTGGAAATTTTTCTCCTCAACTTTAGATCATGACTAAGGGAGTTCATAAAAGCATCCAAGAACAAGCATGGTGAGGAAAAGAATTTAGAGATAATATATTTGAAGGGATTCGATTCCTTCGCAACATCCTTCGGAATGAGGGCGGGGATTGTAAGGGAAAGGGACGCCAAGAAGAATACCCCCTTCATTTGTTTCTTGAATTTCTTCCCTCCCTATGTCTCCTAAGTATAACTCCACTTAGAGTAAGCCCTGTATCCAAAGAGAAAAATAAAAGAAGAAAGAATTTGAATATCGGTCAGCGCCTCATAAGTGTATTTAAGCTAGGCACTAAAAACTTTCACCTCACCGATGAAATGCTAATCTCCATAGTCGGGAAAAGAATAGCCAAAAGTTCCCACCTACATTGTTGGAGACGATTAAGACCGGTGTCCGGCGACAAAAGCTAATCCCTCCAGGCACCGGAAGCTTTCTCACAGACGTCTGTGCCTTTCAGCAATCGAGCACCATAAAAATGGCCATCACATAAATACCCTGAGTTTGTCAAAGATCGGCAGATTGAGTTTGAGATCTCGTCGCATTCGGTTCAGATCGTGTGTCTGTTTCCCCAAGTCCCTGGTATTCGCGTATACCATCGAGGTTGGATCTCACCAGGCAGATCCATCTCTTTTGTGAATGCTTACTCTATTTAGAGCAAGCCTCGAATCATCGCTTCATCCCCAAAGGACTGGCCGAGATTCCTCTCGTCTCATCTGGACCACCCCTCTCAAGGATCTCTAGTTTCTCGTGTGAGATTTCGCGCCAAGCCGCGTCAGAGTCTAAGAGTTTTGGAGGTTGCACTTCTCTGGAACAGAGGTGCCATCGTCCGTCTTCAAGAAATATCATCTTCTGGTCCCCCCCCCCCCCCGCATCCTCGTTCATCCTTGTCACCATCAGGATATTTGGCTGAGAATCACGACCATTTTCCCTCTCCATTCCCCCGCGCTGACTCTTAAATATTCCTTCTGTATAATTGATTTATAGTATCCCATTTAAAAGCTGATTAACAAGTAATTAACGTTACCCGGTTGCCAATTTTTCATAGTCTGTAAATATTATCCTTATTTACATTTTCTATATTTCCCGTATGTATATATATGTTAACTAGTGACTTATTAAAATTATATTTAGGGTTTTCACTCTTTGAATATATCCTTGAACTGCATCTTGGTAAACTCATTAAACGCTATCGGCCCCTGTATTAAAATCGCACTCTAATAACTCGTAATCAACGGATTACTTTTACGAAGTGAACGTACTTGTACATAGCGAAGGACGCGTACGTACATTAGAGGATATATGTATATATAACTGTATATATACATATTCTCTTGGCTTTTATCTCTTTCCTCCCAACCAATAGATACATATATGTATATATAGACGTATTGTCTGGGGAGGTGACCTCTTCCTCGACAGGGGGTATAGAGTCAAATAAGCTCAATTGGGGATATTTAATTTCACACGTAGTGTATTGAGAAGGAACTTGCGGGTGTGGTTTAAAGTCCACACTCCTCTGACATATAACGGCTGGCTCTCCTTTGATCCAGGGAGGGTTCCAAACGCCCCGTTGCTAGTGGCAAACCACTTTTCTATCGCTCACCCTGATCCTAGATTCCCACGAATATCAACCCCTTTGTGTAATTGAATTTGCTAGTGATTATTTCTGATTTTTATGTTGATTTCATTATCCAGACAAGGAGTCACCTAAATGGAAGGGATAGGTGTTGTTAATACTTAATATCAATTAATATTGTTTTCTATTTTTATGACAGCATGGTTGCACTTGGTAGTTCGATTGTTTCAGAATAAAACCTTTGTCATAGTTGGTAAGGAAAGAGACTGCCTCAAGTGTACTGCTACCTATCCTAATTTTAGCTTTAATTCAGTTTTAATGGACATACATAGGCGTCAATAGAACATGGCAACAAACCAATTAACTGTTATATGTACCAGAGAGCACTGGGGCTTATTTCTTGTACTTGGTATTTATAAAACATATCATATTCAATAGATTTTTTGGACTATTTTTCTATATTTCTTTCAAGATTTATGTACCAGAGAAGAACCATTCCCAAAATTTGACAAGGGGACTCCATTAGGGCCCTAATACAAATAACAACAATTAGTCTAACTTCTTCAACATCCGCTAAATTTGTTTATTCGTCTGACGCTGACGTTGACGTTGATAATTTGAAACAAGATTCATTCTTACCCCAACCGGATACTGCTAGAAGAAAGTTAACTCCCATATACAAATCTCCTCTAAATAAAGACTTTAAATTCTCAGAAATTTATTTTGAACCACGACGTCGCCAATCGCACATAAATAAAAAACTTTCTACCTTATCGAGACCAGATACTCCAATTCCTGGCCAACAGAGACCGGTAGACCTGACTCGTAGAAGAAATTCATCCAACCAGTCCGTGAGCAATGCGAATTTTCTACTCACTAACAGACTACAAACTATCGCTGGCTCAATAGCAGATGTGTATCCAACATATTCAAACAAGTCTTCTTCAGAAGAGACCAATAGCAAAAACAAAGCAGAAGATGAACCTACTCAAGATCTAATATTTGAACCTCTATCTCTAGTCCAAGAAGAGAGAGAAGAAGGGACTATTACTGAAGAAGTTGATTCCTTTATGACTGTAAGGGACAGATACTTATCTAACACAAAAAAGGCAAGAGGAGAAAATACAGAATATTTTAAAAAGACCGAAGAGTGGTTGGTTACTTGCACTCCCGATGAAATAAAAGAAAATCCAAGGCCAGTTAGTGTTGTGCAACACTTGAACTCAGATGGAATATTTGATTTTCAGAAAATCACTGATCTTCCAGTTGAAAAAATCCTAATAGACTCTACTCCACAACGGGAGGATGATGACTTTCAAGAACATCTATTAGACATCATTGTTGAGCCTTTGAAAAGCAAAGAAAGTTGCCACAATACCCAAATCGACAAAAGTTTTGTAGTTAAACAAGAAAAAACTCGAACGAAAGTTTGTGTAAGCTCGCAAGAAAATAGTTTTCCAAGTGAGAAAAACATTCCCGAAAACAGTTTTGATTCGATCAATAATCGATTGTTGGACATCATTTTTGAACCATTTCCAGCCCAAAACGAGAATCCGCTGGATAAAATTTTGCCTAAAAGTAAGTATAACTTAGATGCTTATAATTATGATGAGAAATTGACTAATTTGTAAGTTAATTGGTGTTCAAATTTTTATTGTACTTTACTCATACGGTTAAAAATGTTAACCCATGTTCATTATTTGGGCTTTGATATATTTACTACTTAAATTTGAACAACTCTATTTACTAGATCTTGAACCGAGAGCTTATGAAAAACTCGCGGCACTAACAGCTGAAGTACATCAAGGTCATCTAAACTCTCCAAATCGTTGTCAATTTCAACTCCCGGAAAAGAAGCAACGTTTTTTAGAAATCCAAAGCGTGGCGTAAGTTTTCTCATAAAATATCTCTAGTTTTATAAAAATAGGGAAGGTGGCAGAAGATCTAGAATAAAAAAAAATGAGAGAATATAAAAATGAATAAACAAGAAAAAAATGCGAGGTTAGGGTAACTGATAATTCTTTCTGAGCCACCTTGTCTACATTCTCTTACCTCGTCAGTTCTTTTGCTACCATATCTGCTTTTATACTCCAAAATTTCTGATTTTGTTTTGGTTAAAAGAACGTCTGAGAAGCCTTTGCTTTTTAACGCTATCAGTAATTATATAAATCACTAAACGTTTACTATTCAAAATCTTCGCGCCAAGTTAAATTCTATAAGGTATATCTGGGTAATTGGAAATAAAACATGAGAAACAAAGTTACAAAAGTGTCTTGAAAAGATTCTTGCTAAATAAACTATATGACCACTCGTGGTCAAGAAGGAGGCTTGCATCTGAAACTCACAAATTAAACGTCCTTAAAGTCTGTTGATATTCATAATTAACCATGAATAGTTAATTTTTTGTTATATATTTATAGGTGCCAAGCAAATTCCCACACGCAGTATAGTTTAAGTTGTACTGAAGGACGCAATCAGGAGATAATGGTCGAGGCGAAGGTCATTTACGCCTCCAGCAAAGATCCAAAATTTCCCCCATCTGCTGTCCTTGACGGGTGAGTACTCATAAATTAATAACACTTTACCATCATTATCGAATTTATTTCCGTTTCAAAAGCTATATTTTCCCTATGCGAAAGGTGGATCATAGAGCGGAAAATAACTACGAATCATATTAAGCATAACAATCCCTAAGGCATAAGTCTTAGAGATTGAGAGATTCTTGTTATTCATTGCTTGACTGAAGTAAGCAGAATCTTAACTAGAGCTGTCATTGTTGGAGAAACGCCATTGTCAATCTTCATTTATAAAAAACAACGAATAAAATATCATTAATTCATAGTCTAAAAGATAGAACGAATAAAAAATGCCATAAACATGACTTTTAAATCAACCGATCAAAGGCCACTAAGTATTAACAAATTTGGGGACAATATAGGTACTGCTGTCCATCAACGAGAAACAAATTTGTGACACAGGACGCAAAAGCACTCATAATATGTTGCGCTAAAATAGAGAGAGCAACAATGAATGGGTGCTTGCACATTACTTTGAGAACATTTAGAAGCATCTTCCGATGCATCGTAAATTTTACAAATAATAATCAAGTTCATCAGATATATATATACATGGTGAGGGCAGTATTCGTTCGCAATTTCCAATTGTTAATTTTTTGCATACTTTTTTTTACCTTTGTTTTCGGCTAATTTCTTCTTAAAGACAAAAGCACTTTTGCTTTATATTTTCAGAATAATTGACTATGGAAAATTTTGCATCACCCAATTTGTGGGGAAGGAAAAGTCCTTTATATAACCCACCCCGTAACGACAAAGAAGGAGATTTCAGACTTCCTCCTTGTCAGCAGAAGGATGGTAGAAATGTCAGAAAGGAGCAAGAAGATTCAGAATTTGACTCAACTACCAGGCAACTGCAGAGAGGAAAACCCATGGTTGACCATCTTATGCCATCCCCAAGCCAAAATTTGTCAATGAAATAAAGATCATAAACAATTAATGATCCCAGATGATGAAAGCTCATCGGCTACTGGTGCATAAGGACATTCACTACTTTTTATATAAGATAAGGAAGAGACAATTTCGGTTCAAGGCGATACAGAAAAAGCGACCCTAGCACACCAAAAAGTCGATCAACAAATTGAACGATCCGTTGGAGCAATACATGCTGTGGTTCTTCTCGACGAAAAAAATTTCTGCCAATACAAGAAAATCAATTCTCAAAACAAGAGGTGGCTCTCTGTTGTACCCAAGGAAGTGCTCAGAGTCATACAGATGAAATTTCCAATCACAATCATAGTCTTTGGTATCGTCAGCAGCGAAAGTGACGTCATGCCATCCTACTTCTTTTTTGAGGGCCTCAGGCTGAGCACCGACGGCTATATCCGTGTTCTAAGCGAGGAGGTGAAGCCCTTGCTCGAATGGGTAGGAAGTACTCAAAGTCATACAGATGAAATTTCTAATGATAATCATGGTCTTTGGTATCGTCAGCAGCGAAAGTGATGTCATGCCACTCTACTTCTTTTTTGAGCCCCTCAGGCTGAACACCGATGGCTACATCCGTGTTCTACGCGAGGGGGTGAAGCCCTGGCTCGACTGGGTAGCAGCAAAGAGGCTCTAGGTGTGGTAGGAAACTCTGCTCCCTGTCACACCAGCAGGAAGACCCAGGACTGGCTGTCGGAAAAATTTTTCAATTACATAGCACCTGAAATTTGGTCTCCCAACTCGCCTGATTGCAACCTCATCGACTTCTTTGTGTGGGGCGTGGTGTAAAGATAGACTGACAAATCCAGCTGCAATACAAAGGATGAGTTAAGGGCCAGGATTACCAGGGCTCTAAGGGGCCTAATACTGGAGAAAGTGACGAAGGCCTGTGGCCGGTTTCGAGATGGTCTAGAGGCTGCCACCGAGGCCACAGGCAGGTTCATCGAGTAATATTGAGAAAACATGTCATGAAAATAAACATACCCAAATTTTGACGAACATATCTAAAGAAATAAAAACACCTTTATTTTTTTAATGACATTAATCACGCAAACTAATACCTTGTGAACCCTGTACTAGCCTGTGAGAGAAATGCTGTATTGCTTCGAGGGGGAGGTAAGGGCTCTCATAGGAGGCCGACCTGCAAGTCAAAACGAAAGATTATGACTTATTATTGATCAACTAAAGATGGAGAAATCTGAAATTCTTGACTTCAAGTCATTATTTTGATGAGTGTTCAATGCTTCTGTTCTAGCGATCATTCAAGCAACATTGGTTGACTAAATTTATTTTTAAAACTTTTAATTCTGTTTGCTCTCTTTTCACATTTATGGGATCCATATTCATACATTATTTCCTTCTTATTGTCACATAGTTTACATGTATACATAGTCGAATCATCATAAACATACATTATCCTAAGGGTTATGCTAGTATGATACGTAGGTGGGTAATGGAGGTAAATTCCTTACAGTAATATTAGAAGCTTAGCTACATTGCTTGTTATTTAATTGGTCCAGATATCTTTACCTGCAAATCACTATTAGGCTATATTTAAATATACTAGTAAATAATTTCCATCTTTTGTGTGTGTATGCGAAAAGACAGAGACAAAGAATGTTCGATGTGAGAATGAAGTTCTGACCGAAACCACCATTAAATACGAAAACAGTCACTGTACCTGGAAGCATTTATCTTTAGTATAGGTTTTTATTAGGAGAGAGGAAAAATTAGTTTGGCTATTGAAAATTTAAACAAATATTTTCAATTACATTTAATCAATTTAGAGTTGCCATTTTGTACATACTTTTTCTATTTTATTGTTTGGAAAAGAGCCGAACAAAATTATTTGAAAAAATAATTGCTATACCTAATATTTTGAGTTAACAGCTCACCCCTCCTTGCTGACCGACAAATGAGGACTAGACTATAACTACTCTGTAGGCCAAGTTCAAATCTGTGTGATCTTATCAATATTTGCTTATTTATTTTCGGTGATAGGTTATCATAATGCTAGTTAATAGCTTAACTAGGCAAACTTAGTCATCATTTGTAGCTCATAAAGAGGGCGGGCGCTATTAGCTCAAAATTATTTGTATAGCAATTTTTTTTCAAAGAATTTTGTTTCTTTTTTCCCCCCAAGTAATAAAATGAGAAAAGTTTGTAGAATATAATGTTACCTTATAATTGATTAAATACGAGTTAATTAAAAAAAATAAAAATTTAAAGCGTCACTACTTTCCAGATGACAAAATATGTAGAATATTAGGGTTTGAAGACGAGAACGAGTTTTATGCTGTCGAAAGTAAATATTTTCAATTAATTTATGCTATTACGACAGCTGCTTTCGTAGAATGGTAGTCCTTTTATTGGTGGGATTTTGATCTCATCAATATCTCAATGTTCAATTCTAATCTAGGCAACAGATAATAAACAGTCCAATTCATGCTATTTTAGATTAAGTTCTAGTGGAAACTAAACGAAGCTTAAATTCATTTTAATTTCTCAGCATGGATGGCCATTTTGTTTGAATAAAAAAAGTAAACATGGAATGAGGAAATAGGTGTATAAGGCAAGAGCGAATAGAAGCGATGCCTACTTGGAATCAAAGGTGTTTCAATATTAGATATCGAGATTCTCCCGATAGAGCAATTATGAGACAGTTTTTATATATAATAAAATAATAAAAAATTAGGAAATAGGTATTAACTCGTGTCCTTTTTTATTAAGGCAAACGAATTCCTTTTGGATCTCGTGTGGGCTTTACCCTCAACAAATGTTGATCTCTCTCGCTGGACTAACTCACGTGGATCGATTTTCATTTAGTTCTTATAACGGTAAGTTTAATATAGTATATCAGCTTAATTATTATACAGCTCTAAATTTAATTTCGAAAATTCTTGTCTTTAAAAAAAACTTGTGTTCTATATTATCTATATTTTGATATTATTGCTAAAATTTTGTTATGAAATGATGACATACTGATTGTTTAAGTTCGTTTATCAGTTTTAAGTGCGCCCAACAACTAATGTTTATTTACACCCATGTTTAGTTTTATGGCTGAGGTATCTTAACCTCTAACTCAACCCTCCTCCTTTCTTAGCTGGGCTTGAGACCGACCCTGGAAAAGTTTCAAAGAGTTTAAAGTTTCTAAAATCCCATGTGTTAATATACATATATGTCGTAAAAAAGGCTCCCGACGATATACTATATATCTATTCTTTGTGGGGATTATTCTATATTCAAGTGCGGGGTTGATCAGATGGCCGAGAATGACTCTACGTTAATAAATAGGCCTGAAGAGGGCTTATTTATCTTCAATATACTTAAGAAGTGGAACGGAGCCCAAGGATAAATAATATTGCAAACATTAATAAAATAGAATTTTATTAATTAATCTAACAAAACAACACATGGAAAATATTTACATAACCGGGGCTTAAAATGGGAGATACACATAAAATGAAAAAGGTCATGGGATAAATTTGACTAAGCGGAGGATTAAGATTTGGAGGAATTTAAACTGACAAAACAAACAAGAAGGGAAGGAGCGGCTAGATCCGTATTAAAGCACGGAGTTACAATGGCACAAAGTTAGATAGTTAAATTCAATTCGTAGCTTACGTATTTACAAGGTCGTCGTGCAGAGGAAGGCGATTTGAAGAAATGGCTTCGGTCCGACAAGCAATTTCTTCCCAAGAGGAGGAGTTTTTAGGAGGGTTGTCTTTAACGAGGGGGAAAGGACTGACTTCGAGGAGTGAGAGCGAAGTGGGGCTCGGAAGTACGAGCGATCCTGAAGACAGGATACCGGAGATGTTCCGGATGAACAATTGAGGTTATTAGTGTAACCAAGCGTTCTCTTGAAGAACGTTAAAAGGGGAGAATTAAATTATCACTGACATGATATCAGGGGAGCGAGAACCATTTCTTGTCGAACGGGCTCGAAGAACAATGACTTCTAAAGTTGTTCTCTTCTGAACAATTGAACAACAGGGGGGCCCTGTTGACTTGGCGTCTCGAGGGGCACGAAACTTGGCACTCAAGGATATTGTCCTCTTCTGGACAATAAGGGGTTTCTCGGGGTAGAGTTCCTAGGTGCACAAGGGAGACCGGATCGGCGTGATGCCTGACGAAGATAATCGGGATCTGATTTAAACGCGAAATTCTATCGCATAATTAGCCGGAGCCAGCCCCTCGGGGTAGGGGACAATGGGGCACTTCCATGGAATGTCCCGGTAGCGCTTGGAAAAATCTAGTCTTCCCATAGGCCTAATTCAATCTGGCCAGATCGACGCTTGGAGGCAAATGGGGGATTGAACCTCCTTGATTAAACTTGAAGCGGAGGAAGATGATACTCTGGAATGGTGCGCGATAAGAACGCCGTTCTACTCTCTCTCGCAGGATGCACGTGGGAAGCATGGGTTTCAATATGTGAAAGAAGCGAGGCGCGGCCGCCTTAGGTAATTCTATCACCATATACAAGAGAAGCGGCTTCGACACTTCTCCTTACAAGGGGAGCTTGCGCTTCACAGACAGACCTTTGGTCCGTGAGCTACTGCCTATCTAGCTCTACCAACCGGGTTTTAGGCTAAAAAAATAAAAGATTGGCAGTACATTATAATTTACTGTTGGTCTTGGTTTAATCAGATCTATGATTATTTTCTAGACCTAAGGGCAAGAAAAACTTTCATCGGAACTCTTTTGATATACGGAAAAACAATTCTCAATGCTCTTTATTCCTCATCTAAATTTGCTTTTATATACGAAAAAATAAAAACAACAAACAGCCATACCTTAATTTTAATACATTTTTTTAACTACACGATTTGTAATTATTTTTGTTTTAAAAAATTCCCAAACATTCGATAATAATATTTATTTTTCTGAACCCTTACAAAGAACTTTGATCAAATTTACAACAAACCAGCCCTGAAGGCTGTTTTTACCTATAGCGAAGTGCCAGGTCTCGGCGTCGCTTTCTTTTCAAAAGGAGTAAAGTTCAAATTTTCAAAGTGAGTAAAGTTCATTTGTACCCATTTGAAGCAATGAAATGACCCATATGACCATGGGACATATAGTTATTCACCCTGGAGATTTCAAATCTGCCATTGGATTTGGCACTCGGTGGCGCCATCTAGTGGCAGGAGCCTCATTTAGCCATTTAAAGGCACTTGTAAGTGATTTGAAGCAGAGGAAAACATTTATCATTTTATCACAAAACGCCGCAGGTCATTAGAGTGACTTTCCCTCTTGTTTGAACTGTACAGAAATAAAAAGAACTTGGGCAAAGGTTTCCAATATACCTAGGTGACTAACAAACTAAAATTCAAACTGTTAAAAATAATTGCATTCCTAATATATAGTGTTATAGCTAACCAATTAGAGGGACTGATTTAAGGGTGAATCTTGCTAAGGACAACGAAAGTTGGGGTTCGTGGTCACTTAAGGTTCTTTAAGAAGTACCTTAGTTTAATAAGTTATTTCTCCAATTTAGGCTACATATACTACGAAGCCACCCAGTAGCTTTATTTATTTATTTATTTTTTCTGCTTAATTTGCTTGAACCCATCTGGTCATAGGCACAGAGAGGCTCAAGACGACCAGGCTTCATCCTCGGTTGCAGGGAGCTGCCGAGACACCGGTCTGTTGATGCTCGCCTATAGGCACTCCCGATCCTACTTTGTGATCGAGGTATCCTTCCTCTAGCTTTTGCCGAAAAAGTCAAAAAACACAAGGCAATGGGGGAGAAGGGACTGGTTGGTAGGCGCCAGGGTGGGCGTGTCAACACACCAGTGGGCTTGCACTTTAGTGTTAAACTCACCCTTTCGGTATAGATTGCTAGGACTTTTAAAGTGATTGTTTTACTTATCACTTAATAAGATAATATAATTCCCAATTATTATTAAAGATCTGCATTCTAAAGATCACAGAGTGGGTAGTTTTCCAGGAATTCACTGGGCCTAACGTCACTTGAGAAATTTGCTTGGACATAATATTGATCCCCTCATCTCGTCAATGATACGAACCTCGAGTAAGCTCAGAATAGTGATGTTGGTCCATTTGATTTTTTCTTGCCCCACTTTACTATATTTATGATCAATTTACTGGAAATTGCACGAAAAGTTATATCCTAAATAAATGAGCAGTTTTTGCTAAGGAAAAATCAATATCCTTTCATTGGATGTTTGCTGAGGTAGAAAATAAATGGATTCTAAACCCAATTTTTATGAAGATTTTATTTTTAAAATGTAAGACAAACTACCTTATATATTTTTTATGATGTATGTCAGACATATGCAACGTTTTAGTCTAATGGACCACATAAGATATCGCCCCTCTCTTTTCGGGTCAAGTTTATTCTAAAAAAAACAAGCTTGGGCAAGTAATATACTGAATTTTTTTTTTAAACATTTTAATTACGTTTACTATATAATTGATTTTTCACAACGAAAGAGTAGTAATTTGAATGTTAATTATAAAATTGACTTCTCAGTAACCCAGTGTGGTTGAGGCCGACAAGAGTTATCAATATATGATGTAATGAACTTCACTCTCCTAACTTTCATTACAGTCAGAAGAATAACCCTGGAGAAAAGCGTGAACTCAAAACCAACAGAATTCCAGGAAATTACAAACCAAGGTGAATTTTAATCTCGTCTTTTGAGGAATTTATTAACATCCAGACACTTACTTATTAAACGGCCAAATACCGGAAGATCATTGATTTAGGAGAAGGTGGAAGGATATGACCTAAGTTCTTAATTCATCCATTTTGCTTTTTTCTTTTCATTTATACAAATTCTCTATCATACCTTGCCCAGAACTCCAGAATCATTGAAGAAATCAACTTAAAATTTCCTCCACTGGCATTTGATTCATCTGCAAAGTAATATTCCATCAATAGAATAAACAAACCTTCCTTTTTATTTGCGATCGCATAAACTTAAGATATAATTAGGTAGCTGCAGTTTTACTCATGGCTACTTTTCATCTAGCGAGTAAACCTTTTTACCACATTTCAATTACCATAATTGCTACAGAGGCTGAACAAACTGAAGGGAAATTGCAAACTATTTCAGTGACAACTGATCAAATTTCAGCAGCTTACCTCCGTCTCACTATTTTGGAGGGTAAGTTAAATCAATTAATTGGTCCTAGATCAAGTCGATATAGTTATTTTATGTATAGCAAACGCGTAGTTCAAATATCGCATCGAAGCATGAGTTTCCTGATTATTAATTATACCAGTTAAGGTTACTTAAACAAGTCTCTAGAGCATAGGCTTTCACTTTTAGAAAATCTAATATATTTTTGTGAATAGGTTTAATACCCATTTATATTCATAAGAGCAGATTAAAATAGTGAACATAGATACCTTGAAATACGAATTTGAACCCTCTTGTCAGTGTCTCTAGCTAATCCAAATGGTTTACTGTTTTTACATGAGCCAAGAGTAAAGTGAATAATTCATCTGGAAGGTTTGAAAAGAATACTAAATTAAGTAGCAAAGTTGGAGGAAATGGAAAGATGGCAGAGGTAACATGTGTAGACCAAATAACTAGAAAAGGAGACTACTTAGAACTACGATAAAGAGCGCAACTATTCTATTCTGAACCTATCCAAGCTGCATCAAGAGCAGGTTTTCACATAGAGTGGGAAACTAATGGTACAAACGTGAGAAACAGGTTCTTCAAAACTAACGAAGCTAAATCTGGGTAATCACCCGCGAATCACATAGTTAATAGCTCGAGTCTCTTCTTAACATACCCTCTAAGCGTGATTTTCACAATTCCTTAATAATTTCAGGCCACGACCACTTCTGCTCCCTGCACAGCATAATGATAGCAGGGGCTGAAGACTGCAATGGCCCATTCCCACCTTCTATCAACAAGAGAGTTCACACGAACCCGGTCGTTAGCCAAATTACTCATGCTTCTACCCAAGAGGCATGTCAACTTGACCCGGAAACCGAGGAGACAGATGAGGATGTTGATAATGCATCAACCTACACTCAACATGGAGAGTCAACTTTGCTGAAAGAGTTTTTAGATGATGAAAGTAGTAGTTTGCCGAGTGAATGAGTTCGTTCTGAAATGCGGAATGGTCATTAATTTTCATCACGTGTGGTTGGTTTCATTATAAAGCATCCAAGTGCTTATCGTTAATCTCAGGTTTTAATAATACAAGTGGTAATAATATTTTTAATACATTATTAAAATAGATTGAATTTGTAAGGCATATTTAATGCTGTTAAAATAGCAATGGTTTCCTCCTCCCCGACACCCCATCGGCCACGCCTCGGGAACGCTCCGAATCCACGCCAAGAAAGTGCCTGTATCCCATCGACCAATAGCACAGCCCCACTTGCTTCGCCTGTATGAAGAGCCAGATCCAGGCGTGCCCGATAAGGTATTGACGAGGCACCCCATTGATATTTTTGCCGCATTTAATAACTGCTTCTTTGCAGTGGATTTAGCAAAAATGCTAAAAGAAGGTATTTGTCGAATTAATAAACCTCTCGTTTCGGCAAGGCCATAATGCAGTTAAAATACAAGTTTATATGGATTCATTTTTGTATATTATGGGCCTCCCCACTCCTTCTTGCAAGAGGGGGTATGGTATAGGATGGGCAATATCCCCGGTACAACTGAAAACTGGATCAGTGGCACACACTCCCGACCCCAGTGCCCCAAGAGAAAGGGATGCTCTCTTTCTCTCTCTTGGGTCATATTTTGCGCCTCATTTAAATCTCCCTCTATTTTTTTCGCGCCTGGTTAGACCCACCAAAGGGTGAAAGATGGTATTAAACGTGCTAAAAGGTTGTCAGTACCAAAATTTAAGAATTATTAAACAGCTCGCAATATTTCGCAAAAAGGCGTATGAAAATCACGATACGATGCAAGGAAAATGGCCATCACAAACTTCTTTTAGGATTGTCACCCCCTATTCGACCCATATCCAGGTAAGGAATTAAATGGAATTAAAAAGTGCGAAATAAACATAAAATTTAGTCAGAACGTAAAGGATGAAAAGGTGTAAAATAGAAATTCTGATTAAGTTCAAAGAGGGCGTTTGGGAGCAAATATGGTTTGGCATCATTTAGTTTAATGCATCAAAATGTTATCACCAAAAGCGAAGTTTCCTAAGAATGTCATATTTTTTTATTTGTTACCACAAGAAAATATTACCCCGTTTGAAAGGATTTTCAATTTCTATTGGTTATTTGCTTACTATTATTTATTATATGCTAAAACAACAACATAAGAACATGGATATTTGACCAAGAAAGCATTTAAATAGGTGTGAACAGAAAATAGCGAGGTTGGGAAAAATTCAAATATGTTGGAGGTACTCGTACATCACATGAGTAGCCTAAGAAGGGACTACTATGAGAGTAAAAGAGTGGAAATGTACTATAATCCTGTAATTATCAAATATTTCATTCTTTTAAATTTAAAGCGAAACCAACGAGAGCATCTCCCGCAGAAAATGAAAATATATTATAGGAAGTGAAAATGCGTTGAAGATATAGGTATAACCTCGGATCCTGCTGTAGGTATTGGGAAGGGGAGGGAGAGCAAATTGAAGGCAAACTTCGAGTAAAGGGATGATTTGTATCAATTACCACATGCTATAACTTTTGGCTGGTCTTTGAAGTTGGTCCAGACTAAAACAACAAGAAATAAAGCACCAAAGATAGATCCTAAACGCCAGCAGATCCTATAGTGAAATTGGTTGCCAAAAGTTTCAATTGTCATGAAATAAAAAGAGGAGAGATCTTCTGTTAGTTTTTAAGTCAAATGGAGCGAAGGTAGAAAATTAAAATTTTTAGTCTCGTGCGAGTCTACATCTCACTATGTCGGTAATCGGTCGGTCGGTCAGTCCCCGTTTTGTTTTGTTTTTTTGTGTTTGTAATGACATCATAACTATTCGGCCTATTCTAACAAAATTTGAAAACCTTATGTTGTTTTACATTCTCTTTCGAATGCTATAATTGCCAAAGTCCTCCCAAGGTTAGCCCGGGAATTACTTTGTTTTGACAATAACATCATAACTATTCGGCGGATTCGAGCGAAATTTAAAACCTTTATGTTGTTTTACATTCTCTGTCGAATGATATAATTGCAAAAGTCTTTCAAAGGTTAGCCCGGGAGTTATTTTGTTTGGGCAATAACATCATAACTATATGCTATACTCTACTAGGCAAGCCTAGAATAGGCTATTATAAGCTAGATTATACTAGGCTAAGCTATGCTAAGATATAATGTACAAGGATAAGGCATACTATGCTAATTAGGCTATTAAATGCCATGTTAGGATAGCATATAGTATGCTAAGGTTGACAATACTAATATATGCTTGACTAGGGTATAATAGGATAGTATAGGCTATATTTGTCAAGGATAGTTAATGCTAGGCTAGGTTATACTATAATAAGCAAGGCTAAGCTATCCTAGGCTAGATAGGGCTATGCTATGCTATGGTAGGTTAAAGTATAATAGGTTAGGGAGCGCTATGCTCTGCTATGCTAGGCTATGCTAGGTAATACTATGTTAGGCTACGATAATACTATGTTAGACTAGGCAATGCTCCACTAGGCAAGGCTATGCTAGGCTAGGCTATACTAGGCTAGGCTAAGCTAGGACACATTATAATATGCTAGGTTAGACTAGGGTCTACTAACCTAGGCTAGACTATACATGATACGATAGGCTAGGCTATACTAAGCTAAGGTAGGATAAAGTAGGCTATACTATGCTAGGTTACACTAGGCTAGCTAGATTACACTAAGATAGGCTAGGTTAGGCCAGGCACAGCTAGGCTATTCTATTTTAGGCTAAGCTATCTTATGTTTGGCTGGGCTTAGCTATACTAGGTTAAAACAGGGAAGGTTATACTATGCTATGCTTGGCTATAATATGCTATGCTATACTAGGCAAGTTTAGGCTATTCTATACTAGATAATACTACGCTATGCTAGGATGAGCTATTCTCTAGTATGCTGGGCTAAAGTTTGTGGCTATACCAAGGTATTCCCAAGGTTACTACGAGAATTATTGAAAGTTTTGAATGTCGTAAGGTCATAAATCAAAATAAATGAGGGCACGCGACTTTTTGGTCAGTAGACCTTGTTAAATCTACTTGCAAATCCCCCTACAGATTTCTTAATGACATCGACATAAATTCAATTGATCCCATGTTTAGAGATGGCCGATTTTGAACACCATCAATAACACTCAAATCCCGCGGTTTTAAAGAAGGCAAATGAGGAAACCCAGCAATTGTCAAGTTATCACACAGGAGGTAGCTTGCGGATCCTTGTTATTTTTTCGTAATCTTTATTCGTTATATGATAAAATGATTACTTGCTTAAGGTAGTCCAGTGTTTTCGATTGTAACAGCGTGCTTCAGTGCGGATTCCTCTTCAGTTTGAGCGACAATGAGTGAAGAATCCAATGCGCGAGGCACATTGCCTTCTACTCATACACTCGGAGCACAGTAGATTGTGGTAATATGGAAGCGGCAGAGTCATCCTTCCATGCCTCATCTCCTGCTGGAGGTTCAGTGCTCGCATTTGCTGCTGCTAAAAATAGCTTGTTCTATTGATGCATTTCGATCTTCATGACCTCCTATCCGAGGCTAACATCTCTATCTCCATCTCTTTCGAGTTAATACCAACATATTTGAAAGTTTGTTTCAAACCATCTTAATATATTTTCTTCTTTCCTCCAACCCTTCTGGTATACTACTCAAGTTCTTCCTATCGGATCTTCTTAAGCATTCTTTCCTCTGGCATGAGAATAACATAACTGTAATTGTGTTCTCAGCATCATGCACTTTTTGCTATAAGTTCAAGTCAACGTGAAGATTATAGTATTAGTTCCTTTTCCTATACATGGTATATCAATAATCTTACGGGAGCACTGCATGTGGAATTTCTCAAGAATTTTGAGGTACTTTCTGTATAATGTCCCCACCTCACCCATATTGCAATATAGAGAAAGATTAAGCATTATAAACTGCAACCTTTGTTTCTAGTTTCAGGTTGCACTTCGCTATGACTCGATGTATTAGCCGAGCGAAAGCAGAAGTTTCCTTAATAATTCTGCATTTTATCCCGTCGCCAAAGGGTAAACTTTATGGGCAAAAGACTCCCCAGATAATTTAAACTGGGGAGGACTCATGGTAATTTTAGCCACATCAATGTCAGTAACACCATAGGGTACCGTATCTCAATGATATATAATTTTAGATTTATTACAATTTATTTTAAGGCCGAACCGCTAATAGACAGTGTGCACCATCGCAAGAGTTCGCTGCAGGAGTCTTGAGCGATTACTATACACTCATCCGCATGCTGCAGCTCCAGCACCCGTAGTAGACATCGCAGGTTGAAAAGGCTGTCATCAAGCCTACAGTTATTTTTTGTTCCATCTTAAGGTTGCAGCGGTCCCACATAAAGCTACGTTGTGGCAGCTAAAAAGAGGTTGATGGAATTGGGAGAAGGACACCCCTTGCCGTACCCCACCATCGACCGTAAATGGTTTGACTCAGTACGAGCAAAACCCATATGGTTTATCGCTCCTCCGTATTAGGCCCTGTCGATTTTGAGGGACTTCTATTGGCATCTATATTTTCTCATTTTTCTCCCGAGCATGTTCACCTTAACCATATCAAAGGTCTAAGAAAGGTCAATGAAGGAAAAACAGTCGTTCCGCTGTTGCTCCCAGCATTTCTTCTGCAATTTTCTAGCAACGAAAATAAGATTAACGGCCTTTATCTTTGCTAAACCCACACTGATATTCAGGAAGGATTCTACTAAATTAATACTTATTCCGTATAAAAAAAACATAATTCCTGCTAGCAACTTTCCAACTACAACCAGCAGTTATCTTAGTGAGAACACTCCATAAGGTAATAAATGGCACGCATTAATATAAGTTAAACACTTCAGTTTCCCACAAATTATGGAAACATGCCCATCCTCATGTCAACTCGATCGTCCACTGACCTTGAACACATCTTCTCTGGTGAAGCACGATGCCTGGCGCAGAGGGGTCTTGGAGCCGTGTTGGTTTTCAATTTTGCTTTAGACTAACTGTACTATTTGTCTCTAGTTTCTCGGAATCAATTGATACATTTCTTTTTAGAAGTGTTAGAAGAAGAATTCCTTGAGCACCTCTCTTCTGGCGTAGCAGGATTCCCAGACTCCAGGGCGGTTGAAGCAGTGTCGGTACCAAAACTATAACTCGGTATAGAAGAGATAACTTTTGTTACACGATTGTTAGCCTAAGTCTTTGCCATATCTGGTCGCAATGATGGGCCGAACAGGCGATTGTGAACACTTAATAAGATGTGTTTTTTCCTTGTAAGACGCTGGGAGAAATATCAAATCAAATAAAAATCCTGCGGGCATCAGTTCAATCAATCATACGCAGGTATAGGTGCACTGCAACAGTAAAATCTGTGCTAAAAACTGAAAGGAACCCGGAATTAATACTGATTTGTATTTGAAGCTTGTATGGAAGTATGAATTTCACCTACACATTACAAAAATGCAAATATTGGAGTTAAATAATGAAGATAATTCAACATTAAAAGGAGCTCGACAGCTACCGCGAGAGAAAGAAAGCTTATTTTAGTAAAGCTTAGGTTACCGCGAGGCTCACGTTTGAAAAATGGCACGTGTATTGTAAGGAAACATTTTTAAAAAAGTATTTTGGGCGCCGAAACGAGTATGGAATAATTTAGTTAGAATTGACAAATTTATTTGGCCTAAAACTAGTGAATAACCATAAAAAAATACCATAATTATCGTAAAGCGCTGGAGAGAAAACATAAGGTTCAAGTGTTCCTTTGCTGCTAATGGTACAGGAACACTAGCTATATTTAAGGGGAAAATGAGACCAGAGGATTATTTGAAAATTTAGAAAGAAAACCAAGAAAACCATTCGAAATATACATCTGTTATGAAGAAATGGTTTTAATATTCCAAAAATGTTTTGAAATGGCTACAACAAAGCAACACCTGATCATTGATTTTTATGCGCAATACCACTGAGAACGTATCACGTAGAAAGTAATTCTACACCTCCAAAGTGTATTTAAATACCCATAAACTGTACATAAAATTGAAGTAGCCGAAAGGTTAAGGAAGGTTCCCAAGTAGGGCTTTATTTTACTGAAATAATCAATTACAGAACAAAAGTATACAAAGAAAATAATAGAGGGAATAAACACACTCTCACATAAGCACACACAAATATAGGCATATGTACATTTCACAAACAAACAATTAATATAAGTAGGATAATGTTAGTTTCACAAAGCTAGGAATCCAGTTAGTAGAGGAACTGCAAGATCTTCATCTCTATACATTATGCACACCAACGCACATTACGACACACTATCTGCGAGTATTTAAAGGATCTAGCAGTTTTCAATGTAACGTTCAACAGGCTTCCCATGTCGAGCAGAGCGACGAAGAATAGTTACATGGGAGGCGTCAGTGGGAACAGCTAGAGGAGGAATATCATGAGATGTATCGTTTTCGATAGAAACAGTCAAGTTTTCTATATCGAGTAGATCGACGAGGGATATTTTCACGGGAGGCTTTAGGGAGAGCAACTGAAGGCAGAACATCATGACATGATGAATTAGGATGTCTTTTTAGTTTCAACATTTATAGGAGCACAAAAAACGGAATGTGGGATTTTTTATCGGAATTTAGATTAGGAATATCTTCAATCTCGTTCAATTGGCTCTCTCCGGCTGGGGCCAAATCGTGGATAGCCACCGTATCTTCTCGGCCGTCTTGAAATCTGAGGTGTGCATATTTAGGCTTGGCTTCGCGTAGTAACATGTAGTTTTAACAATACTTTACCAAGTAAAGCAAGCCAGTTAGGTATACTCATTCCCGTCGTGTTCTTTCGAAAGAATAAAAAAAAAACGTTCGTGAGCAGTTGCATTCGTTGAAGTGCATAACAATGAACGCAAGGATTGAAGAGCATCCCGGAGGACATGTTCCCAATGGTTAATGCTCAGGTTTCTAGACTGCATACAATTCATTCATAGCGCTCGCATTGTCCATTCTCGGTAGGATGGTAAGGTGTTGAACAAAACACCTTACACACAATGTCTGGCATGATCTATTTATACACATACAAGCGCCGACCAGTCAAAGGGAGCAACGAGAACAGGAGTACCGTCGAAGAAGTAGAAGGAAAGGTGTGAGAGAGTGTAAAAGGCTAGTGCGTCCAGAGCTATCTCGCCCCGCCCCCTCTCCTCTTGCCCACTATTGGAGCCAAAAGAGAGCAGAAGGGGCAAGAGAGCCGGGACTTCTCCTATTCCCACTTTCCCCACTCCTTGTGCCTTGCAGCACCGGGGAAAAGGTAACAGGGGGGAGGAAAGGAGGACAGAGAGAGGAAGAGGAAAATGAGCGATAGTACAGCAAGAAACAAGTAGAAGATCAAACAGATGACCTATGTGGTCTTGATTATACATCTAAAACGCAGTACTAACTCCATGGTGTGTATCACCCATCCACGTATATTTGTAGAGCCCGTTAAGAAAGACAGTAACCAAGAGTTAGTGAGGAATGGAAAGTAGTTAGAGATGTGCGGTGAGTTGCAAGTTGCTTGGAGGTCAAGCTAATCTCTGTCCATTTTAATTAGTTAGAAGTTAAATTATAGTTACAGAGGAAGTACCTGAGATACAGGTGCCTGTGCTTTCCATTTTTGTTACCTAGTACTTATAGTTGTCGTTCAAACCGTTATTAGTGTGTGTGTTTGATTTTAAGAAGTATTTGTTTGCTTCTCTCGCATGTCGTGTTGTATTCTAACTGACTCTATTCTTGCATCTATGTTTTCCCTTTTTTGCGCTTTCTCATTTGTTGTTCCTCAAGGGTTTTTGTTATACTTTCCTTCGTCGCAAATCGATTCTCTTAACAGTTTGTCTAATCTGGTGTTTTATCTCTTAATCGGTTGTCAAATTCAGTGCTATATCTCTTTATCGGTTGTCAAATCCGGTGGTCACAGGAAATGATTAATAAAAACACGAAAATAAGACTTATCTCTGAACAAATTCGGAGGCAAGGATATAGTAAGGACCTATACAGCCAGCTTAGAAGAAATAAAAGAGAATTAACGCAAATGATATGCGACAAGCAACAAGAATATTGTAACAACCATTTCAGGAAGTTAGATGTCGAAGAATCCCCAAAGAAACTTCGGAAATGGGTAGATAGAATGAAGGAAAAACCGGCAAAGGTGAAGATCAAAATTAAAGATGAGAGAAGAATACTACTTTAGAAGGAAAGTGAGATAGAAAGGGTTTTTAAAGAATATTGGAGAAATGTTTTTCGAATCAGCGAAGAAGAAAATGAAAAATTCGACAATGATTTTGAGTACGTAATTGTCGAAGAACTCAATCAGACAACGGCTAGGAGCAAACATTATGATTCGTTTGACATCATGCCGAACAACAATGAGGCAAATGATGCTACATTATCCGTTCAAAATCTAAAAGATAACATAAACAGCTTCAAACAAAAGGCACCGGGAGGCTCAGGACTCACAAAGAGAAACTATACAGACATGACTAATAACATCTTGGATGGATTGAAGAACCTATTCAATGCCTGCCTTAATACAGGCGACTACCCCAAAGATCTAAAGGTAGCAAAAATGATTTTTATCGCAAAGCCAGAAAAATCTCCATACAAGGTTGAAAACTATAGACCAATATCTTTGCTTGACTTCACCGAAAAGTATACGAAAAGATTCCAAATAAGAAACTCCATCAACATTTTGTAGATAACGGCCTGTACAACGACTGCCAATTCGGGTTCCGGAAGAAGAGGAGCACATATATGGCACTCTGTTTAATTATGGAGAAAATAGCCAAGGTCAAAGGTGAAAAGATGAGTGTGGACATTGTATGTAGAGACGTGTCCAAAGCGTTCAACAAAGTATGGCAGCAAGGCGTAAAATATCAGATACTTCGGCTTGGATTAAGCAATCAACTGGAAATTTTGCTATGCAACTATGTAGCTGATAGATACGCGTATATACACATGGGTAATCACCAGGGGGAACCCTTTAAGTTTGAGGCTGGAGTTCTGCAGAGCGGTTGCCTGAGTCCGTTATTATACGTTATTTATATGTACAGCGGACATCTCTCCTCCAATGATGGAGGGATGTATGAATCTACAATTTGCGGATGATATCACCCAAGTTGTGGTGTCTCCATACAGGCACGCTCAATTTCAAGCAAGAGCGACGGCAGAAGAAATTCGAATCCTTAACAAATACGAACGCAAATGGAAAATCCGTACAAACAGAGACACATTCAAAATAGTCCCATATTCAGAAAAAAGTAGTATATATCAACGTGGACAATGCAAGATATAGTTACACTAATGACTTTAAAATACTAGGTCTGACAATAACGAAATCCGGTTACACGAAACACGTAGCCGAGAGAATAGAGAAAGTAAAGAGTCTTGTATAAATTAATGAATTTAAGTCAAGAGGATAAAAAGAAGATTTACAATGCGATTATCCAAATAACACTGAAATATCCTGCAATCACAATGTGTAAATTGTCAAGAACTAAACTGCTTGAACTACAAAGAGTCCAGAATAAAGCAATGTACCTTGTAACAAATACAGAAGGGCAGAGAGGAAAAAGATTGAAGAGCTACACAGAAAAGCCACCGTCGAGCTCCTAAACCCCGTCAGAACGCCGTGCACCGTCCTTTATAGGTCGCGGGTGAGTCGGCCTATGATGATGACTGTAAAATACTAGGTCTGACAATAACGAAATCCGGTTACACGAAACATGTAGCCGAGAGAATAGAGAAAGGAAAGAGAGGACTAATACCCCTGTATAAATTAATAAGTTTAAGTCAAGTGGATAAAAAGAAAATTTACAATGCGATTATCCAACAAACACTGATTTATCCTGCAATCACAATGTGTACATCGTCAAACAGTAAACTGCTCGAACTACAAAGAGTCCAGAATAAAGAATTGTACCTTGTAACAAATACAAATGGGGCAGAGAGGAAAAAGATTGAAGAGCTACACAGATAAGCCAACGTCGAGCTCCTAAACCCCGTCAGAACGCCGTGCACCGTCCTCTATAGATCGCGGCCGGGTCAGCCTATGATAATGACGTAACCACTCTTGCGAGTCATGACGTCACCATCCGCGTCCAAAAGTTAGGCCGGGAAAGAAGATCGGCTGCGTTGCGCTCCGACGGGACCCAAGAAATCGCCGGATGCCTGAATAAATACAAGATATGAAAGAACTACCTCGATCTGAATGCACGTACCCCCGGTAACCCAAAGATAGAAAATAACGTGAGAAACTGTATAACAGTTGATGATGAAATATCCTTACAAGGAAAAGCAAAGGAAAACGCAAGTATTCGTCTATCAGAATTAATAAATACTTATTGGGAGAAGAATATGATAGTGGCCCTTTAAAGTCCATGCTGATTCGATCAAAAGGGCGCATTGCACAGATATGCTCTTGCCTCTCTGGGTGATAATATCGAGTTTTTAACCTTTGACATGTTTTGCACCCTGACACCACTCACTTAACTTCATCTACAGAATAAGGCGAGTTTCGTACTCATACAAAATGGTGAAATAGTGTAATTCCTGGATGACAGAGAGTTTTACGAAGCTCGACAAGATTATTTTGGGTCATGTTTGAGCAGAAAGTTGGTGATAGAGTATCAGCAGCGTTGTTGAGCGAGCCATGAAGATGTATAACTTCGTAGCAAAAGGGCATCAATTATAAATGCTATCCTTCAATATTGTCGTTCTTTATTTTACTCCTATGACGTGAATCAAACATGTAGGATACAGATTTTTGATCTGTAATTAAGATAAATTTACAACTGAGAAGAAAATGACGCCACATTTTGATCGCCTGAACAATAGCATAGGCTTCTTTATCGACAAAGCAGTAATTTCTCTGGGAGAAATTTAAGGATGTTGAAAAAGGCAACTGGTCGTCTATCCTGGTTTAAAGTGGCGTCAATGGTGTTATTTGAAGCAACAGTTTCCAGTGTAAACGATAAATTTTCATCTATTTTCGCTCCAAGAGCGTTAATAATAGCTGATTTTAATTCCTTGATTGCATTTGTAGCTTCTTCGTAAAGTTAAAACTGACAATTAATTAGGGGACGAATTCGTCGATAAAATCTTGGAACCCACCACGAGTAGTTTGCGAGAAATCCGACTAATCGAGATAATGATTCTTGGCTGGTCGGTACGGGAATATCCTTGAAAGCAGCAAGGCGTGAAAAGGTGCATTTGTTTTTATTTAAGGTCATTTTATGTTTCTCAGCAGCTTCGACCGCTTGCGTGCGGTCGCAAATAATAACATCATCTAGGTAATCATACGTGTCCTCAAGATTATATTTATGAATGAAATCTTCCATAATTCTCTTGAAGCAGGAAACGCCGTTGGTTACACCAAAACTTAATCGTTTAAATTGAAAAAGCCTCCTATCTGCCTCAAAAGTAGTGTAAATTTGATCCTCAGGGTGAAGGGAACAGAATAGAAAGCACTACTTAGGTCAATGGTGCTAAATATCTTATAGGTCGATATCGTATTAACCAATTCTTTAGCATTGGGTAATGGATACGCATCCAAATAAGTAAATTTGTTAATCGTCTGAGAATAGTCAATTACTAACCCTTTCTTTGATTGATTCGACAGAACATGAACTTAAGCTTGCCAGGGAGATGGACTTAGTTCGATGATGTCTTCCTTAAGCATGTGTTCTACTTCAGAACGAATATATTCAGAATCAAACGTATTAAATTTGCGTGACTTCATAATAACTGGTTTGCACTCAGATGAAAAGTTGGTGAAAATTCTTGGAGGATCCATAATCATAGAAGCCAGAGAACACACTTTAAGTTCAAGTTGAGGACCTCCAAAGTTTAGCTTGAAGGAGGAATGTTTACTTAGAAAGGGGATTCCTAAAGTAAGGTCAGCGCAAAATTCAGATAAAACAAGCAGACGTCCTGTCCGGTAACCTCAAAAATTTTTCGATAGATGTTAAATTTGTAGAGGCCATAGATATAGTGCCTCCATAAGGTTTAAGATAGAAATTAAAGGAGTTCGCAACATCTTTTGAAATAAAGTTCCCTGAACTGCCGGTATCTAAAAGAGCAGTGAGAACACAGCCATTCACCTTAACTTCTAGGGATGACCTTTTCAAAATTGATGGCACACTAGCGAGAAAGGGATTGGAGGTTAATGCTGAGACTTTATTTTTAGATTACTTACATACCTTCGAAAAATGTCCTCTCTTCTTGCATTTAAAGCAAGTAACGTCAATTGCCGGACAGCGAGCACGGTTCTGGTGAGAGGAATTTCCGCAATAATAACAAGTTTTATGTTTTCGATGCGAAGGAGCTGCAGCACAAATCGACCCTCATGATTAGAGTTAGAACAGTCGACTTCAGCGCCCAGCTCATGCGATGCTACTGAAGCTACTGGACCAGAAGTGAATGATGCATAGGCAATCTCTAACGCTCTAGCTTGATCAACAGCTGAGGATAATGTAAGTTTTGTTTTCTAGAAGTCTCGTTCGGATTTTTTATCATCAAAACCCAGTAATAAAGGCATCTCGAATATACTCGTTTCTATACGTTTGGCATTCACACCCTTGTAATTACAATCCAAACCGAGTGTCTGAAGAGCACGTAGATATTCATGAACTGTTTCACCATCTGGTTGTTGACGAGTCGTGAGCTTGTGTCGCGCTACGATCTCATCCACAGGTTGAATGAAGGCGCTTTTAAGAGCAGCAAGAGCATCGTCAAAAGTAGTACATTTGGAAATTATCTCAAAATTTTCAGGAGAAACTGAATTGGCTAGGGGCCCTAAATACGAATCGCTTATACCTTCAATTGACGCTTTGTACCTCGAGAAGACAAATGTGGAGATATGGCTACATTAAGCCTCCTGGAGGAGTATAGGTACATTCAAGCCCCCCTCCCTTCATGAGGAGAAGCGTGGGAAAGGTAGCCGGCGAAAATGCTTACCATGTGTGATCTCCTCGCCGCTGTGGGCAGTTGGAGCTAACATATGTTTGAAGGCGACCACCTAAGGTCCTTAAACGACGCTCTAACGATCGCATGACCTACGAGACCCATAAACCCGTGGTTAGGAAAAAAAAAACGGTGCGAGTCAGAAGGCACGCCAAGTAGCGGTGCGGTTACGAGCCTATAATTTGCGAGCTGACTTGGGCACCCCAGTGCCACCTCAGGAATTCTCGCTCTCCCCAGATGCTAACTCACCATTCGCTCCCCCCCCCCCTTTTGCATCTGTGGCCTGGTCACTTCCCCCTTTAGATGGGGCGGCAATCCGCCTATAAATAAGCCCCGCAAAGAAAGAGAAGAGGATTATCTGAAGTCGATACGCCAGAGTAGGATTAGGTCGTGAAGATCGATCCATCGGCTAGACAAGAAGATTTTTAGAAGTCGATTCGCCAGAAGAAAGATTAGTTCGTAAAGATCGATCCTTCAGCCATACAAGACTATTTCCGTGAGAAACGATAGGATCAGATTGAGAAAATTGATCCCCCCCTTTCAGGGCCGTATTAACCTAATTAGTCAAGTTTTATATCGGTGCCATACCGAAGAAGCCTTTTCCGTCTGCAAAGAAGTCCGACTAAAGAAAAGTAAAGCCGCTCACACTCGAGTGATTCTCACATCTCAAGCAACGTAAGAGTGAGAAGAGAAGAACCCTGCCCCAACGAGCTCCCGTTCTTTAATTACGTTTAAGAAGCATTCCCTCCTCGAAAATTCAAGCAGCGACCACACCACTTCAAAGCGAGAGATAAGTCCTCCAGCGACATCCGGCAATCCCTAATACCTACCTGTAAGTTAACAATAACATTTATATCTCTATTGCGATAGTAGAAGTTTAGTACGTCCCACGTTTTAAAGGAGAGTAGAAACCATTATTCTTGAACCTAGGTCATATGTGTTTGTAGATGACAGTACATTAATTTAATGTTTTATGCTAAACAAATAGGGTCGTGATAAAAATACTAATTGGCAATTGGTTTGTTTATTGAAAGCCTACTTGTTTATGTTTTGTCATTTAAAATTCTTTGAGGCCAAATATAGAAATGCTTTTACTGTTGGTTTGTAATATTTAATTTAAAATACATGTTTATTTTTGGTAGATTCTGGTGTTTCCTCTTATCCTTATGTGTTTAAAAATAGCTCTTCCTTAAGGACTAAACCACTAAAATAGCACTCTTAGAACAAAGCCTACTTCATCATAGAAGTAACTCACGCCCCTTAAAGCATACCGCTACTAAAAGGGTGTCAAAGCGTAGAGTGATCAAAGCCAAGGGTCATTCTACGACATATTATAAAAGTGGTGTCAGGTGTGGGGTTTTATATTAGAAAGAACCCAGTAGTGTCTATTTAAGGAAGAGCTAACACATAAAAGGAACACCAGGAATAATAGGATATTTGACGAGTGGGAAATTGGTAAAGTTAGAGGTGGATACCATCTAAAGGTAATTGTTAGGCCAAGTGGTAAGTTTCAGTGGTGGAATAGGTCAGGCTTGATTAAAAACAAGGTAGATGACTGACATAAGCGCGATGGCATTGTTTGACCTTTATCGGAAGCAAGGTCAAAGCCTCGGACTGGAAGGAACCGATCTGAGTTCGTTTATTCAGGAGAAAGAGAGAAACGAAAGAGAAGAAAGAAGAGAAAAGATGAAAATGGAAGCAGAAAAGACGAAAATGGAAGCTGATGAAAGAAGAGAAAAGACGAAAATGGAAGCTGATGAAAGAGAGAAGATAAGGGCCCACGAAAGAGCTCTTAGTAAAGACCAGTTAGAGGTGCAGTCAGTGTCATCCAAAACAGGAGTGTCACCAGCGGCCAGCATGAAACTCCCGGAGTACAAGGACGAAGAAGATTTATGCTCATATCTCTCTCATTTTGAGAAAATATTTGAAGTCAATAATTGGGACCTAGAAGAAGATGGGGTCGCCAGACTGTTACCGCTACTTAATCGTAGGATGAGAGAGATATTCGTATCTTTACCCTCAGAAGCGACTGTGGACTATTCCACTCTCAAAGCCGAACTTCTCTCAGCTACAAACCTTAACCCGGAAGAATATAGGATGAAGTTCAGGCAGTCTCGTATAAGACCTGGACAAACGTACAAACATTTTGGCTTTGAGCTTCGTCGAAGCCTACAGTTTTGGATGGAGTCAGAAGGGGTAGAGAACGAAGTCGCTGCGGTCGTCGACTTCATGCTTAGAGATCAGTTACTAAGTACACTACCCCAGGAAATCCGTGCATTCGTTAAGGACCGAAAAGCTTCTACCTTCAACGAGTGCCTGGACGAGGCTGACCTCCACGCGGTAAATCATCGGTTATATCCTAGGGAGTACAAGAAAGAGAAGGCTCCCTCCCCAAAGAAAAATGGGCCGCCACCCAGGCATTTACAGAAGAAGCCCTTTAAGTTCGCAGCAGCAAAAGGAACTTATAAACCAAATTTTGGAGGAGAAAAAAATCAAAAAGAAGTTAGGATTCCACAAGGATCATACCCTAATACCGGCACGTATCCCAGGAAGCCCGTCACTTGTTATACCTGCGGGATAATAGGTCACCTGAGTTTCCAGTGCCCACAGAACTCCCGACTGAGGGAGACCTCGAGACAACAGGTGCAAAACCTGACTGCCGCGATCCCAGCAGGACAAGCTGATGCGTCCTACGTCCCCGCGCCAACATCCGAAGGGCCCCAGCAACAGGTAAACTTTCTATTCAACAAAAGTTCGCCAGGCGGCCTACAATTTGAAGAAGGCACTGTTAATGGGTGCCGAGTATCCACTTTAGTCAGAGACACCGGATGTACGTGCATAGTGGTATCCGACAAGTTGCTGCCCCCAGTAAACCCTGCCCATAAGAAATTCGCAATCGTCCACGACTTTTTAGGACGCGACAATCGATTCCCCGTCGTGAGATGTCACATACAATGCAGATATTTCACCGGTTGGACGGACGTGGTAGTAGCCCCGATTAAGTTCTGCGCAGTACTAATCGGACAAAACCCCCTAATTCCCCAGCAAGAAGTGGCCCAACAAGTAGTCACCCGGGCACAAGAAGCCCAGAGGAAAGAGCAACCTGCTAAGTTGACCCCGAGGATTACCCTCGAAGACAATGGGTTCAAATTGACTTCCTTCGCCAGTGCTCAGAAGGAATGCCCCACTCTTAAACCTCTATGGGAGAAAGCTATTAAAGGTGAAATTCTCCAAGTGAAAGGAAAGAAGCCTATCCAGTATATCGTAGAAGACTCACTTCTCTACCGTACTATGAGCGAGGAGGATAAGGAGAACAAGAAAGCACTGTGTGTACCTCAAGAATACACGCAAAGAATTTTGAATACCGCGCATGATGGAATATTAGCCGGACACTTTGGGCACAACAAAACGGCGCAGCAGATATTCCGACACTTTTATTGGCCCCAGGCCGCCAGGGAAATTGTGGCCTATTGCCGATCATGCGACGTGTGTCAGAAGGATCCCTCCAGAGGAAGGGTACCTCCCGCTCCCTTACAAAAGGTGCCCGTTATAACCGAACCATTCTTTCGAGTGGCAATTGATTTGGTGGGACCAATTCACCCTCCTTCAAGTGGAGGACACTCCTACATCCTCACCCTAGTGGATTGTGCCACCCGGTTCCCAGATGCCGTGGCCCTACGGAAGATTTACACTATTTCCTGCGCGGAAGCATTATTTTCAATTTTCGCACGAGTATGCCTGCCTAAAGAAATTCTTTCGGATAGAGGGCGCCAATTCACCTCAGAACCGATGGATGCCGTTTACCCGGTTACGCCCCTGCAAGTCATACACACCGTGTGTGTGGAACAAGACGAGAAATACGAACTTCCCTCGCTCTCACCTACCCCAGAAGACCCTCGGGTGGATCTAAAGATAAATCCCCACTTAGAAATTCAACAAAAAGCGGAAATGTTGAACTTGCTCATGGAATTCCCAGAAGTCATTTCTGAAAACCCTGGATGTGCCAAGGATTTTTTCCATGAAATAAAACTAAAAACTAATTCAGTGGTTCGGAGCAAACCATATCCTTTACCAATCCACCTACGAGAAGCCTTCAATAAGGAAGTCCGGAATTTACTAAAATTGGGAATTTTAGAGCCATCGGAGTCCGATTATTGCTCCCCCATAGTAATGGTTAAGAAACCTGATCAATCATTTCGGATGTGTGTGGACTTCCGAAAATTGAATTCAGTGACCGTTTTCGACGCCGAGCCCATCCCACTAATAGATCAAAATCTCCATTTATTTGAAGACGCTAAATTCATCACCGAATTGGATTTATGTAAAGCGTACTATCAAATACCTCTCGCTAAGGAGTCCAAAAAACTGACGGCTTTTGCGACCGAGAGAGGTCTGTTACAGTTTACCAGGCTACCCTTCGGACTACTTACAGCCGGTAGCAATTATAATAGGATGATGAGGCGAATTATCGCTGGACTAAGCGACGTGTCGTTTTACTTCCACAACGTGTACGTAGCTACCCGTACATGGGAGTCACACTTACACGCCCTACGCTCATTGCTGGAGAAATTGAAGGAGCAAGGTCTAACCGCCGGGCCGACCAAGTGTTATTTTGCCTACGAATCCATTGACTACCTGGGATTCAAAATAGGACAAAAACACTTGACTACCCAGCAAGAAAAAGTGGACGCCATAGTCAAGATGCCCCGGCCGAAAACAAAGAAACAACTCCGATCGTTTATGGGAGCGGCCTCGTTCTATAGGCGTTTTGTACCACACTTCGCTTCCATTGCGGCCCCACTGAATGATTTGTTAAAAAAGACAGCGTCAGACCCTGTCACGTGGAACCCCCATGCAATAACTCAGTTGGAGGTTCTAAAAGGAAAACTCGTAACTGCGCCCATTCTTCGCTTACCAAATCGCAACAAGATCTTCGGTCTTCGCACGGACGCTAGTCGGGACGGGCTAGGCGGAGTATTGCTTCAATACGAAGATGACGAAACAGCCTATCCCATAGCTTATGTCAGTAGGAAACTGTTGAGTAGAGAAAAAGCCTACGCTACTATCGAAATCGAAGCTTTGGCCATAATATGGTCCATAGGTAAATTCAAATATTATCTAATAGGGCGCGAGTTTAAGTTGGAATGCGACCATAAACCGTTGTCATACTTAGGTAAAAATAAGTGTAAGAATGGAAGACTCCTGAGATGGAGTTTACTCTTGATGGAGTACCAGTACTCCATTCACTACATAAAAGGGTCCAACAATTGTATGGCCGACTCGTTAAGTCGGAACCCTGTCGACGATTAAGGAGCAGCCCAACTATTGTATTATAGCAAAGTTAAGTGTAAATCAGTAGAATTGTAAGTAAGTAGGGGCGAGTAACCCCCGAGTGGTAGGTAAGAAAATCCTAAGTTAGCACAGTAATATAGGAATTAATGTAAGGTCAGGTGAAATGTTATCGAGGCATTCCCGAGTGAACTAGAATTTATTGTATAATATAATGTTCCGTAAGTTACCCATGTATATTATTGTATCGTCGGATTGGAACCCCCCCCCCTCCCGTTATTTTCTTAAGAATGGAGGTAGATGTGGAGAAATGGCTACATTAAGCCTCCTGGAGGAGTATAGGTACATTCAAGCCCCCCTCCCTTCATGAGGAGAAGCGTGGGAAAGGTAGCCGGCGAAAATGCTTACCATGTGTGATCTCCTCGCCGCTGTGGGCAGTTGGAGCTAACATATGTTTGAAGGCGACCACCTAAGGTCCTTAAACGACGCTCTAACGATCGCATGACCTACGAGACCCATAAACCCGTGGTTAGGAAAAAAAAAACGGTGCGAGTCAGAAGGCACGCCAAGTAGCGGTGCGGTTACGAGCCTATAATTTGCGAGCTGACTTGGGCACCCCAGTGCCACCTCAGGAATTCTCGCTCTCCCCAGATGCTAACTCACCATTCGCTCCCCCCCCCCTTTTGCATCTGTGGCCTGGTCACTTCCCCCTTTAGATGGGGCGGCAATCCGCCTATAAATAAGCCCCGCAAAGAAAGAGAAGAGGATTATCTGAAGTCGATACGCCAGAGTAGGATTAGGTCGTGAAGATCGATCCATCGGCTAGACAAGAAGATTTTTAGAAGTCGATTCGCCAGAAGAAAGATTAGTTCGTAAAGATCGATCCTTCAGCCATACAAGACTATTTCCGTGAGAAACGATAGGATCAGATTGAGAAAATTGATCCCCCCCTTTCAGGGCCGTATTAACCTAATTAGTCAAGTTTTATATCGGTGCCATACCGAAGAAGCCTTTTCCGTCTGCAAAGAAGTCCGACTAAAGAAAAGTAAAGCCGCTCACACTCGAGTGATTCTCACATCTCAAGCAACGTAAGAGTGAGAAGAGAAGAACCCTGCCCCAACGAGCTCCCGTTCTTTAATTACGTTTAAGAAGCATTCCCTCCTCGAAAATTCAAGCAGCGACCACACCACTTCAAAGCGAGAGATAAGTCCTCCAGCGACATCCGGCAATCCCTAATACCTACTTGTAAGTTAACAATAACATTTATATCTCTATTGCGATAGTAGAAGTTTAGTACGTCCCACGTTTTAAAGGAGAGTAGAAACCATTATTCTTGAACCTAGGTCATATGTGTTTGTAGATGACAGTACATTAATTTAATGTTTTATGCTAAACAAATAGGGTCGTGATAAAAATACTAATTGGCAATTGGTTTGTTTATTGAAAGCCTACTTGTTTATGTTTTGTCATTTAAAATTCTTTGAGGCCAAATATAGAAATGCTTTTACTGTTGGTTTGTAATATTTAATTTAAAATACATGTTTATTTTTGGTAGATTCTGGTGTTTCCTCTTATCCTTATGTGTTTAAAAATAGCTCTTCCTTAAGGACTAAACCACAAAAATAGCACTCTTAGAACAAAGCCTACTTCATCATAGAAGTAACTCACGCCCCTTAAAGCATACCGCTAGTAAAAGGGTGTCAAAGCGTAGAGTGATCAAAGCCAAGGGTCATTCTACGACAACAAACAACCAGTGTTTAAATACACGTGCAGCCTCTGGTGCTGTTGGAAGAACATCCAAACGATCGGGACGAAGACCACGTTCTATTCTTCTTGGTGAAATAAATTGAAGTAGCCCAAAGGTTAAGGAAGGTTCCAAAGTTCGGCTTTATTTCACTGAAATAATCAATTACAGAACATAAGTATACGAAGAAAATAATACGTGTAAGGAACACACTCTCACATAGGCACGCATAAATATAGGCACATGTACATTTCGAAAACAAACAATTAATATAAGTGGCATAATGTTGGTTTCACAAACTAAGGAGTCCAGTTAGTAGAAGAACTGCAAGATATTCAACTCGATACATTATGCACACCATCGCAGATTGCGACACACTATTTGTTTTAATTTTATTTAATATTCAAACCTAAAGAAAGAAACAGGTTAGTTATGAACTTAATTAATTATAACTTAATAAATTATAACAAAAACCTTCGAAACAGTCGATGCCACCAGGACCCTTAAACAGCTCAAGACAAATTCAAAACACGCCAACACACCCACACCTTAGACAAAACATTCAGAGCATGAAGCGCTGCGGCTCTTTCCGTACGTCTTCTCTTCATTCTCGTATACGCGAGAAAGTTGTTTTTAAACCCATTATAAAATCATCGGGAACGGCTGTGACAGAGATATTGTACTTGATATCTACATGAACTCTTTCTTAAAAACAGCAAAGAGAATCAGACGTACGAATTTGAATTTACTTGCTTTTTTATCACCAAGGCAAAGTCTATTTAACCTATATATCGTCAACATATTTTCATTTCTGCTAACCTCATCATTTATGAATCTTTCTAAAACTTACTAGCTAAGATATCTTTGTGGTGGTTTTAATAAATAAAAAAAAACGCAAAGACAAAGACGTCTATAGCCATGGTGGTATTTACCCCTCCCCCAGCCTCTCCTCGATACTTCATGAATTCATTTGGTGTTAAACTCGATGCCCCTGGAAGATCACTGCCATGCGGCCTACAGGCTTTTACCAAACGAGATCTGACCTTGGCGTACTTGTTTCAAGCATGGCCTTGATGGATTTTGGAAACGCAGTGAAAGCTAATCAAAATCCAAGAACATTTTGACGAGACTCGCCAAATAATTATTTAATTAAACCTTTGTTTCCACTTTTAATCGTAATAGTGGAGAACATTGTGACAAGAATTGATCCTCTATTTTGAATAGGTTTGCTTTGGTTAATTAGTCGACCTTTCAATCAGAAATTTGACAACAAAGTAGAAGAAAAATATCCTGAACAGTTTCTATTTATTATTCATTACATTTGCTTCCATTTTATCCAACCTTAAAAACATGTTCCTAATAGTATTTTTGAAAGTCAGTTCTCTATATACAATCTTGTTCCTGAGACTTACAATCCCACATCTCGTAGCCATATTTAAGGTGGTGGCGGAATTCTATAAAGCAATTCCTCTCCACAACCTCTTTCATATCTCCTTTCTTATCTAACAATAGCAGTCTACATGTTATTCGTGACATTCAGAGAGAATTCATAGAACTGCTGCACTATTTCACAAAACGGAGGTAGAGCCGCAAAATTAGAGAACTCTTATCAATCCTTCTTTCACAAAACAACACAAACAGCCTCTATAAAACACTCCATTCAACGCCAATTATACGTTGAATATTGTTTTTCGCTTCACTGGAGTGTGGGTTGTATGCGCGCGATGCATTCAATAAAGGTTTCCCCAAATTTGGCTATAGAGTATGTTGATGCGGGAAATCTTGAACGTTCATTTTACAATTAAAAGGTTTAGGGTTTTAATACACTCCATCTTTGCATTTCAGTAAAGCGGAGTTTGAAGGGAGGGGGACATAATTACTATTCTTTAAAATGCAAAAATTCCCCATTTTCTTGACCTTAGACTGATTTTACTGGCTAGTCGCCGCAAGCTCTCGTCCATTCATCCCTGGCGGAGCCAAATGGAGCTGAGGTAGGGAAGGCTTGCAGGCTTATCTCTCTCTTAGAACTCTAATTGGGGTGGGGGTTTAATATATCGTAATTTTTACCGCACTTTTCTCCCCCTAACAGCCCCCCCCCCCTCCTCTCTTTATTTTCCCCGAAGGGAAATGTCAGTTGAAACATGAAGGATTGTATGTCCTCCCAGCCCCAACACCCGCAGTTTGCTTTCCCCGCCCCAATACCTCCAAGAAAATGCGCGGTTATATTTCTTTTACACATTTTAACTTTCCCTAGCTTCATTTTCTTTACAGATCTCTCCTTAGAAACTATCTGCGTGATACGACCTCATTGCTCTTGCGCTTTAAATTCGGGGGGAAATGGAGAACCTTTGTACTGATTTTATTCCGGGCTTAAACTCAAGTAGAAATCGCTCCTTCAACAGAGGTTCGTTCGGTCGTCTTTTTCACGCTTTTCTTCCTGCCTAAGAAAATAATTGGCAATTGTTGCCATTCCCAGTGTGGTTATTTTAATATAGTTGTAAATAATAATTGGGTCATTTGTTGATATGGCCCCAACCTAACATAAAAGTTACAGCATAAGATAAAAAATGACATATTATTGTAAAATCATATTAAAGGTAAGCTTAAATTTTAGGGGTTTTAGCCCAGTATGGGGGAAGAGATAGTTATACCAGGTAGCTGGAGGGACAGCACGCTCTGTCGGGCCTAGTGTTCTTGGCAGTCTTGAACTTACAGTAGCATCAAAAATTAAGGAACAAAATACCCAAATTTTCATTTTCTTGGAAATATTCATTGGATTTTCATGATAATGATAATCCTCTCAAAAACAAATTTCCCCCACCATATTCCATTCATATACATGGCGTTGTTGTGTGTATATCGATTTTAGGGATGCATATGTCTGTTATTAGTTGCCTATTGTTCTTTTTCTTGGTATTTTTCTCTCTTGTTTTTGTGGGTTTTTTTCATTGGTGTGTACTATGTGATGGGCGTCCCCTTCGTATCTGTGTACCCTATATAAGGTTATCTTCTCCATTTCCATGCTATTCCTTGGAAATAAACTTGCAAATATAGTTCGAAAGTGCTTGGATTCATCTTTTCATTTTCCTGTGGGTTAATTTTCATATTATTGCTTTCCTCACGTGCCACTTTGTGAGTTTTTTATTATATATATATATATATATATATATATATATATATATATATATATATATATATATATATATATATATATATATTTGCTTGGATTCATCTTTTCATTTTTCTGTGGGTTAATTTTCATATATATATATATATATATATATATATATATATATATATATCATCCACCCATCTCTCCATATATACATATACACCGCTTTAATATCATTCATAAAGCAGGAGGTTTCTAGGAAGAAAGTGAAAGTGAAGGAATGACAGTGTGTGACATTTCGAAGTATGGTAATCTAGCAAAAAATGTAGATGCCCTCATAATAAAGATCCATTAGTATAGCGAGTAGTCCTCTACAAACCACTCCCAGGGAAGATCGCTCGATGCAGCCGATATCTCACTTCAAGTTTCCGAGAACATAAACCTGAAGGCGTTTTACTAGAATGTCTCACGTCACGCCGTTTAAGAGAGGTGACATTCATAGCACCATCTTCATATTAGAAACGACTGGTAAGTAAGCAGAATAAAGCGGCTAGCTTGGCCTTCACCATTGAACATATCTTGTGGAGTGCTGAAAAGTGAGAAAGTTTTTTTTATCGACGAAAGAAAATTTAACTTGTTTGGATCAAATGGGAAGCAGCATGTATGGCGTTGCACATGTGAAAAATGAATAGAAAAGACGGAAATTTGGAGGTGGTTGCGTTATGGTTTAGGGCATGTTTTTAAGCAATCGAGTCTCTGCCTGCTCGTTACACTTTAAATGGAAAAGTAAACAATTCCGTATACAGACAAAAATCATCTTCAAGAACAAGTGATCCTCCTCCGAACATCAGGAGTACGAAATCTTGTTTTCATGCAGAACAATGGTGAAAATATTCACGCATTGTTCTGATTTAAACCCAATAGAAAACCAATGGAGAATTAGTGGAAAAGAGATCTCGGAACTTAAGATATCTTTGGAAAACGGTGAAAGGATGATGCCCACTAACCGAAGTGAGGTATAATGCGGTCAATTTTGTTGAGACGCCGAATTTGCCAGACAGCTAGCCACTGTGTATTAAGATCGCCTTCACTATGGATGGAGAAGAGTGAAAGGGAATATGAATGGGGTTAGTGGGCCGGAACCGACAGAGCAACTGCTTTTTTTGTCTGACACTCCAATATGGAAAGCCATCCGAAAGAAGCTGATAAGTTTATTAATTAAGGTCTCTAATGATCATGGGCGGACTGGAAAAGAAAATTCACTCGTTGCAAATGAAATGCGGCCAATTGGACACTCTTCAAGCACAACTGATTTGTTTTTTTTTAGGAGGCAATGGCTGAGAAATGTTAGTTAAATTGGAAAGTGGTCACTGGCAAGAAGGTCATGGACCACCCGCCTTCAAAATCAAGTTGTGCATCTAACTTAACTCTTCAATCACGTCGACAAGCACCTGATCTCTGGGTTTGGTCGTGTAGTATCCAAGAGGGGCTGCCTATCGTACAAGTCCACGAGGAGAAAGACCTTCGACAACCGTAACACAATGCTAAGGAGGTCTCTCGTGTCAAAGTAAAGGACGGTGGAATGTACGCATAATTAATTATAAGTGTACTTATAGGGGGTCGCTAGTTATGGGATGTTAGGTTAATGGTATTGCAGACGACAAGGTTACATGTTATATAGGTTCTGAGGACGGTGAATCAATGGTATGTGAATGAAAGATGTTTCCGTAAACCACCACCTTATGAGGGAGCAACTAGTTCAAGTGTATAGGTGAAGGATGGCGTTACGACGAATTATTTATCTGACTCAAAAGATAAATGATCTTACGGTGTTCTTCTACTTGGCTAGGCTTATCAAAAGTTCATGCAAAGATTGACATACAAAAATAAACTCTTTATTCTAATAACAGAATATTATTATGCAAGCAGCGCTACACAGAGTGTACTAGGTGAGAGACTAGTAGTCTATATATTATCAACGCGAGTACGAGTTAAGGGCGAAACAAGACTTAGTGGATTTAGGCGGGAGTGTGAACGCGAATGAATTCGTTACTGGCCTATGTCTTCCTCTTTCTTTTCTTATTTATATGTGGGCTCCTAATGCAGAGGGCCTGGCCTGGCGATGACCGTAGCACGACCTGCCTCCGTTATGGTCGCATTTCTCCACCCTCTGGGTCGGGCTGGGAAGCCTGTGCATGGTATGTACATTAACATGATAAACGCTAATTTGTATAATTTGATACGATTGTCGCTGCGCCATCTCTTACGGTTAACAGATGTGTTTACTCGGGCTCCTCCTTAGATATCCTTCTTTGATAATTCTATCTCGAGACATAACATGGGCAGATTTATCAAACGCAGGTGTTCAACCATTTTCTTTTGCTCCTCTCTGTGTCTCGCGCTCGCTTGCTCACATATATGTACATTTACAAATCTAATCATATTTCTCATACAATATTGAATATTTACATTATATATATTTAATAAGGCATGCTTGGATTTAATAGGACTAATTCTCGTCCATTTTGTTGAGGTATCGTTTGGGTCTATTGAATCCAGCAATTTTGGTGTCAGAGGTCTACCTATTGCGTAGTTCGACCACTACATACCTACTATTCATGTTAAGTTCACTGCCTTAAAATAGGTCTTCAAAGTGAGTAAAATGACGATACATCATGCCGGGTGTAAATCGCACTCCCCGGGCCACATTACGTGGTGACAGAGTCTTAAAACCCTTATTTACCGGTAAGTTTGGCAGGAGGACACGTGTCAAATATGGTGTCCTGGATACAGAAAGCTAACGAGTAATTTGGAGAAGACTAGATTCCGCAGCTCCTCTCACGGAAATGTTTATACGTTGAAGAAATGATGAGACCCCGTTTGGAATTGTTATCCAAATGCTAACGCTCCCCCTCCCGGGTCTCGGCACCATTGTAGATAGAGAAGAGTAGGAAAAAGGGCAAAGAAAAAATAATAGCATATGCGAGTTGCGAACAGCTTCCCGCATCGCTGGACCACTGTTAGCCGTCCTCGAAACCACTCGGCCATCCTGAGTCTCATTCAAGCAAAGCTTTTAAGCCGCTCGCCTGCACTTCTCGTACGTTATACCTTCTTAACTTTGAGGCATAGGGCGTCCCATGTCGCGACAAAACCAAATCTTTAAGCCTCGTCAAAGGAGAGTCACTCGGCAGCCTGAACAGCCAGGACCTTAAACCTCGTCAAAAGATTCACTCGGCAGCCTGAACAGCCAGAAATTCCTTCAATATTACTCCAAGGACGCAGGGTGTAGGTCTCCCAAATAACGAACTTAACCGCACACAATAAAGACTTAACTTGTACGGTCGTGGAGTAATATAAACATACTTTGAATAAACCCTACTTTGTATGCCTACACGAGCAATTTGTTTGGTCGAAGTGGTGGAAGTATTAGCACCTCGGCGGCATTCGTACGATTGCCTTAATGCGGTAGCGATAACAACCGGCACGCACCGACTCAGGAAGCTTTTCACGATCTAACGGGATGAAGTAAGATCCGAGCCCCCTGTTTCCTTATCACGCACTCGCCCTTGACCTCTCCATGTTTGACCATCTCTTTGGAGTTCCCTCGCATCAACCACTTCTCTCACGAAATTCATGGTAGAGTGCGGTATTCCCTGCACAGGCGAGCCATGGACTATCCGAATAGCACCAATAATGGCCGCCTGGAAAGGGTCCGCCAAATTCGCCAGAAGCTTCCCGTCCAAGATAAACGAGTGACCTTCGGACTTCAATTAAAAAGCCTAACAACTGTTATCGTCTGATGAAACGGATAACTTTTGGCCAACATGCTGCCATTAGTGGAGCGAATCACTAAGAAGCGTTTGAAGCCAACGGGCTCAAGAACGCCCAGTAGTCTCTCAAAGAGGGCTTCCGACGTAATCGAAGCTCCGCTCACTACGCTCGCAACTTTGGTATTTGTTTTATATTGGGTATCCGCTCCATTCGGCGCCCCGGGGCGAGTCATGGCCTGGTCGCTTGCCCAAACGCAAGCGGACCCTTCTGTTCACAGAGCCCCACCAGTTGTATAGGAACCCCTCGATGATTTGGTTATCTTTTCTTGGAGATGAGGTGTGGGGATAAACCTGATTCACTTCACCCCCAGAAGGGTCCTCAAGGCCGGACGAACAAGCCTGAGCCATATCCTTTGCCCAAAACAAAGAAGATTTGGCCTAGAAGGGGGGGGCACTAATCGGGAGACGTGATCCCTCCTATCCTCGTTAGTCCTGGGGGACCCGTGCTACCTCAGGAAGATCTTGCACAAGGTCGGACTCATATTTGATATTATATCCCACCAAACCCACTTTCGACCCGATGGAAGATCCTAGCATCTGGGTCAGGGGTACAACTGGGACCATCTTCACCTCAGGAGGGAAATCCAAATAGCCACCCTCACCCACCTCGTGTCGGGTACTTAGGACTCATTGGGCCTATGGTCCGTCGCAGTTGGACAGCATGCCGACCTCCATTAATAAGGAGAGTAAGGATATCCCGGCTCTCATCAGTCACGAACCTCTGGGCACAAGGTATTTGGGTAAGGCCCAGGAGATGAGGCAGCCTAATACCCCTTTAAGGTGGATGTGGTTTACCTGTCCCCAACAGAGAGGGCCGAAAAAGAGGCGGCACGTCCTATGTCTTGCCGTTGTCTTTGGGGTTTGCCTAGCCGAACAAAAGAGACTCGACGCTAGGTTAGAGTCGACCGGAAACAATTCTATACAAGGGTGTAAGGAAGAAACCCCGAACCGGTACCATTTTGAGATAGGGAAAGACCCAACATACTAGAAGAATCTTTGAGGGGCCCAAAAGACAGCACGTGAGAGAAGGTGGGGGGCGACACCTCAATCACAGGAGGAGCTGCCCAAAGGCGCTTCCGAAACGAAAATGCCGCAGAAAAATGGTTGCATGTGAGCCTCTCTCCGGAAAGAGTGGTGCTGTAGTGGTTTTACTCACCCACCCCAACACCGCGGTTGAGCAAGATTTTGCTACTGCGAACGTAGTATGATTTTTAGTCTTCTGCAACTCTTATATCTCACTATGTCGGATGTGTCCCCGTTTTGCTTTAGTAATAACATTGTAACTATTCGGCTGATTCTAACGAAATTTGAAACCCTCAAAGGGCGAGGTTACGAATTGAGTAGACAAGAACCGTTTTCCTTACTAGGTTGTACTAATCGTGGACAGGACGGCCAAGATATGTTGTGGTAGACCCAGAGACTTTTAGTTGGCCTGGCAGCCAGCAAATATCTCCCGAGAGCAGTAAAGTTATGTGCCCGATAACAGCCACAGGGCTATTACACGCAGGAAGGGGTTATTGGGGCAAAACCGATATTCTCATTAATGGCAAAACTAACGCCTAGCCCCCAAGTTGATGGTCTCTTGTGAGCTGCATGCGTTGTTTATACTGGTTTCTAAGCTCCTATTCTGACACAGCAGAGGTATTTATTTTTTTTTTTTTAAGGGGCTATCTGGCGACTGCCGACTTAGGCATAAGTGGCCGTAAACAAACAGCCTAGTTCTAGGTTACTTTAAAAAACTAAACAGAAAACAACAATAAAAAGAAATAACAAAACAATAACAAAAACAATAACAAAAACAACAATTAAACCTGGTTAGATGAAAGGGAGAAGGCCGGCCTCCCACAAAAAGTCAACAAGTCCACCAGTTAAAGTGCACGCACTCGTCCCGACCCCGACCATCCGGTACCGGGACAGGTATCATGCGCGAAGATTAAGCAGACTGGGACATTCGACAAGAATGTGCCGAAAGGTCTGGGGGACTACGCAGTCGTTGCAATAGGGCGCAGGCGAGCGCTCCATCAAATAGCGATGCATCACACGAGTGTGTCCGATTCGGAGACGACAGAAAGCAACCTGAAGCCGCCACGGCATTGGGGGATAGGTCCATGGGAACAGTCGCAACGCAATGGCACGCAACTTTAAGTTTCCTTCGACCGTCTCCCATCTTCTTTGGCAAGCAGTCCGAAGAGCTGCCCGTATTCCTGCCATGTAGCCGGTGTGAGGCAGAGCGAAACGCTGGTCGGGTCGCCGAGTCCTCGCGGACTCTTCGGCGCGCTCATTCCCCGCAATTCCTACATGTCCAGGAACCCAGCAGAAGATAATCTCGACATATGCCCGGCTCGCCAAAACCGTGGCGTCACGGATATCGCGAACCAGGGGATGCGGAGATTCCAATGCCCCGAGAGCACTCAGGGCGCTTTGTGAGTCGCTATAAATCACAATCCGGTCTCCGAACCGGGCACGTCGCGTAATCTCCCATACCGAGTGGTGTATTGCCACCAGCTCGGCCGTGAAGACAGACGCAGCGCCTGGTATAGCCCCGCTGACTTCAAACAGAGGGGATACGGCGTGGAAGCCGACTCCCTCTTGGGACTTGGAGCCATCCGTATACACTGGCACGGTTCCAGCGTGACACGATGTGTGCTCCAAAAAGGTCGAACGCAATACTCCCGGCGCCGTACAAGCTTTGGGAGCAGAGGTGTGGCGACAAATAGCCAAATGTAGTACCCTCCAGGGTGGGGTCCTGGGCAGAACCAGGGGCACCACCGGCCCGAGAGCTATATCTAGCTCTCGAAGGAGTTTCCTGGCCCTAAACCCAAAGGGCTTAGGGTATGACTGGCGTCTCTCGGCGGCATAGGCACCATCGAGATCTGCTGCGGAAGCAGTGAGAGCTGTTGGTGACTGAGGGAGGCGCCGGGCTCGCGCGTACAGGCGGGTGATGCAATGCACACGGCGCAGAGCGAGTGGCATCTCCCCAGCATCGACCAACAGGCTCTCAATGGGGGAAGTGCGGAAGGCACCGGTTGCAAGACGAAGGCCGGTGTGGTGGATTGTATCCACCTTCCGCAATAAACGCTCCACTGCGGATGCATAAAACTCGTATCCGTAGTTGAGCTTCGAACGAACAAAGGATCGATAAAAAAGTAGGGCAGTAGCTCTATCAGCGCCCCAAGCGCTGAACGTCACTGAACGGAGAATGTCCATGGCGTGGGTACAGGAGACCCTAAGGCTGCGAATATGAGCCTCCCAGGTGAGGCGTCAGTCGAATACAAGACCAAGGAAACGGTGCGACTCAACCACATACAGGCGCACCCCATTAAGAAACAAATCTGAGTCGAGGTGAAGCCGTATATGGCGGCACAAGTGCACCACCTTAGTCTTGGCTAAAGAAAACCGAAACCTGTGTGCTTCGGCATAGTGAGAGACGCGGTTCAATGCCTGCTGGATTCAACGCTCCAGAGTTGGCATCTGGGCCGCGCCAAAAGATATCGAAAGGTCGTCCACGTAAAGGGTAGCGAGAACATCTTCCGGCAGCACCGAGGTGATGCCGTTGATGCTCAGGGCAAAGAGTGTGACACTGAGGACACTTCCCTGCGGGACACCCTCTTCCTGCTTCTTTGGGCCGAAGAGAGCTCCCCCCACCCGTACGCGGAATTGACGATCTCGCAAAAATTCAGATATAAACATTGGGAGGCGTCCCCTCGCCCCCATCGTGTGGAGAGTCTCCATGATACCGTATCGCCATGCGGTATCATAGGCCTTCTCCAGATCGAAAAACACCGTGGCGGAGTGCTGTCTACGAAGGAAAGCCTCGCAGACGGCATTTTCCAGTCGGAGCAGAGCATCCGACGTTGAGTGGAACTTGCGGAAGCCGCACTGTGCCGAAGACAGATGGCCTCCGCTGTCCAGGAAAAAGGCTAGTTTAACATTTGCCAATTTCTCCATCAACTTGAGCACGCAAGAGGTTAGAGAGATTGGGAGGAAACCGGTCGGAGTAGAGTGATCTCTCCCCGGTTTGCGAAAGGCGAGCACAGTACCGATTCGCCAGGAGTCTGGGCGAAGACCTTCCACCCAAATCATGTTGAACAAATCTAAGAGAAAGGCCATGCCTTGCTCACCCAGGTGTCGAAGCATGGCGTACGGGACATCGTCCGGACCATGGGCGGTGTCCGCGCACGGAGCGAAACAGTAAACTTGTCGTTGGAGGGTTCTCCGCCTCTGGAGGTAAAGTCCAGCCGGCGGCCTTCCACGAAATGACGACGTGCATTGAATGCTGGCGGAGCAGCATCACGGCTAGAGAATGCGGAAAAAGCAGTCGCTGAGAATTCCGCCACGGACGCGGGGTCCGAGATTGCGGTCCCATTCTCCTGGAGAACGGGAGGTTGGTCCTGCGAGAACTTGACCCGAATCCTTTTGACTCGCTTCCACACCTCAGCTTAAGGGGTCTTCCCGTTAAGTGAAGACACGTATGCCCGCCAAGAAGAGCGGCGGGCGTGCTTCGAAATATACCGGAACCTAGCCCTCCCCTGACGAAATACAGCGACAGTGAAATCGTTCGGGCGGCGCTTATAGCGCATGTCGGCATAACGCTTCTGTTTGAGGGCCGTCTCACACTCGGCCAACCACCATGGGAGTGGTCGGCTTGCAAAACGGCCAGACGTCCTAGGAATAGTAGTCAGGCCCACGGCGATGAGGTTGCCGGAGAACTCAACGGCCTCATCTACCGACCTAAACTCTTCGAATGAGATAGAGAATTCAGTCATTGCCTGAAATGTAGGCCACCGCGCTCGCGCCAAGCACCACCGAGGTGGGCTCTGAGGCGGCAGTTACCCTGAAAATGATATTTCAATGGGAAAGTGATCACTACCATGGAGGTCATCGACCACCCCACAATCAAAATCAGGCTGTGCATCCGAAGAGCACAAACATAGGTCAAGGCAAGCAAATAAAGTGGTTCTCGGGCAGTGATGCGTAAACTCATCCACGTTTAAGACACCCATCTCAAGCTCTTCGATCAGATCGGCAAGGACTTGTCCCCTGGGATTTATGGAGTAATCTCTCCACAAAGGATGCCTGCCGTTCAGATCTCCAAGCGAGAGATAGGGCCTCGGCAACCGTGCAACGACGCGGCGGAAGTCCCCCGCGTCGAAGTCAGCTGACGGTGGAATGTGCGCAGAAATGATAGTATACCCCCTATCCAGGTGCAGCTGCACAGCCACTGCCTGAAAGGAGGTATCTAAAGAGAAAGGAAGAATGGAGACATCATGCCGGGTGTAAATCGCGCATCCCCCAGCCCGGCCATCCCGCAGTGGTGGGGTCGCAAGACCCTTATACCCCGGAAGGGCAGGCAGGGGGCACGCGCCTAGCATGGTCTCCTGCAAAACGATAGATAACGGGGAACGGGACGAGGCGAGCCTACGCAGCTCCTCCCAGTTGGCCTGGAGTCCACGGCAATTCCATTGAAGGAATATGCCCTCCAGGCCTAGCTCGGAGGAGACGCGGGGACCCTCCTCGAACTGATGACCCTCACGGGAATGGCCGTACGCTTCCCGGGGGCCGTACCCCGGGTGCTGTTGGCCGGACAAAGCGCTGTCGCCTTCGAGGACTTATTGAGGGAGGTTGGGCTCGCCATGCGAGTCTTTTCCTCCCTCCGCCTCGAAACCTTAGGCGGGTATTGCGGCTTCGGAGGCGGGGGGGGCCTCTTTTCGAGGAACCACAGTCTCCGAGCCACTCGCTCCACCTCGGGGCGTGGGCGAAGGAGCCGAAGCTCCTTGGTTGCTGTCCTCCTTTCAGGGAACAGCTTTAGGAACCCCGGAAGATGGCCTAGCGACCATCTTCAGAGATGTTGCCTCCTGTGAGTCTAACGACTCGGTGGAGGCGCGTTGCCGTTTCGCCTTACGGGAAACGGTCACGCTGTGGAAAGAAGGGGGAAGTCCTGGTTTTAGCCGGGGCTGGGTATGAACCCTTTTTGCCGCTAGCTTTACCAGGGGAGCGCCCGGGTTGGGTAGAGATCGCAGAAGGGCTCTGAATCGGCGCGGAAACAACCGTGCTCATTGGCCTGGATGGGCCAGGAGCAGAGGGTGCCTTTCTAACTATTGAGGCATATGACGTCCCAGGCAGAGCCGGGCGCGCCAGGACCAAGTCCTTAGCCTCGCGGAATGAGAGTCGATCCTGGGCCTGAACGGCCAGGATTTCTTTCTCAAGGAGATATGCGCCTCATTGCTTCGAAGAAGCAGGGTGCGGCTCTCCGCAATTGACACACTTGGCCACACACGATTTGGACTTATCGTGTGCGACCTTCGAGCAATTTACACAGACTTCGGGTGACCCCGACTTTGCACGTCTACATGAGCGATTCGTATGGCCGAAGCGGTGACAGTATTAGCACCACCGCGGAAGTGGCACGAATGCCTTCACGCGGTAGTGGTGCCAACCGGCACGCACCGACTCAGGGAGCTTGTCACGGTCGAACGTGACGAAGAGTGTAGGGGTGGGTCTCGAAGCCCCTCCCTGTTTTCTCATCACACGTTCGACCTTGACCGCCCCATGGTCGGCCAGCTCTAGGGTGATGTCCTCAATGGAGTAGTCAACGAGTTCCCTCGCATAAACTACTCCTTTCACAAAGTTCATGGTAGAGTGCGGCGTCACACTCACCGGGGTGCCATGAAGTGTCCGAAGAGCACTTATCTTGGCCGCCTCGGCAGGATTCGCCAGAAAGCTCCCGTCCGAGAAACGGGTCACCTTAGGCTCTCTACCAATTGCACTAGCTAATCCTCTCCTCTGATGGATCATGTTGCCCTTGGAGAACATGGTGCCATCAGTGGAGCGAATAACGAGGAAGCGTTTGAAGCCAGCGGGCTCGAAAACGCCAGGCAACCTCTGAATCAGGGACCCCGATGTCATCGAGGCTCCGCCCTGGGCACTTTTGGTCTTAGTCAGGGGCTCCGCAACCGGGATGGCACAGGGGCCGGATGTGCTGATCTCGGCTTGGTCGCTTGCCAGAGTGGCAGCAGACCCATCCGTCCCCGCAGCCCCCGCGGATGGAGAGGAACACCGAGTCTTCTTTCTCCTCCTGGTCTTGGTCATATTCTTTTTTGGAGAGGAGGGCGGGGAATGAACCTGCTTCTCACCCCCGCCGGTAGAAGCCCCTAGGCCAGATGTACCGGCCTCAGCCAGGTCCTTCTCCGAAATGGAGAAGGTCCTGGTGGTCGCAGGGGCATCATCCGGAGGAGATCCCTTCCCTTCTTGTACTGCCTGAGAATTCCCAGCCGTTTGAGGAGGACCTTGCATAGGGGCGGATTCGGTGCTTAGCGCCGAGCCCGGATTCCCGCCCCCCATGGAAGGCCCTACCCTCTGAGGCTGGTTTTCCTCAAGGACCATGTCTATCACAGGAGGGGCCTCCAGTTGGCCATCCCCTCGCAGGACATCGTAGGTCCCCTTGGCAGCGTCATGAGTCTTTTGTGGGGCGGCACAGGCCTTGACCCCGGCAAGGTTTAATATTCTTGCCAGCAGGTCTTTCGAGGGAAGCGACCGAAGGGGCCTGGCTTTCCTCTCCCCCCTAAGGGGGTTTGCCCTACCGAGCCGCTTACACGAGGGGCGGTCGGCAATGGGCTGCCTTTCTTGGCAGTCCCCTTAGAAAGCAAAGGAGGGACTGCCGCTGGAATTAGGGAGGTGCCCGAAAGCACCTCCAGAGAAGGGGGTGAGGGGGAGTCCCCTACACCCGAAGGCGTAGGAGAGGAGTAAGCCTCCTCTCCGGTTAAAGAAATATGGAGGGTCCCCTGCGCAAGCACTAGGGAGGGGACCTCCAATTTCTCGATGGAGCTGCCTGAGGGCGGCTCCGTTGATGTTCTTGGGGAAGTTGGGGGTTGGGTTTTTTTTTATTTTTATCATTGGGCATGGTGACCCTATTTGTGCTACGGGACGCAATAGCTCATCACCTCTTGCAGTTGCCCGCACTGCAAGAGGTGCTTACAGGCCTGGCAGAGCCAGGCGCCGCCATTTCGGACCACCCCTCCCGCCTGGTGCCCTGGCAGTCCATCGGCATGGCGGCTCCACCTTAGACACGGCGGAAAAAAGATAGATTTTGAAGACGAGAGGAAAAGGGATTTGAGGAAGGTATGGGTGGAGATGAAGCATGTTGTTAAAAACCAACCACCCTAGACCGGAGCTCAGGGGTTAGGGAACATTGTCCCCTTTCCCCTCAGCCCCGATCCAGTACGGTTGGGCGAGAAGAAGGTCAGCATCTACCCTGTGAAATTAGGGGCTGACCAGAGAAAGTTGTAGGAGAGGTTGTATGAAAAGAGAGGAAACAAGTGTTTTGAAGGAAGGAAGAGAGGCTAAGCTGGGGCCGGACGGGGTGCTGAGTCCCGTCAGCACGTCGGCCAGGATGGCAAATCGCCGCGCCCCTTACGGGGCACAGCAGAGGTAGCTGGTCAGGTTATTAACCCTAGGCAAAGGGTTTGGGAAATAGCAATAAAAAAGGAAAACGATGATAGGAAGGGAAGGAATCGTACCAACTTCCCTAGGACTAGTCGAAGTTCAAACTAACCAAGTGACGAGGCTTCACTAATTTGCATTCGGGCCGGCGGGACGTGCAGGTCTTCTAGTAATTGTAACCGGTTAGATAGTGCTTCGGGATTACTATATAAGGACTTCTTCTTCGTTGTCCAGGAGGATGTGAAGTTTGTGGCAGAGTGCGTAGGATGGTTGGTCCGATTTTAAACAGGGAAGTGTTAAGAAGTCAATTCGTCACTGGCCCTAGTGTTCTAAGAAGTCTAGATTCTTTGAAACCGCTCTTTCCCATAGTTGACTGCCTCATCATCATGTGATGTCCGGTAAAGGCCACCTAGCAATTCCAGTGCTCTTTTGCAATGGCACTTGCACGGTCACCCACTTAATAATTTACAAGTCTTCACCATCTTGCTTCCCGTCTTTATCAACTGTGCCCTACCCACCTTGAGCCTCAGACGACTTTTGGGAATATTGTCTGCCCTAAACTTTTTAATTTGTGAAGTTGATGTGAATGTGGCATGATTTCATGATTGGATTGGCGCCAGCTAAAGTGTATATGGATTGGGCGTCTGCCTCAAAGACTTCTAAAATTAATGCTGCAATAATCTTTGGTGGACAAATTAGAACAAAGACCGCAGGATCTTTAAAGTATGAACTAGAAGTCACTTGTGGAGTGCGCACACAATTAAAAAAGTAGTGAAACTACAAATTGACATCATAACATATATTTTAAAAAATAATCGCATACAGATGAAATGACAAAGGTGCAAAAAATCATGCAGGAAGCCATGCTGGATTTTGTTGGCGAGATTACACAGGTTTACAAGCATACTGAAGGGTTAAAAAAAAACCTTTCAAGATCAATATCCAGTTGCCATTCAATCAAATAAAAAAATCTGTTATCATAGGTAATGATTAAAGATCTAAAGGTACACCAGTATTAATGGTGTGACCACGGTCCTCCACACCGTTCATGACATTTTCTCTCACCACCATTTTCATCATTCCTTTCAGTTTATTGTTTTCCTGTCCGCTCCCTCCTTTTCCCGAGCGAGATAATATCTTCTCGTGGATTTTAAAAATCGCCGGGAAGTAGGTGATACACCGGGATGATGTGGCAACCCCTAGTTGGAATCACACATTACACCTTGACAAGGATATAGTCATATAAGTGAGAATCTGTGCTAAACAAACACTCCACCCTTTCTCACAACTAGAAGCCACAAGTTCGAAAGCATAAAGCATAAAATAATGACTAAGTGAATAGAGAAAATGCACTAAGCAAAACACAACAGAACTTTGTTTTTTAAGTGAAAAAAAAAACAAACTAAAATCTTGCAATGTTGTTGCGTCACAAACTTTAAATTGAACTTCATTACACAAAGTATAATTAAATATTATATTAGATATAATCGACAATACATGTCAATAACTGCAAAGAATATAAAAACTCACATTCTTGAACATAAAAAATTTACAATAACAAGAGCTTTGTGTGGTGACCAGGTCACACAAACTTCCCCTTCCATATTTTCTCACCTAAATCTTCGACCTACCAAAATAAGGGACTGAAAAACGCGTTATCAACGCATTCCATTTCAAACCTCCTTTTTTTAACACGTTGCATTCCTGAAGAGATTCACGTCACGTCGTCTCAAAATAATAAAACGCATTTGTGTTACAAAAAGAGTAAGACTAGAGAACTACAATCTCCAATCAAGGTCGGACCTCGATTGTTGTTAAACTGTCATAGATTCAAGTTCTAATTGGAGGGTACCGGGGAGAGGGGTTGGGTGATTTGCCTGTAAGCAAACATGGCTTCAAGAACGTTCCAGAGACACGAATCCTTTGGGTAATCATTATCAACCAGATTAACCAAATAGTAATTCTCCACAATGCCTTCAATGATTCGTCGTGAATGACTATTCTCAGGGTACAGTTTACCCCATTCTTCCTTCCACAAAGCGAATGCCTCATCCTGAAGAAGAGAAAATATGGTACACTCGCTAAAAACTACGAATTGTATTCATTTCCATTCCAATTGTTCCTTTTACTAAAAGAAAAAAACAAAAAAACAGCAAAATAAGTCAGTTGATCACAAACCTTCCAGACTTTGAAGCTGACGGAATCAACCACCGTTGGTTGAATAATTTCGACCCCTGGGAAAGCACCCCACGTCACGGCCAGGGGACGATGTTTGTGGCAATTCGAGCTATCCTCACTTCCCTATGAAAAGAACCGATGCTATCGTTAAAGGCACACAAAAAATACACATTAGAATTAGAAAAGAAAGCGATACCAAAAGGATAATAAATCGGATATATTAGGTTAGAAAGAAAGGCACAATTTTAGGATATTAAAAATGAAAAACTTAATTATGGAAATATTTAATCATAAACCTAACCTCAAATGCTTTGTAGAACGTCATTTAATTGGTCAACAAGCTTATAAACGCCACGCTTGTAAAATTCTTTAGGTTTTGATGCAAAATATAAATACAACTCTATTTTAACCCGTTCTTTTGATGTCAACATAAGACCATCCAAATTGTTCTGTATTTCCCTAATAAGGAGGAGCAAAGTCAGGAGAATATTGAAGATCAAGCAATATTTCCAAACAGTGCTCTTCCAAGACATCTTTGGTCATTATCGTGATGGAGGATGACACCCGTTCTATTGACGAAGGAGGGTTACCTTTGGCCCAAAGCGCCTTCCATCGACGAAGTTGATTGCACTAATTAGCATTAATGGGCAATTCTTTCAACATCCAACCATACGCTCAACATGATCATATTTGGATAAAGTCCTTTAAGTTGTCGAAAAATTCTGCTTCTTCGACTAATCCACGAGCACCGGCGTTTAAATTTCTGATTAAGGATCCACCTTTCATCACTAGTAAGAAGCCTTCCCTTAACCTAGAATTATCATCAATTAATGCAACTGGTTTCTCTTCTGTAAATACTGAAGCAAAATGATCATTAAGGACCTCTACTATTTCCTCATCAGATCCTTTCAAAACCCCTTCATATTTAATAGGCCCTATTTTATCACTGTTAAGATTTATTATTGATTCTATAATAGCTAAAGAATTTTTTAGGATCTTTATTATTATTTTTAGCTAAATTAATTTCTGCTGTCCTTTTGGTCTTCTTAATAATCTTATTTAGTTCATTTCTGGTTGACCTATAATGGTTTAAATTAACTAAACTACTCTCACTTTGTAATCTCTGGTATGCCTTTTTTTTCTCTGAAACTTTATTAGCTATTTCTCGATTCCACCATAATGGTTTCCTAACATTTCTTCCTAATGGAATTCTATATCCCACCTAATCTGATTTAGCATGTTGCGTAATTTATCGTAATCTCTCCTATAAAAATTTGGAATTTTTGTAGAGTTTTTCGTTGTTCTACCCTTAACTATTTGCAAATTAGACCGAACCATGTGATGATCACTGTTTCCCAATGATTCCCCTACACTCAATCCTTTAACCGAGTGATCATCATTTGAAAGAATTAGATCTAATATATTGGCCCCCCCTTGTTGGCTTATTAACAAATTGGGTCAAAAAGTTATCCACAAAACACTCCATAAACTTACAACTTGCTCTATCTCTTCCTATCATATTTTCCCAGTCTACAGAAGTTAAATTAAAGTCACCAAGAATAACTGTCTTCTTTGCATCCTTTACTTATTTCCCTAATTATTAACTCATCGATACAATCAGTCTGTCCTGGTGGTCTATAAAAAGCTGCCAAGTGTATTTTCCTATTTTTACCAACCTTAATATCTATCCATAATGATTCACCTTCTCCTTGCTTTATAGTTATTTAGATTTGAAGAAATGCTATTTCTGATATAAATAATCAACCCACCACCAGTCCTATCTCTCCTTTGACTAATGTACATAGTATAACCTTCTAGTTCAAATTCACTCACATTATCATTAAATATATTTTCATTAACCCATGATTCAACTATACATATTATATCTATATCTTCATGAATGATATAACTAAATAATTCATCCCTCTTATTTCTAAGACTACGAGCATTTGTGTAAAGACAACTCAGCCCAACTATCCCTGAAACACCTGAGGGCCTATCTCCTCTGCATCTCCTTTCTCTCCTTCCCCGACCCTGTACTCTTGTATTTTCCTGACCACTATCACTACTCAAGTAATTTAACCCTAAAGCATTTCCATTAACCTGCCTACCTTCTACAAATCTGTGTTTGCTTCCTTTCCCTGCCCCACTTTGAGTCATTAAATTTCCCTGACCACTATCAAAACCTAGTTTCCCGCCTCTAAAGACCTAATAACACTATCTAATTCCCGCCACAAAACCTCAACCCCATCTCGGCTCAGATGGAGTCCATCCATCGCATACAAACCCTGATTCCCATAAAACCCACTCCAAACATCTACAAACACCAATCCTGACTCCTCGCACAAACCTTTCACATATTCATTCAACCCCATTGAACGAGACAACCATTCCAAGCACACCTGAAACAATGCCTTTTAATCTACTTTCACACATCCTTTCAATCAGCCTTTTATACCGCTGTCGTAACTCACAAGTACCCACCTGCTTTACATCGTTTACTCCGACATGTGTAATCACAACTGCTTCCCTCTCACACCCAGACACAAACCTAGCATACCCCTCTCACACATCATTTACACCAGCACCCGGCAGACAAACTCTCGCTCCCTTCCATTTACTTCCTATCTAAATATTATTTATTTTCTTTTTAAGGGGCTATCTATCTAAATATTAAGAGAAAGCAAAAGCCCACAGGAAGACAACTAAAACAAAACGAAAATAATGTGCCGAAGCATGCAAACTAACACCCCCAAAGGTAAATAAAATCAAGGAAAAACTTCCTCCAAAAAGTCAAATACGCTACAGTTGGGAGTACTCGAACCCACCCCGACCACAAGGGAGAAGTGGTAGCGAACCTGTTCATACAGGTAGCAGTATAGGATAAGTGCGCCAAAATTCTCCATGCTGGGACACTCAACAAGAATGTGTGTAATAGTATGGGAGACCACGCAGCAGTCGTCGCGGTAAAGTGGAGGGTAGCGATACATCAGAGTAACTAACTCATCCCCCCCCCAAAAAAAAAACCCTCTCTACAAACGGAAGCACATGAAAAAACAGCGGAGGATGAGCCCAACAACCAAGCGATTCTAATGCCCCAAGAGTCGCTATGTGTAGTTCAAGATGATCCGATCTCCAAATCGGGCACAACGTGTTATCTCTCGTATCGAGCAGTCTATTGCAAACAGCTCGGGCGTGAAGACAGACGTAGCGTCAGGTAGGGGGGCCCCGCTGACTTCAAACAGGGGGGAAGGATATGGCGTGGAAGCATCTCTTCTCGCTGGTAGAAAAAATGGAATGCTGTGGGAGCGAGAGAGAAGCGCAACAACTTCCCCAGGACCCATCAGAGTCCAAGTAAACCCAGAGACGGGGCTTCCCAAATTTGCATTCGGGGCGAGAGAGAACAGTTCCTCCAGGTACCAAGTGCAGGTAGACAAAGGTTGGGGGAATAGGAGATAGGCGTAGAAAAATATAATGCTGAGAGGAATTGAGGAGGAAGAGCAGCAACAAATTCCTAAGCCCTGTCAGAGTTCAAGTCAATCCAATTAAAGGACTTCCCAAATTTGCGCTCAGGCTTGGAGGCCGTGCAGCTTCTAGATACCAAGTGTAACAGGCTATAGACAGGGTACTGCCCTCAGGGTCTGTATAAGGGAGGTATCTAGTGGAAATGTGGCTTGATTTTATTGAATAATAGACGCTCTATGGGTTTGGAAGGATTGCAGAGTAGAGCTAGTGGAATGAAGTAGGTTGAAGGGCTCGTTTGTTTGGTTGAACACCCGTATTATGTAGGCATATTTCCACATTTTTGGACGAGATGACAGAAATATAAAGGTTAAAGATTTGTGCTAAGGCGTTGAGGCACTGAGACCTAAGTGTTTCATGTGTTGCCAGGGTCAGACAGGGAGGAGCAACAATTTAGGACGGCATTCCTAAAGTGAACTGAGGGGGGGATGAGATGGTATATTGTAAGCGAATGTAGAAAAGGGATATCTACAGTGAATCGAGAGGGGGGTGCGGTGGTATATTGTAAGTAAATGTAGAAAAGGCATAGGGTTTTGTTCGTAGGCTTGGCTATTACATTACTAATTTTGCCTAGTTTTACGAGGATGTTTGCCTATAAGATGAAGTTGTTATCGTAGGATGGTTAGGAACTCTCGTGATTCTTTTCCAGAATCTCTTCATGTTTTGTAACTGTGTCGAGGAAGGGTTGACTGCTTTATTTTTTTTGGTAGTGGTGGTGGTGTGTGTGGGGGGGGGGGTGATTAGATTGTGTGAAACAAAACTTTAGGTTGCAAGAATTTACTTAACCTCTAAAGTACAAATGGTCTCAGTGCAGCAAAATTAACCTCTTTGTTGATGATGTGATAATTGACTCGAGGAAAGAGAGGGAGGATTGCTTTGAGAGCAGTCACATTGGCCCCACTTGTGAAGAACTCGAGGTAGGCCTTTTGATAGACATACCCTCCGGGAATGCCCCACCCGACCACCTTATCCTCGCTGCTCGCTCCATTTACGTTCGGTTGAGAGTTGATAGTGAGTACTCCCCGACCATTGTACTCCGCTAGTTTGTCCTTGAGGTACATCGTTTCAGAACTTAGAAGGTCATCATTCCAAGGAACCTGTTGGTAAAGGAGCACCTGTATTAGATGGTAGGATGACAGAAACGGACACACTCAAGTTGAGAGAGGGATTATGTTGAAAGGTAGGAGTTTTGGAGTTGAGAAAAGAGAGAAAGAAGTGTAAACAATGTGGCAGGTTAAGGAAGTGAAAATTCATGAACAAATTTTCCATCCAGGAAGGGCACATAAGTCGTCTTATTGGTGATTTAATGGAGAGAGTAAAAGGAAGGGACAGAAAAAAAGAAAAAGGCATAAAGAGAGTGTCATGCGATCAAAAAGAACTCTCCTCCCTCCAAGCTCAGCCAAGGACATAATGTCACTTACTTTGGTTACTTTTATTCCAGCTTCATTCGGCTCCCCGGTCAGATATCGAACAAACACATCCCAGACGCACTTCTCGGAAATGAGTTCCTTGCCCCACATAGCCAACCGCTCTTCTTTGGAACTTTTACTCTGAAGAGAAGTTTTTTATGAGGAAAAGGGCAGAAGCTATTAATAAATGTAGGCCGGTAAGAGGATTCTACCCGCTGTGGTATCAACTCGCATGCCTTACAAGGGTCCTCGGGAGAAAAATACGGTCTCTTTTTAACGGTCCTCCCCAATGGCAGGTTTTAATAACATACCAAATAGCGAATCTTCTAACAATCATATCTCTAGATTTAAACGCCCACTTTATAAAGGGGAAGGAGAAGGAGTCCTGACATTGATTTTTGAAACATTTCTTAAATTATGACCAAAATTCCCACTTTAATTACCGAGATAAGGTCGTTAAAATTCATAATCTAAGGTTATGTCGCAATAACTTGGAAATATGTCATTTTCATGAAATTTATCACCCCAAAATTAAAGTTTCATACCATGAGATAAAAGAGATAATAGTCTTTAAGTTCTCCAAAGGCGGGGGACTCAGAACTGCCCCACCGTCCGTTCGGAAATTCGTCCCAGTGTTGTGTCCTAGGAACATATAGTAGAATTAATTGAAATCAGCGGAACATTAAAGAAAATATAGGCATATAAAAATTATATTGCATCGCCAGAATCACGCCCCAAAACAAGCCTACCTATATACATAGGCCTTTGGCCTGGAAGACCAAAATATAGGTCGGACTTCTTCTCTACAGCGTTTATGATTAGCAGCCATTTTCCATGGTAATGGTCGCTTCGGGGAAGTCCTCCAGAGACCAAGCTGTTTCAAAATGGCAGTTGAGGCAACTTCCCTGAAATATGAAATACCATTATCAAATTTGAACATGAATTAAAAAATAAAAGCTACTAACTCGTTAATCCTGTGATGGGACAATGAAAGGCGAGGGAACTGAGAACGAGGAAAATAAATAAAAAACTATCACTAAGAAAAGACTGCTACTAGTTGCAACAGAGATCAGGTGTAAATAGAAGGGCAATGTTTGTGTTGAACGAAAATTTCATTTTCCTTCCGGTAAATTAGTATAAAAGATATCGTTTTTATCATTAAAATGCCATTTTATCATTGAAAAAAATATCAAAGACTACGACCCCAGATAAGTCCTAGTATCTACTCCGCTTCTCGCTATCTTAGATGATTTAAAAGATTTAGCACCCATGTGGCGAGTGCCTAGTTGGCCATAAGTCGCTGTAATCATCTTTTAGCTTGATGCAAGGCTAGATAAAAAAAAAGCGAGAATAAGAAGGAAGCAGGCTCCGGCGCAGAGGGAAGACCTGCATCTCCATGGCACGGGAGCATGCGACCAACACCAAAGATAATAAAAAAAAATTGATGGAGGCCCGCAGCTTCCAAGAAGTCAAAAAGTCCACATGTGCGTGTGCACGAACCCATCCTGAGTACAAAGGACAAGTAGTAGCGACCCCGCTCGTCCCTGTACTGGAATAAGTAACAGTCGCTCATCTCGCGACTGCATTGCATGCAAGGGCTTACAGCCACTTAAAATTCTAACGTAGTACTAGGCTATCCAAAAGGACACATAGTCCACAGGTTTGGGTACATAAACCCGTTCCGAGTACAAGAGACAAGCGGTAGCGACCACGCTCATCCCGATACCGGGAACAAGGTAATGTGCGCGACGATCACCCAGACTGCGCGGAACAGTGTGGGCGGTCAACGCAGTCGTCGCAATAAAGTGTAGGCGAGGGCTCCATCACATCAAATGGCGGTGCGTCCCGCGATTGAGCCATTTGAAGACGAGAAAAAGACACCTGAAGCCATCGCGGCATTGGGGAGTAGGTCCATGGGAGCTGTCGCGGCGCAATGACAGGCAACCTTAAATTCTCCTCGTCCCTCTCACATCATCTTTGCCAAGCAGCCCGGAGAGCGGCCTTGATTCGAACATGTAGTGGGTGTGAGGAAGAGCCAAACGCTGGTCGGGTCGCCCAGACCTCGAAGACGTTTTGGCGCGTTCATTCCCTGCAATTCCCAAGTGTAGTTCCGAAATAAGATAATATAGACATCAACCCGGCTCGCGGCAACCATAGCATCACAGATACCGCGAACTAAGATAGGGTGTGGATATCCCAATGCTCCGAGAAGACTCAGGATGGAGTGAGTGGCTAAAGATAACAATACAGTCTCTGAACGCGTTATATCATGTACCGAGCGGTGTATTGCAACCAGCTCGGCCGTGAAGACAGACGGAGCGCCTGGTGGAGGCCCATTGACTTCAAACAGAAGGAATAGGGCAAGGAGACCGACTCCCGTCTCACAAAGACACCACATTCCACTGGGGTGAGTCTGTTTCAGATGCCACCCGACATATGCCGGTGGCTACTGGGTGCCCCCTGGCTGTTAGCCCGCCTAAATGCGCGGCGGCTCCCCCCTCTCCGACTTCCGGAGCTTCCTCTGCTATATCACCACCTCCTCCTCCCCTTCCTTTCTCCCCCTCATCCCCATATACCCTCTACACATGGCTCTAACATCACACATATCAGTATACTACAACACAACATAGACAGTATCACAAACAAACGACAGGAGTTAAAACAACACCTACACGACCACAATATACACATAACACTCATACAGGAAACTAAGCTCAGGGCTATACATAAGACACCAAGGTTTCCTGGATATACAACACTCAGACTTGACGGACCCCATGGTGAGGGAGAGGCTTAATAACACTAATACACTAAGACATCCGCTTCACCAACACAACAGCCACACACTAGTTCACATACAAGGGGACAACACTTTAGAAATACAAACTACCAAAATCCGCCTGCATAAACAAGACACATTCGCAAACATATACATACCACCAACATCGTCAAGCCCTCAAGGATATACACCACAATTAAACTACCTAAACACCGTAGAAAACATATTCATCCTTGGGGATCCCAACGCTCATAACACTGCGTGGCTCGACACACAACAGACCGACACCCGAGGCACGCTCATATCACAACAATAACACAGCTTCACCCACACTCAACCTACCTCACCAGACATAATCACTCTGATCTCCAGACGTCTCACACGAACTCTACTCCGATCACCTCTCCTACAAACACTCCATTCCCTACAAGAGGCAGACCAACAGAACATACACAAATTACAAGCGAGCTGACTGGCCCGCCTTCACTGCCCTAATAGAGGAACACCTAAACATTCAACATTACAGACTACAATAACATTGATCTTGCGGTACAACACTTGAATGAAACAATTACACGTGGAAACAAATCACACATACCCACAGGCACTATCAGACACTACAACCCGTGTTTCAGCAGAAACGTAAAACTCAAAACACGGGCACACCTCCGCAAACAGCTCCCCACACAAGATATCTTTGAGCAATCAATATAGAAATAGATAAGGATATCAAACACCAACAACTCTGACATCACATTCAACACAAACTATTCCAAACTGTGGAAGCTCATACGAGGCCTCAAACAACAGACAACACATGAGGCCATCCAACACCAACACATACTACATAGTATACCAATTGAGAAGCAGCATGCTCACATCAACAAGCACTACTTCAACATATGCAGACACACTCACAGACGAGAGGACCGTGCCATTCTCAAACGCCTACATTCATTTACACTATCACGCAACATGCCACCCCCTTTCTCAACCAACATAAGACTCACAGGCATCCACACGACAAAGAACACCTCGTCCACAGGCCCTGAAGGAATTTCATATCTACACCTAAAACATTTAGGCCCACAGGCCATCAGAAGTCTCACAGATATCTTCAATCTATTGGCTGTTGGCCGGACAAAGCGCGGAAGGCGCTGTCGCTTTCGAGGACTTATTGGGGGAGGTTGGGCTCACCATGCGAGTCTTTTTCTCCCTCCGCCTCGAAACCTTGCGGCTTCGGAGGCCCCTCTTTTCGAGGAACCACCGTCTCCGAGTTAGGCGTGGGCGAAGGAGTCAAAGCTCCTTTGTTGCTGTCCTCCTTTCGGGAAACAGATTTAGGAACCCCGGAAGATGGCCTGGCGACCAACTTCAGGGGTGTTGCCTCCTGTGAGTCTAACGACTCGGTGGAGGCGCGTGGCCGTTTCGCCTTACGGGAAACGGTCACGCTGAGGAAAGAAGGGGAGCCCTGGTTTTAGCCGGGGCTGGGTGTGAACCCTTTTTGCCGCTAGCTTTACCAGGGAAGCACCCGGGTTGAGTAGAACCAGCAGAAGGGCTCCGAATGGGTGCGGAAACAACCGTGCTCGTTGGCCTGGATGGGCCAGGAGAAGAGGATACCTTTCTAACTATTGAGGCGTAAGACGTCCCAGGCAGAGCCGGGCGTGCCAGGACCAAGTCCTTAGCCTCGCGGAATGAGAGTCGATCCTGGGCCTGAACGGCCAGGATTTCTTTCTCAAGGAGATATGCACCACATTGCTTCGAAGCGGTGTGTCGCTCTCCGCAATTGACACACTTGGACACACATGATTTAGACTTATCGTGTGCGGCCTTGGAGCAATTTACACAGACTTCGGGTGACCCCGACTTTGCACGTCTACAAGAACGATTCGTATGGCCGAAGCGGTGACAGTAATAGCACCGCCGCGGCAGTGGCACGAATGCCTTTACGCGGTAGCTGTACCAACCGGCACGTACCGACTCAGGGAGCTTGTCACAGTCGAACGTGACAAAGAGTGTAGGGGTGGGTCTCGAGGCCTCTCCCTGTTTTCTCATCACACGTTCGACCTTGACCGCCCCATGGTCGGCCAGCTCTAAGGTGATGTCCTCTATGGAGTAGTAAACGAGTTCCCTCGCATAAACTACTCCTTTCACAAAGTTCATGGTAGAGTGCGGCGTCACACTCACCGGGGTGCCATCAATTGTCCGAAGAGCACTTATCTTGGCCGCCTCGGAGGGATCCGCCGCATTCGCCAGAAGGCTCCCGTCCGAGAAAGGGGTCACTTTCGGCTCTCTACCAATTACACTAGCTAATGCTCTCCTCTGATGGATCATGTTGGCCTTGGCCAACATGCAGCCATCAGTGGAGCGAATAACTAGGAAGCGTTTAAAGCCAGCGGGCTCGAAAACGCCAGGTAGCCTCTGAATGAGGGGCCCCGATGTTATCGAGGCTCCGCCCTGCGCTCTTTTTGTCTTAGTCATAGTCGGGGGCTCCAGACCCGGGGGAGGCAGAGGGGTCGGATGTGCCGATCTTGGCTTGGTCGCTTACCAAAGTGGCAGCAAACCCATCCGTCCCCATAGCCCCCGCGGATGGAGAGGAGCCCCAAGTCTTTTTCGTCTTTTTCCTTTTCTTTTTACGAGAGGAGGGCGGCGAATGAACCCACTTCTCCCCACCGCTGGCAGAAGCCCCTAGGCCAGATGGACCGGCCTCAGCCAGGTCCTACTCCGAGATGGAGAAGGTCCTGGTAGTCGCAGGGGCACCGGTTGGAGGAGATCCTTCCCCTCCTTGTACTGCCTCCTTCCCTGGGAAAACTAAGGGAAGATTTTTATTTTTCTCATCATTGGGCATCGTGACCGTAAATTTTCTACGGGAAGCAATAGCTCATCACCCCTCGCAGTAGCCCACACTGCAAGGGGTGCGTACAGGCCTGGCAGAGCCAGGTGCCGCCATTCAGGACCACCCCTCCCGCCTGGTGGCCTGGCAGTCCATCGGCATGGCGGCTCCACCTTGGACACGGCGTAAAATTGATAGAGTGTGAAGAGGAAAGGAAAAGGGATGTGAGGAAGGTATAGGTGGGGATGAAGCAGGTTGTTAAAAAAAACCATCCCGAACCGGAACTCAGGGGTTAGGGAACATTGTCCCCTCCCCTCTCAGCCCCGAACCGGGACGGTTGGCTGAGAAGAAGGTCAGCATCTACCCTGTGAAATTAGAGGCCGACCAGAGAAAGTTGTGGGAGAGGTTGTATGAAAAGCGACGAAGTAGGGGAGAAATACAGGCTATCTGAAGGAACGAAGAGAGGCTAAGCTGGGGCCGGACGGAGCGCTGGATCCCCTCAGCACGGCAAATCGCCACGACCCTTACGGGGAGCTCTATGAAGATACCACCCGGCGTCAGTAGAACCTTCAGAAGGGTTTCGAATTGGCGCGGAAACGACCGTACTCGTAGGCGTGTAGGAGCTAGAGCAGAAGGTGCTTTTTTAGAAATAAAATTGAGGCATCAGACGTCTCAGGCAATGCCGAGCACGTCGGGACCAAGTCCTTAGCCTCGTTAAATGAGACGATCCATAGCCAGTACGGCCAGGATTTCACTCTCAGACTTTGCATGTCTACATGAGCGATTTGTATGGCCGAAGGGATGGCAGTGTTAGGACCAAGGCATCAGTGGCACGAATTCCTCACGCTGTAGTGATATGAAGCTGGACGCACCGACTCAGGTAGCCAATCACGGTCGAACGTGACGAAAAGTGTAGAGGTGGGTCTCAAGCTCCTCCCTGTTTTCTCATCACACGTTTGCCCCCTACAGCCCCTTAATCAGGCAGCTCTAAGTTGATGTCTTTTATGGAGTAGTTTCCCCAAATAAACCAGTCCTTTCACGAAGTTCATGGTAGAGTGCGGCTTCACACTTACCAGCGAACCATAAGTGTGCGAAGGGCACTAATCATGGTTGCATCAGAGGAATCCGACACATTCGCCCAAGTCTTCATTAAGAGAAAAGGGGTCGGTCACGTTCGGCTCTCTACCTATCAAGCTAGTTTATGCTGTCCATTGAAGGATTGTGTGTCACCTTGTCCAACATGCTGCTATCAGTGGAGCGAATAACCAGAAAGCGTTTGAAGCCAGCGGGTTCGAAAACGCCCGGTGGACTTGCAACTTTGTCTTAGTATGGGCTCAGCCACCCTAGGGTGCCTCGGGCCCGGAGGCGCCGATTTTGGCTTGGTAGCTTGTCGAAGCGGCAGCGGACCCGTCCGTCCCCAAAGCCCCTATATTGCGAGAGAAGGCTGGGGAATGAGCCCACTTCTCTCCACCGTAGATGGAGGTCTGGGCAGTCAAAGAGGCACCAGCCGAGGAAGGAGGACCCTCCTCTCCTTGTGAATCTTCGGGGGGCCGAGGCATGAGAAGAGAAGCTTCTACAGTGGCGGATCCAGGTTGTGTTTGGCACAGAGCCCAGGTTCGCCCCCATGGAAGGTCCTGCTATATGCGGCTGGGTCGCCTCTGGGACCATGTCCATCTTAAGGGGGCCTCATGTGGCGTTGGCCGAATGACAATGGGCGGATCTTCATGCACTTTCCCACTCTTGCAGTCTGTTGCCACCATAGTCTGCAAAAGAGAATAAAGGGCTCATGGAAAGTAGATAATACTATGACCTCCCAATGACTCAATGACTTGGGAGGTTAAGAGAGAAGTCTCCATAGGATCAGAAATTCTCAGAATGTGATCATTTTCACATAATCAGTCCCAGTCCAGCGTTGATGGGCTTTGCTCATCTGGCCCGCCATTCAGGCCAAATTGTCCTGGAATTTTAACCAAAAAGGATGGTGTCAGTGTAGCCAGCTTATATATGTACTAGAGGAAGGTGAACAGAGTCGATGGCCCAACACAACCCATAACTAATACTTGCCCTAGCCAGCGGGCTTTTAGCCCTCGCAGCAGGTAGGGACCTCAAAGTATATACTGCCACTCGGCTAAGGATCATAAGAGGATGAAAGTGAGCACCCAGAACCTCTATGGAGAGAAAAGCAAGTAAAGCAAGTTAGAAAAGTGGTAGGAGGGTATGCAAGAAAGGTTGAGATAATGGGCTCCATTAATGAGTAAGGTGGGTGATCACCAATTATTATCATACTCTGACACTAGGTGATCCCAGGATGGCATGCAGTTCACCCAAGCACCATGGCTCCCAGACTGAACTCTATACATGTGGAAATACTTCTCCTGGTATAAAGTGGAGGTAGATAAGGTTGAGTGGATAGCCAATAATGATGAGAATAATAATATTAATTAATACTAATCATCGTCGTCGGCATGTCTCGTATCCGAGTATCATTTCTTCAGTTCATAACAGAGTTTAGTTTAAGGTCTAGTTATTGTTGGTTTGGGTATAGAGCTCACCTATGGGTTAAGAGCACAATGTGAGCTCTACTATATCTTATTTCTCGACTGCTTTTAAGGGTGTGTCATTGAGCGCAGTTACCCAAACCTGGGAAGGGGCGGAACCACCAATTTTTAGCTCACCTTTTATAGGGCCTTCCCCATTCGGGGTAAGCAGCGGTCCTGAAGAGGCCTGCTCAGAAACAGATGCAGGACCGAGTACTTGCCATCAGGTCAGGGCTAAGGGTTTTCAGCTACACCAAGCCTACTACCACCGCCACTGGACTTAAATTTAAGGTTGTAGATTGAAGAGAAGACAGGGATTAAAAGAAGTCAGACTGGATTGGGCCATTGGTGTGAGTTTGTTTAGGGTGGACAACAATTTGCTAAAAATGAAACCCACACACTTTGGATCCACCCTTGTCTTGCGGCTAGATTTTGGGTTGGGGTTGCATCAGTCTGCCGATGATCCTTCCTGCAGATCTCGCCTCTTTCTGCCAGACCGACCTGCATGGTTTTATATCTGAGTTTCCTTCTCCTAGCCTTTGCCTGAACAGGCATACCTTACAAAACAGCGGGGGGATTTGAGGTCAGAGTTCCCTTCTCCTAGTTTTTGACTACATTATTATGGACACCTCTATTTATTTGGGGTTGGGGCCAGCACTGAGTTGGGCTGGCTTGCCTTTCCCAGTGGCTAGGTAACGAAGCTAGGATGACGGTCCTATAATTTCATGATGAGGATCAATTCAAGCTCTTTAAAATCTCTTCTATGATTACTTCTTCGAAAAGTCAGGTCGAATTCACAGCCGGAAAATTTCACTAATTCATTAATTCTCAGCAGATATCTTCCAATTGGGAAATGAGTATTAAAGGGTTTTCTTTCTCTAAAGTTCTTGTGCTCAGCAAATGTTTGAAGTAGTTCTATTTTCCTTTATTTTAATCATTCTCATCGAAACATGTATCTCTCTAGGAAGAGATTACTCAGATAGAATATCTAACATACACAAAGCATTAACCAATATCCAAAACATTATATTTTACAAATGTAATTTTATTTTAAACTTTTATTCCATGAATATTCTGTTTAGCTGGTTTTAGGAGGCCGGGTCAGACACAGAGGGAGCAGCTAAACTAAACGCTTTGGGAGGGAGGGAAATGGTGCTAGGGGATGCCAAAGAGGAAGTTAAGCTGGGGAAAGAGGGGATGTCGAGTCCCATTACTACGGTGGAGAGGTAAACACAACGCCGTGCACCTTATAGGACACGGCGATGTGCACAAAAAAAGGTTTGTAGCTCGCTGAGAGCAGCCATCAATGATGCAGTACAGCGAGTCTGGCTACATGTGAAAACAGCTCCAGCCAGGTTCACTTTGTACACCCAGCACATCATTCTTTTGTCCTGGAACCTGGTATTCAAGACCACATCCACAGGACATTGAACAGGTGAGCCTTCCTTATGTAACAATAGTCCCCTACTCGCGGGGACGGGGAAGGGGGTATTAAACAAGATACTAGCATTCTGTCTGCTCTTTCTCTATCTGGTCAAGGAGTCAAATGCACAATTGAAAAGAGAGGAGTGGCACAATTAACTAATTATTTACTGAGATTTTGTAAATATAAAACATAATAAAACAAGGAGTAGAAAAGATGTGGAAGAGTTAAGATGAATGCAAGTAGAAATCGGATACATACAGTATCGCTTCTCTAAATGTACACATATATGTATGTAGTTATAATTATGTGGGAAAAAACCAAAAGGTTTACTTTACTAGGCTCCAAGCTCAGATAGTTGAGGGTGCCCCCTCCCTGATCCCAGACACACATGATAAAGTAAAAACTCCTTTCCCCAACAATCGGAACCTATTGGTACTGGTGAAATGCAAAGTACTCCTTTATAGTTTACAGCGCCTTGAGAGGACCATGGTGTCCAAGATTATTCCTCTTACAGGGGCTTACCGATTAAGGGTGTAAAGGTGTAGACCAGGGGCAACCCCCTTTTCGAACAATTGACGGACCAGTTGACAGCAGTGATGAATACCATAATTTCTAATGGCCTCATCATTATCTTTAAGAGGAGCGACCACCTCCATAATTTCATCCGGAACATCCAGTTTGGCCAACTTCACGATGTGTCTCAATGAATCGTAACTCTGAATGGGCATAAGACCTGGAATAATGGGCACTGTGATGCCCACTGTGCGACAGTTTTGCACAAACTTCAAGAAGGTCTCCGCTTTGAAGAAAAGCTGGGTAATGATGAAGTCTGCCCCTGCATCCACCTGACAAATGACGGGGGAGAAATCAAAACTAGTCTTCTTTCAAATTGAGATGCTTGCATGTTCCCCCTGCCAAGGGGGCCCCTAGGCTGGCAGCCATGATGAACGCCAAATTGATGGGGTTCTCCACGAAATCCTGCACTCCATGTTGTTTTTTATTATTTAACTAAGTGTGCTTGTGTTGGATATTCTGGTTCCTGGTGGCAGTAAGGGAGGATATATGTGTTGGTCAGGCTGGCACAGCACTTGCATATGTTTAGTTTTGGGTGGTGGCCGCACTGAAGCTTGTCAGGATGGCCCATTTGTGGCATTGGGAGTGATCTTTCCTTTGGGTTGATGTCTGGTGTAATGGCAATAAGGTGGTGGTTTGTACCCAGAGATTGTATGGATGGGTATGTGCGTGATGGAGGGTCCTGGTTTGGGAGTGGAGGGATTTCTAAAAGTGTCTCTGTGTAATAGGTCCTTATGAGTTTTGCACACATCACGTAGATGGTGTTATGGATCTTGGATGTAAACGGGATACGACTAAGCCACATGGAAACTGGTACCACTAAGATCTATATAAGCTACATGGGTAAAATTAGTTGGGGAATGGTGATCAAATTTGAGTTGGGTAGAGTCCATGTCAACTGCCTTATGCTGTAGGGACACATGGTTCAGATCGCACATTAAAAGGCAGGTTTCTACTGAGAGATGATAAAATAGATCCCACTATGAGTAAAACTAAATCTGTGATAAGGTTTACACAATAATCCATGGAAATTAGGTCACTTACAAATTACCCTTAAGCTAAATGGAAATTTGTGGATTGCCACCAAAAATTAATTGCCCAAGTTGCAGATTACTCGCAAAAGTGATTACCTTCTCCTTCAAATGCATGATGTCATCTTCGTAGGACTGGGCTTCTGGATGTCCCATGGGGTATCCTGCAACACAGATGATGAAGCGCTCTCCGAATTCCTTTCGGATAAATTTTACCATATCACTCGCATACCTTAAGCCATCAGGAGGGCAAGACCTTTCTTCAGGAGAAGTGGGCAAATCTAATTCAGTGATGAATGAAAATATGTAAGCAATTAAGTTTAAATTATGTATGTGCAGAAATCCTCTGCCTAAACTCAAAACATCATAAACCAGTCTAAAACAAAGAAATAGGTAATACACCAAATCTTTCCAATTCCTCCAAAAATATGACTACTAAAACCCATATTTTTAGATAACTTCAAAATTATCTAACAACAATTCTATTTTACCAATCCCCAAAATGTTACAGGGTAGATTACACTGATATGAAAAAAGACTTGCCTCCACGAAGAGCAAGAATATTCCTTATTCCAATATCATTGGCTCGTTTGAGGAGAGCTTTAATTTCAGACCTCAATAATGAACAACATGTCATGTGCAGCATAGTCTCCAGCCCAGAATAATTCATTGCAGTGCCTACAATAATTGATTCATTGTTAGATAACAAAAATAAGGACACAAATCATGAATGATCAAAACTATAAGAATAGTATACTAAAAGGAAAAAATTAAGTAGCTTCTAGAACAGTATAAGTTTGTTATTTTAAAAGCATCCAACTTTTCAGGGACCGAGGGAATAACAGCCCTGAGCAATAAATTAAGCACAAGTAAAACAAAGATACAAAATAGAATTAATGGATGAAGATTGGGCAATCTAAGATTAGACTTAAATTCTGTAGTCAATACTTAATTCAGATAAATTTAGTCCCCTCTATAGAAAAAATATCTTAAGTGAGTAAAAACAATTTAAAGTAACAGAAGAAACTTCTTTCAAGGAATCAAAATTTCAAACTCCTTATTGCAAAGCTTAATAATAAGAAAATTAAGAGAGAGCCCATCTGGCAACTGCGTACTAGGGCAAAAGTTGCCATATTCGCATCATAGCCTACTACTATGCTAGATAAAAAAATAATATGTAAATAACAAAGATAAAAAAGGGTATAGGTGAAGCACAGGCTAAAAAAAAGAAAAAAAAAGGTAACAAGTAGGAAGTGCACTCTGATGCCTAGGATAGCGCCCCTCTCACATCGTAAAACAGTCAAATAAAGTGGAGGCGGCCAGCCTCCTCCAAAAAGTTGTATAGTCCAGAAGTCTGTGTAGACGAACCAGTCCCGAGTACAATGGACAGGCGGTATCGAAACCACTCATATAAGTACTGGAACATTCAACAAGAATGTGCCGAACAGTCTGGGGGACAACGCAGTCGTCGCAGTAAGGCACAGGTGAGCGCTCCATCAAATGACGGTTTTTGTTTGTTTGTTTTTTAAAAAAATTTAGGAGCCTATCTTGCAACCTCCCACTTTGGCATACGTCGCCGGAATCACGACAGCCTAGCACTAGGCTACTTTAAAATAAGAATATGAAAACACAACAATGATAAAAAGGGAAGATCGTAACAATTAGGAAGCAATCTCCAGGGTCGGGGGGATGTCCCCCTCACCCCAGCGCAGGAGCGTGCGACCTACAAAGAAAACAACAATAACAAAAAAAACCTAATTAAATAAAGGGGAGAAGGCCGGCCTTCCCCCAAAAGTCTATAAGTCCACCAGTCAATGTGCACGAATCCGTCTCGAGTACAAGGGACAGGGAGGGGCGACCCTGCCCATCCCGATACCGGGACAGGTAACGTGCGCGAAGATCACCCAGACTGGGACATTCGACAAGAATGTGCTTAACAGTATGGGAGACGATGCAGCCGTCACAATAGGGTGCTAGCGAGCGATCCATCAAATGGCGATGCGTCACACGAGTGTGCCCGATTTGGAAACGACAGAAAGCGACCTGAAGCCGTCGCGGCATTGGCGGATAGGTCCATGGGAACAGTCACGGCACAATGACACGCAACTTTAAGTTCCCTTCGACCATCTCTCATCTTCTTTGCCAAGCAGTCGGAAGAGCTGCCCGTATTCCTGCCATGTAGTCAGTGTGAGGAAGAGCGAAACGCTGGCCCGGTCGAACGCAATACTCCCGGCGGTGTACAAGCTTTGGGAGCAGAGGCGTGGCGTCAAATAGCCAAATCTGGTACCCTCCAGGGTGGCGTCCTGGGCAGAACCAGGGGCGCCACCGGCCCGAGAGCTATACCTAGCTCTCGAAGGAGTTTCTTGGCCCTAAACCCAAAGGGCTTAGGATATGAATGGCGTCTCTCGGCGGCATAGGCACCGTCGAAATCAGCTGCGGATGCAGTGAGAGCTGTTGGTGACTGAGGGAGGCGCCGAGCTCGCGCGAACAGGTGAATAATGCACTGTACACGGCGTAGAACGAGTGGAATCTCCCCAGCATCGACAAGTAGGCTCTCAATGGGGGAAGTACGGAAGGCACCGGTCACCAGGCGAAGGTCGGTTTGATGGATCGAGTCCACCTTCCGCAATAAACACTCGGCTGCAGATGCATAAAACTCGCATCCGTAGTAGAGCTTCGAACAAACAAAGGATCGATAAAAAGGATCGATATCGCGCTGAATGTCACGGAACGGAGAATATCCATGGCGCGGGTACAAGAAACCCTAAGGCTGCGAATATGAGCCTCCAAGGTAAGGCGTCAGTCAAATACAAGACCAAGGAAACTGGCGATTCAACCACTTCCAGGCGTACCCCATTAAGAAACAAGTCTGGGTCAGGGTGGAGCCATGGATGGCTGCAGAAGTGCACAACCTTAGTCTTGGCCAGGGAAAACAGCCATAGCGAGAGACGCAGTTCAATGGCTGTTGGAGTTGACGCTCTAGAGTTGGCATTTGGGCCGAGCCAAAATAGATCGAAAGGTCGTTCAAGTAGAGCGTAGCGAGGACATCTTCCGGCAGCACCAAGGGGATGCCCTTAATGCTCAGGGCAAAGAATGCGACACTGAGGACACTTTCCTGTGGGATACCCTATTCCTGCTCAATGAGCCGGAGAAAGCTTCCCCCAAACCTTACGCGGAATCGACGATATCGCCCCGATCGTAAGGAGTCTCTATAATACTGTATCGCCATGCGGTATCATAGGCTTTCTCCAGATCGAAAATCAACGTGTGGCATAGTGCTATATACATTGGAAGGCTTTACAGATGGCATTTTCCAGTCGGAAGGAGCAATTGTCAACAAACTTTCACACGCAGGAAATTAGAAAAATTGGGTGGAAACCGACCAGGGTAGAGTGATCTCTCCCTGGTTTCCGAGAAGCAAGCACAGTAGCGATTCGCCAGGAGTCTAGGAGGATACACTCTACCCAGATTATGTTAAATTTAACAGAAAGGCCATGCCTCGCTCACCCAGGTGTCAAAGGATGGCGTACGGGACATTGTCCAGACCAGGAGCGGTGTCCGCACACGAAGCGAGAGCAGAACGCAACTCGCTTAATGTAAACCTGTCATTGGTTTCTTGGCCTCTGGAATTCAAGTCCAGTTGAGGGCGTCCCGCAAAATCACGACGTGCATTGAATGCTGGAGCAGCAGCATCTTGGATAGAGAATGCAGAGAAAGTGGTCATGAACGCGGGTGGGACATTACAGTCCCATTCACCTGGAGAAAGGGAGGGGGGGGGGCTTCGAGAACGGGCCCCCCGAATCCTTTTGACTCACTTCCTGTTAAGTTAAGATACGTATGCCCGCCAGAAAGAGCGGCCGGCGTTCTTTGAAACATACAGGATTCTAGCCCTATCTCAATGAAATCGTTTGGGCGGCTCTTATAGCGCATGTAGGCATAATGCTTCGATTAGGTAGCATGCAAAACAACCAGGCATTCTAGGAATAGTAATTAGGCCCGCGGCACTGAAGTTGCCGGAAAAGAACTCAACAGCCTAATCTACCAACCTAAACCCCGAGAATGAGATCGAGAAATCAGTCATTTCCTGAAATGCGGAAGACTGTGGCTGCACCAAGCACAACCAGGGTGGGCTCTCAGGCCACAGCAGCCTAGAAAATGATATTTGAATGGGAAAATGATCACTACCATGTAGGTCATCGACTATTCTCCACCCAAAATCAGGCTGCGCATCAGAGAGCACCGCAAAGATAAATAAAGAGAGGAAAATGACGCGGTTGCCGGGCAGTGATGGGTAATCATCCACATTTAAGACACCTATGTCCACGCTTATCGATCAAGTTGGCAAGGACATGACCACTGGAAATGATTGAATAGTCTCCCTAGATCCCCGACTAAAAGAAAGATCCTCGGCAACCATGCCACAACACGATGGAAGTCCCCCGCGTCGAAGTCGGCTGACACTGAAATGTACGTTAAAATAACAGCATACCTCCTATCCAGGGGCAGCTGCACAGCTAGTGTCTGGAAGGAGGTATTCAAACCAAATGGCGCATCCCTCTGCCCGGCACCCAGCCTATGGTGGTGGGGTCACAAAACCCCTATACACGGGGTGGGTGGGCAGGGGGCACAGGCCCAACATGGTCTCGTGCAAAAAGATAGCTAAGAGAAAACTTGACGAGATGAGCCTTCGCAGCTCCTCCCTGTTGGCTCAGATTCTGCGGCAATTCCATTGAAGGAATATGCCCTCCAGGCCTAGCTCGGAGATGTAAGGGCTGTCTTCGAAAAGCAGACCCTCATGGAAATAAATGGCCGTATGCTTCCTGCAGGCAGAAGTTGGGCGCTGTGGCCGAGTACTTATCTATGGAGGTTGAGCTTGCCATGTGTCTTTTCCTCCCTCTGCTTCGAAACCTTGGGCAGGCATGGGTTCCTCCTTTGGAGGGCCCACCGCTTTTGAACCAGCCAGCCTAGCACTTTGTGTGGGTGTAGGAGCCTTTGGGGGCTGTCCTCCTTTGGGGGGGCAGCTTTAGGAACCCTGAAGATGGCCTCACGACCAGTTTCAGGGTTTTTGCCTCCTGTGCGTCTAAAGACTTAGAGGAGGCGTGTGGCCATTTCACCTTACAGGAAACGGTCATGCTAGGGGAAGGGTGAGGGGTTAGCCGCGGCTAAGTGTGAACTCTTTGTGCCGCCGCTTTACCAGGGGAGCACCCAGGGTGGGTAGAGACTGCAGAAGGGTTCTGAGTGGGCGTGGAAATGACAGTGCTATCATGTGCGGCCTTAGAGCAACTTACACATACTTCGTGTAAGCCCGACTTTGCACGTCTACAGGAGCGATTCATATGGCCGAATTTGAGGCAGTGGCACGAATGCTTTCACATAGTAGAGATAGCAACCAGCACGCATCGACTCAGGGAGCTTGTCCCAGTCAAACGTGACGATTCTTGGGTCTCGAGGCCCCTCCCTGTTTTCTCATCACACATTCGACCTTCAATGCTCTAAGGTGGTTAAGTATGGAGTAGTCCATGAGTTGAGTTCCCTAACATAAATTACTCATTCACGAAGTTCAAGGTAAAGTTGGCGTCACACTCACCAGGGCGCCATGAAGTGTCCAAAGGGCACTCACTAATCATGGCCGCCTTGCAGGGATTCGACACATTTGCCATAAGGCTCCTGTCCAAGAAACGGGTCTCCTTCGGCTCTCTACCAATTACGCTAGTTAGTGCTATCCTTTGATGGATCATGTTACCCTGGCCAACATGCTGCCATGAGTGGAGCAAATAACCAGAAAGCGTTTGAAGTCAGTAGTCACTGAATGAGGGGACACAACGTAATCAAGGCTCTACTCTGCGCACTTGCAATTTTGGTCTTTGTCTGGGAATCCACACCTGAGGGAGCACCGGGGCATGACATGCCAATCTTGGCTTGGTCACTTACCGAAACAGCAGCAGACCCATCCATCTCTGTGGGGAAGGAGCCCTTAGGGTGGATGGACTGGCCTAAGCAAGATCCTTCTCTGAAATAGAGAAGGTCCCTCCTCTCCTTATTAATCTTCAGGTGCCCCGAGCCGTCTGAGAAGCAGCTTGCACAGGGGCGGACACGGGTTCTGTGCTTGGCACTGAACCCGGACTTGACCCCATAAAAGCTCCTACTGTCTGGGGCTGGGGCACTTTCAGCCTCCCCCCCCCAAATTCATGGATCTCATTTGAGGTACCTTTGTCCCGTCTTGGGCTGGCGAACCATCATCCGTCGGGGATGAAAGGGGGGGGGCAGTACGCACAGTGCCCCCCCCCCCCTGTAAATGCTATATACAGGCAAGCAGACGGAGTCTCCATGGCCGAGAGTCCCCTGCCCATGTAGGCCTAGGAGAGAAGTAAGCCTCCTCTCCGGTCAGATAGGCTTGGAGGGTCCCCGGAGAAAGCATAGAGGGAGGGGGGGGGGGCATCCTTTTCTGCAGTGGAGCTGCCAAGAGTTGCACCAATGATGTTAAAGGGGGAGTTTAGAGGTTATATATCATTGGACCATATTATAGACACAAATCCTCATGCAGTAGCCTGGTCTTACAGGGGTAAATACTGGACATAAATTGAGAGACTGTGAAAGGAGAGAGAAAGGGTATGTATGTGAGGAAGGTGAGGGGGAAAGTAAGGCAGTGAAAGTTGTGGGTGAGGTTGTAGGGAAAGTGAGGAAGCAAGGTAAGAAGACAGGGTGTGTCAGAAAGGAGAAGAGGCTGAGCTGGGGCACTGAGTCCTATCAGCATAGCAGCCAGGAAAGCAAATCGTCGTGCCCCTATTGGGGTAAGAGATAAACTCATGACATAAATGAGAATGGGGAACAAAAGAAACATCAGAGTGATAATCAATTGTCAAAATTTACATCTGGATAATAGCAGATGGTCACAAATTTAAATGTTCAACTGATGATTGTGACGGGATTTCTTCTGTATGGTAAGAAACATCGTTTGCAAAGATCACAATGGAAGTTTTTGTATATAAGTAAAGATATTGAACATTTAGATAGAGAGACCAGTTTCATTTCCCTTTTGAAATGGTCTAATAAAGTGATTTACACAAAAAATTATTTTAGGAAAAGAGCGATGGCATGCAAGATTTCTACACTAGGAAGTTCTTCAAGAAAGTGTAAAGAAAAGTAAAGTTAGAAATATGATTAAAAAAACATAGCCAAGGTAGAAAGAATATTCTAGCACTAATGGCAGAGTGCAAGCAAATTTGAATTTGACTTGATTGCCTAATGTAGACAAGTCCTACTCTGGGGAACATCAACATAATGCAAACCATATTGATGGGGAAGGTTAATGAAAATAAAATAAATCAACAATAAATTTAAAATATTAAACCACATGACAAAAATCTAGATGATAATGTGAAAAGCAATGTACAAGTGAAGGGAAAACATGAAAATATAAAGTAAACAGAAAAGCACAAAAATGAATGACTAATCTATGAGGAAGAAAAAATTAAACTGCATCAAAGAGTATCTAAGGTGTCAAATGTGATGACCAATTATTTCCATGCAGCTCCAAACACCAAGCGAGTTAATTTGAGATAGCAAATATTGATGGACACATGCAGCACCATCGAAGGGAACAATAAAACACAGCTTACAATAAAAAAAAGAAAGAAAGACAATGAAATATCCATTAATGATGATCCCACTTGGCACAAATGCGGCTGATAACTTCGGAGTGTTTTAGGGCTCTTGATGATGGGGTATACATAAGCCGTTGCAGTCAATCAAATGAAAACATCAGACAATTACTTTGTCGGCAGCTGGCAACCTGAATCTGAAGATGTTTATATCCCTCAAGTTAAGAGTATATACAAGCTACACTTTTTAACACAAATATTGTGTGCCCTTTTAACTTTAGAAAATTAATTAGGATTGAATGAAACTCATTCATATAAGATAAAATGGAATTAAATAATTTTGTAAAAAGGAAATTTTTAAAAGGATGAAATACTAATTACTGTTCCAAGAAGTACAAGTGGCAACAAAAATATGGAAACAATGCCTAGGGGAGGGTGGGTTTAAAAAAAATCAATTTCAGGCATTAAAAGTTTTTCATTTGGGAGGGAATTATATAAAATACTTCCAAGGAAAGCATATTTTAATCAATGAGTTTGTCTTCCATACATGTAGATTTTCAAAACTAACAAGACACATTTTCTACTTGCATGGCCACAGATGAAGTAAATAATTTTTATCTGATTGATTTAATCAAAAATGATTTTAAGAGCAAGTACTGAATAAATTACCATCCAAGCACTAATACAACAGGTGATTAAAGCAGCAATAAAAATTATAAAAAAAAGATAAATATTAAGTACTGAATAAATTACCATCGATGCACGACTATAACAGGGATCAAAGCAAGAATAAATTTGTTGTACCAATAAGTTTAAATAATAAAAAAGCTAAATTGAAAATGCCAGGAAACTGAAATAACTAGAAATATTTTCAATTTCTATCTTCTTAATATTGAACTATATTATTTAAAATTTACTTACTTGCGATAGTCATAGAAGAGGTCTCTGTATCACCAGCAGGATTTCCAGCAGGGTGCCATGTTATATCACAAAACAAAGGATCACCTTCACGCATCCTGTCAAGCCTACACAACAAGAGTATGATGGAATTAAAATATTGTGATAATTTCCACATCATCATTATCTAGGTTCCTAGAAACCATGTTTAAGTACGTATAGATAGGATGTGGAAGGCAGATAAAATCAAGACATTTTTCCTTCATAAAAAACACTCAACACAAACTATCCATTTCCTTTTGTCCCACTAAGTGCAAGGAGATAGATCTCCCAATTTAAAACATGAGGGCAATTTAATATATTTTGGACACCAGTTGCTCTTTGGCAAGTTTACTATGTAAAATTCAATAAAGGTATAGGACATTATTAAAACATCTTTAAATTCATTTGGATTGAAAATATTTTTTTCTTCTTTAAGCTTTCAAGTTCATTTTCTAGCTGCACCTGACAATCTTCAGTACACTCATTTGGTATTAGATTTTGAAAACAAAACACACAAATAAAACAATGAATAAATAAATAAGTTATTCAATCATAAATATTTTTCTTAAGTTGTGCAATTTTTACAAGCTACTTGAATTATTCTCATTTTTCTTCTTTGGCACATTTACCACAGTTTGCTTTTGCTCATCCAATTATTGCACTTCTTAGCTGCTTCCAAATGACTCCATAACATACAATAATCTCATTGTCATTTGCCCCTGATGGCTCACCTTCCAATGTGATTATATTATCGCAGATATTAGGAAAAATCACACTTTTGTCTATTGTATCATAATGTGCCTCAGGAAGCTGAAGGATGCATCACAATGGCAAATTTACATTATTAGTGCCTTTAAACTGGCCTCTCTTCCTCTCCCTAACAAAGGAGACAAAATAAATTAACTAAAATCCATTACATATACAAAATATTTCTTTATCTTTCTAAAATGATAGTATCATTTTTAATACTGCTCTTGAAGATTAAGTGTCCCTATATAGTATGATGCCTTATGAGAACGAACCTTACACATAGGTATAATAATAATAAGTGAAAAGAAGCTTAAACAGATGATTTGAAGGGAAATGTAGAAATTTTACCCCAAAATAGGACACTGGCAATTTTGACACCTTTGCCTTTTTAGTGCTAAAATAAAAATTTCAGTTTCTCAAACCAAATTCTCTACCAATTATAGACATTAAACTAAATTTAGTATCCTTTATATGATATGCACCCAACACTTGACATGATATTAATACTTCCAAACCACAGTGGGAGTGATGATAATTCTCTATACAATTATACAAGTCATAAATTTACCTTGCAAGTAAATTTACTGCTGCTCCTTTGGTTCTAGGGGGAAAGAATTCAAGAGAAAAGAACTTATCGCCTGAAGCCATATGATAATTAATCTTCTCTTTCAAATTTGGAAACTCCCAAGCAAACTTTGGCTTTGCAGTTTGGCACTCTTCACACTTGTTCACATCTGAAATTATCCATTAAGTTAATAAAATATATAACAATATTAAGAAACATCAATTTTAAAATATACCAAATGATATTGACTAATGATAGCAATGAGATCAATAGTTTTATCTCGTACATTGATTTTAGGGACTGCAGCCTTCAAGGACTGAAAAATGTTTTATGGAAAGAACAAGGCCACTCTATCAAAGTTTCATGGAGTTAAACTGTGCACAGATGTTGAAGGCAAAAATATACATTCAAATTAATATGAAATATAAGGTATAATCATTTTTTTTCTCGCTATTGTCCATCTAACGACTGCCACCAAGGGCATAACTGATTTTAACCTATTCTTAGGTTGCATTAAAGAGTAAAATAATACATACATAACATATCATATAATTAAACAGATGAGAAAGCAACAAGGGCCTATCAGAGGTCATCTGAGTCAACCACTATGTATAAACTGCATCTACGAGATTGTCTGAGCTCTTAAAAAGATATAATCATCATGGATTGTTAAAAAAACTAAATCATGGAATATACATATCAATAATATATCGAAAAAACAAACTAAAGTAGAATCAGAGTGATGGGTTACTTTACCCATCTCATAGCATAGTTTGCAGTAATCCTGTGAAATATCAAGTTCAATGCTAATTTTCATAAGATTTTGATGGGAATAAATGATTTTTATACAAGTTTTACCATTGCTTCACAGATGTTTAGTGGACACCTCAATAGATAGACAGTTTAAGCTTTTCAAACCACAGGTCACTACAATATATGTATAACCCAAAGACCAAGCTTGCCCAGTAAGCCAATAAAATCCAAGGAGACAGATCCAGAAGTTGTATCAACATTCACCTAAAACACCTAGGAAGTATAGCTATCTCAGCCACACCACAGACATTTTCAACTATGCCTGGCTAAACATTACCATTCATTTAATTTGGAAAACATCACACATCATACCAATACTCAAACCAAGTAAAACCCTCAATACAACCAAACTCATACAATCCTATCTTACTGTTCACTTTATCTAAAATACTTGAAAAACTCATATAGAAAAGAATAGGGTGATATACCCCTTTAATTAAACACATGGTTTCAGAAATGATTACTCCACCAGAACTTTCTCAAACAACCTCACATAACACATTCTAGTTTTAATGACCCTACCCTCCCTCACACATAATCCTTGCAGCAACTGACATAAACAAACCCTTCAACACAGTACCCAACATAACTGTAAATATAGAATAATAAACATCCACCTCACTAACAAGGCAGTTATAAACAAAGCAGATAAATTGTGCATACTTTTTCATCCTGACCTCTATGCACAACCCAACATAGATCAAACATACCCTATTTGTTGCACATCTTTACAATTTCATAAACACAGTACTATATGCACACCTACCAGACAGCAAAAAATGAGGAACAGGTACCCAGACACAGCAGCTTCATTTTATTCAGGCTCACATCTAGCTACCACCTATCCCTACATTATCATAAACCGGGTGCTGGTGTAAATGATGTGTGTGAGAGGTATGATAGGTTGGTGTCTGGGTGTGAGAGGGAAGCAGTTATGATTACACATGTCGGAGTAAACGATGTAAAGAAGGTGGGTACTTGTGAGTTACGACAGCAGTATAAAAGGCTGATTGAAAGGATGTGTGAAAGTAGAGTAAAAGGCGTTGTTTCAGGTGTGCTTTGAAGAATGGATGTGGGGATGAAAAATACACTTGGGAGCTTTTTATAGACCACCAGGACAGACTGATTGTATTGATGAGTTAATGATTAGAGAAATAAGTAAAAAATGCAAAGAAGATACAGTTATTCTTAGTGACTTTAATTTAACTTCTGTAGATTGGGAAAATATGATAGGAAGAGATAGAGCAAGTTGTAAGTTTATGGAGTGTTTTGTGGATAACTTTTTGACCCAATTTGTTAATAAGCCAACAAGGGGTGCCAAAAATATTAGATCTAATTCTTTCAAATGATGATCACTTGGTTCAAGGATTGAGTGTAGGGAAATCATTGGGAAACAGTGATCATCAGATGGTTCGGTTTAATTTGCAATTAGTTAAGGGTAGAACAAAGACAAACTCAACAAAAATTCAAAGTTTTATAGGAGATATTACGATAAATTACGCAACATGCTAAATCAGATTAGGTAGGATATATTTTTTTTTATTATTATTATTATTAAAGAGCTCATCTGGCGACTGCCTACTTGGGCATTAGTTGCCGTATTAAAAACTGGCCTATAACTAGGCTACTTTAAGATAAAATTAGGATAAAAAACAAACCCCCCCTCCCACAAAAAGGGAAAGGGAAGTGAGAAGTATAGGTGGGATATAGAATTCTATGGAAAGAATACTTATGAGATGTGGGATATTTTTAACACTATATTAAACATGGTTCAGGAACAGTGTATTCCAATGAAGTCCATTAGGAAGAAATGTAGGAAACCATTATGGTGGAATCGAGAAATAGCTAATAAAGTTTCAGAGAAAAAAAGGGCATACCAGAGATTACAAAGTGAGAGTAGTTTAGATAATTTAAACCATTATAGGTAAACCAGAAATGAACTAAATAAGATTATTAAGAAGACCAAAAGGACAGCAGAAATTAATTTAGCTAAAAATAATAATAAAGATCCTAAAAAATTCTTTAACTATTATAGAATCAATAATAAATCTAACAGTGATAAAATAGGGCCTATTAAATATGAAGCGGTTTTGAAAGAATCTGATGAGGAAATAGTAGAGGTCCTTAATGATCATTTTGCTTCAGTATTTACAGAAGAGAAACCAGTTACATTAATTGATGATAATTCTAGGTTAAGGGAAGTAGTGATAAATTCTATTAATGTAGACAGAGAAGAAATTAAAGGGCTTATAATGCAGTTAAATACTAGTAAGGCATCTGGCCCTGACATTCATTCTAGGATACTCAAAGAAGGTGTAGAAAGTATTGCAGTAGCTCTTGAGAAGATATTTATTAGATCACTAGAGTCTGGAGAAATACCAAATGATTGGAAATTGGCAAATGTAGTGCCAATTTTTTAAAAGGGAAGCAAAGAGGACCTAAATAACTTTAAACCGGTAAGCTTAACTTCTATAGTCTGTAAAATTCTTGAGAAGATGGTTAAGAAGGAAATTTCTGATTCATCTAGAGAGTAGCTGGTTAATTAATGATGCTCAGCATGGTTTTAGAAAAGGTAGATCGTGTTTAACTAATTTACTGGATTTTATGGATTATGTAACTAAAGAATTAGATAGGGGTGAGAAAGTTGATGTGATCTACTTAGATTTCAGCAAAGCTTTTGATAAGGTTCCACATAAAAGACTAGTTCATAAATTAAAGCTGCATGGGATATGTGGGGAAGTTTTAAATTGGATAACTGAATGGCCGAAAGATAGGAAACAGAGAGTTATACTGAATGGAGTGAGGTCAGAGTGGAGGAATGTTATTAGTGGCATACTTCAGGGATCAGTTTTAGGCCCTTTATTATTTATAATCTATGCAAATGATCTTGGGCAAGGTGTAAATAGCAAAGTGTCAATTTTGGCTGATGACACTAAATTGGCAGCTGTAGTCAAAGAGTTGAGGGTAGCTTTTAAGTGCAGAGTGACTTAAATAAGTTGTTAGCTTGGGCTCAGAAGTGGCAGATGACTTTTAACCTTAATAAATGCAAAGTTATTAACATGATGAGAGATAATAGGGAATTTAGCTATGAGATGGATGGGTATTGGCTTAATTCAGTTGAAGATGAGAAGGACTTAGGAGTAGTAGTAGATAGGTCACTGAAATTTTCAAAGCAGTGTATTGAGGCAAAAAATAGAGCAAATAGGGTGCTAGGTTACATTAAAAGAAATGTTAGCTACAAGAGTGAGGAGGTTATCCTTAAACTATACAACTCTTATGTCAGGCCACATTTAGAGTACTGTATACAAGCATGGTCACCACATTTTAGACATGATATAAACTTATTAGTCAGTACAAAGGAGGGCACAAAAATAATACCATCCCTGAAGCACCTTGAATATGAAGATAGACTGAGGGTATTAAATATGTTTTCACTTAAAAGAAGGTATGTGAGGGGAGATATGATTGAGCTTTTTAAAATCTTTTCTGGGATGGATAAATTGGATTTCAACAAGTTATTTGAGTTAGAAGGCAGTAATAGAACTAGGGGTCACCACTTAAAGATTAAAAAGCAGAGGTGCAGACTGGATGTTAGAAAATATTTTTTCACTAACAGAGTGGTGGATTATTGGAATAGTTTGCCACCTGAGACTGTAGACAGCCCAAACTTGAATGTTTTCAAGCGCAGATTGGATGATTATATGGAGATGGAGGGTTGATTTCTTACTTTTTGGTATGGGGATATGTTTCTTGACTCATTCCTGTGGATGCAGTTTCTTTTTATTGTATATTTTGGGGGACTTTGATTTTGTCATTGACAGACTCCTATGGAGGCTTTAAATTATATATTGTAGATGCATGGTTGGACATAATCCTAAAGATTGTTTAAATTGTATATTGTAGATGCATGGTCCAACAAAATCTTATGGATGCATTATGTGGGTGGGATTTGATGGATACGAATGACCTTTGATAGGCCCTTGTGGCTTTTGTCATCCATGAAATTATGGTATGTTATGTTAAACATCTATCACAGCAAACCAATAAAAACTCTCCAAGATGCAACCACAACATCATAAACATCTAATAGAATATTGCCAATGATAGATGCCCAGAGTGCAAAAATGAAAGTAAAGCAAGAAGTCATTTCTGATAGGAGAAGGGAGATATTTTCAGGTATTTTGAATGCTCTTTAAATTTCTAAAATCCTTTAATGGATGACTTTGAGGCTAGCTGTCCTGTGGGAAAAGAGAAGAGTCAGGCACTAATGACTAAGCTGTTACTCAAGCCACTTTGGATCAAGTATGCACATAATAAATGGTTCATACAATTCTGAGTAAATAATCACTCTCTAATCCTAACTTAATTTTGTTGCACTATGCAATGCAAACTGAATCACACCTTCAACCATAAAGCGTTAGTCAATTTGATCTCAAATTATAAAGTAAAAACCAAACCGAATTTTGTTTCAATCCAACTAAGTTATATCTCTAGAGGTGAATTGAGTTAATTATGGCTGTAAATTAAGAAAAATCATGCAAAGTTAAACAGCCAAGACTTTTTCTCAACATTTAATTTTAAACTTTTCAATATAACAATCAAGTGAATAAGCTTTACCTAATTAATAATGATTTCATGGTTTGACATCTAGTCAAACCAAGTGCAATGATTTAAAAGCTCCAATAAATTAATTAAATTATACATACTTTCTGACAAGGGGCCAGTCCAATCTCTTAAAATTGCAAGAGAATCATGATTCCAATTTTTAAGATTATGTTCACCTTCCTTAACCATATTCTCTATTGTATTTGTGCTTTTGTGGCTGAAATATTCCTGAAAAATTGAGCAATTATTACTAATTAATCAGCAAAATACTAATTTCAAATGTTCCTAGTGAGTAATGACAGTCTTGCTATGATCTTGTGAAGGGACTTGTGCCAGGAATAGCTAACCTGCCAGAAAGTCATGTGAATTGTTGATTTGCAGGAATGTTACAATACCTAAGAAATATTAAGTGAGAATATTGAGGAAAATATCAAGAAATATAAATTAAATCTCACATATATAGATATATTCACTCAGTTTAGCAATTCCTTTAAAAAGAGCATTACACTTGTTAAGGAACCCAAGGAAAATTCTTTACTAGATCTAATTCAAATTTTTAAAATAAGCTTTCATTATTTACTTCTACATCTGTTAGTGATATGCAGAGAAGATAAGGGAGTGCTCCTACTGGACATTTCTTAATGCACATGAACATATCAGAGACACGCAAATGATAGTATAGATGGAGTTTGAGTTAGTATAGATGGAGTTGAGCTAGTATAGATGGAGTTTGAGTTAGTATAGATGGAGTTGAGTTAGTATAGATGAAGTTGAGTTAGTATAGATGGAGTTTGAGTTAGTATAGATGGAGTTGAGTTAGTATAGATGGAGTTAAATCTGAGTGGGGGTGTGTTAGCAGTGGAGTTCCGCAAGGATCTGTTTTGGGTCCCTTGCTATTCTTAATTTATATTAATGATCTTGACATAGGTATAAGTAGTGACCTGAGTAAATTTGCTGATGATACTAAGCTAGGTAGGGCCATTAGGGCTGATTCTGATGCTGTTGTAATGCAGGAGGAATTGACCATTCTGTCCAATTGGGCCGAGAAATCGCAAATGAAGTTTAACATAGACAAATGTAGTGTACTTAGTATAGGTAGAAATAATCCATTGAATACTTATAAATTAAATGGGAGAATTTTAAGAAGGACCGATTGTGAGAGGGACTTGGGTATTTTGGTAAGTTCAGACCTTCGTCCTAGAAAGCAATGCCTAAATGCTAAGAATAAAGCTAATAGGATATTGGGATTCATTAGGAGGAGTGTAAGCAATAGGAGTGCTGAAGTCATTCTAAAACTGTATCTGGCGCTAGTAAGGCCTCATCTAGACTATGCAGTACAATTCTGGTCACCATATTATAGGAAGGATATTGATTTGCTTGAGTCTGTGCAGAGAAGGATGACAAAGATGATTGGTAGGCTAAGAAACTTACCTTATGGTGAAAGGCTCAGAAAACTAAATCTACATACATTGGAAAGGAGAAGAGTCAGAGGGGAATTGATTGAAGTCTTCAAATGGGTAAAAGGATATAATAAAGGGGATCTGGGTAAGGTTCTTATACTTAGTGAACATGACAGGACACGTAGCAATGGGTTTAAGCTTGATAAGTATAGGTTTAGGAAGGAGATTGGGAGGAATTGGTTTACAAATCGTGTGGTAGATGAATGGAATAGGCTCACTAGACATGTGATAGAAGCCTCCTCTCTGGGTAGTTTTAAGAATAGATTAGATAAATATATGGATGAAGCTGCTAGATGGGACAGACTTTTTTTTTTATGTATATATTTTTCTAAGGAGTGGGGAGATTATATTTTGCAGTTGCATGAATGGACATAATCCTCTGGATGCATTTTATGTATATTGTAGATTAGATCTGACGAACTCCTTAAAGGGTGACAATGTTGATGACTTTTCTCTGGTAAGAATTCTTTTGTGTATTGACTGGAACAGGAGCTGCCAAATGTAGGCCATGAATGGTCTTTTGCAGTCTCCTTCTTTTCTTATGTTCTTAATTTGGTAAATATGTAGACGAGCGGCCAGGCCGATAAGATGTACTATTTCGTCTGTGTTCCAAAATGTTTCACGTTTTTGGAGTACATTTATAGGGGACGGCTCGTGGGGGGTTAAACACGATGCGTGGACCACACTACCATGATCCTGAGTTTCATTAAATTGGGAGGGGGTCTGGGGGGCACAGCCTCCCAGTATAGAATCCTAATTTTTTTAATGTTCTGACGTTTACAGAGGTGAATGCTTTAACTACATTATGTCAGCGCCTTTAATCGTTTTGAAAATTATAATAGGGGTTGGGGGTGGGGTATGATGTCAGAAATGACATGGGTGAACAATAATATTTACACAAAATAATTTTTTTCCAGCCGGGCCACTCGTCTACATGTTTACCAGGAATTTATACATGGAAGCAATAAAAATACTGAACAAGTAATTAATCACTAACTTTTTAAAAATTTACTTTGGGATGGAGTGTGAATGAGGATCTAATGGAGAAAGTAAAAAAAAAGTAATTGAATGAACATAGAGCAGGCATACAAATGGGAAGGTACTTGTGTTTGATGAAAACGTTAAAAATAATTAAAAGAGCAGTTTAATGAACTGTAATGTGGGATGAAAAAGGAAGCAACTATTAATACCATTGGCTTTGAGTGTAAATCAGGTCCTAATAATTAAGCCTATAGCATACTTAAGAATGCAATGTCAGTAGCACTCAGAAAGGTCTAAGAAGCATGAAAATAATTAGCATGGATTATATAGAAATAGCAAGAGCCTAAAAAATGGTGTGATTGTGCAATGGAATAGATGATAGTTTTGTTGCAAGGCCTTTGGAGGTAGAATAGTAACAGACTTGTAAAGGAAAGCTGTAATATCAAGTTGAATGAAAGTAATGTACAAATTTGTAGAATAAAATTTTAGATAAGATTTATTAGAATAGTATAGCTTGTTATCGTTTAGGAGTGCTATAATGAGTAATTCATACCTTTTTCCTTTTAGATTACAAAATATGTTCATAATATTCTTCGGTATTCATCCCAATGTTCATCCCATCTAAAGATCGCAGACATGTTTAACTCTCTGAGTTTCACAAAGGTGTGAGTGCTAACACATGGGTGAGTGCCATATTTATAAGTTGCCCGTCAATTCTACATATTTTTCATACTTAAGCTCTTAATTTGATTTATAGAAATTAAAATTACTTTTTTTAATATAAAAAACAAAGGTACAGACCTTGGCTATTAGAAACAGCCATACAAATGTTGTTTATCTTGGCATTTTTCATGTAATTAACTTATAAGTGAAAACAATATTTAAAAATTCATTGAAATTTTATAGCTTTGATATCAATTTGATCAATGCAAAATAATTTATAAGTTCTCTTTCTCTCTCTTTTATGTTGTATATAGGCTAGATATATTTTTACTCCCGTATAGATTCGGACGAGGAGGAGAATACTGATAAATCTGCGTGCATGTTTTCACCCAAGTGGACAAAGAAATCTTTTGAACCAGTGATGCCTCTATTTGAACAACTTTCTGGTCCTTCTTCAACAATTTTTAATTTATCTGACGTATTATGGGGTGGGGGGGGGCATTCCTTATTTTCAGTTTATGTATTTATCTAGAATTTTATCTTTATCGAATCTATTTACTTTCTGAATTTCCTTTATCTTTATAAAAGTTGGCCCTTCAAACATTGTCTTCCATTTATCTTGTTGGCTGGGTTAGTTCTGGATCTTCGATTTCTTTCTTGATGCATCTTATTTTTATTGCATTTATCTGGAGTTGATGATTCCTTCTTGATTCATGATGAGTTAGTCCTTGAAGTCGTTTTCTTCCGATTTTCTTTCTTGAGTTCCGTTTCCTTCTTGAGAAGATTTCTTGGTCCTTCTTGATTCTCGTTGAGTTGGTCCTTCGAGCGGTTTTCCTTGTCTTCCGTTTTCTTCTTGAGATTTCTTTGTTAAAGGTTTTGGAATATTGAGTTTCGAACTCGATACTGGTAGATTTAAAAGCTAATGCTCTAAGTCATTACGCCACGGATTAGTCCGTGCTGAGTTGGTAATTTAATGGGATATTTATATTATCGATTTGGAAGGAATTTTCCTCTGATACATCTTCGCACCCCTACAGTATCTCCTGTGAGTATTTTTAAAAGTTTCATCACCAACAACTTTTGGGAAGAATTAGCCTTTCAAACAAATTTATATGCCCCGCAAGAGGGCAAGAACTTCAAACCTACAAATGGTAAAGAAGTCTTATATTTTTTAACATTGCATATCTTGATGGGGATCAAGCCTCTTCCTAGTAATAAAATGTATTGGTCTTCGGATACACTATTTAGAGATGAGTATATTGCAAATTTCATGCCTTTGAAGCGGTTCAGCTGGTTTCTTTCTAATTTGCATGTAAATGATAACAGTGAAATGCCGAAAAATGGTTCATCTGACTATGATAAGCTTTATAAAGTCAGACCACTTTTAGATATCTTGTCAAAGACATTTCTTCAGTGTTACCATCCTACTGAGTTCTAAAGCATTGATGAAAGTATAATTAAATTCAAGGGTAGATGTTCCTTCAAGCAATACATGCCAATAAAACCAATCAAAAGAGGCTTCAAAGTATGGGTTCGAGCAAATGCTATAAACGGTTACGTATGTCAATTTGAAATTTACACTGGTAAAAAAGACAACAAATGTGAGGCTGGATTGGGTAGCAGAGTTGTTTAAAATCGTGGTAAACCTCTTGAAGGAAAATTATATATAAAGTATTTGCTGATAATTATTTTTCATCAGTTGAATTAGAGACAACGCTGCTAACAAAATTTATTGGTTACTGCGAAACTATAAGGGCAAACCGCAAATTTCAGCCTGAACTGAAAGATGACAAAAAAAAATGGACAAGCATGAAGTAGAGTAGCGATCGAAAAAAAATGGACTTTCAATTAGTAAATGGATAGATAACAAAAGTCTTAGGGTCATATCCTCATTTCATAACCCAGCAATTATGATATCTGTAAGTCGTAAACAAAAAGACGGTTCTACAAAGCAAATATTATTCCCAAAACCAATTGTAGATTATAACAAATACATGGGCGGGGTTGATCATGCTGACATGCTCAAAAGCACTTATGAAATAGATCGGAAATCAAAGAAATTTTGGCACATAATATTCTTTCATTTTATTGATGTGACAATATCAAATAGTTATATAATCTATAAAGAGGTAGAAGATGCAAAAGTTTCACTTTTGGAGTTTCGTTCAAAACTGATTCATGGTTCGCTAGGATGTGAATCGTTGAAAAAGAAAATCAAATCAAGTGAACAAGCTCTCATTCACCTACTAAAAAGATTTTGTTCTAAAATCTCAAACGAAATCAGGTATGATAAATCAGAACACATGCCAATTACTGGGGCAACTCGAAGAAGATGCAGCTATTGCAGTACCAATAAATTTCCATATAAAACGCCATGGTTGTGCAATGTATGTAATATTCCATTGTTTAATACACCCAAGAGAAACTGTTTTAGTTTATTTCATAAAAAAATTTTACTAGCAAAAATTGAAAATAATTAATAGTGTTCTCATTCGGGAACAGTACACCTAAGGAATATTTTTGTGAATACGGTGTGTCATAGGTTAGCCGAGATTATATATATATATATATATATATATATATATATATATATATATATATATATATATATATATATATATATATATATATATATATATGAGGAATTAAACCACCTTCTCCGAAGACAATTTTATTCAGAACAATTCGGTGTATCTCCCCTCCCTTTTTCAACTGACACTGGATAGAAAATATTAGAAAAGTGCTTACATACATAACACAGGGTCAGGTCGAGAAAGATCCCCTCTTTTTTTCCCCAATCCCCTACTTGTGGCTAATCAAGGGGGCGGGGATTAGGCCTAAACATATTGAAGGGCTGACAGTAGGGGAAAAAAGAGGGGATCTTTCACGACCTGACCTCGTGTTATGTATGTAAGCACTTTTCTAATATTTTCTATCCAGTGTCAGTTGAAAAAGGGTGTGAGATACACCGAAACTGTTCTGAATTGAATTTTCTTCGGAGAATGTGGTTTAATTCCTCACCTTTTCTTGCGATATTGCATTAATTTTCATCATATATATATATATATATATATATATATATATATATATATATATATATATATATATATATATATATATATATATATGCTTAATTAATTTTTAATAAACCAAATAAACTTTGAATTGAGGCGTAGGTTCGTACCTCGGTGATCGCTTGAGGATCGTTCTCTAAGAGTGATAATCTTTATTTTTATTCTGGGGAATGAATAAAAGGGGTTTCTTTCTTGACTTTATCAATATTGGCACTTAAACTCGTTCGAGGATAATTAAAACAGTGCTTTTACTAAAAAAAAAATATACTTTAATGAACATAAACCCTTGCACTAAATAGCATAAAAAAATCCAGATCAAATACACTTAGAAAAAAAGAAAATGGGATTGCTGGGAGAGCTCTCGAAGCTCGATTCGAGATAGAATTTTACGTGGGGAACAATTTTAAGTTAATATCTTTGTCCTTGGCCAGACATCCAATTAACTAATTATTATGCACGGGTCATAAACAACAGGATTATTCTTTTCTCTCATAAGGTAATGGAGATTAAATACCCGAGACAAGTTTGACTATCTTCGGAGATTTTGTTCCGGAGAGGCGTAGCTCGAGTAGTTGGTTGTTTGCTCAATAGATGGCGTTCGTCGACCTGCCTGTCGATTTGACCGGTGACCTCACGAGGGATCTGGTTTGGGTAGATGCTCAAGCGAAAACTTAGTCCTTCTACTTATAACCGGTTGGAGCGACCTTGACCTCGTTTTCTTCCGGACGAGATGAAATCGTTGTCTTCTTTTTTTCCTATGTAGTTGGGGTTTCTCCAGCTCAGATAGAGTAGGATCTGGAATCCTCAAACTGGGTAGCTTGATACTCAATAATCTTGTGCCTCGAACGGCGCCGAGCTTCCTTGGTACAATCTGGTTTTGTACAAGGACTTCAAGTTCAAATCAACTTGCAGAAAACTTTCTACCGGTGATTTTTCTGTTTTCTTCTCGAACTCGAAAAATCTCTCAACCGGTTACTTGCTTGTTTCCTCCATTAGAACGAGCACAAAGCTTTGTTTCCTCGGGTCAACCTGTTATATACCCAAATTACTCCCGCGAGATAATGGGGAGGTGGAGGGGGGACTCGTATGGTGAGACCTCATGTTGGTCTCCCGCGCTTGGCGTCTTGTGCTCTGAGAGTGGGTAGTACGAGATCGGCAGTTTGCACTTTTCAATGGATGGTTTTTAAATACACCCTCGAAGGGCCTGCTTTTTGAGCTGGTCAGGAATCTGTCTCGTAACATTTACCCTTTTGCCCGTTCTCTTATGTTACCGGAGAACATCGGAGGGGCAAAGCTAAACCCAGATGTCTTTTGTTATTATTTCCTTGGCCTATATATATATATATATATATATATATATATATATATATATATATATATATATATATATATATACTAAACTCTTATTATACTTCTACAAGGGGCAGTGTTCCTCTTTGGGGACATTATTAGGACAGTATTATTTTTTTCAGGAAAAAAATGCACCTTGTTTTCTTTAAAAAAATTGGAAAGGTTCCATTTTTTTTAAAAAAATTTAAGAGCCCATCTGGCGACTACCTACTTTGGCATAAGTCGTCGTATTCACAACTGCATAGTACTAGGCTGCTTTAAAAGAGTAGCATGAGAACACTACAAAAAAAGGGAAGAGGCAAGAGGCAGGAAACAAGCTCCAGCTTCAGGGGGATGTCCACCTCCCGCCACAGCAGGAACATACAACTTAGAAAAAGAAAAAAACAAAACAACTAGTTAAATAAAGGGGAGAAGGCTTGCCTCCCCCCCCAAAAGTCGGTAAGTCAATCTGTCAATGTGAATGAACTTGTCTCGAGTACAAGGGACAGGCGGTAGCGAACCCGCCCATCCCGGGACAGGTAACGTGTGCGAAAATTGCCCGCCCAGACTAGGACATTCAACAAGAATGTGCCAAACAGTCTGAGAGATAATGCAGTGTTCACAGTAGGGCACAGGCGAGCACTACATTAAATGGCGTGTATCCTGCGAGTGTGTCCAATTTGGAGACGACATCCAAGGGACATCACAGGTCCCATTAGCAGTGGTGTCGAAAGTAGAGTATGGGGAGGCACAGGCCTTGATCCCCGCTAAGTTTAGTATACAAGCCAGCAGGTCTCTAGAGGCAAGTCACCTATAGGCCCTGTCTTCCCTCTTTCCCCCTAACTAGGTTTGTTCTCCTGAGCCGCTTCAATAGGGAGCGATCGCCAATGGGCTGCCTGCAGGCTTTTTTGGCAGTCCCTTTGGAAAGTAAAGAGGAACTGCCGTTTGAAAGAGAGATGCACCTGAGGGCACCTGTCTTCCCTCTTTCCCCCTAACTAGGTTTGTTCTCCTGAGCCGCTTCAATAGGGAGCGGTCGCCAATGGGCTGCCTGCAGGCTTTTTTGGCAGTCCCTTTGGAAAGTAAAGAGGAACTGCCGTTTGAAAGAGAGATGCACCTGAGGGCACCTCCAGACAAGGGGGTGACGGGGAGTCCCCTTCACCCATAGGTAAAGAGAGGAGTAAGCCTCCTCTCCGGTTAAATAGATTTTAAGGGTCCCCTGCAAGAGCATAGGGGGTGGGGGGGCTCCATTTTTTTCCGTCGAGCTGCCCGAATGTTGGCTCCGTCTATGGTCCATGGTAAGGAAAAAGGGGTTTTACATCATCGGGCATGGGGACCCTATTCTTTTCCACGGGATGCACACTCAAATCACCCCTCGCAGTAGCTTGCTCTGCAAGGGGTACGTATGGGACTGGCAGAGTCAGGTACTGCCATTTTAGGCCACCACTCCTTCATGGTGACCTAGCAGCCCTTCAGGATGGCAGCTCCACCTTGGGCACGGCGTGTAAAAGGATAGAGTGTGAAGTGAGAAGGAAAGGAGATGTGAGGAAGGTAAGGGTGGATATGAAGCATGTTGTTAGAAACCCACCATCCCAAACTGGAGCTCAGGGTTTAGGGAACATTATCCCCTCTCCCCCGATCCAGGATAGTTTGCTGAGAAGGAGGTCAGCATCTACCCTGTGAAAATAGAGTAAGTAGGGGAGAATACAGGGGGTCTGAAAGAAGGAGAAGAGGCTAAGCTGGGGCTGGACTGTGAGCTGAGTCCTGTCATCACGGCGGCCAGGAAGGCAAATCGGCGCACACTTTAAGGGTGAAAAGGTTTCAATGATTGGAACACATGCACATGGGCAACACTCTCTTACTCACTACTCTAGTAGCACTCAAAAGATGATTTATTCATTATAGGTGAGGCATACACATATTTACTCTTGTGATCCACCATCACGGTTCATTTAATAATGGTGGGGCAGCATATTCTCAGATACTTTCCTTTCTTTCTCAAAAAGGTAGCAAACACATACCCTTTCATGCTCTCTCACATAACTTACCACGGACTATAGCTTACACTTTGCATAAAACTTTTGTTTTGTTGTTTTTTATCTCTTTCAACCATTTAGAAAATTGAGGATCTTAATTTAAAATAATGACTGTAAAAACTTGCTTGCCATATCACCGAGATATTTAACACTAATTCTTTTTGAAATACCAATTTGGTTTTACATTTGAATAGGGCTAATTCAGGGCTACCAGATCCAAAATTGGTATTTTGCTTAAAAACACACGTTTTGATATGTTTGTTATGACATTGGTAACAAATGTATGCCTTATTTCTAAGTTAATATTAACTGCATAATTAAAAAATAGAATTTTGTGATACTATTACTCAATCACAAAAATTAAGCCTAAAACTTTCTTGGAAAGTTGATAAACTACAGTTTAAGACTTGTCATTGCAGAATTTATCAACAAATGTACTAACTATTCACAGAACATCAGTTCTCAAGTCGCGTAATAAAGTTACTTTATGAAGATGTTTCACACCGTACATAATGCTTCAAAAAGTAGTGGATTGTAGTAAAAAAACTAAGTATCGCAAAAAGTTGCAAGTAGTGCAAAATTTTAAGGAAGAGTACACTCCATTGAAAAGTAGTGCATGACACTACTTGTACCGGGATCTGGCAACCTTGTGAGGGTGCAGGCATCCGCCTATAGAGGGCGCTCATTGCCACACGTAACATGACCTGATTTGCAAATGAGTGCTGAGCATAAAAAAAAATAGGAATCATTTTTTTCTCATTCTTATGGCATCCCCTAAAAAATGGCACCAAAAAGTGGATTTTAAGTGACATGTTACATCCCATGTTCTTGTAAGCCTTGATGAGGTTTTCCACCAATTCTTCATAGTTTTCTTCCCTTCTGTTTCCGAGAAATCCCTTCGCCCAAAACTTGAATGCTTCCCAAGCAGCTTTCTCCTCCCCATAAAAAGCTGATTAAAAGTCACCATGTTTAAGAAGCTTTCGAATCTGGGGACCAATGAAAACGCCCTCTTTTATCTTAGCTTCACCCAGTGAGGGAAATTTGGATGTTAAATACTTGAATCCCTGACCAGATTTTTCTATATTTTTTACATAATTTTTCATGAGCCCCAGTTTTATGTCAGTGAGAGGTGGATGATGAACATTTTTCATCCCAGGCTCCAATGATTGACGAGGTGGCCAGTCTCTCCTGATATAGTGGGAACCTCTTGCACGGCTGTCCCATTCACACAAAAAGCAGCAGTACTTGGTGTATCCGCCCTGCAAACCCATCACAAGAGCAACAATCTTTAAGTAAACACAGAGCTGCCATTGGTGTTTATCATATTTTATGAATTGCAACATATGCTTTATATTCTCATAAGTTTCTTTCATATGTGGTGCAAAGCCCACAGGAACTGATGGTTCACTTTTGCAGTTGCGCAGCAAGATACCTTTCAGGCTCATTTTTGAGGAATCAATGAATAGCCTTCAGTGTCTGGGGTTCTTATCCGATGCCAAGTGTTTCCACCAGACCAATAATATTGTTTCAGGCCACTAAATTACCTTCCATTATGAAGAAATCATTGAACTGCTGCTGACGGTCACAAAATGTTGAAATTTTCATATCAGCTGCTAAGATATTCCACTGTTGAAGACGACAGCCTAGCAGCTCTGCCTTATTCTTGGGTAGTTGCAGATCCCTGACAAGGTCAAGGAGTTCCGCATGTGTTATAAAATGTGGACTAGAATAGTGTGCTTCATAAAAAATTGGGCCACCCTGTAATCCAGCACTATCATCCTTCTCTGCTTCCCCCTCACCACTTTCCTCATCTAACTCGAAGGATACCTAAGTGGCAGCATCAGGAACAGGTAGACCTCCATGTGGAACTGGGCGAATAGCTTACAATGATGAGGGTCTTCTTTCTCACCAGTCACTGTTGTGTCCTCCATCCAGAACAGCAAAGAAAAGGACAACAAGGAGAAGCGATATGGTTGGCTAATGATAGACACTGAGAAAAGCCAAGATGAAAAGCCATTGGTAATTCTGAAGATCCATACCCCGTGAGCTTTCCCACTTGCATTCCCATAATATTTCTTCTACTTCCCAACATGTTTCACCCAACTGTGTGATTAACTTGTTTTATTACTTGTTCCTGAGGGCGAGCGGGGGGTATGGGGGGGGGGGTGGCTACGCCCATACGTGTATAGCTTCGTTTGTAATTTTGTTAATACATTTTGTAACATATCTAAACTGGATAATTTGTAATGATTCCCCATTGTAACTCTGAAGATGATACTCGATGTATCGAAATGCGTCAGTTAAATTAAAGAAGGTGCCAAATTACACTAATTTATTTCTACCTTTGGCAAAATAAAAAGCATCATTCCCTGATGAACTTCGGTACGCTCATCCACAGGTTAAACAATGAAGGAAAAGTGAATATATGACAAATCGAGAAGATTGAAAAAAAAATTATTAGGTTGAAACTAGCGGTCGCTTTAGAATAAAACATGCTACAATGAAAATATACTGCCCAAATTGACACGTATATATATATATATATATATATATATATATATATATATATATATATATATATATATATATATATATATATATATATGAATAAAATGAGACAAGTGGTCGTCGGAGTAGCGCGTGGGTCGGCACGAATATACGAACATGAAAGCTATCAAATTGGACATCTGAGTCAATAAGAGGAAACATATAAGCGGGAGTCTACGAAGCAGCTCGGTACACACGAATTCCAACAAAAGGAAATTATAATGCAGATCTGTAAAATCGGTTTATAGAATCGAGGTAAATACACAGCTGTTCAGGGGGTGGAACAAATGAGCCCAACGACGAAGGCTTGTCCTGCAGACGAGTCTAGCCCACGCTCTCCTGGAAATAATACCGTATATATATATATATATATATATATATATATATATATATATATATATATATATATATATATATATATATATATATATATATATATATATATATATATATATATATATATATAATCGTGCAAGAGAGAGAGGGAGAGAGATATTATTATTATTTTGGAAAAGAAGTTCGATTCAGTTAAGACATTAAGATCAATTCGTTCTCATCTTAGCCTTGCCGAACTCTCTTTAATTCGCCTAAGTCTTGTTGTTCCAGAATTCACTTTAATAGACCCTTATTAGAATTAAAGTATATTTTTGCTACCTCCTTTTCAAATTCCTTCTTTACCTCAATTACTCGTGAACCTTCTGCAAGCCAAGCCAACAATAAGAATACCCGTGAATAAATCATATTAAGGAGTCACATACTTAATTTACCTTCACCAGAAATTGGTACCCCCCATCTATTTACTATAACCTGGTGGCATTCCTCGCACTACAAATTGGTGACCTCTCTTCCACCTATAAACTGATAACCAACCCGCCATAAACTAGTGAAATTGGTAAGTCACTTATATAACCTAGGTAACCCTTCGTTTGACCGGATAGTGAAGGTATCAAAGAAATGGACTCATCAAGTCATCGGCAGGCAGGACAAGGTGAAAGGGACTTCGTTAACGCTATCAACATCAAGCCGCCCATCTTCAATGAAACTGCAGTCGCAGGATCGTTCCAAATTGTGGAGGCCCAGTTTAACATCTCAGGACTAAAGAAAGAGGAGACGAAATTTTTCCATGCATTGTCCTCAATTCCTCCTGAGACCGTCGATTGTCTCCCGGCACCCATTATTTTGGACCAAAATTATCAGCTCTTAAAGGCGGAACTGATTGGGCTGTTCGAGAAAACTAAGCCCGAGTTTTTCGAAAAGATCTTCGCATCCTCCACTCTCACAGGCCACCCCTCGACCAATTTGGAAGAACTACGGAAAACAGTCCTTCAGATAGGAGTTGGTGAAGACTGAAGAGCTTTTAGGACAGAAGTTTATTCAGTCCATGCTGGCTAACATCGCGCTTATAATCGCCAAACAAAAAGAATTTACTCTGTCCGAACTAGGAAAACTGGCGGATGAACTTATGACATTGGATAGAGCGCAGTGCTTTAGTGTAAATACTTGTAGTAAGTCGAGAGGATGCAGTGTCGTTTCCGTGCCCAACACGTTTATGCCCTATAATAAAACCGATACGAGTGATAATCATATAAATAATTCCTCGGTAAATGCGCGGTCAGTGCCCAAAAGTGATCACTGCGTGTAATACACCGGGAGGGGGGGGATTGTGATCCTTCCGAAAGAACCAAAGACCTGTAATTTGCCGCTCACATGTGTACTTTGGCGAGAAAGCTAAGTTCTGAAAAACCTAGTGCAGGTGGCCAAAGAAAGGAAAACATGCAAATGCAACCTTCTTCCAGGCCATCTTCGCTAGCCCCGGCGGGAAACTAGCTGGGCATGCCATTGCAAGCGTGGCCATTGGTATGCCGTCAGTTTCCACTGTTGCCGCTAAAGTGTGTAAATGAAGAAATCGATTTTTTTAGGGCATCACATGTTGGTGGAAGGAATTTGCCCACCGGCCAAGAAGATGAATGAAATTGAAGACATGCCATTACCAAGATACCATAGGGACTTCGACGATATTTGGGCATGTTAAGATACTACCGAAGAATGATTACTAATTTTTCCGCGATTGCATCCCCGTTGACCGAGCTTGCACGCTTGCAACCAAAAGCTCGTGAGCTAGAGTAGAATGATGAGGTACGAGGAGCAGTTGAAAATACTAAAATGGCTTTAATCTGCTCCGTTAAACTCTATCACCCGCTCCCCAATCATTCACCGTACCTGCTAGTGACGGATTGGTCTCAGTACGCGGCAAGTGCTGCCCTGCACCAAATAATAGATAGATCGCTATGACCAGTTGCATTCTTTTTGAGCAAGATAAGTCGGATACAGTAAGCATCCCCCCTTACGAAAGAGAGCTCCTAGCGGCGTATCTTGCTGTTTTCCACTTCAAGCACAGAATTGAAGGTCGCCATGTTACATTTTGCACTAATCATAAGTTATTAATATCGGCTTTTCCATCGCCATTAAGTGAAAAAACAGACAGACAGCAACGCCATTGGACATCCATTTTGGAATACATCAACGATATCGCCTACGTGCGTGGTAAGGTAGCGGTGTCGCTGACTGCGTTCCAAGGAACGTCAATTCGGTCCAAATTGACTCTTTGGACCTCTAGGCTTTGATGGCAGCGCAGGATAATGACGACGAAACAAAGAAATTTCACTCGCAATTAAAATTTTTCCCTTTTCCCGGGAAGCTCAATTATGGTGCAAAGTAACATCAAGATACTCACGACCATCTGTCCCTATGGCGTGCAGAATGACTATCTTCAATCATTTACATAATATGTCACACCCTGGAGTCAAGGCTTCACTTAACCTTATCAAATTACGATATTTCTGGCCCAATATGGATAGGAATATTCACTCCTGGACAAGGGAGTGCCTCGCAGATGAATCTTCCAAGATTAGTCCCCACACGAAATACCCGCCCCTGCCAACTGACATTCCTTCTTCAAGGTTCAAAACTGTGCATATCGATATAGTTGGACCACTCCCACCGTGTACACTGCAGCCCTCTCCCCCACACATAATCGGTATTTACTTTCGTGCATCGACCAAGCTAAAGAGGCATAGAAGCACTAACGATTCCGGACATAAGTGTTGCAACGATTGCGTTAACTTTCCTAGACGGATGGATTTCCAGATTTGGAGTCCTGATCTACGTAGCCACCGACAGAGGCGCCCAATTCGAATCCAAGATATTCAAGGAACTGTCTGCCCTCGTTGGGTTTCATCGTCTCCGCACCACGGCGTACAGACAGTCCACAAACGAGATGGTGGAAAGGGCACACAGTTCTTTGATGTGCTCCATAATTTCTGGCTGGTGGCACTTCCAATTATCCTTTTAGTCATTCGCTCTTTGCTCAATGACACGGAATTTTGAACTTTCACCGCAGTCACAAGAACCGCGCCATTGTGGCAGAAACCCTTAGTCTCGTCATCGTCATCGAAGAACGACTCTAAGTTCATAAAGAACTCGCATCAACCATGGCACAAGTCGATTTCAAGCGTACATCCATAGGGCACGTGCACTCGGTACCCAAGCCTTTCGTGCCCTAAGATCTTCAGGAAGTAACTCATGTGTGGGTCCGAATAGACCGCGTTCGCAAACTAGTAGAAGCGCCACATGCTGGCCCTTTTCCGGTGATCGAACGCGACAGCAAAGCTACAAGCTGGAATTCCCTGACGGAATAAGGGATACTGTCTTAGTAGACGAAATGACAACGGCAAGATTACCTTCCTTGAATAAGGATGACATGCCGAGTTATAAGCGACGCTCATGGACGCAGGCGGAGCACAGGAGGAGGACCATTTGCACTTCGCCTCCTAGAGTGCATGCAGTAGAAGACCATGATAGCTCAGACAAGCCGGATCTTTTACGCGCTCCGGGAGACAGGTCACGTTTACCAGAGATCCGTCATTCCTATACTGCTGAATCTTTGTGTAGGCATTATTGGAGTGGCACATTGAATAAAAGAGGAAGAGGCATAAATATATACACGCCTCGCTGCTCTATAGTGTTTTTTCTTTTTGCGTTACCATATTATATTTGTAAGGTGTCGTAATTATAGCGTTTGTAGAGGAATTAAAACGGATGGAAGCAAATTGTGAGATAATTATGTATCATGGTATTAATTTATATATATATATATATATATATATATATATATATATATATATTTATATATGTAATTGTATTGTTTGGCAGAGAATGGCATAATGAATAGGCCCGTTGTGAGGACAGATGTACGTACTTATGTAACTATCGATGCACTATGTGTATATTAGGATGCTGTCAGACATTAGGTGGGACAAAATATGTATCTGATTATATCTACCTATATATTTATTATGCACCTGTAACGGTCTATACCCCTACAAGTGGAAATATTTAATCATAATTGTATATATATATATATATATATTATTTCAAGGAGTGTTGGTAATCCTAACTTAATTCGTGAGATTGTCACTGCCGCTCTCCAGAGCGTTTTAAAATCAAACACATGAGGTTCATTCGTGTTCCTCGGCTGCTTTTGTAAACAGACCCTTCCAACTCCGTTGTAATCTATTTGTACATATAATCTATTTATCACGCCAATAGTCTATTTAATAATTTCCAAGTAAATTACCAAATTACCAATTACCTTTTATAAATTATCAATCTATTTAACCAATTAATAATTACCACCATTTAACATTTACCAATTTGTAATCTATTTATCCAATATAATCTATTTAGCATACCATTTAACGAGATTTCAATTTTTAAGCAATTTACCCAATTCATTTAACTATATAATCTATTTGCTCATATAATCTATTCATAAATCCATATAAATACTTATCATACATACAATATTTACTCATTTAACATTCAACTATAATCTAATTAATATTTGTCAATCAAATTTTCAAACGTCATATGTTGTACTCTAATTCTCGTTACCTCATGCAAAATTTAATTTTAGGCCTAAGGAAATTTCGCCTGTAAATTCAGACTTCCCGTTAGCAAATTAACTTCATTCTCCTTGTATAATAAAAATATACGTTTTTAGGTTTATTGTGACCTGAACTATCTAGTGTATTGGCGCAATATACACCTAAACACCCACTATTCTCTCACTAACTCCATTTCCACCAAGGGAGTATTGTAAGGAGCGTGTTATATAATAGGTAGGTTTCTGTTATCAAAATTGCAGGATTAATAGGTCCAACGAGAAACTCCACAAAATGGACGCTTGGTGGCCTCAACAAATCCGAATAAATTGCTTTTCATGTGAATAACAGGAATAATATGAGAATAAGTAGATGAAAACACATATGTCAATATATGTGTATATTAATTTGTATACAGAAATGGAGAATATATATATATATATATATATATATATATATATATATATATATATATATATATATATATATATATATATATATATATATATATATATATATATATATATATATATATATATATATATATATATATATATATATATATATATATATATATATATATATATATATATATATATATATATATATATATATATATATATATATATATATATATATATATATAACTGAATCACGAAAATATGGAACGCGATGAATATATAAATAAAGTCAACAGCCACGAAGGAAAATGAAACACGGGAGATCTGCGAGGCCTTTCGACTAATCGCCCTTTCAAAGCAGACTGAAGCAGAAAGAAACATAAGAAGAAAGTTTTACAAAGAAGACACACAGGCGTATATTATATATGAGGAAATTATGATTATAAGGGCATTAACAGGTACTTGGAAACCAACTCTATTGAGGAATTAAGCCTACCGAAACAGAAGGTGGCCATTGAAAAACGAGTTCACAAAAAAGAGGAGGGAGACTTAAACCGTCCAAACTAAATTAGCATTACAATTTCATAATTCTTCTATTTGAGAGGCAATAACAATTTATAAGAGATGAAAATTATCAAGAATAAAACTGAAAATATATTAAACATAGGAATAATTAAAAAGTATAAACGCGCATATATGACTAATAAGGAATATAGGGAGAAATAAGCTGCCGAAACAAAAAACAATGGTCAAATGGTCACCTTCTGTTTCGGCAGGCTGAATTCTTTAATAGAGTTGGTTTCCAGGTACGTGTTAATTCCCTTATAATCCTATTGTCCTCATCTGTCATATACGCGTGTGTGTCTTCTTTGTAAAATTTTTCTTCTTATGTTTCTTTCTGCTTCAGTTTGCTTTGTAAAGGACGATTAGTCGAAAGGCCTTGACGATCTCCCGTGTTTCATTTTATTTTCCTTCTCGGCTGTTGACTTTATATATATATATATATATATATATATATATATATATATATATATATATATATATATATATATATATATATATATATATATATTTATATATATAATATATATATATAATATATATATATATATATATATATATATATATATATATATATATATATATATATATATATATATATATATATATATATATATATATATATATATATATTAATTTGTAGGAATAAAATGAGACAAGCGGTTGTCGCAATAGCGTGCGGGTAGGCACAAATATACGAACACGAAAGCTATCAAATTGGCCACCTGAGTCAATAAGAGGAAACACATAAATAAAAAATTTCAAACAAAGGAAATTATAACATATCTATAAAATCGGTTCATAGAATCGAGATAAAATTATCTGAAAAATGTGAGTATATTGTAAATATACAGCTGTTCAGTAACTCAGCCCAAGGGGTGGAACTTAATGAGCCCGACGACAGAGGCTTGACGCGCAGACGAGTGCAGGCCACGCCTCCCTGAAAATAAAACCGTATATATAGTCGTGCAAGAGAGAGATTATTCATATTCTGGAAGAGGAGAAGTTCGATTCAGTTACGACATTAAGATCAATTCGTTGTCTTCTTAGCGTTACGGAACCACCTTTAATTCGCCTAAGTCTTGTCGCTTTAAAATTCAATACTTCGCGTTGAATAAGAAAACTTACTCTTTGCCGCAAAGTACTTCTAGATGTGCCGCTTGCCTCTTTAACAGGCCCTTATTATAATAAAAGTATATTTTTGCTACATCCTTTCTTAAAGTCCTTTACCTCGATTACCCGTTAGTCTTCGGTAAGCCCAGCCAACAATTAGAATACCCGTGAAGAAATCCTAGTAAGGAGTCCAATACTTAATTTACCTTCACCAGAACTTGGTAACCCCGCATCTATTCACCATAACCTGGTGGCCCTCATCGCACTACAAATTGGTGACCTCTCTTCCACCTATAAACTGGTAACCAACCCGCCATAAACTGGTAAAATTGGTAACTCACTGCTGTACAATACTGAAGGACAGTGAAACTGTGAGTGTTGTAAGAAACTCACTGCCGCAAGCCAATTGGAACCTGTTGTGACTGGTAGGCTTATCTTGAAAAGTAGAGCTAACAAACAATTTCAACCATGATATTCATTATCAGCGACCTAAAATTAGTTGGAAATTGCTACTCTGGTCTCCGAAGCATTTTGGATGTTGACCAATATATTTAGTTTTCTAGTATATTGTATAGCCTAATTTCAAATAATCCGTAAATTTTACGTTTTTAAGATGTGCCTGTATTAGTGGTTAGGGTAAAATACAGCATTACATCTTTTAATAATGTATTCTGACTTCTTTCATTTTATTTTCAGGACTGAAGAATATTAATCAACTTATTTTGAAAGGGGACGAAAGAGGGGTACAATTTCCATCCACGGATCTGGATAAAGGTAACAAAACTACCAATTTATAAAAGACAAAACTCTGAGATTTCTTTCCCCCTTATATCATTTGAAATCCAACATTATATTTCTAAGATTTAGAAGTGATTTCTTTATATATGTAATTGCTGGATTACATTATAAACGAACATATTGCGAAGCACTTACAGTACGTTTAGAGTTTATAGAATTATTCCTTTCCCACAAATATGAATAAACTATTTTCCTTCTTACTTTTTTAATTACTATCGCGTTTCAGAGTGCAATTCGTGTAATGCAAATTTGTGATCTAGGACGTCTCTTAACAGTAGGTTAATGGAGCTTTTAAGAAAATTAAAAATTAAGAATTCAGCACCGTAATAGAAAGATGCATCGACAATGTTAATACAATAACATTGAAATTTTTGATTAAAAGCAACTGCTATTAGCTGCTCTGCACTAATAAAAGGCAAAACAGTTAAATTGAAATTGGAAGACAGTAAATTTTTTCTGGCCATACCGATGGCAAAGTAAAAATATTCTTCATGCCAATAATCGCTCTCTAGTCTCAGCATTCGTCAACAAAGTCGCTTTAGGAGTTATTGGTTAAGAAGTATCAGAATTGCTGTATCAACCAGAGATCCCTCTTGAGGCATATTCAACCAGGATTGACTTAATATATTAAGAAGATTGAGAAGAGAATTAGACCATATTTTTCGAACTTCGAAGGTTTTTCATTGTTAAAATAGAAAAACTTATTTCAATGAACGATATGTAAAGGATGAAATTTTTAAATATACTATTGCGAAAAATATTTTGAAATATGGATAAATGATTAAAATGGTCAATCAAAACACTCTTACGATAGTTAGTTTAATAACGGGTTACCTACTGGTTCTGTTGGCCCAAATTAAATCTCACAATTTTACGCTTGCACTAATCAACGATCCCTTCCTTAATCATCGCGTGCGTTGGGTCTAATTGTCACGGGCCACAAATTACAGCGCTCTAACCTAGGATATTTCTTCTTTGTTAGTGATTGCGCTAACCACGTCAAATTGAAGACTACAAATACGACTGCAGGATCTTCCCTTAACGTTCCTTCCACCACGGCACAGCGGAGCATTTTTTGGGGGGTGGACCCGTTAATCTTGGCAATTTATTTATAATTCTATATAATTTTAATTGGATATAACAATTGATATTGCAAATTGTGATCGTTAGGATTAACAAAACAATATTAATATAATAATAATAATAATAATAATAATAATGTATATTTATAGTGTTCTTCAAGCTGATGGAGTCTTACAAAGCACCTGTCTATATACTAAATAAAATCAAGGGAAGTCACCTAGGGAGGGGTTGGGTGGGTGTATTGCAGGAGGCAGATCATTCCTCATTCTCGGGGCAAATATGAAGCAAGCATGATCACCAATGCACCAAAGACGAAAAACAAAAATAAGCAGTAGGTGGGTAGAGCCTTTGCGTAACGTTCTCAAGTGCTGGGATAGGGTAGGTGAGTATGACAAGTAGGAAGGAAATTCGGGGTTAAAGTTCTTAAAACGTAAGAAGGAGCTTGAAGGTGGTTTTTATCTAATGGGCAGTCATTGCAGATAGCGAAAAAGGAGACCCACGGGAGATAAACGTCACCGGTGGAGAAGACCACCGACTGTAAAGTTTTGAGTCAGTTGCAGGGGCCTAAAAGTGGAAGCCTGTGATAAAGCGAGATGGGAGTTACCGTAATCAAAGAGGGGGGGTGGATCTAGAAACTATTTTCGTAAGAGTTGGAGCGGATGCGGCTAATATTACGGAGAATGCAGATAGTTTATTTGCAGTCGTTCGTGATACGAGCTTTGTGACTAGTAGAGGTGACCCCAAGAATTTTGACCGTCTAGTCGTAATTCAAGTTTATCTAAAATTAAAGTAGAGCAATTTAAGTATTAAGAATTTTTTTTCAATTAAGCGCGTGAACCAAACAATGGTGGGAAAAATGTATTGTATGGTCTCGCTAGAATAAAACAGCGGGAAAATATATGGCTAATGTTTTCACGGTAACATAACTACTCTCGCTTCGGCATTCCCTTTGCACTTTAGGCACCCCATTTATATATTGCATTTATTAATTATTTATTTGTTTGTATAAGAAAGTATTATAGTCCCCAATTGCAAGGTGGATTACAGCTAACAAGAAACCTCACAAATAAGTTGTCGTAGAAAAGGCTCCCGACGATATACTATATATCTATTCTTTGTGGGGATTATTCTATATTCGAGTGCGGGGTTTGAACAGATGGCCGAGTATTATTCTACGTTAATAAATAGGCTTGGAGAAGGCTTATTTATCTTCAATATACTTAAGAAGTGGAATGGAGCTCAAGGATAAATAATATTGCCAGCATTAACAAAATAGAATTTTATTAATTAAACTAACAAAAATAACACATGGAAAATATTTACATGACCGGGGATTAAAATGGGAGATCCACATGAAATGAAAAGGTGATAGGATAAATTTGACTAAGCGGTAGATTAAGATTTGGAGGGATTTAAATTACAAAACAAACAGGAAGGGTAAGGGTTGGCTAAATCCGAGTTAAAGCACGAAGTTACGTTGGCACAAAGTTAAATTATTAAATGCAATTCGTAGCTTACGTATTTATTAGGTCAGCGTCAAGGCGAAGGCGATTTGAAGGAATGGCTTTGGTCCGACTTGCGATTTCCTTCCCAGCAGGAGGGGTTTTTAGGGGGGTTGTCCTTAACGAGGGGGGAAGGATCGACTTCGAAGAGTGAGAGCGAAGTGGGGCTCGGAAGTACGAGCGATCCTTGAGACAGGATACCGGAGATGTTCTGGATGAACAATTGAGGTTATTGGGGTAACCAAGCGTTCTCTTGAAGAACATTAAAAGGGGGGAATTAAATTACCACTGACGTGATATCAGGGGAGCGAGAACCGTTTCTTGTCGAACGGGCTCGAATAACAATGACTGTTCTAAAGTTGTTCTCTTCTGAACAATTGAACAACAGGGGGCCCCTGTTGACTTGGAGTCTCGAGGGGCACGAACCTTGGCACTGAAGGATATAGTCCTCTTCTTGACAATAAGGGGTTCTCAAAGTAGAGAGTTCCTAGGTGCACAAGGGAGACCGGATCGGCGTGATGCCTGACGAAGCTAATCGGGATCTGATTCAAATGCGAAATTCTATCGCATAAATAGCCGGAGCCAGCCCCTCGGGGTATGGGGCAATGAAGGACTTCCATGGAATGTCCCGCTTGCGATTCGAACACTCTTATCTTGCCATAAGCCTAACTCAATCTGGCCAGATCGACGCCTGCAGGCAAACGGGGGATTGAACCTCCTTGATTAAACTTGGGCAGGGGAAAGATAAGACTCGGGAAATGTTAGGGCGATAAGAACGCCATGCTACTCTCTTCTCGCGGGATATACGTGGGAAGCATGAGTACCAATATGTGATAGAAGCGAGGCGCGGAAGCCTCAGGCAATTCTATCACATAAGTGCTCCGTTGTAACTATGAAATCTTGCAATTGGGCACACAATTCGAACATTGAAATAATATACCATTTTGTAATAATTAATTAATGTAAGACAAAACGATTACTTGTAAAAAACGTAAAATTACAATTTAATAATCTATGTATCAATGTTAAGCTGAATATTTTGTAATAAGGCATGTGAAATCGTTGTGCTCCCACGCTAACGTACAAACATAAAAACATTCGGAAACAGGTACAGTCGACAGTCTGGCCGCAGAGATAAGCAGATTCGGTGGAAACAGCTGTGTACACATAGAACAGATTCAGATCTGAGCACTCCCTCCCCCGGAGTTTACATAAACTCGTGAAAAAACAAAGTCAATCTTGCTACAAATGGTGGTTTATAAAGAACGGTTAGGTTCCCGAATTCAGATACTATCTTGACGCACAAACACATTTTGATCTGACAAGCTCCGACCAGCATCATAGAAGAGAACACACGAACATACCCCTTGATCCGATAGGCTCCGCCTCGCGTTCAGATTAGAGAAGTGAAATCACACCCACTTAATTGGCGTTTGTATAAATAATCGGACAGAAACATACAACAGCATTATTATATTCATTGGATCCATCGGATTATCATTATTAGCATTGGAATTGGCCTAGAGCCAGTCAGTACCTCGTCCTCAATCCGTCTGTTTATAGTTCTTACAATCTGACGCAAAGGGAGACTGTCGAGGATCACCTCCCCAGAAAATACGTCTATATATATATATATATATATATATATATATATATATATATATATATATATATATATATATATATATATATATATGGGAAATATCACGAAAGTTAGCGTGTGATAACTATAAATATGAATATGTACCACGGAAGGAAACTGAATAAAAGACGGATTTGAGTTAGTACTTTCGCCTATTCGACATTTTCAAACTCACAATGGTAAGAAAAAATAAGACCTATCAGGTCAACTTTTTAATGCTATCAGATAAGTCAGATTTTAGAAAAAGTGATAAAATTTGATTTAGTGAAAACAGCCTAGGGCTGTTTTCGGGGGAGGGTACGCTGCCCCCTCCCCCCCTTAGTCCTGATCCGGCCTAGTTGGCTGCGAGGAAGCTGGTCGGCATTTACCCTGTGAAATTAGAGGCCAACCAGAGAAAGTTATGGGCGAGGTTGTAGGGAGAGTGAGGTAGTAGGGTAAAAACTTAGGCTGTCAGACAGAAGGAGAAGGGCCTAAGCTGAGGCCCAATGGGGCGCTGAGTGCCGTCAGTACGGTGGCAAGGAAGTCAAATCACTGCGCCCCTTACGGGAATTCTAAGCTTTAAAATGTTAAAAGCCTTTATCAGTGATGACCAGGAACGAAATTAATTCTTCTTAATGTAATGGCCACCGACACGTGTTTCGTGCGACCAATTAAACGATAATGGCAATGTTTATAAAGCTCTCCCCCATCCTCCATATCTTATGCCCTATCTGTTTATCACATTCTTCGACAAATGTAACATTACCTAAATTGTAAAAGGTATTACGATATGGCAGATGTAGAGAATGGTATCAATGCTTATATTCTATCAAAATCAACTGATGAAGTGAGGACTCCACTCGCTAGTGAAACATCTTTGGTTGTATTGATAACAATGTATATAACTTTATCTAGTAAAGTTTATTTCAATGCTTTTATTCTTGGAAACCTAATAATTGTGGTAACGTAAGGTACCATTTCCGCTAATCGAGTGCTTCTCTATAACGCAAAGTAAGAATACGAATTTCACTGTTGTATTATAGACTAACGGCTGCCCCTTCTGCTGCTCGCCAGTGACAACTTTGACGACGTGCAGACGATGAAGAGTTGCTAGTGACTTTTAACTCTGCAACAATCAAAAGTCGCTCAGGTTATGTATGGCACACAAGGTCTCAGGTAGCTGCAGCAACCAGGACAGTGGTCCGAAATATTGTGGCATCAATTAGACCGGGTCCCACACAATCAGCTGCTACTGCCACAACACCTGAACAGGGTTTTCGCCTGTTTGCGAATGATGCCATGGCAAATCTGATTGTGGAGTTCACCAACAAGAAGATTGATGTTGTTGCCAGGAGGTACAAGAGACAGAGAGCGACTGTACAGCAAACAACAGTAGCAGAGATACGTGCCCTGCTAGGTGTCCTTATATTCAGTGGTTACAGAAAAGATAACCAGCTGAATACTAAGGAGTTGTGGTGCCCTGTTCGTTTTTGCTTCCTGCTGTACTGCTTTAGGTTTGACGACATAGCCAAACGGGAGCAGAGGCGGGCCACTGACAAATCGCTATGGCTGTGTGGGTCATGTTTACGGCCTGCTGTGAGGACAACTACATACCCCACGAAAACCCTACAGTAGATGAGCAATTACTGGCTTTTAGAGGTAAGTCTCCTTTTATGATGTATATCCCAAATAAGCCAGCAAAATATTGGATAAAAATTGTTATGGCGAACGATGTGGAAAGTAAATACATGTTGCAAAGTATTCCCTACCTAGGGAAACAGGCCACAACAGCAAGACATGGACTGCAACTCGGCTACATGTTCACCAAAGATCTCACACGCCTCTACCGCCAAACCAACAGAAACATCACCACCGACAACTGGTTCACATCTGTGGCTCTCAAACAAGACATGTTCAGTAAAGGGCTGACAGTGGTGGGGACAATGGAGGCGAGCGAGGCAGAAATCCCTGAGGTAATGGGGCAGAAGGACACACGCACACCTGGCACCTCAGCATTCCTGTTCACGAAAAATATGACACTCGTTTCATAATCCCAAGGACACAGGCAATCAAGGACAATGTGCCCCTGCTGTCAAATATTTACACACAGGCATCGGTGGATAATATCAGTGGGAAATCTGAGATCATTAACTTCTATAATGCAGATGTGTGCACTTTAGAACTGCAGCAGAAAGACAAATAGGTGGCCATTGTGTGTGTTATTTGGGATGCTGAATGCGAGTGTTATAAATTCGTGGATCATTTATCAGAGCAACACTGCCTGGGCAAGAGGCAGCGCCATGCACGAATTGCCTCTGCAACTCACTAGGCTCTAAGCTGAGGAACGACTCAACACACCAACTCAGCATCGACAGGTGAAGCTGGTCGTCAGACAGGTGTGCTCACTCAACCTCTCCTCTGGCACGACTGCAAGGGCAGGACCATTAGCAGCTTATATAAGAGAGCCCATGGTAGGGTGCATCAAGTGTCGGCCAAATGCAGACAAGAATACCCACTTCAGGTTTCATAGCTGCCGCCAACTTGTCTGCCCGAGCAACTACTTCCCTTACTGCTGTGATTGCTTTTGAGGCTGAGGTAGGTAATAAACATGAAATGTTTTTTTTTGTGTGGGTGTGTGAAAATGTGTTAGATTTATATAACTAAAACCATTAGTTTCATTTTATTAGCCAACAAAATCTCATACCAATAAATAGTGGAAAATAATGGAAAGTTTCCATATCATTGACAGGAGGTTGCAAGGGATAGACACCAATGGAGATGCTTGGTGTGAGCGGTCATAGTTCATAGTCTGTATAGTATCTTAGTAGTCATTTCCAGGTTTATCAAGGGGTTTAATAACAGGAAAAACGCATTATATTGAACAATTAGTCATGTTTGGTGAACTAAAAAAAAGGGTGTTTTTCCCACTCTCTTCCCTACAGTTTGTGCATCGTCAGTTTCATGGGGGAGCCCCTGGGAGGAGAACCTGACGGCCTTGGAGGCTTGCTGGGAGAATTCTATGGAAGGTTTTTTTCAGTGAATTTTTCACCAAAATATTGAAAATCTTTCACTTTTTGACTGTTTTTTAATTTTTTTTTATAATATTCCTTTCTTAAAGTAAGTACGGATTTTTATTAGTTCAATTAGAATTTACATGCCTTATAGTTAGTGTGTACATGATGGGATTAATAAATTTGGATATTTACTATTTTTCTTTTATTTTCCGAAATCGGGTATAATATACCCGAGTTCAGTGACTGTATAACAGGGAAATATGTTAAGTGCTCCAGGGATAAGGACTTTAAAAATCTGGTTACTATCCGGTGAAGAAAACTTCTGGACGTGCAAGAGCTTCAAATGAATGCCAATATCGCCCCCTGTAAGTATCAAGCTCAAGGATTATGTTGCTTCCATTACCAAACTTGCTCATGATTGGACATAGGAGAGTGGGAACGCTTTAGCGAACACAGTGAGGCTGAGACTCTTCAACAAAGGTCTCAAGTGGAGAAGTGCTGCGAAGAAGCCTCATCTCTCTAAGAAGAACCTTTGGAGGAAATATAAAGAATGGACTGTTGAAAACCTGGGCAAAGTGATATTCGTTGATCAAGCTCCCTTCCGCTTGTTTGCACCTTCTAGATGATCCATCGTTAGGAGGAAACGAATTAAAGCACTCCATAAGAACAAGGGACATAATTGTAAATATTGATTGCACGCATCAATTGACTATTTATTAATAAAATGGGTTTGAGCGCTAAATCGACGTTCGACCTTCAAATTACGATACATATATAATAAAAAAAAATGCAAAGTTTGATTTGTTTTTTTGATGTTTTTATATGAAAAATATAGTAGTCTCAAAACTATTGGCCAGACCTATATTCTAGCAACGCAGTATATATTTTATTTGGCAAATGAAGATATACTTTTCCAAGGGAGCATATATTCTAGAAAGAGAGGATATATTCTACTAAGAGAGGATATATTCGAGCAAGGGAGGATATATTCTAGCATGTTAGGTTATATTTTAGCAAGAACATGTATATTCTAGGAGCATATGATATATTTTAACAAGGGAGGCTATATTATAGCAAATGAGGATATGTTCGAGTAAGGGAGAATATATTATAGTAAGAGAGAATATATTCAAGCAAGAGAGAATATATTCGAGCACTTGAATATATATTCTAGCAAGGGACGATATATTCTAGCAAGTGAGAATATGTGCGAGCAAGGGAGAATATATTCCAGCAAGGGTGTATATATTCCAACAAGACGCTAGGGCAGTTCTCATTAGCTTAGTATATAGGAGCGTTAGTCTTCTAATGTCGTGACAAGTTCGACCCAGCGATCACAGGCGCAATTCTGTTAGCGTGGTCATGAGTTGGCCATCCAATAGCGGATAGGCTGACTCATACACACTCGGTGGTAAGTAGCTTCTCACGCATCATGACGCTTATAGTCAATCATAAAATCTCCATCTTTCCTTTGTCGTCTTCACATCAAAACATACCAACTCAACTTTCTTCCAGAGCCCTCTAGATGGGGTCCCATTGTCTCCTAAGGGGGATCCCAGATCTGCATACTCCTGACACAGAACCAAGATGGGTTCTATAATTGCTGGTTACTGTTAAAACAGAATACTACGACATTTTATTTTTTGAGAACCGGCCTTTGTTTCCTTCCGGCGCACCAGCGATAGTCATTCTGATCTTCCTGGGAATTTCATTATCCGTCACGGGATCTCGTTCACGACGCGTTGAACGAATGGCACAATTTACTAGAACGTTACCAAAATATTAATGGGAAGAGAAAATCATGATAAATATTCAAGATTATTTGCTGCGTCTCGCCTCGAATGAGTTTGGGATTTTGTTGTCTAAAACTGCTTTTATTAACGCTTACGATGAATGTGCTTCTATCCCCCCAAAATGTAGCCAACAATCTACTGTTGAAGTTACATCCACACAATTTCCCTTCCCACATATTCACAATTTCTTCTACAACTCTTTCCGTATCTAGTAACTAGCTCATCTTAATGCTGCTTATGACAATGCTCAGGTTTACAAATGTTATTTGGTCAGCGACCTTTTTATCTGCCAAATGTAAAATTTCATTCATTAAAATGATAAGATAAATCTTATGAAATGTTAGAATGCGATAAAGAATTGATAATTGCAATTCCGGTGTTGTTGACTAACGACGGCTTAGTAACAGCGCCACCAGAATTGGGCTGAGGTCACGTGACTACCCGTGTTTGTTTACGTCGGTCTTTTGTTTTGTGTACAATGGAATTTTGTAGAGTGGTGAGTCTTGGACCAAGGTAGAGTTGATTGGACTCAAGGGAAGATTCACATCCGGATGCGGATTATAGATCACTTATTCACTTTTTTGGGCTGGATTCAGATCTGGATGCAGATTATGGATCCTTTCACCTTCTTTGGGGATCCAGAACTTGATTATGGACTACTCATTTATTTTATTGTGACTGAACTATTCAAATCTGGAATCAGGATCACTGATTGACTTTCTTGGGGCGGATTTAGATATGGATGTGGATTATGGATCCTTTAACTTTCTTTGGGATCCAGATCATGATTATGGATCACTTTTTTTTTCTTGTGACTAATTCATATCTGGATTCAAGATCACTTATTCGCATGCTTGGGGCGGTTGGAGATCTCAATACAAATCTGGATCACTCATTCACCTACTGGGGCGGATTAAGTTCCGGATGCGGATTCTGGATAGCCTAATCACTCGCTCGGGGCGGATACAAATCCTGAATCTGGATCACTTATTCACATTCTTAGGGAGAATCCAGATCAAGATGCCGATTCTGGATCGTGTATTCACTCCCTTGGTCTGAATCCAGATCCAGATGCGGAGTCTAGATCACTTATTTACGTTCTTGGAGCAGATCCAGATCCAAAGTGTGGATCACATTTTCATCTTCTTGGAGTGGTTCCAGATCCGAAGTGTGGATCGCATTTTCATCTTCTTGGAGTGGTTCCAGATCCAAATGCGGAGTCTGGACCACTTTCTTGGGGAGGATGCAGAATCGGGTCACTTATTCACACTCTTTGGACATATCTAGATCCAGATGCGGCTTCTGGATCATTTATTAAATTTCTTGAGGTGGATCCAGATTCGCAATTTAGATCACTTATTCACCTTTTTGTGGCGGTTTTGTATACGGATTCTGGAGCACTTATTCTTTTTTGGGGGTCGTTTTAGATCCGAAAGCGGTATCTGGATCACTTATTCACTTTCTTGGAGCGGATTCTGAATCATCCGGACAATTTCCTGTCTACATAAGTCCAATTCACATCGGACGATCTTTGGCTATATATATATTCCATTTTTTTTACTTTCTTTATTTTTACCACTTTATTTACGGATCTATCTCTACAAATATTATAGGCAAGATCCCTTCGTTAGGTTTTGCTTTAAATTAAAAAATACCTCCTCTGATTTTACCAATTTCCTTATCTTTTTTCGAACTTGTATTTCCTATCTTCTGGTAGGCAGTGAAACCTTCCAACATCTTGTGTTTGATCCTAATGGTTATAATGATGATACTGTTGCTACTATAACTACATTTGTATTGTGTGATGCCCTTAAATGATAACTATGACCTGGAACGCCCCACAGGGAGGTTCAATTTTGTCCTTTGATTGCCTCCGCTTTCTCTACGAACTCCATCATAAGGGCTTTGGCTGAACCTCCCAACCCCAGCTTCATGAGGCTTACTACAGCAGTCCCAGTTATCCTCGATCCCTTTTCCCATTCAAGCTTTTTTGTATACCATTCTATTCCCTTTTGTTTTATTTCTCTATTGCTTTCCCTAACTTGACTTAACTACAGATAAATAATAAATTAGTTATAAATATTAAAAAATAATGATCGTAACTCAAAAAGACTTCAAATAACGGTATTTGTGTTTTCATCCTAGCATGACCTTTATCTACTAACTAATTAACTACCCGGTCTACGTGTGATCTACTACGCTATTGCCCAAACATGATATTATTAATATGATAATAGCTGTTTAAAGATAACTGTTTTAAAAGAGTAAAAATAGAACTGTGAAGAAGAAATATGCAGAGAATAACAAAACGCATTAAACACAAATTCGTGGAATGTGAGGCCAAATATCGATCTTCTATGAGGAGTCGTGTACAAAGTGATGATGTTGTCCCATGTGAAGTGAAAACCTCTGAAAGATAAAGAGAATGTGGAAACTGTCTGAATATTCTCTTCTGCCTACTCGCTCTGCCTCTACTACACATTAATTCGACCAAAGTATATGACTTTTCTTAGGAATCTCCCCTAAGTTTCTTTGGTGGCGATGATAAAGTTAGTTTTTTTAAGGACATTTTAAATAAATCCCACCAGAGGAAGCACCGTAGTATTCAAAATTTATGTGACCATCTAATGATTTAAGAGTGAAAATTAAGCAAAACATACGATTGAATTAAGATGCCAAAAATTATGGGAGCCAAAAGTTAACTTAAAATCTAATGTATGGGGGGAAAGATGAGGAATGTGCTTTTAAAGCAATGTAAATTAATTAACGCTGTTTTAGAATTGTATGTCGGAATCTGATTGCATTATTATATTACTCCATTAGTTCTAAACGCGAAATGACAACTTAAGGCAAGCTTCTAGACTCTAAACAAGTCAACCAATCAACTGTTTTCTGTAATTAATTTAAATAAACTATTAGTATTGTAACAGTGTGGTTGCTAGCCAGCACCACATTTTTGGGCAAAATTCATAGAGATGAGTTGTATCTGTCCCAAGACTATTACAGTTGGGGTCACTATTGCCTCTGCCAAGTTCTTGGGAGGAATTCCTGCACTCCAGACTGAGGTGATTAAATTTTGAGAGTAATTAAATTCAATTGTTCTGAAGTGGCGAAGTAAATTTGTGTAAAAATTAAGGGGGAGAGGGATCGGTGAAGCGTGATTATTTTTAAAGCCTATCTAACGACTTCCTACTTGGGAAAAAGTCGCCATAATCACCTTACAGCTTAATGCTAGGCTGGATAAACAAACAAACGAATATGCAAAAGACCTAGAAAAAATAAAAAAAACAACAAAAAAAATCAACAAAAAGCAAACGAGCAAGAAGAAGGAAGCAGGTTCCGGCGTCAATAAGAGGTCCGCCTCCCCCAAGCGCAGAAACACGCGGCTTAAAACAAGAGGAGTTAAATAAAATTGAGGACGCCAACCTCCTCCAACGAGTCAGATAATCCACGCTTATGTGGACGTGGACAATTCTTGAGTACAAGGGACGAGTACTAGCGATCCAACTCGTTCCGATACCAAGATAGGTAATGTGCGCGAAGATCAACCAGACTTGGATATTTAACAATAAGGTTCCAAACAGACTAGAGACAATGCAGTAATCACAATGAAGTCAAGGCAAGCACTCCATCATGTGTCAGTGCTTTTTGCGAGTGGGAACAATTCAATGACGACAGAAAACGATCTCTAGCCGTAGCCGTTCTTGGATTGGGCGCTAGGTCCATGGGAAGAGTCGTAGCGCCATGGCACGCAACTTTAAGTTCCCCTCGGCCGTCTGCCATCTTTTCTGCCAAGCAGACCGGAGGGATATTCTGACTCCTGCCTTGTAGTCAGTATGAGGAACAGCGAAACACTCGCCTGGTCGCCAATACCTCAAAGAATCTTTGGTACCCTCCTCGGTGCGCTCATTCCGCGCAATTCCCACATGTCGAACAACCTAGCAGAAGATAATCTCGACCTCCATCCGGGTCCAGAAAACCGTGGCGATACGAATACTGTAAACCAGGTTATGTGGAGATTATAATTCACGGATAGCACACAGGGCGTTTTTTTAATCGCTAAAGATCATAATCCTGTCTTCTAACCGGGTGCGACGCGTTGTCTCCCGTACCAAGCAGTGTATTGCAATCAGCTCGGCTATGAAGACAGAAGCAGCGCCTGCTAGAGCCTCGCTGAATTCAAACAGAGAGGAAGACAGCGTGGAAGCAGACCCACTCTTGGGAGTTGGAGTCATTCGTATACACTAGCACGGATTCAGCATGACACAAGTGTGCTATAAAACGGACAAACTGATTACTCCCGGCGATGTGGTAGCTTTGTGAGCGGAGTCATGGTGACAAATAGTCCAAGATGGTACCCTCAAGGGTGGCGTCATCGGCAAAAACAGAGACACCATCGGCCCGAGAGTTACACTGAGCTCTTGAATGGCGTTTCTGGGTAGTATAAGCACCGTAAATATCGCTTCTGGAGAGGGAAGGGGGAGTTTGGAGAAAGGAGTCACAAGCTCCGGCCATCTTAATCCGGAGGCGGAGTCGATTCATCATTTAGCATCAAGGGCGAGACAGTGCGGCTCTTTCACACCTTGTCACCGGCGAGGGGGGGGAGGCTTGGGACGAGATCGCAGGATTAGGAAATATTTTTCCAACGTGCTCAGGAGTCGAAAATTTGAGAATATTCGAACAGGAAGTGACGTCGTCCATGGCGAGATACCATAGCACGTGGTCTGCGATAAAGTGTGTGTGTGTGGGGGAAGGGGATGTTGTTCTTTTACACACCTCCCTTCCATACGATGGAACTTTTCTGAGAGAGAGGGAAGAACAAGATACATCGCAAATTTGGATAGAAGAAATTATTATTAAAGCGTCTACCTGATAAAAAAGGGGAACCTAACCTGTATTTGACAGGCTTACAAAAAGGCTATGATATTGATCTGAGCAAAAATTAATGTAAACGGGTAGACAAAAGAATTACATTTAAATTAAGGAACAAAATTATCACTTTGTCTAAAAGGGTAGAGGAACAATTAAAAGACCCCCCAAAACACTATATTAAATAAATATCTACAGGGATCAGAGATACATTTACAGAGTTAAAAAAAATAAAAGAAAAATAATATATACATGATTAGCTGACGGGTTTACAAGCGACTTATAATTCATTGAATTAGCCAGCATTGTCGGCTAATGGATTCCGGCTAAGATTATCAGCTATACAATTTTCGGTACCACGTATATACCAGACTTTAAACTGATATTGTTGGAGTATCAAAAGCCATCGAATTATACGTCCGTTCTGGCTCTTAGTGTTTCGGAGGTACGACAAAGAGCGATGGTTATTCTCGACAATACACCTTTCCATATTAAATACATGCTAAATTTGGTAATACTCCATACTATAGCTAAAGCTTCCCGTTCTATTACTGAGAAATTTCGTTCACGGGGCAGTAGCTTTCGGCTCGTGTAAGCCACCAGAAGACTTTCACCTTCGTCGGTGTATTGGAGCAGCACGCATCCAATTCCTTCGTCACTTGCATCCGACCAGATGCCGAAGGGTTTAGAGAGATTAGGGTGCCTCAAAATGGGAAGGGACGCTAGCTTGTCCTTGAGCACCTGGAATCTGGCAATAGCTTCGGGATTCCATGAAAGGGGATCTGGGAAATCTCTTCTGAACGAGGGCACTTAAAGGGGCGGAAATAGAAGCAAAGTTAGGGATAAATCTACGGTAAAAGAAGCCCGATCCCATGAATGACCTCAGCTGTTTCTTCACGCAAGGGAAGGGGCATCTTGACAATGGCTCTGAACTTTTCGTCCTGGGGGCCCATCTGATTTTTCCCAACATTGAAGCCCAGATACTTATTAATATCGTACGTAAAGTGGCACTGACTGGGGCCAAGGGTGAGTCCGTGCTCACGAAGCCTAGTAAGTAGGGCGCGGAGAGCTATCATGTGTTGGCCCCACGTAGAGGTAGCAACATAAAGGTTGTCTAAGTAGAAGGAGACGTGCGGCAAGTCATCCACAATCTTTCGCATCATCCTACTATAGTTTCTACATGCAGTGACTAACCCGAAAGGAAGTCTTTTAAACTGCATAAGACATTGTAGGTAGGAAAGGCAGTATACTTACGCGCGTTTTTACAGAGGGGAATTTGATAGTAGGCTTTGCAGAGGTCCAACTCTGAAATCTCTTTAGCTTCCTCAAAAAGGTGGAGATTTTCGTCTATAAAGGGGATAGGTTCTGCACCAAACACCTTGACCGAATTTAATTTTCGAAAATCGACTCACATGCGGAAAGTTTGGTCGGGCTTGTGAACCATGACTATCGGAGAACAATAATTTGAATTCGAGGGCTCGATGATATTTAAGGCTAAAGGATTGTCCACTTCTTCGTACGTTTTCATAGGATGGATGGGAAGAGGACAGGGCTTCGATCGAACAGGTGTTTGAGTGGTGAGAACGATGTTATGCTCAAATTGATTGGAGCAACCGGGGGTCTCGGAGATGACATATTCGAATTCATTTAGCAATTGCTGCAGCTGACTCTTTTGAAGAGGCGCTAGCCTGAGGGAGACATCTAGAACGGGGCATGGTGATTCCGGGGGTCCAGGTAAAGATGAAATAGGGTAATCACCATCTTGTTAAATGCATACCCTTTTGCGCGACATTGAGGGGGTCAGTGGGATACTCTGCTTCCAAAGGGAACTCTTCATCGAGGGCCACAATATTGTTGATACACGTATGGCGGTGATATTTTTTTAACATATTGATGTGGAAAACCTTATCTCCTGAGAGCTTCGAATCAAGTAATCCACTGGTCCTTGTACCTCTAGAACGGAAAAGGGGCCCTTCCACTAACTCAGGAGTGTGTTACTCTCCGTAGGAAGTAGCAACAGCACCCTCCCGCCAGGCTTAAATCTTATTTCCTTCGCCTTTAAATCAAAATTAGTTCGATACTTCTCCAAATTTACCTCAGAATTTTGGTACGCGATGTCGGCACATATCTCGAGGCGCTTTCTGAGGTCCAGGAGGTACGAAGAGGAGGATTAGATTTCGTTATTCAGACGGGGATTGGTGAAAAGTTCCTTTAAAATAGCAAGGGGGGCTCGAACCTTTACGGCCATGCAATAATTCGAAAGGGGCGAATCCTAGGGTCCTATGGGAAATTTCACGACACGCAAACAGTACCACGGGTAAAAAGCGGTGCCTTTCTCGGGGCCGATCGATACACAATTTTCTGAGGATTGCTTTCAATGTGTCATTTAGCTTTTCGCAAACTCCGTTTCCGGCTGGGTGGTATGGAGTGGTAAACAGAGGTTTTACCATGAGGAGTTTTCCGAAATACTCCATAAGCTCGGAGGTAAATTGTCTTCCTTGATCTGAAAATACCTCTTTAGGAATTTCTACCTGAGAAAGAATGGAAATGAGGGCTTCGGCGCACGAAACGCTATCAATGCGCTTAAGGGAAACTGCCTCAGGAAAACAGGTCGACCAAAGTGAGGACGTAACTGTTTCCGTCACTAGACAGGAGATGAATGGGGCCAATAAGATCGATGGCTACAGGAGAAAAAAGGTTTCGAGATGATAAGGATTTTCTGAAGGGACGCCGGCTTGACGCGCCCTTTTGAAGATGTCCTTTGGCAGGCATCGCATGATTTGCACTACTCTGCAATTTCTCTGGCCGCACATGGCCAATGAAAACACTTAAAAACCACCGAGAGCTTTTATTATGACTAAATTGACCGGAGAATAAACTATCGTGAGAAATCTGGAGTACTTGGGGGACGTGAGAGCGAGGAACATACAGTGTGTTTCAGGTTCTGTTCCGTCAGAACATTAACGATGTAACAGCTCATCCTTGACAAGGAATGAAATGCTTTTTCCATCACGTGAAGACTCTTGCTCCTGAGTCCTGGCTTTTTCCCAAAGGGAAGGGGGGGGAGTTGCGCACCCATTCCCTGTGCGGGCAAAATCCTCGTTCCAGAGGCTATCCATCTCCGGATCGACGGGGTTTTATAAAGGAACGGGTTCCAGGGAAGCCTTGGCGGCCTTGGCACGGGTTACCACGGCTTGTGCCACCGGGTACTTGTAACCTGGGGGCTCTGACCAATCAGTACAGAGCATAACTTAATAGGGGCCACTACCACTTCGACCCAACCAGTCAAATACTCACATTTGATGTGGCATTTTACAATAGGGAATCGATTCACTCGGCCGAGGTAATCATGACCACATCGAACTTTTAGTGGTCAGGACCGCCCGAGGGAAGTAAATTCTCGGATACCACTATGCATGTGCACCCAGTGTCACGTATAGGGGTGGACACAAGGCATCCGTTCACGGCTCCATTTTCAAATTTCAAACCACCGGGGGAGCTCTTATTAAAGAGAAAATTTACTTGGTCGACGAGAGAGACGTAGTGGTATCTTAAAGAGACGGGGGAGGAGCAGGAGTGGCACTAACTTGGTGTACCTGATGGGAGGACATGCTTCTAATTTGACAATTTTGAGGACAGTTCGTGGGTACATGACCTTCTATTCCGCAAGGGAAACAGATTATCTGCCTTTTGGGGAATAAGGACGCGGGGGGAGTGGTAATTATGGGCTTAATGTCTCTTGGTTCCGAAGTAGAGAGGTTCTGGGTTTCGAGGGACCTTGAACTTTCACGAGTCAAGGGGTATTTCTCGGAGGGGGCCTGGAGTAATTAATATTAAACTTGGGAGGAGACGGGGGAGCCTTCTTCTTAACTTTGGGGTACAAGTTATGCCTACTTGCATAAACATCAGCCTCTTCTAGGCATTTCCTTGAAAGTAGAGCAGCATTTGTCCTTAACGAAGGCACGGATTTCGGGGGAAAGGGAAACTAAGAATTGATCTATTAGGACGAAGTCCAGAAGGGACTCGTACGCTTAGGGGACTTTACACGCATCTAACCAAAATTGGAGGTGTTTCTGGAGGGTATACCCAAAATGGCGAAAGGTTTGACCGGGGCCGATCTTTTCGTGACAGAAACGGGCACGATAGAAGTTTGGGGTGCTATTTACGGCAGCTAAGAGTTAAGGATTGAGGGTAGAGTAGTCCACGGGGACTCTGATGGAAGCAAAATTAATCTATTTCTCAACCGTGAGTTTAGGAGGGGGGCAAATTTTGAGAAACCATCTACATCGATGTCCCAATTGTTGATTTCAAAAATCTTCTCGAAATGCGGAAGATATGATCTAAAATCTTCTCCTTATTTAAAGGCGGGTAATCTTAATGACGAGGGCTGTAGAGTTTCGGTCCGGGAGTTAATTGACATTGACTCCAATTGATTACGGCTTAATTCCAGTTCATGCTGCCTTATTCTCTCACGTTCTTCCTTTTTTGCTCTTCTCTCTTCAGCGTCTCTTAGTTTTTTTGTTTTTATGCGATCTTAGTTCTTCTTCCTTCACTTTCTCTCTTCTCTTTCATTTGTGTCTTCTTCGTGAATATAAGTTAATAATTTTCGGCCCGAAAGGTTCAATGACTCTCCTAGACTCTTGAAACGGTCAAACTAAGAAGATATCTTGTTGGCTTACTAGGGGAAACGTAGGGAAATTACTCAGCAATATTTGTGAAGCCTAACTTATCAAAAAAATAAGTATTTAAAAATTATCGCACTAAAAGAACACTAAAAAACTCTTCCTACACGGTTAGGACGGCTTAATCTTTCTAATCCGGCTAAGGATTAACTCAAATATTCCGGTAAATGGAATACACAAACACACAGAACGGGTCCCAACTAATAATCTAACTTTTAAATAGTTAATAGACTAAAGTTCCACTGATCTAGAGCTAACTTGAACATACTTCGGCCCAAAATAGAAAAATAAAGAAACTTCTATAATGAGAGGGAACTACTAAAACTCAAAGGGGATGTAAATCAACCAAACTGATTTACTATGTAATAGACCCCACACCTGACACGAGTTTTTATAATATAGAAGTAATATATATATATATATATATATATATATATATATATATATATATATATATATATATATATATATATATATATATATATATACAGCCACTCTATACTATACACTACTTCTTTATTATGTGGGAGGAGGGACCTAATCACCTACTGCAATGCGAACCATTGAAGGACTGTTCGCAAGGATTAACGATCGACTAGGAGGTCACACTTGAGGCGTTGGGTTTCAATTCCTTAATAATCAAACAGAGTGCATAAATGGTTGTCGAGATTTAAGTGAATAGGCCCAGAGTATCGTTCAAGGTTAGTTAAAGGTTAAACAACAAAAATATAATTTTATTTACAAAGATTAAAATATAAATAATAATAGAAAAAGGAATTATTTAAATTGAAAGAGTCTCTTGATAATTATTAAGAGAGGGAAATCTCAAAATGGAATTAATTGATTAATGTAACTATGCTCAGAGCAAAAAGGGGGAACTTGACAATACTAATAATGAAGGGGGTTTCACTCTTACGACTCGATTACTTCGAGGAAGGTCCTTTTTGCGATGAGGCGGGTGGGGAACGATCCGATGAGGCAAGTTGGTCACGATCCGAATGAGGCAGGTGGGGCACGATCAGAACCAACCTTCCGATGAAGATAGCCAAATTTCAAAGATGACGTTCGACGGGGAATGTGATAATTCACGTAATTCCACTGAAAGAGGAAACTTCTCTTTCCTTAAAGGTAATCGATGGAGATTTTCTTCGGTTCGATTAAACGAAGGGAGACTTGCGCAAATTCAAACGCTTGCCATTCACAGAAGCGACCAATTGACTTTGGTAGAATCACGGCTGAAGAAGTCGCTGTCTGACGAACGCTCACGAGACGAGACGATAAGGACAGCCTTGAAGATCGGGCCGGACTCTTCGAACTACTGAATAACCCGAGTATTCGTATGCTTGATTCTAAAGGGGGAAGGTGGAGTTTAGAGAAAGGAGTCACAAGCTCCAGACATCCTAATCCGGAGGCAGAGTCGATTCATCATTTAGCGGCAAGGGCGAGACAGTGCTGCTCTTTCACACCTCATCACTGGTGGTGAGGGAGGATTGGGGCGAGTTCGCAGAATTGGGAAATATTTTTCCAACGTGACGTCGTCCATGGCGCAATACCATAGCACGTGGTCTCCGATAAATTGGGTGGGTGGATGAGTGGGGAGGGGGGGGGGGGTCAGAGGTTGTTCTTTTACATTGCTCTTGGTCAATATGCTACCTTACCTTCAGTGGAGCGAATAACCAGAAAGCGTTTGAAGCCAGTTAATCTCTTAATGAGGTGGTCCAACTTAATCGAAGCGCCGCTCAGCGACCTTGTGAATTTGCTCTTGGTCTATTTCCCATCACCCGAAGGTGCCTCGTGACCCGACCTGCCGACCACGGCCTGGTCACTTGCCAAAACTGCACCGGACCTGTTTGTTCCCAGAGCTTCCGTGGAGGGAGATGAACTCTTAATCTGCATTGTTTTCCTCTTACTTCTTTTCTTTTTAGGATAAGAAGGTTGGTAATGAACTCACTTCTTTCCACCGCTGCAAGGAGCGCCTAAGCCTAACGGACCGGCTTCAGCATCACCCTTCTGTGAAATGGAGAAGGTCTTGGCTGTCAAAGGGCCATCAGATAGGAGAGGAGGTCCTCCTTCTCCTTGTGATTCCTTCCGGATCCGGAGTCACGCGATTGAAACTTGCACAATGGCAGACTCAGGTTTGTTGTTTGACACCGATCCCAGATTCGCCCCCATGGAAGATCTTGCCATATATGGCAGGGTTACCTCTGGGATCATGTTTAACTTCCATGTAGCCATCGTCCCCAGACATCACGGATTCCATTCGAGGAACTTTTAGGCGGAGTCAAGTCTCTGTCCGACAAACCAACCTCTATGAATGAAGAGAGGCACGCCGACCCCCAGCAATGTGAAATTACATAACTTCAGAAGTGAAGGTAGCACGGCCAGACGGGCCCCGTTTTCCCATAGCCCCCTAAGGGGATTAGCCGATCGAGTAGCTCCAACCGCAAGCGGTCGATTTTGGACAGCTAGCCTCTTTTCTTGACAGTCCCATCTGATTAAAAAGGGGGACTGCCATTTGTTTAAAATTGGAGTCTTCCATGGGCCGCTCCAATGTAGGATGTGATGGAAGAAACTGCCTCACGCGTATGCTTAAGTAAGAGAGAAGAACGTCTCCTCTCCGGTAGAAGAGGATTGGAGGGACCCCTGAAAAAGCAATAAAGGGAGGGGGCGCACCTACATTTCAGAGGTAGAGCTGCCCGAAAGCGGCTCCAAAGATGGCAAAGGGGAAGCCCCTCCACCGTTCGAGGGGGTGTATCGTGTTACCTCGTCCCCCTGACAACTAGGGAAGGCGAAACTGCGCTTGGAAGTGGCTCTACAAGCGCAGTTGCACTATTGCCTTCTATCGTCACCAAATTTGTATAAATAAAGGGCACATGGAGAATAGATACCTTGACCCCCACTGACTTAGGAGGTTAAGAGAAAAGTCTCCATAGGAACAGAAAATTCCAGTGTGATTATTTACTCATACTCGGTGCACGGGTCAGGCGTAAAGGGGCTTTCTCAACCTGGTCCCCCCTTTGGTGAGATTGTTCTAGAGCTTTAACCATAAACGACAATGCCTGCGTTGCAGGCGTATATTTATGTGTGCTGGAAGAAACTGAGCAGAGTCGACGGCTCAAAACACTCAAAATAATACTTTCCTTAGCCGGCTGCCGTTCGGCCCTTGCAGCAGGTAGCAACCTCGCAGTATCCACTGCCACTTGACTAAGGCTCATAAGGGAATGAAAGTGCGCCGGGCAACCAGAACCTCTGTGGATAGGAGAGCAAGTTTAGAAGGGAAGGGGTGGTTATGTAGTAAAGCGTAGTGGAGATAGACAGGTCTTCTTAACCAGTAGGGTGGCTGGTCACTTATTGTTATCATACCCTTGTGCTAGGTGACCTCAAGATAGCATGCAGTCCATCGAGTCACCATAGCTACCGGACCGAACTCTGTCCCGGTTGGAATGGTCTTCCTGGTACAGAGTGGGGTTAAAAACATTGAAGGGATAGAGTTAAGAATATTAAAATAATACTAATAATAACACTACCACTAAATGATAATTATAATACACAATAATTTTTAATAATAATGAATAATAATAATATACAATTATAATACACGATAATAATACTAGTGCAATAATTTTAATACATAATAATAAATATTGATAAATACTACTACTAAATAATAACACTAATAAATAATAATAATAATAATAAGAAGAAGAAGAATAAGAAGAAGAAGAAGAAGAAGGAGAAGAAGAAGAATGATAATAATAATAATAATAATGATAATAATAAATAATAATACTAATAATAAAAAGGTAAAGTAGTGCTGAGAGGGGGCGAGGGGAAAGCACACTAACACCTTTCCCAGGCCCCAAGGTGTAACGGGCTACACGGGCAACCCCAACCCCCCTTGCTGGAGTGGAACGTGAAGGAATCTTTAGAGTTGCAAGTGACTTGCAAAGTCGCATGGAGATAAGGCTACTCTCTTTCATTGTTAGTTTTTATGTCATGTTTAGTATTTCATTATGTTGCACGTTTGTATTTCATGGTTTTCTAGCTTTTGTACTTTATTATTCCTTAATTTCTGTGATTTACTTTTCTTTTTTTTCATGGGTTATTGGTTGCTTTTCTTGTTTGGGTTATTCTTGTATATGTATTTATTGAGAATTAACTTTTACATGTGTGTATGTATGAATTTCTTGGATTTGCGTTTTATTGCTTTTTATTGTTTTGTTTGTGTTTCTTGTCGATACATCATTCGATTACTTTGGGTTGTCTTTTGTTTGTCTTTTATTCGGTATTGCTTTGATTGATTTTGATCTATCTTGTAGAGACACATAATTCGATTTCCCTTTCGGGATTTTGTAAGTTTTGTGTTGTTTTTTCAGGTCTTTGTCCTACTTTCGGTAGCTTCATATTATGGTCGGTATAATTATCATAATCAGTTCGTATTTTTCTTTTTTTATTCTTTATGCAGATAACGTTACAACTTGCATGGCTTAGAACTCGTTGTTTATTTTCTAGGAATGCTCTTATCTTATTAATTCAGTTCGGCGTTGATTTGTTCCTTTTTGGCAGTCTTTTTTTTCCGAACTATATTCAGTGGCTTGATCTTCGCAGCCTTTCCTGTACATACCATTTTGCGATCTCTCCTGCCTATTTCAGTGATGAACGACACGCAGTTATTCTATACTGTCTTCGACTCTCTTCATGTAGTTTCTGACAAGCTGAAGAGAGTTGTGGTTCGGTATATAAGCAATGCCCTATTTTCTTTTGTTTTTGTCAGTGAGGGTTCTGAAAATATGATGTTCTGTTTGTCGAGTTTCCTTGTTTGATCCGCTCCGTGATGTGCTTCCTATACCCAGTAGTGGTAATCTTCATATCGAGTATATTTCTCTCATTCGTTCAGGTATATCCTATATCCCACACTCTTAAATCTGACAACTTCGTTCTTCCTAATGGTACTATCATATTTCTTTCGCCATTAGTTTGGTTCTTCCTGCGAATTATCATGGGCGCATTTCTATATTAGAACTCTATATTGGCATTTCTAGATTGACAGCTGGCTTATATAACCGGCGAATTGAATGTTTAGGTGTGTGGAGTTGATCGGTTCTGGGATATCAGCTGTGTATATCGAGTATAGGGTGATTCTCAAGCATCAGCCTATATTGATATACGCTGAACTCTCGATAGTGTAGCACAAAGGATCTTTTTCACTTTTTAGCTTAGTCGCAGTTGGAGGATCTTATATTGCACCCGCCTTTGCCATACTTTGTGAAACGCCTTTGATACATTCCTGTATACGATGTCTATATTTCCGATTTTTCTTCGTTTGGGCAATCTTCCCTGTGATAACCTTTTTGCTATTTCTGCGCTTCTTTTCTTTCTGAAGCCGTACTAGTGCTGGTTTATTAGTAAATTCATCTCCAACTGTTCGACGAATATTCTGTTCAGTATCTTCTTGAATAGTTTCTTCGAAATTCCAAAAGAAATATTGGTGTTAGCTCTCTTTCCTCTTCGGGTGCTTTCCCAGCTTGGCGATGAATATCATTTTAGCCGTTTTATATGAGTCAGTTCGAATAGATATTCGTCATTCCATTCAGAATGAATCTCAGTGCTTCGGTCTAATTTTGCATCGTCAGCGTTGATAATCCAAGAGCCTTCTGTTTGCAGGAATGGAGTGCGTTCTTTCGATGGTTTCATTAAAGAGGTGAATTATGGCGGACTTGAGTGGCTGAATTTACTGCCACTAATCTGGGATGCTGCCCCCTTGAAGGGTTGCATATCGCAACTACCACCATACACAAAGACGATTATTAGCCTTTCAGAAGTAGTGTTGGGCTCCCGTTAGTATGGCTACTGCCCACCTACCCAACCGCGGTTGCAGTAAGTATCTTACATGGAGTTCCTCTGCTATTCTTCAAATTAGCTTCCTTCATTGTCTCCAATTATTCCTATTCACTGGCATATTTTTGGACGAGGATTATGAAACCATCTCAATTTCGGAACGAATTTAGACCGCATGTGTGAGATCACTTGTGTGTGGGGGGAGGGGGGAACTTTAGGCACTGATGTAGTTTCTTGCTCGATAGAAAAAATAAGCTTAATTTATTTTTAAATGCGCCTAATTTTCCTGGCGGTCTCCGGTTGGCTGTTAGAATTGAGTTTGACTTTTCACTCCTTCTTACAGGTGCAAAAATGATAAAGTTTAGCTATAGTTATTGGGTTCCACACTTTACTTTTACAAGGCAACTGTATCAATGAAAAACGTCCGGATCTCCTCCATAGTATTTGAAGTGTTGGCTGTCCTCTTATGCTCTTGGGAGAGGCGAGCCTTCCTTCGGTCCCTGAGCGCATCTTGTAAGTTATATTTATTCGTTGTTGATTTTTGTAGTTGTTTATTTTATTTTTAGTTTAAAAGATCTAAAATATCCAGGCTTTAATCTAGACTTTTGGGTAATTTCGGCGGCTATGCCCACGCTGTTGGTGGTCGCCAAACGAATATCTTGGGAATCCTTTTTACTTATAAAATCGTCTTAACTTAGAAATCTCTGCTATCACTTGTAGTTCAAAGCAAATTGATGATAAAAATAAATTAAATGAACACCTATTTACTTATTGAGCACCCGAAATATAGCTATTTATTTAACTTTAAATGTTTAAATATCCTTAAAGACCTCCGTATCCTATCGTCCCCACTCTTTCATGACTGGCCATAGAGCGGATCTTAGGATCTTTGTTGGTCTTGATTCTATAACTATATAAATATTTTGAAATTAAAACATAACAAGAACAGTAGTTTATTGAGTAATGGTTCATTCTATGTATAATCAAAAAGGTAGAATTGTGACTATTTAGACAGACAAGAATCACGTACATTTGTATCTATTAGAAAATAAAATGAAAACTCTAAAGGAAATGGTGTACTTAAGGGTTGTACTAATGTATAAGTGGTTTATAGCCCAATAAAACTAATTCCGGGGCTAGGGACTTGGAACGCGTGTTTTTATCTGAATCTGCCAAGGTTCGAAGTAATGGTAGCTTGTAGGGAGGATTGCTTTGTGCGGTGCACCCAACATTAGTAAACTGGGCTTAAATAGAGAAAGTTTGACGTCAGTTTTAAAGGCTTGATCCCTTAGAGGAATTGATTTATCCTTTTCTATCGTGTTGATTTATCCATCAAAAAGACAAAAACGAGACTATCTCTAGCCAAAAAGCTTTTGAAGACGGGTTGTACAGAAAGTGGTGTCGTTAGAAAAATGAGAAGCTATGCTGCATATTTTCCAGATAGACCTAACAATAGGTTATCAGATGTACCCGGTGCAACTATGGTGCCTCAAATCATGAAAATTGGATACGAAGAGTTAGGTAAAAATAAGGAAGGACAGACCAAGCAAAAAAATAGCAAATAAATATTATTATAAAGTATTATCGAAGCCAAAACCGCGATAAACAACCTCACCCTTATGCAAGTGCCAATAGCTTTCGAAAGAGCCTTCGCACTGCCACTAGAGGCATTAATTAATCTGATCTCATCGGATGCCTACTAGAAAACTATTAACCACTATGATTGGGCACATTCTGTATTCTATGGAATAAGAAACCAAAGGTAGGTTAGCTGAATGCTCTAATTACGAAGGTAACACGCTGCAAAGTATTAAATTTCTTTCCTCCCCAGGTTGAAATTTCACAAGTGCTCTTAATCCCTTTTTCTTTAATCTAAGCTTATTTGCCAAGATTTAAAAAGGGTGCTGCCACTATTAAGTGTTTAGAGGATTTAATTACATGTTTTTAACACCGTTGAGTCTAAATTATAATCCTATGGGGGAAGGTCATCTTACTTTTCACAAATGTAAATCATTTAAACGATTCACTTATTAAACGTAAGCCCTCAGTTATTGAATTTCATCTTTCGTCCCTACTTTCGTCTCTGATTTCACTTTTCTTGTTAGTGTTTTATCTTATTTCCCTTTTGAGGCATAGTAAATTGTTGAGCATTTAAAGACAAAGTCGAAACAATTAAGGAAGTTGGCCACCAAAATGTTTAAAAATAAAATCGTAACTACAAAGATGAAATTAAGAAACGTGGAAATGTGAGCGGGAATGAGTGGGACAAATTACGCATAGAGGGAAAAATAAGATATAATGTGTATGATAAGCTGCATAAAGGGGATTTGTGATTGAGCTTGATTTACGCATTATACCAAGAGATAATTCATCACATCGCTCCCCATTCCTAAAAATGTTAAGCGTGCAGAAAAAAAATGGATATCTTTGTGTACTTAATAAGGCTGAAAGGAGTATGAAAGAGGGTTAAATTTTAGTGATGTTAATGCGTAGTGTGAATGTGTGGTGTATCCAGAGCGTGTAATAGGAGTAAATGGTGTGAAGGATGTGTGGTGCAAACTAAAGTGGAAGGAGGGTTGCTAGTGTAAAATTTATGGAAGTGATTATTGTTAATAGTGCGTGGAATGGGTAAATAATTGTCGTATGATAATGAGTGACGAGGCTTTATATACAGGAAAGACGGGGTAGATCATTTCTTTGCTAGGGAATGGCATTTAAAATGATCCTTTGCGAAAATATTCAGTATATGACAATTTTATGGACCTCAGAAGATCACGAAGGTTTTTTGAAAAGATGCATGATAGCCTATTTTATGATGAGTCGTTTAACTGTGAGAATGTATTTGAGAAAGAGGTACGATGTTTATACAGACGCACATAATTTTGAAGGACATGTGTGTCTAAAAATGCTTTGTAAGAGGGCTGCCCGCTTCTCTTTCCAAAGGCCTTCTTAATGTTGTCTTTGACGAATAGCACCAGTGAAGTGGCCTTTCGAGTGGTAGCAACAGACGATTTGAGATTTGAATAGGTAATTGTTCGATGCCTTAGAGGATCACGCAGAGCTTACGTATCTGTCAAAAGGTGCACATGTACACTTCAAGGCTGGGAAATATATCAATTCTAGGTTATTGGTGCATGAATTCACTGACATAAAGAACACGAATCCCAACTGGCATTTGGAGCGTTTACGCCTGGGAAAGAGATTTGAATATGAAATTGATTGCTGCCCTGAAGTTCATCAACCCTCTCCTAAAGCTCCCAAATCATGACAGCACATAGACACTTTAAGTTTAGAAAAATAAAATATAAAGTGGTTCTAAATCATAGGTGCTTAATTTTATCCACACTAAGCATATGGATCTATAGCATTTTTGCCAGTTACACTAAAAACCGGTCCTTGTGAATGGCCGCGTACTCTCCCTCAGATGAAATGTTACCTTTCTGGCCTTGGCAACTGACCTACTCCACGGCGAAGCTACATCTTATCGAAATAGTTACACTAAGAAAATTTGATGCATAGAATAAAAAGTCATCTATAAAGGCAGGTAAAACTGAACTTTTCCAGCTTGAAGGAAGGTATTGAGAGTCAGAGGTATAATGGAGATATCCCTTCGAGGCTTAAATTCGCGCCCACTAGCCCAACCTCTATCACGCAGTTTTGTATTCGCCAAACACTTGTGTCCCAGGTAATTTGATAAGGCAATCTTCCGTAGCTCCTTCCAGTTAGCCAGAAGTCTATAAAAGTTTTACTAAAGGAATTGGCACTTCGTACTATCATGAAGTATCTGTCTGGGTTCTAAGAAAAGTAATCACATGAAAAAGGTTCGTTTCTCGGACACACCTTCGAGCGTTTTTGGCTGCGAAACATGCCATTGACATTGTCGCCTTCGAGGACTTATTTAAAAAGGTTCATCTTGCAACGCCAGGAATACCATTATATTTCCCCGAGTAATTTAGCTGGCGGCGGGGATTTGGGATCGGCGTTTCCTCATATTGAAACCAGGGCGGATTTTTATTGCACCCTTTCCAGGTTGGGTGGGGGCAAATAGCTGAAGTTATTCGATTTATACCCTCTTTCCATGGGCAAGCCTTCGAATTGCACAGGCGTGATTCCCTCGATATGTTTTAGACCTTGCTCCTCAAGCGATTTGTTGAAGCACCTTGGCGACCTCCCATTCCTTTAAACAGACGATCGGGGGATAATGAGAGCGCACTGAATTCGGCTAAGGCCGCACTCATTACATTCTCGCTGTCAGCCTGGTTAGGGCGGCAGCAGAGGAAAGTAAACCAACGAAATGTTTCCAAAAGCGCGGAGGTTACCGGCCTCGTGTGAATGGAAGGGCCAGGAGCGGAGGGTATTTTATAAATTGAGATGTAGGCGGTCTTTTAGTCGCGCAGACCACGTATGACTATCTTTTTAGCATTTCAAAACTAAATACGATCCGAGCAGGGGTAACCAGGTACTCTTCTTTTTAAAAATTATGAATAACAATACTTAGATGAAGCAAGATGCGATCCGCCACACCACACGCAAACTTGCCAGTCTTTATTATATATAGCCTTGGGGCAGTTTAAATAAGATTGGCGGTTGACCCATGGTTGCATGTCTGCATAATATATTTTCATAGGTGAAGCTGTCAATGATATCACCACCGCAGTGAGGGCAGGAATTCCTACAAGTCAACTAACACCGAATCAGGTAACATGAGGAAGAGTGTCGGTATGGCGTTCGGGAGCAGACTTCTCATTCCGTTCAGCATGACTGCCCTCGGGACTGCTGGCTCTTCAGTAGTGTCTTCAAATGAGTAATCTAGCAATTTACCGGCCGATTCTACACATTTTCACATGTTCAGGTATTTGGGTGGGGGTAGCAACAAAGGTATGCCATTAATGATTCGATGATCACTCAGTTTGGCAATCTGGACGGGATTGACCACATTAACCAGAAGGATCTATTCTGAACGAATCATTTGTACGCGCTTGGATTATTCAGTTTCAAAGACGGCAGACAAACTTGCAATGAGGGTCCACGACCTCTTCAAATCTTGGGCCTCTCTATTCATTTATGGCTGAGAAGCCGTGGTTTCACCCTTTTCATCCCTCCCTTCGTGGGTGCTCGGAGGGTGGACGTACCTGCCTCGCCCTGGTCCTAAGCCTAAATAAAGACTAAACCACTTGCTAACAAAGACCTCTGTAAAGGGAGAGTGTCAATAATTTGAATATTTTTTTCTTTTTCAGGTTGGTTTGGGTACAGTTAAGAGGATACTACCCAAGTGTGTGATTGAGCATGGGAGTTGTTCTTGCAAACCGTTGATCTACTCTGAAGGCAAATATTTCTCCCTACGGTAAGGCCATCTTCATCTACATGCGTGATACGATCCCCGCTCACTTTGGAGTGGGCGTTCATCGGAACAACCCACTTTGAAGCATTAAGATTCTCTTCTGAGACTTTATTGGACATTTTATCCTCGAAGAGGGTATCATCGCATGAGAAATTGCTGCCATAACTCTCAGGCAACATACTAGACACAAACACATTGGCGCTGAATAAGATGATACTGGAAATTGCTGTACCAGCTCTCAGGAAGGTGGCTACTCCTGGCCCAAACAAAAAAAAATATAAACTGGACCCAGCCTCCCTTAAGAAGTTAGAAAACATTCTGGTATGGTTCCTGTTAATTTTTATTGGTGGGGGCCCTTGAGAGAGCATAAAGGATGCGGTCTCCTCAGTAGAGAGAAGTCGCGTTGGGACGGATAATCAGCACCAAATATCCATATAAAATGAAGGAAGTCATCCTCTTCTCAAATGTCAAGTAATCTAAAAGTTTGTGCGTACGAACACGTTCCAAGTACAAGGGACAAGTAAAAGCGATCCTGCGACAGGAAACGTTCGCGAAGATCCCTAAGACGCCGAAGCTCAATAAGAATGGGCCGAACCTTCTGGGGGACCCCATATCGTCGCCAAGGAAACGGCACTGCTCAGAGAGGTATCCCACTCAAAGATATGCCACGTGTAGAATTCAAACCATGCTGCAAATGCATCTTTAGGATTTCAATCACTCCTGTCCCTAATGCTCTAAGAGGACACGCGGCAGATATATTCTGGTTATTTTTACTTCCTCTATTTTCACTCTTTTCTTTGCAGATCTCTCTTTTCAAAATGTGTGCGGAAGAGCTTGGTCCTATTAATCGTTGATAGGACGGCTAGGATTTAAAGATATATAATTTATTATTATTAAAAATTGAAACCCAACTGGTCATTACAAAATTCTAAGAAATTAAGTAGAGTTATAACAGGTTAAATCGTTTTACATAAAAAGTAGATGAAAAAAAACAGGATATCGTATATTTATTAAAAAGGAGTGGGCACCGAAGATCAACATTTGAACATACACGGATTCAACAACTACGCTATGAAGCATATTTCAAAGCTTTGTTGTGAGCAGGACAAATTACGTAGAGTTACAAGTGTAGAGGGATCCACCAAAATAGTAGTATTTCCCCACCTCCTAAGATATTACTTCGGGAGAGAAGGCGAACCGTTCCTCCCCCCCCCCCCCCTCCGACTTCACCCTTTTGGGGTTGGCCGCCAGGTCACTGGAAAATTCACACCGAGGCATGACGCTGAAATTGAAGGCTACCTCTCCACCGTCTAAATCCCCCCCCCCTCCGAGTGGGGAGATTACTCATCTATTTTGTAGGTTTGCCTCGAACAACATTTATGGCTCCAGACGCTGGTCGTTCTATCTGACCCGCTGATCCCGGCCACTCAAATTTTCCCGTAAGGACACGCTCGGTTGTCCGGACCGATAATGAAGGTTCGAAAAGGCCCCTCTCTCTCTTCCTGTTTTGGAAAAATCCGGGTATATATGCACCCTCCCAAGGATTACCCACAGATTCGGTTAGACGACGCTTTCCCGAAAGGAGTTCGATTCAACGACGCTCTTTCCCGAGAAGTATTTAGTTACGGTCGCAAGCCATGGAAGGCTGGACATCACACTCGTATCTTCGGGTCAGGAAGAAGAGTCTCTGGAGGCAACGTCAGCCTTTCTCAAGCGCCTTCGGATCAAGGATTGGAGAAGCCGTCCTCCGAAGTTCTTCTGGTGACCTCTTGAGGACAAGAGGTCCAATAGCTCGCTCGTTCCGAGTTTAGAGAAGTGACCTCCCCCTTCGAAGTTCGTTCGGTGTCCTCTTGAGGACAAGAGCCCTACATCTCGCTAAATCAGAGTCTGGAGAAAGTAGCACCACCCTCTTCGGGTTCCCAGAGAAACCCGTGTGTAACCAAGGTCACCAAGAGGTACAAATGAGGGTCCAAGACAACATCTGTTTGTCTAGGCATTAGCTATAGTGGTGACAGGGTTTTAATTCCCTCTAAGACCTCTTTGCAGACCATGTGCCCTACACTGAACTGAAACATCTTTAAAGAAATAATCCAACTTGGATACATGGCTGAGGCAAAAAAGGTTATTTTGGATTAATTATAAATGAAGAGTTCGGGGTTTCTTCAGAGAAAGACTGAATGAGTTAAAACAGGGGTGTCAAAAATATATGAACCAAGATGGAAACATGATTTAAAAATAACGTCTTCACTTTTTTACATATATTTATTTACTCTCTCTACCCACTAGTATAAACTGCCTTCCTACAACCCTCATGACAATTATTGAGGGAAACTTAATAAGCAGACGATATAAATACAAGCCTAATGCATTGAATCGATACGTATATAACAGGGTACTCATTTATCGTTCTACTTCAGAAAATAATAAACTTCTATGACGATACGAGCTTACATTTATTTGATTGATTTGTCATTCAACCAATATAAGTTGTTAAAATAGTTTTGTTGCAATTTTTCAGCGCTAGCAAGTTCTTTGACATAGTTGAAATTTGGTTTCCATTGTTTATTAAAACAGGAAGCGATAACGCATCGAAAATTGAAAAAAACAGCAGCTTTTTGACAAGAAAAATGCAAAAATGAAATCGTTTTGGTTTCGACCAAGAAGGACGTATCTTTAGCAGAAGCACGACACAATTTTAGTAAAAGCTTTTTTATGTCGGAGACGTGAATCAGGCACCGTTTTATCATTCCAATTAGCTATTTTATCACAGAAGAAGGTCTACGAAGTTATTTAAAATAAAATGAAAGCATTAGCCTTCAGCGAAAATAAAGACATCAAATTTGAGTGGAGCAATTCCATTGAAGTTCGCAGCAGTTAAATGAAGATTGAGTGGAAAAATCCCCTAAATAGAGTTTTACAGTGAAAGTATTTATAACTTTTCTTTAGTCTTATTAACAAAATGGAATGAATGTTTTAATGAGAAGAGAATACTCATGAACGTAGATGTTAGTTTCTTATAAAAAATATATTATTACCTTAAATAGATTAAAAACTGTATTAGTGGTTGAAATGTATACTAGTTTACTGTCTTTTCTCTTCTACAGACTCTCTTCAGTGTATGTATGTGTGTTTTGCGTCCATATTTTTCTCATGAGTTTTCTCACCCCGAGGTTAAAATGTAAAGAGTAATTTCAGTCTTAAATGTTATCAATTAATGGAAGCTTTAAATTAATCCCAACAAAACACTCGGATTTTAAGAGATAAAAACAATATATTGTTTTTCTCAAGTGTGTGTGGGTGCACACTTACTGCAGTCAGGATTATCCGTTTACCTTTTAAATTGATTTAAAAGTCGGCTTCCTGTATTGAGTGGCTTTAAACTTTAAAGTTTGTCATACGTAGTTGGGCAGGATGTGATAACGCAATGTGATTAGTCCTCAGAGAGATTCTATCTTGACTCATTATTTGCAAACTTATTTAAGCTTTAGAAATACATCGATAAAAAGCGAATCCTTGAAGTATTCAGAGATCAGGAAACTATCGCCAGTTAGTCTCCTAAACAGTGCCTCCTAATCAAGAAAATGGCCCAGGTTTGGAGTCTAGAGTAAGAAAATAATTTTTTCCACTTTACAAAAGGCGATGGTAATTTGTCGCCTAACTTCAACATAAAAGAAAATAACACAGTTCATATATACAGCTATATATACCAAAGTTACCTGTTAAAGACTTGAAGGATTGCATTATTTATTTTATCGAATGAAATCTCCTTGGCCTCAAGCACTGCTTCCAGGGTGCGTTGGAGCCTACTGCAAGCCATCCTTAGGGTCGTCTCTCCTTTTAACTGGATGAAAACTATGGTGGTACGCGAAACCTTTTTGATCTTTCTCTTTCAACCACGCTCCACACATAATAGTACAGGGTGTTGCAGTCTGGGCAGTTGGAAAGTTAGATGTTCGGAGTTATGTGGTCAAAGCAATTGTTTGACACTCAAGGCTGTTTCCGCCTTCTTATATGTCATGGTACAGATTTCTTTGTCACAAGTACGGCCTTCCAATGGCCACCACCTGGATCCAAGAAAATAACGTTTCTTAAAGGCACTTGATATAACCCTTGAGGAAGATAAACGGGTGCATAACGTGTCTCTCTCTACTGATGATGTGGACCGAGAACTTATTTTTCATGACTCTCGATACATATTTGCGGGACAAAGCAAGCCAGTGGTTGCTTTGTGAGTTGGCCATCTGGCCCTGACAGAAATTCCTTTTGTCTTAGAAGAACCAAAGCATGCCAGGCTTGAGAGGCTGCTTCAGTTTGTTTACAACCTTCGCACGTTCCTTACACTTGTTTTTCTTCTTATGCAACATAAGCTGGCCTTTTACTATCTTTTATAAATAGTAGCGGATGTCTTCATGTACTAATGGGCTGATTGGCAACTGATACTCCCTTGTTCCAGACTATGTACCACACTGACTTACTGAAATCGTTCTTAATGATGGAATGGCTATCCGAGACAAATTTGGAGGTTCCTTTGTTATCAGAATGATTAGATTCAGGTTTTTGAGCTGCTGTAACATTGAAATCAGAGCTTGACTCATCCACTCTTTACTGATCCTCTGCAGCGTCGTAAGATCAACATCCAAGCGTTCGGATAACATCGCTTTGGAACTCCCAACGTGAATCCCAAACATCACAACTAGCCTTCTCTAAATTTTGGAGGATTGAATTCAGCCTTGGTATAGCTTCCTTCACAGACAATGCTCAACTCTGTTTACTAAGAAAAGCGCGATCAAACCAATTACAGTCAATAATTTCGGTGAGAGGACTCAGACTTCTCAGTTTCTTACTATAAGCGAAATTAAGCAACATTGCTTATGGTTAATGGTCAGAGGTGAGACGTTTAAGATCAAATTTATGGGTGTTGCTATATTCTCGAGAGAACATGGTTCGGAATCCGCGCTAGGCTCTTATTCCTGACTCAAAGACTGGTGGTGGAAATGGGTCAGACAGAAAAACAAGGTCTGCTGACTAAAAGTCGCGTACTCTCACTTATTCTGATTTATGACCTTACGATCTTTACAACTTTTTATAATTCCCGGACTACCCTTCGGTAGACTTTGATAACACAAGAATTTCAAATTTCGTTAGAATCGGTCGAATAGCTATGATGTTATTGCCAAATAATTCCCCGGCAACCTTGTAAGGATCTTGACAGATATGTTATTCGATAGAGAATGTAAAATAACATAATGATTTCAAATTACGTTAAAATCGGCTGAATAATTATGATGTTATTTCCAAAACAAAATAGTTCCCGGGCTCACCTTGGGAGGACCTTGGCAATTATATCATTCGAAAGAGAATGTAAAACAACATGAGGGTTAAAATTTCATTAGAATCGGCCGAATAATTATGTAGTTATTGCCAAATAATTCCCCGGCTAAACTTAGGAGGACTTTTAAAATTATATTATTCAAAAGAAAATGTTAAACAACATAAGGATTTCAAATTTCGTTACAATCGGCCTGATAGTTATGATGTTATTGCCCAAACAAAATAATTCCCAAGCTAAATTGGTAAAACTTTAGTAATTATATCATTCGAAAGAGAATGTAAAACAACATAAGGGTTTCAAACTTCATTAGAATAACCCGAATAGTTATGATGTTTTTGCCAGAACAAAATAATTCCAGAATTAACCTTGGAAGGACCTTGTGAATTATATCATTCAAAAGAGAATGTAAAACAACATGAGGGTTTTAAAGTGCGTTAGAATCGGCCGAATAGTTATGATTTTATTGCTAAATCAAAATAATACCCGGCTATACTTGGGAGGACTTTTAAAATTATATTATTCGAAAGAGAATGTGAAACAACATAAGGGTTTCAAATTTCTTTAGAATCAGCCGAATATTTACAATATTATTACAAAACAAAAAGCAAAACGGGGACCGACTGACCGACATAGTGAGATGTAGAGTCGTCCACCACTCGACTCACCCGCGACTAAAAATAAAAAAGCTTTAATGGAAAAATTGGTACAAAGAACCAAGCGCCTTTATCTCAAAGAGATAAAGGAGATGAAGAAGAATTTCGTTTATAAAAATGGAATTTCTTCATCGAACGGCGTCATTTTTCGTCACCATGAGGTGAATGAGGGCAGTGACAGATATATAAGAAAAACGTAGATAAATAGGAAGAATAGTGAATATGACAAAAGAACAAAATCTGAAATAGCAAAATCTTTAGACGATGAATTATTATACTTTAAGAATGAGTTCGTAAAAAAATATACAGTGGTACTAAACACTAAGAAATTAACCTCCCGGGGTTAGTGGTAGAATAAGGAAGACTATACAGTAAGTAGTCTGCAATACCGTATTATTTACCAACGCATAAGGATATAAATAAATTTTGATGAATTGTGACTAACAAAGTTCTCAGAACAAAACTACCTTCGAGAAACCTAAGAAATGAGCGTAATTAACACGCTTAGATTCCCATTTTGTCCCCTTCTAAAAGGAAGACATAATAACGCCTTTATCTTATTTATATTTCCGCTAATTAAAAAGTCGTACACCTGATCTCTGGTAGAGCATAACAATCACTTACCGTGGAAGTTGTAGGGTCCCCGCAAGTTATGAGGGGTGAAATAGAAAAAGGTCACACGAAACCAAAGCTCTAATCGGTTATGTGATAAAATATAGCCCCCCTCCAAAATATAAGTTATTAAGCTAACAGATAAATAATAAATTAAATTGTGAGCATATTAAATCTAGTTGACATGGATTTAACTTTCTCTTTTTAAATCTATAGGTCTTCAAGAGAGGGTTTAACTCTTATCCTCATGTGACAATGTTTGATTTTACATGGTTACTTTTGGGAGCGAAAGTCTGAATTTATGCCTAGATTGACGGAGAAGGACGCCATACACTTTACAGTGAATTCCAAAGGCGGATCGCTACATCTTGCAGCCGTTGGAAACTCTTCCCAAATCGTGATTTCCAACCGACAACAAATCAAAACATATTTGGCTTAAATTATTTCATGGCCTAAGCCCCTTTTGGCCATATTGGCATGACAAGAGGAACAACATACCTCGGAACGAGTGGAGGGCGTATATTCGAGAAAACAAATTACAGCACCGGCATAATCGAGCAAAGATTGTTGATTAGAAAATCACAAAATGATGTTAATTTTTGAAAATTTTATATCAAATTTTAATTTTAATGGAGAAATTGAGTTCAAAATACAAGAGCAAACAAACGGAAGTTTTGTCAACTAAAGAGCACAGAACCCCTACTCTGAACTTGAAATTATGAAGACAGTCAACCTTAAATCAGAGAAGAGTGATCTAAAAATTCCTCGTTTCGTCAATCTCTTCGATATATATAGTAGTGTAGATACGAAAATGTAAGAAAGGTTGCTAAATACTGCCATATAGTCGTGCAGTTTCTTACTCTAAAATATAATACCAATTCAAAGATTAGTTTTTCATATGATTGATTCCTCTATAAGGAGGGTCCGTGAAATACTATATCAGGCTTATGGTTAATGGACTGTTATTTTAAACCTTTTCATACTTACATAACATATAATTTCCATTCTCAGCTAAAATTAAGTTGGAAAAGTACAATGGGAAGTTCAGACACGAGATAAAATTATCAATTAATTGTTATCTTACTCTTGACTTTTGAAATGCTTCTATCAGATGTGATGGAAAGTTTTGCCGCTGAACAGGTGCTACAATCACACAGAGTTATTAATATCGCATGCGTGTTTATCTAGTTGATATAGCTTTCCACGTGTGTATTTTTACTTATCACTGATCAAGTGTAATACTGCTACAGTATATATATATATATATATATATATATATATATATATATATATATATATATATATGCAATTTTTTTTGAAGACCATTGTCTATTTTGCCTTAATTAACTTCCTGTTGCAACTTTCTCTCCTAACTATCTTTTTTATTCCATCTTGTAGATGGTGGATTATTTGTCCAATATTCATCGCTTTTTTAAATGAATGTGTTTAGTAAAAACCAAACTAAATTGCTAAGCTTTCGATCTTATTCAATCATCTTCGGAGCGTTTTGAAATGCTCTTACCTCCTTTCCCGATGTAATGAGTGGAGTGAGGATCTGGCAGAGTGAAAACCCCCCGATTTTTTAAGGGGTATTTATTCCGCCTTGGTTAAACGTAACGTGAGATTTTTTAAATAGTTTTAATGTGCGATTCCAGCTTGTCGCTTGACTGTTGATGGTCGACTTATCTTCATTTATTAATATGGCTTCTAAGCTGTTAAGCCTTGCTTTATTAACCTCTTTTATTTTAATAATGGTCTTATCAACCAGCATATCTCTTGTTAGGTTAATATTATTGACACTCTCCATATTGTTTTAGGCCCTCCACTTTGTAGATGCATAGTTAAACGTCTCGAAAGTGTAGTAGTTGTCATGCTAATATATTTTGAGTTCATCTGCCCCGATAAAGACTGTAAGCTTTATAAAAACTCAAAATTTGGGAATTTACTAATAAAGGTTGATTCAATGATATTTTGAGAAATTGTATCGTTATTATGACAGATGATTTTAGCAGAATTCCAATAAATATTGTGATTAAGATATGACATATTAACATAAAATAAGATTCTTTCTTCATCACGATGGACATTATATTTATGCTGAGATAGCAAAGTTTATGGACGATGTTAAAATTTTTGTCATCGGCTATAAACTTTGCTATCCTACATGATCTTTTAATAGTTTTGAACCTCGCACGCCTTTTAATAACAAGAATACTCTTGTACTTTCTTTTAATTCATCCTTTGCTTCTCTCCCTCATATTTTAAAATCTCTAGGCATTTGTGTAGTATTTAACTATAATAATACTATCTCTCAACTATTAGTCAAGAACGCCCCTTACCCTATTGGTACTGTATATTGCGTAAAATGTATCGATTGCTCTAAATATTCATTGGAATTCTGCTAAAATCATTTGTCATAATAACGATACAATTTCGCTAAATATCATTAAATCAACCTTTATTAGTAAATTCTGAAATTTTAATTTAAGTTCTGGCTTATATAAACTTGATGGTTATTTAAAATTTTTTATTCACAATGTACTGTCGAAACTTTTAATTTCAGACTAAATATTTATATTAATCTTAATAAACAATTTTATTTTATTTGGTGCATCTATGTAGACTTATGTTTTATTTGTATTTATTTTTATTTGAGTCAAATCTTTAAAAAATTTGTAGTTATTCTACCTTGGTTTATATATCCTGACCTCTGAGGTTAATCTCTCCTCAAGATTTTCTCCCTCCTTAATTGCTTAGGTGGTATTTTAATCTTCTGGTCAACCTTTAGTCTTTTGAATTTACCTGATTTAATGATCATATTTTGTATTTATCTTCGTTCCTCCTAAGGTTTCCATTTCATATTAATTCATTTTGTTGATTGGTTTTTTGCTTTTTTTTGTGGGTGTTCCCTCTCCTCTGTATCATCCTTATAAATATTACAATTTTCAATATTTCCGTTATTGATTGATAAAGAACTAGAAAAAAAGTGCGAAATTACTTGGAATCCTCGTATTAATTTTTCCTGTGGGCTTTGTTGCATTTATTGCTTACTCACGCGATACTTTGTGAGTTTTCTACATATATATATATATATGCATATATCTCTCATGAGCGCGAGAGAATGATGAAATAAATCTAATTTCACCGCAAGAAAGAGAAAAGCGAAATAATTTTTCTTCGGAAATAGTTACTTCTTACTTGGAAAAAATCCGAGCTGGGGTGGGATTCGAACTGTGCACATTGGGGTAGCGAGCAACCGCTTTGATCTCAATTAAACCGCCCCTTAGAACACTCAGCTACGCGGAAGACAAAAATTCTTGCGAATAGACAATCTTTTAAGGCACGCTTCGCATCATCGAGCGAGAAAGAGAACTAATTGGGGATTTAAAGGACAAAGGAGAAATTGAGTTAAGCACCCGGCAAATATACAAATGCATATATCTCTCATGAGCCCGAGCGAATGATGAGATAAATCCAACTTCATCCCAGGAAAGAGAAAAACGGAATAATTTTTCTTCGGAATATTTCGGTCAATCCAATATAAACTCTCAAAATATTTATTAAATTTGCTTTCTGCGATCTTAGGATCCATATCACCCCCACATATAAAAAATTCAGTTGATCTTTGCAATAAGTTAGACAATATGAATTTAACATCCGACCTGAGATTAGTAAGTTTTGATGTCACCACATTATTCATTAAAGTGCCCGTTGATTCCTTATTGGATTTCCTAGCTGGTATTCTAAACTCTTAGGATTTGCCTTTACAGTCCAACTCGATCATTCAACTTATTTATTTATGCTTTAAAAAAATGTAAATTTAGTTTCAATGACAAGTTCTACGAACAAGTGTTTGGCATGGCTATAGGTAATCTCTTATCTCCCTTATTGTCATAAGAGTATATATATGGAATATTTTGAAATGAGGCTGATTCCACCGGTTTGGTCAACTCAAATTGTTTGGTACCGCTATGTAGACGATGTCATGGGAATTCTAAAGGAAGATTTTGACTTCGATGGTTTTCTTTTATTTATTGATTTATTAAATCCATCAATTAAATTTACTTTAGAAAAAAGAAAATAATAGCCTTCCTTTCCTAGATGTTCTAATACTTAGACAGCTAGACAGGTTTAAGTTTTCTAATTTCAGGAAACTGACAAATAATTTATCCTATGTCCATTTTATTCAGGTCATTCTAAAAATATTAAAACATCAGTATTTTCTTTCATGTATTTTAGGGCGCTCAGAATATGTAGTCCTGACTATATAGATCAAGAATTTAGAAAAATTGAAGAGATTAACTTTAATTTATGTTACCCGAAATATTTTTTGGAAACCTGCATCTATAAAGCTAAAAAAACATTTTATAACCGCAAGTTAGGGAAAACAACATATTATTTCTACCTTACCCAGATAATTTATTGTATGCAGTGCCGATGTTAAAACAACGTAATATATATAAGTGTAATTTTTAAATAGAATTATACATTAAAAATATGTAGTAAAACACAGCTCGAGGAACGATAATAATGTAATATATAGTATACCTTGTTTGGATTGTAATTTGTTCCATGTAGCTCAAACTTCTAAAAATATCTCTGTAAAAATTAAGCAACATCAAAATGCAGTATCTAAGTGATATTCCAATAGAGCTTTGGCCGTCCACAGCTTTAAGATGGGTCATCTGATTAACTGGTCAAAAGCAGATACCACAAGACATATAAATGATTTTATTTGCAGTGTGATAGAACGATCTGAGGCCGCTTGAATTCAGCCGCTATCACATGTTAGAAAAACATGCTACCCACGTGCATCTGCGAGAGGAAGCAGAGCGCGTTATCGCCCACCATAGCAAATTTTTAATCAAGGAGGTTCACTCCCCCGTTTCGCCTCCATACGTCGATCTCACCAGATTGAGTCAGGCTTATGGGCAGATAAGGTATTTTCCCAGGCGCACTGGGACATTCTCCCGAAGTCCCCCACTCAACTATCCCCTACGCCGTCGAGATGGCTCCGGGTATTTATACCATAACTTTTCCAAATTAGAGCAGATCCCGATTATCTTCGCGAGGCATCACGCCAATCCGGTCTCCCTTGTGCACCTAGGAACTCTCTACCTCGAGAACCCCCTTATTGTCCAGAAGAGGACAATATCCCTTGAGTGCCAAGGTTCGTGCCTTCGAGACGCCAAGTCAACAAGCCCCCCCCCCCTGTTGTTCAGAAAAAGAACAACGCTAGAACAGCTATTGTTCTTTGAGCATGTTTGACAAGAGACGGTTCTCACCCCGCCATGTTGTTCAGAAAGAGAACAACGTTAGAACAGCCATTGTTCTTCAAGCCCGTTCGTCAAGAAACGGTTCTCGTTCCCAAGACATCACGTCCGGATAATTTAACTCTCCCCTTTTTAACGTTCTTCAAGAGAACGTTTGGTTTCAACAATAACCTCCCTTGTTCATCTAGAACATTTATGATTTGCTGTCACAAAGATCGCTCGTACTTCCGAGCCCCACTTTGCTCTCAATCTTCGAAGACAGTCCTTCCCCTTCGTTAAGGACAACCCCCCCAAGAACCCTTCTGCTGGAAATCGCCAGTGGACCGAAGATTCCTTCGCATCGTCTACGGCTGCACAACAAATTTTTAATTACGTAAGCTGAGCATTACCTTTAATCATTTAACCTTTTGTCAACGCAACCCTGTGCTTTAAATGGTTTAGTAAACCATTTCTTCCATTTAATTTTTATTTGTTCACCTTTTTAAATCTCTTCCAAATCTTAATCCTCGGATTAATCAGATATTCCCACGACCCTTTTCATTCTCCGTTTATGTAAACATTTTTTTGTGTGTTGTTGATAGTTTAATTAATAAAACTCTATTTTATTAATGGTAGTCATATTATTTATCCTTGTTCTCCGTTCCACTTCTTAAGCATATTGAAGATAAAAACGCTTCTCCAGCCCTCCCTTCCCTTTTGAACTAACCTCGGTCAATCAGATTACCACTCACTCGAAATATTAGAATAATTCCCTCAACGAATAGTTATATATGGTACATCGTCGAGAGCCTATTCTACGACAAGTAGAAATATCTTTGAATCGTTCCTAATCTCCAACACCAAGTAGGAAAACGTAAATATTAGCCTCAGTTTGTTTTTCTTAGATCCAGTCCTATCTTTGTATAAATACGGTGTCTCTTTATTTTATAAACCAATGAATTTGAAAATGTTAAGAAAACGAAAGTACTAACTCCAATCAATCTTTCTTTTTCCTTACCTGGTATAACCATATATATATATATATATATATATATATATATATATATATATATATATATATATATATATATATATATATGTATATATATATATATATATATATATATATATATATATATATACATATATATATACCAGATTTGTTAAAATCGACAGCGAAAAAATGGTGGCAAGTTGCATATGTTTTTTAGCAGAAAAAATTACAACAATAGGTTTTTTATATGCATTATTATCTTAACATAAGAATATGTTTTAGAACCAATCAGAATTGACAAATTGGTGCTAAAAGTGTGAGAAAGGAAGTAAGAATAATGAGTGAATGCAAGACGATGGTTCGGAATCCACGTTAATCAGCAGGTCCCCCTGGCCCTTCGTGCATGGGTATTCCCTTTTCATCTTTTACTACCGAGGTTGTTCAATCTGCTTCCTCACTATTCTGTTTCCTTTTAACTTCCAAACTTTTGCGTCTCCTTTAATAAACCCTCTTCTAAAGCTTGCTCCGGACTTCCCACTAAGCACTTCACTATCGGTTCATTTGAACTGACGGTCAGAAGTGTGGGAAGTTTCTCTAGGAGCAAGTCGGCCGTGGTCCTCCTCCTCCTCTTCTGTTCCCACACCCCCTGATCGTGGAAGGGGAGCAGAAGGGATGAGGACCCGTATGCCGTACTTTTTTCTCCCCTACATAAAATACTAAAAGTATTTGTTTTCACCAATCAAATATGAGAAATTTCATAAAGATTGAACATTGTTTCGATCGGCGAAATACAGGCGAATGCAAAAATTAATTATTATTATTGATGAGACGGATTGAATTTTGATTCCTTTTTTCGAGCGGAGAGCTGTTAGGTTGCTTTTTCCAGTGGGTAGGGTGTTTACCCTAAAGGGGTAATTCATCCTGAATTTCCTTCTTATTCCAAGCTTTAACTTGAATTTATTTCACCGACTAAAAGCGACATAACACGACCACCACTGTGCTCAGAGCCACTTAAAGTAGAGTATAGTGAACTCCAGAAGAAAGCCCCAATAGGAGGCACTAAGACCACCAGCCCAAAATTCTGTGGAGGCGCCTATTAGCTTAGGCCTATTTAGGTAGGGTGGTTGTGAAGCGCTAAAATTAGTAGGTAAATAGAGAACCATAGGCTGTTAGGCGATAGGGAACGTTTTCACTGTCCATTTTACAGATTTAGAGATGAAGGAAGAAAACAAACATAGGCTTCGGAGCAGGGAAGAAAACCAACATAGGCTTAGGAGGAAAGATCGAAGAAAAGAGCACCTAGGCGCTCGCCTCGCAAACGGATCGGAGACCATCCCCCAATAGGCAAAAGATGCAGCCTGGTATGCCTACGAGTACCTCTACGGACAATTGACCGGGAGACCAGACCGGACAAATGAAAGTTCTGCGAGACAGTATTTGGACAGCTAAAAGTTGCCCTCGTCAAAATTATCGACATCCAAAAATGGCTACGTGGTAAATGCAAGCAAGGAAAAGGATGCAGAAAAATTAGTGTCCCAGGAAGGAGTAGAGATACTAAACGGAATCGGAATAACGCCCAAAATTCCTCTCTAGATAACCGCAAATAGAAGTGTCATCTGCAGAAAAGTCGACATCTGGGTAAGTTCCCACGACAAAGAAGAAATGAAAAGAGAAATAGAAAAAAATCATGGAAGCATAAACATAAACGAATAAATTAAATTTGGTCACCACACACATGTTTTTAAAATTGTGTGGGCAACAACAGAGATTACAACAAAGATCTACCAACGAGGACTACTCATGTTTAACATGAGAATACCACTAGATAACATGGAGCGCGAAAAACATATTAATATTCAAATATGGTTCCGGTGCAGCAAGATGGAGGAACATTTGACGAGTGATTTCACCGAGAAAGAAACAATATGCTCTGAATGCGGGCAGAAGAACCCCGAATGGAGACAGTGCAAGGAAAGCACTAACAAATGCGTAAACTGCCTTGGGCAAAATAGGACTATGGCGATGGCAGGCTCAAAAAGGAAGCAGATAATAGAAGAAATGGAAGGAGAAGCGCAAAACGAAGAAGAAACTAGAAGAAATGCATCATATGCAGGTGTGGCTAAAGCAACTGTGAAACAAATTCAGGAAGCACACTCCCATCACTGTACCACAAAAGACATCAACAGAAGTGCTGACATGCATACTGTATGTCAAGGTAATGAATATTGGGAAACCTTGGCTACGACACTAAATACAATGTTAGAAAAAATGGAATAAAGAGGATGTGATTCCCTGAGAACCCCCTTCCCCTCATCCAAAATCCTTAAGATCAACGTCGCTTCAAAGTCAGCAAAACACCTGTAACGAAGAACCTACTACCGTAGAAAACGAACTCAAACATGACCGTGCAAAGCAATGAACGAGACAAAGATAAAGAAGCAGGCATGTAAGCACAGGAAATAAAACAATAAGTCTATACTGATGAATGCTACTCCCTCCCGAGAGGCAATAAAGAGAAAGTCATCATTAAGGCTATTATAGAAGGAAAATGCAAATGGGTATTCAAAGGAAAGACAGGAGAGGAAGACGAGGATGAAGTGCAAAAACTTTTATTGGAGGACAAAATACGAATCTACCCTAGCGACTGTGTTATTTTCTGCCATGCTACATTTTAAAGTATGAAAAATGGCAGGTTAGAAGTAACGAAGCAGAACCCACCATGAGATTGACCTACTAGAAATCGAAAGAACTCTAAACGATCAAACCTAATAAATAATGGAACCAGAAAAGAGAAGGAAGCTCAACATTCTGCAAATTAACACTCAAAGATGGATCAGTAAAACATCGAAATTAGGAAATAACTTCAGAGAGACCGATCCAGATATTATATTAATATCAGACCACGGAGCGAACCCAGAAGCAAAAACAATGAAACTGTTTGATTACACGGTCATAAATGATAACCCTTCAGGCGAGCAAATGACAGGGCAGCCATAGTAATAGGAAGAGGGCTGAAGTTCAAAGAAGTCAACAATTTTGATGAGGCATTCTTGGCTGTGCAAATTGAAACGGAATTGATGGCAATAATAGTAGCCACAAGATACCAAGCATCAAGAAAAAACTACCTTCCTCTGCACAACCTATTTAAACTTTTTGGCACAGGTTTTCCAACCATCTTTATGGAAGACCTCAATGTCAGGTGCAAGACAAATGGACACCACTCCAGGAACAACAGAGGAGCCAACTTAGAAATATGTTGGAGAGGAAAATTTTCAAGAGGTTAGGACCAGACTTTCCAACATCTGTCACAGGCAATACATCTACAAAGCCAGACGTCGTGCTAAGTAGCTTCAATATACCATTCAACATCCACATGCAACCAGTTACCTTTGCATGTAGTGACCAGGTCGGAACACTTTTGCACATGAATAAATACCCGATACAGGTACCAGTGCCGGCGATAAAGGACTACAGGAGAGCAAACTGGGCAGGTTATACACAAGAACTTATTAGCTTCATGCCAAAGGATCTCAATGACACCAAACTGGAAGATATTGATGAGGAAAACTTAAGATTAACAAGAACAATCATTAAGCCGGACGAAATATATATTCCGAAGACAAGATATCGTACTCTTTCACATCCTCGGCGGACAGAGGAAATAAAAAGGAATAATAGCCTAGAGCAAATTGAGGAAAAAAGAAGACCAAAAGAGAATTGGAAACTAATCAATAAACTAAAAGGCAGATCCCCAAGAGAAAAGATAACAATCAAGAATGAACGGACAAAAAAGATTCAAGAAGAGAGGACCCCAGAAGAACATTTTCGCAATCCCTGGAAGTCAGTGTTCTTCATAACACCAAAAGAGGACGAATACTTTAATCCAGAAATAGACGAAATGATCTACACATTCTTGCGAAAGAACATAGACAAGATTACTTCAGCCCTAAGTGTAGAGAGGAAGGGAAGAAATTCTGGGTACAGAGGCCTACATAACAACAAAAGAAATCAAAGACGTAATACAATTATTCAAGCAGAAAGCGCCAGGAACAGACGCAGAGACACCACAATAGCACTTGGCATAATAAAAGAGAAAATAACCAGGGCAAATTCAGAGAATAACTACATCTATCTGGTCATGAGAGATGTAGGAAAAGCATTCGACAAACTCTGGGTAAGAGGAATGCAATATAAGATCATCTTAAAACTACATATGAACAGCAATCTGGAGAGGATTCTCTGATATTCCGTCACAGATAGAAGAGAATATATGGAGATCAATGGCCTTTGAGAAGCAGAATTCGAATTGGAAGCTGGACTCCCGCAGGGGGGCTATCGAGCACCACGCTGTATTCGATATACACAGAAGACCTGCTACCACCAATAATGCCTGATTGCCTAACATACAGTTCGCGGACGACATAAGTTAACTAGACGTCCTTCCGTACAGGAACTTACGCTTTCAGGCAAGGACAGCAGCTTTAGAAATCAGCCACATCAACAGCTACGAAAGTGATGGGAAGATAAGGACAAACAGGAGGAAATTTACAATAATCGTAGTGAACAAAGTGAAATAAGTGAATTAGAGTAAAATTAAATCAATAAGAAAATTAAAATAAAGTGAAAGTTAAATAAAATAACAAACTAAAGAGAAATAAGTGATAACAACAAGAGTAGTGAAAAGGAAAAGCAACCCAAAAAGAATAAAAAAAAGACGATTCAACAAAGTAATAGACAGAAGTGAAAAAAAGTAAAGAAAGTAAAAAAAATATTAAACAAGTAACATAACAATACATAACACGGCATGAATGCTACAATAAACAGACGCAAGGGGGAGGAAGAGAAAAATGACACAGAGATTAGGCGGTCCTGCCGTTACTGTATGAGGAACATAGGTGCTAAAAGTGTAAGAAAGAAGAAAGAATGATGAATGAATGCAGGATCGTGTTTCGGAATCCACGTAAATCAGCAGGTCCTTCTTACCCTTAGAGCATGGGTATTTCCTTTTCACCTTTGACTACCGAGGGTGCTCAATCTGCCTCCTCACTAATCTGTTCCCATTTAACTCCAAAAATTTTCCGTCTCCTTTAATAAACCCTCTTCTAAAGCTTGATTCGGACCTCCCACTAAGCACTTTTCTATCGGTTCACTCGAACTGAGAGTCAAAAGTGTGGTAAGTTTCTCCAGGAGCAAGTCGGCCACGGGCCTCCTCCTCTTCTGTTCCAACTCCCCTGATCGTGGGAGGGAAACAGAAGGGAGGAGAACCCATGAGCCAAACTTTTTTCTCCCCTAAAAAATATATATATATTAATAGTGGTGAAGTTCAGAAAATTTATAAGAATTTAACCATGGCTGCTTTTTATTTGAATTTTTTGTATATTCGAAGTTTTATTGAAGTTATTTCTAAGCCGATTCTAACGAAATTTGAAACTCTTATGTTCTTTTACATTCTCTTTCGAATGATATAAGTGCAAAAGTCGTCCCAAGGTTAGCTCGGGAATTATTTTGTTTTGGCAATAACATCAAAACTATTCGGCCGATTCTAACGTAATTTGATAAACTTGCATTGTTTTACATTCTCTTTCAAATAATATAATTGATAGTGACCTCATTTGGTTAGCCTTGGAATTATTTTGTTTTTATAATAACATCATAAGTTTACGGCCGATTCTAACAAAATTTAAAACCCTTATGTTGTTTACATTCTCTTTCGAATGATAAAATTGCCAAAGTCCTATCAAGGTTAGTCCGTGAATTATCAAAAGTTTGAAGGTCGTAAGGTTATAAATTAGAATAAGTGAGAGCACGCAACCTTTTGGTCAACAGGCCTTGTTTATTTACTTTCCTCTTATTCGCCCCCAAAACACCCAAAATCAATATAACTTAGGAATGATCCTATTCCTCGATTCCCGCGCATAAAAGAGGCAGTTTAGCATCCTCAGCCCGCACTCAGCCATCTGGCTGAGGAGAGAGAGGCTTGGTGAGAAGACGAAGTTGAGCCATAATAAGAGAAAATATCAAATAATAATAATAATAAATTGAAGAATTATCGGTTCTTAAAAGAAACAAGCGGTTTGAAGAAATAAATTCACAATGAATGACCTTTTTTTAGGGTATGGGTTTATATTTAATAAATAAAATATTTACTCTATTTAATATTTTTGGTTTAAATTTAATTTAAAAAGGATACAATTGGCGTTTAAACAAAGAGTCAAAAAGGCGTAATGAATTGGAATTGAAAAAAAAACGGTTTCAAAGTCAAAACAGGCCGGAGGCCAACGTTAGCAAGCGCCGCAAAGCACAAGCTCTCAGAGTAGGTAGGAGTGGCGAAGCCAGGGCGTGTATATATATATATATATATATATATATATATATATATATATATATATATATATATATATGAAAATTAATGCAATATCGCAAGAAAAGATGAGGAATTAAACCACATTCTCCGAAGACAATTTAATTCAGAACAGTTTCGGTGTTTCTCACACCCTTTTTTAACTGACACTGGATAGAAAATATTAGAAAAGGGCTTACAAACATAACACGGGGTCAGGTCGTGAAAGATCCCCTCTTTTTCCCCCAATCCCCTACTTGGGGCTAATCAGGAGGGGGGGGTAGGCCTAATCATATTGAAGGGCTGACATTTTACTATTTTGTTTATTTGCTTTCCTAATTTAAATCTATCTGAGGGTCAATTTTCTTTTAATCCTGTAATACGAAAGCAAATAAACAAAATAGTAAAATGTCAGCCCTTCAATATGTTTAGGCCTAACCCCCCTCCTGATTAGCCACAAGTAGGGGATTGGGGGAAAAAGAGGGGATCTTTCACGATCTGATCACGTGTTATGTTTGTAAGCACTTTTCTAATATTTTCTATCCAGTGTCAGTTGAAAAAGGGTGTGAGATACACCGAAACTGTTCTGAATTAAATTGTCTTCGGCGAATGTGGTATAATTCCTCATATATATATATATATATATATATATATATATATATATATATATATATATATATATATATATATATATATATATATATATATATTTATTTATATATGGTAGTGTTTTCGAAGACACTACCATGCTCAGAAGAAACTCAGACCTTCGCCGCCTGAAGATTATGGAGGCTCTTCTCATTAAAGAGATGGGCCCCAAACTTAACACACAACGCACCAGTTCCGAGCGAGTACCTCGCCTTTTATGCTAAAGGAACAAGGTACTCCAACTTTGCCCTCTAAAAGTACCAAAGAACGAAAATCAATTTCATTTTTCGATGCTCACGACCAGCAATGAGCTACACCATCGGTAAAGGAGGCAAAACCAAAGGTAAACACAAAATCAACGCAGCCTCAACAATAACGAAGACTTTCGTTTGAAGATGCTTTATGAAAGATGAAAGCTCACGGCCAAAACTTAAATTCGTTGTAAAAATAAAATGGGTCTTCATTAACTGATCTTTAATATCCAACCAGATACAAAAAAAAATGCATTCGCCAGTTGGAACGTTCCAAAATAAAATTGATAAAATCAAAATACAACCTGGTCTTTAACAAAACATGTATAAATAAGAAACTGCCATCAACATACACCGATATATATATATATATATATATATATATATATATATATATATATATATATATATATATATATATATATATATATATGTCGAAGTATGACCTGGTATACTGGAATATGCGCACACGGGCTCTAAGTTAGGCTAAGAAAGGCAACAACTGTTATTGCTTCTAAGAGTGCGATTTGAATAGATAGCTGCAGCTGCATCACCAAGGAATATTCCAAACACAACGACGAAAATGGAGTTTAATACACACTAAATGAAAGGCACAACAATAAATTTGGATATATATAGGTACATGTATAAGACGGAATTAAGTTCCGAATACTAATTAGATAACCGTGGTTATTGAATGGTTATAATTAGAGATTTAGGGTAATGAGTGATTTAGTTCCTTTGAACTTCGAGATTAAAGCGGGGAAAACTTGGTAAGAGGTCTTGATGACCTCTTACCAAAAACCAAGCAGCGGGTCGGGCTGCTTTCTCGAAACTTGTGTTTTGCAAGATGCGGGCCTATTGTTCTCAAGAGGTTGCCGGACGAACTTCAAAGGTGGGGGGAAGATGACTTCTCCAAACTCGGGTCGAGCGAGCTATCGATCCTATTTTCCATATAAGGTCACCAGTTGAACTTCGAAAGGAGCAGGGGTAGATGGCTTCTCCACACTCCGCTTGAGCGAGCTATCGGGCCTCTTGTCCTCAAAAGGTCACCAGAAGAACTTCGGATGACGACTTCTCCAATCCTTGATCCGAAGGCGGTTGATAAAGGCTGACGTTGACTAACGAGACTCTTCTCCCTGACCCGAAGATAGGGGTGTGATGTTTAGCTTTTCCGTTGCTTGAGACCATCATTCACACTTCTCGGGATAGAGCTTCGTTCAATCGAACTCCTCTCGGGGAAGTGTCATCTAACCAAACCTGTAGGTAATCCTTGGGAGGGTGCATATATACCCGGAGTTATCTAAAACAAGGAGAGAGAGACTTTCTCGAACCCTCGTTATCGGCCGTGAGAACCGAGTGTCTCCTTGCGGGAAAGCGTAAGAGGCAGGGATCAGCGGGCCAGACGAATGACCAGCAGCTGAAGCCATAAAAGCTGTTCGCGGCAAACCTACAAAATTGATGAGTAATCTTTCGACCGAACCGAGGGGGGGTGGAGGTGGGGAATATTGAGACGGCGGCGAGGTAGCCTTCAATTTCAGCGTCATGCCTTGGTGTGAGTTTTTCACTTACCTGGCGGCAAGTCTCAAAAGGGTGAAGGCGGAGTTTAGGGGGGGGGGGGGGGTTAACGGCTTGCTTTCTCTACCTAAGTAATATCTTAGGAGGTGGTGAAATAATATTATTCTAGAGGATCCCTCTACACTCCTCCCTATCCCAAGACATTTTCACAGCACAGAACTCTTTGTAGCGAAAAAAATGTCTACAATAATTTCATCAAGAGGCGAACTTATAAAGCTTCCACTTTAACGTTTACTAACAGAGAAAAAAAAACAACATAACACTACATGGGATTTACATATGTGTAACCACAGATAACTAAATCTATACATACGCACACACATAATCAGCAAGGCCCCCCAAAAGGAAAATAATATTTACAAAAAATGAATCAAACGCGAATTTTACTAAACACTCAGGTTGTTGGAGGGAGGGACTTCTATTGGATTCCTACTTAAGCTATCGGCTAGACAATTGTCGGTTCCTTTAACATACATTATCCGAAATTGATATTCCATGAGTAGTAGGCTCCAACGCTTAAACGGAAATTTTGGCTCTTCCATTTTTTAGGTACGCCAGTGGTTTGTGATCACTTAAGACAATAAATTTTTTACCTATGAGATATATCCTAAACTTACGAACAAACCACACTATGGCTAACGCTTCAAGCTCTATGGTGGTATACGCCTTTTCGCGATGGGACACCTTCCTGCTAGCATATCCTACAAGATATCCCACTCCATCGTCATCATATTGGACGATAGCACAACCTAGCCGATCCTGGGAGGCATCGGTACGAACCCCGAATGTTTTATTAAGATTCGGAAATCTCAAGATAGGGGCAGAAATTATCTTGTACTTTAACTGGTGGAAGCGATCTTTCAGGGTACGGATCCGATTGACTGGATCGGGGGCCATTATCTTATGCATGTCGTTCAGGGGCGAGGGTATGACAGCGAAGTTCGGCACAAAACGACGATAAAAGGACACGGATCCTATAAAGGAACGAAGCTGTTTTATCGTTCGGGGGAGCGACATTTCCGAAATAGCCTTTACCTTGTCGTCCTGGGAAAGCATTTGATTTCTACCGACCTGGAAGCCAAGATAATTAATAGTGTCATAGGCGAAGTGACACTTTGTCGGGCCTACCGTGAACCCGTGTACGTGTTCCCGGGATAGAAGTTCGCACAGAGACTGTACGTGTTTGTCCCAGGTACGAGTAGCGATGTACACGTTATCGAAGTAAAACGTCACATTCGATAGGCCATCTAACAACCGAAGCATGATCCGGTTATAACTTCTGCAAGCAGTTACCAGCCTAAAAGAAAGGCGCTAAACTGAAATAACCTCTTTTCCGTAGCGAAAGCGGTAAATCGTTTTGATTGCTCTGCAAGCGGCACTTGGTGGTAGGATTTACAGAGTTCGATCTCGAAGATGAACTTCGTGTCTTCGAAGGCATGAAGACTTTGGTCGATTAGGGGTATCGGGTCCGCGTCATCTGTGTAACCGCGTTTAATTTGCGAAAATCGACACACATCCTAAACGACTTGTCAATCTTCCTAACCATGACAATGGGGGAGCCAAAATCGGACGACGAGAGCTCTATTATGCCTAATTTCAATAAGTTCTCTATCACTGCATCGAAAGTCGCCCGTTAATGTACGGATATGGAAGAAGGCTTAGACCTTATCGCTTCTTGGGTAGTGAGAACAATCTCATGCATAAATTGGGTTAAGCAATCCGGGAATTCTGAAATGTCGTCGGGAAAGCCTTCCAATAAGGCGAGCAATTGAGCCTTCTCATTAGCAACGAGATTCGGGTTCACGTCCAAGTTGCAGTTAGGCTCCGCTTGGGGGAAAGAAAGAGACGACAGGGGATACTCATCGTGTGCTTCTACGCACACCGTTTGGACCAGACACAAATGTTCAACAGGATAGGTGGCTTCGAGGGAGGTTTCTTCGTCTAGGGAGACTATGTAATTTAGACAAGCACGGCAGTGGTATTTCTTTAGGAGGTTGATTTGGTAAATCTTATTATCGGAAGGGGATTTCAATTTGGTAATCCACGGGGCCGCGGGTCTCTAAAACGGAGAAAGGTCCTTTCCAGTGGGAGAGGAGCTTATTTGCTTCAGAGGTAAGCAAGAGCAGTACTTCGTCACCTGGTTTGAATGAACGCGCCTTTGATTTTAGGTCCAGATTTACATAGGCATTCCGGAGAGCGATGTGAGCACATTTTTATAAACGCGTACGCAGGTCTAAAAACGTACGCGTAAGAGGATTTAATTTCCTCATCCATTCTAGGATTAGATCACAATTCTTTTAAAATGCTCATCAGTCCTCGGACGTTACGCCCATATAACAGCTTAAAGGGAGCGAACCCCAAAGCCCTACGGGGGACTTCGCTATAAGAAAATAACGCTAGGGGGAGGTAGTGGTGCCACACTTGGAGCTTGTCGTGGCACACCTTCTTGAGTACCATTTTAAAAGTGCCGTTTATCTTTTCGCACATCCCGTTAGCGGAAGGGTGCCAGGGCATCGTGAAAAGGGGTTTAATGAGAAGTAGTTTGCCGACATACTCCATCAATTCGGAGGTGAATTGACGTCCTTTGTCGCATAAGATCTCCTTCGGGATCCATACTCGGAAAAATATTGAGATTAAAGCCTCTGCGCAAGAAATGCTGATAATCTTCTTCATGGGGATAGCCTCTGGAAAACGGGTGGCGCAATCGACGAGTGTTAAAATATAGGAGTGTCTCTCGCTCGACGGGGTACGAATGGGTCCTATTAAGTCGACTGAGATCCAGGTGAAGGGCTCGTCCACTCTCGGTGTCTTTTGAAAGGGGCGGGGGCTACACGCCCTTTGGAGGTGACCTTCTGGCAAAGGTCACAGGACTTGCAGAAGTCGATAATTTCTTTGGCCGCTCCTGGCCAAAAGAAATATTTAAAAACTCGCTGTGCCGTTTTATTATGACCGAAATGTCCGGCCAATAGGCAATCATGAGGCATCTTTAGAACGGGTTCATATACGTTTTCGGCACACACAACGCGTTAATCGGGGGGCTCTCTGGTTTAACAGAAGAACGGTATAATAACTCATCCTTCACGGTGTACTCGATCTTCCAATCGCCTCGCACCGTTTTAGTCTCCTTCTTGCTTGCTTTTTCCCACAGGAGTTGTAATGTGGGGCATTTCTTCTGCGCCTCAGCAAATTGGACATTGGTTGCGAGGTTGATGTCTGGGGAAGATAGGGGTACCGGAAGCGATACATCCTTCTCGGCCTGGGCCCTGGTAACCACCGGCTAAGAAATTGGGTTTGGAGAGATCTGTGCGCTCTGTTCCATAAGGAAGGAGCAGAATTTTATTCGAGCCGTGACTACGTCAGCCCATTCGGTGAAGTACGACAGTGTATATGGAACCGTACCACTGGTAATCTAGTGGCACGACCAAAAAACCGTTGCACTAGCGCGAACCTGTTATGCTTTGAACTTACGGGACTTACGCCATTTTAAAACTGGAGCCCACCGGGGGAACTCTTGTTGAACAGGAAATTTACCTGTTGATGCGGAGGAGAAGGAACAGGGGCCGCTGGCGATGCGGCTGACGGACTAGACGAGACGGCAGCAGAGATTTGGTGTACCTGGTGACTCGACGAGGTCCTCAGTTAAGAATTTTGGGGTCATTTAAGTGCCTAGGGGTGCCACACGTAAAGCTTACAATTGGTCTACGGGTTAGGGGATAGGCGTGGAAGGGAGTATTGGAGGCTTCACGTCCTTTTGTTCTCTCGGCGGGTGAGGCCTGTACTTGCTCGGTGCCTGCACTTTTACGAAGCCCTTGTTGCCCTTGAGTTGGCTTCAGGTAAACCAGAACTTGTGTTTAGGGGAGGGGTGGGGGGTGATACTTCATGACCTCCTTGGGGTAGAGATCATGACTGGAAGCGTAAAGGTCGGCTTCTTCCACACACACCTTGAAAGTGGAAGCTCTTCTGTTCGCTATGAAGACCTTTAGTTCGCAAGGGAGGGTTGATATCAGTTGATCCCTTAGAATAAAGCCAATTAGCGACGCATAATCATTTACTACTTGGGGGGAATCCAGCCAGAATTTGAAATTACGCCGAAGCGTGAATCTAAATTGTAGGGAAGTTTGACCTGGCTGTATTCACGCGGAGCGGAATCTAACCCTATAAAATTCTGGATTTATGTTAATAGCAGAAAAATTCTGCCTTTAGGTTTGAATAATCAAGAGGGGCCTCTAAAGGAAGCGAAATGAATATGTCTCAAAGACGAGGATTCAAGAGTGGAAGTAACTGGAGGCACCATCTGATTTTAAGTCCCAATTGTTGACTTCGGAGATCTTCTCGCAGTGCGTTAAATAAGAACAAAAATCTTCTCTATCTTGGTATGCGGGGAATTTTAGTGAGGGCACTTGAGCCTGTGCATTTCGAGATTCTACGTAGTTTATCTCGACTTGGTCACGGCTTATCTCTCACTCTCTCATGCTACCTAATTCTTTTATTCTCTTCTACTTCTCCCTGTGATTTTCTTTCTTTCTTTTCTCTCTCTACTTTTCTTTCTTCCTATTCTCTCTGTGCTTTTCTTTTCTAGAATTCTGCTTCTCTCTGTGATTTTCTTTCTTCGTTTTATCTCTGTGCTTTTCTTTCCGCACGCTCGTTACGTTTCTCTTCCTGTACGTAATCGATTAAATCTTTCCCAGATAAGCCGAGGACCTGTCCTTGCCTATGAAACCAATCGAATGAAGACATCCGGATATGCTACTTCCGGCCTTTGCAGACGTAAAAGCAACCAGAGCTATTGAAGCTTTACCCACAAACAAATATAAATTTTACTAACGACAAAACTATTAAAAATTCCTAGTAAAAATCGGGCAAACTCACGCACAAAAAATTAAATAAATAACTAACGGGGGAATCTGACTCTCGAAAGACAAAAATGGACGGTTACTATTACCGCTTAGCTAGTATCCTCTTTTGAGGAACTAATAAAACTGTGGAAACATTAATACAAAAGAAAATTGTCCTAATATATTGGTGTTCAGATATTCCTGGTAATGCAGCTGCTATCAACTGAACTTAGTGCTTCCAAATTAGGTGGGGAAGACCCAAAGCCTGACGCCAAATTATATATATATATATACCTTTATGTAGAAGTATGGCCAATGGTACAAGAATATACGCACACGGGCTCTAAGGTAGGCTAAACAAGGCAACAACTGTTATTTTTCCTAAGAGTGCCATTTGAATAAATAGCTGCAGCTGCGTAACCACGGAATATTCCAAACACAACGATAAAAATAGATTTCAATACACACTGAATGAAATCACAACAATAAATATGGATATATATAGATACATGCATAAGAAGGAATTAGGTTCCGAATCCCCATTAGATAACCATCGTTATTTAATGGTTATAATTGGAGATTTAGGGTAATGAGTGATTTAGTTCCTTTGAACCTCAAGAGTAAAGTGAGGAAAATTTGGCGGGAGGTCTTGGTGGCCTTGATTACTCACGGGGGTAGCCAAAAATCAGCAGCGGGTGCCCGGGGCTACTTTCTCGAAACATGTGTTATGCGAGATGCGGGCCTCTCGTCTTCAATAGGTCACCGGAAGAACTTCGAAGGAAGGGACGGAGGGAGATGACTTTTCTTCACTCGACTTGAGCGAGCTCTCGGGCCTCTTGTCCTCAAGAGGTCACCAGAAGAATTCAATGAGGGCTTCTCCAATCCTTTATCCGAAGACGGTTGAGAGAGGCTGACGTTTCCTCACGAGACTATTCTTCCTTACCCGAAGATGCGGGTATGATGTCCAGCTCTTCCATGGCTTGCGATCGTCACTCATACTTCTCGGGACAGAGCTTCGTTGAATCGAACTCCCGATCCCTTTGTTATCAATTCGGGTTTCTTGATGATGAGAATTAACCAAGAGGTGAATTTTTTCTCGAATGGGAATTTACGTTGGTATTCCTCAATAGTGAGGGTTATCACTGTTTTATTTCAGAAAACTGAGATAAGGGACTTTCTCTGGACGAGAATGGTATAAGAGCTGGTCTCGATACCACTGGTCTGCTCTTCTAAGCGACCAAAGGAACGGTCTCGGGAGCGAAAGTCCCGCTCGGTTCCACTTATCTTCTCGATTCCCTGGTTGACCCAGGGATTCGTATTCTTCTTTCGATAGCGACACGGCTTCTCCTTAAATTTCTCAAGATCGAACTATATATACGTCAATTATCCCCTGACAGGGGGAGGGGATGGAGATAAGGGAGTTTATGAGGGGCAACCTCTCACTAGCCCACAGTTGAGCCTCTCTTCTATGGCATAAATTTTGAACGCGGTGACACTTTGCCCCTTTAAATTCACGCACAGGGAAGATAAGATTTCGTCTATTTGGCAAAAATAGACAAACAATCGGAGGGGGCAGTGAGCCTGTTCATAGATTTTGTGCTGACGAAGCCTTAGGCAGCAAGATTTTCATTCTAAAGGCTCTCACACACTCCTTTGTTTATATTAAATCCTTCTTTGCGAGCGACTTCGAAGGATCTTTTAGGGCAGCGGGAAAAGGGGGAGGGGGAATTCTCGCCCCATATGGAACGTAACAGTTGACGGTGTATAAACAAACTAGCGTCTGCTTGGCCTCGTTATATTCATTCCTCCACCGTGTTAGAGAAATATTTTCTACCGATAGATTCTCCTCTTTCCTCTTTAATCTATCTGACCTTTTTTCCTCTGTCTCCAACTCTTCTGTCCAATTTTCACGTGTTTGAGTTACCCTATATCGTCTAATACCTTCTTTGAGTTTTCAGGTATTGTTGTTAAAATGCGATACTTGGGTGGTCGGCGGTAAGCGTCAGCCTGCTCGTAGTTTTATTTTCCATTGTCCAGGGAGATTTTTAATGACGTTGCTTCTCCACCCTCTTACTTGTGTTAGGGGTAAGTTGGAGTGGAAGCACATTTTAGAAGAAACATGGGATCAAGACGGAACTTCCTTCAATCTTGCTCCCGCTTTGGTGGTGTTGTGAGATCCTCTTAGTTACAAAATTTGCAAAAGTAGAGAACCAGGAGCCACCAGACGAAGCATACGATCGTATCATGCCGTGCCATGCCATATCGTCTTATGGCCGGCACAATCTTTCAACCAGATAGGAAAGGAATCGAGGCCTCCCTTTTTTCATCATCTCACCCCGCATTTTTAATTTAACATCTATCCTATTAAGTATATTGCTTGTAATGTATTTTTAAATTTGCGGTGATTTAATATAGACTCTTTAGGGGAATATGGTAAGTTCTTAGTTTCTTTATTTTGCAGTGGTGTCATCTTGTACTCTGAATTAACTTTCGTGCAGGCAACTTTGGTTACCTTGGACGTACTCTCAAATCAATCATATCCCTTTCAGACTGCAACCTGCAGCCTCTTTTAAAATTCATTCTTATTTTCAAAGTGCAACAACTTTTTTTTCAAATATTCAATTCAGCTTTCATCCTTTTCAACAAATAACTACTAACTGACGAGGGAATGTGAGACTCGCCTATGCTCCAAGCATAACTTGGAAGGCATTTTACTTTCAAAACTATTCATTGGAGTTTGTTGCATTCCGTTAGGCATTTTATTAACCACTAAAGCATAGCTTCCTTTACATCAAGAGAGGTTGATTCTAAAAAAGCGGCCAAAGTTGAGAAAAGCATAAAACAGCAAGCATACCATTCCACATTCTAGTATCAACCATCGATGGAGCAATCTTATTATATTTTAATTTTCAACACTAAGTTTGTATTTATTTCTAAATTTAAGTAATGATAAAACACATTTAGTGACAAAAATCGCAGGAAACTCCAGTTCAAACTATTGGTTTAATAGCATAATTTAAAATCCACCGAAACAATTCAAACTAAGAGCAGATGTTCTCAAACAAGAACGTGCCCCGCTCGGCATTTATTAATGGGTAAAAAGCATCTTACTTATGACCCTTTCCTATATTCTTGTAGGGTAATAGGCTCACATTAATCGTGTGAGACTAAGGAATTCAATTGCTCACAGGAAAAGTAAATAATATTCTAAGCATTTTCGTTCTTAAATTAGTCCTTTTTAATAAAGGCGAAAGCTCTTGGAATCTCATTTACCTATATCTACATACGGGCAATTTACATCCTTTTACGTTTTCCATTCTATTATTGCTACCCTAATTTGTGATGTGGCCATGTTAATGAAAGCTGATTTACCTCTGCGGCTCAGTGAATTTAAGCCTACTTTCATTTACAACATTGGGCGAAGGGGAAAGTAAGAGGCTCCTTAAGGCATTTTCTTAATCTTGCCGCTTTAGGTTCAAGGGGAGGTGTCTGTTTGAATCTCTAAACACGCGGAGTCTTCGTTACAAATCTAGAATGAGCTCCAACGATTTCACTCACTCCTTCCATCTACTGCTTAGTTATTCCTTCGTTTCTTTTGTTTGTCAGTGTCATTATTTATGGTCAAATTTTCGCATTTTTTAAAAATAAATAACGAAAACTTATTCAATTATCAAAAAATGTAAAGAAATTTCTCGTAAATATAATTAAACTTTGAAAAATAATATAGGCATTTTTAATTAAAACATTTTGAGTAGGAGTTAACTCACATGGTGATGTTAGAGGAAGTCACAATGTTTGGAGTCTGAAAGTAGTCTGAGTAACCACCATAAATCATGCAATTGGGGGAAAAAAAAATGAATATAAAGCAGTGGAAAAGGGAAACTAAAGATGGGGTGGTATAAACCTGTATAAACGAGTACGGATTTGGTTGTACTTATAAAAAAAACAATAAAGGCATTTCCACTGGAACGTTAGTTGGAGAGAAATCCGTAAAGAAAACTGTCAAAATAAGAAGATAAATATGCGGATGGTATTTACTTAATTAAGCCCAGTAAATATCTTTCTATGCTTTGAACCCTGGGGCAGGCAATTCTCCTAAATTAGGATTGAAAGAGGAGGAGAGAGAAAGTATTTAGTAGGAGCTGTTGCCTCTCTATTTGATCCCCAGTCATATCTATTGAAGAAATAAGACGTCGCATTCACCATCTAAAGGATATAATTCGTAAAGCAACTACAACTATTGAAAAAGTGGAAATATAACAACAAAGAGAAATAGGTAGAACTATGCTAACAGATTTTGTACAAAGACAAAGTGGTTGGCTACCAATAAGAGTAACGGATAATACAATGCTTTTGTAGAGAATTTCGTCAGTAAAGGTTCTGCCAAAAACAATGCTCAGTAATCGTTTAATTCCTCATGCAAGGAAGAGCTTGCCATAAAGGAATCGATGTTAAAGTGGTAACTAGCGTTGTTCAAAAGTAAAAGGACATAAAGAAGAGAGATGGTAACTGCAGATATTGTTATTGTCGGACTAGCTGACACAGAGAGACAAAAGAAGAGAAAGAACAAGAGAAATATATGAGAGAGAGAATATAAGAAAGAAAGAATATGAGAGAGGGAGAATTTGAGAGAGAGAGAAAAAGAGAGAATATGAGAAAGAGAGAATTATAAAAAGCAAAACTAGAACCAGCAAAAACCCTAGGGTCCACTCAAGCCACGTTCTCCAGCTAATAGGTTATATGCCACTTCCACCTAGAGAGTGCAGTCCATTCATTTAATACTTCTATATCGATTAGGTATACAGTTATCTATGCGTGTACCTTCATATCATGTGATTTCTAACTACACACACTTTATCTACGAGTGTAGATATTACTGTACAGTTTCTAATATACATACTGCCTCACACTCAAATCGTTGATAGGAGCGATCTCTTCTCTCCCACAGAATGCGTCTGTTAATGCTAAAAACATAGACAGGAAAGTCATAAAGGAATATGGAAAACACATTTAGACTTAGCATCATAACGATTAATAACTGACATCAATGGGTATGTGTGTGGACTGCGGGTTCAGGCAGTTATGTGTGAAACTCGGTCCTAATTTTGTAAACTGACATTCATGCGTGCGCCAACTAAGTGTAGATATTACTGTACATTTTTTAATATACATACTGCCTCACACCCTAATCGCTGATAGGAACGATCTCTTCTCTCCCACAGAATGCGTCTGCTAATGCTAAAAACATAGACAGGAAAGTCAGAAAGGAATATGGAAAAAACATTTAGACTTAGCATCATAACGATTAATAACTGACATCAATGGGTATGTGTGTGGACGGCGGGTTCAGGCAGTTATGTGTGAAACTTGGTCCTAATTTTGTAAACTGACATTCATGCGTGTGCCAACTAATTTACATTTCAACATGAGTAGTACTTGTCCAATCTGTTTTTAAATACATTAACCGAGGTACTTTCGACTACTTGGTCGGTTAGGCTATTCGATTATATAGGTAAAGTTTTGCACTATCCCACTAGTGAATCGTTTGTTGACAAATTTATATCTATTTTGACGGATATTCATTCTATACCCAATGCAAATAATGTAGTCTTTTGTGATAAAAGGCTTAGACAACCAAATTTTTTTTAATAGTGTTTGTTCCTAAGTTCGGTATTAATTTAGTCGCTCTGCGTTGTACTCTTTCTAACATTTCCATATCTTTGTTAATCGTGTTGTGGTCGCTATTTTACAGCGGCTCCTCAACATCGTTATATCCTTGACAGTAAAGAGCCATACGAAATAATCGTTTAGTATCTTAATATTTTCTTCCACGCTATCTGATAGGCACCCCTTTTACTCATTAACTGTTATATAGTCCCCCTGGTTGACTTTCTACAATTAACATATGCATTAAACCGTTTTGGTTCTGTTTTAGAATTATCGGCTATATCTCTTTAATGGTCCTTCTTTGCTTTTCTAATAGCTCTTTGAGTCAGTATCGTTATTTTTTGTTCTATATAGCCTGATTTCCTTCACGTATAGAGATTTGAATTCTGGCTGTCAACCAAGGTACGAGTACACCTGCATCGATTACATTTTTTTCTTACATGTTTAACTAAATCCGCATCTACTACTAGCGCTACTCGCTGTAACTATGAATACATATCCAGTTTGTGCATTTTTAAAAATGAGCTATCCGAATCGTTGGTCAGTATACGATCCTGAAACAGGTCAATGTTACAGGTTTAGAACAACAGAACAAGTTGGTAGTTGTCATTTACGGATACGCTTGTCCTTATATCGAAACTAATCGTGCTGTGGTCGCTATTTTTTCCAGCGGCTCACAAACTTGGATGTTTCGTATCAAATTTATATCCGTGGTTAAGACTAGATCAAGGATATTTCGGTCTCTCGTTTCTTCTCCACCTTTTAAAGAAGGCATTTATCTCCTATGAAATTTAACAATTTATCCCCCTCTTTATTGCTTGTCCACGCTAAATATTCGATGTTTGAAAAGTTAAAATCAACGCATATGATTGTCGTATTTCATTCTCTAACAGATGAGAGACAATTAAACAACCTCCTTTCCTCCTCTTCGATTAAGACAGGTGGTCACTAAACGTTTAAAATGATAATCCGAACGTTGCCCATCCCTAGATACATAATTCAACCATTACAATCTCCTTTTCCATATTTTCATTATTTATTTCGAACCTAAATGAGGTTATAAAATTGTAGGCCTACACTATGACGCCCCTCCCCCCCCCACACATCTGGATGAACCGCTTTGCATCTTGATTGCAGACATTGTAACCGTCAATGACATATTCTACTATAAATTCACGTTGAGAGGTATTAGGCCATGCATCTGGATTAAAATGATATTAAAATTTGCTGCTCTGACTAACACTTTAAATTTGGGCAATTTATTTCCATGTTTTTTGCGTTCGTGAAGAAACAATTTAGTTTATCTCCTAAGTTGACATTAACATTTTTCGTAGACATAGATCGTTTTCTCGAATTTGCGAATTTATATTCGGTTTAAACTAGCCTCTAGTGCAAATGACTTGTGGGCCATAAAAATCTCGTATACTTTTTGTATATCAGTCTTCCCAAGGCCGAATCCCCTACTTGGTTAAAATAAATGGCATCTTCAGGAAAAAGGGATGGTTGCTCTTGAAAACCTTTCTGGAAGTAAAAGAAAATAACCCCAATGCCTTGCGTTTAATCGTGGAATAATCACAATTACCCTTACTTCATTCGCTTTAGTTTTGGCTGATATGATTAGATTTGTGGCTCGTTATACAATTTCGTTTGTGGTTGGGTCAAATCTGTGAATACCGTTTCCATCAACGAGGCTAAGGTTTGAACGTTCCTCACTCCACCACTCAGGGGAGACAAATTTTTGTACGCTTACCTGGATTACGTGCTCTATATTCTGAATAAGTAGAGAAAGAATGAGAGAGAGAGGGATGAGAGAGATAAAGGTAAAAAGGATGAGAGATAATTATAGATAATGAGATAGAGCAAATGAGAGATAATGAGGGAGAACGTGACTGAGAGAATGAATGAATGATTGAGAATGAAAGAGAAAACATGAGAGAAAATATGAGAGAGAATTAGGTAAGCATAATGAGAGAGAACGATGAAGAAATAGTAAAAAAGAATAAAAGAGAGAGATAATGAAAGAGAAAATGAGATAAAATGAGACAAATATAATGAGAGTGAGAATGAGACCTTGAGAGAATTAGAAAGAGAGAAAGAGAGAGATAAAGAAAATAGACAAAGAAAGAACGATAGAGAAAGAAGAGAGAATATGAGGGAGAAGAGGAATGAGTGAATGATAGAGAGATAGAATGAAAGAGAAAAAGAGAATCAGAGAGAGAATCAGAGATAGAGAGAATGAGAAAAGGAGAGAATGAGAGAGATAATGACAGAGAAAATGAGATAGAGAGAACGAGAGAAAGAAGGAGAGATATATTGACAGATAAAAGGAGATAGAGAGAGAATCGAATCGGTTTTCTGCATAGAAAGAAAAGAGAGTGATCCCTATGGGTACACAAGAGATCATTTAGTTAGGGAGGAGAGGTTCGGGAATAACTTAAGAGGGGATACGGGGAGTCTGATAGGTCGGTGGCCATGCACTGATGCGGGGTGTTTCTAGGCGTATTAATGTGTGTGTGTATGTGTGTGTGTGTGTGTATATTATGATTGAAGCGGCCGGAGGGGAGGCTAGTCGGGTTGAGGAGGGAGGAGACTAGTACTTAAGAAAACGCATATATTTGCAGTGCTGTCATATTTATATATGTAGGGTTATGGGTTCGTGATAGTCTCTATCTTCTCGGTACCTAGGATGCCTGCGTAGCATTGCATCTGTTAATGTAGGTATATACGGGGTCTCTTCCGAGATTCTCCAATTGTCTGGTCAGCCATGTGTGAGTGTAGATGTTAAGCGGTGCCAGTCTATTGTTTTAATGTAGTGTAGTCATTCGTGTGTAGATCGGTGAGCGAGATGCACGCTTCAGAGAGGAGTTATGCATGCGTTGTGCTTCCCTTTGCCTTGTAAGACTCGCAGCTAGAAGTGTGATCGGTGCGTATGGTAATTGTAATCTAGCAAGGGTCTTGCATAGGTGTAACTGTAGTTTTGGCTAGCAAAGTAGAACCTGCGCAGCTTCCTGTTTATTTTTTCGCCCTTTACTGTAGTCCGCAATGCGGACTACCTCGCGAAACTGACGATTTTGATCCTGCTGCATCCAACGGAGGATGCGGGCACGTAGAAGAGTTATGTTCTGTTGTCTTGGGCCTCTCGTGTAGTTATTAATGTATAGTGTTATGAGGGCCTGAGTGTGTATGCAGTATGTAAAATGTCTGATGGGAGTGTATGTTTTTTTTGTGATGTGTGTCTGTCTCTTACAGTCTTAATTGTATCCAGTGGAGTTGACCAATGGATGTCTAGATGGCTGGGTTTTGTGAAATTTAAGTTTATGTTATGGGGTGTGTTCTCCGTTATGTTTCTTCTAAAATCCGCCCAGTTCGTGTTTTGGTATTCGGAGAGGGAAGTGTAGGTATACGTATGAGTGATGATGATATCAACCCTTATATGGGAATGTCGTCCAATAGTAAGTTGGGGCCTGGTGCAATGTCGGTGTAGAAGCGTATAGATGGTGGTTGCATATGACCACGTCGGGAGATGTGGTCCCACCGTGGGGAGCAAAAAATGTGGGGAAAGCTGGACCGATGTGATTGCAGGGAAAGCGCTGCGAGGCACCTTCCAGATACCTACTGCCTCATTTTTAGTGTTAGATAATAGTGTCGTGTGGTGAGCATTCAGGTCCATCACAAGGAATAAAGGTAGATTGTGGTTAGAAAGTGCTTGGAGTGGGAGATCTATGTTAAATTGTATTCGTGTAGGTCTATAATGAGTGGCCCCAATGATGGGGCTAGAGCTCGTTTGCATTTTTTAGGCTAAAACGGAGTCGTGTCGTGTGTTTCTGAGGGAGTGGAGTATAGACTGCTTGACCAGGATTGCTGAACCAAACTGCAGTGCTTGAGGTGTCAAGGATGTTTGGTAGCCTGCTATGCGGAGTTTGCATTTGGGGGGAGTTGACTGATGGAATTTTGTAGTATAATCTCAGGTCCCTGTGTTTTTATTAACCAGTTAACGACCGTATGACGAATACTATGCCAACTGCGCTCGTTTAATTGTACTACGCTTAGATGATTTATGGTCTATAGCGTAGTGAGCGAGGTACGGCCGCCCCATCTCAGCTGGCCCTTGAGATGAGAAAGCAGAGTTGGGGGCGATCACCCTCATTCCTGTCTTTGTCGGGTAGGGTTTGGTCGAGGTGCCTGCGGGGGCAGTGGAGTGGATGGAGCAGTGAGTGGAGGATGAGGGTGCGGTGTTGTAGGTGTTATAGGAGAAGAAGATAGTTGAAGCTGAGGCAGAGAAAGAGTGGAGGTAGCTCTTTTAATAGAGTGGGCAGGAGTGGAGAAGGGTTTTACTACAGAGGTGGAATGAAGAGTAGTTACGGGATGGTGGTTTTTAGTAGGAGAATTTAGAGGGGTAGGAGTAGTAGGAGGTTTTTCACCAGAGGTAGAGTGAGGAGTAGGATTGGAATAAGGGGTTTTGGCAGGGGAAGAGGTTTAAGAGGGGTAGGAGTAGGAGTATTGGAAGGGAAAGAAAGATCAACAGTAGAGGAGGCAAAAGTTGCTGGGAGAGGAGCAAGGGTGGAGGGGAATATGCAGAAGTAGTGGGGAGGGGAGCGGGGGCGGAGGGGGATTCGACAGAGGTAGTGCGGAGCGCGGGAGAATTGGAGACAGTTGAAGGAGGAGGGTGGGTAAGGAGGAGGGGGACGAGCGGTAGAAGGAGAAAAGCGTGTATGATCAGGAGTTGTGTATGTGTTAGTTATACGGTACATTATGTACATGAATGGTGGTGTGAGTAGAGGTGCGGGTTTTTTGTTGTCTTCGTAAGGTAGGGCAAATAGTTTTCAGAGAAAACAATCTGCCCTAGTCCATTGGTAGCGTACAACTCATTGAGCTACTTTGATTATAGGCGAGGTTCTCCCCTAGATAGTTCCGTTGCCACCTTGGAAAGCACGGCGACCAGCTGTGTCTTGGAGCAGGTGTTATGAGGTAATACTCTTGTGTGTGTGTGTATGTTAGTTCCGGTGCAGGAGCTTGTAGTGGTGCTGTTGTTGGGTTTGAGATTGTTGTGAGGGCGAGGTGTACCGTGATAGTTGCAGGTGCTGAAGCTGCCTCTATTGTGCCAGTCGCGGTGGTTCTGTCTGTGTATGGACGCCGTTTAGCTGAAATGGCGTCTAGCTGAACCTTCGAAAGGTAGGGGTTACCTTTGATTGATGGCGACGTGGTCGCCGCCAAAATTTAGGCACTTTGGATTAGCAGCGAGGCAGCTGGAGTAATGGTGACAAACTACACTATACCTTGAGCATACAAGCTCTGCTTAACAGGTGTGTGTCTCATGTCCGGTCTTGTAAAAGCGCTCGCAACGTTAGAGTTTAATGTTTAGTTGGGTCTCAATGTTGCGTGAGTGTGTGAGGGTTCTACATACCTTGATACCTTGGTCTAACAGAGTATTCTTTGTATACTTGTTGGCTAGAGTAATGACCGCCCATTGCTTGTTACGGTTGAAATAAAAGTCTTGAATGACTTCCTCGCCTTACTCAAAAATAAGGTTGGGCAATAAATCTGCTGTAGTTGGAAATGCTAACCATAGGGGGTTTGTCTTTAGTATACGGACTTGGTACCTTTTTGTTACCTCGTCCGGAAGTTTAGTGTGGTCTTCGAGTTTGGTAAGTGAGTCTGTTGTGTGTTCGTGGAATTTGAGTGCATCTTCAGTTGACCCAAAGACCAGTATTTTACCATTGTGAGTCAGTAAAAGGTTTGTAATGGGTGTGGCGTATGTGTTAGCTAGTTGTAATATGTCATGGGTATAAGTGTGCTTGTTTTATGTGTTATGTATTAACTTTAGTCATGGTTTACTTAAACCTTTTAGGCGGGAGAGTCCTCCGCCTCGCCAGCGACCGCCTGCGAAGTGACATCTTTTAGAAATGATATAAATGAGATGGACCTGGGAGGGCTCATCAGAGAGGGAAAAAGCATGGCGGACTCTATGAAAAGCGGGGCCGAATCAACGACCATTGCCTGAGGAAGCCGCCCCATCGAACGGGTTTGGTTATTCAGAGGTACGCCCAGTGTACACATAGACGGGTGTGAAATCCACTTTGTGGTCCGGACCTGAAGAGTATAGTGGGTACTCCCGCAGGTTGTAAATCTGACCCAAATCCAGGATGGCTCTGAATTCGGGTTCCGCAGTGGACTAATCCTCAACCCCCCTTACCCTCGAGACTGAAATTGTCTTTCTAAGTGATTGGCATAGTTGCAGCGAGTCTATGAGTGAGAGTCACATTCACGAATTGAATCCAGTGAGACGGGAGAAGGGGGGGAGGGGTATTTATCCCGTCATGTTAAGTGACGACCCCTTAAAAGAAGTATTACTCTCTAGGGTGGGGGGGGAGCGATTGGGCAAGTTGCTGCCAGCTGGATGTCGGGTCTGCCTCTTGGTCGTCTCAGAAAAGTTGCTCCCTCCAGTGGACCTCGACCACAATAAATTCGCAGTAGTTCATGACTACTTGGGGCGTGCAAATCAGTTCCCCGTGGTCCGCTGCTATCTCTAATGTAAATACTTTACTGGATGTGCCGAAGTAATAGCAGCCCCCATTAAGTTCTGCGCCGTGTTAGTCGGCCAGAGCCCGTGGTTCTCCCCTAACCCCGTCGCACAGCCTGTGATCACGAGGGACCAGGCGCTAAAGGACACTACTTCCTCGGTGCCATTAGAACCCTCTTATGCCCCAGAATTTGCATCAGTTCAAAACGAAACTTTTGCGAGCGCTCAAAAGGAATGCCCCACCCTCCAGCCCTTATGAGAAAAAACGAGAAATGACGAGCGAGGATCTGCTTATGGTCAAAGAAAAGTCGCCTACCTCATTAGTGACGGACTCCTTTTTCGCTCCAGTTCGGCTGAGGATAAAACCTCAACTCTTTCGTTATGTATCCCCCATTTACATGTTCCTCAGATCCCCCGACTCGCCCACGATGGATTACTTGCTGGTCATTTTAGCCACAATGAAACAGCTGAAGGAATCTTCCGTTATTTCTTTTGTCCCGGTGCTGCCAAAGAAATTGCCGAGTTTTGCAGGTCGTGTGACATTTGTCAAAAGACTACAGCAAAAGGATGAATTCCACCTGCCTTCATCCAGAAGACCCCAATTGTCTCGGAGCCTTTCTTTAGACTGGCCATAAATTTGATTGGCCCAATTCACCCCCCGTCTAGCGAAGGACACTTGTCCTTCCTCACTATTGTTGATTTCGAAACGAGGTTCCCCACGTCGTCCCCTTAAACCGATAGATAGTGTGACCTCTGCGGAGGCCCTGATTTCGACCTTTTCCCAAGTCGGCATCCCGAAGGAGATCTTATCGACTTAGGCAGACAGTTCACCTCTCAACTAATGGAATACGTTGGCAGGCTCCTTATAGCTCCTTATGGTCAAGGCCTTATTCACCTCCTCCTTTCACCTCGCCGCTAACGGCGTCTGTGAAAAGTTAAATAGTACTCTGAAGACCATTTAAAAAAAAGGTTATGCTATGCCCAGCCCCAAGAATGACATCGATTCCCTCCGGTTGCCCTATTTACCTGCAGATAAATCCCCCACAGAACTTTAGGATTTGCCCCCTTCGAGCTTTTGTATGGCCGAAACGTCCAAGGCCCGATGAACATATTGAATGAACATTTTTCCAACTTCCGTCTGGATGAGATCAAAGCCTCAGATTCTCAAGTGTTAGACCCTAGGAACCGCTTGAAAGAATGCGCCTATATAGTTTACAAAAATATGGACCTAAACTTTGAAAAGTATATGACCTATTTCGACCTTAAGTCAAAAGAAAGGCGATTACTGCCCGCTGATGAGGTGCTGCTCCTCCTACCCAGGGAGATAAATAAGCTCTTGTCCAAATAAATAGGCTCCTTCCCAATCTTAGAAGCACGCGACCCCGTGGATTACGTAATACAGACCTCCTCAGGGAACAAATTGTTTAATGTAAATATGCTTAAGCGCTACTACCACCGTGCCTGCATTAATAATATAATTTCCCCTGACGAAGAGGCAGTAATTGAAGCTTCTTGACCCTCTGAGCCTCTTAATTTAATTCAAACCGTATGTATCGAGTCTGATAACAACTACCCTCTCCCTTCGCTCCCCCGTTCCAGTAAAAGCTCCCCCCCCCGAGACTCCATTTAAATTCCCAGCTGGAATCTCGTCAGAAGACGCAATTGGCTCTTTTGTTGACTGAATTCCCCGATGTAATTTCCGAGAAACCTAGTTGTTCTTTATATTTTGAGAACAATATAGCCCTAACTACCCAGGAGCCTATTCGTTTTAGACCAGTGGTTGGGGAACAGGGGTAAATTACCCCAAATGGTGTAATTTAGAAAAAATGGAGGTAATGGATGTGATATGGATTTGCTAAGTGAGGACAACGAATATGAAAGTTGAAGAAAAAGAATGCATCGAAGAGCCTTTCTTCTATTTTTTGTTAAAATCTGGCAACATTTGCCCTAATTAAGGGGCATTTGCCATGTTTTGAACCTGCCTCTTTCAGAGTAGTTGATGAATTAGTAGAACTGATCAAGTAATATTATAATTATTTACATAAGGTGAGTTATGATATAATCTATAATATTTACGTTTCTGTATAGACTTTTGTGATTAAAATTCAACAAAAGTTAAATATATAAATATATGATTAGTTTAGACTCTAGGATATTTAGGTTCATTTGTAAGGGGCCTAATTGTCCCATCAGCTGTTTAGTTGCCAGTTTCTCACTTTTTTAGGAGTAACTCATATTTTTTTCATTTATTGATTTATTTTTATTTTAATAAATTATTTTTATTGAAAGTAAGTTTTTTAACGAGTTTAACTCTATTTAAAAAGATTTCATGCAGCCCTTACAGATGTAATGATCACTCTTTTTAAGTCTTATTATTGGAATTTTTATGTTATTTTAAAGTTTTAATTTAAACTCTTAAAATTCGTCATCAAATAAGTTTTATTTTTTAAAAATAGAAGTCAAAACACTTTAAAAAAGTGATGGATTAGTCTTTAATTTTCAGATCGCATCAACAAGGAAAAGGACATATCAGGCAGAGTTCTTTAATTATGGCTTCACAGAAATAGAGGAGAAAGGACAAATGAAACCTCAATGTGTCGTATGTATGAAAGTGCTAACTGCCGAGTCTTTCAAAAAGAATCAACTGAAGAAACACTTGGAAAAGGTTCATTCACATCTGTCTTGAAAACCTCGGGAATACTTTGAGAATCTGGAAAAAACAGTCGAAAGACGGATTGGAAAATAACAAGAGTGCAACGTTTGACCAACGTTCAGCAGCAATAGCTACTTTTGAAGTGGCATGGTTGGTTGCTCGAAATAACAAACCACATACTATTGGTGAAGACTTAATCAAACCGGCGGCGTGAAAATTGCAAAAATAATGTGTGGGCAGAAAGAAGCTAAACAACTGAATACAGTGACTTTGTCTACAAGAGTTATTAAAGAAAGAATTTCCATCTTGGCAGAAAATGTGAGAGAACAAGTGGTTTCTTCAGTAAAAAAGAGTAAAGAGCTTGCCATTCAACTTGATGAGACTACAGATGTCAGTAGCAATTCGCAGCTGATGGTATACGTTCGATACAGGGGTTATGATGAAATTGAAGAAGAAATGTTGCTTTGTTCTCCTCTTGAGTTGAGAACTCGTGGTATTGATGTGTTCAATAAGGTTATTGCATAATTCAAAAAACAAAGTGTTGATTTAAAGGGAGAAGATTGTATTGCAGTATCAGTTGATGGAGCTCCTGCCATGCTTGGTTACGTCACTAGTTTTGTGGCTTTGACTAAACAATAGAATTCAAATATTCAGGTCATCCATTGTATGATACATCGCCAGGCGTTAGTTGTGAAGGATTTAGAACCAGAAGTGGAAGCTGTATTGAATGATGTAATTAAAATTGCAAATGTTCTAAAAGGGCTTGCACTAAACACGATGATGTTTTGTAATTTATGTGAGGATGGAGAGGCTGAATATTCAACCCTTCTTTTCCATACGAAAATGAGGTGGCTTTCACGTGGAAATGTCCTGAATAGAGTCTGGGCTCTTAAAACCGAACTTGAAATATTTCTTTCTGACCGATAAAAAACATACACTTGCAGAGAAGTTCAGAAAATCAACCTAGCTACCTCTTCTTGCATACTTAGCTGACATTTTCGGGCATGTAAATGCGCTGAACAAGGAATTGCAAGGAAAGAAAATCAATCTCATCTTAGCAAGGGAAAAAAAATCAGCATTTGTATCAAAGCTTCAGTATTGGAACCAAAAGGTAAATGCCAATAATATTGCTCTCTTTCCAAACCTGGCAGAGTTTTAGGAAGAATGTGAAGACTGGTCTTAGTGATATGAAGGAATCATTCAAAAGGCACCTGACCAAACTTAGGAATAGATTCTGTGACTACTTTCTAGAGCTTGATTCACATACTGTCAACTGGGTTGTAAATCCCTCCAAATTTGAACTGGCTGATTGGCCTGAAGAGCCCGAAGGATTGGCAGAAGAGCTTATTGAACTGCATTCCAACAGTGAAACAAACATGGAATTTGAGACCAAGGATGACCTCTCAAGTTCTTGGATGTCAAAAGCTGCAAAGGCTTATAAAACTGCACATTTGGAAGCAACTAAAATGCTACTACATTTTGCAACAACCTACCTTTGCGAACAAGGTTTTTCTACCCTTGTAGATCTAAAAACAAAATACAGAAACCGGTTGGATTCTGAAGACAGCATCAAAGTAGCAGTGACATCAAAAATCCCTGATATTAAAATTGTTATATCAAAGATGAAACAGTATCATTTTTCCAAAGCCTGAGGGAGCTGATATATTCAAGTTTTCAATAATTTTTTCATTAGTTTTATTTCTGTACCATTCTCATGCCAGAAGGGTAAACATGTTTTCCCATAATAGCGGATTCAATAACATTTTCCTATTTTGTTTTTGCACGAATTTTAAATACACGATAGTGATATAGTCAATAATTTTGCTTGTGTGCCATGTAATGCTAAAAAGTGTGTATTATTTCTATTTATAAATATATAATTTCCTACAATTTTTTCTTGTGTGCTATTTCCATGCCAAAAAGACGGACTTTTATTTCCTAATGATAGACGAAATAAAAAATTAAACATTATCCCAATATAAATTTTTTTGTGTATTTATTATCCATGATTTTTATAAGTAAATTGGTTTATCCCCCAGAGTACTTCAAAGTCAGGGGTAAATTCATTTTACTACAAATTCTTTTGGGGTAACACCTAACAAGGTTACCCGACCCCTGTTCTAGACCATTCCCCTTGCCCGTTCACTTGCCTCCTACTTTTAACGCCAAAGTAGAAAAATTGCTAAAATTAGGGATCATTGAACCTTCTACGTCGGATTATTGCTCCCCCATTATATAGTCAGAAAGCCAGATCAGTCTTTTCGCATGTGCGTAGACTTTAGAAAACTGAACACCGTAACAGTTTTCGACGCTAAGCCTATCCCTTTGATAGACCAGAGCCTACACCTATTTGAAGAGGATAGGTTTATTTCAGAGATAGACTTATGTAAGGCCTACTATCAAATCCCCCTTAAGGCTAGTGCCCGGAAATATACCACATTTCCCACAGAAAAAAGCCTTATGCAGTTTAGGCGTCTTCCTTTTGGTTTAGTTACTGCGAGTAGTAACTATAATCGCATGATTCGCCGGATACTGGATGGGCTGAATATACCTTGGTTTCCACATTGGTCAAAATCAAATGGCATCCCAGCAAAAAAAGGTGAAGGCCATCACCGACATGCCCCTTCTGCGTACGAAAAAACAATTACGCTCTTTTCTCGGATCGACATCCTTTTACATACGCTATGTCCTGAATTTCGTTGCTTTACCGTCCCCCCTTAGCTCTCTGCTAAAGAAACGTTCCCTGGACTCCCTTATATGGAACCACAAGTCGACCAGCCACTTCCGTCAGCTGAAGGAAAACTAACATCAGCTCCCATACTGAGACTCCCGAAGACGAGCAAACCATCTAGAATACGAATGGATGCTTGTAGTTAAGGCATCGGTTGCGTTTTGCTCCAGTTTGAAGAAGATAGTAATAATTATATCATTGCGTACGCCAGTTGAAAGATCTCGTCACGCGAAAGGAACTACGCAGTAATAGAACCTGGGGCTCTAACGATCGTGTGGAGCATGCAGAAATTAAAAACATATTTGTTAGGTAAAGAGTTCGTGATCGAAACCGATCATCGCCCACTGGCTTATTTATAGAATTATAAAAGCCAGAACGGAAGGCTTATGCGTTGGAGTTTACTTCAAATGGAATAGTAGTTTCGAATAGTGTACATAAAAGGGACATAAAACTGTGTTGCAGACTGTCTAAGTAGGAATCCCGTCGAGGATTCTCCCCCTGCAAAGTTAATTGTGTTAAGCAGGGTACTCCCCTGTATATAATCGATTCTGTGTACTCGCTCCTCTTTAATAATCCTAGAACTCTATCCTAACTCTGTACGTTTATGCTCCTTGGTGTCCCTGTAAAAAAATTGTTTCTTTTGCGCATACTCGTAGTTGTTCTTTGTGTATTTTTTCGCGTTGTATTTTTCTACTTTTGTATTGAATCCATATGGTTCCACTACCCTTTTCATGAATTAATATTTAAATTTATTTTTTGTGACACGCATTTAACTATTACCTTTATTTATTTTGTTTTTTTTTGTTCTCTGGTTAACGAAGATACCTTTTTAAATATACCCTGCATCAAGGAATTAAAGGAAAGTCATTCTTTGACTGCTGTGTCGATTCAAATTTAAATGCCTGCCCTTATTGTACACCTGTAGACCAAAGTGAAAAATTTCCCATACACAACTACTCCCATGTGCGGGGATGCCCTTTTCCCTTCTCTACCTATCATGAAAATGTCATCTTCGGAAAGGGAGGTGTGTGAGGTGCTGCCTTCGAAGGACCAGCATGAAAGGAAGCTCCCCTCGGAATAACACTATCAGCCCCTTCACTCCTTGGCGTGGGAAATCAGAATTTTCGAGAAGTGAGCAGTCCTGCGCTGAGTCACCCGACACAGCTGTATTTGCTTTCGGACTCTCCTTGCTCGCCCTCTCCCCCGTGATAACGCCGAGTTCTCACCCTATGCTTCTCAGGCATGTCTATCTCCCCAAGAGCGCAGCCGTACTAACTTTACCCCCATATAATGAGGCAAACTTCGCTCTCCGATCCTACTCGTTATCTCAAAGTAAGTTTACATATACTGACGTCGAGAATCCTCTAGGGACAGCCATGCCATGCGGCTATTTATCGGACCAGCCACCTGGCTATTTAACCCTGAGTCCGTCATTCCTCGAGGAGATGAAGAGTCTGCCAGTTTCTCCGTCAAGTGCGTTTTGTCTGTTCCTCCGCGAAGCCCCGCAACCGCTGTTCGAGTCGTACCTCGCGTTGAAGATCTCACCAGCAGATCTCCCCTCGTGAAGCTTTGGCCCCTGTTCAGAGGTAAGCTATCGAGCTTCCTTCTTCTCGTCTCGGAGAACTGTGTGGCCTCCATCATCTCGGACCCCCTTCAAGACTCCCCTGCCTTCGTGTCAGAGGCTCTCTGCCGAACCGTGGAACAGTCTCCTGTTTGAGATTCCATCTCTCTGGAGCAGAGAAAATCTAGTTCTTCAACAAAAACTACTCAAAACCCCTATCTACGAGTCCTCCTCGTTAGGACTCCCAGAAGTATCTTCTCGAAAACCTGTGCCGTTGGTCTCCACCACCACTCTTCAAGGTAAATCGATCTTATGTTTTAATCCTCTGATTATACCCCGTCAATCGTCACCCGCATCCACTTTTGAATTGACTTCCCGCTCAATCGTAATTAATATCTCTTGTTCGAGTTAACGTTAATTTTGCTTCTCTCATTTAACTTTGTCAATTAACTATCATTATCAAGTAATTTGTTTCCCCTTTTTGTGTATATATATAAATATATGTATTCACCTAGATTTCTTCTGCAAAGCTTGAGTCTTATATTCAGTAAGAAGGACAAAACGAAGAAGGCGGGTCCCATCTTTAATTCCAACGTTTCGGGTTATTACAAAACCCATCTTCAGGAGCTAAAAACAAATTTCAAAAGAGTAATTTAGGCCTAAAAACATAAATAACAGCACAAGTTCAAATGTAAAAACCACAGATCAGAGAAAATCACAAAAACGACGTTAAAAATATAAAATGAACGTTACGTTAATGAACAAACAAAATAGTGAGGTAAAGAACAGAAAAATAGTTGTAAAGAGATACTATTAATTAAGGGCAAACAAAGTAAATGTAATATTACAAAATTAAACAATTGAAATGGAAAAATAGAGAATTGGATACAAACAAAAAGTAAAACTAAAATATAGACACAGAAACATTACCTTACAGGGTCGGATCACAATGACGAGTGAAAACAGGAAGGAATTCAAAGAATGAATACAGCTTGGTTAAGTTATAAACAGAGGAAAGGATGACGTGTCCTCATTTAAATTTGGGTGGTGGTATTTAATACAGAGTGATTCTTTAATGCGGAGAGATGAAATAGATTTAGCAAATTTTAAGACAGAAAAATCATTAAAGGACACGTCTGTTTTACAATCAATAGCATGTTTCCTGATGGAAGAAAACTTTTTCTCACTTAATGTTTTACCGGTTCTATGGCTAATTCCCATGTAAGAACAAAAACGCTACTGAAGAGTACGTACTGTGCTTCGTATATAGGTCCCCAACTTACAGCTAGGGCAAATGAATTTATATACAAGGCACGAACTAAACGGTGTGGGAATACTGTCCTTCACTTTAAAGAAATTACCAATATTTTTGTTATTAATGAATATAAGTTTAAAATTAATTTGACAATAAAATTTTCATAAAAATGGAAATTAAACGTTTTCGGAGAAGGTCATTACAAGGGCTGATGTCTGGTAACAGGACATACCTGATTTCCTTTGGGACTTTAAAAGAACTCGAGGGGTTATAAAGCCTGAAGAGGAACTTCCTAAAATGTACAGCCTTCAACTATAAAACCTTCGTGCCAAAAGAGATGACAATATGCTCCCATGTTTTCGTCCGTCGCGATTCAACTCGCACTTCTTTGCAACCGGTCTATGACGGACCCTTACTTGTCTTCTCTAGGAAGCCGAAGTTCTTCGTACTTCAGCTTGGCAACAGGCAAGATACTGTCTCCATAGACCGCCTGAAACCCGCCTATATAGAAAACGTTCACCTAGAACGCCTTTTACCTACCTCCGCTTTCTCCCACGATAACCCTTTATGCTCCCATAAGTCCCCCAAACAATCTCTAACCCACCCTTTTAACCACCCCTAATACTCAAACTCCACCTTCCGTTTCGCTGCTTTCACCTATTGTGTTGCAGGAATCTGTAGATTGGAGCTGTTTATAGGTCTCTTCGCAAAGAGTGTGCGATTTTTTGAGGGAAAGAAGAAGCCTATTGACTTGGTATTAGGGTCGGAAGGAGAGTTTCAGCAGGTCTTCTTGGACGAGAGCAAATTTGGATCGGTCATATAAAATCATATGCATTTTTCGTGTATATTCTTCTTTGTTCATTATAACTACACCTCTACCTTTGTCAGTGCGGGTAATGATGAGGTTGTTTTGAAGATAGTCCTCTTAATAGGGTGATATCCTCTTTATGAAAATATAAAGGGATTGTACATTTCTCTTATGATTTATTTATAAATATTTGATAACTATTCTAAAAATTTCTTATGTTTGTATATATTATTAATGTTATATCCTTGAAAATGGGTTCCTACTTGAAACGTCGGTTGCATACCATAATGAAGATCCTAAATACAGCTTTCTTATTTATCCTAATATATATATATTTATATATATATATATATATATATATATATATATATATATATATATATATATATATATATATATATATAGCAGGGATTGTCCGTTGAAAATACAGTGTTCCTTTTTAATGAGATTTTGTACATTCAACACGATCGAAAAGAACACTGTATTTTCAACGGACATTTTTAATAAAGTATTATTAAAATTGTCCGTTGAAAATACAGTGTTCTTTTTTAATGAGATTTTGTACATTCAACACGATGGAATGGCCATGGGCTCTCTATTGGGTCCCAACTTCGCTAATGCTTTTTTATCCTACCACGAAAAAAAATGGTTAAGGGACTGCCTGGTTCAATATAAACCGCTAGTGTTTAAAAGATTTATCGATGACTGCTTCCTTATTTTTAAACACAAAGACTATGCACCATTATTTGTAAATTATTTAAATCAACAACACCTTAATATTAAATTTTCCATGGAGACAGAATTATACAATAAATCTCTTTTCTGGATGTCACCGTTTCAAAAATTGGTTCGAAATTTAACACATCAGTTTACAGGAAATCCACTACCACCGAACTTGAACCCACTGCTTTAGTTGTACTCCTACTAATTTCAAACATTCCGCCATCATAAACAGTATACACAGAGCTTACAAAATCAGTTCAAATTGGTTTCACTTTCATTCTGAAATAGAATATCTCAGGAGCTTTTTTCATTTTATTTTTTTCCCAGACCACCTATTCGACAGACTTACTTCCAATTTCTTATTTAAAAAGTTCTTTCGCAAAACCCCTCCAATAACTGTCCCTAAACAAAAAATATTCTTAAAACTGCCTTATCTTCCACTTGATAACACCAAATTCAACAAAGCTTTACTCTCCACTCTTAATAGATATTTTCCCCAATGCAAGTTTCTCATAATTAATTTTAATCGTCTTGGTGTCTATACTTTCCTTCGACACAAAGAATCACTCCCATTATGCCTGCGTTCCTCCCTCACTTATGAATTCACTCGTGCGATCTGCCAAAGTCGCTACTTAGGCCAAACAAGTCTACAATTAAGATGTAGGATCGCTAAGCATATCGGAGTATCATACAGAACCAAGAATTCCCATCTCCAAACTCGAACACTCCTCTATACGAGAACATTCATTAAAACATAACCACCCGCTTGACCCTGATTCCTTTGGTTTACTCTCTTCTACCTCCTCTTCTCTGGATTTAAAAATTCTTGAATCACTTTACATCAAACAAATAAACCCGGAACTCAATGATTATTCATCATCTCTTAAATTATTTACTATATAGACAAATGTACGGTAATACTTCAGATTCGGGGCGCACGGTAGGTGGCGCTGTTAGTAGGCTACAATTTTGGGCTACAATATATCTCTTATGACGTCAGACGGTAGCTTCAGATGTGACCAATCACGGCGTTATATTTTTTTGTTGTTTTGGGGATTTGTAACTTTTAGTCTGTATTATTTACTATTAATTACTAAACGAGCGTTTATAGTTTTTTCTAAGTTAGGTTACGTTTCTTGATGTCTTTTATTGTTTTAAATTTGGTTTTCGTAATTTTTGTTTGCTGCGAACGATAACAGCTTCTTACTGGCAACGTCGTAGCTTATAAATAGGACCCGTTTTGCAAATGTTTTTGTTTTGTTTTGTTATGGCGTTTTTGTGCTCTCCATGTGCTTCTTCGTTATTTCAATTCGGCTTTATTTTGTATAATCGCGAAAAACTTTTAGATTATCTAGAGGCGCATAAACGGTAAATATGTAGATTAGCGACTCGGCCGAAAAAGTGGGGTTTTTTGACATGATTTGGTTAAATCATTGACCTCTGTAAACGTTAGCACATAAGTCTATAAACAATTAGGATTATATACTGGGGGGCTGTGCCCCTCAGACCACCCCCAATTTAATGACACTCAAAATCATCGTAGCGTGGTCTCCCCATTGTGTTTACTCCCACACGAGCCGTCCCCTTAAATGTACTTAAAAAACGTGAAACATTTTGGAACACGGACGAAATAGTACGTCCCATCGTTCGAATCGCTAATCTACATATTTACCGCATAAACTAATCAAGAAACCTATAAAAGTAAGTATTTTTTGTTATAAGGTTAGGTTTTTCTGCCACTAAAAAGCTGTTGGGGAAAAAAACCCTTCGATGAACCTGAGTTTCAATCAATTAGGGGGTTCTGGGGGGCGCAGCTCCACAGTATATACTCATATACAAAAAATATAACGCCGTAATTGTTCACATCTGTCGCTACCGTCTGACGTCATAAGACATATATTGTTGCCCAAAGTTATAGTCTATAAACAGCGCCACCTACCGTGCGCCCCAAAACTGAAGTGTTACCAAATGTACAACCAACCAAATCCCCATTAATAGTTTTCTTTCTGCCTAATTCTGTCTTTTATATCAGTCGATACTCATAGCTACACCGAAATAAGGTTAGTACTCGTGCAGAGAAATTTTTATTTATATTTTAGTTTGTCATATTTATATCCAAATGATCTAGTTTATGATTAACTTTTACTTAAATTAATGTTTTAGTCGTCCTCTTTGGCCCCTCCATTATTGATTATTTAATATTTAAACTTTCGTGCTTTAGTTTACTCGTATTCATTTAATGTTCAATCACTTAAAATTTGCGAGAAAGAGAAGGACGTGGAGGGAATTACGAAGGAGGAGGCAGTGGAGACACTGCGCGAAATAGGCCTTCAACCTGCAATTCCTCCACAAATACAAACACACATAGGCGTGGTTTGCAGGAAGCTGGACTCGTGGATAGGCCAGCATTCCAAGGAGGAAATTAAAGATGAAATAGCCAAGAACCAACCATGGACTAAGGTATCAAAAATCATAAAGTTCTGGAACAAAAAAGATAATGTTGAATACACCCATGTATTCAAAATTATCTTTACTGATACAGCAATGGCCCAAAAGGCAAAGGAAAACGGGCTTCTGCTCTTCAACGCTAAAATCAGCGGAGAGCAGATAGAAAGGGAAGAGTTTACTCCCGTACAGTTCTGCTTCCGTTGCTATAAGATGGAGAGCCACGCCACAAAAGAATGTCCAGAACCACAAGAGCTCTGTTCGAGGTGCAGCGAGGCAGGGCACCATTGGAAAAATTGCAGTAGTCTGAGGGAAAAGTGTGCCAATTGCGGCCTAGGACATCGTTCCATGGCTATGGCCTGCCCTCTTAAAAAAGAAATAATTAAGAACAAGGTGCAGAAAAAGAAAGAGGATCAAAACAGGAGGCAGAACACTACGTATGCGCAAGCAGCGAAGGCAGTCCTGAATGAAACTGAAGCGAAAAAGACCTACCTGAGACTGGAGAACGAGAACTCAACAAAAATACTGACATGCATACTATATGCGCATGTCAGAAACCTAACTAACCCAGGAACTTTTGCTAAAGAGCTAAATCAGATGTTGGCCAAAAATGGTATGAGCGAAATGTGGTTCCCCGAGAACCCACCATCTGGGGACGTTCTCCAGTTACAAATTGTCCCCAAAAAGTTCAAATAATAAGAACCAAGAGACAGAGAAGCGGAGCAACAAGGAGGCAAGACGGCCAGATCCCAGGATCGAAGCCAAGAAAGAAAGAGTGGCTGCCACCAAGACAGTCCAAACAAAGTCACAAAGCGCGGAGAACACGAAAGAGGCGGAGACACCCAACACCACGGACTCCTCGGACTCAGAGGGTTCTGTTTGCGAAGCAAAATCCACAAAGACGAAGAAGGCGAAAAACAAGAAGATCGATGCGGATAGGATTAACCTATATTTATACGCCTCGGAGCAATTCCCCTTCCCGAAGGACGGGGACTTAAACAAAATCAATGTAGGAATAAAAAAAAAAGTACAACAAATGGGACTACGATGCCCAATGCGAAGAAGAAACTGTGGAAGAAGCCTTACATAATCAATGTATTACCTTCCACCGCGAAACCTTTGTTGAATTATCCCAGGCAGAATTTGAAAAAAGGAGAAACGGGAAAAGGAAATCAACCACCCGTAAACACTAAAGACATCCACACAAGCCAGAACAGAGAATGGAAAACCAAAACAACCGGTTAAAGATATTAACGCTCAACAGTAATGGATGGGAGGGGAAAGCCACGGCGTACGGCAACATATTCCGTGTGCTAGATCCCGACATCATACTGATTACTGAGCATGGTATCGATACGACCAATAAGCAGTTGAAGATACCAGGCTACAGAGTGATATCTAAAAACCATTCTCAAGAGAGGTATGACGGTGCTGCCATTGCCGTCAGAAGAAACCTGTCGTTCAAACGTCTTCCAGATATGGACGAATCCTTCGTGGTGGTAGAGCTGCATACATTAGTAGGCAAGCTCATAATAGCGGTGGCATACCAACCACCTCGACGCAGATACCTCCCTCTGACGAACTTCTACACCCTGTTTGGCCAGGGCAGGATGGTATTCCTTGGGGGAGACCTCAACGCCAGATGCCGAACGGCTGGGTACGGGAACACAAACGAAAGAGGTCACAACTTGGAAATGATTATGAGAAGGAAAAACATTCAGCGTATAGGACCGGATTTTCCGACCTATTTCACCGTAAGGTCCGCTACGAAACCTGACATAATCATGACAAGTGATGGCTTCCCTTTCAATTACCGTAGTGAGCCGGGCCCGACAGTACCCAGCGATCACATACCGATCTTGACGACCATTTCTCTTGCACCAATTCATCTCCCAATACCACTTCGGAAAAGCTACGCTTCAGCCAACTGGGAACGCTACAAGGAAACCCTTGCCAGTTATGAACCAGTGGGCCTCAACAGGGCGAGTCTGAAGAGGATCGACGAGGAGTTGGAAGCGATTACTGCCCGCATCATCGAAGCAGATCGCGAGAGTGTACCGATGAAAAGGTACAAAACTCTCCCCCAACCCAGATGGTCCGAGGAAATGAAAGAGATCGCTAGAGTGCACCGGGAGGTGTATGAGGAAACGAGGAGAGATGGTGTTAATCGGGAAAAAACAACGCTGCTAAGACGCCTGATTGAAGAGCTTAAGCAGGCTATTAACCAGCAACAGGCTGAAGTCTGGGACAGTCTGATTGAAAAAGTTGACAGCGAGGTTCGACCCGATGTGTTCTGGCGGCTTGTGAACAAGTTGAAAGGTCTTACAAGTAGAGAAAAGACCCGCATTAAGGAGTGCGATGACTACTTGGAAGACCCGGCGGTTTTGGAGGAAAGATTCCGCATGTTCTGGCAAAATATCTTCAGGATAACACCAGAGGAAAATGCGGAATTCAACCAGGAATTCGAAGGCCAACTGATTGAAGAACTGAATCAAAATGTCCATCGAACGCTTCCACATGCCTATGTCGACGAAGGGAGGAATTTGGTAGACCATGGCCGGCCAACTACACCGGAAGAGGTCATGGCAGTCATAAAAACCTTCAAACAGAAGGCACCAGGCTGGACGGGCATCACCAGAAATAATTTGGTACATGCCCCCCGGCAGATCATTCAGGGAATCACCAACATCTTAAATGCTTCCCTGAATACGGGCTACTTCCCAGACGGTCTAAAGATAGCTAAAATCATCTTTATACCCAAAGGGAGGAAGCCTGATCAACTGGTGGACTACAGGCCAATATCCCTCCTGGAGATTATAGGCAAAGTCTACGAAAGGAATCTGGCTAACAGGTTACAAGATCAACTAACTGAGCTAAAAGCCCACAGCTCTCAGCAACACGGGTTTCGCAAGAGAAGGGTGCCGGATACTGCCCTTGCCCTTCTCACTGAAAAGCTTGCCAGATGTAAAGCTGAGAAGAAATATGTAGACGTGGTGATGCGAGATGTGCAAATGGCTTTTGATAAGGTTTGGCTACGAGGCTTACAACACAAGATCCTAGGCCTCCAGCTGAACCCTACCCTTAAAAGGGTCCTCTGCGACTACATCATGCGTATAAAAGCCCGAATTTTAATCGAGGGCTACAGAGGACCCGAGTTTGAACTTGAGGCGGGTGTTCCACAGGGTGGCTGTCTGAGTCCGCTGCTGTACCTTCTGTACACACTGGACTTACCTGATCCGGTAGGGGAGGAAATGATGTTCCTGAAGTTTGCAGATGACATCACGCAAATCGTCCCCAGCTATTACAAGCACGCCGGATACCAAGCAAGGCAGACAGCCATCGAAATCGACAACATCAATCGATATGAACGAAAGTGGAAAATCAAGACCAACCACCCAAAGTTCCAAATCCTACCAATTAACCACCGTAAACGTGTGGATGTCAGAGTGAATGGAGATGTTTACCCATATGGTAACAAAGGAAAAGTCCTGGGTCTACAATTTACCTCCAAAGGGTATAAAGTTCACATTAGTGACAGAATCTCCCTAGCCAAAATACAGCTTGGCAAACTGTATAGGTTTAGAAACCTCAGCTCCAAGAACCTTAAAAAGCTATACACTGCTCTGGTACGCTCAACATTAGTGTACTCGGCAGTGGTCATGCAGTCTGTGAGTTCCACCTCTCTCAGACAGATGCAAAGAGTGCAGAACAAAGCAGCCCTGCTTATAGCTGGAGCAAAAAGGACGACTACATTCAGCAGACAGTACTGCACGCAAGAGCAGGACTAACCCCTCTGAATGTAGAACTCCAAAGGCTAGGGAGAAAGACCTGGGACAAAATCGAAGGAGAAATACTCCCAAATATAAATCACAACCTAGACATACCTAGAGCAGTCAGAGGTCGTGTAAAAAGGAAATCCCTCTTCCCGAGTGGAAGAAACTGCTCCCGAGACCAACAAGTTGGTATATATACTTAACCGTAAGATTGAAATACATCATAAATCATAAGAATAAAGAGAACATAGCGAAGAGTAAAGGAGGCGTAGTGCCCATAGATCCCAATCAAGACAACCTAATATTATAGAACCCAATCAAGACAACCTAATATTCAGATAAAATAACCCCGGCCTGACATATATTAAATCTAAAATAAAAATATAAAACAAGAAACCTATAGCAAACAATATACTTGAAAGGCTTGAAAGCCACGATGGAGGAAAGAGTAAAAATATTTATTTACCTAATTATAGTTAAAAAAAAAATATATATATATAATAAAAATAAATACATATATATAAATATATAAAATGATAAATACAAATAATAGCAACAAATAAAGAGAAGAAATAAAAGATACAACTAATAGACAAATCTGTGAGGAGCCCTCTACACCAGGGCAAATCTCATACCTCTTTTTATCTTTATATACCTACTACACATTTCATTCTTATTACATCAACTTCAACTTCAACTTTAACTTTATTGAGGTGAAGTGCCCAAAATGAAAATAATAAATGTAAAGATTAATAAAATTCAAATACACATATTTAGCATAACAGAAAACTTTTAAAGACTCGAATGCTACGTGGGTGGAATATATTGAACTTAATAAATAGAAATATATATATATATATATATATATATATATATATATATATATATATATATATATATAAGAAAGATAAATTGGACGCGAATGAGCAATGAGACAAGAGTTTTTTAGAGGTAAGAGAAAGGGACATTATAAGAAGACTAGAATCAAAGAGAGCAGAGGGCGGCACAATGAAGGCAATCCTTTACCGAGAAGACAGAGATAACGCCAGGGAAAAAAGTTTGAAATTCCTAGCCGGGACTCGAACCCGGGTCTGCTGATTACCGGTCAGATGCTCTACCACTGAGCTACCAGGCACAGTGACTCTACTTCGCCCAAAGCGTTCCCATCAAACCCAGTATCTCTCTAAGCTAGGAACCTCCAAGGAAATTTTAAACCACATCTTCTTACCCGCTCACAACTTAAAGGCTCTCTTAAAGGCTCATCCCCAAGTCAGACACAAAGAAGAAGGAGCAAATGTAAGTTCTGCGGGTGATAACAACCACCACAGGGCTTTCGAGTCCCGGCCAGGAATTTCCAACTTTTTTTCCCTGGCGTTATCTCTGTCTTCTCGGTAAAGGATTGCCTTCATTGTGCTGCCCTCTGCTCTCCTTGATTTTAGTCTTCTTCTAATGTCCCTTTCTCTTACCTCTAAAAAACTCCTGTTTCTTGTCTCATTGCTCATTCGCGTCAAATTTCTCTTTCTTGTGCTATATTGTAATATAGTCTGCAATGCAAAGTTTCTGCACCTTTATTTCTGTCTTCAAAATTGTTTTGAAAGGCAGAAAATAAATATGGCGAAAGCCCTTTGGTGGTTGTTATAACCCGCAGAACTTGCATTTGCTCCTTCTTCTCTCTCTCTCTCTCTCTCTCTCTCTCTCTCTATATATATATATATATATATATATATATATATATATATATATATATATATATATAACAATGGAGGAAACTGGCTTTCAACGACAATCAGTACCATTACTGACGGAGGAAGATTACATTATAAAATAGAAAAAAATGCGAAGTATGCTAGTGATGCCCTAACACCAGGGCAAACTAGAAAACATTTTCACACCTTTATAAACCTACCACACAACTCACCACTTTCATTAATTAATCAATGAATTAATTTAACTTTATTGAATTACTTGCTTCGCTCCATTTATTAATATCCGCTTTTATTACATACCCTCTGATCTAACTTATTTTGGATTGTTCGCCCTGCACTTATAATTCTTTCTTGATGCGGTTTATGGTGAATTTCTTGTATTCCGTTTAAGAATTCGCTGATGATGGTCATCGTTAATGACCGAAACGTCCGGAAAATTAAATGTTCGTAACCATCGCATATGTCTTCATATTCCTGCTACGAATAAGGTTCTCAGGGAACGACTCCATCACACACACACACACACACATATATATATATATATTATATATATATATATATATATATATATATATATATATATATATATATATATATATATATATATATATATATATATATATACGAAAGAATTCTCACCTGTTAGGCTTCACTCTATTAATTGTAAAACTGAAGTCACAACGGACGATTTAAAAATCTTAAAAACCACCCCTGATCCCATATCATTAAGGATTCTTGAATCTATGTATATTAAATACCTTTCGCCTTCCTTAAATTCGGATTCTTTTTCTCACCCATTACTTCTACTCTAAATAAAAATATTACCAACCCCCTAAACTTCTCTTTTCTTGGACGCTCACCGCCTTTTCTCCCCAGTTATCCTCTAACGGCTGATTGTTTAAGGTTGTTTTATCCTGATGTGTTTCCTGTGTTTCCCCAATCGTTAATTTTTAACTCTCAACATAATAATCCAAAAATATCAATTACCTGTAAAATATCGCTATTCTCCCCCTTAATAAACATTAAATACTTTCCATAAATTCGTCATTTTGAATATCTGTTTGACTCTTAACTTAAATTGTTTTCCACGAATTGTATTTCCAGTACCGGAAGATGGGTGAAAAGTTCACCCGAAACGTTGTATCAAGAAAATAAAATGAATTTCCCTTTATACGTTTTTCGTTCACCCTTCAAATTATATATATATATATATATATATATATATATATATATATATATATATATATATATATATATATATATATATCCAAAAAGGTACAGTAGCGTACGTGTAACTATAGGGATAAAACAACAGTAATAGGACTAATTTTATATGTGGGAAACTAGGTTTCGACGGAAACATCCATCATCGTCAGCTGCTTGTGAACAAGTAAAATACACAAGTTGCTTAACGTACAAACACACAAATCAGTGGCGCTAAGGTGGAAGATGCGAGAATATAGCGGCATTTTCGAGAAACGGAAGTATGAAATTCTTGCTTATTAAGGTTTTAGTATTGAATTGGCCGTCGAAAGTATCAAAGTTGGGAATTTCTTTTATAAGTGGAGATTCAATTAAGCGTTGATGTATATAATTGTGAGACTTATAAACTATTTTGCCATTATCAATATCAATTTGATGATTTTCATTGGACATATGTATAAATAAACTCAAGAAGAGGGCACCAGCTCGCATATCGCATTTATGTTCATTTATTCGCTTGATCCTCTGTCAAACAAAACAAAATCGATTAATAGTTCACTCATAAGTATTCTAAAATGTCATTCTGATCTTATTAAACAATTCAAAGTATACAATCCAGGCTACCGTACATGTATGATGTCCAAGTATGGCCAAGTGTACGGAAATATGCGCACACAGGCTCTAAGGTAGGCTAAGCAAGGCAACAATTGGAGCTGCGTAACCAAGGATTATTCCAAACACAAGGACAAAAATAGATTTTAATACACACTAAATAAAAGGCACAAAATAAATATGGATATATATATAGCGACATGAATAAGACGGAATTAGGTTCTGAATACTAATTGGATAACCAGGGTTATTAAATGGTTATAATGGGAGATTTATGGTAGTGAGCAATTTAGTTCCTTTGAACCTCAAGAGTAAAGCGGGGTGAACTTAGGGGGAGGTCTTGGTGACCTTGATTACTTACTGGGGTAGCCCAGAACCCAAAAGGGGTGGTGTTACTTTCTCCGAACTCGGATCGAGCGAGATGCGGGCCTCTTGTCTTCAAGAGATCACCGGACGAAGTTCGAAGGGAAGGGGGAGATAACTTATCCAACCTCGGATTGAGCCAGCTATTAGGCCTCATTGCCTCAAGAGGTCACCAGAAGAACTTCGCGGGACGGCTTCTCCAATCCTTGATCCGAAGGTGGTTGAGAAAGGCTGACGTTGCCTCACGAGATTCTTCTCTCTGACCCGAAGATACGAGTATGATGTCCAGCTTTTCCTTGGTCTGAGACCGTCACTAAACACTTCTTGAGAGAGAGCGTCGTTGAATTGAACTCTTTTCGGGAAAGCCTCGTCTAACCGAATCTGTGGGTAATCTTTGGTTGGTGCATATATACCCGGATTTCTCCAAAACAGGGAGAGAGAGAGGGGCCTCTCGAACCCTCATTATCGGCCGGGACAACTGAGCGTGTCCTTGCGGAAATATGTAAGAGGCCGGGATCAGCGGGTCAGATTGAACGATCAGCGGCTGGAGCCATAAAAGTTGTTCGAGGCAAACCTACACAATAGATGAGTAATCTCCCGACCCGGTAGGGGAAGATTAAGACGGTGGTGAGGTAGTATTCAATTTAAGCGTCATGCCTCGGTGTGAATTTCTCAGTGACCTAGGGGCAAGTCCAAAAATAGTGAAGTCTGAGGGGGGGGGGGATTAACGACTCGCTTTCTCTCCCGAAGCAATATCTTAGGAGGTGGAGAAATACTACTATTTTAGTGGCTCCCTCTACATACGAGTATGGTTTACCGAAAAAACACAAAGTCGGTACATGGCTTAGGCCGATAATTTCCAGCGTAGGATCTCATGCGTACAAACTTTCTCAAAGGCTACCAAAAATCCTATCTAAATTAATTGGTAGCATTTCTGATGCCAATTCGATACTAATACCTAAATAAGCAAGAAATTCATACTTCGGTTTCTCAAAAATGTCGCTATATTCTCGCAGCTTCCAACTCAGCGCCACTGACTTCTGTATTTCACTTGTTCCCACCGTCTGACGATGATGGATGTTTCCGTCTAAACCTGGTTTCGCATATAAAATTAGTCCTATTACTGTGTTTTTTCCCTATGCTACTGTAGTTTTTTGTATATATATATATATATATTTATATATATATATGAGAGCAAAACGACTAATAATTGAGGTCTTAGCGGACACTTGTAACGTCGATTTAGCGTATTGTCTACCGAATGAGGGGCCATGTTCAAATAAATTACCTGATAGAAAAACGAGCGAGGAACTTTGGGCGCGTTTAAATATTCACACAGTGTGATCTGTTATTCGACTTGATAAATCACTTTAAGAGGTTAATAGGCATTATATTTTTGAATTATCACTGATGGGAATAAACCGATAATAATGATAGCCTTTTTTGTTTCCTGATAGGAAAACCAGGAAAACTTTGGAGATGAATAATACTCTCCTCTTGATGCAGACCAGCAGAGATTGCATGTTAGATTCAGGGTCAATCTGGAATTTGCTACTAGTGAATTATTCCTATAGTTGTATGCAGGGATTTGGTGGGACGACGGAGGTCTTAACGTTTCCCTGACTTTAATTCGAAATCAAGGGAAGCAATGTTAAGACTGATCTCTATATCTTCGATGATACCAGCACCTCTCTTGTATTAAATTAGGAGATGAACGTTAGTACTAAGAGGAAACGTCACCTGGGGCTACCACTTTTTCTAAAGCTTAGAGAACTTCTGTGAAAGAGTTGCAACTTTTTTCTTGATGGAGTTTAGAGTTCCTTCCAACCTTTTGCATAACTACTCGAATATACCCTTTGTGATTGGGCTATGATTGCTAGACTGTTACTGCTAAATGTAAGGGTGGCAGTCTTGGCTAGTTGAACCAGACGGCGCGTGTTCAAGAGCCAAGATATCCAATGCCCTCTGAATGTGAGAAAGAAGGCCTTTTACAAATGGTCACGGAGAAACCTCAATTTTATATTTTCACCCAGTGTCTCTGAGTCTCCTTAATAGGTTTTCTGGGCGACGTGAGAGCTCATTTTTCCTTACCCAACCTCCATTTTTTTGTTGGAGGTGGGAGTGAATATTTTCAATAATGGCAGGTTAGAGTGTGATTTAGGTAAGGTTCTTAGGATTCCTATGGAGAGGTGAGATTACTTCAGGAACGGGCTAAGCAACTGGTAGCATTTTTTCGTAAGAATAAGAGTTTTACATGTGGGAACCAAGGGATTGGCAATCCTGGTTCAAATTCCCGTAGGGCGATGGCAGGGACCGAGCGTTTCATGGCTGGTGTGTTTGTGTCTTCCGTCGCTCGTGCAATGGTGTAAAACATTTGGCTCAATCATGTGATTTTCAATTTCCTGCGTAGAGCCGGGTTGAGTGTTACTCTGGGGTCACCTATATTCTTTTGGGGGTGCTTGTAAGCACTCTTGGCTGGCAACTTATTTTCTAGAATCTTAATTATCACACAATTGGTGAAGTAAAACTGCGTTTTTAACACAGGTTTTTATTTCTAAAGCTAAAACTTGGGAAAAATCTTAACGTAACAATTTAACGTTGGTAAAATTCGCTTTGAATGGTTCACGGTATATTTTTTTACTATTGTGAGTAAGAGAAGTGGTTGCGAATGAAAATAACAAGACCCACATTGAGTAAGGATGACTAAGCAAATTATTGGGCCCAGCTAGAATTCACAAATATGATTCGCGGAAAACAGTAGGTACAATGAAGTCAGCAATTTGATAAGGTATGGACTAGTAATGATTCTATCGCCTAAATATTCTCTTTCATATAAAAACAAATCTCTAGACTTTCGTAATATTAATATAATTGATCTATAAAACATGGCTTCGAACAGTTCCAGCGAATTAGGTGTCAGGAATTCATTGTGGGCGAGGCCTGAGAAGTATAGGTTTTCGAATAGGACAAACACATTTGGGTATGTCTGTAAGAGGCCTTTATTTGTGTGTGTGTTATTATTTAGTGTCTTTGATCGATTAAATACAAAAACTTATTATTTTAAAATTCTGATTTTTAGACAAGTTCTTGTTTTATTGTATTTTATTCACACTTTCGTATTTTTTCTATAATTGTAGCAGAATGCCTCTTTCGATCACTCCACACCTGACACCACTTTTGTTGTGGTATACCTTGGGGAACGTGAAGTAGTTCTTTGATGAAGTAGTGCTCATTTTGTTGTTTTAAAGAAGAGCCGCCTTAAACACGTAAGGATATAGAGCAACGCACAGGAATTCCAAAAATAAACTTATATTTTAAATTTAACAATTTACTACACAAAAACAAAACATAAACCACAGAAATACTCCGAATATTATAATACACAATAATTACTTCAATTAACTGACCCTCTAAAATTGGCTAAATTCGATACACACTTCAATATACAAGAAATAGGCTAACTGTCTCTACTGGAGTTTAAATACATTGGGTGCTCTGGCGGCTGATTTGAGGTTGACCTTGAACTCAATGAGCCCCAGAGACCACAGGAATCTGGTAGGTCCTTTGACGCGTGCTTCGACCAGATTGTTGGAGGTGGTAGAGATCACGAGGTACTTTGGCGAGTGTAGCAGATGGGGTTCCACACGGTATTCAATGGAGGGGAGAATGGGGTCTTCAAGGGCGTAAACAATCACGGCGAGAGTAAGTTGAACTTGGTTCTTAAAGCAAGTTAACTTAGAGTTCGGTGTGACCACCGGGTAACGGGCTCGAGGGGGAGCTTTTCTCTTTCGTTACGTTATTCCTCATGAGCGAGGACTGTACTTAGGGGGGGGTTGTCTTCTTTAAGGGCGAGGATAGAGAAGGAGGGGTTTCTCTGATGAGAATAAGTTGAACTTGAACAACTTAACTTAAAGGTAGGTTTGGTAACCAGGAACTAGCTAGAGGATGAGCTTCTTCTTATTCCAGTCTTCCTCAAGGGCGAGGCCTATATCGGTGTTTTGGGATACACCAGGATAAAAGGGGGAGGGGTTCTCTGACGAGAATAAGTTGAAGTTGGTTCCTCAAACATGTTAACTTATGAGTTTGGTGTGGCCACCGGGTAACGGGCTCGAGGAGAAGCCTTTTCCTTCTTCTTTTCTTAATTACTTAAGGCCGCGGAATATCCCTGGGCTTTAGGATGCACCAGGATAGGAGGAGTCTCTCTGACGAGAGTAAGATAAACTTGAACAAGTTAACTTAAAGGTTGGTTTGGTAACCAGGAACTAGCTCGAGGAGAGGATGAGCTGCTTCTTAGACCCTTAGTAGCCCTGCCTCTCTTGCAGGGGACTTCGTAGTCTGGCGACTCACGTATTCTACCTGTCCAGTCTTGGTAGCCAGGCCTCAATCTAGGGACTTTGTAGCCTGGAGACTCACTTATTCTACCTCGTTTTTCCCGAGTGTTTCTTATTCATACCTCGTCCCTCCACTGGGATAGGGGTAGGAGGGGGGGGGTGGGGCTTGTGGACGGGCCCAGGAGGGTTGTTACTCAAACGGGTTTTCTCATCAAGTCTCAACTCTGCTCCAGCTGGCCTTCGAGCTTGAAAGAAACGCGTCTCCAATTTCTTAATGAGGTGAAATTGAATATACTTTGGTAGGGGAGATCTTGCAGTTTACAATCTTTCGGCTTTTCATAGCGATGAATGGCGAGGCGTTGTGGTTACGAGTTTCACCCCACGGTGCCGGGGCTTGATGTCTTTGCGGTTACCATCTCGTGTCTCCACTAAGAGAGAACGGGCGAGTGACGATTTTCCTACACACTTCCCTTCAAAGAACTTAATGGGTGGTGGGACTCTCAAGAACTCAAAACAACTAACTCAACCTAGTTGAGTTCAGCACAGTTGTATATCTTTGAGCCTTCTCTTACTTTAAGTTTCTTTAAACCCGAACGCACACGCACACGCGTACACAAGCATTGGGTCAAACTAGACCTCGCAAGCCTACTGGGGGGGTATGTTACACAGCGCACTTAACATACTTGCAATACAATTTAACTTTCAAATAACAAAAACCTAATTCATCGATTACACGCAACAAAACAAAAACAAAAAACAAGCTACTTCCTTACATTTCTAAGCTTTTAAGAACTTAAAAAAATACGAAAAATAAATAAAAACATGATTTCGCGCTAATTAGGTACTGAAATAACCCTCAATGGTACTTTGTCTCAGTTTATAGATCGGCTGTACTTTATCGGATCCTTTGATGTAGCTAATATTAAAATGGTGCTCTGTGATCATTATCTTACCTCGCCTGAGTTGGCCCTTCGATTTATGGGTTCTACCCTAGTAAATCACTAAATGGTAGTGGTACTCCAACTTATGTGAACTACCCGTATTATGGTACTTGGATACATTTAAACTAACCCTCATGGCTAGACCGGCATGTTGGAGTTGAGTATAATTGATGGGAGCGGGGGTCCCTTAGTCCTCCTTTAATAAGGTACCTTTGGAGATCCAGTTTGTGTTCGATCTAATTTGTTCATAAACCATTTTCCTTACTGGGGCCTGTAGCAGTTGGGCATAATTAATGAGGACGTTGGTCCCATAGTTCTTCTTCAACCAGGTACACGGAGAGATCATGTCTGGGTTCGATCTTTGGGGATCAAATAAATTTTGCTTGCGGGGTCGTTAATGGGCGTGGCGCTCACAACGACTTGGAGTTTTAATGCTAACTCCGTGGACGTTCCGTTCGGGGAGAAGAATGCTAGGGGTAGGGGATACTTATCCACGTCTACCATCTGACTAGTTTTATCTGGGTGTATCGCATTAACACCTCTTCGTAGGTATATCCTCAAGTACACTTGCTTGTACCTCTTCCCTAGATACTACTTCTTCCATCATTACCCTATTTGGCTGGGTTTTCCTTGTAGCTTCTTCCTTAGTTTCTGCTGCTGGTACCTCATCCCTACTTTCTACTTCTTCCATCATTACCCTATTTGGCTGGGTTTTCCTTGTAGCTTCTTCCTTAGTTTCTGCTGCTGGTACCTCATCCCTACTTTCTACTTCTTCCATCATTCCTCCATTTGGCTAGGTTTTCCTCGTAGGTTCTTTTTTACGTACTCCTGCTGGTAACTTCATCCCTACTTACAACTTCTTCCATCGTTACCCCATTTGGCTGGGTTTCCATCAATGGTCCCTTCCTAGGTCCAAGCCGAGCTTCAACTTCCTCGATCTCTATCTGGTTCTCGATAGATGCACTTTCGAGTGCAAGCAATCTTTCTTTTGACTCTTTTTTTCCTCTTCATTCTTCTTTCTTCGGCTTCTTTTTCCGCTTTCGCTATTTCATTTTCCCGGCGGGTTCTTCTTTTTCATCTTCCATTTTTATCTTTATTCTTCTTTCATCATATTCTTGTTTTATCTCTATTCTCCTTTCTTCATCTTCCCTTTCTATCCTTATTCTGAATTCTTTTGCTTCTCTTTTCAACAGTTTCCACTGTATTCTGTCTTCCTCTAATTTTATGTCCATCCGTATTTTTATTGCTTCGCATTCTCTTTTCCCTTCTTTTCTTATATTTTTTATTTCTCTGTCAAACTGTATTATTTCTTCTTCTTCTTCTCTAAGTATTCTCAATTCCTAAAGGATGTAGGCATCCATATCCTCGCCTTCAAGTTCCAGAATTTGGGTTTGTTGGTTGAATCTTCCGACCGGATCCATTTTGTGTTTGTCGGTCGATTTTTCCTTGCTGTACTCTCAGGTACGTATGCCAACACTCACCAGGTAGCGCGATGCTTAACTTACCCTTAATCCCACTACTATGCTGATTGTAATAACACTTCGACAACAAATTTACTACTTGGCCTAAGAAATACCTTCAAATTGTTTCCACCACTAACTTTACCAATTTTCCTCTCGTCAATTATTCTCTTATTCCTGGTATTCCTTTACGTGTTGGCTCTCCCTTAATTAGACGCTGCTGGGTTCTTTCTAATAAAAAACCCATACCTGACACCACTTCTGTAGCAGAATGCCCCTTTTGATCACTCCACACATGACACCACTTTTGTCGTGGTATAACTTGTGGAGCGTGAAGTACTTCACTGATGAAGTAGACTTCGATTTAAGAGTGCTAATTTTGTTGTTTTAAAGAAGAGCCGTTTCAAACACGTAAGGATATAGAGAAACGCACAAGAATTCCCCAAATAAACTTATATTTTAAATTTAACAATTGAATACACCAAATTTAACCATTAACCACAGCAATACTCCGAATATTATAATACACAATAAATTGTTCAATTAACTTGACCCTATATAATTGGCTAAATTCGATACACACTTCAATATACAAGAAATAGGCTAATTGTCTCTACTGGAGTTTAAATACATTGGGTGCTCTGGCGGCTGATTTGAGTTTTACCTTAAACTCAATAAACCCCAGACACCACACAAATCTGGTAGGTCCTTTGAGGCGTGCTTCGACCAGATTGTTGGAGGTGGTCGAAATCACGAGGTACTTTGGCGAGTGTAGCAAATGGGGTTCCACACGGTATTCATTTAAGGGGGGGGGGAGGCTTCAAGGGCGAGAACAATCGCAGCGAGAGTAAGTTGAACTTGGTTCTTGAAGCAAGTTAATTTGGAGTTCGGTGTGACCACCGGGTAACGGGCTCGAGGGAGAGCTTTTTAACTTCGTTACGTAATTCCTCATGGGCGAGGACTGTCTCAAGGACGGTCTTCTTTAAGGGCGAGGATCGAGGAGGGGGGGTTTCTCTGACGAGAATAAGTTGAACTTGAATAAATTAACTTAAAGGTCGGTTTGGTAACCAGGAACTAGCTTGAGGATGAGCTTCTTCTTAGTTCGAGTCTTCCTCAAGTGCAAGGATAACGGAGGAGGGTTTCTCTGACGAGAATAAGTTGAACTTGTTTCCTCAACCAAGTTAACTTATGAGTTTGGTGTGGCCACCGGGTAACGGGCTCGAGGGGGAGCCTTTTCCTTCTTCTTTTCTTAATTTCTCAAGGACGAAAAATATTCCTGGGCTTTAGGATGCACCAGGATATGAGGAGTCTCTCTGACGAGAGTAAGTTGAACTTGAACAAGTTAACTTAAATGTCGGTTTGGTAACCAGGAACTAGCTCGAGGGTGAGATGCTTCTTAGCCCCCTTGGTAGCCCTGCCTCTCTTGCAGAGGACTTCGTAGTCTGGCGACTCACGTATTCTACCTATCCAGTTTTGGTTGCCCGGCTTCTATCCGGGGACTTCGTAGCCTGGAGACTCACGTATTCTACCTGTCAGGTCTTGGTAGCCCGGCCTTAATTTGGGGATTTCGTAGCCTGGAGACTCACGTATTTTACCTCGTTTTTCCCGAGTGTTTCTTATTTATACCTAGTCACTTTAATGGGGTAGGTGTAGGAAGGAAGGGGGGGGGGGGGCTTGTGGCCGAGCCTAGGAGGGTTGTTACTCCAACGGGTTTTCTCATCAAGTCTCAACTCTGCTCCAGCTGGACTTCGAGCTTGAGAGAAACGCGTCTCTAATTTCTTACTTGAGGTGAAATTGAATATACCTTGGTAGGGGAGATCTTGCAGTTTCCACCCTTTCGGCTTTTCGTAGCGACGAGTGGCGAGGCGCTGTGGATACGAGTTTGACCGCACGGTGCTGGAGCCGGATGTCTTTGCGGTTACCATCCCGTGTCTCCACTGAGAGAGAACGGGTGAGTGACGATTCCCCTACAATAATATAATTCGTAAAATATCATGATTAATTATTAAATGATATATAATAAAAAGGTTATACTTTACAAGTATAAATTAGGTATAATACTTGCTTAGTTTTGGTTTTTCTATCGCGTGTCATATCGGTTAAGTGACGCGCCACACCAGTTAACAGCCAGTCGTCGTGTGAGCAAGCTGCTGCTGCGCTGCGCCCTTGCCAACACTTGTGTACGCTTCGGGTTAATCGTTCTGTTTTCATTTTCTTGCTATTGCCAACCGCAACGGCAGTAACTTTCACCATTAATATTTGCATTTTGTTTTTCTATTTCGTTCTATTCGTATTCATATGATCATATCTAGACTATTAGTTTTATAAGGTAACGATAAATCTAGCTTAAAGTTCGTGATTAGACATTTCATACAAGTTTCATCATGTATTCGTGCGCACCGGCTTCTTACTTGTGTGCACTTGTTTGTTGCTAGTTAGCATTTATTTGTAGATTAAACTGAGCGTTTATTTGTGAGTTTCGTAATTTTGTTTCTAAATACTGAATTTGTGTTCAGAATTTAGGGCGTGCAAAAGAAAGAGCCTAGTCGAAGACATTGTTTTATTCACACCTTTGTTAGCGGACGAAGACGCGTCCTTTACATCCAGTATGGAGATATTTCTGACACCCCAGCCAAGAAACAGGAGAGCCAGCGGCGCAAACTAGAAGTCTTTAGGCTCCCAGCACAGCAACCAATCGGCGGCGGTCAACCACAACATCATGGGGGCGTGGAGGACACCCTGACCATTCCGCTCTGGCGCAGTGAGAGCAGGATGTCGCAGGACTCGAACGAGTCGGCCGAGAGCAAAGCCACAATGGAGACAAACAACTCCAGCCTCAGCCAGGAGAACAGTTGGAGGCACATCGCCCTGTTCTTCAAGGTTGTGGACAACAACAAGGCTACCTGCACCAAGTGCTCAAATACACTCAAAATTCAGCAGGGAACAACTTCAAACCTGAAGGTGACTTTAAATTTATTTGATTTAATAATTTATTTAAAGACTTTTTTACCTCGAGGCAGCTCCCGAAGGCACTAGCAAACGCGGCTGCCACAAGTCCTCCCAGGACGCGGCCGCGACCAGGAGGTAGGCTAGCATTGAGAAGAGCTTCAAGGGAAAGTTCTCCCAGAAAAAGTGCTTCATTTTTCAAGTTAAAGTATCAATATATTTTTTTATTTTTAAGTGTTTTAATTTTAAAACTGTGAAACTCAGTTTAGACACTGAATGATTAAATAATATTAATAAATTCATTAAATTCAATATAGATGGTTTAAACTGTTAACAGTTTTCTGTTTTTACTTCTTAAACATGTGTTAACAATTTATATGTCTCATACACTCATATAAAAAAATAATCTGATGAATAAATAATCTTCTAATTTTAAATTTATGCTCAAAATTATAATTTTGCTTCAGGTCCTTCATTGGCTGCATGAAGCCTGCCTCAGAGACAGACAGTGAACATAATAAGGCCCTGTGTACGTACGCCTTCCCACAGTTCAAGGTCCCCTCCAGGCGGAAGCTCACCCGCGACATGAGGGCGATGGGGGACCAGTGTTAGGACGACCTGACGGACCTCCTCGCCAAACAGAAGTCGTGGCCACGAGGGCTGATAGCTGGTCGGACAAACAGGGCCTTCCTGATGATGACCGTGACATGGCTGGACAAGGTCACATTCAAGAGTCAGGTAAATGAAATGGTGAGAATTCTTTAATCCGCAAGAAAAGCCTCTCTCTCTTTATCTGTATTTCTTTTCTGTTTCTCTCTGGCTGTCTCTCTCTTTTCTTCCTTTCTGTCTGTCTGCATGTCTCTTCACTATCTCTGTCTGTCTATTATTTTTCTCTCTGTTTATCTCTCCCCTCTCATCATATCTGACTGCTCTCTCTTTCCTTTCTCTCTCTCTCTTTCTTTTCTTTCTCCCTCTATCTCTCTCTTCTCATTCTTTCTCTGTCTCTCTCTTCTATTTCTCTGTCTATCTCTCTCTTCCTATTCTTTTTCTGTCTCTCTTTTCTCTTTCTCTGTATATCTCTCTCTTTTCATTCTCTCTGATCCTCTTTCTTCTCTTTCGCCCTGCTTGTTTATCACTCCTATTTCTGTCTGCCTCTCTGTCAACTTTTTCTTTGCATGTTTCTCTTTCTTCTTTCTCTCTGCCTCTCAATTCCTTCTTTATTTGCCTCTCTTGTCTCTCTCATTCTGCATGTGTGCTTTTCTCTTTCTCTCTTATATTCTCTTTTGTATGACTCTTTCTCTCTGTCTGACTGCGTTTTTTCTTTATCATTTTCTCTTCTATTTATCTCCAATTATCTCTTTGTCTCTCTTTTGTTCACAGGGAGTGAACAGGCTCCCATATTGTCTCGTCTCTTGCAATTTCACCTTATTTGTGTTTAAATTATTTTATTTTATTTATTTATTTATTCCATATTAATCCCATGTACAGTATAAACATATTACATTCTAAATCTTAATGACAAGTTACAATAAGTACTTATACATATTCGTATATATGTATATACATACAAAGATTAGTTATGGGCCCAAAATAAGTCAGTGACTTTTAGGGCAGAAACTTAAAACTTAAGACTAAGCATAAAATTATAAAGAATAAAATCCCTTCATGTTTATAAAAATATAAACAACTTAGTATACATTTGAGAACCTAACCATTGTCAAGATTGCAAATAACGAATAATTATATTATTTAAATTTTGAGATAAATTAAAAAACTATTTTATTTCCAGAGATTACTTCAAAATATCTGTAGTTAACATAATCAACAGTCTTATATAAATAATAACATATTTATAATGTATAAATCAAAGTAATATTACACAGTATAATAGTGTACGGTAACAAATAAATACACAATAACAAAAACTGAATAGAAATTTAGTAAGCCGAAATTATATTGATTTTAAGAGCTTTTTTGAATTTAGCTAAATTGGTTTGGGATTTGATATTGTCCCCCAAGCCATTCCATATTTTGATAGATTTGTACAGAAAGCTACATTGTGATTTTGATTTTGAATACAAGGGTGAAATAAATTTTGTTCTATTGCGGGTTTGGTGATTATGGGTATTATCAGCTGTTTGTAACATATTAAATATATAGTTATTATAGCAACACTTTATTGTTTTGTAAAGGAATAAGAATTTTTGAAAAACAAAGAGATCATTTAATTTTAGAATTCTGGATTCTTTAAAATATCGATTAGTGTGCTCTTTGTAGTCAAGTTGATGGATGGCTCGAATTGATTTTTTCTGTAATATGACTAATTTATTGAGATAATTTTGATATTTTCCATACTAACTCTCTATGCCATATGTCAAGTAAGGTTGCACCATTGTCATATATAAAGAGTGGAGAATAGATTTAGGAAGAAACTTATTTAATTTATATAATATTCCAATCGATTTTGATAGTTTTGTTGAGATATGCGTAATAAGTTGTTTAAAACTTAGATTTTTTGTCAATAAAGATGCCTAGGAATTTGATATGAGTAGTTTCATAGATTATTCCGTCACACATTTTAATATGGGGCAATTCAATAGATTTTTTGAAACAGAAAAGAATATATTTGGTTTTGTAAACATTTATTGATAGTTTATTAACATTAAGCCACCTGAAGACATTTTTGAGTTCTTTATTTATTGTAGATGCAATGTTGCTCGGTTTGTCATATGGCAAGGGAGTTGATCAGGCAATATCATCCGCGAATAATATAAATTTAAACAGAGAAGATGATTTAACAATATCATTAATATAGATTAAAAAAAACAGTGGCCCTAGCACGGAGCCTTGTGGGACCCCAGTTGTAATATTAAGGTGGGATGAGTCATGACCATTGACGGAGACAAATTGCTTTCTTTCAGTTAAATATGATTTGAACTAATTCCGTACATAGCTAATTTTGACAGTAGAATATTATGGTTGACACAATCGAAAGCTTTTTTAAAATGGTTAAAAATTGAGAATACAATGTGGCCCTTTTTAATGTTATCATAATTCCAGAAATTTATAAAGTTTATTGAATGCTATTTTTTCCAATATTTTACTGAACATTGTAAGACATGAACTAGGGCGGTAATTGCTGACGTTTGTGAGGTCTCCGGCCTTTGGGAACGGTGTTACCCGAGCAACTTTTAATACACTTGGGAATATACCCTGCGTAAATGATTTATTAATTATTGAGCTAAAATTGGAGAAACTATATCAGAGATGTATTTTAAAATTTTAGTGGAGATTGAATTAATACCTGATTTTTATTTTTTAGTGAACTAATGATTTTTTTTAATATCGGCTACGCTTACAGGAGAAAAGAATAAGGAATTTGGTACATTAATCTCATTAAAATACGAAAGAAAAGATTTATCGACTATTTTGCAGGAGTCTGAGATTTTTTTACCTACGTTGACAAAAAAAATATTGAATTCATTCGCTTTTTTCTTATTGTCATCAACTGGTTTACCGTCAATGATAATTTGTTTAATTTGGTTTGTTCCTTTAGTAATTTCAGGTTTTATCACAGAATTGATTAATTTCCAAGTTTGTTTTATATTGTTTTTCGTTTGATTAAATCGGTCATGGTAATAATTTTTCTTGGCTATTTTAATTTGGTTAGTAACTTGATTCCGAAAATTTTTATATGTGTGTTCTGGAATTTGACTAAGCTTATAAAGAGAAAAGTATTTTTGACGTTTTTTGATGTTATTTATAATTGCGTTTGTTATCCAAGGTTTTGTTTTGTGTTTATATGATATGGTTTTATATTTTAGAGGACAATTAAGTTTAAAAGCATCGTCTAGCCTTGAAATTAACTCTTCGGTAGCAGAATCGATGTCATTTATATAGGAAATTTCATATAGATTCTGATTTAGAACATAGTTATAGAAGTTTGATAAGGTATTTTCGTTAATTATGCGGTAGGTTATTGTACGGTTTTGATGAATATTGTTCGAGTTGAAAAAAGACTTTTGGATCATGGATATAGGAAGATGGTCCGATATGTCACAAAGGAGAATACCGGAAGAGTAATTTTCGGGGTGAACTCTAAAAATATTGTCAATTAGTGTTGCTGAGTTTTGGGTTATTCTTGTCGGTTTTGTTATAATTGGAAGTAAGGAATGAGAATAAAAAGTATTGAGGAAGGACTGAGTTGATGCGTGGTTTTCAAAGTTTAATAGATCGAAGTTAAAATCTCCTGTAATTATTATGTCGTCATAGTTTGTAACATTGAAGTAATTGATTAATTCGGTAATCTTATCTATAAACATCTTTGGGTCACCAGAAGGAGGTCTATATACGGTTCCAATGATTATTGTTTTACCATTTGATTTTACTTCGATAAATAAAGTTTCAATATAGTTATAGGAAATACTAATTTCGTCACCTTTTTAGCATTGAGTCTGTCAGATATATACACGCTTATACCTCCCCCTATCTTGTTTACGTCGCGTAGTGAATGAAAAGAGCTATAGTTTAAGACACTGATAAGGTGTTTATTATTATTTGTTAGCCAGCTTTCGGTCAATGCCAAAACGGAAAATTTATAATTAAGTGTTAACAAAAATATTGAAAATTCATCAATGTTTGCGTGCAAAGATCGAATGTTAAGATTTAAAATGAACAGGTCTGTTTTTTCAAATGAAAATGTAGTGTTAAATTTATCACAATCGTAATATTGGTTTCTTACGTTATTTTCTTTAAAATTTGGATATAATTCATCAAAATGGTTTATGTCTGGATCGATATTATTGAAGTGATCGAGTTGTTCAAACATAAAGGAAGTTCTATTGGAATTTCAAAATTAAAGGTTACAAATTGAAATTACGTATAAAATATCTATAAACAGTTAAAATAATATTTTTATGATAACTTTAATAAGAGAAAAAGGAATAAAGTATGTAATACATACAATTAAAATAAAAGTAAGTGAATGCTAGGTCAAAACATAGTTTGTTTGTTTTTGTTTTTTTCATCTAAAACAGTAATATCGCCGAAGGTATTATTACTGATCGTTCCAGAGATTCTCACCATTAAAGTCTGCAAGCGTCGAATTGAGGTGCTCCGACAGAAATTTTTGGAGGCCAGCTCGGGTATTGATAACTATACGTAGGTCACGGCGACCGGAGGGTGATGGCAGGAAAACGTTGATGAATCCATCTCTGGTAGTACAGCCGGCAATCTTTGTGGAGAATTTCTTTTTAGCTTGGCGGAGGAAAAAAAGATTTTGTTGCGATTTGGAGTCAGTTGTTCGTTTACATAGAATGAAGGTTTGAATTCTTTGCATGCTGAGAAGATATCACGCTTCAGATCACTTCTGCGCAACTTCACAATTATGTTTCTTTTGTCGGGACCTGGTACTTTAAGCTTGGGACCTAGACGATGAGCAACAGAGATGTCAGCTTCTTGTATTTGTAAGTGGCAGTTATCTTTAATAAGTTTGCGGATGATATTGCTGCAGTTTTCATTATTGGTAGCTTCAGGTATATGGCCGGAGAATATAATCGTATCTTGTCTTTCATAAGCGTCGGAAGAATCAACCTTTTCTATCTCTCTTATTGGTAGATTTAGTAGATACAAAAGGAAAAGAAAAATATAAAATTAAAATTTACGAGAATTAGGCAAGGTAGTTGCGTGTATTGATTGCAAAGTAATTTATTCTTGGAAAATTTTAGACAAATAAAAAAGAACCATATCATCTGGAGGATTTTATTTAAAAAAATGGAGGAAAGGAAGAAAGAAGCTTGTGATTAAAAATTCAAACAAAGCCGAACCATGTATTAAACAAAACTTACCAAAAATATGCTGAAAATGAATAATAATAAAGGCAATAAAATTAACAAGAAGGAAAAAGAGAAAAGGAAAAAGAGGAAATTATGAAAGAGAACCATTTTTGTCATTTTGTTTCAATTCCTCATTCAGTAAAAAGAGATAAAATGGAAATGTTAGGTTCAAAGTATAGTGAAATTGAAAGTGTAAAGATGGAAGACATTAGAGAGGAAAATACAATGTTTTAGACTGCCGTCGAACACCTCAAAATTTCCTGGATATAAGTCTGAAATTTGTGCAGATATTTTAATTTCGAAATTGAGAAAGGATTTTTCTCGTTCTCTGTCTATTGGAATAATGGAATAAAATCCACTTGAAAATATGAAGGAATGGACTCATTTAAAGCTTCCTAAAGGACCAAGGGCGTAAGATGCAATTGAGATAAGACGAAAGGTCTAACCTGAATTCCTCCTTATAAGAGCACAAGCTAAAGAATTCTAAAAAATATATAGGCCAGAATCTCTTTAAGAATGAGGTTGGGACTTAAACGAAGTTGGCTGGAGATGAAAGAAACCAGATGAACGAAAATAGAAATCACAGAAGGCAAACGTCTTCAAAAGAAATGCGTCTAGCGTAAAGGTAGAAAAGGCACATCGAATTGCACAATTCATGCAAAATATCTTGCCTTTAGGAAAAAAAGAACGATTTTAGTTTGACAGCCAAATAATGTTAAGAATAAGCACTTATATATAAATTCTCATATAAGTTCCAGAATAAAACATAAAAGAGCATTTCTGCCTTTGAGGGGAGACGAGAGGAAAGATTATTTTTTTATCAAAGAGAACTTTTAGTAGAGAATGCAAGGGCGAATAACATCCAACCACTTAATTAAGCTTTAAAGTTTTAGCTTTCAGGCCAAGATTAAGAAGATGAATGCTCGTTAAGTTATTAAAAGAGTTTTGATTGTGTTGCTATGACTATGGGTTCACGTAAAATAAACAAAAAAAAACAAAGTTTTGATACGAAGAGACGAATTTAAAGGGTGGAAACACGATGTGTAGTGATATTTATTTAATTATTTTCATAACTCAATGCTATATTTCATAATGCTTAAACTATAACGAGAGAAAAGTTATATGGCACAACATGATGGAAATAATATTCAATTTGACCGTCTTTGTCGGCAATGACACGATGAAGTCTTGGTATGACACTAGGCGTAGGTGGCACACAGGGTTTCAACTGATATTTCCTCTCCACGTTTTTTTCAGTTTTCATTAAAAAACTTCAACACCTTGATGAAATTTGGTACAAGCTTTCTGTTCAGGTATCGACCACACTACATAGTCCAGTAGATTCAAATATGTAAAAATTGGAAGCTAAAGTTCGTTTGATCAAAGGCCCTTAAGATTTGCATGGCACCACATTTGAATGTTTGTATGTGCTGTATGTGAAGTTGTTCCATCTCGATAAAGGAGTACACCGGCACTTCGATGGTCGCATCTTCCCTTGTCATATCGCTCTCCTTCAACCTGTCCAAATAAACAAGATTATTGATCTTTACCATTCTTTAAAGAGAAGTTTATTTTGGCCTGCCGATGTTACGCCCAATCGTCCCCTGACCGAAGGTGGTTTCTGTCCCTTGAAAGATATCCGCTAATCCATCTCATTTTTATTGTGTGCCAAAGCATGATCATTCTGGTCTGGACAGTGAAAAACTTCTCATCCGTAAACGGAAGTGGATGCTGCGAATCATTAGGGAGCCGGTGGAGGAGCAGTGTTGTTCCTTGGACTCTTCTTTTTGTTGGGTTTGGAAAGCAGGTGTTCTTTGGCTATCTTAAATGTGCGAAGTTTCAAGAAATCTTTACAAAATATTCGCATCGTCACAATACACACTTTGGTTTTCAAGGAATCTCATCTGACACTCCTCATTGGATTTCGCTTAATTTTGTTTATAGTGCTCTGGATGAGGGTTGAGGTGCTCATTGATCGGAGTAGGGTGGTCCTGACTCTGGAAGAAAACTGCTTCTCTCTTTAAGGCGTTTGCAAGTCTAAAAAAACTCAGATCGGCTTCCATTTGGGTTCATCACTTTGAAAATATCGCCCGCTGACTTCCCAATTCTATACAGCTACTATGTTTCTTCTTATTTTCTAGTCATATTTGCAAACTGGAGTTGTTTTTTATGTATTTAAAATTTGATTCACAAAATTAAATGGTATGTAAACATATTTAAAATTAACTGTAGAAGCTGTCTACCTTCGTGTTTCTCCCCTGTACTTCATGTATCAGGACGTCTTGAATAATATTAGAGAAGTTTAAAAAGCACGAGAACTTTATGGAAGACAAGTTCCCCCCCCCCCCCAATCTACTCATTATGATTAGAACTGTATTTGAATAGAGTTCAGATAGCAAATGTAAAAGACTGGTGGAAAATGTAAATTTGCTGTTTTACGTAATCAAAACTTTCCTTTCAATATTCCAAATAGATTTTAATTTCCAAATATTTCAATTTTACCTTGGTTCTCAAAGAAGTGACATTTTAAGTGCTAAATTTCTTTGGAATAATCGGCTACAAATCAAGTGATTAAATTCTTAGTTATGTCTAAGTTTAGGCTAAGTTCTTCGATCCTTCTGGATTATTATTTATGCCTATTATATTTTAGTTACGTATTCATCTCATTTTTCTTAAAAAAATTCTTTATCTTTCGTAGATGTTATTTTATTCTTTTCTTCCTCATATGTGAATTTCTTTAAATTTATTTGTTGTATACTAGTTTTCTTCTTTTAGTCTCCACTTTGATATTTATATTGTTACATATATTTTTATATTCTTTCTAGTGACTTCTTAGTATTGATCAGAAAAATCTGCTTTGGGGTATATGCATGTTATCATAGTATGTGGCTTCGTCTCGCTGGCATGGTTTGAAGGGAGTGATAATTCTAATAATGCGGAAAGCTGTCGTTAGATAAAATATGTTCCTATATATGGGAAAATGTTTACTTACACCAGGGAAAGAACTTATATAAGGGATCTCCTTAGGTGTGAGATATATACGTTTTTTTCGTATCCTGGATACCACCAATTTCAACCACAGATCGAATCTTCTATCAATCTTTTGATCAATTTGGTGAATTTTCTATCTCCCGAGGGGACAAGAATCTTAAACGACGTCTTTTTTCTTGCATTGATTAAGCCATTGCCCACGGCACAGTACAAGCTAACTAGGAATGAGAGTTCTTATTAACCCAAGGATTCCCGGAACTGTCTACACCCTAAACCAGGCTAATAGCTTGGTAGCGAAAGTTAGGATTTCTTGGTTCTCTTTTATCAATTTCGATGAAACGTATTCCAGCTTATGGCAACTGTAATGTTATGTTTTCATTATGCTGTGTTATGCCCTACAATTCATATTTCAGGTTCGTCGTTTTGTGGTGAACCACGCTAATAGTATCTATCCTCTTTAAGAACAATGGGATGTTGCAGAGGCCTAAACGATAAAGAAAAGTATTTCTTCATCAAGAAAATTGTTGAAGGCACCTCTGTTCACATTTTAAAGAAGTTATTTCGCCATGTAGACACAGTTAGACGATTTCTGAAAGATCCTTCGCTAAGAAAGAAGCAATCTGATTGTGGGACCTCCAAAACTGTGACAGCTAGGGATTTGAGCCATATGGCCCACCAGTTAAGTAGGTAAACCGGACAAGCAAGCAAAGTCATTTTCACTTCTGATAGTCATCGCCATTTACCGAAGGCCACCAGGAACCGTATCTTAAGGATAATGGCTTCTATGAGAGCTCCGCTGAAACTGCCTCATTGAATGCCTCATCACAAGACCCAGGCTTCAATAGGCACGGAAGTACGTGACATTGAACATGAGTTGTGTTCTTTTTACTAACAAGCCCAGAACCTCCCTTGACGGACCTGACGGCTGGGCAAATGTTTGGGTCTTTTTCGGACCTTTGCGATGTGAAAAACAGGAGGGAGGAGTCATGTAGTCTGCTAGTATAATTAAACACAGACTTGTTAGACCAGTCAGAGTGCCTGATGTGGGATAAAGTGACTGCACCGCCTACTACAATCTCTAGAAGTAGGTATCGAATCTCTGACTAGATGACATACCGTTGTCACTTCTAATGACTCTATTTTCCATACATGACAACGCTCTATCCCACTCTTCCAGAGCCACATAGCGTTACTAGGCTTTTACGGCATAAAGGGACACGATGATGGTGCGGCCGCCAGCCTCTATGGATCTTAACCCGATCAAAACTTTGTGGTTCATCATTAAACAAGAGGTTTATGCTAATGGGCTTCAACTTTCGTCTGAATAGGTCGTATGGATGACATCAAAGCTACAGCAGAGGCAGTCCATCATGCTATGGACTATTAAGAAATTGCCAAATTCCATGTATGAGAGGGTTTTTTAAGTCATCGGGCAAAATGACGCTCATTTGGGAAATAATTTTTTTATATCCATCAATTGTATATTGTAATTATTGTTTTCTGTTAAATATATACACAAGGTATGCTTAATGTTTATAATTATCTTTCGTTTCTCCAAAATATGTCTAGATGGGCTACTTTTATTCCAAAGCATTTAGCACGGTCAACCCCTAAAAAGACAAGTCTGAAATAAAAATTGAAGGACGTACGAGGGGCGGTCAATAAGTTTTGCGAATCAGTATAGCAAAACACAGGAAGGGGGATGGCTGTTTGTGGGGGTGTTAGGACAAGTTATGACAAGTCAGGACCTGCAGCCGCACGCTCCTGCCTCGTCTATTTAAGAAGCAGTAGCTGATCGCAGATCGTCAGTCACAAATTTTTCAACAATGGAGAAGGTTGAACACCGCGCAGTGATCAAATTTTTGACCAAGGAAGGTAAGAATGCAAAAGAGATCCATGAACGCATAGTTACAGTGTACACCAACACCGACCCTTCCTATGCAACCATTGCTCGCTGGAATAGGGAGTTACGCCATGGTCGTGAGTCCCTTGAAGATGACCCCCGTCCAGGACGCCCGTCAGACGTGACCAACGAGGACAATGTGACCCGTGTGGAGATGATGATCCTCGAAACTCGACTGGTAAAGGTCGAAGAAATCAAGCGAGAACTTTGAATATCCCATAGAAGTGTCTTCAAGATCATCCACGACAATTTGGCCATGACCAAGGTCTCTGCCCGTCGGGTCCATAGAAACCTCACGCCCCATGATCGACTTTAACGTTGTCAAAGTCCACAAGCCTAGAGTTGTAAAAGCTGCCCTGCGCGATTGCGCATTCGAGAAGCTCAACCATCCCCCTTACAGTCCAGATCTGGCCTCTAGCGATTACTTTTTATTCCATCAGCTCAAGGCTGCACTGCGTGCACGCCGGTTTGGGGACGATAAATATGTCCAGCTCGCCGTCCAGGAGTGGATTGAACAGCATTTGAAAGATTTCTGGTTGTCGGGAATTCGATGCCTCAGGGACAAGTGGCGCAAGTGCATTGAAGTCGAAGGTAGTTATATTGAAAAATAATAAAACCCTTTTCCTCATATCTCGTTTCCTTATATCCGAATTGCAAAACTTATTGACCACCCCTCGTAACTAGTTTCCAATTTACTTTATATATTATATGTATAATCCAATATTTTTATACTTTCTCTATTTCATTCGTTAAAAAACACTTGCCAATTATTTCCCTATCCTCTCTTTCACTCTGTATTGCCTAACGCCGCCAACTTTATAAATCCCTAAATATTAATAATTTGTATTTAACCTAGATCTTTAAATAAATATTCCTAATTCAATTATTATATTTTAATTAAATAATTTTTATCTTTTCGATCTACAGTATATTCATCAATTATCAACTTGATTGTTTCTCTTTGTCATAGGATTTATTTAGATTTTTAACTTTTTTTTTCAGAATTTCTAAATTTTATTGAGAGATGTTATATGGATTGCACCACCTTATACAACATGTTTAAGCGTTATTTTCATCCGAACACACACTTTACCTACAATATAAATAATCTCTACATCATCCAGAAGTTTACCACTCATTCCATATATTCTTTGCAACTGCAAATCTACTTTTCTTTCTACACGATAATACTCGTAACTATTTATCAAAGAAGAAAACATTAAAACTCTTTGTTTTTTCAACTAACGGTGTTTGTTTTAATAGTTAACCCACACACACACACCCTACTTGCTCTAAACTCCCTTGTTAATCCCTAAGTTATGCTTATTATGCCCCTAATCAGAATTTTTCCATACATTTCACTTAAAGTACCCCTAAGGCTTATACTCTTTTAGTATTGTATTCACCTTTCTCAGAACTACTCAAGTACAACTTGACTATTACTGCACTTGTCCAGTCCTCAGGAACTCATATTTTCAAATACCCTAAAATATAGACTCAGATCCATTCCATAACTTAATCACTGCCACTTTTTTACTTCTCAGCGGCAATATTATCGACTCATGGTGCGATCCCAAATTTCAACTCTCTTAAAGCACTGACAACATTATATCCTGCCAGTCTTTTTTACATCGCGATACAGAACAGATTTAGAACCACGGATACACTCATATTTACATTGGCATCATCTTCCATACCTACATTATATAATCATTCTACTAGTCGGGCCTCCATCTACTTTTGACCCCCTCATTGTTCGCAAGTAACCTTCTTTTCTTTGACGTTCGCCCAGCTCTTTTCCTTCTAATCCCGCCTTCTTCTCACTTCCTCCACAGAATATCTTCCTGTTTACATCGAGCAATATATACAGGCATAGCCAAAGGTTTTGAGCCTAATTATTTTTTTTTATTATTCGTATTTCAAATTTAGACGAAAGGTATAATTATTCTAATATTTAAATTAGGGCAAGTTTAAATGTCAACATTTAAAAAAAATAATAGGAAAGAATCGTGCATTCCTTCGCTGAATCAAAGATCTACCTCGGTTGCTTTTCCTATATTTTTTAAGAGGTGAATTCCAGTCTCTGGAACTTTGCTATTCGATCAAAGTGTAAAGTAATTGAATCTTTTTCATGTCCAAAAATGATTCTTTCCAAAGAAAAGCTCGCAACAATTGTTGCTCTGTACCAAAATGGCTTGGAATTCAGGGCGATAGTTGTTAGGGTATTATATCATGGAACACCATCTTTAGGATCATTAATTATTATAAAAAGACTGATTACACTCCTGTTAATAAGTCTTCTGAACGCCAAGATCGTCTTTTGGTAAGGTTTAAGCTTAAAGATTGGATTGCATCCAGTGCCAAGTTTGCTCACAATTAGAAAAAAGTAGCTATAAACTTTTCTCCGCGTACAGTGTAGTGTGGCTCACGTGGTTACACACGTTTTCTCCACAATCGATGTTTCTACCAAAATTTTATGGAAGGCTTTTAGTGGTCAGGTTTTGATACTATGTGTAAATCTGCGATTTGAGCTGTAGAATTGGAGACGGACAAGATTGGATAGATATTTGCCTTACTGACTCTGTTTAAGGTACGGAAGTCACCTACTGGCCTATAGGGTGCATCTTTATTAGAAAATAGATGAAATGGTGATGCCCAGGAATATTGCAATTTCTTAATTATGCCTTTCTTGTCCCTTCTGGAGAACTCCTCTTTCACGCCTCTGAGTTTTGCCGGAGGCAGCCATGCGGAGACATGTAGGCCTGTTGTGTGTATATGGCATTACACACAACCTAGGTGAGGTTAAATCTGGGAAGAATGCGCGAAATGCATTGAATTCAGGCATGTGAGAATTAGCAAGTCAAGTCTTTAAACAGAGGCGGTAAGAGTAAACCATGGTGCGCGACTGGAAGGATTGGCGTGAATAATCCTCCGGGACACCCGATCCCTGAGAGCACGACCTATTAAATTAAGGATAAGTGAGTCATTTTCCAGTAAGTTGGCCACAAAGATAGAGGGACCGTGGTAAGCACATAAGAACAGACACGGGATAGAGGGCAAAGGAAAGATAAAGATAGAAAGAAGTTTCTTATTACCATTGGGACGGTAGAGCTGCTGTTAACGGGGAAGTTGAGTCCTTACTGTGGATTCCGGATGAAGAGTAGGGGATTGAGCCCTGCATCACTCCCATAGTTAGTGCGTGGGCAGCCTGATGGAGTCCCTTGGCTGAAGGTGTCCCTGAGGTGGAGTTGATAGCGCGACAGGAGGGCGCCGAATATCATGTGTCGAGAGAGGCAAGGCAAATCTAAGAGATTAGGTTACGCTTTTTATTTCAGTGTGAAATACAGTTGTCACTTTCCGTGGATTTGGTGAAAGGTGACAGGTGAAGTGAGACTGGAGCTACTGAAGGGTGAAAGATGTATGATCCCCATTGGAGGTAGCAGGAGAGAATAGCCATTAGCTTTACTATATACGAAAGCGAGAGGCTGACAGGCAGCAATGGGCCTCACCTTTGAACTTCCTGTCGGGTAGGAGCCGGCCTGATCCGAGAATAGATAGGGTGATCGGAAACCAGGACTCTTACTTTGGAACGAGCCGCCCCCCCTTCCCCTCAGGTATTTGGCTATTTGCTGCACCATCTAGATGAGTTAGTCACTTTTTGCATCAAGCGATGCCAAGTCGTGGGCGGGTAGAGAGTTGCGCGAACCTGGGTAGGTCAGACCATTGTAAGTGGCAGTTGTGACTAGCTCCTGGTTACCTAAAACATCCCGAGATAAGATGCGATCGGCAGTCTCTGCCAAGATGTCGAGGGGTTAAGCTTCCTCCTCACCGCTTCCAGGATGTGTGTTATCTTAAATGAGAGACAACTGAAGAAGTCTTGCCTCACCGGCGTCTATTGGAGTTCGGCAACCGCGGATTCTTGGAGCTACAGAAGAAGAGTTGTGGGCTTCTGCTTCCGGTGTCCTTCTGTTATCGTTACTGATACGAGGGATAGTGATTCCGAAAGCGATGCCATTGAAAGCCTCGTAGATTATCTGTTCTGCTGGCAACTATAGTGTCTTATGACCATGTTACCAGATGGGGCAATTAATTAAAAGAATTCTGCTGGCAGATTCAATAATTATGAACCTGCTGCTTTCATGTGGTCTGCTTGTAAATGGGAGAAGGTCACCTGGAATTTTTTTTTGTGGATGTGAGATTTTGTGTCTCAAAAGCCACCTCTAAGAGACGGAACCAGTGTTTCGGGTACTGAGGTAGTTGGATCGCTAAACAATTTGCCGTGTCCGTGGTAGAAGATGACTAGTTGTTGTGTTGTTTGGCAATGATGAATGCAAGAAAAATCCAGTAGATTTATAAAGTTGTTCATGCAGGCTTGAATATTGCGTGAGGTTTTCATGGATGGTTCTTAATGAAGCGTTTGTTTATACAAACACTCTAAAATTATGTAATATATTATTTATTATTGAGATAGCTAGGCGTAACTTTATTTTTTTCTGGTGCGACTTTGCCGTCGGATCTGGTGTGACTCTATTTTTGCCCCCTTCCCTCACCAGTGCCACTTACGACTTTGCGACTGCGACTTTATTTTCCAGGTTTAACTCCGCTAAATTACAAAGTAAACTTTAGCGCGATAACAGAAACATGCTTTTATAAGGCAGAAAAACACATTTATTTCTTTTAGTTTAAACAGCCTAAACTAATATATACAGGTCATCCTCGTCATCCCATATGTCCTCCTGGCTCATATTCTCCTCCCGGAAGTCCATGTTCCCTTTGAGGAACACAAGCTCCTCAAAGTTAACCTCATCCGGTGAGGACCACTTGGCCATGGCTGTGCTGAATAGCCTCTCCACAACTGCAGAGCTGGGAAGGGGGGTATTGTACTTAATGAATAAGTCCACTCATACCTCCCTGTGCTGGTAGGGGAAGAGGGACCAGGCAAGCTCGCCTTTAGAGAGCATCCACTTCTCCATAGACTTCCTCAGGACCTCCCTCAAATTCTGCTGCTGGTTGGCCAGGACTCTAGTAAACAGCTTGTTGAAGAGGTGGGCGTTCAAGTCCTGGGGCTCCTGCACTTCTAGCTTGCCAGGCTGACGCTGCTGCTGCTCCTCCTCTCTGGGCTTGATGACGGCCCTTAGCTCTCTGGTGATCGCGTCCCTGATCTTCTCCACCTTGTCAGGGGCAATGCTCTTTAGGGCATTGGGAGTGAAGTTAGGGTGGACGGCTGTGGCCATAAGGAGGTCGCCATCTTCAAAGTGGTGGCCAAAACCTCTTTTCATGGCCCCTGAGGCGGGCCTGCAACAGAGGCCTTGCAGACATCAGGTCGCCATTCTGGCTCTGCTCCTCCAGGCTGGCCTGCATCAACTACAGGTTGGTGAGGAGGGTGCCTATGTAGGCCTTTCTCTCCCCCTGAAGCATATCCAGGCACTGCGCCACATGCTGCATCACCAGCTTATACTCTTTGAGGACCTGAAAAATGAACATTAATATATTGTTTAATCAACTAGGCTCATATAATTAAACTTAGAATAATTCAATTTCTAAGATTAAATATTAAAATAGTGATCTTTATTAGCGCGCTACTTTATGCTTGCCTAAATGTCCACCTCTGTGATGGGAGAACCCTCCTTGGGCTGGTTGATTAGGATGGTGTTGATGACTTCCAGCTGGTCACCAACACCCAGGACCTCTAACAGGACCACCAAACAATAGAAGAGGAAGTTCTATCTGTATAAATAAAAAAAATATTAAAAAAAACTATCAGAAACTTACAAAATCCAATTTTATATAATCGTCAACAATTTCTTATGCTAAATTTAAATTTTATAATACTACTCTTCAGTTTTTATTAGGCGGCCTCCTTGATCTGGCTGGCCGCCCCAGGGGACCTGAACTGGAGGTTCCACAATGCCTGGGTCTTGGCTGTGGTCCTCCTCCACTTTTAACTCCCTTGTTCCAGCCTTGGACATCCCTAACATCTGTTGTGGCCAACAGATTGACTGTGTGGGCGCTGAAACAATAAGATATTTATATATTCAATAAATTCAAAGATTAGTTAAATGACTTCATCTTTATTTATTAATATATTAGCGCTAGATACCGCTCTTGTTAGTACCTACAGTGGAGGTGAGGTGGCAGTCTTGGGTTGTTCCACTCAGACATCAGGCGCACCTGGAGATCCACAACTTGCAGGTCAGGGTCCTCAGGTTGGCCTCGGCAAAGGCGTTGAAGGCGGCCACATAGTTTGCGCCATTGTCGGTGTTGATTGCCGCCACCTTGCCATAGATGCTAAAGGCCTGGTTAATCTCTGTGATGAGTTTCCCCAGGAGTAGATCCGTCTGACTTTCTTGAATACAATAATTATTGATTTATTTTATAAATTAAATTTATACCGCATAGTTGCTTGTAGCTTTTAAGGCCTTAGGTAAAGAATGACAAAATTTAACTTTTAAATCTACTTACCTTCACCTCCTTGCACGCCAGAGTTGCATGGCGCCTCAGGAGGATGTCCCTATCAATCCAGTGGACTGTCATCCTCAAGAAGTCCTTGTTGTGGGTGCTCCAGCTGTCGGCAGTAGTGGCTACCCACTTCTGGTGGAAGAGCAGGTTGACCAGCTGAGGTAGGCTGGAACTCAGGGTTGACGAGGTAGAACATTTTCTTGGTGCTGGAGTGGTCAGCTACAGCTACTGGCGTCATTGTCTTAATAAACCCTCTAAAGATGAAATATGTAAATTATTATATTTTAAATTTTTAATAAAAAGTTTTAAAACATCAAGACACTGAGACGCTATTTTACTAGTTAAAAAATTAAAGTTAAAATAGCTACTATTATTTCTTTGAATTTTTTTCCCCTGGTGTAACACTGCCTGGCCCTCTCCTGGTTCAACTTAGCCCTGAAGCTCTCCTCTAAGCATATCTGGCGCTTCTTGAGGCCTCAGTCTCCCTTGTCTAAGAGCGGCCGCACTTGTTGAGCCCCTCAATGACGTCAGAGAGCTAAGGGAGCTGGTCCTTGTGCATCTGATATAAAAATATTAACTTTTAACTTTGCTATAAAACTTTAAGTTTCTTTGCTAAAACTTGCATAAAGTAGCAGGACTAGTGGCGCCAGTGATTTAATGTAAACTTAGCTATTTATTTAAACTTACATTCTTGTAATGCTGCTTGAGATGGTTCCTTGTGTGGGTGTTGTAGGTAAACCCCTTCCCTTCTTGCCTTTGCAGCCAGGATGTTGCCACTTAGCAAGGCTATTTTGGATCTTCCTGAGAGACTTCCCATCCACCTTCACATCAGTTCTCACAAATTTGTTGAAAGACAGAAACTGGAAGAGATAGAAATGTTTCATTGACAATTTGTTGAATTTAAATATTTAAATTTAATATTTATAAATCTTTAAATCATGAAAAAAAGTGAATTTACTAAATTTTAACATTTAATTTTGCTACTTTACTATAGCGGCACGGCCATTTTCTTACCTCTCAAGAGTCTCTAAGCAGCTTTTCAGCTCCTAGACAGCCTCCTCGTTGCCTTCCTGGCTCTGGTCGCCAGCCTTTCTTGTCTCCTCATCCTCCATGGTCAGAGTCCTGGGTAAAATAGGCATGTGGCTATCCCTGTCCCTACTCTCACTTAGCATAGAAGTGCTGCTCCTGAAGCTACTACTGGCTGGACTGTCGCCAGAAAAACTCCTGCTCCTATCCCCGCTCCTTGTCACAAACTTATCTATGTCTGTCTCAGTTTTTCCAATCTGTAAAATAAAAAACCTTTACAAGAACTTTCAGTAACTAATAATAAATTAAGCTACAATAAAAGCCACAAAAAGAAAGTTAGTAAAAAACACGTATGCTACAACCACTCGCAGGGTGGCATCGGAAAAGAAAGAAATGATGAAATAAGAGATTAAGATCGGCGAAGGACATGACTCTTAACCATTACCGGTTAAGTTACTAAAAAATCGAGATTTCCTAAGCTCCTAGGGTGCCCTAATGGATTTAAAGAAAGATAAAACCATGTGAGTTTAATAGGCTATATCAATATGATCTTTAAATTTAGAACCAAGGCCTAGTCTACCTACGATGGTATAATTTTTACTTATATTGTTTAATTTTAGGCGTGTTAAAGGTATAATGCTGTTAGATTTTAATTACTTCTTACACTTCACAGTATTTTTTCGTCTTAGCCACAAGAAAAGTATAAGCGCATATTATAATATTAGAAAATGAGATTAATTCGCACGATCAACGCCACAAGGCATAACACGTTTTCGAACGTTTTTAACTGACAAGACTGGTTTAAAACTTGGTTCACGCCTGAAAAGTGTATATAATTTTACTAATTTATAATAAAATTCAGAGTAACAAAATTCTTTTTGGGACGTTTAGTTAGTTTCCTGCAATGTCATTCTCATATAATGTGAAGAATTTAATTTATCGTAGAAGGAAAGTAAAAAATCAGATAAAAATAAAATTACCTGTTATGAACTCAAATTTGATATTTTTAGCCAAATCGGGCTCTAAAACTGATTTAAAACCGTCGCGGTAATTTCTTTTTGAAAAAGTTGTCTGGTTCTTGTTCAAAGTCGCGGCAAAAGTCGCAGAAAATTGGCGGTGCGACTTTGCTTAGTTCGACTTTTTCAAAACGTTTGTGACTTTCTGCTTTACGACTTCGAAATTCATAGTACGGCAAAGTTGTAAAGTCGCAACTCATTGCCGTAACGCCCAGCTCTGATTATTGACAATGACAGGTAAGAATTCGTCTTGATTGTTCAAAGAAAAATGGCTGTAGTTGCATGAATAGAGCGCTTGGAGATTGCCAGTCCACACTGTGCAGTTAAGGGAGTGTAGGGGCTTGGTAGCCACCTCGTTTGGTCTAGAGGTCCCACATGCCGCTGGCATGTAGTGCCAGCGGCCACTGGCTGTGACATTATGATACAAACATACTAAAGCAAAGTGTAACGTTTGATTAGTAGTATCAAATTGCTTATATGCATATATATTTGCAAAATGATAACAGATGGTGCGTATAGTGGAAAGCAATGAATGTTACCGCCCACTTCATATAACACCCAGTGGGACGTCCTAGTCACCACCAGGGAAGATCAACTTTCCATCACCCGTTTCTAGCGGACCTAAAATGATTCATTCGAAAGAGTAACCTTATATTTTATACATGATTTCTTTAGGTATCTATGTTAAATACCCTTTAACAAATTTGAAAAATTATAACAGATGGTGCGCTTAGTGAAAAGCAATGAATGATACACCCGCTTCTTATAGCACCCGGGGCTATAAGCTTTATTCACCCGTTTCTCGTGAGAGATCAAAGTATAAGCTTAGGGTGACCCCCACAAAACGGGCCAGCACACACTTTTGTGATATATCCTTAATTCATTCACGAATTACCCTTACTTTGCAGGACATGACAGAAGTAACGCCTGTGAACAGAACTAGATCTCAATGGGAGCTCCAGCAAAGAATATACTACGACAAACATTACTACCAGACAGGCTCGTTAAAAAAAGTGCAGGGCTCTTTCGTGCATCAGTTTGAATGTGAAAAAAACACCCACCAAGAGCAAAATTCTGGACTGGGTGGACCACTTCGAGAACTCTGTGACAGTGGATAACCTTAATCCAGCCAGTGACAAGCGTCTAAGCCATTCGGGACGCCCCAGGAAGCGTATAGCTAAGCTGGTCAAGAGCGTGAGAGAGTCAGTTCAGCAGTCTAAAACGCTCTCCGCGCAAGCGAAGTCAGTCCCTCGGGATATCTCGTGAAACTTGCAGGAAAGTGAAAGTAATGAAGCTAAAGGCCTACCGATGCAGAATACAGACGAAGCATACCCTTACAGCCTCAGACAAGGAGCAGAGAAAGGCTATGGCAGTCAAGATACTGGAGAAGATTCAGGAGACCCCAACTTTCCTTAACCTCCTTTGGACCTCAGATGAAGCTCACTTCCATCTTGAAGGAAAGGTAAACTTGAAGACAAATGTCTTCTGTGGGACCTCTAGACCAAACGAGGTGGCTACCAAGCCCCTACACTCCCTTAACTGCACAGTGTGGACTGCAATCTCAGCCGGAGGCATCATCGGATAATTCTTCTTCGAAGAATCTTGCGCGACAGTGACTATCACGAAGGAGCAGGATGTTGAGGTCCTTAAACCTTCAAGAGGGAGCGGCAGACCCTGTTTCTGTCGCTTATGAGGAAATTCTGGTTCCAGCAAGATTGAGCAAGCTCTGACACCTTAAACCTGTCCCGTGATTGGCTGAAAGTGAACTTTGGTTGCCGTGTGATCAGTCTCAATACTGATTTTGAGTGAGAACCTCACAGCCCAGACCTTAAACCCCAGATTTCTTTCTCTGGGGCTACCTTAAAGACAGATTGTACACAGGGAGACCCAGAACCATCACGAAGCTCAAGAAAGCCATCAGGTAGAAGATCAGAGCCATTAGTGAGTCGTTTTATAAGGACGTCATGGACAACTTTATGCTGCGCCTCAAGAAATGCATAGAGCTAAGTGGAAGTTATTTCAAACACGTGCTCTATAATATAGACGAAAGTCCAAAGATTCTCATGTTTTGATAGGATGTTTTTTAAACACAATAAACTAGTTATCACAAAAGTTTCTTTAATCCTTTCATAAAATTGTAAAAATAAGATTATTAAAACTTACAATATGACGTTCAGTCTCTCCTGGAGAATTCAATTATTTATAATAGCTAAAAATACTATTGTATAAAAATTAACAATATGAGCACCAGTTTCTCCTGGTGTTCAACTTTATTTTCCCACTATTAACTATTTATTGCTACATGTTTGTAATACTAGTTTGTATATTCTCTCTAAATAAATTATATCATGAATTATTGTCATGGCCCTTTCCCTGAAGATGACCTGCCACTGTGGAAAGACGTCTCGGAATAAATTATGTCATTTGTGAGTGTTTTTTCTCGCCTCACAGACCCAGTAAAAGAACTTGTAAGGATAATAGAGTACAAGTCAAAATGAATAATGCTGCAATTACTGTAGACTTTAACAGTACATGCATCCAACATGGCCTCTAATCTTATTATATATATATATATATATATATATATTATATATATATATTATATATATATATATATATATATATATATATATATATATATATATATATATATATATATATATATATATATATATATATATAAGATTAAGGCCATGTTGGATACACGTACTGTTAAAGTCTACAGTAATAGCAGCATTATTCAGTCTGACTTGTACTCTATTATCCTTACAAGTTCTTTTACTGGGTCTGTGAGGCGAGAAAAAACACTCACAAATGTCATAATTTATTCCGAGAGGTCTTTCGACAGTGGCAGGTCATCTTCAGGGAAAGAGCAATGACAATAATTCATGATATGATGAAGCAAGCTCTGACACCTTAAACCTGTCCCGTGATTGGCTGAAAGGGAGTATCTCACAGACAAGAATACCTTCAGTACGAGCTGAGACGAGCTAAATTGGAGCACGGGAAAAGATCAGCGAGAGGGTGCGAAGTTCACGTCTACTGCGCCCCTTCAGATGGAGTGGGATCCGCTTTCGGCGACCCTGTATATAATTCCCAGCACGGGCATGAGCAAATCAGTATTCACCATTATTTGGCAGAATCAGCCAAGGACACAACGCGCAAATTCTCAAGCTACTCTCGCACTCAAAGGGCTCGCAGGCAAGAAACATTTATTCAGAATTAACGTCAGTCAAGCAACGTGAAGACTCGTCCTTCTGCAATAACCAGCACAGCTCCTTCCAGCGAGAATACTCCCTCGATTCAAATCCTCGAGGCTCACCACAGAAATTGTAAGACAATTCCGTTTTCTCTCTATCACCTTCAAAGAGCCGCGACGCTCTTCGACCTCGAAGATTACCCATGATCCCCTTCTCCCCCTTTTCTTTCAGTTACTTGTTTGTGCATCCTCACAGCGCGTGATGAAACATTTATTTAAATTAATTTTGCTTTCCAATTAGTCTGGTTTATTTCCCATAGTGTCTCCTTTGTTGTTAAATTTTATTGTTTGTATAGTGGTAAGGATTATTTTTGCTTCTCCTGTTTGATTCTCAGAAGAAACATAGCCATTTGACTGAAATCGGCCAAAGGTAAAATAAGCACTCGTATATATTCGTTGCAACCCACGCCAAAAAGGAGCATTCCCACACGCCTGCTTGTCGCCTTATTTACCTGCATCCAGGGAGGTAAGCGGAGGTCAGGGAATTTATACCTGACCTACGACAATATATATATATATATATATATATATATATGATGAAAATTAATGCAATATCGCAAGAAAAGATGAGGAATTAAACCACATTCTCCGAAGACAATTTAATTTAGAACAGTTTCAGTGTATCTCACACCCTTTTTCAACTGACACTGGATAGAAAATATTAAAAAAGTGCATACAAGCATAACACAAGGTCAGGTCGTGAAAGATCCCCTCTTTTTCCTCAATCCCCTACTTGTGGCTAATCTGGGGGAGGATTAGGCCTAAACATATTCCTCTGTTTAGAGAATATGAGAGAAACTTACTGCGTACTAAGAAGACCAAACTTCAATGGGACTTTTCAAATAACTGCTTGCAAGAAAAAATCGTTCCGACAACCCAACTTACAACATCTTTAAGAAAGTCCAGTGATGTTCCGTTTAACATTATACACAGCTGTATATTAAAAGAACGTGTAGAAAACGCCAAGCGAGAAGTGAACACTTTCCTTTTCAAAGTGAGACGGTCAAGAAGAAATCTGTTTGATAAGTGCGGTGAACTTTTAGGGCATCATGCAGTTTCTGTGATTGAATCAAGTGTTCAGGATAAAATCCTTCATCATAGCAATTATTTGAAGTGGAAACTTAGCCGAATTTTTATGAACAGTCTTTGGATTAAAGGTTCAAACCCCAATAAAAATATTCTGAATTTATCATCCCATGTACTGACTGATGATGAAAAATTTGCGTTAGGATACGGTTTAAGCTTTTCAATTTAGTCATGCGATGAGTTCTCATTAGACCATTTAGTATCCATAGCCAAATCCTCACATGAGCAAATAAGTGGTGAATTTCTTAGTGGCTGTATGCTTAGTGCCCTAAATTCTGAAAAATCTGACCAAATTGGTTTTCCCCAAAGATTTCAGATTGCGTTAAATAAACTTGAATTTAATAACAACATTGTTATAACCAAATCCGATAAAACTAATCAGTTAGTCATTTTGGACAAACATAGTTATAATGATAAACTAAATGAACTTCTTAATGATGTGAAAACATATGAAAAGCAACAAAGTGATCCGCTCAATAACAAAACAAGCAATTTCAACAACAAATTGAAGAGAATATTGAAAAACGCAGATTTAATTAAACAATTCAGGAGTACGAATCCTTCACTTTCCTATATGTATGGTCTCCCAAAGACCCACAAAGAGGGATGTTTCTTACGCCCAATCATTTCCAATATTAATTCTTCCACTTATAAGCTCTCCAAATGGCTCGCAAAGCATTTATCTCCAGCAGTTGGAAGAATCTCATCTGCACACATTATGAACACTCAAGATTTCTTTGACCGCCTCAACCACTTGCAATTACCGGATGGAAAACTTGTGAGCTTTGATGTAAACTCTTTGTTTACCAAAGTTCCGGTTGACCAACCCATGGGACTTCTGCGGGAAATCATGCCTTGGCTTAATTGGGATCTTCCCATTTCTACGAGTAAATTTATCGATTTAGTTGAATTATGTCTCTCTGACAATGTGTTTCGAGTAAATTATGAGTTTTATAGACAAATATTTGGCCTTAACATGGGAAATAGTTTATCTCCGATATTGGCATGTCTCTTCATGGAATATTTTGAAACTGAACTCCTTCCCAAAATAGCTCCCCCTAACTTTATATGGTTAAGGTACATTGACGATGTATTTTCTGTATGGCCTAATGGCCATGATTTTGATACCTTTTTTAATAATTTGAATAATTTGCATGTCTCCATTAAATTTAAATATGAATGGGAATATGATAATATATTACCCTTTTTAGATGTCCTCATTAATAAAGATCACCATGAATTAAAACTTGACGTGTATAGGAAACCAACCCACTCGAATGCCTATATACATTATTTTTCGTTTCACGATAATACTGTTAAAAAATCGATAATTTCTAACTTTTTCCTTAGAGCATACAAAATATGTCATCCTTCCTATTTAGATGAAGAAATTGTCATTATCAGGAACATTTTTTCTAATTTGTATTACCCCCATTGGTTCATATCGTCTGCCCATTTTGCAGCTAGGAAAACATTCTATGGTAATAAGCCTTCCCGCACTAATGACTTCAACAAATGTATAACATTGCCATTTAATAATAAATTAAATAGTTTAAAGGACATATTTGGAAAAGCGGGTATAATCTAGCCTTTCAAATATAATAAATCCTTAAACCAATTGATGGTTGCCAGGAAACCCCCAAAACATATTAACATAGAAGTATATGCAATACCATGCAACGATTGCCATAAAGTTTATATAGGGGAAACGAGGAGAAATCTAGACAAGAGATTGTATGAACACAAAAGAGATATTAGAGTGGGCAGCGAAAGCAGTGGAATATTTTGCCATGTTAGAGACAAAAATCATACGATCGATTTCAATGGAAGTAAAATGTTATTTAAATCGGCTAACTATGTTAAGAGAAGAATCGTAGAATCGAGCTTGATATCGTCAGTTCCTAATTTAAATCTATCTGAGGGGCAATTTTCTTTTAATCCTGTAATAAGAAAGCAAATAAACAAAATAGTAAAATGTTAGCTCTTCAATATATATTTAGGCCTAACCCCCCCCCCCCCCAGATTAGCCAAAAGTAGGGGATTAGGGAAAAAAGAGGGGATCTTTCATGACCTGACCTTGTGTTATGCTTGTATGCACTTTTCTTATATTTTCTATCCAGTGTCAGTTGAAAAAGGGTGTGAGATACATCGAAACTGTTCTGAATTAAATTGTCTTCGGAGAATGTGGTTTAATTCCTCATATATATATATATATATATATTCATATATATGAATAACGTTACAGCCACGAGGAAAATGAAACAACGAAGAACTGCGAGGCCTTTTGACTAATGGTCCTTCACTAAGCAGACTGCTTAGTAAAGGACCATTAGTCGAAAGGCCTCGCAGTTCTCCGTTGTTTCATTTTCCTCGTGGCTGTAACGTTATTCATAAATTCCTCACGCTCCTTATTTTCATGATTCAGTTATACATATATATATATATATATATATATATATATATATATATATATATATATATATAATTGCAAAATTACGATGGGTGAGATATATCTAATTCGAAGCTATGATGGAGAAAATATTTCAATGGTGAAGTCGGGATGAAAGCAAAAGCTTGATAAAGGAGATAACTTAATTCAGATTGTTTGACTACTTTGATTTTGTATCTGATGATAACGAAGATGCAACGAAAACGAAGATATGATGACGGCGAGGACACGATGATGGCAAAGATGAGCGACAGGCAGACAACGTCTAAAAATGACGACTCCAAAGACTTCGAACGAAGAGATTACGTAAGAATTCCCAGTAAGGTAAAGACGGCGATGACATCGGTAGCGCACATATCTCCAACTTTTCACCGTGATGATTAACCTAAGCAAGTAAAGTATCGAAATAAAGAGAAATAGCCGACGAAATGAAGCAGGCGCTGTCTTCGATCTTTTGCGTGGATGTGATTAGATTCAATATTTTACTTCTATGTCCCAAACATGCTTGTTTCCTTCCCATCCCAATAGATTGAATTTGCTTGTGTCGCTGTAAAACAATTCCACTTTTCAGCACTCTACATGATATTCTCAATAACCAATTCCACCTATCCACTTTAACCTTTTTACTCTTAATGATATTTGCCTAGGGTAGCGTGCTATGAATCAGATCACTATCACGCAATGTGAGACAGTCTTGAAAAGCACATTCATGAGGGACTTTCATGCAATTTGCCTTAAAATACCAGATTATGTTTGAAATCCGTCCTGCAGCAAAAATCCTTATGTAGAGCGATCTTCCTTCGGGAGGGTTTCTTCAAGGCAAAGACTTTTTGCCATCTAGCTGGACATGTGATCATCATGGAGCTTTATTTTGCGTGAAATCATTTTTTTAACCAATCCTTTACTATTCCACTAAATAAACCCAGGGAACAGTTTTGCTCTCATTTTCCGATTATAATTAGATTTTCACCCCTGTTATCAAATCTAAAGTTATTTTTTGTCTATATGGTCTACTTTTCTTGCTATTGAAATTTATGAATATACTGAAATTAGACCTTATTCATGCTTTGTTTCATATCTAATGACTGCTACACATTTGATCGTCAAAGATGTAATTTGACAAGGTTTGTGTGCCGTGTCTATATGACTTATTTTGACGTTTTACTGATGGCCAAGGAAAGTGACAAGGTCTTCCTTTTGAAGTTACAATGGCTTAACAAGAACAAAAGAACCACATAACTGATGGCTATTACTGCCTGGTCAACACTAAAGATGTTGGCCAGAAAAATGCCATAACTGTTATTGTAGTTATCCCTCTGCATTTCGAGCTACTCAACATTATTAGGAAGTTCGAGTTCCAGTTCATAATTTTCTACGCCTTCTTTAAAGTTTAAAGTAATAAATCTCATCAGGAGTTTAAAGACTTGGTCTCAGATTCCGAAGACTCCTCATCTAATGCAAAAGTCGTCAGCACGTCAGCGTTTTAGTCAGGTGGAAGTGAATGACTTTATAGGGTCTCGGTAACAAATTCTCTTTTGTAGTTTCGTAGGCTGCGTTAGGTGATCAGCGAGTTTCCTTAGGATAAAGGAATATATATATATATATATATATATATATATATATATATATATATATATATATATCTGGATTCTTTATTCCTCGGTAAATAGCTGGAATTAGCCTCGAAATGGCGAATAGTAATGACAACTTTTCTTCTTGAATAATAATGATAAATCTTTCTGTACTGACTTTTCCACAAAATTACTCCTATATAAATAGTCATTTCATCTACTCATAATACTAAAAAATTCAACCAATCAGGATTGAGATACATTTAATCGTCATACTTATTTTCATTTTTGGAATAACAGACCTTAACGTTAACAAATTGACCAATCAGCTTTGAGACATAAGCACTGCAATAATTGTCTAATCAGCGCCACGATAGATTCAAAAAGTTAATAACGCTCAAACCGTTTGCACGGTATTACAATTCAACTCTGACGGCTGGAACGGTAAACAAGTGACTTACGGAAACATTATCAGACAATGTGACCCTGATATCGTTTTGATATCAGAGCACGGACATAATTCGACATAACTAAAGATGAAAATTTTTAATTACATCATCGTGTCAAAGAACCACAGCCGGGAGCGTTTCGATGGCGCTGCCATCGCCGTCAAGAAGGGCATTCAGTTCAGGTCTCTCCCAGATTGAGACGAGTCATATCTGTCAATCGAGGTCCAGACCACCCTGGGGCCACTGGTAGTGTCCACTGGGTACCAACCCCCAAGAAGGGACTATATCCCGATGCACAACTTCTTCCAACTTTGTGCACATGGGAGAACAGTCCTGTTCGGGGGTGATCTCAACGCCAGATGCTCGGAATCCGGATACACCGGAGTTCTAAATAAGAAAGGGAGGAACTTGAGACACCTTATCGGCGGGGGTATTGTTACCCGCATTGGGCCCAGACTTCCCCATCTATGTCACCGAAACCTGTGCGACGAAGCCGGATGTCATCCTGACCAGCCCGCAATTTCCCTACAATTACTTCCTGCAACCCGGCCCTCTAATCCCAAGCGATCTACACTAATTAAGATGTTCTCAAGCCCCATTTAAATACCCGTCAGGATGAGTAAGTGCTTTTCCAGAACGAACTGGGAAGAGCACCGCACCCTTCTCAGCGAATTCAGACCTTTACCACTCGAAGAAGCCACCCTGGAAGAAATTGACCAGGAACTGGCCAGGTTAACGAAGGCAATGGTGGATGCGGACCGCACAGCAATACCCAGAACATCATACAAAACGCTACCAGCACCAAGATGGACTCAGGAGTTATACGACTTAACGGACGAATACAAGAGACTATTTGAAGAGATCAGCCAAACCGGCACTGACAGACTAAAAAGCAGACGCCTAAGAGTACTAAGGACCGAGATGAAGAGACACATAACGGAACAACAGGAGGCTCTTTGGAACGGCCTCGTTGACAAAATGGATGAAGAAGTGGACCCCCAAACTTTTTGGAACACCATTTCAAGGCTTAAGGGTAAGCCACCCGACAGAGACACACTCCTCAAGAAGGACGATGGGACGAAAATGACCCCAATGGAAACGGAAGAAGTGTTCAGGACCTTCTGGAAAGATGTGTTCTCCATCACACCAGAGGAAAATGAACTCTTTGACCAGGACTTCGAAAACCAAATCCACGACCAATTGAGACCAATAGTGGACAGGACATACCCATTCAACAACACGACAGCAGACAGAGACATGACTGGTGACGGTCGAGAAATAACAGAAGGCGAAATCCTATCGACGCTACGTGCCTTTAAACAGAGAGCGCCAGGCAAAACAAACCTGACCAAGCTTAACTGTCTGAACGCCCCCCGTAACATCATAGAGGGGCTGGTCAATGTTATGAACGTGTGCCTGAACGTGGGCTATTTATCTGACGAATGAAAGATCGCCAAAATGATCTTCATTCCCAAATCAGGGAAACCACCGGACAATCCAGCGAGTTTCATGCCCATTTCCCTCCTCGAAGTAGCTGGCAAGATCTTCGAAAAGATCCTTGCCAACAGAGTCCATGATTTTATGGAGGCGAATAACCTCCATAACGAACACCAACATGGATTTCGAAGGGGGAGGGGGACTGACACGGCCCTGGCCATGATCACGGAAAAACTGGCAAAGATCGCGAGCCAGAAAAGGTACGCGGACCTGGTGCTCAGAGACGTTAAGAAGGCATATGACAAAGTATGGAGGACTGGGCTCCAGTTCAAAATACTTAGACTTGGACTTAACCCGAGAATAGAAAAGATTCTATGTGACTATATGACTGACAGAATAGCTTACATCCAAATTTTCGACCACGCGGGACCCAACTTCGAACTGACTGCAGGCGTACCGCAGGGTGGGTGCCTAAGCCCCCTGCTGTATATCATCTATACCCTCGATCTACCAAATCCGATCAGGGAAGACTCTCTGTACGTTCAGTTCGCCGACGATATCACCCAGATCACGACTGCCCCCTTCAAAAGTCCCGAACTCATGACACAAATAACCGCCAGTGAGATTGACAATGTCAACAGGTTCGAGAGGAGATGGAAGATCGCCACGAACACCCAAAAGTTCAAGGTGATCCCATTCTTCCGTATGAGACAGGCCGACATCGTAACTGACGACGCTCGTATTCCATACAGCTCGGACGGGACAGTCTAGGACTAAGGATAAGTAAAACTGGATACGGCAGCCACGTCACTAAGACGGCAGCGAGCGCAAAGGCCGAGCTATCTAAGCTGTTCAGATTCAAAAATCTGAACACGGCCAACAAGAAAAAGATCTACAACGCGCACGTAAGATCTAAACTGCTGTATCCAACCATACCTATCTGCACTAGTTCTAGGAACAAAATAAAACTCCTCCAAAGAGTACAAAACAAAGGCGTACTCCTAATCACGAACACCAGGAGGAGAGAAAGAAGAAGGCAGAGGGACCTACACCGCATGATTCAAATGACTCCGGTCAATTTGGAACTGCAGAGTAGAGCTCGCAAGATCTGGGAGAAAATACCACGACTCATGTCAGACGAGACCAGACGAAGATACATAGACATTCCACCTGATGACAAAAACCGTAGGAGACTACATTTCACCAGCAGCAAAGCGCAAACCGAAAGACAAGAAGTACCGATGTACACATAGGACTTTACCACGACAAAACAAAATAAAAAAACAACGTCAATAACCAACCAAAGACACAACCCTTAGAAGGAAACCACATAAAACATACAAGGAGAAGAACACGAGAGAGACAAGAAAACGCCTACAAAGGCTTGAACGCTACATGAAGAAGAAAACAACACACACAACAAAGAAAAACAAAACAACCCAATGATCACAAACAACAAAATAAAGAACATAAAACAGAAACAACAAAAAGACAGTAACATCAACAAAGCAAACATCAAAATCAAGAAGAATACGAAAAAAACCAATATATTAGATAAAAAAAAGCACTGAGTGATAACATCAAACTCAAATTCGCCTGCGATTCCCTATCACCAGGGATTTTCTCCCCCCCCCCCACTCTCTATACTTTTCATCAGGGAAATCTATCCCTACCTATTTGTCTTCCACTATCATATGCATAGATGCATACGTGAGTGCAGTTGCATTCTCATATGTGTGTGTGTATTTTTCCTTTTCAACACACTTTTTATATCCAATGTCCAAAAAAACCGTTTGCACATAAACACAGATGAAATCCATTTTCCGATTCTCGGCAAAGGAGGTAAAGTTTTCAGGAATTCGGAAGGCTCCTTCACCGACCGAGTACACTGGAATTTTCGATCCTTTATTTACAAGATATAATACTAAGGAGTTTAACTTTCTATGTACAAAAGAGAGAATACTAACCGGGAAGTCCATCTTCCTATTTACAAAACAGATTAATACAAAGAGGGAAGTCTATCTTTTCATTTACAAAAGAGATTAATACAAAGCGGGAAGTATATCTTTCCATTTACGAAAGAGATTAATACAGAGCGAGAAGTTTGTCTTCCCATCTATAAGGTTCAATGTGTGAGCCGTTCAAATTTTTCAAACGAAACTTTACTTGGTTCGAGCCCCACAACTTAGCACGTAATTGGGCACTCTCCAAAAAAGCAGCAGAGCAATTAGCTTACGACTAAATAAAACAAACTTCTTGAAATCTCTTCAATAGTCTCACATTTCAGAGTATCTGACTAGATCTCTGTGAAACCTTTATCAGAAAAGAAGCAACTTGTTTACTGCCACGATATTCCCGTTATTTTAACTCATTTAGCTGTTGCCTTGTATAATCCTATGAAATGAAGATTATTTGGGAATAATTATAAGCGCAGGCTCAAAGTCATTCTCTTAAATACGGTAATGCCAATGATTTTGGTATAGTCCCAGTTGGACGATGCATTTGCGAGAAACTCATGACGACATAAAAACTGCCATTGCTTCATAACATGCCAACCGGTAAGTTATATTAAGTTTCAATGCTATCTCTGCACGTGAGAGAGTCAAGCTAGTTAAATGGTAGTTAGTTTTGAAGGTTAAGGGGAACAATTATTCAGCCTGAAACTTGGAAGCATTGAACCCTTACTTTACCGCCGCATGGTCGATGATACATACATTCTGTTCAATAAAGAGGAGTCCTGCGATAAATTCTTACAATATGCCAATCATATACATCCTAATATTAAATTTACATGCGAAAAGGAGCTCAATTCCTCCATCTCATTTTTGGATATCCACATTTCCCGTATCCCAACTGGATTTGAAACAAAAGTTTTTCGTAAGCCAACCTTTACTGGTCAAAGCCAAAACTTTTTCAGTTTTTGTGACCTTTCTTTCAAAATAAATGCCATCAAAACACTAATATTCTGGGCTTTTAATATTTGTTCATCTTACTCTGGATTTCACCAGGAAGTCGTATTTCTGACTATTTTTTTCAAACAAAACGGCTTTCCTGTGTCTCTGACTGAAAAAATTACGGCCTATTTTTTAAACAATATTTTTCATCCCAAATTTAAATTCCCTACTGTTTGCAAAGATATCCGTTACATAATCTTTCCGGATCTGGGTTTTTAAACAAAAAATTTTCAAAAGAAATAACATATCTATTAAATAAATTCTTTTTCCATACTGACTTTAAGTTTATTTTCATAAATAGACACTACATAGGATTATACTTCAATAGTAAGGACAGAATCCCGCCTGAAGCGAAGTGCTCCGTTGTTTATGAGTTTACTTGCCCCAATTGTAAACTGGGGAGATACATAGGCAGTACGGTGCGCTCGCTGAGGGCGAGGTTCTGTTCACATTTGGGTGTTAGCCACAGGACAGGAAAGGTTCTCTCTACGAAAGAATTGTCACCTGTTAGGCTTCACTCTATTAATTGTAAAACCGAAATCACAACGGACGATTTCAAAATCTTGAAAACCACCCCTGATTCCATGTCACTAAAGATTCTTGAATCCATGTATATTAAATACCTTTCTCCTTCCTTAAATTCAGATTCCTCTTCTCACCCACTAATTCTACTTTGAACAAATATATTACCAACCTCCTAACCTTCTCTTTCTTCTTACGCTCCTCGCCCTTTCTCCCCAGTTATCCTCTAACGGCTGATTGTTTAAGGTTGGTTTATCCTGAAGTGTTTCCTGTGTTTTCCCAATTGTCAATTTTCAACTCGTAACATAATAATCAAGAAATTATCAATTACCTGTAAATTTATCGCTATCCCCCTCCTTAATTAACATTAAAAACGTTCCATAAATTCGTCATTTTGATTATCTGTTTGGTTCTTAACTAAAATTATTTTCCACAAATTGTATTTCCAGTACTCGAAGATGGGTGAAAAGTTCACCCAAAACGTTGTAACAAGAAAATGAAATGAATTTCCCTTTATACGTCCTTTCGTTCATCCTTCAAATTAAAATGAAGTACATAATTACCTAAATAAACCTTGCATGATCTCTTTTATCACTGTAGGTGTCCCAGTTTCATACGAATATTACAGTTTTATGATTGTACAAAAGTTCAGGCGGGTTCTTGATCTCAGGTTTGCTAAATTGTAAAATAATTCCCTCAAATCGATAAGCAAAATCTCCACCTGGAGAAAATATGGAGCATCGAATACATTATACCTGTCAAGAATCGGGAGAACAGGGTGGGTGAGATTATTTAACCCTATTTAAAACCTGATTCAATTGGAAAGTATTCTTGTGTTACTAATGGATATCGAACACATGCTCTGAAACCATCAGAAAGGTAACGGTTTAGCTGTATGAAATCTGGGGAAAAAGGAAGAGTTATAGACCTTCACACATGGCTTCTCATAATAAGATACTCTGGTTCTGTTCGAGTGTCTTTTCCTGCAGATGACGACCAGAGAATATTATATATTCCTCCGTGGCTCGCTCTGAGTCCACATTGAATTTCTACTAGTATCTCTTTTATTTTTCTTAGAAGACATGAGTTAGGACCCGTGCAAATTTTGTTGTCTTTAGTAAACTTTTGGTCTATTAATTGTTCTGTTTTCAAGATTTTTTCGATCTCTTAGCCAGGCTTGTTTAGTCGGGATGATTTTCTTAGATGGTGTTCATAATTTATTCCTTGTTTTCACTTAACAACTCTTGTCGTTGACGATTAATGAAGCTTAAAGATTTTTTAGTGATTTCGTTCAAAGATTCAAGAGAATTTTCCTCTATGATACCTCGTGGAAGATCAGGAGATAGTATGCTGTAAATTTTACTTGCATATAACCTTCAAGTATTAGATTTCTTTAACTTTATTTTATTTACCTTCATTATTTTTTTCTTTATTTACCTCGAAATCTTTGACTTCGAGAACTGTTATCAGAATGTTTTGGTACACACAATTAGAGAAAATGAACTGTAACTCAGGAAGAGGAAAAATAATTAAATTGGTAGAGGAACATAATAGACTACCACGCCATGCAATTGCTAAAAATGTGATCTAATTGCTAAAAATGTGATTTAATTCAGTGAACTTTAATTTACAATGAGAAAAAATATCCTGTTATAAAGTTTAGAATAAACAGCAAATTGAAATCTAGTCGAGAAGGATATTGTCTACTACCATCTGATGGAGAAATTCCATCACCGTAAGAAGATCCTTTTTAAGTTTAATTTCATTACCAGTCATGGAGACCCTTTATTCAAACATGCAATAGATTCGCTAAAGTCCCAATCCGTTTACTCGCTCCGCAGTGAAAGGCGAAATTAACTATATTAATAAATAACAAATAAATAAGACTAAGTAAATATCTCTTGCTAAAATTCGAATTATTTCTGACTTATTTCCCCGGCAAAATGAAATTAACTTAAATAGCTCTGTTTTACTTTTCTAATTGTTCTGCAAATATGTTTTGGGTTTTAAAGTTGATCGTTTCATTTCACGAAAACTAATTTCGGTTAAACTTGTAATGTTCTCAATTTCATTATATGAATCCTTTCGCAATTCTTTTTTCCTGGAAATTCTTGATGGGGTAGTAAAAGACTCGCTCTAGTTACATTTCCTTTAGGGATTTACACAATAGGGATCTATGTATAATGACCATCAATACTTTTGTGTAGTTCTTAGCAAATTTCAACAAGTTTGAATACCATCATCTCTAATTAGCACCACTTCCCAATTAGTGGTACATTACTTTATATCTTAATTCCTATTGATTTTAAATCCAATAACGTGGATATACTTTGATCTAAGAGAGTCTGAGAATAGTTAGGTTAGTAATAAGTTGTGGTAAGAACATCAAATTTAATTAATGATTTCTCTTTCTGACAAAAAATGGCAGCAGAATGACTTTATATCGCAAGGAAATCGCTGACTACCGAATTCATTAAGGACGTAATTGACTTTTTCGTTTATGTTCCAAGTACAAGTCAACAACAACTTGGGCATTCATTACTTCTCTGAGCATATTGCTTTTATCTTGAGAAACGAAAGCGCTATTCCATAGATCGTGTAGAAGTTGTGTAGTTTCTTCAACAATTGGTCAGATCGTTTTCACCTAAATACAGTTGAAAAGCTTAAATTGCTTCTATAGACGATGGTATATCGAAACGTACCAACTCTGTATTTGTAAAAGAAAATTGTATACTCCTTTGACTGAAATTGGATCACTCTGCTACAGTTACTTCAACCTCTCTTTCTCTGTCATTTTCATCCATTACTCTAACATTTCTGGTAAATTGTCAGCTAGACGCTGATGATCTTGATCAGTAAACTCATATCTCTTAAATTCTGAGTTAATCGGGATCTCTGACTGATTCATCTAAATTGCCTTCTGAGACATCATTCGGATATATTTCATGTAGTAGATTAACTCAAACAAGTTTCAAATGTTTTTATCTACTCATTTATGGATAATGATAAATGCTAATAATATACATGAACTGCTTTTTTAACTTATGCATTACCTTAGTCTGAAATAGAGCAAAAACATTAAAATTTGAAATAACTCGCAATGGGTGACATGACTACATAGGAGTAACATGGCCTATACTCTTCATCCATATTTGGCTGAGGGCAAGTGCAGGTAATTTTAATTATTTGTCACCAATAAAAGGTTGACATGACCCATGCTGCTAACTTTAAAATAATAATAATAACTACATCTCAGCAAATAAGTAATACCATGCCTCATCTAGGATTATTTAGAATCCATATCATGCACAAAATATTTAGGGGGGGGGCGAAGGTGAAATTTTAGGAATTGTGATTAGCAGTGAGTGTGAAAGAAAATTAACATGGCGGGATCCCAAACAATCAAGAGTTTGGGAACCTTAACATTTTACACATTTCGCCCTTTATCATTTGGACTTTGATCCGCCATTTGTGTTACAATTTATAAAATAAATAAACCAACGGATCAAATGAAGAATCCGCTCCTCACATCTTGATCTTCGTTTTGACATAAAATTATAGAGCGTTTTGTTGCCTAGAAAATTATATCTTGATCTTCGTTTTGACATAAAATTATAGAGCGTTTTGTTGCCTAGAAAATTATATCTTGATTTTCATTCAATGGACTTTCTATCTTGTTAGGTCATTATTAATATGCGTTATCCTCAAAATTAAGACTCTTTATTGTTTTTTATTGTTCGGTTTTGAAAGGGAATCAAATATCCCTTCACCTTTTTTAACTCGTGCCTCTTCTAGTTCATCGCTTTCACCAGTAGATCTAAAATCCTACATGGCAGTTTCTGCATCTTTAGTCTAAATTTTCTCTAATTACTTCTTTTCACTGTTTATACTTTTCTCTCAATTAATAAAATATTTCTCATCAAATGAATATAAAATTATTATCCTTTATGTGAGTAAAAATGCAACTTTTAAGGTCCTTAAAAGGAACTAGGAACAATAAGGAAAACGCTCAAACATCATATCCTCTTTCTGAATACTAAGCCGTTTGCCCATCATAACAAGCCTGTTTAATCCTCTGAGCTTTTAATAGGCCATCGAGTGAAAATTATTTTATCTTTATTTTATCATATCTTGAAAGTAAAGCCATCAGTATACAGTATTCTTAGCATATATTTTCCGAAGAGGAATCATTCAGGATATCTTATACTTTTCTACATGATTGTTAACATATAATCCATTCTATCCTTGGTACAAGGTAGTAGAAACATATGGCAAATATTAATATATTGTTTAAAGTTTTACTAAGTTTGAGTAAATAACTAATTTAATATAAGGAAATAGGTTTTATTTAAGCTTAAATAACTAACATGCGTATCTGAAGTAATTGTAATAACTAATTTCTTTATTCTTGGTTAAATTTTTTAATAAACATTTCAAGTATAAAAATCCATGCAAAAATTGGACTGAATTTATAACCTTGGCTAAGAAAACGTTTTACATTCATTGATACCTCTAATATTATATTTACTCTACGGTAAATATAATAAAAGAAATTCTATTGGATATTTTTAATATTATATTAACATTAAGCAGACTAGTTCGGGGTTATGTAAGACAGACGAACTAGGAACGTGATTTTTACCTTGAGGATGCTTGGTGAAAGAGGCATTGAACACCAAAATGATCTTTATTTCGTATTCATAGACTATTAAATGGGTTTTGATAAGGTCAGATATTCAGAACGTTTAAAGATGCTGTCCAACCTCTAAATTGATGACAAGGACATGGGAATCATAACATCCGTTTATTATGACCAACTTGCCTCTGTCCGTTTACCAATTGGAAAAAATAACTGGTTTCACATCAAACGATGAGTACGTTAAAGATGTTTCATGACGCCCAACCTCTTTAACCTTTACTCTCAGATCATCTTAGGAGAATTTGAATATCGATCAGAAGGAATAGTTGTCTAGGGTGTTAAGATTAACAACTTAAGATATGCGACGACACTGTTATTGCTGCATCGAGTGAGGATCTCCAAGAGCTTTTTGATGCTGTTGTGGTCTCTAGTGAACGCTTCGGTCTCAAAATTAATAGCAATAAGACGAAAGTGATGTCCATTTCAAAGTCAGAGGTCCCTACAGCTTGTAAACTTTGGCATGGAAACACACCAATCAAACAGGTCAACTCCTTTAATTACCTCGGAGCCCTGGTAGCATATGACACCCGATGCAGGGAGGAGATCAGAAGAAGAATCGGACTCGCTAAAGATGCCTTTGGATTGCTAAGAACGATTTAGGTAGATAGAAAGCAGTCAATCAGAGTTAAGATTCGCGTTTTAAAAGCCTATGTATGGTCAACTCTCCTTTATAGTTGCGAGTCATGGACACTCACTGCCGAGGCCCGACTTAACATCAAGCCAGCAGAGTTTTGGTTCTACCGAAGGATGCTAAGGATCTCATTTGTTGACAGGGTGAGGAACGAGGAGGATTTGACTCGGCTCGGTGTAGAGATGGGTCTCCTGAACATTATCATGGACTATCGAAAACAATTCCTTCGACACTCAATCAGAAAGAGGGCACTCGAAGACCTTTGCCCCAGTAGGAAAATCCCTGGAAAGCGGGCCAGAGGAGGTCAGCGGAAAACCTCCCTCGACAATTTTGACATAGCCACGAACACGCTTTGGAAACAAGCCAGGGAAAGAGAAGCATGGAAGTGTACCATAGTTCGACAAACACCGTATTGGCGAAGGCTTTAAAAGAGAAAGAAGCTGACCAATTTATCTGGATGTTATTACTAGCAAAGGGATAGTCCCTTTTAATCATGATACACTAGCTTAAAAATAACGATCATTGGAATGCATTGAGACTTATAAATCGTACTACTCTGGTTCTGTTTAATACTCCATTTTTCCTCACATAAGGGACAATTTTTTTATAGGATTCTTTTTATTAAGAATATAACATAGCAAGTTGTTTTCCTTGTTTTCTTATCTAATCCTAAAAAAATCCAATACTCAGCCTAAGAATCCGATTTAAATATTCGATTCACTTTAACTTCAGCTACTTTCCTATGAGAATCTTTACCCCGGCAAAATTTTCTTATCCTTGGAATTATTTATATGTTGATTTCATTGAGTCAGTGAACTTACATTATTCTAAATATGCTCGGATAACCTGGACTATTTTTTATTAACAACTAATAAATATGGGTTTTAATGGCATTTAACAATATAGCTTTCATTGAGTGTTACCTTCTACTTTCTAAAATAGAGAGTGTGTATAAAATCAATGAGTATTTTTATGTAAAATTTTTTTGAGCTTAAAGAAATTTAAGGGAGGTGTTAGAAATGGTTTAAGAAACAAACGATTAATCAAGTTTTGATTGCGCTTCAAATTCAGGTAATGGGAGAGCCTTGAGGTGTTTATACTGTTCCTTCTTGTACTCTAAAAGTTAAAGCTGATTCTTATCAAATTATATAGAAAGCTGATTATAATAAAAAAATCATTAAATTCAGACATATCTTAAGGAGAATATTTTTTGAAATCTTTCTCTTTTAGTCAAAAGACCAAGCGTGGACCAAGTTAAGAATTCTGACAAGCTTTATGACCTTAGCCTAGAAAACAAGACTAAACAATTGACTTGAACAATTCTAAATTCTCTTTGTAAATTTTGGCCCATTGAGGCTCTTATTCACACTCCTTCACACTAATTCGGATTTTATGGTTTCTTTCACTACCCTTTTTAACTTTTCGTAAAAATATAATCAAAATCCGACTTTACCTTTTCGAGATTGAGAAAGAACAGATAAGATCCTATCGAGGCTCTGCCAACCCGAATCGGAATCAAAACAAAATTTATTCTTTCGATTCTTGGAACATTTTTAACTACTCTTAAGATTTCATCAAAATGTTTCTCTTTTTTAAGCAGAATACTTTATAAACACTGGAAAATCCGAGTCTGTAGTTGGATTCTCGTCAACGTTCCAATTACTTTCTCTCCAACGTCCACTTTTCATTCGCACATTCAATAGAGTACAAAACTACAAAGCAAAATATGGATCAGATGGTTTCTTTCACCGCCCTTTTCAACTTTTCGTAAAACTTAATCAAAATCTGATATGACCGAAGCTCTGTCCCCCTGAATCGGAATTAAACAAAATTTATTCTTTCGTTTCTTGGAACATTTTAAACCACTCCTGAGATTTCATCAAAACGCTTCTCTTTTTTAAGCAGAATACTTTATAAACACTGGAAAATCCGAGTCTGTAGTTGGATTCTCGTCAACGTTCCAATTGCTTTCTCTCCAACGTCCACTTTTCATTCGCACATTCAATAGAATACAAAACTACAAAGCAAAATACGAAAAATTATATTTATTTCAAAATGCTGCTTAATTTCAATGGAAAATTATGAGAATTTTCCTCTGGAAATGCCCAAATTAAATTTCCTGTAACAAAGGATTAAAAAGTGATCACAAAATAAATTTCTATTTAATTAACGAGAAATGTGTCCAAAGGTAGATCATAATAAGAATAAATGAAGCCATAAGAAAAAAACAACAATATAAGTATCCCATAGAAAATTGAGGAAATCATTTATAAATATGGTGGCCCTTGTTCTCAATGACAGGAACACATTTCCGGCTGCAGGAATTTAACAATTTGTTGAATTGTTTGAGCGTAATTATATTCTATTTCCCTCTCACTCTTTGACATATACCTATGTGCATTTGTTGGTTTTAGAGACATGTTTTTCTCACTAACTATCTTCCATGTCTTTTCTATCGGTTTAAATCAGGGCTATGCACAGGAAAGTTCATCAGTGTAATATTTTCAGCATCTAATGAACTGCTTCGCTGCCTTTGTTGTATGACACGAAGAATTATCAGGGAAGAAATCTGGTACACGTAACACCAATATTTCGAGAGAAGGGAGAACATGTTCGTTAAGAAACTTTTTGTATAGCACAACATTTACCTTTCCTACTAAATGGACGAGCGGACAGACTCTAGCAATTGAACACATGTCCTCTTAATTTGTATTTTTCTTGCAAATGAAATTTATTGTTTCCTCTTTATGACCTCTCATATATCGATTACCATCTTTCCCCCTGAACAACGTTTAACTCTCCTTAATGGCTAATTAATTTAACTCAGGAGTGGTTTCTTAGTAGGAGAGCTGATATGATTTCCAGTTCTATGAAACGACGTGAGGCAGCCCGGCAAGGCCCATTCAGATTTATTTATTCGCCAATTGACATGAAATATCGTCTAGTATTGCAAGTCATCTTTCATCGAGATCCATTGCATCCTGAATCATCTTTGTGAGTAGTTCTTTTAAGACAAACGGTTCCTCTTTTTTTGAAGGATCAAGTCTATTCATTGAGATTTATTATATGTGACATCTCCCTTGTTCCGTTTCATTGCTTCGGAATGTCAAACAGTGTAATTCTTCATTCCTCTAATAAGCAGACTTCTGAAGGATTCGCGGCCTTTAACTTGTATACAAAGGATACGGGACAGTTTTTTTACACATGCTTATAATTTTTTGGTCTAAGCCTAAACTTATTAGTTATTGTTTTCTAATTTTGCTAGTCTCTTTTCTTTAAATTTATTCATTATTTCTTCTTAAGAATTTTATCCGCTTTTCTATTATTTTATTTTAAATTAGAGAACTATTTTCTATAAATTAGGATTTGGCTATTTCTTTCAGATCGTGTAAATAATTGGCAATTCAACAACTGCAATGGGGAGAGGAGCTATTATTGACAATGGAATTTTGTGGATGCCTCCGTTCTTCAAATTTACACAATACTTTCTTCATAATTAATTTATCGGCTTTTGTACGAAATAAAATTGGGATAGTATAAGAGGAAAGTTTCAAAGAATAATCCGTGCTATTTTAATTAAAATTAAACAACTATTTTCTATAAATTAGGAGTTTGGTATTTTATTCAAATCGGGTAGAGAATTGGGAACTCAACTCTCCTTAAAATGGTATAATTGGATCCCTTTTCTTGAGATGACCCTTTTGTCGTGCAGTTTTAAATAGCACTTTCAAAATTTAACAAACTCAGAAAAACAGACAAAATTTATGATTAGTTTGAGGATCTTCTACTGAGAGATCAAAAACTCAATCCTTGCCTTTGTGCTTAAATCCTAAGCGAATAAATAAGGCCATACATCTCTCTGCTTTCTAAACATAACAACTTTATTATCAAAATCCGTGTAATACACTTATTTCCCAAGTAAAGCAAAGACAAGCTAAGATCGTTCCCAACCTACTTCTATCATGCGTCAAAATTTATTATCCTTTTCAGAATTAATTTTTCTCGAATTCATATCTACTTCAGAGGGTCTAACTACCTAAATCTAGACTCCTATCTTTGCTTCTTCTTTAAAAGTAATTGTCATTTCGGACTAATTTAATTGAACATAGAGCAATACTATCATGCTTATCAAAATCTAATTTGAAATATATCTAATTTGAAAAATAAGATCTCAAATCTGCTCTTATGTGCACGCTTTATGTACATCGAATCTAAATATGTGTCACAAACTCTATTAGTTTATTTTAATTCAAGGTTTTTAGCCAATTTATGGTTGGATTAACAATAGACTAATCTAAGGCAGACCTATTTCATTTTTATCATATTCGCTCTTAAATTTTTTTTCTCCTTATTTCTCAAATTATGTTATTAAGTTCCTTCATTTTGACATATATTATCTCACTGCTGGATAAGAAAATTATAAAGCATTTAATTGTCTATATTTGTCTAATTTGGACAGATTTTTTATAAAATATCTTCCATTCTTTTAATGACTCGTTTATATGCCCCACATAATAAAGTTATCTTTTCAGTAAGGAAAAAGCGCTTCTGCACACTTCCTTGGTAAAGTTAGCTCGGTAACAGTGAATTCAAAGTACTACTACATGGGTAGCACTGGCTCCAAAAGTTTGATTACTCGTTATTTAATTTTTTCTGACTTAACAGTGACACTAAGCTTCATAAATTAGAAGAAATTATCAAAAGCTCAGAATAGATAAACATTAGCCGAAGCAAAATTGTTGTAATTGGTTCATTTTAACTTTTTTAAAGAATACAGTTATAACTCGACAGAAAAAGAGAAAAATTATCTTCAAATTTTGAATTCCTTATAATATTAGTTGATTTATATAACTAGTTATATAATTTCTAAAAAATAGTTGTGAAATAAAATATGTATAATACTGTGATACTGTGATAAAGAGGTAATCGTACAATAAATCTCATGACAAAATTTCATGAATGTTTTTCGCCCATTTTCTAGAAATCGTAATCACAATTTTTAACATCCTATATGCTTTAACCAGCTTAAAAATTATCTTTAACTGTGATCATTATAGCTCTCGAGTGCTCATAACCATTTTGCAAACGCAAAGTAAAAATGTGATCGAAAATTATACGAAAAACTTCAAATACCGGTGGGTAGAATGAGAAATGTTATGAAGAGGTTTAAAAAGACAGGTATACGACAGGATAGAAAGTGGAAATGACGTCACAGAAAGACATCAAAGTCATAAGATAAGTTTATCACTTTGAAATTTCTACAAATCTGCCGCCTCACTGCTCTATAAATAATTTAGTAATTAAACAACAAAGTCGGGGCCAACGTCTCGGCCACAGTTTACGGGGCTTTTTTTGTCACCTGACAACAAAAACCTTGGTTGAGAAATTGTAAGAAAACGAATAGATTGGTATGAAGAGCATCAAACGGAGCGAAGTATGAGTGGAAAGAAGTTATTTGCACATGTGACTCCACTTAAGACATTCATGGTTCCAAATCTACAGATTTTTAGTAAGTGAAGTGTTGGGACAATAGCAAGTGGGTATAGTGCGCCTACATTGATAGGTAGTGGAGGTCGTGGGAAAGTGTGGGCCTCTTTGCTTACGATTCAATGAGAGATCTTATAAAATACCAACTAAATCAGAGTAATCTAACCGGAGCATCATATTTCATCTAGTACCTGTCTTTTTAATAAGTTTTATTTTAAGGCATGAAAATGATTCTAACAACCCTACAAACTGATTACCTTAATGGAATAACCATCCTAATCATTCAATTGCAAAGTATCAAATCTATTTGGATTATCTGAGCAGACGTGTGATAGAGAAGCAACAAATTAATGCATAAATTATATCGCGCTGTTCGCTTGAATGTTAATATGAAATTACACAGGAATATTATGTTTCTCTTTTAAATAGGATGCCAACAATATTTTAGACAGTTATCGAAAAAAAGTAAAATATCTTAATGATTCATAAATATATATACTATAATATATATATATATATATATATATATATATATAGAGAGAGAGAGAGAGAGATATATATATATATATATATATATATATATATATATATATATATATATATATATATATATATATATATATATATATATATATATATATATATATATACACATTGGTTAGGGCTTCTGCTATGGAGCTTCAATTTAATTTGAAGGATGAACGAAAGGACGTATAAAGGGAAATTCATTTCATTTACTTGATACAACGTTTCGGGTGAACTTTTCACCCATCTTCGGGTACTGGAAATGCAATTCGTTGAAAACAATTTAAGTTAGAGTTAAACAGATAATCAAAATGATGAATTTATGGAAAGTATTTAATGATTATTAAGGGGGGATAGCGATAAAATTACAGGTAATTGATATTTTTGGATTATTATGTTGCGAGTTAAAAATTAACGAAAGATAGAGTATTTAAAACCTGTATGAGTTCTATGAATAAGAAGATCAAGAAAGGGAAGGGCTCTATTAGTTTCTATCTCGTGGGTAAATTTAATTGAAGGGACAAGACAATTGAGTCTGGTAAGAAAACATTAACATCTTTGGAATTAGACAACAAGCAAATGACATCATCGATATACCTGTACCAAACGATCGGGGCGTCAAGAATAGTAGGGAGAAGTTTTGTTTCAAAAACTCCATATATAAGTCCGAAGAGGGGAAGATAACAGTGCTTTCTTTTTCCATATGTCAGATAAGAACCATTTAATTAACTGGAACTCGGCCAAATTTATTTATCGTTCCAATGACCATATAAAAAGGAACATCATTGAATGTGCTTTTATAAGCCAATGTGATAATTTTAACCTTTCCCCTGGCTCATATAAAATAGATGCTATAATTAAAAGATTAATACTTAAAGAAATTAGTTCTGACTTTTGTTCGTAGTTTTTCATATTCAATCTTTAGTTATGTGGCCTATTTTTTTTTTTTAATTGTCATTGCTCTGTTATGTACATTGTATTTTCCCCACTTTTCGCTCCTCGCGTGTTATAATCTCCCTCGTTAGGCTTTTTCCATTTCTTTTAATCTGTTACCCTTTCCGTCTTCTCAGTTTGACCGTACTACCTGCATCTTGTAGTTCTTAATGTGAATCTTTACCTTCCCCCTTCCGTCTTCCTCATTGGTGATTTCTTGTTTTTGAGGCGGTCTTTCATACTTTTCTTTCGTATATCTACCTCTATTATAATATTACTTCTTGTAAGTATCCTTGATAATGAACTTATAAGTTAGAAAGTACTAGGAAACACCATTTCATTTTTTTCCTGCGCGACATTGCATTCATTTGCTACCCTCACGTGATACTTTGTGAGTTTTTCATTTCCTATATATATATATATATATATATATATATATATATATATATATATATATATATATATATATATTATATATATTATATATATTAGCATACTCAAAACATACATAGTAATTTTAAAGCTTCAAGGTAGTGCTCTCCACAAGGTTATTTTTAGTCGACTATATTATGTGCTTGTATTGTGTGCCCATATCTGAACGATTTCATGCATATTTAAAGGTCCTGCAAAAAATCCTCTTTGGTTTCTCTCTTTTGCGGATGGCCTCCTCAGCAGTGAGTACGTGAAGTGGGACAGGGTGGTCGTTATTAGTAAGTCCTCTCAAATTTTTCTCAACCTCACGGCTTCCAACACCTGGTGACATACTTCGCATATCACAATTCTTTCACCTGAAGCAGAAATTATCTTTTCCAGAAAGCTTCAAGGACACATGTGAAGCCTGATGCTCCATCTGGACGAGAGAAAAGATTCTTACCCAGCGGTTAGATTTCTGTGTGAGGAAGTTAAAAAGGTTGATAAAGGAATACCAGAACCTAGAGGAGAGCCGAAAGTGAGGTAACACACAGGCGATGATTTTCCAAGACTCACTCGGTTACCTTCTCGAGATCGGAGGCATTGATGCTCTGGCACAGATGACTGTTGAAAAGAATCCTGTGTTTTACTAAATGGAACAAAAGGACGTCACCTTCTGCCAACGTCTTGTCTTGATCTCGTGAGAGTGAGGAGGAAGAGTTGAAAGCGACTTAAGAAAGAACAAGAGAAGGCTAGATGTTCGAAAGCAAAGGCTGACGCAGATTCATTCTCAGGGGCAGCAGCTCAGCTGTTTTGCACGTCCTCCTCCAATCTCTAGTCCCAGGATGATGATGACTTCACTGCTACCCCTTGTTGCTCAGCAGTGTCTGAAGCTCCTTACAAACGTCCGAATAACATCTTCAGCTCCCTTGATGTTGCATTAACCATTAACCATTGGCTGTAACAAAGAAAGAAAGAGGAAATGGGGATGCACGAGCAGCGGCATGCATGGCGACTCTTGACTGTTGGTAACTTCATCCTCATATACAAGGCCTGGTCTTCGATACAACTGCCTCCAACACGGTTCTCCACCATAGAGCATGTATGCTGATTGAAAAAAGACGTGGAAGGGAACTACTGTGGACAGCTTGTCGTCATCATTTCTATAAGATCATCATCTCCAGTGTCTTTAAGGTAGGCTTTGGTCCAACGGAAAGAGCTGAAACTGGACTCTTCAAGAGGTTCCAATCTTGAGCGGAAGAAGAATTCAGGGTGCCCCGGTCTCTTTCGATTAGTTCCAGAGATTGGAGTTGGGCTGGAGTAGTTGGTGACAATGACCATAAGGAAGCAGAAGATGTTTAACGTCATTGCTGAGCAGGGAAACGGAGAATGCAAAATCGTCCTCCATGAAGGAAAACCCCGGAAAGTGGGAGACGAACACAACCATCCTAGATAGAGATGAAGAAATCTGCAGGTTTTTTTAAGTTCGTTAACGATGCAGCAGCAAGAGTTATTTCTCTCATCCACACCTTCAACACATCGCTGACCAAGAACAAAGAAAGAAAACAGTACCTACTCCGCAGCATGGCCAATCACCGTCGCCGCCTCCCTGCTCCGACCAAGAAACAGTGTGGTTGCTGAATTGTAATGGGATGCGTTGAAGTCCTACTTCATTTTGTCATTCAGGTGGACACGATGAAGCAATATTATTTATTAAGGTTATTTTTTTATATAAAATAGGAGCTATGCTTTTCGAAAGAGGTACAAGAATTAACATTCCTTTAAAATTAAACGATATTTCCGGAAAATTGTTCTGAATTTGTAACAAAATAAACTTGTGGAGCTAGCAATTTTTCAACTTCCTTTTTTGGAAGTCTAATATATATATATATATATATATATATATATATATATATATATATATACATATATCGAGTAAGGAGAGGCAGATATTCTCTTGCGTGTGTATCTAAATTCGGGATTTGAGTTCGTTTGAAGGGATTCGCCAAATAAGTTCATATTTGGATTTAAAAACAATTGATAAAAATAACTTTATTTTAAATTTGACATATAATAGGATAAATGAATCTAGTAAGTGAGCTTAGATCCCTTGTATGGTGGAACTAGTGAATTTTAACGCGGTCAGAAAGACTTGTGCTTCCCAAAGTGATTTGATCGACTGTGTGACTGTAGTAATATCCTATGTTGCCGGATTATTTATTTGAGAATAAAGTAGGCATTTCTAGGAGAGGAACTTTGTCTGAAGTGAATGTTTGATGATGTGCGTTTTAGAGTGAAAGAGAACAATGTATAAATCTTATTTAAAAGAATTTGTGGGAGTAGAGAAAATGGTGAAAAAGGATGGCTAATAATTCTGGAGAAAGTTTGAGAAAAATGTTTGTGAGGTTCAAGTATAACTTGTCGTAGAATGACCCTTGGCTTTGATAACTATACTCTTTGACACCCTTTTAGTATCGGTATGCTTTAAGGGGCGTGAGTTACTTCTATGATGAAGTAGGCTTTGTTCTAAGAGTGCTATTTTAGTGGTTTAGTTCTTAAGGAAGAGCTATTTTTAAACACATAAGGATAAGAGGAAACACCAGAATCTACCAAAATAAACATGTATTTTAAATTAAAAACCTAAATATTACAATCCAACAGTAAACACATTTCTATCTTTGGCCTCAAAAATCTTTTAATGACAAAACATAAACAAATAGGCTCCCAGTAAACATACTAATTGCCAATTAGTATTTTTATCACGACTCTATTTGATTAGCGTAAAACATTAAATTAACGTACTCTCATCTACAAACACATATGACCTAGATTCAAGAATAATGGTTTCTACTCTCCTTTAAGACGTGGGACGTACTAAACTTCTACTATCGCAATAGAGATATAAATGTTTTTGTTAACTTAAAGGTAGGTATTAGGGATTGCCGGATGTCGCTGGAGGACTTATCTCTCGCTTTGGAGTGTTGTGGCCGCTGGTTGAAATTTCGTCGGGAAGGGAATGCTTGTCGCCTGTGACGGGGGCTGCTTCTTCAACGTAATTAAAGAACGGGAGCTCGTTGGGGCTGGGTTCTTCTCCCCTCACTCTTACGGTGCTTGAGATGTGAGAATCACTCGAGTGTGAGCGGCTTTGCTTTTCTTGAGTCGGACTTCTTTGCAGACTGAAAAGGCTTCTTCGGTATGGCACCGATATAAAGCTTGACTATTTAGGTTAATACGGCCCTGAAAGGCGGGATCAATTTTCTCAATCTGATCCTATCGTTTCTCACGGAAATAGTCTTGTATGGCTGAAGGATCGATCTTCACGAACTAACCCTTCTTCTGGCGTATCGACTTCTAATCTTCTTGTCTGGCTGAAAGATCGCTCTTCACAAACTAATATTTTTTCTGGCGAATCGACTACTAATAATCTTCTTGTCTGGCCGATGGATCGATCTTCACGAACTAATCCTCCTCTGGCGTATCGACTTCTGATAATCTTATTGTCTGGCTGGAAGATCGATCTTCACGAACTAATCTTTCTTCTGGCGAATACACTACTAATAATCTTCTTGTCTGGCCGATGGATCGATCTTCACGAACTAATCCTCCTCTGGCGTATTGACTTCTGATAATCCTCTTCTCTTTCTTTGCGGGTCTTATTTATAGGCGGATTACCGCCCCATCTAAAGGGGGAAGTGACCAGGCCACAGCGGCAAAGGGGAGGGGGAGCGAATGGTGAGTTAGCATCTGGGGAGAGCGAGAATTCCTGAGGTGGCACTGGGGTGCCCAATTCAGCTCGCAAATTATAGGCTCGCAACCGCACCGCTACTTGGCGTGCCTTCTGACTCGCACCGCTTTTTTTTCCATAACCACCGGTTTATGGGTCTCGTAGGTAATTCGATCGTTAGAGCGTCGTTTAAGGACCTTAGGTGGTCGCATTCAAACAGATGTTAGCTCCAACTGCCCACAGCGGCGGGGAGATCACACATGGTAAGCATTTTCGCCGGCTACCTTTCCCACGCTTCTCCTCATGAGGGGGGGGGGGGCTTTAATGTACCTATACTCCTCCAGGATGCTTAATGTAGCCATTTCTCCACATTTACCTCCCTCCTTAAAAAAATAACTGGTGGGGGGGGTTCCAATTCGACGCTTACAATAATATACATGGGTAACTTACGGAACATTATATTATACAATAAATTCTAGTTCACTCAGGAATGCCTCGATAACATTTCACCTGACCTTACATTAATTCCTATATTACCGTGCCAACTTAGGATCTTCTTACCTACCATTAGGGGGTTACTCGCCCCTACTTACTTACAATTCTATTGATTTACACTTAACTCTTTTATAATACAATAGTTGGGCTGCTCCTTAATCGTCGACAGGGTTCCGACTTAACGAGTCGGCCATACAATTGTTGGTTCTTTTATATAGTGAATGGAGTACTGGTACTCAATCAAGGATAAACTCGATCTCAGGAGTCTTCCATTCTTACACTTATTTTTACCCAAGTATGACAACGGTTTATGGTCGCATTCCAACTTAAACTCGCGCCCTATTAGATAATATTTGAATTTACCTATGGACCATATTATGGCCAAAGCTTCGATTTCGATAGTAGCGTAGGCTTTTTCTCTACTCAACAGTTTCCTACTGACATAAGCTATGGGATAGGCTGTTTCGACATCTTCGTATTGAAGCAATACTTCGCCTAACCCGTCCCGACTAGCGTCCGTGCGAAGGCCGAAGATCTTGTTGGGATTTGGTAAGCGAAGAATGGGCGCAGTTACGAGTTTTCCTTTTAGAACCTCCAACTGAGTTATTGCATGGGGGTTCCACGTGACAGGGTCTGACGCTCTCTTTTTTAACAAATCATTAAGTGGGGCTGCAATGGAAGCGAAGTGTGGTACAAAACGCCTATAGAACGAGGCCGCTCCCATAAACGATCGGAGTTGTTTCTTTGTTTTCGGCCGGGGCATCTTGACTATGGCGTCCACTTTTTCGTGCTGGGTAGTCAAGTGTTTTTGTCCTATTTTGAATCCCAGGTAGTCAATGGATTCGTAGGCAAAATAACACTTGGTCGGCCCGGCGTTTAGACCTAGCTCCTTCAATTCTGAGGTAAATTCGCGCCCTCTATCCGATAGAATTTCTTTAGGCAGGCCTACTCGTGAAAAAATTGAAATTAATGCTTCCGCGCAGGAAATAGTGTCCATCTTCCGTAGGGCCACGGCATCTGGGAACCGGGTGGCACAATTCACTAGGGTGAGGATGTAGGAGTGTCCTCCACTTGAATGGGGGTGAATTGGTCCCACCAAATCAATTGCCACTCGAAAGAATGGTTCGGTTATAACGGGCACCTTTTGTAAGGGAGCGGGAGGTACCCGTCCTCTGGAGGGATCCTTCTGAAACACGTCGCATGATCGGCAATAGGCCACAATTTCCCTGGCGGCCTGGGGCCAATAAAAGTGTCGGAATATCTGCTGCGCCGTTTTGTTGTGCCCAAAGTGTCCGGCTTAAATATTCCATCATGCGCGGTATTCAAAATTCTTCGCGTGTATTCTTGAGGTACACACAGTGCTTTCTTGTTCTCCTTATCCTTCTCGCTGATAGTACGGTAGAGAAGTGAGTCTTCTACGATATACTGGATTGGCTTCTTTCCTCTCACTTGGAGAATTTCACCTTCAATAGCTTTCTCCCATAGAGGTTTAAGAGTGGGGCATTCCTTCTGAGCTCTGGCGAAGAAAGTCAATTTGAACCCATAGTCTTCGAGGGTAATCCTCGGGGCCAACTTAGCAGGTTGCTCTTTCCTCTGGGCTTCTTGTGCCCGGGTGACTACTTGTTGGGCCACTTCTTGCTGGGGAATTAGGGGGTTTTGTCCGATTAGTACTTAGCAGAACTTAATCGGGGCTACTACCACGTCCGTCCAACCGGTGAAATATCTGCATTGTATATGACATCTCACGACGGGGAATCGATTGTCGCGTCCTAAAACGTCGTAGACGATTGAAAATTTCTTATGGTTAGGGTTTACTGGTGGCAGCAACTTGTCGGATACCACTATGCACGTACATCCGGTGTCTCTGACTAAAGTGGATACTCGGAAACCATTAACAGTGCCCTCTTCAAATTGAAGGCCGCCTGGCGAACTTTTGTTGAATAGAAAGTTTACCTGTTGCTGGAGCCCTTCGGATGTTGGCGCGGGGACGTAGGATGAATCAGCTTGTCCTGCTGGGATCGCGGCAGTCAGGTTTTGCACCTGTTGTCTCGAGGTCGCCCTCAGTCAGGAGTTCTGTGGGCACTGGAAACTCAGGTGACCTATTATCCCGCAGGTATAACAAGTGACGGGCTTCCTGGGATACGTGCCGGTATTAGGGTATGATCCGTGTGGAATCCTACCTTCTTTTTGATTTTTTTCTCCTCCAAAATTTGGTTTATAAGTTCCTTTTGCTGCTGAGAACTTAAAGGGCTTCTTCTGTAAATGCCTGGGTGGCGGCCCATTTTTCTTTGGGGAGGGAGCCTTCTCTTTCTTGTACTCCCTAGGATATAACCGATGATTTACCGCGTGGAGGTCAGCCTCGTCCAGACACTCGTTGAAGGTAGAAGCTTTTCGGTCCTTAACGAATGCACGGATTTCCTGGGGTAGTGTACTTAGTAACTGATCTCTAAGCATGAAGTCGACGACCGCAGCGACTTCGTTCTCTACCCCTTCTGACTCCATCCAAAACTGTAGGCTTCGACGAAGCTCAAAGCCAAAATGTTTGTATGTTTGTCCAGGTCTTATACGAGACTACCTGAACTTCATCCTATATTCTTCAGGGTTAAGGTTTGTTGCTGAGAGAAGTTTGGCTTTGAGAGTGGAATAGTCCACAGTCGCTTCTGAGGGTAAAGATACGAATATCTCTCTCATCCTACGATTGAGTAGCGGTAACAGTCTGGCGACCCCATCTTCTTCTAGGTCCCAATTATTGACTTCAAATATTTTCTCAAAATGGGAGAGATATGAGCATAAATCTTCTTCGTCCTTGTACTCCGGGAGTTTCATGCTGGCCGCTGGTGACACTCCTGTTCTGGATTACACTGACTGCACCTCTAACTGGTCTTTACTAAGAGCTCTTTCAGGGCCCTTATCTTCTCTCTTTCATCAGCTTCCATTTTCGTCTTTTCTGCTTCCATTTTCATCTTTTCTCTTCTTTCTTCTCTTTCGTTTCTCTCTTTTTCCTGAATAAACGAACTCAGATTGGTTCCTTCAAGTCCGAGGCTTTGACCTTGCTTCCGATAAAAGTCAAACAATGCCATCGCGCTTATGTCAGTCATCTACCTTGTTTTCAATCAAGCCTGACCTACTCCACCACCGAAACTTACCACTTGCCCTAACAATTACTTTTAGATTGTATCCACCTAACTTTACCAATTTTCCACTCGTCAAATATTCTATTATTCTTGGTGTTCCTTTCATGTGTTAGCTCTTCCTTAAATAGACACTGCTGGGTTCTTTCTAATATAAAACCTATAGACCTGACACCACTTTTATAATATGTCGTAGAATGACCCTTGGTTTTGATAACTATACTCTTTGACACCCTTTTAGTATCGGTATTCTTTAAGGGGCGAGAGTTACTTCTATGATGAAGTAGGCTTTGTTCTAAGAGTGCTATTTTAGTGGTTTAGTTCTTAAGGAAGAGCTATTTTTAAACACATAAGGATAAGAGGAAACACCAGAATCTACCAAAATAAACATGTATTTTAAATTAAAAACCTAAATATTACAAACCAGCAGTAAACACATTTCTATCTTTGGCCTCAAAGATATTTCAATGACAAAACATAAACAAACAGGCTTCCAGTAAACATACCAATTGCCAATTAGTATTTTTATCACGACTCTATTTGATTAGCGTAAAACATTAAATTAACGTACTCTCATCTACAAACACATATGACCTAGATTCAAGAATAATGGTTTCTACTCTCCTTTAAGACGTGGGAGGTACTAAACTTCTACTATCGCAATAGAGATATAAATGTTATTGTTAACTTACAGGTAGGTATTAGGGATTGCCGGATGTCGCTGGAGGACTTATCTCTCGCTTTGGAGTGTTGTGGCCGCTGGTTGAAATTTCGTCGGGAAGGGAATGCTTGTCACCTGTGACGGGGGCTGCTTCTTCAACGTAATTAAAGAACGGGAGCTCGTTGGGGCTGGGTTCTTCTCCCCTCACTCTTACGGTGCTTGAGATGTGAGAATCACTCGAGTGTGAGCGGCTTTGCTTTTCTTGAGTCGGACTTCTTTGCAGACTGAAAAGGCTTCTTCGGTATGGCACCGATATAAAGCTTGACTATTTAGGTTAATACAGCCCTGAAAGGCGGGTTAGATTTTCTCAATCTGATCCTATCGTTTCTCACGGAAATAGTCTTGTATGGCTGAAGGATCGATCTTCACGAACTAACCCTTCTTCTGGCGTATCGACTTCTAATCTTCTTGTCTGGCTGAAAGATCGATCTTCACAAACTAATCTTTTTTCTGGCGAATCGACTACTAATAATCTTCTTGTCTGGCCGATGGATCGATCTTCACGAACTAATCCTTCTCTGGCGTATCGACTTCTGATAATCTTCTTGTCTGGCTGAAAGATCGATCTTCACGAACTAATCTTTCTTCTGGCGAATCGACTACTAATAATCTTCTTGTCTGGCCGATGGATCGATCTTCACGAACTAATCCTCCTCTGGCGTATTGACTTCTGATAATCCTCTTCTCTTTCTTTGCGGGTCTTATTTATAGGCGGATTGCCGCCCCATCTAAAGGGGGAAGTGACCAGGCCACAGCGGCAAAGGCGGGGGGGAGCGAATGGTGAGTTAGCATCTGGGGAGAGCGAGAATTCCTGAGGTGGCACTGGGGTGCCCAAGTCAGCTCGCAAATTATAGGCTCGCAACCCCACCGCTACTTGGCGTGCCTTCTGACTCGCACCGCTTTTTTTTCCATAACCACCGGTTTATGGGTCTCGTAGGTAATTCGATCGTTAGAGCGTCGTTTAAGGACCTTAGGTGGTCGCCTTCAAACAGATGTTAGCTCCAACTGCCCACAGCGGCGGGGAGATCACACATGGTAAGCATTTTCGCCGGCTACCTTTCCCACGCTTCTCCTCCAGGATGCTTAATGTAGCCATTTCTCCACATAACTTGTAGCGCGCATTATAAGGTGGATTAGGATAAACAATGACGCCTCACAAATGAGTGTCATATAAATCCTATGAAGTCTTAAAAACGGCACGCGAATAATTATGCACATGCAAATAATATAAAAGTGTATAGCAGTCTCCATAATTAAAAATAACTCTTTGTGTAAATAATATATAACAACTTTGTAAATTTATACTGTATAGCTTTCGTCCATGTTAGTAATAAGACAAAAGTACATTACATGGTGGAAAAGGTTCAACAATGAAGCCTCACAAATGAATATAATGTGAATCGTATAAAGGTTTGTGAGAGGCACATAAATCGAACATTAAAATAATATACCATCCTGTAAAAATGAATTAATGTAAGACAAACAAATACTTGTAAATAATGTAAAAAAATATAGCATCTTTTAATAATGTATTAATGTAAGAGAAGAGAAATACTTGTAAATGATGTAAAATTACAATTAATAATCCATGTATCAGTGCAAAGCAGAATATTTTGTAATAAGGCAAGTAAAATCGTTGTGCTCCCACGTTGAAGTACAATGACACCTACAGGGGTTGGAAAAAATAATGGAAACTTTAAAAATGCACCCATTCACACCAAAAAAGTTTTAAAACTTATTTAAAATGCCTGAAAAGGACGTTGAACACATATTGGTCTCCATAATTCACAGATCTTGCCATAATCAATTTTTTTTGTAAATTGGAGTAAAAACTAGGGGATATATTCCCTTTAAAAAGCGTCTACGAAGGAGCTGGAGCAGGTTTCACTCGAAAACAGTTAAATTCGTATAGATACAGCACAAAGCTGTATGAACTGATTTTTCGGCGTATTAAATCTTTTTATACAGCTAAGGGGGAGGAGACTCAAATCAGTAATTTAATTTATGTTTCCATTATTTTGTCCAACCCCTGTACATTAGAAAACAGGTACAGCACATGATCTGGACGCAGAGATAAAAATAAACGGTGGAAACAGCTTTGTACACATATAACGCAACCTAATCTGACCAGCTAGAGATTGCATAAACCCGTGGAAAGACCAAATCAATCTTGATAACAATGTTTGTCGATAAAGCATTGTTAGGTTCCTAAATTCAGATACTATCTTGAAGCAAACCCCCCATTGAACAATAAACTTCGCCCTAAAGTCTTAGTAGAGAACACACGCACATACCCTTTGTTCTGATAAGCTCCGCCCCAGCATTAGTAGTATTATTATTATCATTTGATCCTTTGGATTATTATTATTGTTATTGGCATTGGCCTAGAACCAAGTAGTACCTTCTCCTCAATCCATCCGTCCCTAGTCCCAACAATCTGACGCAGAAAGAGTTTTACAGGAAACACTGAGTTGTTGCACTGATAGTCAGACGAAGATGTGAGCACACAAACGATCCACGGAAAACCCAACAATTTCACTTGCCTGAACCAATTTAGCTCTAAGCTAAGATTAAAAGCCTAAGAAACCGTCATTCAAATCTTCGAAGTCCTTCCTTTGTCCAAGCAACAACCAGGTTACCGTTAAAACTTAACCTACACGTGGATTAATCAAAAGAACAGTTTGATTAGTCTACCTAATAAATCGGATCATCAACCGGAACCCCTATTACTTGTTAACTTCCATAAACTGTTGGCACACCCTATAAACTCCTGACCTCTTCGACCGAACAAAGTGCTAACTCCCCCCCCCCCTAAAATATATGCACAAATCGGACCAACAGCAAGCAAAACAATAAGGATAAAAAATATGGAGTCACAGAACGACCAACGAGCAGAGCTTAATGAAGCAGAAGTCACCAACCAAAACGACCTCGAACCTACTGTCAGCTCAAGGAGAAAATAACCTGTTGTACTCCATCATCATCGGCCTCTTCTTTCGTAGAACTAGCAGTTAGAATGATGGAAGGACGCATTTCTACACACCGGATCACTGAAAGCAACACTGAAACAAGACATACTCTAGGTACAGTTTTTAAATTTATTTATAACAAACGTAGAAAGTATTGCGTTTATTGCTAATCCATTTTAACTGCCAAAATTCAGTGTTTTTTTAGACGTCAACAGTTAATATTGGGTGATGTGTAAAGGAACATTAGTTTTGCTAGATTAAATTAAAATGTACGACGTCAGTAAATTATTAATTTGAAGTTAACTCTGGTTTGAATTTAAATAGTCTGTGTAATTATTAATTTAAAAGTTGAATCAGTATGCTTAAGTTCAGTCTGAATAGCGCTTACCAGTATCAGAGTCATAGTCCAATAGAACCCTTAGCTATGTAAACTAATGTTTAAAGGATGAAATTTACCCTTCATTTCCATAATGTAAAATATTGTAAGACTCCTAGTTCATCCGGAAGCAGGAATAATTTGTAAACCACGAGTTCGTTATAATTTGTAAAACTCCGTTTCTTGGCTGGGGGAAGGCCTGTTGCGCCCATTGAAATGTGGATTAAGATCAACAATGAAGCCTCACGAATGAGTGTCATATAAATCCTCTGAAGTCTTGAGATATGCACGCAAATAATTATGCTCATACAGATAATCTAAAAATGTATAGCAGTATTCCCCCCCCCCCCAAAAAAAAAATAACTCTTTGTCTAAATAATATATAAAATCTTTATAAAATAAGATTTTATAGCTTTTGTCCATGTAAATAATATCACAAAAATGCATTGCAAGGTTAAATAGGTTCAACAATGAAGCCTCACCAATGAATATAATGTAAATCATATAAAGGTTTATGACAGGCACATAAATCGTACATTCAAATAATATTCCATCCTGTAATAATGAATTAATGTAAGACAAACAAATACTTGTAAATAATGTAAAATTACAATTGAATTATCTATATATCAAAGCAAAACAGAATATTTTGTAATAAGGCAAGTGCAATCGCTGTGATGCCACGCAAACGTACAAACATACATACATTAGGAAACAGGAGCAGCCGACGATCTGGCCACACAGATAAACAGAGACGGTAGAAACAACTGTGCACACATAGACCGGAATCTGATCTGACCCGCCAAGGTTATATATTAACCCGTCTAAAGACAAAATCATTCTTGCTAAGGCAGGGTTTATAAAGCACATTTGATAAAGGATGATTAGTTTCTAAATTCGGATACTATCTTGATGCACAGACAACCTTTGAACAAATAAACTCCGCCCAGCAGTCTTAGTAGAGAAAACACGAACATACACTTGGACGCGATAAGCTCCACCCTCGTTTAGAATATAAAGAGTCTTTCAACAAGAAGGCTCGAAATTTGTCAGACGATATTGGCCATCTTGTTAAAGCCACATCTGGCAACCTCACTCGGAACTGTTCAGTAGTACTTGGCAAGTAATAATAAAAAGTTATAGCGTTGAACAGCGTGTGCAAATCATCAAATGTTATTATCAAATTCAGTGCTCCGTTCGACAAATGTTCGCGCATTACGTGATTTCTCCTCTCGCCACAGTGAAAAGGCCCATTTTTGGATGAATGGATTTGTGAACAAGCAAAATTGTCGTCGGATTTGGGACGAAAACAATCCACATGAGATACACCAGCACCAATTGTATCCCAACAAAGTCACTCTTTGGTGCGGATTTTCGTCTAATGGAATCATTGGTCCATATTTCTTTGATAACGAAGATGCGATTGCCATAACCGTCAACGGCGAGACCTACAGATCGATGATAAGCAACTTCTTGTGGGCTCAACGGGATTATATGCCTGTTATGGATAGTGACGACATGTGGTTCCAATAGGACGGTGCTACATTTCACACTGCGCATGCCACGATAGACATTTTGCACCAGTGATTTCAGGGTAGGGTTATCTCGTGCATGGGTGACATCAACTGGCCACCGAGATCATGCGATTTAGCACCATTAAACTACTTTCTTTGGGGCTACCTTAAATCGCAGGTCTATGCGAATAATCCGAAAACAGTTGATGTCCTCAAAGTCAACATAACCAAAACCATCCAGCAAATTCAGCTATATTTATGCGACAAAGTCATCGAAAATTGGGCCTCCCGAATACGTTCCACCAAGCGAGGCCGCGGCAGACATTTAAACGACGCCATATTCCACACTTAATGCCATAAAATTTACTTTCAAATTTGAAATAAATTGAGTGCATATATTAAAAACAACTTGTTTTATTTACTTTTAAAAATCGAGCGACATTATTGAAAGACCCTATAGAAGCAAGGCCAGGCCGCCTTAATTGCTTCTAGTATAAATGAGCAAGCAAAAACATACAATAGCCTTACTAGTATTATTAGTATCATTATTATTATCAGTGAATCCATTGGGTTGTCATTATTAGCATTGGCATTGGCCTAGAGCCACTCAATACCTAGTCCTTAATCTGTCCGTCCATAGTCTCAACAATCTAACGAAGAATGAGACTAATAAGAAACAATGAGTAGTAACCCTGATAGTCAGCCAAAGACGTTAGCACACAAATGAACCACGGAAAACTTAGCAATTTTAATTGCCAGAACCAATTTTGCCCTAAGCCATGTGTAGGAGAATAGTCAGTCACCCGTTCTCTCTCAGTGGAGACACGGGTCGGTAACCGCAAAGACATCTGGCCTCGGCACCGTGGGGTCAAACTCGCAACCACAGCGCCTCCCTACTCGTAGCTATGAAAAGCCGAAAGGTTTTAAACTACAAGATCTCCACTACGAGAGTATATTCAATTTTACTTTAAGTAAGAAATTGGAGGCGTGTTCCTCTCAAGCTCTAAGACCAGCTGGAGCAGAGTTGAGACTTGATGAGAAATACCGTTGGAGTAACAACCATCCTGCGGCAAGTATACAAGCCTCCCCTCCTACCCCTACCCCAGTGGAGTGACGAGGTATAAATAACAAACACAGAGGAAAAACTAGGTAAGAATACGTCAGTCTCCAGGCTACGAAGTCCCCGGATTGAGGCCGGGCTACCGAGACTGGAAAGGTATATTACGTGAGTCGCCAGACTACGAAGTCCCCTGCAAGAGAATCAGGGGCTACCTAGCGGGCTAAGAAGCATCTCATCCTTGAGCTAGTCCCTGGTTATCAAACCGAACGTTAAGTTAACTTGTTCAAGTTCAACTTACTCTCGTCAGAGAGACTTTTTCTATCCTGGTGCATCGTATAAGCCAGGGAAATTCCTTGCCCTTGAGGAATTACGAAATGAAAAAGAAAAATGCTCCACCTCAAGCCCGTTCCTCGGTGGCCACACCAAACTCATAAGTTAACTTGGTTGAGCAACCAAGTTCAACTTATTCTCGTCAGAGAAACCCCCCTCTTTTATTCTCGCCCTTGAGGAAGACTGGAAGAAAGAAGAAGCTCATCCTCGAGCTAGTTCCTGGTTACCAAACCGACCTTTAAGTTAACTTGTTCAAGTTCAACTTATTCTCGTCAGACAAACCCCCTTCTTGATCCTTGCCCTTGAAGTAGACCCCTCCCGAGTACAGTCCTCGTCCATGATGAATTACGTAACGAAGGAGTAAAGCTCCCCCTCGTGCTTGTTATCCGGTGGTCACACCGAACTCTAAGTTAACTTGGTTTAAGAACCAAGTTTGACTTACTCTCGCTAGAGAGGCCCCGCTTACCTTGGTGCCTCCTAAAGCACCGCAATTGTTCTCGCCCTTGAAGACCCGTCCCCCTTTTGAATACCGTGTGAACTCGCATTTACTACACTTGCCAAAGTACCTCGTGATTTCGACCACCTCCAACAATCTGGTCGAAGCACGCGTCAAAGGTCCTACCAGATTCCTGTGGTGTCTGGGGTTTATTGAGTTTAAGGTAAAACTCAAATCAGCCGCCAGAGTAACCAAGGTATTTAAACTCTAGTAGAGACAATTAGCCTAAATCTTGTATATTGAAGTGCGTATCGAATTTAGCCAATTTTAGAGGGTCAAGTTAATTGAAGTAATTATTGGGTATTATAATATTCGGAGTATTTCTGTGGTTCATGTTTTGTTTTTGTGTAATAACTTGTTAAATTTAAAATATAAGTTTATTTGGGAAATTCCTGTGTGTTTCTCTATATCCTTACGTGTTTGAAGCGGCTCTTCTTTAAAACAACAAAATTAGCACTCTTAGAACAAAGCCTACTTCATTATATCACGACCAGAAAGAATACCACGACAAAAGTGGTGTCAGGTGTGTTGTTATCAAAAAGTGGCATTCTCCTACAAAAGTGGTGTCAGTTGTGGGTTTTTTATTAGAAAGAACCCAGCAGCGTCTAATTAAGGGAAAGCAAACACGTAAAGGAATACCAGGAATAAGAGAATAATTGACGAGAGAAAAATTGGTAGAGTTAGGGGTGGAAACAATCTGAAGGTAATTCTTAGGCCAAGTGGTAAATTTGTTGTCGAAGTGTTATTAAAATCAGCATAGTAGTGGGATTAAGGGTAAGTTAAGCATCGCGCTACCTGGTGAGTGGCGGCATACGTACCTGAGAGTACAGCAAGGAAAAATCGTCCGACAAACACAAAATGGATCCGGTCGGAAGATTCAACCAACAAGCCCAAATTCTGGGACTTGAAGGCGAGGATATGGATGCCTACATCCTGTCAGAATTGAGAATATTAAGAAAAGAAGAAGAAGAAGAAATAATACAGTTTGACAGAGAAATGGAAAATATGAGAAGAGAGCGGAAAAGAGAATGCGAATCAATAAAAATATGGATGGACATGAAGTTAGAGGAAGAAAGAATACAGTGGAAACTGTTGAAAAGAGAAGCAAAAGAGAGGAGAATAAAGATAAAACGAGAAGATGATGAAAGAACAATAAAGATAAGATGGAAGATTAAAAAAGAAGAACCCGACCGAAAAATGAAATAGCGAAAGCGGAAAAAGAAGCCGAAGAAAGAAAAATGAAGAGGAAAAAAAGAGTCAAAAGAAAGATTGCTCGCACTCGAAAGTGCATCTATCAAGAACTAGATAGAGGTCGAGGAAGTTGTATCTCGGCCTGGACCTAAGAATGGACCATCGATGGAAACCCAGCCAAATGGGGTAACAATGGAAGAGGTAATAAGTAGGGATGAGGTACTAGCAGGAGTACCTAAGGAAGAACCTACGAGGAATACCCAGCCAAATGGGGTAATGATATAAAAAGCAGTAAGTAGGGATGAGGTACCAGCAGGAGTACCTAAGGAAGAAACTATGAGGAAAGCCCAGCCAAATTGGGTAATGATGGAAGAAGTAGAAAGTAGGGATGAGGTACCAGCAAGAGTACCTAAGGGAGAACCTACGAGGAGAACCCAGTCAAATGGGGTTATGATGGAAGAAGTAGAAAGTAGGGATGAGGTACAAGCAGGTGTACTTGAGGAATTACCTACTAGGAGAACTGAGTCAAATTGGTTAACAAGGAAAGAGGAAAGAGGTGTTAATGCGATACACTCAGGTAAAACTAGTCAGATGGTAGATGCAGATGAGTATCCCCTACCCTTAGCAGTCCTCTCCCCGAACGGAACATCCACGGAGTTAGCATTAAAACTCCAAGTCGTAGTGAGCGCCACACCCATTAACAACCCCGCAAGGAAAATTTTATTCGATCCCCAAAGATCGAACCCAAAACACGATCTCTCTGTGTACCTGGTTAAAGGAGAACTATGGGACCCACGCTCCAATTAATTATGCCCAACTGCAACAATCCCCGGTTAGGAAAATGGTTTATGAACAAATAAGATTGAAAACAAACTCGATATCCAAAGGTACCTGGTTAAAGGAGGACTATGGGACCCCACTCCTAGCAATTATGCCCCACTCCAACAGGCCGCTCTAGACATGAGGGTTAGTTTATAAGTATCAAAGTACCATAATACAGGTTGTTCGCATAAGGTGGTGTATCACTACCATTTAGTGATTTACTTGGGTAGACCTCATAAATTGAATGGACGACTCAGGGGCGGTAAAGTAAGGGTCACAGAGCACCATTTTATTATTAACTACATCAAAGGAGCCGGTAAAGTACAGCCGCTCTATAAGCTGATACGAAATACCATTGAGGGTTATGTCAGTACTTAATAAGCGTGAAACCATGTTTTCATTTATTTTTCGTGTTAGTAGTTATCGGTAGGATTTAAGTTCTTAAAAGCTTAGAAATGTAAGGAGGTAGCTTGTTTTTTTTTGTTCTGTTGCGTGTAATCGATGAATTAGGTTTTTTTATTTGAAAGTTAAATTGTATTGCGAGTATGTTAAGTAGATGTGTAACCTTCCCCGCCCACCAGTAGGCTTGGGAGGTCTGGTTCGACCAAACGCCTGTGTATTCGCGTGCGTGTGCGCTCAAGTTTAAAGAAACTTAAAATAAGAGAGGGCTCAAAGATATACAACTTTGCTGCACTTGACTAGGTTGAGTTAGTTGTTTTGTGTTCCCGGGAGTCTTCCCTCCCCATTAGGTTCTTCGAAGGGAGGTGTGTAGGAGATTCGCCACTCGCCCGTTCTCTCTCAGTGGAGACACGGGACGGTAACCGCAAAGACATCCACCCTCGGCACCGTGGGGTCAAACTCGTAACCACAGCGACTCGCAACTCGTCGCTATGAAAAGCCGAAAGGTTTTAAACTGCAAGATCTTCCCAAGAGAGTATATTCAATTTCACCTCAAGTAAGAAATTGGAGACACGTTTCTATCAAGCTCAAAGGCCAGCTGGAGCAGAGTTGAGACTTAATGAGAAAAACGGTTAGAGTAACAACCCTCCTTTGGCCCGTCCAGAAGCCACCCACCCTCCTACCCCTACCCCAGTAGGGTGACGAGGTATAAATAACAAACACAAAGGAAAAACGTGGTAGGTTACGTTAGTCTCCAGGCTACGAAGTCCCCGGATTAAGGCCGGGCTACCAAGACTGGACAGGTAAATTACGTGCGTCACCCGACTACGAAGTTCCCTGCAAGAGAATCAGGGGCTACCTAGGGGGCTAAGAAGCAGCTCATCCTTGAGCTAGTCCCTGGTTATCAAACCGAATGTTAAGTTAACTTGTTCAAGTTCAACTTACTCTCATCAGAGAGACTCCTCCTATCCTGATGCATCGTAAAAGGCAGGGAAATTCCTCGCCCTTAAGGAATTACGAAAAGAAGAGGAAAAAGGCTCCAGCTCGAGCCCGTTCCTCGGTGGCCACACCAAATTCATAAGTTAACTTGGTTGAGGAACCAAATTCAACATATTCTCGTCAGAGAAACCCCCCTCCGTTATCCTCGCCCATAAGGAAGACTGAAAGTAAGAAGAAGCTCATCTTCAAAAAGTGGAATTTTCCTCTACCAAGATTAAAAGCTTACAAAACCACCATACATAGCGGCATCCTGTTAGCCAGGTCGATTTGAAAGAAAGATGTTTGTTCAAAAGGGAGGAATTTGAATCTTGAGAAAGGACCATATAGCAGATTGTGTGTATGTTTGTATAAATGGATAAATATATATATATATATATATATATATATATATATATATATATATATATATATATATATATATATATATATATATATGGACCACGTAATCAATTTTATCAGCGTTTTTCCGGATCGTGTTACCAGTTTTCATTTCTTTGGGCCTCAAAATATATCTATTATATATTAAAGTGTCATGTGATTTTCCATTATTACTCGTATATCTATATATAAAAAAAAATATATATATATATATATACGAGTTTATATAATAATGGAAAATCACATGACACTTTGATATATAATATATATTTTAAGGCCCAAAGAAATGAAAACTGGTAACACAATCCGGAAAAACGCTGATAAAATTAATTACGTGGTCCATATATATATATATATATATATATATATATATATATATATATATATATACGAGTATATATAATAATGGAAAATCACATGACACTTTGATATATAATAGATATATTTTAAGGCCCAGAGAAATGAAAACTGGTAACACAATCCGGAAAAACACTGATTAAATTAATTAAGTGGTCCATATATATATATATATATATATATATATATATATCCATTTACACAAACATACACACAATCTGCTATATGGTCCTTTCTCAAGATTCAAATTCCTCCCCTTTGAACAAACATCTTTCTTTCTAATCAACCTGGCTAATAGGATGCCGCTATGTATGGCGGATTTGTTAGCTTTTAATCTTGGCTTAGGGCAAAATTGGTTCTGGCAAGTAAAATTGTTGAGTTTTTTTGTGGTTCATTTGTGTGTTAACGTCTTTGGCTGACTATCAGGGTTACTACTCATTGTTTCTTCTTAGTCTTATTCTTCGTAAGATTGTTGAGACTATGGACCGAAAGATTAAAGATTAGGGAATGACTGGCTCTAGGCCAATGCCAATGCTAATAATAACAACCCAATAGGTGCAATGATAATAATAATGATACTTATAATAGTAGTAAGGCTATTGTATGTTTCTGCTTGCTCATTTATACTAAAACCAATTAATGCGGCTTGGCTTGGCTTCTATAGGTTTTTTCAATAAGATCGCTCAATTTTTAAAAGTAAATAAAACAAGTTGTTTTTAATATATGCACTCAATTTATTTCAAATTTGAAAGTAAATTTTATGGCATTAAATGTGGAATATGGTGTCGTTTAAATGTCTGCCGAGGCTTTGCTTGGTGGAACGTATTCGGGAGGCCCAATTTTCGATGACTTTGTCGCATAAATCTGGTTGAATTAGCTGGATGGTGTTCGTTATTTTGAATTTGAGGACATAAACTGTTTGGGGATTATTTGCATAGACCTGCGATTTTAGGAAGCCCAAAAGAAAGTAGTTTACTGGCGTTAAATCGCATGATCTCGTTGTCCAATTGACGTCGCCGCCGCGCGAGATGACCCTGCCCTGAAATTACTGGTGCAAAATGTCTATCGTGGCGTGCGCAGTGTGGCATGTAGCGCTGTCCTGTTAGAACCACATGTCCTCACTGTCCATATTAGGCATATAATCCAGTTGAGGCCACAAGAAGTTGCTTATTATCGATCTGTAGGTCTCGCCTCTGACGGTTATGGCAATCCCATCTTATTTCTCAAAAAAATACGGACCGATGATTCCGTTAGACGAAAATCCGCACCAAAGAGTGACTTTGTTGGCATACAATTGGTGCTGGTGTATCTCATGTGATTTGGTTTTGTCCCATATCCGACGACAATTTTGCTTGTTCACAAATCCATACATCGCAAAAACGGGCCTCGTCGCTGTGACGAGGATAGAAATCACGTAATCCGCGAACGTTTGTCGAACTGAGTACTGATTTTGATAATAACATTTGATGATTTGCACGCACTGTTCAACGCTTAACCTTTGATTGTTACTTGCCAAGTACTACTGAACAGTTCAGAGTGAGTCGGCCAGATGTCACTTTAATAACATGGCTACTATCGCCTGACAAAGCTCGAGCGTCCTTGTTGAAAGGCCCTTTATATATATTATATATATATATATATATATATATATATATTCAAGCAATTTCGTTATTCTGTCTGATAAACCCGGCAGCAGCACAATAAATGAACAGGAAGATGAGATATCGTCTTCCCAAGCCTGTAGAACGTAGTGCTCCTTAGGTTTTTAGTTATTTAGACTGAGAACAAATGGCAATTCACTTAATAGTATATATACAATCTGCCATTATTTTCCTGACGATATTTTATTTGTTTTAGTTTTCAGTTGAAGGAAGAAAAATTACATTCATTGATAAAATTATAACCTTAAGCCAAGCTAACACTCAAAGAAAAAATAAACCTTTGAAAGACGAAAAATGATAAAAAGTTTGATGAAAGATGGAGGAGTTAGCATTATCATTCGAATTTTAGATTAAGTGGAATTCCGGGCATACTTAAGATAACATACAAATCCAGAAGGGTATAAAAATAAGAAAAATTATCAGTAGATGAAAGTCAGGAAGAAGGTAATTAGGAAAGTTTAGTGACATGCCTCAATTATAAAAACTTCAAATATATAATCAATTCATTTTACTTGTCCTATCATACGGAAGTTATATTTTTCTGCTTGACACGACGACGAAAAATCTCAGGAGAATTGTATGATATCCCCCAAAATATAGATAACAGATAAAAACAGTATAGAAAAAATGCAAAGATAACATCACAAACGCAGGTGGGAGATACAATAAAGAGAATAGAAGTTTCTAAGTATAAAAGGGCACATACATTTTCAGAAAAACATACAGTCCTAAACAAGACATACATATTTTGGTCCTAATTCAGTGTGTGTCCTCAATTTTTGTTTTCTACCTTTGCATATACATATATGCATTAGGGCAAACAGGAAAAAATCAATTTAGCATTTTTGCTAAAAAATATGTAAGCTTTTTAAAATCTGCTTTAAAAATGACCACTCAACAAAAATGCTGTTGCTTTACTGAAATCATAAAATATTAAAATTTGAAATTTAAAAGTTTATACATTTTGGCAGTGACTTTTGAAGTGTTTGAGCGTACTATTAAATATTATATAAAAAACTCAGTTAGGTTTGGTTATGTTAGGTTAAGTTAGGTTATGACAGGATAAGAAAGGATAAGGTTATGTTTCCATAGTCACAATACTAATCCAATAATTCGTGCCACGGTCTTACTACATAAAATAACTTTGTTTTAACCTGATAAAATAATATTTTAAGATCACCGAAATCAGAAAAACATTGCATAGTTCTAAAAAAAGCCATCAACTGAAACTTCGAAAGAACGTAAAGATAAATATTGAGCAGCAACGAACCAGACATGAACTCATAATTCTGATATCTACATAATCCATAATATCTACATCTACAAGGTAATGACAACTCCCATTCAGTCCATCCTATGACTGACATATGGATAATCTGCTAGATACTGCGAAACGGATCTTAAATCTGCCCCATATACTCTTCAGAATTTGTATTTTTACGATCTATGCAAAGGGCACCAAAATTGCCAAAGCTTTTGAAACCTAGCGCAAGATCAGTGAGCATTATGACTACTACCAGATGTATCTCTTCGGCAGCCGGCGATATATTTCATTACAAGGCATGAGAGGTCATGCGAAAGCTGAAAAGGGGTAAAAGAAGCAAACCATTTCCATCACCTTTATTTGGAACGATAAAGTTGAAAGGTTATAAAAAAAAGAAAATAAGCAGCTAAGTTGACACAGCCTTCCTCTAACTCCGAAAGAATTAAACAATTATACCAAATCCGCTGAAAGAGAACTCCAATCCTTCTGCTACTGATAAGAACCTATACCCAACAACAAGGAGTAGATGCGCGAAAGACCAAAATCCCTGCCCTTTTCTTCCACTGAAGAATATAAGCCTAGAAATATATATATACCACTCGCCTCGAATCATTATCCTTTTCCAAAAGTAAAGATGGGTTCATCTAGAAAGCAGGCAAAAAATCTAGCCAGAAGATAATTTGATTTAAGATTAAACAACCTCAAGTCACCGAAAGAAATTCCCTATAACATCATCAAAACTACATGTTTACCCCAGTTCAGCACTTAAAATGAATGCGACCAGTGTAAGGTGCCATTGCCATCAAGATTTCCTTATATCAGTCATCTGCAGGAACCAGCTATGAAGAACTAGAATTGACAATTAGCATACCAGAACTAGTTCCCTATTAACAACGTTCTTTCAACTAATGCAAAGCTAAAGATAGATTGCATTGACAAATTTACTCTACACCTAACCGGACGAGCACTTAGACTAGCTCAGCAATTTCCCTTATCTTTTAAGCAAGCAACTAGTTTTTTCTTGACTAGTCGTGGCTCACAGGATTACTGAAATTTCTTAGGAGAAATAATAACTCGACTAACTCAAACCGGTAAATAGGTCCCACATCCTGCTATTACAAACTATTGGACATTAATTTCAATTCGCGACTCACATGGTTGTCAAATCAAATACTTACATAGAGAGAAGCGTTAGAAAGCATTTTCTCAATAAAACATCGTAATCTATTCTTCTTCAAAAAAATAAGGTTACATATTGGCAGAAAATTTATTTTAAAGTTTGCATAAATATTTAACCGCAATTTTTTTTCTAGATGACTTTCTAAATATATGTATGTACTTATATATATATATATATATATATATATATATATATATATATATATATATATATATACAAATCTCAATGGAGCGTGTTCATAAACATACAGCAGGAAATGAAAAATTATGCATTTCAATTTCTATCACCCACAAAGTGTTTTCCACCTGGCTCTACGACTCTTCAAACAACTCCATGCCCTTCTAACTTAATAGTGACTTACTTTACCACTCGTAGCTTTTCATATCACCAAAACAATAAAAACAACTACCATTCGAATTAAAAACTGACAATAACTTTCTCACATTGAAAGCAAGAGAATGTCGCCCACATTCAAAAAAGGCCTAAGTTCCTTGGGCGAGCATTTAACACAAAAAGGATACCTCCGTCACTTATCGCAAAACAGCGAAGGTAGTCCAATATATTGCACAAAGTTTTGTTGAAAATCTTGGTATTAATGGAAAGAGGAGTCATTAAATATCGGGAAATTTAGCCTGATCAGCATGTATATCATATTGTGCCAACTATCTCATGCTCAAAATCACTTAAGTGAAAAATATTTCGTTATTTATATGTGATAAAAGTTTCGTTATTAATATGTGATAAAAGTTTCGCGGAGGATACCTCTTTGTCAAATTTAATTTTATCTATCGTGTTTAGGCAGCCATTTTTACAAATAATGTGTTGAAATGTCAAACAAAGTAGCGTTCTAATATATATCAATGGCCTGGACTATGCAGTTTTAAAATCATGATTCATTAATGTAAGCTTTTGAAATTTATTGCTTTGTATTTTATTGCTCAATAAATTCCAAATATCTCTTAGTTTTTATCTCTCTGTTTTCTCTTGATCTATATCCCCTGTCACTATACTACCTACACCGCTTTCATCCGGTATAATAGCTTTTTGTCATTTCCAGACTCATCTCCTTTAGATGTATCCATGATACATCCAGATGTATTTTGCACTCAAAATAATCAATCACAAACATTCATTGAACTCTTTCACGCATGCGCCCTGAAAATAATTATAAAACAGAAAATATGAAAAGCATTGTGGTTTTTGTGAATAAGGATATCATTGGCATTTTCGTAGGTGATGGATATAATATATTTTTATTTTAAGATGGAGCACCATCATAATACATATATTAGATTCGACTTCACTGTATCCCTCCCTACCCTCTTGATAATTTTGTCTTCGTTTATTTTGTTTTACCCTTTTTACTATATAAAAGGAAACAAGGTTATACGAATAATTTACATTCCTCTAATAAGTAAAAACTTTATTGGTTCTCTGAACATTTTAATGAAGCGGTTTATAATTTAGGGAGAAAATGGGGTCCATACCCATTTTTTGTTATTCTCTTTTTTTTTAGTTTTTCTTCTAACTGAAATACTTTACTGTAAAAATCCTTTCCAAAATTTTGAAGACATCGGATTAGAGAACAACTTGTGGTTGGTGGCATAAATACAAAAATAGAGTTCATATTACTGAGGAAAAAAATCATGTGCTGAATGCATTTAACCGTACATTTACAAAGCAAGTAAGAATGAGTCTTAAACAGAGAAATAAAACTCAATGTAAATATATTTCAAGATTCTTAGAGAATTTGTAGAAAAGCCAATAGATAGGCGACTAAATATAGAGTTTTAGAATAGTTTGATATTGACCAATTCGACACTTGAATAAAATATAATGTAAAAATTGAAATAAAACACACAAATTATATATATATATATATATATATATATATATATATATATAAATGTTAACCTTTTAAAAAAAAAATTGTAATTCATAATTATTTCTTAACCATTATTGCCTTTACGGTATTTTCTCCTTTGGATGGTCTTTTTTTTTGAAGAGTATCAACCAGGCAACAAATATCTGAATAGTTATCCGGGACTACCTTATTCAATGTTTCATGAAAGGAATTCGAACTGTCGACTGTCCGAATGGCTCCTGTCCTGCAACACTCATGAACGAGCCCTGATGATATTGCAAATATAGGTTAAAGACTTCGTCTTCTCTCACCTCTTACGACCATCACTGCTCCTGTGTATTTTCGATGTACAACACAAAATTATGAGGAAATTCATCATCATGTATTAGTTTCTCCAAACCATCTATAATATCATCATTTGATATGAAGTGAAGAAGACATAGGAAACTTTGTACTTATGTGATAAATTGCTCATTTAGGGTGCACTTTTTATTACATACTCTTCGCGCATATTGTTGAGAACATTAAAGGGAAGATGAATTAAGAGTAACAATTAGAAACGCGATTAAAAAGTCAAAAGAAGAGCTGTGAGTGAAGATGCTGGGGTATAAAAAAACTAAAGTCATACTAGACCCAGTTAAAAGAGTTAGAAAAATAAAAAAAACCCAGAAAGTCCTAGAGCAAGAACATGAGCCTAGAGCGGATTATATAAATATATAGGGATCTTGAGAGGAAGGAGGAACCTTCTGCTCAAATAATTTCCAGTAGTGCATCATCTAGCAAGCGCTATATTCCCAAAAAGCATTCACAACGAACTTTCTCCTTGTAAGGACTGTTTAGAAAAGAGCGCGAATGGACAAGGAGAAAGAGCAAACAAAAGTGACAAATTGGGTCATACTGAGGGCCTTAAGTGCTCATCGGATGCCGGTGAGGCGGAAAAGCGCCAGTTCAAATCTACCTGAAGAATGTTAGTTACTCTCCGACATCCAAGGAGATGGTTTGATAGAGCGAAGATTATTGCATAAGCAGTCATCGAACTCTGACTGCCATAATGAAAATTATAGAACCTCATGTATGTGTAGAAATCCCTATTGTGAAAGGAAAGGACGGTGTTGTCCCGAGCAACGGTTAACCAAATAGTGCTTGGTTCCTGTCAATTAGCTTGGACAACAACGTGGCTAGGGACACATAACTATATCCTGTAATGGATAGAGTTTTTGATCACTCGGAACTGGTTGTAAAGCAAGGGGATAGTTTGGGTTAAGATAGCAAATAGACTGAAGGATACACATCTAATCACTAAAAAATGTGTAAAAAGCATCATTGATACTTAAAAAACGGAAAGGCAAAAAAAGTACAAACTGTTCGTCTTGGAAAAAACTATACTTCCCGCAGTAATGACTTGGAGAGAACAAAGTCTGGGCGGCAACTGCCGTTTACGCCGGGATCAGGTTTGTATACATCCATGAACAGATGGTATCCCGCAGTTCTAAGTATCATAAAGGGAAGAGAAAGTTGGATAGATTCATGTCTGTAACCTTGTGAGCCATTCTAAGAGCAAGCAAATCCATCAAATTTGGCCCTAGATCCAATTTTGAAGAGACTCTTGTAAAAGTGCGATGTAGGAAGCTGATAATGTAGTAATTCTTACAAGGATAAATCTGAAGGCAATAAATGTAGGGAACCAATCTATATTTGTTATGAACTGGGTTGGTGTGAAACCCATCGCTGAATAGCCAAACACCGTGATTACGCAAAGGGTTCAAAACACGTGTTGGGATAAAAATGAGGCCGAAGACTAAGTTTCGCAACCATAGTCGAGAGTAAATTTTAACAGAACTGCCTGCCGCTATCTCAAAAGATATGTAAGAGCAATTTTAGGAGGTACATTGCCTGTAAACATCTCAAACTTATATCTCGGAGGTAGAGAGACCCAAACAGTAAAGCAGTCCAATATGAAGACCAAGAAATAAAGAATACGGCAAAAAATAAGGGGCGGGTACCAGAGCACCTCGCTCTCCTTAGAATTGCATAAGCTTGGTCTCGGTAAGAGAAAATCTAAATCTCTTTTCTAGAGCCTAATAGTGTACGCTCTAACTCGCCAACTGAAGGAAGCGAAAAGCATGAGGTAGTACTAAAAGAGCAGAGCCAGATCGTAAACGACAAGTTCACTGACACTCTCCCAATGGGCAAAGTACACTAATCTTTTTTTGGCAATCAAAAAGCAATGGCCCTTAAGTTCCATGTATGTCTCATTTCTTTTGCACGTAAACTCCAGAAGTCGATGAACACAATCTAAAATAAAAATGAAGATCAGATAGGAAACTTTAGATAGAGCCGATTAAGAATCGTCACAAGTCACAATCATATCTGAAAAACCACTATGTTGTGACGTAGGTCTTCTCAATATCGGATAATATAGCAGCCAGAAAATTTTGATTTCTAGCAAAAACCTCGGGTAGAGTGACCTCCAGCTAAACCAGAAGGTCAGTTGCACTTTATTTCCAGTTAAAGCTAAATAAAAAGGAGTCAATATGCCTCGGGGCCCCAAATATCACAACAACTGGGCCTTAACAATATTTTCCATCAGTCTGCTTTCGCAACTCGTAAGGAAAATGAGCCCGTAGTGTGATTGAGCTAGACATTTTTTTTCCCGCAAATAATGAAAGGCAGAAAAATATTCGTCTTCCAGTCATAAAGGTATGTATAACTTCTGCACACAAATCCATTATATATCTAGCATAAAGACTCTTTGTAGATAAGGCCTTTGGAAAGAGTCATAAGATACATCATTTACTCTTTGGAAGGTTGAACTGCATATAGGAAAGGGCTGAACATAATTTTTCTGTGGTTAAGAGGAGATCCGAGGCAATCCGAGAGGTACGAGTAATTTAGAGTGATATTACCCTCACCTTGTGGAACGTAGCGGGTGTATATACAGTAAAACACGCCTTGCTACAAAATGTAAGTAAAAAATTATAAGATTCTGAAGCATGTGGACTGGATGGTTCCTCACATTTTGGGAAAAATCCCCTGAAAATTCTACAGGATGATACTCAACATACGTGGATCATAATTATCCCACTGTTAAAGTAGGATGGAACTAGAACTAATAGAGGAGCAGGTGGAAGGATTATTCACAATCTCAGAGGATGTGTGGCTATGCCGGCCAAGCTTAGGAGGGAGAATTTTTTTTGGAGAAGGGAGGTTTTTCACCAACCTCATAAAAAAACCTGAAGGTCTGCATATTAAAGGAATGTTTGTCCCTTGTCGTTGTGTTCCAGCGGCAAACCTTTAGGTGAAGGAAGAGGCAGGATAAAGGCGTGGTAATGGTAGCTTTCATAAGTCCGACAGATTGGCAGGATGAGGCCAAGTGTAAATTATATTGCCAAACGTGAACATTTTCAAGGCAAACTTCAGTATATTCCTAAGGTGAAATAGGAAAGAGTTTCTTTAAGAAATTATCGAAGTGAAGAATATCAGTGCCTTAAGTATATACAATGAGGTGCCAAAGACCAGCAAGATTACAAAAGAGGACAATTAAGGAAGATTGAAGGTTCTAACTTCTCCCTCCCTTTATCTACTTCACCCAACATTTTAACATGTTTAATTTAGACACATAGATGGATAGGGAAAGGTGGAAAAGGCTGCCCTTACAGGTTGTAAGAGGCGGGACTAAGCCCCCCACGAGAGAGAAAGAGAGAGTAACAAGGAGTAACAAGGAAAGTAAGTACCCTAGGAGACCTTACGGGCGATTCAAAGAGGGTACCTTTGGACTAGCAATCGAGCGGGCACAAGGCTGCTCAATTGTTTTGCGTCCCTAAACGGCCACTTTTCAAGACCTTATCTAGTCTTGACTTGAACTGGTCAACAGATTCACTGTTGACAACTTCCACTGGAAGTGCGTTCCACATACCGCAGATACTGTGAGTGAAAAAATTTCTACACAGATTGCGGTTGTAACGCTTCAGTTCAAATTTGAAGCCGTGATTGCGCGTTCTGTTCTCACTCAGTGTGAAAATATCCCGGTAGTCAACATTTTCGAACCCTCGAAGTATTTTGAAAACTTCGATGAGCTGACCACGCAGTCTACGGGTTTCCAGCGAGAACAGATCTAATTCCCTTAGTCTATCCTCATAACTTTTATGTCGGATAGAGGGAATCAGCTTGGTTGCCCTGGCTTGTACGCGTTCTAATCTCGCGATGTCTTTTTGCAATGAAGGACTCCAAAATTGTACGGCATACTCCAGGTGCGGTCGGACAAGTGAGTTGTACAGGCACAGTACAATCTCCTGGTTCCGATAACCAAACTGGCGCTTAATATAGCCTAGCATCCTTCGGGCCTTTTCTTCCGCCTCAATGCACTGTTTCGAGAACTTGAGGTCACTAGTGATTGTTACACCCAAGTCTTTCTCAGTGTCGGTGGATTCAATAGCAGTGCCCTTAAGGATATACTGAGATTGGGGGTTTCTGTGGCCGATATGCATCACTTTGCATTTTCCCACGTTAAATGGCATTTGCCACGTGCCTGACCACTCCCCAATCTTCCCAAGAAAGAGAAAGAGAGAGAGAGAGAGAGAGAGAGAGAAAGAGAGAGAGAGAGAGAGAGAGAGAAAGAGAGAGAGAGAGAGAGAGTGAGAGAGTGACTGGAATAATAAATGGTAAATTAAATGTTGCCCTGATAAAACTGATAGACTCTTACTCCGGGTACGTGGAAATGTGCTACCAATACGAGGATAGAGAAAGACTAACAGGGGAAGAAGCTAAGAAGGTGCTGGGAAAGATCCACCTGGTGCCAGTGATTCCAGATTAGATCATGTCTCAAAGTGCAGTCATCTGCACAGAGATTAACCAACAAATAGAAGAAAATACAGTGGAGGAGATCAAACGTGAAGTGGAGGATAAAAACCGTGGTCTGAGGTGTCAGAAGTGATTAAGGTACAGAGATTTAACAACCTATTAAAAATAACGTACGGTGTAGAGACTGATAGAAAGGCAAAACAACAAGGCTTACTTGCATTCAATCTGCGGATCGTTCCCTTGCAGATAGATACAGAGGAATTTGTACAGGTCATGATATGCTCTAACTGCCTGAGAATCAAGGATCATGAAGCAAAGGATTGCAAGTCCGGGAGGAAATGCTCGGGATGCAATCAAGTAAGTCACGGGTTTAAAGAATGTTGGAGCGAGATAAAAAATGCCCAAATTTCAAAGGATCCTCACGGATCAATGACCCTGAGATCCCGGCAAAAAGACAAATTATTTTAACGAAGAAAGAGATGGTAAGGACAGAAAAGAAAGAAGAGAGAATTTCTCATATGCAGGAGCAACTAAAGAGGGACCACAAGTAATCCCAGGCCCGCAGGCAGCCGCAGCACCGACGGTGAATCATGTGCCTTACCTCATGATCGAGAACCAATCTATGGAGTTTATGGCCATGATAATGTATGCCCACATGGCTAATATTTCGAAGCCGTGATGTTTCTCGAAGGGACTCTACGTCTTACTAGAAAGAAAATGGTATGAAGAGGAGGCTGTGGTTCCCGGAGAACCCCCCCATCAAGGACTCAAACACAGAAATCTTGACTTCAAAGTCAGAAAGCGAAGAATAAATAGAGGAAATAGGGGCAAGTGAAGTAAAGAATAATAAGAAGGGAACATTAGCAAAGAAACTGGAAACCGAGAGAGAAAGAGACGTTCACATTTACGCCACTATGGGCAACGAATACCCCAAAGATCTGAACATGGTACATATCATAGACAGGATAGTAGATGGTAAATTTATATGGACTCACCAATCAGACTATCCGTCGGATATTGTCCAAACATCTATACTGATTGGGAACCTACAAGTAACAGAGGACAAATGTCACTTTCTAATGGCAGATAATTTCAGGTAATTAAGGAAAGGTCAAAGGAAGAAGTTTAGAGTGTGATTAAGTGAAGAATTATGGATAAAAGAGTTAACAAACTGAAAATAGTCGAAGTGAACAACAATGGATTAAAGGATAAGGAAAAAAAAAATCTGAAATGTGATGTCTAAGGAAGACCCCGATATAGTAGTGATTTGTGAGCATGGATTGAGAATAGGGAGGTATGGACTGAAGCTGCAGAATTATTATACCTACAGGAAAAATCACTTGAATAAAAGATTTGATGGTATAATAGTTGCTGTTAAGAAAGGTATAAAACATAGGGAATTGGAGGAGTTAGACGAAAGCTATTTGGCAATTGAACTGGACACCCAGACGAGACCAGTGGTTATAATGTGGGGTATCAACCTCCAAGAAGAAACTATTTGCCCCTACATAACTTCTTTGGGGTATTTGGGACAAACACTCCGGTTCTTTTCCTTAGCGACAAGAATGCTTGCCCCAGACACTCATGATATACCCCTAAGAACGCAATGGGGAAGAACCTAGATCTATTAATAAATAGAAGCATGGTGGTACTAGCTTAGCCGGAGTTTCCCACCTACGTCAGAGATAGAACAGCTACAAAGCCAGATATAGTATTAACCAGCAGAAGTTTTCACTGGAGCATGTTTGTCGAACGAGGCCCGGTGCCCCCTACGGATCATGATTCAATCATAGTATTGATGGCACTAAGTTCAATTCAAATGCCATGCCCGGTCAGGAAACAATATGCTAAAGCAGATTGGAACAAATTCATGGAGGTGTTGGAAGACTACCGTCCGCCAGTGATGGAAGATAAAGGTCTTGAGGATATTGACCGGGAAATCGATAAGTTAAAGTCTAAAATAAAGTCAGCAGATGATGTTAGCATACGAAAGGTGGTGATCAGAACTCTCCCGGCTCCAAGGTGGACAGCTGAAATAAGAGCCAAGAGGCTTGAACTGGAAGCACTCAACTAACTGACGAGAGGCAAAGGAACAACCATTGAACTATAGAGGAGGAGACGTGACCTACAAAGGGAAGTTAGCAATCTGATGAGAATAAAGAAAGAGAGGGTATTTTACGGCTTGATAGATAGACTAGATAATGGACGAAACCAAAGACAATTCTGGCAATCTTTCAAAAGATTACTGGGTACTCCACCACCGAGAAAGCGAAGGATTAAGAGAGGCAATGGATATATAACGAAAGTAGAGGAAATAGAGGATCTGTTCAGGAACCACTAGAGTGAGGTATTCAAAATTACGCGTAAAGATAATGAAACTTTTGACGCAGATCATGAAACGAGAATTATGGAAGAACTGAACATCTATCTGGGAAAAACATATCGGCTCAACAGGATCTCTCATAATAATTGGGAGGAGGAAGACATCGGAGACGATGGTAAGATAAAGATGGAGGAATTAAGATCGATAGTCCAGGCCTTCAAACAAAAAGCTTCAGGGCCATCAGGGCTGACAAAAGTGAGCATAAATCAGCTCCCGGATAACGTACTGAAGGGGATGTTCGCAATCTTCAATGCGTGCTGGTATATCGGTTACTTCCAGGACAGACTAAAGGTAGGCAAAATGGTTTTATGCCAAAACCGGGCAAGTAAACAACGGCTGTCAACGAATACATGCTTAATTTTACAGCCAAGGTATTGGAAAAAATTGTGTACAGCAGATTAACTAATCACCTAGAAACTAACCGTAAATACAATCCCCAGCAGTACGGATTCAGAAGTAAGAATGATACGGAGATGGCCCTAGCGTTGATTCCAGAGAAGTTGGCCAAAGCAAAGAGTGAGGGTAAGATGGTTGATCTAGTGGCGCGCAACTTGCAGCAGGCGTTTGATAAGGTATGGAGGCATGGTCTCAAATTTGAACTCGTAAAGATGGAACTTAAGGAGGAAATGACCAGGCTGTTATGCAGCTTTATTAGCGACAAAACGGCTTATATAGTGCTAGGATGCTATGAAGGCCCCGCCTTTGATACAAAGGAGGGGCTTCCACAGTCCTCCCCAGTCCTCTACGCCATTTATACCAATGATTTGCCGTTTTCCCTTTGCCTGGAAAAAGCTTATGTACATTTTGCGGATGACGTCACGCAGATTATTGCTACCTCTACAAGAACAGCAAGGAAGGCGGCCCAAGAACATAGCCAAATAGATCATGAACTTAAATAGATACGAGGAGAAATGGAAGATAAAGACCAATTGTAATAAATTCTCAGTGATACCCATCAAAAGGAGAAAGGTAGAGAGCATTAAAGTTAAGGGCAAAGGATACGAAAATAAGGACGAAGTTAGAGTATTGAGTCTGAAAATAAGTAAAAGCAGGTACAGTGCACATGTAGCGGATAGGATAAGAGTAGCAAAGGTGAAGATAGCGCAACTATGGAGGTTTTTTATGGTTG